>JAWNOV010000089.1:3958500-5278000 GCA_035045575.1 Drosophila falleni | reverse complement strand
TAAACAGTAGGTCCGTATCTTTTCATATACTATTTGTAACTACTTTATTATAATAATCCCTTTAATACACAGCAATTGTTATCCAACTGTAATGAGAGGTCTTCTGACTCCACTATACTCCAGTTATCAAATGTAAGTATCACTCAAATTATTTACGTGTATTAATAATGTATATCTATCTATGATGTACGCAGGAAACAGCTGCGCGATTTTAAAACGGATCGTTCCATAGAAGCGGAACAGAAACGTAATCCAACTATGACAACCAGACTGAAGTCTGCCTTTCAAGGAACGCCACAAAAAGCAGAGGGAGAATTCCAAATTCAGGCCGAGAAACTAAAGAAACTAATCGCCAAATCTGGTGAACAGGGAAGCGTTCAAAATGCGGTATGTCGTGTAATTGTTTTGTATTCTATATATACTTACCTATATTGTTTTAATCGCAGGAAAACATAAAAATTGCATTCGCCGAGGGCTATTTGGCTGCGTCAAATGCAGAGGACTCACAAAAATCAGGCAAAACAATGAAATATCTTAAGGTAAGTTGTCTTCTTCTCTGTCCCCTTTTCTCTCCCCTTTTTTTTTGCCAACTGAAGAAGTATATGGATTATATTATTATATTATATTGTACGGGGATATATATATTCATTAAATTCTTCCATCAGTTTGTTTTAATTTGTTCAGTTTTTGTATTTGTTAAGTAAGCAATTTGTAGGCGCATTTTAGTTCATCATAGATAGTGTAGTGTAGTGTAGTGTCGCCTGTTAGCTCCTTTGTGTTTTGAATAATGCTCAGTAATTGTCACGCAGATTTTCCAGACATTAATAGTTATCGTCGTCTTCATTGGAATCTTCCTGAGCTTCTTTACTTCATCGAATGGATCGGTTTTTCGGTAAGTTTTCAAGCATCTTGATTATATGAACATCACTGACACCTTATAATTCAGCAGTATACAACTGGGAAATCAGGTCGAAGTCGATCCAGAGGAAATACATGTCACATTCGATGATGTTAAGGGCTGTGATGAGGCCAAACAAGAACTGAAGGAAGTTGTCGAATTCCTCAAGAACCCCGACAAATTCTCCAATTTAGGTGGAAAACTTCCCAAAGGTGTGCTTCTTGTTGGACCGCCCGGCACCGGAAAAACCTTGTTAGCACGTGCTGTTGCTGGCGAAGCAAATGTTCCATTCTTCCATGCCGCCGGTCCAGAATTTGACGAAGTGCTGGTTGGTCAGGGCGCCAGACGTGTTCGGGATTTGTTTAGTAAGTAATTGAAGACTGACTATCTGAAAACTTTATTGATTAATTCCTATTCCACGAATTGTCCACAGAGGCTGCTAAGGCGCGTGCTCCCTGCGTTATATTTATTGATGAAATTGATTCGGTTGGAGCCAAACGTACAAACTCTGTGCTGCATCCATATGCAAATCAGACCATAAATCAGTTGCTTTCCGAAATGGATGGATTCCATCAGAATGCTGGCGTTATTGTCCTGGGAGCCACCAACCGTCGCGATGATTTGGATCAAGCATTGTTGCGACCAGGTCGTTTTGATGTGGAAGTTATGGTATCCACGCCAGACTTCACAGGTCGCAAGGAGATTCTCTCTTTGTACTTGGAAAAGATTCTGCACGATGACGTGGACATAGACATGTTGGCACGTGGCACCTCAGGATTTACCGGCGCTGACTTGGAGAACATGATTAACCAAGCAGCACTAAGGTGTGTATCAAATCTTTTGATTTCGATCAATTTAAGATATAGATTTCATTTTTATCTTTAATTTGCAGAGCTGCCATTGACGGGGCTGAAACTGTGAACATGAAACATTTGGAAACTGCACGCGACAAAGTACTTATGGGTCCGGAGCGTAAGGCGCGTCTGCCCGACGAGGAAGCGAATACAATTACAGCATACCATGAGGGAGGCCACGCGATTGTCGCCTTCTATACCAAGGAATCGCATCCCCTGCATAAGGTGACAATTATGCCGCGTGGTCCCTCTCTAGGGCACACCGCATATATACCTGAGAAGGAACGCTACCATGTCACAAAGGCCCAGCTGCTGGCAATGATGGACACAATGATGGGCGGTCGTGCCGCGGAAGAGATAATATTTGGAACAGAAAAGATCACTTCGGGCGCCAGTAGCGATCTGAAACAGGCGACTACCATTGCCACACACATGGTTAAGGATTGGGGTATGTCGGAGAAGGTCGGTCTGCGGACCATTGAATCCTCCAAGGGTCTGGGGGGTGGAGAAGTCCTTGGACCGAACACCGTGGAAGCCGTCGATGCCGAGATCAAGCGCATTTTAAGCGACAGCTATGAGCGTGCGAAGGCAATTCTTAAAAAGCATACTAAGGAACATAAAGCTCTCGCCGAGGCACTGTTAAAGTACGAAACTCTGGATGCTGATGATATAAAAGCAATACTGAACGACAACCAGTAGTATTTTGAGCAAGGATTGGATTTGGATTTAGTTGATCATGTACTGCATACAATATACATACATACATTAACATTAAACGTATATTTTAGTTACAATATTATAAACGTCAACACACTGTGCAAAAAGAAAAGCATAACAAGATCGGGACGCAGACGGACAAGTTAAGAAATCAAATGTTATACATATTTTTGTTATGTTTTCCCTAACATTCTCAAAGTGATTTTGGAATAAAATAATAATAAAATTGATTTTAGAATGTGTAAGCATTAGAGAATATCAACGCGCTATTTTAATTCATTCGTTCTAAGCTCTTCTTCCACCCCTCCGTTAGAAAAATATTAAAAACCAAGTCTATTTCGGACTTGTTTAATGATTTTCAAATTTTTCACTGTGCGCTAATCAGTTAGCAGCTCTGTTAATAAAAGTTTTAGTATTTTTAACTTCTAACATTTTGGTATATTCAATTCTCTGCATATTTGAAATTTTAGTAATGGTTAATTTCACGAAATTTTAAAATACAAAATTAAATATAATAAAGGATATAAATTTTAACAAAGGACTGGGAGAGGAACTGGAGCGGGGACTGGGAGCGGGGCCTGGGAGAGGGACTGGGAGCGGGGCCTGGGAGAGGGACTGGCAGAAAGAGTGGGAGCGGCGCCTGGGAAAGGGACTGGGAGCGGGACTGGGAGTGGGGCCTGGGAGAGGGACTGGGAGCGGAGCCTGGGAGAGGGGCTGGGAGCGGGGCCTTGTAGAGGGACTGGGAGCGGGGCCTGGGAGAGGGACTGGCAGAGAGAGTGGGAGCGGCGCCTGGGAGAGGGACTGGGAGCGGGGCCTGGGAGAGGGACTGGGACCTGGGAGAGGGACTGGGAGCGGAGCCTGGGAGAGGGGCTGGGAGCGGGGCCTTGGAGAGGGACTGGGAGCGGGGCCTGGGAGAGGGACTGGCAAAGAGAGTGGGAGCGGCGCCTGGGAGAGGGACTGGGAGCGGGGTCTGGGAGAGGGACTGGGAGCGGGGCCTGGGAGAGGGACTGGGAGCGGGGACTGGGAGCGGGGCCTGGGAGAGAGCCTGGGAGAGGGACTGGAAGCGGGGCCTGGGAGAGGGACTGGGAGAGGGACTGGGAGCGGAGCCTGGGAGCGGGGCCTGGGAGAGGGACTGGGAGAGGGACTGGGAGCGCGGCCTGGGAGAGGGATTTTTTCATTTTGATTAAATAAGAACAACCTGTCAAGTCGGAAAATTTTGCAGGGTGGCAGCCTGGTGGCAGTCTTCCACAGCAGTGTTGGCAAGTTTTCGGGGGAACAATAGCTGTTTCTGTCTAGAAAACATCTAAATTTGTTTATGTGGCATCTGCCACACAGTTTTACCAAAAATATTAATAGCAAAACTTAGCTAAATATATATTAAAATAGTTAGATTTCTAGCTAAAAGCTATTTTAAAATGTTCTATCAATCGAATTCTGAAAATAGCCAGATCCAACTATAAAATAGCTAAGTTAGCAACAGTGACACTGATAGCTAAATTAGTTCGTTCGTTCAGTTCAGGGTTTAGTTCAATAGAATCCGAACGACGTTCATACGAATTGATTGGTACAAGTCAGCTTTTCGGCAAAGAAAATTTATAAAATAATCAGTTGAAATGTGTGAATACGAGTTAAATGAAACTGCATACACTAAAATAATATTCCATGCGGCCAAATACCCACACCAGGCTGTCAATGGGCTATTGCTAGCCGAGAAGAAGCCCAAAGGTTCCTTAGTCCAAATCATCGATGCCATTCCGCTTTTTCATCAGTGTCTTCATGTCACACCGATGGCTGAAGTTGCCCTTATGCAGGTTCGTTTAAAGCCGGAAGACAATAATTGTACTA
The DNA here is from genome assembly GCA_035045575.1 of Drosophila falleni. Classification (NCBI taxonomy): domain Eukaryota; kingdom Metazoa; phylum Arthropoda; class Insecta; order Diptera; family Drosophilidae; genus Drosophila; species Drosophila falleni. The sequence continues at coordinate 5,273,686 of JAWNOV010000089.1, read as the reverse complement.
TCATTATGATTATTGTACTTGTGCAATTGCAGATCGACTCGTATGCTGACAGTAAGGGACTGGTGATTGCCGGGTATTATGCTGCTCCGGAAAACTTTTACGACAACCAAATTGAAAAAGCGCCAGCTGCCAAAATTGCCGAGAAGATACAGGAGAACTTTAAAAACGCATGTTTTGCCGTAGTCGACAATAAGCTGATGTCACTGGAGCACAATCGGGCTGCTCTGCAGGTGTACGGATATTCAAATGACTCGAGTCGCTGGTCAAAGGCCAAGTTTTGGCTAACACAATCGTCACAGACACTCGAAGGCGTATCTTTGCTGTTAAAACGTGGTGCGATGCGGGATGTTATTGATTTTGATAACCATCTAGACAATCCGGAATACGATTGGACCAATCAGTTTCTGAATCAGTCGCTAAGAGATCTGCAAAAGTTATACTAATACCAATGTGCTACGAAGAGGTGAACAATTATGTTAAAATATAGCAAATTTGCATTTTGAAATGAAGAAGCAGAGTCGGGAAATTCAACCTTGCAATTTAATTTATTGTTTGTAATTACAATTGGATTTCAGTAATCTTTAGAATAATGCATATAAGTTAAATAACATTCAACTAATTAATAAATAATCAATTCATTCGTATTCGTATTCAGTTTTGGAGTACAAGTACAAGTTTAATTGTCTGTCGTCAGTCCGTCGTAATTGTCCATTCGTATCCATATTGTTTCAAAATAGTTTAGTTTTAGTTTTGTCTCTGAAGTGCGCGTAATTTAAACCTAAAAAATGTTTACAATTATCGTTAATAAATACAAATGAATATGCATAGAATTTTGCTTTTGGTTTTCTGTCCTATAAATTTAAATATTTTACAACAATATTGTAATATCGCGATTGCTGATTATACATAAGTACATAATACGTATGTGGATATATCGGAGATCGAAAGTATCGCAAAAAACTTTTCTTTAATATTACATGTATTTTGTATAATTCAATATATTTTCGTACATTCATTTGTCAATAATATTTCGAGTTTAAACGCCGAACGAACCTTTATTACATAGTACACAATATTATTCGCGGGAACGCGGAGGGGATCAAGGAACAGGAACGGGAACTGATAATCGTTATCATGTTGCATGTTGTTAACGTTTCATCTTATTTGATCTTATGTTTTGCTCTGTATATATAGTATGTATATATTATATATATAATATCAATTATAATTTATTGTTGCTTGGTTTGCAAATAGATAAATTTTATTGTATTGGATTCGTATAATATTTTTGTTTTGCTTATCTCTTTGTATAGTTCTTGAACGATATCTGTTGCTGGTATCCCGTGTATATACGAATGTGTCTATATAGTAGATATTGTTTTTGTTTCTTTTTTAGTTGGATGTGGATGTGGAGGACAGGACAGTGTGTAAATCTGTGGTACATGGAGTTCTACGAGGGGGCGCTATACTTTTGATTATATCCTAGCTATACAAACACACACACTCAAATACATATGTACAGCATACATATAGCTAACGGGAGTATGTGCGCACGTCTGTACCTGAACATGCAAGCATTGACATGCACAGACATGTCAATATCAATTCAATATCTATTTGCACCATGTATATAAGAAGTAGTTGTTGTTGTTCTTGATGTTGTTGTTGTTGTTGTGATCTGTGTGTCATTTCATCCATCATCGCATGCTATGTTAGTTGATCTATAAAATGCAATAGATGTGGATATATTAAAGATGTATCTCAACTTAAAATTCAAAGGAAGACATTTGTGTGAGTTTTGTTTTTGAAGAATTAAGGCATAAAAATGATTTGATTGTGAAACTGTCGCTTTTATCGGGAGTAGACCGTGGACTTGTGTTTGCGGGTGTGTGTGTGTGTGTGAGAGAGAGAGTCTTTTTAACAATCTACAAATCTATCTAGAATTTGGCCACATCACCACTGATATTTACCATTCCCGAGGACAGAGAGTTGATGGCATCTTCCACCGTCGGCTTGTGTCGATCGATTTTAGATGAGTTTATGGGCGAGAAGTTGTCTACGATTGTAAGCGTGAATGAATATAGTACATACAACATACAATAGATAACAAACATAACACATAACAAAAACAAGGCGAATGCAAAATATAATACAAATTTCAAAGTGCCAATTACCGAGATCACCACTCGAACTGGAGTCCGTAAAACTGGGTGTGCCCTCTGTCCAAGTGGGTGTCGAGCCCTCACCTGATGCCGGTGGCGTCCAGGCCAGGCCACCACGTGACCCATAATGACTGCTCGACGATGTGTCCACCGCCAGAAACGTGTCCAGATGCACCTCAGATACGCTGTAAAAAAAAAATTGAAGTTACAAAACGAAGATACAGAGATATACATAAAAGTTCAGTATAATGTGCCTATTTGCACATCCATCCAAATTATAATTTCTATCAATTTACCAGATCCAAAATTAAGATTTTTTTTCTCAAAAGTAAGTGTTAATGTTTAAGAAATGCCTCGAAAACTGAAAATGCGTAAATAGATAAAATGCGTAAATAGATAAAGATAAAAATAAAGTCTTAATAAGGTCAATTAATTTGTTTTTTTCTTAAAATGGTTTAAAATTTAAAAAAAAATAAATGATTAAAGTCAAATATATTTGGTTTTAATACAACATAATAATTTAAGGAATTATCGGATAAATTTATCAAGATTAATTTATAAAGAGCAGTTACTGAAAACAAATAATTTTAAGGCAATTTGTTCATGGTAACTTATAATTTAAAGAATAAGTAGCGATAAGATTAAAAAATAATTCGATTTTGATAAATTTTAATTATTGAAAAATGCCTATATTATAAACTACAGCTTGGGTATCGATGTGCAATTAAGTATTGTTGCAATTAACCGAATTTTACTTTACCTAACTATGTCCTCCTTGTAGGAGCCTCGATAAGCGGGACCAATGTTCATTTTGCGTTCCAAATACTGTGGTTGTTGTTGGTAATAATGCTGCTGGCTTGGATGCTGCTGTTGTTGCTGATGATGTTGATGTTGGTGTTGGTGTTGATGATGCGACCTACGACCCATTGACGATGTGCTGTTCTTGTTCGAACTGTCCTCGGAGATGTCGTCAAAGGCAGGGGGAGGTGTTGAACTGCATGATGGAGTTGTGCCTAGCAATACATGAAAACAAATGCAATTACAATGAGTGGCAAGTTGAGTAAAGGACGTGGACAAAGGAGGCAGAGTGTCAGAGGAGGGGACAAGCTAAATATGTAAGTGGAAGCATGTTGCCATTCCTAGGCACAACTGTTGCGTCTCATGTCAAACGATGCCACATTCGATTGCGTATCCGTGCTCTCGGGAATGGTCGAAGGCGCCGCCTTTGGTGTCCGTCTCTTGCCACGCCTTGGACGCTGCGGTGGCACCAATTGAGGCAGTTGTGGGTCTTGAACTTGCTCCTCATCCGACGGCACTTGCAACACGGGCAATGCTCGCCTGCGATTGTAGGGACTCTCCAACTCTCGCTTGACCTCGAGGAAGGCGCTCATCGACTGCAGCAGATTGTCCTCCTGGGAGTCGCAAGGATCCTCCCCTAGAGCCAGATCCGCACAATGCAGGTAACGATTGCGTTTCTGGTGCCGCTGCAGCTTCTGCTGGCCACGTCGGGGAGATTGCTGCGTGGTGGTGCCACTAACTGTGGTGCGGGCCGTGCGATAGCTCTCGGCACGAATGGGGGGAAAGCCGCGGACTATGGAACCCACCGAGGAGCGTTCACTGCGCGCCATAAAACTGTTCTGACGCTGAAAGATGTCCACATGACTGAGCAGCCTCGGCTGCTGTCTCCGAAAGCTGCTCTCCGAGCGTGCCGTGGAATACGCCGATTGCACGGACTCCCGACGACGCACCGAACTGTTGTTGTGTTGCAGAGGAAGTGGAAGTGGAATTGGTGTATGGACGGGACTGTCAACCCCAACAAAGAGATCATGCAACTCCAGCCAATCCTGGACATTGCTGGGCGAACGACGTTCCCCAAATCGGGGCACCGCATCAAGGGGCAACTGTAGCGTGTTGCATGTGTCGGGAATTGTGATTGGATTATATTCGTAATCGTGCGGTGCTATACCTGGTGTAGTTGAGTGCGCCCTACTGTCCTGTGTGTCCTTACGCCGCGGCGATCCTCTCGGCGGCACTGGAGGTGGCACACGCGCCTTCAGGTTGCTTGCCGCCGTCGCTGCCGTCGTTGAAGTGGACGCTCGCTGCCTCACAGGCGGTGGCACATTACTCTGGCTAGCGGCATTTGAGTGACGCCCACTCTCTCGATCCCGCTCCCGCTCCCGATCTCTATCCCGCTCACGATCCCGATCTCTATCTCGATCTCGATCTCTCTCTCGATCTCTGTCTCGCTCCCGCTCCGAGATGGCTGCGCCTGGCGTAGTTTCTGTGTTTGATGCTTTCGTTTGCTGATGGATTTTGCCGCTGCTATGGGAGTGTGAAGCTGAAGAAGAAGAAGAACAAAATATAAGTTACATTCACCCACTCAAAAAAAATTTTTCTAAGAGCTTTGGTTTAAGACTCTTAAATTAAGAAAACACTTCTTGGATTTAAAAACATTTTAAATACATTTATTTTAAGTAAAATGTTCTTAAAATAAAACAAAATGATTTTTTAAATATATATATATATATATATATTTTTAAATTTTGTCATTCTTACCTTTTTTATTCTGTCTTAATCTTGATAATTTTATAAATGTTAGTTTAATTTGTTACGAGTGGGGCTCGAACCGCAGTCTACTGCTTCACAATGAAGCAGTCACCATTTCTTTTATATGAAATAGTACCTATTTATACTTTTCTAACAATTTAAGATTTTTATTCTTGTGTAAATAACTTTGATTTTTTAGTTCAATATTCTTAGTATTAATAATATGGTCTTAAGATTTTCTTATTTTAAGATAACATATTTAAGATCAATGTTTTTGATTTTAGAAGTGAAGTAATATTTAGCATACGTTGTCATAAGTAGTATGTAAGATTGTTTTATATTGTAAATAGTATTATTTATTAGTTATATTTATCGGACTGTAAATATAATTAATCATTTATCGATTGCAATAAAGCGCCCTCTGGCGTGAATTAGAGTTAGCTTAAGAATGCATGATTGTATTGGTAAATGCAGCAAGCGTCACTTTTTGAAACGACGCAGTCCGGTTAAGACTGAATAAAATATATAAGATCGGAATTCGCAGTGTTTCCAAATTAAAATAACCCCTGACTATAGAAGTTGTTTTTTTTTTTGGTGTAGGAACTTTAATCAACTTACGTCTTATTGCCTCGCTCTCGCTGTCTATGGAACGCTGTATGGCCTTGGAGAGGCTTTTTCTCTTCGACGGCGAATGCTTTAGGGCTGTAAATGGAGCATATATCAAGACTTAGATCTATTAGAAAGATAAAATGGTATGGAAAGGTAAAAATAAAGCAGAGCAATCGAAGCCATTACCCAAGCGAAAGAGCATTAATATTTGTGAGGGGGGAATTACAGAAAATTGTGAACACTAACGTGAGATCGAGAGACATGCTTTGCATCCGGTTTGAAAAACCAACCAAGTGACGAATAATGTTAAAAAGTAATATAATATTTATAAATTATATAGAATCATAATTGATTTGTTATAAACACGACTGTAAATTGACAAAATTCTAACCGATTTACAGACTTGTTTTCAAAAATATTGAAAGTAAAATTGTAAAAAAATAAGATAGTGATTATAATTTATCAGTTATTCATACAAAGTTAGGTATATGTGAATAGTTATTGTTTTTATTGTTGCTTTACCTATATAACTGGTTACCAAGGTACGAAATTTTCTGTGATTTCCTTTGATCTCTGGGAGATCCACTATGCGTACAAGTGAGTAATGCATTAAAGTAATAATCAATTAAAGAAGAGAAGCAGAGAACGGCATTGTTTTCGATATTTCGATAATTTCATAAAAATACAAATACAAATTTAATTACGGATTACAATTATTTAAGATTAAAGACTAGCTGACTACTAATAGATGACGCATTTTGGGGCAAGTGTACTATATTGCATTTTTGCTGCACTCAAAAAAAAAATCAGAATCAAATCAATTAAATTAGCGGCTATTACAAAATGTGTTAATATAATTTAAATACCATAAATGTTTCAATGTGTGTGTTTGTATGAGTTGTATATATATGTGTGTGTGTGTGTGTTGAGGAACGTGTTTAAGGATCTGATTTTTTTTGGTTTCATTTTACGCTTTACTTGGAATCTTGCCAAATTGCACAAAAATGCCTTATAGTACGTGTACTAGCCCAATTGCGACAGTCAGCTGACTTACGCGATGGTATCTTGCGGAATACGGTTTTAGCCATAAAGTTTTGAAATCTTTGAGCATAGAACGAGGGCCGACACACCGAAACGGTCTCCTATATATTGTGCAAGTATATAGAACAATGATAATGATTCTTATTCTGATCAAATGTATATGAAATATTTATGCAAATCTCACTTACCCCATCGTGTATAATGCTTTTGAATGTGTGCTCCAGCTTCTTCTTTAGCCTATAAGATTGCAGTATGTCGATGATGCCAATGTAGAGCAATAAACGTTCCCCTTTCTCGCTACGAGCTGGAATGCCTCCAGGCCTGCTCAATAGAGAAACAGTTTTAAAACATTTTGGTTTAATTTAACTTAGTCCTTCACATTTAAATACGCTTAATAATTAAATGGAATTTAAAGATAAAAATGATAAAAGTTTTAAATTTCCGTAAATTTCTCAATTCATATTAAATATTACACATACATATTAAAATATTATTAAAAGTAACAAACGTGATTTATGATTTAAAAAAATATATAAAAATTAGACCAACACACAAAAAATGAAAAAGAAAAGAGTATGTAACTTCCTTATATACCTGACAAAAAAGGGTCCGAGCTAAGAAATATCGTCAAAGAAAGGCCTCAAAACCAAAAATTTTTCTTGATTTAAAACCTCTTTTTTATTCTAATTTAAAAATAAAATAGTTAAAAAAAAAACAAGTTGACAAGGCTATAGTCGATATCCCGAAATTACTATCTTATAAAAACTACTGCATACTTTTGGGTGCATGTATTGCCTTAATTATTAATAAGTTTTGTTAGCTATTACTTTCGTTATACTACTCCGATCTTGCTGCGATTAAGTGGTATATTAGATAATATTAATAGATAACGTAAACTAATAGAAAAACCTAATTATCTTAAAACCCTTTTACTTATTTTTTAAGTAACGGGTATAAATATTTAAACGAAAATTAGTAACTAGAATTTTCAACAGTCCTCGTCGCAATTTCGAAACATATGCGTTTAATCGGTATGTCAAAGGGTTAATATCATTTCAAACTTACGGCACATCCTCCTCATCGTCAATAGGTTCACTTTCCGCCTGAATGCTCTCCATGGCCGTGGAATGTGCCACGAGACGCTGTCGATTCACCGATCTGTATGCCACACTGTATTAGCATTTGGTGAATTGTTTAGCCATCGACTTGGTCTTCAATAAATACTCACTTGTTTCTATTGATGCCCGTGGCGACGTCACGTTCTCTGGTTTCTCCCTCTGCACCGTCGAGGGGTTCATCCACGTCAGAGTCCTCGGCAAGCGGTGCTTTCATTGGCTTTCGATGCTCACTCTTTTTCTCCTTGAGTGACACATCCAAGTTGTGCACGCCCAGAAGCAACGAATAGTCCATGATCTTGAAAGATTCCAGCACTGTGCAATCCCTTTGAATGGTCTTAATGAGAGCTGAATATGTTTCCGCCTCCAGGAATATGCCATTTGGATGCTGTTCCATAAAGTCGAGATCCTTATACGTTGGCGATTTCTTAGCACGTTCCGCTTTCGATGCCTTCCGCTTGAACGTCGAACCCTTGAGATCGTACTTTAGATGCATTCTCACCGAAGATGGCAACAGATTGTTCATGACCACCAGGCGAATGTTTTTGGCATTGCTCGTCTGCAGGCAGTAAAGTCCAAAGAACTTCGGCAATAAAGTGCGCGGATTTTGATTGAGATTCATATAATAACTGCAAGTGAAAGTAGAAAGTGTTATTGAGGTTCTACTTAATTTGAGATTGGTGAATATTTCCCTTACCCAGGCAGTAGTTTTTGTAAAAATTCACCCTCTTTGTGTTGCACCGTTTTGACAATGAACTCATCGTCGTCCGTTAAATAGAATATAGAGCCGGAAGCACCTGGATTTGATAATTCGCGCAATGGCGAAGTACACATAGACATCTAGACACACATACATAATGATAATACTTATTAAAAATGCATTGGTTGATATCGATTAACTTGTACTGTACTTACCATAAAATCATCGGGCTGTATGCCAAACAAATCACGAAAATAACGAAATGCGATGGGTGCATAGATCTTATATCTGAATTCACTATAATGGTGGGCAGGTGTAAGGCTAGAACCCTCTGGCGGAAACGTAATGCTCTCGATTTCCCAGAAGTCCATCATAAGTAGATCACGTTTTGGCTTCGAAGCCAGGCTGCCGACCTAAGAATGAACGAGAGTATATATCTTTTAATTCTCATCTATATAATTTATTTCTTATATATTACCTACCGTATGCTGTATGCCCAGCTGTATGGATCCCATAATTTGCGATGTCTGTATCTTCTTATAGGTAATCTCACCGCCTTCTCCGACCCGTCGATGTCCAAGTTTTCGCTCCTTGTCCGCTTTGTTGGCCGAGCGCAAGGGCCGATTGCCCAGCTGAGTGTAAAAGACAAAATGTTCAACCTTATTACTATATATATATCTATGTATATCTATAATGGCTGTACTTACGTCGGGTGATGAGTTACCCACATGGTCGGTGGAGGCTACAACAACAAGTTAACAAGGTGTATTATTAGTTAAGTACTTGTATTTGGTGTGTTCATGTATAATTTAGAGTTAGTGCGGCACATGAATAGCCAATGACCCAACTGGGAACCACTTCAACTTGAGCTTGAACTTGGGCTAGGTACATACACACACAAACGCACACACACGCACACTCTCACGCATACACATACACATACACTCTCACTGGGTACGCTTCCATTAATAGTTGACAGGTTGTTGGCCGTTTGAAAGTTTCTTTTGTTTTCATTCACGAAATATAAATAACAAGTGCGAACGAGTTTAATATTGGCTCAAACAGTCAGTTAGTCAGTCAGTTATTCAGTCTTTCAGTCTGTCAGTCAGTTAGTCAGTTAATGCCTCAAATGGGGGTGGCGTTCGACCCGTGAGACACATGCGCCACGGCCACTTCCATTTGCAATTCATTGATTTTTTTTCTTGTCTGTTTAGAAAAGTTTACAATGGAAATGCCAATGCTTGACCAAATGCAAATTTCAGACATTTTGGCCAAGATGACACATTAATATTACCATTCGTATCCGCCAGTTTCGCCTGCGATGTCGAGGAGCTGTCCATGTCAATGGTGTCGTCTCCGGACGCCATGCTGACGCATTTGCTGCCGCTGTTTCAGCTGCTCCTGCTCCAAATTCCACGCAAAACTATACGGCAGTAAATACTAGGACATGCTACTAATTATTTTTCAGCAATTTTTGATAATGATTCTTCGTTTGTGATTGACTTGATTTCAATTATCCAATCAAGGGGCCAAGGGAGCAGAAACCTTGGCTCTTGTCCCTCGTCTATCGTCTATCGTCTGGCCTATGGCGTCAACTTTTTGCTGACTACATAAGTTCGCAACGATGTTGATTTCTATGCTGCTGCTAAATTTCTCCTCTGCTGCTTTCTCTGGTTTCTCTGCTGCTGCTGCTGCCACTACTGTCATTTTCACTGCATACTCATAGGCGTACTGGAAGGCGCACTGGAAGTGCTCGTCTGTGCATGCGCGCCAGGGTTGCATACTCAAAATACATTATTAAAACACAGAGTTGCATTTGACGGCGCCACATTGAACGAGACAGAAATTTCATATGCAAAATGTCAACGAATTAATAACTTGATATAATTAAATTGAATTGATAAAAAAGGTAATCCATACAAATTTTTCCATCAGGGCATACAGTTAGTCAGGTAATAATTAATATCTAAAAATATTTAAAACCCAATGCAACGAAGTATTTAATTTATTAACATATTCTAAAAATCTAGCCTAACAACTGCAATACAGTAAAAATAAAAACAAAAATACTTTTTCAAAAGGTGATTATTTTGGAAAACGTTTATTTTGTCAATTTGTTTATTCGTCTAACTATGAATTTTTATTATAGATACACATTAAAAGCCAATTCGATTTAACTGATACTTAATTAATTTTTATCGAATTTCGTGTGTAATTATAGACATAAATTTCTCCCTATTTTTGTTATTAATTCCCAGAAAGTAAAGACATCCTATAAATATGAATTTTGTCCTATTTCAGACATTAAAAGTTGGTTAAAGTCGCATTAAGGGGCGTATACTTAATGTTGTAAAAGTAAAAGTTGAGCAGCCATTTGTTTAATGCACTTTTAATGTTTTCGTTTTTTATTAGCGTTTCTGTACTCAATTATACCTATACATCATATATAACTATTTATATATATATATATATTATTTATTTATGTGGTAAATATATGAATACAATAATTTGTTGTAGTTTTCTTGTTGTTTGTTTGTTCACTGTATTGTTTTATGTTGTTTGTGTGTGTTAGTCAAGTTTTTATGGATTTTAGTGTCTGTGTGAGTGTCTGTGAGAGTGTGTATACGGGTGTGTGTGTCGTTTTCTCTTACATTTACATGCATTTACAAAATAAGCGCTTTTTTAAAAATACCGCAAAAAATTACGTTTATCGTTAAAAATTCTATTTAAAAATGAGAAATTAAGAATTGTAAACATTCTATACGAACATAAAAACAAATACGTACATAGCCTACTAAAAACACTACCAAACTAACTGCTTAAAGCTAAAGATGCGATCGACATAACTACGGCGACTGTTGTCCATTTGCGTTGTATATTTGTGGCTTTATCTGAAAGAGAAATAGATAACACAAACACCTGATTAGTATTGAATGATCTTGGAAGCAAGTAAAAGCAACTGCACAAAAAATAGAACAACTTGTAAAATCAAGAACATTCATCTTAAATATTTTGTTCTTAAAATAAAGACATTTTAAGACTATATTACTATAAATAAAACTCATAGAATAATAAAAGCTCAACTTAAATATTTTGTTCTTAAAATAATAACATTTTACGACCATGTCACTGAAAATAAAACTCATAGAATAATGAATATTTTTTGAGTTTTTTTACTATAAATAAAATACTATACTACACTACTACTATACTATAAATATTAAATTTTGTCCATATATTCCTTATATAAAAGTCATTTTTGATTAAAAAAAAAAATCTCAAGAAATAATCATTACGTATGAGGTTATTTTTTTTGCTTAAAAATAATGATTATTTCTTAAGTTTTACTTTTTTGATCAAAAATAATGATTATTTTATGAGTAAAATAATAAAAATTTATAAATCTTAAAATTATGGTAAAATTATAGTGAAATATGAAAGTGAATGATTTTTTCAATTAAATAAAAACCATATCACTAAAATTTTTCGCTCCTAAATAAAAGTTCAAATTAAAAAAGAAGAAAATTATAAATTTAAACCACAATTTTTAATTTTCTTTTTTTTATTTTAATTTTAAGAACATTTATTCTTAAAATAAGAACTTGGTATTATTTGAAATGTTTTTAAATCCAAGATGTGTTTTCTTAATTTAATTCTTAGCTTTTAGACAAAATCTTGATTTTAGAACATTGTTTTTATCAGTGTGCCAACTGCCAACTGCCAGCTTACCTCTACTTACCATAGAAAATAGTCTCCCTGCGTTTGGTATAGTTTGTGCCAAGCAGGAAAAACGCACATGTTATCGGTGTGGGCGATTCGAGTTGATCTCTAGGAATGCGCGTTCGCACTGTCATGCTATACAGACCGCTCGGATTCTGATCCAACTGTGTGAGCACCGAGTCCAGTATGTGTGTATCAAAGCTATACAAATGTCGGGAAAATAGACATCAATTACTTAAATCAAATTCGATAACTGTCCAATTGAGCTTCGCTTACATGACAGATAGAACTGGTTGAGGGAAAACATTCTGCACGGCGCACATGATGTCCACATCGGTTTGCTCGCCTCCCATGCGTGCCTCTAGCATGAAATCCGACTCAGGAACTGCGACAGCGACAAAAAGGGGCAAACAAATCCGTGAGAATTAATCAAGTGTCAAACTAAACAAAATATAAAAAAAAACAAAAACAAAACTTTCGAAATAACATAAAAAACGAAAGGCAAAAAACCAAAAAACACAAATAAAAATAAAAATAAAAACAACAGGCGGCTGCTGTTTGGTCGCTTGTAACCGCAGCGACTGCCACATGACACGCATGCAAATATGAGTCGCACGTGCCACCAACATACACACACACACACACACACACACATACACCCAGACACACATAGAGTCGCCCCCACATATGGTAACACACCCACCCAACACCTATGCAAACAACTTCACGCCATAAACAGGTGAGGAAACCTAAATTGACACATTGCCAACAGTTGAGATACTCTATACATGTCAATACCAAGAAAAATCTAACATTTGATATACCTATAAAATAAGCTCAGTATTCAAGTAAAATTAAATTTTTTAGACATTATCTAACACTTTTCGGCTCAAAAACTAAGTTCCAAAGATATTTTTAATAGAAATATTAGAAAAATATGTATAACAAGTATTTTAAAAGTTTCCAACTTTTTAAAGATTTCTAGATTTCAAACATTTGTAACTTTTCTAATTTTTTCAATTATTTCTAATTAAAGATCTCAGTAAACTAAGCAAAAAATATTTTAAAACAAGATAAAATAAGAAATTAAAGTCAAATTCTAAATAAAGAGCCGGTTAATGTCAAATTTGAAAATATATCTTTGATGAAATTTAAGGAGCCATAAATCTCCTTTAATACTTAACAAGACTATGTTAATCTGTTTATCCAACCAGTATTAACAATATATAATCTATAATTTAAGTTACATTTTATATAATTAAAAAAGTTAATTAAAAAAACCTTGCACTTATAACGGAGCTATAAATAATTACAGAGATACCCTAGCCGGGTAACCAAAAAAAGTGTAGGGTATTAAAACAATTGTTATAACATGTAAATTGTAGAACCCTGGCACACACACATACCGATTATTTGTAAGCGGGCACTTCGCTTATCCGTAGACTCAAAGGTTTGCACGGCACAAGTGTATTCCCCCGTCATGTTCCAGTCGGGATTCTTTATCGATATAACACCGGGACTGCCCTCCAAGGTGAATATTTTGGTGTCTATCTTTGCCTTCATGAAGCCCTATAACGTTAATGACAACAACAACAACAACAATAGAAACAGAAGAAGCAGACGAAGACGAAATAGTAGAAGAAGAAGAAGCAGAGAACAGAGAAGAAAGCGAATTTTATGTTAATTAATTTTTTGTGTTTTTCGCCGTCTACATTTGACTTTTGTCCAAATGGGGTGACGATGACGATGTAGATGACTCACCATGGCGAACCCCTTTACGGAGGGTATCCATTGATAGATGGAGTGATTATTGAACAGCCACTTGAGGACAAAGCCCTTCTCCCCCTCATCCATTGCGTACTCGCAGTCCAACACCAGAGGATCGGGCTCATTATCACGTTCGAGTGTGTAAGTGTGCGGTACACGAAGATTCGTAATGTGCACCGTGTGGGTCACTGAATATTCAAGTATAAAATGATTAGTTTAGAATTTAAGGATTACTTGAACTATAGGCATTAACAATACCCGTGAGTAATGTGAGACCGGCCAGCAGCGTTGCGCACAAGATGCTCCAGCTCCAGCTCGCCATGTGCGCGTCCGAGTCGTCGACCTGGTCGTCCTGGTCGTCGTTCTTGTTGTTGTCGTTTCGCAGCCGTACTTAGCTTTTGCTTATCGTTGTCCTGGACGTATAATTATATATCGTTGTCTTGCACTTGATACTGCCTCTCGTTTTTTCTTTTTTTCCTTTTTTGTTGTATTTTTGGACTCAGGATAAGTTTAAGGCTAAGGCTGTCCTCCGCCCCCTTTTAAAAAGCATCGCTCAACAGCCTTTGAGGCGTTTAGTCACACGCATTATCACTTTTCTCATTACCATAAACATAACATCACAAAACAACAGGCCAGTTATGGACCTGGAATCTGGCTTAGGACGCAACAAGGAGCGGGGAAGCCTTTTAGATATTTTTTTTTTTTAGGGTGGTTGAAAGTTGAAAGTTTTCCTGCTTTTCTAGGCTCTAGGATGAGCTCAGCATTGCGATTGAAAACCGAAACGAATTGCAAGTTTAATCTTTAATAACGCACATCTTGATAAGGTTTTTTCCTTTTTTTTTTGATTAGTAAATTTATATGAAATTTGTGTATTGCAATTGCAATTAATGTCGAGCAATTGAAAGTTTGCACATATACAACTTTATGTTGGTGAAAAATCGACTTTTTGCTGTGTGTGTTCGCGGTGTGTGTGCGCGTATGTGTGTGTGTGTGGGGAATTATGCCAAATGGAGTTTGCAGCTCCGTACCGCTGACGGTGGATACCAATAGTGTTGGTATCTTCTATTTAACTGTTGTCCTTTTTCCAGCCTAGCTTTTAATGTTTTAACACTGGAATACCACGCTACGAATACGAAGACTAGAGAACACAGAGCACAGAGTCGTGAGCTTTTCTTTGGTGGTAAGCGTCGTGAGCTTTCTTCTCTGGCGCATACACAACATGTCGTCCTTTTTTGTCCTGGACAAAAAGCCACGAACAGCTGAGCGACAATCTAACGGCGCATGCGTCAATTTTGACAGTTGCTAGTTGCCAGTGTTGGACATTTCCCTTTTGACAGTTCGCCAACTGTCAGACTGTGACTAAGAGCTGTGTGCAACACTGTAACGGTGTTTTTTTTTTGGGGGTTGCAATGAACTTGTTGCAAGTGTCAAAGCTAAGTAAACAGTTAATTGTTGGTTATTTTACTACCCAATTAGCGCTCAACTCAACAGTTGCAGTGGTTTAAATGAATTTATTTAGAGTTAAGAAAATGTTGCGTTGCATTTAAGGGGTAAGATTTATTATATTTTGAGAAGAATTGATTGAGAAAATTTTTAATAAATCTTTTTAGTTGCGAGACTGATTTTTAAAAATTTGGGAAAATTCATTGGAATTCTTGATATTTAATTATAATTCTAATTTCATAAAAAAAATAAATTGTATTTATCTTTTGTTTTTTCATTTTGTAGTTAAAATTTATTTTATTTTCAGAAATTGATTTTAGTTTAAAATAAATTGTTATTATATTTTGTGTCCTGAAAACATTTCTATAAATGCATAATTTTTGGTTATAGGTTTCGTTTAATCTCCTGCTTTATCTTTAATAAGCAACTATATAAAATTGTTATGGTTGGAGTTCATCCCATAAATATAGTAAATTTTAAATGTTGTAAAATAGCAAGATGAAATTGTAAATTATAATCTTAATTAGTTAAAGGAACTCAATAATTAATGTTAGTTTCTTTTGAATTGTTCGTTTCTCTAATATTATTTTTCAAATTTTAAAAACCCATTTAAATTAAATTTCAATGTCAATTATTTTTCGTTTTCTAATTATAGTGTTTATTAAATTTTCAATAACATCAGCAAATGACTTAAGAACTAAACTATATTTAATAGTGTTTTATGTGCTGCACGCATTGCCATACAATTATAATTACAGACACACAGAGACAGACGTTCGATATATAGTACATACACATATGCTATATAACTATAAAGAGTTTGCTTTAAAAGTATGCTATAAATATGTAATTGTTTTTTTATATATATATATATATGTTCTTGTTCTTGTTGGATGTCACACTCAGGTTTATATGTATGTATATACATCAGAGTGGGTCAAATTCTTTCGCGACAAAGAGGTTTTCAAACTTGTAATCTACGATGAATTCTATAAAGAATTGCCCAAGATATCATAGGTCTTAAATCTATATTGGTCTCCACGTTTTTAAGGAGAATTCATACGTGTATTTTATATCGGAAATTAGCTGTATGCAAGCGTTTCTTCAAACAATATAAAAACAACTACGGCTTGTATTTATTTAATTATATTAAAACCAAGTTATTACTGCCGTTCTACTTGCCCGATCCAAATAATTGTTATTTCTAAAATTATTATAAATCGGGTTCTTTCTACGGTTTTATTATTAATTGGGATAAGTTTCACCCAACAAACAAGTACTCAAATTAATTGCACGTTTGTATAACTTCTCCTTAATTTAAGAGAATAATTAAATAAACAGTAAAAAATTAAAAAAAAAATAAAATTAAAAAGTGTAAGTTCGATATTGATTTTAGACCCATGGTTTCTTGGACAATTCTTCTTAGAATTCATCGTAGATTACAATTTTGATAACCGCTTGTTGCATTTTTTATACTCCATACGAATTGACCCACTCTAATATATATTTTAGTTGTATATATAGTAATATATATATTTTACATTTCAAGTGGAGAGAGCGTTTTATTTGGTCGCATTAAAACTTTCATGTTGTATCTCTCGAATATGCATCCCAGGGATAATCACTACATGCTGTGGAAGGAGGAGGAGGAGCAGGAGGAGGGGGATGCATTTCGCTAATACCGCAAAACTACAGTTACTACTAAAGTTGACAACGTAAAGAAGTTACAGTTAAAAAGGTGTGTGTGTGCTTAGATTACTGGAATATACACAAGCAGATGACTACAACTATGACTATGTCTATGACTATGACTTATATTAAGTACAAGTACTTAATACTAATTTTAGTCACTGGCCGCCCCATCACTGTGGCCATGTCCAATTAGTGTCTCGATGCGAAAGTCCTTGGCATTGGTCTGCCTGGCGCATCTCAAGATCCCGGGATCACTGTCCATGTGGAGCAGGTTCGTCCGAGTCAGTGGCCTGTGTGTGTGTGTGTGTGAGTGTGTGTGTGCCTGCACGGGCGTCTTGGGACTGGACGTAATGGCTAGCGAGCTGTTGGACGCCTCGGCATGATCGAATAGCAGCATATCTGGATCCCCGGGTAGATCCCGATCTCGAGTTGTGATCTCTGGGGCGGCATCTGAACGATTTGGATTCGTGCACACGGAGTCCACGGAGTCCGATATGTGTGAGTCCTGTTCGTGCTCGTTGGCACTTTCCACATCAATTTTATCGCAGGATGCATCATCCGCATCCGCATCCACATCATCGTTGTACACATTGAGATCCGTATAGTTGCTTCGTTCCGGATAATCTGTTCTCCCCAATCCGGCGGCAGCGGCGGACACATCAAACACATAGGGATTTTTGTACTTGCTCGCTCTGCTCGCATCGCTGGCAGCGCTGCCGCTGCCGCCGCTGCTGTGAGGCAGTGCATCCGCCGCCTCCGTGCGACGATTGATGAACGACAGACGATCGAACTTATCACTGTTATTCTGATAGAAGGACGCCTCCGCATTGGCAAAAAAGTTGAATTTCTTGTCCACACGCAGCGCCGTGTCAAACACATCGTTTGGCGTGTGCATCACATCAAAGTCCCGATTCCCATTGAAGTTGGGCACGTTGAAGTGCACCGGCACCAGAGGCACCGGTTTCCGTATCCAGAACGGTGACAGTGTGCCAAAGACCGCCGGAAACGAGAAGCGTTGCATGGCCGGAGCACGTTTGTAGCGTTTCCGGCGGCGCAGGAAACTGCCATTGTCGAACATGTCCTCCGCCAGCGGATCCAGTGTCCAGAAGTTGCCCTTACCCGGATTACCCGGTTCGCGTGGAACTTTTATAAAACAGTCATTCAGACTGAGATTGTGGCGAATGGAGTTCTGCCAAGCGGGAAACTTGTCCTTGTAGTACGGAAAACTGCAAGGGAAAAAGGATATTTTTGAGTTAATTTTAATACTAACGGAATTTTATAGAGTTTATAAAATTGCGAGTAACTAAATTGTTAAACAAAAAGCTAGAAAAACTTTACTTTAAAGTTTTAAAATTTAATTACAGAATAGATAATTATTATAACGGAATAATTATATGCAGTTCTTAAATATTTTATTTAAATAATATTATGAAAAATATATCACAGAAATATAACAATAAAGATACAATATGAACAAACACAAGGTATTTTAAAATATTTAAATTTTTCGGCATTATTCTAACCTTGTAATGAGATTTCTATACTCAAACTTTTAATTGACTCGTTATTTTAAAAGATTTCTATACTGTACTAAATCGTATTATTATATATTGATAACAGGAGATTATGTAAAGGACATTTTAATTATTACTATTATAATTATTAAGCATTTTGAAAAAAGTTATTTTATTTCACAGAAAAAAAGTCATTTTAAGTTTTAAATTCCTAATTTTAGCACTTTTTTTAAGTATGTATTCAGGATATTATTGTTAAATTAAGAAAATACGTAGATATAATGGCAACAATATTAAAATATCAACATTAAAAAAGTTAAAGAAGCCTATATTAATTGATCTAACTGAAAACAAATCTTACAGAACTTCAAAATATAAAATAATGTTAAGAAAAATTGAGCCTGATTTACATATTATGTACTTGGTTTAAAAGAATCCGGGATGACCGCTTTTTTGTCACCGCATTGGATTAATTCCGTATTTATTTTTCTGTGTAGTAATAAAAACTTCTAACATAATATTTTGTAATAAAAAAAACACTAAATTTTATAAAGGAAATCATTTGACAAAACTATTATGAAATGTTCAAGAAACTCAAATTACCTGATATATTAATCGATTTCAATTTTACAAATAAATTGCTAAGAAATTTATAATAAATTGATATACAGACATGTTCCGGTTTTCATTTACTGTATTTCATAAAATGTATTTTTTTACGTTGCATTTTGGCTAAGTATTTAAAATTCCCTTTTTTTAATATATCAGAATTAACTTCACCAACTTAAAGGTAATTCAATATGCACAATATTTTCGGAATGAAATTAGAACAGATCAAAGTTTTTCATTTCCGATAAATCTTGCTGAAAGTGAAAACCGGAAAAGCCTTATCCTAATTTAAATAGATTTCAATCTAATTTATTAATTTAAAGAATTATTTTTAAATTTAGTAACATAATAATTCTTAAAAAGATTTCAAACTAATTTATTAACTTTAAGAAATTATTTTTATTTAGTAACAAATATATATTGATCTAGATATCGCCAGTTATCACTTACCGGGACATTATAAAATCACATATTCCACTGAGTGTTAGTTTCTTATGCGGCGACTGTAGTATGGCCATGGTGATAAGAGCTATATAGGAATACGGTGGCTTGACAAGCGGACCGCCGGCTGCGGCGCTTCCGTTGGTGGTGCTGCTGCTGTTATCGGCACTGCTGGCGCCGGCGGTTGTCGGCTCAAAGTCGCTGTCATCACAGATCATGGACATTTCATCTGCAACGGCGGCGACGGCAGCTCGCGAGGATGCGACGCCGCCACGTTGACTCTTGTGGAGCGGCGGAGACTGAGAGTCGTTGTCGTGCAGGGAGTGAATGGGATCCGATGTGGTGTGCATATTACTGGACTATAACTTGTAGTTTATAATGCTGAGATCTGGATTTTTGTCTTTAGGAGTGCTTAACTTATAAAAAAGGACGTAACACTTGTTTGACTATTTGCTCAGGAACTGATTCACTTATTTCAATAATTCACATATTCCGAATATTTAACACAAATCTCAACATTGCATTTGTTTCGTTTAGTTTTCGTTTACGTATGCATTTCCGTATTTCCGTTTCCGCTTTCATTTAACTGTTAACTGTTATGCGATTCGAATTGGAGTCTGTCGCGTCATCCGTCGGTTTGTCTGTTTTAGGCGGAATCCTTTTGCCAAATGTTAACTGAATCGCAACGAAAACGAAAATCTTCTCGCCCGAAATGTTTTTCTACATAACTCAAACATTTATTTATGGAAAACCGCTGCCGCTGTCGCTTCCATGAGCTTTTGTCGCCGCTGCTATGTTTTTGTATCTCGAATAACTGTGATTCTACTGCCGACGTCGTCGACAGCAGCAGTCAACAGCAGCAGCGCAGTCAACAGCGCAGTCAGCAGCTGCGTCAACGTCGGCGCACGTCAAGCAGCATCCCTGCGTTGCTGAGTGTGAGTGTAAGCGAGACAGCGATATGCTCTTATGCTGCTCTCAGCAGGGGATGACTGAGATTGTAAACCAATCTACGACCAAACTACACCCCCCAATCACAACAGAGGGGCAGGGGTAGACAGAGACACACACACACACACACACACACACAGACACACATAGAGAGATATACAGGCTACGTAATAACATAAAATGGTGGAGTGCTGCTTGCTGTAAATGTGATATTTGTGTTTTATCCCCTCATCCCTCTTCTCTCTACTCCTGCAATTGTGTAATGCGAGCGTGGACTCAAATTGGCAGGCAACGTTGACAACAACAACAACAACAACAAAGACGACGACGACTGCAGAAGCCAAAACTCATGGCTGTTCCCTACATTCTCCTCTTCCCCTCCCTCTCACTTCCACTCACTCCCTCTCACTCCCTCCTACTGCTGACTGACAGCCAACATTTTCACAAATTTAGATACCTTTTGCTGGCTGCGTTGACGTCGTGGCTCTTAATAATGTTTCATTATGTCAGCCACACACACACACACACATGCACAAAGAGAGCGAGTGAGAGAGAGAGAGAGAGATTTGTATGTGTGTGTGTGTGTGTGCTCTCGTTCAAATGTTAGCATTTTTATGTGCGAATGTTTTTCTAACCGTATGTCGGGCTTTCTCATTCTCGTTCTTATTCTCATTTTAGCACAGCCTCCTCCTCCTCCTCCTCCTCTGTTTCTCCCCCTCCCCCTCTTGCTCGATGCCAATGCGCCATTTTTGCAACATCCTTAACACAATTGGAAGGGTATTTTGTATGTCTGTATGTATTGTATGTGTGTGTGTGTGTCTGCATTATTTCTCTTTTTCATTTTCGCTGTTTTTGTTCTTTAGTTGTTAGACATTATTGTTGCTGTTGTTATTGTTGCTGCTGTTGTACTTGTTGTTCCTGTTGCTGTTGTTGTTGCTGTTGTTGCTGTTGCTGCTGTTGCTGTTGCTGCTGTTGTTCGCGTCTTCCCTTTTCAAATTAAACATTCAGTAGTCAGTTTTATTTGTTGTACTTTGTTCAAATTAGTTTTCAGTTTTGCGGAAGTTGCTGGCACACACACACACACACACACACACACACATACACTCTCTATCTCTCTCACACACACACACACACACACATACACTCGTAGCTAAACAATAATGGTTGGCAACTCCACCTCCAGATTCAGCATCAGGACAATATTGATATCGTTTCCTTCTCCTTGCTTGATTTTCATTATTCTATTTTCTTCTGCTTTTTCTCATTTCCATTGCCCCCTTTTCCTCTCTCTCTCTCTTTCTTTCCTTTGCCCGTCTCAATCTCCACCCCGTATCTCCCCATATACCCAATCCAAAACCTTACAAATCACTGATTTTTAGCCAACTTTATGGGCGTGGTAACGCCTTTGTACAAATTTAGCTCTATATATATATATATATTTATATATGTGTGTATAAGTGTCTGTGTGTGTTTAAGTCTTTATTGGGTTTAGGGTTCTGGTTGCCGTTGTGCAATTTAGTTGTGGTAAATTTATTGCGGACTTCCTTTGTCTTTTTACGAGCTCAGTCGGACATCTAACCAAGCTCAGCAGACTTACAAATACCAAAAAAAAAAAAAAAATAATATAGGGGGAGAGAAAAAGTAATAAACTACAGATTTTCAAACGTTATTGATCTACACTTATTTATTCTGCTTTATTGGCAAACATTCTGCATATGAGTTTTCTTCTTTATTTGGCAAATGAGAAATGCTTAATTGAGATTGACAAAATAATATTTATCTTTATGCATTTTGTCAGTAAAATGTTTTATTTATTAATTTATTTTTGCTCAAATAATATGTATATTACGACAGATCTGATACAAATGGGATATACTATTTTCAATGCGTTATTCAAAATGAACAGCTATTCAAAAATAAATATAAAATTTATTTTAATATCAAACCCATAATATAAAGTGTCTAAAAACAAGATATTCTTAGGGCCGGTTTTTTAATATCTCCTTAAATTTTATCAAAAAGATATAGTATGTTAAAACTTTTTCCGTATGTCCGTCTGTTTGAACGCGTCGATTTCAGAGACCATAAGAGCTAGAGATCTCAAACTTGGTATGTAGGTTCCGGGATACCAAACATAGATCTAGTTTGTTCTTATTTTTGGACCGGACCGATCCGTCGAAGATTAAGTTTTAGTATTAAAAAGTTTTTTGTTTATTAAGATATCTTAACCAAACTAATAGAATATGCATTTAATTTATTTTTGTCCATACTGACCAAAGTTCTTTCAAATCGGTCGACTATATAATATAGCTGCCATTGGACCGATCGGTTAAAAATCAACTTTTACTGTGAAAAAGTTTTTTTGTTTTTGAGATATGTTAACCAAACTGTCTATATACCCCATGCAGATCAAGTTTGTTTCAAATTTAAGCCCCGACCTTTTCCGCCCCCACAAAAAAAATCACCGCACCCACAGTTTTTGAGATAATATAGTTTTTATGGTATCTATTGATATTATTCATAATCTCACTTATCCGCAGCAGGATCGGACAAGTAGAACGGAAGTAATAGCTAATCTAAGTTATAAATTAAGTTATTATTTCAATATAATCACCTAAAAGTATGCAATAGTTTTTATTTGGTAGTAATTTCCCTAAAGTACTTTTATATATATTGAAATAACTAAAGGGTTTCTTATGGTCGGGATCTTCACTATAGCCTTTCCTTTTATTTTTACAGTATTATGATCTATTTTATTTATTATTATAGTAATTTAAAGTCAATAGATATTAAGTAAAACAATTATTTCGGTTATTTAGTGGAATTGTTGTAATTTTCCAGAGTACACTTATTACGGTAAGTACTCGTATAATTACTGTTGCCATAGCCATAGCCATAGCGTCAAGTTTTTTTTGACGGCTAAGTATAACGACCTATATCCCAATTGAAGCCGCTGTCACAGCCCCTGTCAGTCTACGGTTAATCATCGCTTAAGCACAGCATGGGACTGGAATTTGGCCTGGGATTTGGACTGGGATTGGGACTGGAATTGGTATTGGGACTGGGGAGCTCAAGTTGAGCGTAAGGATGCGATGCATTTAAGCTTTTGAGGGGAACAATTAACTTATGCGCAAACAATAACGCCAAAGAATGCACGCTGACAGGAACCAGCTTCCTGCTAAGCGGAGAGAGGGAGGGAACAAGGGTAGGATAGGACAGGATAGGACAGGGATGGGCAGGGGTGGGCAGAAGTAGCGGCATGATCCAGCAATAATCCTTCTTTTGTCAGCAAATTTATTGCACACAAACAAACAGGCCGCCCAAAGGATATACTAAATGGAGGATGTGGTTGAAGATGGGCAAACGACTTTGACAATATACATTTTTATTGCGAAATCTGCAAAAGGCAAATAAAAGATTTGACACTCGAATTGCTTTGACTGCGGACTTGAGTTTTGTTGTTGCCAAGGAAAAAGAAAGACATACTGTACATACACTGAAAAAAAGACCAACTTCTAAAATTAAAAACATTCGTCTTAAATTATATGTTCTTCAAATAAGATTATTTTAAGACCAAATTACTTAAACTGAGATTATTAATATAAATAATCCTAAACTCTTAATATAAGAATAAAAATCATAAATTGTTAGGAAAGTATAAATAGGTACTCGTAACAATTAAAATAACATTTATAAAATTACTAAAACCAAAATAGATTAAAATGTCAATAGGCAAATTGAAAAAAAAAAAAAAAAATGTCAATAAATCAAAATTTAAAAAATAAATATAATTGAAATTAAAAATAAAAATATTAAAAAATAATTTTTTTCATTTTATGTTTTGATTTTAATTTTAAGATAATTTTTTCTTAAAATAGGAACTTGGTCTTATTTAAAATGTTCTCAAAATCAAGATGTGTTCTCTTAATGTAAGAATTTTATGTACTCGTCGCATTTTTTAGACCAAAAATTAGTTCTGATACCAAAATCTTGATTTTAGAACATTTTTTTATCAGTGTAGATAGATGACAATACTCACACAAGACTGAGACAATGACAATGGTTTTGGGATCCACTAATTTGTGCTCAGGTTCTTTATTTTGTTTATATTTTTACTTGGCTATTGATATAGCACCTGCCTTTGGCAGTAAAATCGCAAAGGCAAACAATCTATTGTTGTTGTTGTTGTCGGTGAGGTTTAATGGTAGCTCTTCTTATGTCATTATTAAATCTTTGAAGTATCTGCTGAATGAAAAACAGCAACACACACTTGAATACTTGAGTGACGCTCAATTTGATGGACGAGTAGCATCAGGGAATCAACCCTCGAATGGGAAAAATCACAGCAGGCACAATTGCACAACTGCAGCGAGGAGCTCAACATCAACATCAACATTCACATTCACATCCAACCTCAACCTCAAGCTCAACCACATGGAGAAGAGCTCAACTCGGCTCAATTTCTGGGCTACAAATCGCTTCAACCTGCCTGCACACGCAAAACAAGTGGCAAAGCATAACAAAGGAGTCCAAGCTGGAATATTTTACGCTCGATTTATCCGCTTTCAAGGAGAGGGAAGAGGGGAGGAAAGATGGCAGAGGAACAGTGGCAGCAGCAAGTGGCAGGCTGTTTTGAGACTCATTTCATTCATTTGTTCATTTGATGACGATGACGATGATTCTGTTGATGCTTAAGCCTCTTGTTTGGCGGCAATAAAAATCGAGCAGTGCCGTGCCGTGCCGTGTCGAGCCTTACTGGGAGTGACAACCCACCCCAAAGAACTACACTGATAAAAATAAAATGTGTCGCAAATCTAAGCATTTTGGTCTAAAAAATACGTCGAGAATATATTATTATAAAAGTAAAAAATCCCATTTTGGTTTTAGGAACATTTTGAATATGACCAAGTTCATATTTTAAGAATAAATGTTCTTAAAACTTAAGTAAAAAATAAAAGAATAAAAAATGATTACACTAGGCAACAAAATCGCACTTTTTGCGAATTACAGAAACCAAACCCACTTTTTTGGATAGATTTGGGGCCAAAACCGATGAAAAACATTTTTTTTTTTTTTTTATGGTGAGATTTTTTTTTTAGAATTTTTCAAAATTTGGCTTTTTTTTTAATACTTTTTTTTAGAGGTGCGCCCACATTTGTCATCATTACACGAAAATGCCAAAACCGATTTATCAAAGCTTTACTTTATCTAAAAGCTAATGAATATATCTACATTTCATTTATACACAGTCATAGATTTAAACCAGCAGTTTAAGAGATATCAATTTTTGAATTAAGAAAATGATGATTTTTTCTTGGCTTTTTTCTTAGCTTTTTTCACTAAAAAATTCGAGGAAAATTCGAAACAATTTTTTTACATTTTATTAACTATTTTATTTGCGTAGCTGTTGTAATAACGCGTTGTTTAAGACATGATTCATTAAAATCTATGGTGAGACGGCGATATGATATTATGTTAAATCGAGGCATGTTTTTGTCGACTTTTTTGACTTCGTTGTGGTGTGGCATGACCTTTAGTATGAAAATTTTTTGTGTTTTTTGAGATATCCCAACCAAACTCACAGAATTTGAATTTGTTATTGTTTTACACATTGTGACCAAAGTTGGTTCAAATCGAACCACTATATCATATAGCTGCCATAGGAACGATAAATCGGTTTTGGCATTCACGAGTAATGATTACAAACGTGGGCGCACCTCTAAAAAAAAGGAATAAAAAAAAGCCAGATTTTTGAAAAATTCTAAAAAAAAAATCTCACCATAAAAAAAAAAAAAAAATGTTTTTCGTCGGTTTTGGCCCCAAATCTATCCAAAAAAGTGGTTTTGGTTCTTGTAACTTTTGGGCTGTTGCCTAGTGTTATTAATTCTAATTTATATAAATGTTTTGTTATCTTGTAACTAGTGTGATTCGAAATCTCGATAAATAGTACATATTTATACTTTTTAGACAATTTAAAATATTTGTTCTTGTATGAAGAAGTTCGATTTTTAGATTCATACTCTTAGTATTATTAATATGGTTTTTATACACAGAAAAAAAATCCGGGATATCGGGCTAAAATTAATACAATGCGGTGTCAAAGTATGGTAATCCCGGATTCTCAAAAACAAAGTATGAAATATTTAAGTCAAGCCCAATTTTTCTGAACAATTTTTTTATATTTGGGGTTCTGTAATATTTTTTTTCAGTTAGATCAAATAATTTAGGCATTTTTGACTTTTTTTATGTCGATTTAATTATATTGTTGACATTTTATCTACGTTTTATCTTAATTAAGGAATTAAATCCTGAATTCATACTAAAAAAATTCAAACTAAAATCGAGTTTTTTAAACTTAATTTTTAGAATAAATTTTTTTTACTGTGTATGATCTCAGTTTAGGAACAAAATCATTAAAAATGAATGTGTTTGTTTTTAGAAATGGGTCTTTTTTCCAGTGTATAACTGCACAGGATGTCAATTTCTCAATTCATAAATAAAAACCCAAAGTCCTTTGAATGTGTCAGCACAAGTGTGGAAATTACAACCATTCCCATGGATCATGGGATGGGCAATCGACTGACTTTGGAGTGGGCGCGTGGTACATTTGATTGCACTGTGTTATTGTTGTTTATTTGCGAGTGTGTGTACCATAATATGTGTGTGTAAGTGTAGAGCCTAAACCGCACGTTCCTGTCTATGAACCGCCAAATAAGCCAAAGGATTTGCGCCTCCTGCCTATGTGTGACTGTGGAAGGGCTTGAGTTTTGGATTGCTTTGCATGCTCGCAGGCACACTTGGATCGCATTAAGTTGATTTATTATGCAGTGAAGAATTCAATTAAGTAGGATGATTGTCACTTGTCCGTATGCCACGATACTGTCATCGGCATCCACATTCACATCGACTCGCAGACTCTTTCTTTACACTCTTCATCATTCTTTATGTCTTTGGCTTTTGCTGGCAAACGTTTAATTTGCGGGGCGTGATTATTTGGACAGTTGTTAATAGTTTGCAATGATCCTTTGGCTTAGGCACAGCCACAGATAATCATTTATTTGTTTTGACTGATGCTGGGATTAGGAGCAAGAGTCAAATGCTAAATCATTTAACTTATTTGTACGAGGCAATAGCGGAAAACAGTGGGAATAAATAAAATCATTAAGTTATATTTAAAGCAATAATTAAATCTTGAAATTTAATAATTTCACTGACTTACAAAATTCGGGTAAATATATACATAATTTGTTTAAATATATATTTGGGAATAAATAAAATCATAAAAATTTTTTTAAGGCAATAATTAAATCTTGTAATTTAATAATTTCAGTGGCTTACAAAATTCGGGTAAATATATACATAATTTGTATAAATATATATTTGGCATAATAATAAGAAATATATTTAAAAATTATGCATATTTAGGATTTTAATTTAGTACTGATTTCGAACAGAAAGCAGCTGAATACACTGTTAAAAAATGTTCAATATCAAGTTTTTAGTCTCAAAATTGAGAATTTTGATCTAAAAAATTTACTTAGACTTCAATATTTATATTTTCCTAGAAGTTTAAGATTTTTATTCTTATATAAAGATCTGTGATTTTTAAGATTAATATTTTAAGAACAAAATATATAGGATTAATGTTCTTGATTTTAAAAGTTGGTCTTTTTTCAGTGTATTGTGTCAAAGTGAACTGTGGTCGAGTTATATTTTAGCTGAAAATTTTTTTTTTGGGTCTAGCCAACTGTAGAAGTTTTTATTTATAAATTAGAAAGTTTTAATTAAAAGGACATAGTTTTTCAATGTCTCCTGAAAATTTATAAAATAGATAAATTTAAATTTATAGACATTTCTGATCAATAGATAAAAACGATTATCTTAAAAAAAAAAAAACTAAAGACTTTAAACATAATTTTAGAACCTTTTTTATATATATGTATATACATACCGTCAAATTATCTTTTAGTTGCATAACTGACAACTTAACTTGACATTAATAAAAATGGGCCTAATTTTAAATTGCAAAATTATTTGAATAAAGCTTAATGTTTAATTAATAAGTATAAGCAGCATTAAAATTATTAAATATTAATTATACGCAATCTAAAAAAAATCACACACTTTAATGCTTAATAAAAAAAAAGGGAAAACTTCCCCTTCCAATCAATGAAATTGCAACCACTTGAAAAGTGTAAAAACTTAAATGTAACCATAATAACAAGAGGAAGGATGTCAAGTTATAGAGTTGTATGTTATAGAAGAGACGCCTAATAACTTCTCGTCTGACACGTGTCGGACGTGCGCCGTTTAACGGGTGTTGGGTAATTCACACTTCCTGCCAGGACAACGGAAAACGAGGAGTCAGGACTGAAGGATATGTAATGCCCCGCTGGAATTTCATTAAATAATCGTTAGTGTAAATCAATTTGTTAGATCAAAGCACTTTGAATGGGCGACATGGCGACAAATGAAAAGAAAATATGTGCAGGCTTTTGTAATGATGATAACGATGATAATGTTGATGTGAAACGAGTACGAGTATTACCAATTTGGCAGTAAATATTTGACGAAATGACAAAAAACATTAACACGTGCGTGCGAACCGCGATCCTTGAAGTGTGAACACGTGTCCCGAGGACTATCAGTGTCCAAAATCAACAATATTGAACGCAATATAAATAAGATATGGATATAATGGATGCATATATGTGTACATAGCTTCATTGGAGAGGTTTAACTTGGCTCCCAAGTGGGACTGATTGAATCAAACCCTAAATGTGATGGCCAGCACATGGAATTACAATTTATATTTGAATTTGGAGTTGTATTTGTGTTTGTCTCGTTTTCGCATCCGAAATCCATCAAAAGCTTCATTGCCGTAATCGCATTAGGTCTTTAGCCTTATCCAGTAAATAAAATGTTTTTTCGTCATGGTCTTACGCAAGGACAACTCAACCATCCATCCATTCAATTGTCCTGTCAATGGCTGCTGTGAAAAGTACAAGCGTTTGAAATTTAATTTAACGCATTTACATGCGGCTTAAGATTTCAGATTCAGCTTCAGCTTCAGCTTTGGAATCGGCTTCAGGGCATGGTAAACAAATCAAATATATTTAGGAGTAGAAACTCAAACAAAGGGATGCGACGACAACCAAATGAAATTTACTTTTCGGCAGGCAAAACGCACTTGATAAAAAAACGATGATGATGCACTCAAAAAAAAAAGCAGTACGATTCGTTCTAAAAAACAAAATGTTTTTAAATTCATCTTGTCTCGGCATAGAATTTTTTTTAGAACGATTCAGTCTTTTATTTTCCTCCTTCAAGATTAAATAGTTATTAAAAGCATAAATATCCGTTAAACTTAAAAAATATAGGAACAAAATTTCGAAATAAACAATTATGTACACTGAATGAAGACAGTTTTGTTATTTAAAAAAAAACATGATTAATAGATATTTACTAGATATTTTTTCTTGATTCTAGAATATTATGCTTAAAACAAGACCATTTTTTTTTATATATTGGACAGGATAATTTCTTTAGTCAGTCTTCACTGACTTTTGATGATAATTTATGATTTTGATCATTTTATTTTGATTTCTATTTATTTAAGGTCCTTTTCACTCAGCTATAGAGGTAAAAGACTTAAATTAAGTATGAAATATAGTTCACGGTTTTATCTCATACTTAAACCAGTTTAACTAAAAATAGTTATATTGAGACAACAACAATCCTGAAATGTGCTTGACTTACTCAAACGCTCTTGATATTAATGATTTAACAGAAGTTCTTCACTGATAAAAAATATGTTCTAAAGTCAAGATTTTGGTCTAAAAAATGCGTCCAGAACATAAAATTCTTAAATTAAGAAAACACGTCCAGAACATAAAATTCTTAAATTAAGAAAACAGAAAAAAAAAAAAAAAAAAAAAAAAAATTTTTTTAAATTTAAATTTTTTTTATTTTTTTTTTAATTTTATTGTCTTGGATTTAATAACATTTTAGATTAGACTAAGCTTCTCTTTTTCTTGTATTAAGAAATTCAATTTTTTAGATTAATATTCTTAGAATTAGTAATATTGTCTTAAAATGTTAATATTTTAGGAACAACATTTTAAAGATGAATGTTCTTGATTTTAGAAGCTGGTATTTTTTTCAGTGTTAAATTTTATTAAATCATTTAATTAAAAAATAATTTTCAGGCTTAGCTGAATTTTAAGCCCGGAAACTTTTGATTCAAGTACGAAAGATCTTGTTGTTTTTTTTCAGTGTGATAACGATGATGATGGCCAGGTTGAGTTCAGTTCCAGGTTCATCATCTGCATCTGCGACCCTGCGCACATGCGGTCTGTTGGGTGGTATGAGGGGAGGGGAGAGGTTGCAGGATGCAGGATGGGCGGGTGGTGGTACGGCTGTCCGTCCGTCTTCCCGCCTTCCCGCCTGCCTGTCCGCCTGTCTGCCTCTTGTCCTTGGTGGTTGTTGGCAGCGAGTTAAAAACTCAATATTTGAATAACTTACTACTGTGCGAGTGAACTTTTGAGGCGCACTCGAGTTAAGGGCAGCAGCGGGTTGGTTTGGTTTGGTTCGGTTCGGTTTGGATTTGGATTTGGTTCGCTTAAGCTTCCTGTGTGCAAAAGGACAATTATTTGTTTATACGTTGTCATTTAAATTGAGTTCTAATGTTGACAGCATACAACAAATCCCATTCCGTCATAAAATTGACCGAAAAACTGCGCTCGCTTCGAATGTTTGTATGCAGTTGTGATTACAAACAGTTGCAGATACAGATACAGATACAAATGCGAGAAACAAGTGCGCACTTCAGCGACTGTCAACTACACTGAAAAAAAAGACCAACTTCTAAAATCAAACACACTTATCTTAAATATTTAAATAAGATGATATTTAAATAATATTATATATAATATTAAATGCTTAAATGATATTTTAATTTAAAATAAGTTTATTTTAAGACTAAATTATTAGAACTAAGATTTATAATCTAAAAAATTTAAAACTCTTAATAAAAATCTTAAATTGTTAGGAAAATATAGTAGAAGTATAGTAGAAAGTAGAAAGAAGCAGTAAGACGGCGGTTCGAATCCTACTCGTAACAAATTTAAATAACATTTATAAAAATTACTAAAAATAAAAGAGAATAAAATACTGGCAAATCAAAATTCAAAAATAAAAAAAAAATTTTTTAAATAAAAAAATAATTTTTATTTATTTTATTTTTTGACTTTAACTTTAAGAACATTTATTCTCAAAATAAGAACTTGATCTTATTTAAAATGTTATTTAAATCAAGATGTCTTCTCTTAATTTAAGAATTTTATGCTTTCGACGCATTTTCGTTCTGAGACCAAAATCTTGAATTTAGAACACTTTTATTTTATCAGTGTAGAAGGGGAGGCAATAGGACAACAGCAATGGCATTTATGTGGGCACCATTATTTGCTCTATCACGTTCACATTTGAAAGTTATGAGCCCATTAGATCCGTAGTAAACACAAATATCCATAATCCATACCACGGGGCATGTCATTCCACAGTTCCAGTCCCCGTTCGAGTTCCATTCACAGTTAGTTTATCCTTAAACGTATCCGGATACGAGTACGATTCGTACACATGTACGCGTAATTGTTTGTTGATGTCCTTCTGATGTCGTGAGAATATTCAGTTGGTACTTCAACGTTTCCATTTCCATCTCCATTTTCATTCTCATTCTCATTTTCTTTTCTTTTGTTTAGTGTTGTCATGTGTGCTTAAACAGCCTGTTGCCTCTTTCAGCTCTTTTTCATCTTTAAAACTTTTTTTCAAGTTTCTCAACCAGTTCTATGTAGTTCAAAGTGTTTCAAATATAACGTTTTTTATAGTATGCAAATATGTTTTCAATTCAGTCTGTTCTCAATACTTAGCAGTTCTATTTAGGCTTTATTACATGCTTTACAAAATGTTGATGTTTATAGTAGTTCTCAATAAAATAATGAATATTGTAGATACTGTACGATGCTATTTTAGAATCATTCCTTGTATTTTTTGTCTTTTTAGACCCTGTACTTAAAAAAAAGTACAGGGGTCTATTGGGTTTGTTTTACCGAATATGTGTGTAACAGGCAGAAGGAGACGTGGCAGACCCTATAAAGTATATATATTCTTGATCAGCATCAATAGCCGAGTCGATATAGCAATGTCCGTCTGTCTGTATGAACACTTAGATCTCAGGGACTATAGGAGCTAGAGACACCAAACTTGGTATGTAGGCTCTTCTATGTTGCAAGCAGATCAAGTTTGTTTCAAAATTCGGCCACGCCCCTTTTAACACCCAAAAATCGAACAAAAAATTTTATATCTAAATTATATGAACAATTTAAAAGCTAGTGACACCAAATTTGGTATGTAGATTACCTATATTGCAGGCAGATAAAGATTGTGTCTTTTTTGGATCAGACTACTTTATCATATAGCGCCCATAGGAAGAATCGGTCGAAAATCAAGTCTTAGCATGAAAAACTTTTAAGTTTCATGAGATATCGTAACCAAACTGATAGAATATGTATCTAACTTGGTTTCATATATCCTGACCAAAGTTGGTTCAAATCGGACCCCTATATCATATAGCTGTCAAAGGACTTATCGGGTGAAAATCAAGTATGAATTTTTAGCAGTTATAGCTTTTGCCATAGTAAGTACGGGGTCTCCGACAGTCGAGAATGCTCGACTTTAGCTCCGTCCGACTAGTTTTCCACGAGGTTATCAATAAATATCGCGTGCTCGATAAAAAAATTCTGAAATTCGCCGGGGTGAATGGATAAAAATCTTAGCGTTCATGATCATTCAGATTTTGTTCTAAAATGAAGGAAATGAGTTATAAATAAGTAAATAGAAAATTGTAAATTTAATTTTGTCAAATCAGCTATATTATATGTAGAAAAATGTAAAATTCTTTATTAATATTTTTTTGGTTTAAAGAATGTACTATGTTTTAATACCCTGAGCCCATTAAAAATGGGCAAAAAAGGGTATAATGCGTTTGGCAGGATGTATGTAACAGGCAGAAGGAGGCGTGGCAGACCCCACAAAGTATATATATTCTTGATCAGGATCAACAGTCGAGTCGATTGAGCCATGTCCGTCTGTCTGTCCGTCTGTCTGTCCGTCTGTCTGTCCGTCTGTCCGTCTGTCCGTCTGTTTGAACGCGTCGATCTCAGAAACCACTAGAGCTAGAGACTTCAAACTTGGTATGTAGGTTCCTGGATACCGGGCGCAGATCAAGTTTGTTTTTATTTTTGGATCGGACCACTATATCATATAACTGCCATAGGAACGATACATCGAAAATGAAGTTTTAGTATGAAAAAGTTTTGTGTTTGTTGAGATTTCAGAACCAAACTAACAGATTATGTATCGGAGCTGGTATTATACATCCTGACCAAATTTGGTAAAAAACGGATAACTATATCATATAGCTGCCATAGGAACGATACATCGAAAACGAAGTTTTAGTATGAAAAAGTTTTGTGTTTGTTGAGATATCAGAACCAAACTAATAGATTATACTATACTACCACTATACATATAGCTGCCATAGGAACAATTGGTCGAAATTAAACTTTTATTGAAAAGTACCTGGGCTCAGGGTATCCTACTGTCGAGCGTGCTCGACTGTAACCGCTTACTTGTTGTAAGTTAAAAAAAGTAAGAGTAGAAAATGTTTGGAGTGAAAA
The DNA here is from genome assembly GCA_035045575.1 of Drosophila falleni. Classification (NCBI taxonomy): domain Eukaryota; kingdom Metazoa; phylum Arthropoda; class Insecta; order Diptera; family Drosophilidae; genus Drosophila; species Drosophila falleni. The sequence goes on along the minus strand of JAWNOV010000089.1, from coordinate 5,239,642 downwards.
GTGGCTCATGTTTTAACGTTACAAAATATATATATTGTAAGATTGAGATTTAATCCCAGCGAATTTGAAACACATAATATATCAAAAAGTTACTCATAATCAGGGATTTCTTATTAAAATTTGTGTTAAACAAATCATAATCTTAGCTTAACTTAGCTTAGTGAAAGTCCTTGCGAATAGTTAAGGTGAATATTAAAGAGTATTTGAAGTGGCAGCAATATTCAAATAAACGAGTATAACGGCTTTTTGCCAGCTGAAGTGTTTTTGCGCAAAAACTGTAATTTTTATTCATTTCCAGGACGCACTCAGAAGTGGCTGCTAAACGATTATTAGCAATTTGATATAACTGCATGTAAGTACAACACGAGAACAAGTCAACAACGGATCCACACATACATACAAACATCCTTGCAAGCATACATACAACATACACGTGTAGCTACTTACATAAGAGCACAACGCGATGCTGTCGGTGTGTTCGTGTGTGTGTGTTTGTGTGTGTTTGTGACAGCAAACAATACAAAAATCACTTCAGTTAACTAAATCGTCGCAACAACCATGCGCCGACTGCGACGCAGCGCACACAGTCACAACATATAGGATGCTACAAAAACGAGAGAACGGAACAGTAAAGAACGCTCTCCCTCTCTTTTACACACACACACACACACTGACAGCGGCCATTGCAAAAGGCGTGCCAGCAGAGAGCCAATCAGCGCTCAGCTCTGCCATGTGACAGCAGCAGAGACAGCATGCAGCAGCGACGCCAGCAGCGCAGTCGACGCAACAGCAGTGTGTGTGGGATGAAAGCAGAGGCCGCCATTTGCCGCTGCGGATGCGTGCAGAGCTGAAAGTTAAGCTCATTGCCATATTTTTGCTTTTTGCTTTTTACTTTTTTACTTTTTGCTTCTCGCTTTTGCTCCCGATGCTGTTCTCTTTTGAATTTACTTTACTAACAAAACATGACTGTTGAGAGGCAAAAAGGAAATTGTTTTATCAAATGGGTTTCCTTATGCTTTTTTTATTATGAAATTAATTTTCAACATCATTCCGTCGTCGCTCGTTCGTTCGTTCTTCCCATTCCCCCTTGGTTCGCTCTATAAGTAAGTAATTCCCGCACTTTGAACGTCTTTTCTGTTTACTCTACATTTCTGCGTTATGCTTATCCAAGTTTCGCAGAATATTCATAATTCTGGTGCCTTTAGAGCATTTAATGGAAATGTTTGCGTAGCTTTGTTGTTGAGTGTTCCCCATTCTCACTCTTCTTACTTACGCATTAAAATGCAAATCTTGATTATGCATTTAAGTTTTGCAGACAAATTAAATTCATTTGCATAGCGTCTGACTGAATACTCGTAATTATAACGATCCCAACAACTTTCATACCACTAGTTGCAGCTTCAGTGTGGCACATATGTTTTTCAAGTAGTATTTGCTGTTGTTCTTGCTGTGTTTATTACATGAAAGCTGAGAAACAGCTAAAATCGATGGGCATTTGACCAGCCAGCACTTGATGGGCTTCCATTTACGGAGTGCTGAGTTTTCCATTGTGTAAATCGCGTAGGCAAATTAATATTGTAATATGGCCAATAAAGATGCCGGCAACTGGACATAGTCTTTACCTTAATGTATGTTATGACTGCTGTCTATCTTTATATGTGTGCGTGTGTGTGTGTTACGTCATAACTGCCAAGTTACCGCAACAAACAGCGAAAGTTACTCAATGCAATTGAAGCCAATGTGAAATGCTCTCGTAAATCGATAACACTGTCCAACAAGCAATGCATTTTTAGCGCAAAACAAAGTTTCTCCATTAATCTTAAAACCGTCTCAAACTCTATTTAATTCCTAATCAATGTACCGTACACATATACTTAACGCTGCACCGAACCTTGTTGTTCAGTGTAATCGATACGAAAATCAGACTCAAAATAGAATGTCCACTAAGTCAGTTAGCAAGAATGCCAGACGGCTAATTGTAAAATCAGTTTATGCGCGATTTTCAATGGGCTCACTGCAAAAAGCTCACAACTAAAAATTACAAAAAATCAAAAAAATAATATTTCTAATTTGTTGTTTAATGTCTAACGCTTGACTTAACTGTGAAATCTACAAAATAAATAAATTTCAATAATTATTATGGTTCAATTCCAAGGGAATTCCGGTGCCGGCGGCGGTGGCGGTCAGTAAACCACAAATTTACAACCCAATCTAATTAAACCAAGGATTATATAAGCACAAGCGACTTGTAATCTGACATTGAACATAAATAAATACACTAATTTGTGCATGTTTAACTAATTTAAAAATATTTTCCGGAAAATGTTATGATTAAAGTTTTAAAAACCTTTCAAACTCATAAGAATAAAAATAATATAAAATCTAATATCTTTAAAATATAATACCTAATGTACAAGTGAAGTCCCTGAAACTTTTTTTAAATTTAAAGTTCAAAAAAATCTTCCAAGCTTTCAAGGTTTCTAAGATTAAAAATAATAATAATAAAATTGAATATCTTTAAGATATAAAACCTTATTAAAAATATCTACAACTAACTATTTGAAATAAAAAACATTTTTTTATAAAAACCATCTGAAAAAAGTTGAAAAAAATATTAACTTGAATATGTTTAAAATAAATGCAAAGCTTAAATAGATGCAAAAACTTATTAAAGATTTAATATATGTGTGCTAGATCTAGGAATAAATAAGAAATGAATTTTCAATTGATTAGCTTATAATTTCTGAACTTCCTTTAAATAAATACTTCAATATTTTTCTGTGTTTTTATGATTGAATATTTCCATATAATATTTTTATTTTTGTTAGTATTCTATGGTATAAACAAAATTTATAGTTACAAAAAATACATTTTGATTTACACATTTTATTTTAATAAATAGTCGATTTACAAGTTCTCTTTTTATCATTTCATTTATTTATCCCTTGTATCCCTCGCGTAGAGCTCATTCACATGGTGACTTTGGACAAAACGGGCAAGAAATCATTTGGCATTTGTATTGTGCGGGGTGAGGTGAAGGACTCTCCGAATACGAAAACCACGGGTATATTTATAAAGGGTATTGTGCCCGATAGTCCGGCGCATCTCTGTGGCAAATTGAAGGTCAGTGACTGAAACTCGCAGAGACTTTTGCCTTAAAGCCGTCGCATTCGCAGGTTGGTGATCGGATTCTCTCGCTGAATGGCAAGGATGTGCGGCATTCCACTGAGCAGGCAGTCATTGATCTCATCAAGGAGGCGGACTTTAAGATCGACCTGGAGATACAGACGTTTGACAAGAGCGACGAGTCCAAGAATGATCCACGCAACAATGGCTACATGCAAGCCAAAAATAAGTTTAATCAAGGTAGGACTTAAAAGTTAGCCGTCTATACTTTACGTAACTATTATGACGCTTAACTTTGCTCCAGAGCAAACACCCACTGGCAACATGGGCAACATGGGTACGGGCAGGCAATCAACTGTTCGAAATGATCCGAGACGCAGCTCAACCTTTGCGGCATCCCAGCGCATCAAGCACGTGCCGACCCACTACGATGAGGATGACGAGGATACCCGCGACATGACCGGTCGCATACGCACCGAGGCGGGATACGAGGTAGACGGACCGAGCTTCAACTGTACGATTCCTCTATCTAATTAATTTATTTCGATTGGCAGATTGATCGCGCCTCGGCGGGCAACTGTAAGCTGAATAAGCAGGAAAAGGATCGCGACAAGGAGCAGGAGGATGAGTTTGGCTATACGATGGCCAAGATAAACAAGCGCTATAACATGATGAAGGATCTGCGCCGCATCGAGGTGCAGCGACAGGCGAATATACCGCTGGGCATTGCCCTGGCCGGGCACAAGGATCGACAGAAGATGGCCTGCTTTGTGGCTGGCGTCGATCCGAATGGCATGCTGGCCAATGTCGATGTGAAGCCAGGCGATGAGATTGTCGAGGTCAATGGCAATGTGCTTAAGAATCGCTGCCACTTGAACGCCTCCGCCGTGTTCAAGAATGTCGAGGGCGAGAAGCTTGTGCTGATCACATCCCGTCGCAAGCCCAATGACGAGGGCATGTGTGTGAAGCCCATCAAGAAGTTCCCAGCATCAACCGATGAGGCAAGCTAAGAGTATGTCCAACCATCCCCAACTCTAATTTAATCCTTGCTTGCAGACCAAGTTCATATTTGACCAGTTCCCCAAGGCGCGCACGGTGAAGGTGCGCAAGGAGGGCTTCATCGGCATTATGGTCATCTATGGCAAGCACGTGGAGGTCGGCAGTGGCATCTTTATCTCGGATTTACGTGAGGGTTCCAATGCAGAGGCGGTAAGTGCTAATCTTGTACTGCAATCATCGAATCCTGCCAATTCCGTCAAATCTTTCAGGCGGGCGTCAAAGTTGGTGACATGCTGCTGGCGATTAACCAGGATGTAACACTCGAGTCCAACTACGATGAAGTATGTAATACAATTGAATTGTCCAATTAAATCCTAGTCAATACTTTTACACAGGCGACTGGACTGCTGAAAAGAGCCGAGGGCGTGGTGACCATGATCCTACTCACGCTAAAGAGCGAGGAGTCCATCAAGGCCGAGAAAGACGCAGAGGAGAAGAAGAAAGAGGGTAAGAGAGCTCACATCCCTTAGAAGTTATAACAAACTCAATTCGTATCATCTATCACTTTCCAGAAGCCAAAAAGGAGGAGGAAAAGCCACAGGAACCAGCAACAGCCGAAATAAAGCCAAACAAAAAGATACTCATTGAGGTGAAGGTGGAGAAGAAACCATTGGGCGTCATTGTCACCGGCGGCAAAAACAACCACGTGAAGGTATAATCGACTTTTCACATTTCCACGTGCTGATTATCAGTTAATGTAACCTCGACTCTTCTCCCTGCAGACTGGTTGTGTCATCACACACATTTATCCCGAGGGCGCCTTGGCAACGGACAATCGTCTGAAGATCTTTGACCACATTTGCGATATCAATGGCAAGGCGGTACATTGCGAGAGTCTCACCACACTGAAGGTGCATCAACTGTTCCACGTGACATATGAGAAGACGGTTAACTTTACCGTCTACCGCGCCGATCCGCCAGAGCTGGAGAAGTTCAACGTGGAGTTCATGAAGAAGAGCGGCAAAGAACTCGGACTCTCATTGACGCCCAATGAACGCGGTTGCACCATCTGTGACATCGTATGTAGTTTGTATCGCATACAAGACTTGTGTATTTAGTTACGCTCCCATTCGCAGATACAAGGACAATATCCAGAAATCGATAATAAGCTGCAACGCGGCGATATTATAACCAAATTCAACGGCGACTCAATGGAGGGTTGCACATTCCAGGTGTGCTATGCGCTCTTCAAGGGCGCCAATGGTAAAATATCGATGGAGGTGACACGACCGAAGCCAACACTACGCACCGAAGCACCCAAATAAGACGACAATTGAGAAATTCATCCACTGTAGACGCCTGTTTAGTGTAGTGCCTTGGAAATAAAACAATAGTAACATTAGTGTCAATTCTAATTTAATAACATCTGTTGTTGGTGTTCCGTTATTGGGCTTTATTTTGTTGTAAGTTGACAGGAAACTGCTTAGGCTATAGAGCTTGCATTCGATGCGATACGGGGCCACAGATCAGCGCATTCCTTGGCAACGGGCCCGGTTATGGCCGAGCCCTTCATTTCGCCTTTGTTATTCACAATGACCCCCGCATTGTCTTCAAAGTATATAAAAACACCGTCCCTCCTCCTGAACGGCTTGCGCTGCCGAATCACCACGGCAGGCATAACCTAAAAAAGAGAGAAGAACACGAGTTAATAAACTATAATAAGTAAATCCTTTTGGTAGTAAACACAATACAAAGCAGAAAAGTTTGCAAGCATACAGTCAACGCAGGACTTATTAGTACAGCCTCAGTTTTTTTTACTTCTGCAACTAGTGTAGGTATTTTATTGATATTTAAGTTAAATATTATGAATACAACAAGTATACAATGAAAATCAAAACAATTATTTATACAATTAGTTTCCACCATTTTCAACACACTTATTTGCCAAATTTTGAGTTTTCTTTTTTATATATGTATTCAAAAAAATTAATTATTTATGTTGAATGTATAATATTTAATGGTAAGTAAGTTTTTTGACGAATTTAAGAAGCCCACCAATATAAAATATCGAGTGTAGGAATACTTTCTGTGCTAACTGTATGTACACATTATTCGCACACAGCGTGCAACACATTTTCAGGTGGTTGTTGTAATTGTTATTCTTAACACTGCCATGCTGCATATGTATGTATGTTTTGCACTTTTCACACATGTATGTATGTATGTTTGTAACAAACTCCACTCACCTTCTTTCTCAACTCAGGCTTGCCCTTCTTGACGGTGGCAACAAACATGTCACCGACGCCAGCAGCGGGCAGACGGTTCAAACGACCACGAATGCCGTGCACAGCAATAACGTACAGGTTCTTGGCACCTGAAATATATAAATTACCATTTACAACTGCCTTTACATGTTGATTGTATTGTATGTTGCGCATTACCTGTGTTGTCAGCGCAATTCATAACAGCGCCTACGGGCAAACCCAGCGAGATGCGGAATTTGCCTCCCGCGGTACCACCACGTCCTAAATGACAGAAAACACAAATAATTAATTAAACGGCCATATTCAGTTGAGCACTTCATTATAACGTAGTTGTTTTGCATTGATTCACATTATTTAACACGATTAATTCGGATTTAATTTATTGAAAAATACCTCTCTTCGACATTTTGCTGCTTGTTCGGAACCGAAAGGAAGTAAAAAGAAAGAGCTGGTTCGGCTACCGAACCGCAGCCAACTTAGCTTGAATCGGTATTGGAACTCGTAGCGTTGCCACTTACAGCTGGTAATGAACTAGTTTTGTTCTCTGACAGTGCTGCCACCTACCAAGAATAAAAACTATGTATCGATAATCTGAAACAAATATTCGATAGCATGGTTACAATTAATTTAATTTAATTATTTAAAAACTATCAAATCAATAATTTGCTTATATTATACTGTATCTGATTAATTAACAGTAGTTTTTTCTTCATACAATCATTTTTTTTAAATGAGTGATAATTTTTGTTAGCCTGGCTAACTTAGCCATTTCTAGCTATTTTTTCTTAAATTTCTGGCAACTTGTTGATCATACGTTCTGAAAAATTCGCATGACCAGTACAAGCGCAGCCAACTTCAAGCAAGCGCAAATGTTCTAGTGCGCGTAAAATTCCAAACGATATTTAAAATCGTAAAAAATGGAAGAGAATGGCATGCTAAGTTATGTTAAAGAAGTTATACACGCATTAGTGAACTCGACCCCACAGCGTATGACTGTAGAGGGGTTAAAGCGCGACTATTTAGGCGCCGAAGGCTCTGCTTTGCCATATAGTAAGTTTGGCTTTAAAAATGTTGAAAGCTTTTTGCATTCCATTTCAGACACTGTAGAGGTAAGGAGAACACAACAGTGCTTGGATCTTGTTATAGTTAAAGGTAAACTTTTTCTTATAAGGTAATAGGATGTGGTCCCATGGCAGAAGTGCTGGCAAAACAGCGCGCAAAGTCCGCACATATTCAAAAGCTGGTAAAAAGCCAAAGGAAGCCAAGTGCCAACGCTCGGAGCCGAAAGAGACAAAAGTCGAGATTCGATTATCCCTCAGAACGATCTGATCTCGTATTTATTAATGAGCATCACAGTTCAAGCAGAAGATTCAATAATAACGCCAACAATTATAGTTATGCTAATCGAAAGCCTCAGCAGTATTTTGGAAATCGCTTACCATCTAGAAATAACTATAATGGCCATACCTCAAGTCAGGAATACCGAGCAACTGATTACTCCCAGCAACGTATGACAGGGACGACAAATTTGAATTCAGTGGAGACTTCGTTGGCTAATCTTAAAATAGCCAATGTCGATGAAGATTCATCCTCCTCGGACGATTTCAAGATCTACCTGCCCGACAGAGCTACTCTGACCAAACCAATTGAAATCAAGTCAAATTCACCGATTTACTTGGATAACAACGCAAATCCCACATCAAAGAAATCAACTGTTGATTCACCTATAGATTATGTGTCTTCAGAAGATGGCTGTGATAAGGAAGCCATGCCCACCTATGCTGTGGTACGTTTAATCTTACTGTCATCTATCATGCATACCTATGTATATGGCGTCTATTTCAGGGAGAACAAGTCGACTTGATCATTGAAAAGCCCCAGGTGGAAAACCCAATGATGGAACCTCTTAACGGTTATCTGTCCTCAGATGCTGGCAGCGATTCGGAAGCCATACCAGCATATGCTGTAGTAATACTTAGAGCATATTTACCTCTTACTTAGTTAAAGCCTAAAGATTCAATTTTTTTCAGGATTATCGTGTTATAGGTATGGCTTATCCCAGGGATGCTGTGCGCTTTGATCAACTTTTGCCCGACCAAAAGATTCACAAGAAGATGAAGCTTGATAGTCGTCTTCCTGTACAACTTGTGACGGTAACCTGAACCCTATTTTAGATAAAGTTTAATGTTAAATTAATATGTATCCACAGGTGGCAAGTCCTCATAGTTTCTACTTTTGGACTCTCGACGATGACTTTGATGAATACAAAGCCATGTCATCCAACATGCAGTATGTTTTAATTTCAATAATTATATATATTATAAATTAATTTCTATTAAATTAATGTAATGCAGGAGCTATTACGACAACATTGACCATAAAAAATACACTATTCCAATGGTCCTCATAATGTCCGGACATTTGGCTGCCTGTACGGATATGAACATGAATTGGCAACGTGTCCGAGTCTTGAACATTAAAACGGGCAGCACAAAGAATATTGAGGCAAGTAGTTTTATTAGACTCGTTACTTAAAAAATAAGTTAAAGGGTATATTGTGTTCGTTGAAATGTATGTAACTGGGAGAAGGAGGCAACTCCGACCCTATAAAGTATATATATTTTTGATCAGCATCAACAGCCGAATCAATATAGCTATGTATATCTGAGCAACCAAATTTTCCACACAGACTTTAATAGACCCCACGCAAATCAAGTTTGTTCTAAATTTTTGTAAATTTAACGCTTTTGTTTGTAATTAACGTTATTAATTGTTATTATCTAACACTCTACTTAATCACTTTAAAATCAGACTTAATTTTGAAAGTAATTCAAGCTCCTAAAAGTATGTAATGGGTATTCCTATAGTCGGGGTCTCGGCTGTAGTCTTTCCCACTAGTTTTCAATTTCAAGAATGTTTTTGTAATCTTCTATTCTCAGGTGGAGTACGTTGACACGGGCGAGAGAATTTGGGTGTGCCACGGTGAGCTGAAGTATTTGTCCACGGAGTTTGCCACATTACCGCCCCAATGCTGGTCCGGTCGTCTATCTTGCATAATGCCTATGCAGGGCATACACTTTTCACTGGACGCCAGCAATTACTTCTATAAGCTCGTCTCGTATCGCCGACTTTATGCTAAAATTGAGAAAATCAACGATACGGTAAGCGTAGAATATTGAAAAACTGTAGAGCAGGTTAATATTGATTCTAAATTTCAGAACAACACTGTACACATGATACTCGTTGATCCCAATGCCGAATCCCACTCAAAGAACATTAATATAGAACTCGTCGAGTCTGGATTGGTTCGCCGCAGTTATAGCCCTTAGAATCGGTTATTAGATAAGTAGATAAGTTAACTGAATAAGATTTGGATATGTCTGTTTTTTTTTTTTGTTATGGTTTCATTTATGGATGGCCAAGACTTTGGTTGGTTTTGATTTCATTAATTAATTTTGTTCCTATACAAGACAATTGTGCTGTAAGCTTAAATGAAACAATTTATATTGTGTTATGTTAAGGCAAACGCTGTCCTTCTGCATTTCTTTTATTAGTTTACGTATAATAAAATACTAAGTTACATAATTCTTTAAACAAGTTGCTGTCTTTCTCTTGATTTATTTTGAAAATAAGACAAACAAAGACACACAAACTACGTTATGTAATTGCAAAAAGATCTCGCTCGCAACTAAATAGTATTGTTGAAAACAGAATGATGAATTAAAAATATAATTTGCAATAAATACTCGTACATTATTCAAACTAAATTGTTATAACAATTCCCTATAAAAGACAACATTATCTATTAATGTGTGTTTTCATTTTCGTTTATGTATATGTTGTAAGTATGTATGTATGTTGTGTATATATAGTCAGTGTATGTTGTATTTTTTTGTTTTTGAGGTTGTTTCTTTTTAGTTTTTTTGAGGCTGTTCTACTACGTTGTGTTTGGGTGTGTGTATATGTGTGTGAGTGAAAAACTAATAGTTCAACTACTAATGCATTTCGTTAAATTTACTTCATTTTTGTTTTGTTTTGTTTTTATCTTCATTTTTTGTTTAATAATATTGTTGTTGTTCATCTTGTTGTTGTCATATTGCTGAGTGTTGATTTCATCTTTGCAATGCGTATTTAAATATGCTATATAATCGCAATAATACATAATTCTTGGTTGCACACGAGTACATAAAAGCTACGCGCATTAAATTTTCCTTTTTTGTTTTTTGGAATGCATAACGTAACGGTTTTCATTATATCATAAGTTTATGCACGTTTTTAAATGTTTAACTACAGGTGTCTGTGTGTATGTGTTTTAGTTTTCTCTTGTCTGTGTGTATGTGTGTGTGTGTGGGTATGTGGTACTGTTAGTAGTAGTAGGTCCATAGGACTAACACCTAGGTAGCAATTCAAAAGTCTATTCACTTCGTTATCGTTACAATATCGTGGGCATAAAACTTATTTTTAGATTTACTACTTATATATGTATGTATGTATATATGTGTGTGTGTGTGTGTGTGTTTGTCTGTGAGTGTAAGTCTGTCAATGTGTGTGTGTGTGTGTGTGTTTCCCTATGGCTGTGTGTTATCTGTGTGACTGCTTTAACTGACTGCTGAATTTTATCGTATAAGTTATTCATGTACTCATCTTTTTTTTTGGTTTTTTAATTTTTTTTTTCGATTCTTATATTAAAGTTCATCACAGTTAGCGGAGCTGAAATTATGAATAATTATTGAGGACATTGTTGTGTAATACGTTTTCTATCTCATTTTTTCGTTTTTGCTTTTGTTTGTTGTCATTTTCTACTAAATCGCAATTGCATATATACTTGTATGTAGACTACCGTAAATTGATTTATCGTTTTAGTGTAAGTTTTTTTTCTTTAAAGGTATTCTTCATTTTCTTTTTTTAAACTAATTATTATATACGCAAGTGTGTGTGTGTCAGTGTAGGTGTGTGTGTGTAACTGTGTCTGCGTTGCTTTTGTAATGTATGAGTGTGTATTACTATTTGTTGTATTTGCTTTTGTTGCTTGTTATAATTTTGTTTTTTTTTTTTTTGTTTTTGTTGGGTTATAAACCGCTACTCAGATGGTTGCTCGATGCATGATGCCGAGAGGCGTGTTGATGATGCCTCAGTGTCATGGAGTGTTGCCCTCGAATAAAGCGCGAAACTCTCCGCTTCTGGGCCTCGGGAGACCCTCACGAATCGTTTGCACCGGCTCAGTAATGCTCGACTCTGACCCATGCAGTAAATTCTCTTTGAGATCCATGTCACTACAAAATAAAGCAGAGTTATCTATTAATTCAATGTACTTTCAAAAACATTGTTTTAAAAAATATGCAAAATATTTATTTTAAATAAATGAAATTTTCTTAAATTAAGGAACATTTTTCCTTACACTAAGTTGATTTGCCCTAAAAATATAGGACGATATTCAAACTTTTTAGAAAAATACTTTCTCTTTTTAAGAAAATATATTGCAAATATTTATAATAAAGAAAAATCAAATGTTTTCTGTATATATTCACAACTTACTCATCTTTGCAGTCGTCGGCCTCGGCGGCTAATGCATTGACCACTGCCGTAATTGTATTTGATTCTGGATTGCTTAATTGTTCATCCTTTTGTTGCATTATATTTGGATTTTTACCGATCTTATTAAGACGTTCGGCAGCCACAGTTTCCATTGTTTTACGCATCAGCGGATACTGGTCCAGAACGCAATTGAAATGATCCACGCTCAACGAGAATAGATTGCAATAGGTTTCAGATCGCACGCTGGCCACACGACGCGCATTGGTCAGCAAACAGATCTCACCGAAGTAAGATCCATCCGATAATGAGGTGGCAACCTTGAGAATTGAAAACATATTAAATAAGATATACTGTAATTGTGATAAGACATCTGTTTACTTACCTCGCCGTTGGCCATGACAATGTCCACAACGCCCTCCTGTATGAAGTACATCTTTGTACCGATCGTGCCCTCCTTTATGATAATATCACCTAAAAATAAAGTGCGATTTTGAGCTTAGTCATTGCTAAGGTTTTGATGTAGTTACCTGGTTGGAAAACTTCGTATTTCAGTTTGGTAACTACGTCAGAAACAAAATTCGAATCGGCATTAGCAAAAAAAGGCACTGACGCCACGAGGGACCTGCGAAAAGAATTCACACATTATATTATATAGTAAAAGATATGGAATAAACAATGTGTTAAATTATGTGATTTGTGTGATTGTTGGTTAAACACTCAGCCTGATGATGTAAAGTCTACAGATGCAGATACTGATGCTGTTTTGCTGCTGCTTAAGGATCGCCCACCTGCAATTGTAGTTGATGACATCCTCGCGCAATTTCTCGCTCAACTCGCCAAGTATCAACTCTTCATCGAAGAATTTACCCTGGTACCGATGTTCGAAATATTCCGTAATGCGTTGCCGCATATCACGCGGCAATTTGCGATAGGCCATATACTCCTCCACCTGTTTGACCTTCTCGCGATATTGCCGTCTGCTGGAGTCCAAGCTCTGTATTAGATTGGTCGCATGACCAAGGAACAATGCATAACATGTGGCGCCCGATATCATCGATAGCATCGTCAGCCACATGTCCGTCAGTGACTGTGGTGGAAATCTAAAAAAAAAATTTCAAAATGATTTAGTTTCTTTTTATACCCTGAGCCTATTAAAAATAAAGGGTATAATGTGTTTGGCAGAATGTATGTAACAGGCAGAAGGGGGCGTGGCAGACCCCCAAAAGTATATATATTCTTGATCAGGATCAACAGTCGAGTCGATTGAGCCATGTCCGTCTGTCTGCCCGTCCGTCCAAATAGCTGCCATAGGAACGGTACATCGAAAATGAAGTTTTAGTATGAAAAAGATTTTTGTTTGTTGAGATATCAGAACCAAACTGATAGAATATGCATCTGGGCTGGTATTATATATTCTGACCAAATTTGGTTAGAATCGGTTAACTAAATCATATAGCTGCCATAGGAACGGTGCATCGAAAATGAAGTTTTAGTATGGAAAAGATTTTTGTTTGTTAAGATATCAGAACCGAACTGATATAATATGCATCTGGGCTGGTATTATATATCCTTACCAAATTTGGTTAGAATCGGTTAACTAAATCATATAGCTGCCATAGGAACGGTGCATCGAAAATGAAGTTTTAGTATGGAAAAGATTTTTGTTTGTTAAGATATCAGAACCGAGCTGATATAATATGCATCTGGGCTGGTATTATATATCCTGACCAAATTTGGTTAGAATCGGTTAATTAAATCATATAGCTGCCATAGGAACGGTGCATCGAAAATGAAGTTTTAGTATGGAAAAGATTTTTGTTTGTTAAGATATCGGAACCCAACTGATATAATATGCATCTGGGCTGGTATTATATATCCTGACCAAATTTGGTTAGTATCGATTGACTATATCATATAGCTGCCATAGGACCGGTACATTAAAAATACAGTTTTAGTATGGAAAAGATTTTTGTTTGTTAAGATATAAGAACCAAACTGATAGAATATGCATCTGGGCTGGTATTATACATCCTGACCAAATTTGGTGAGAATCGGTTGACTATATCATATAGCTACCATAGGAACGGTACATCGAAAATAAAGTCTTAGTATGAAAAAGATTTTTGTTTGTTGAGATATCAGAACCAAACTGATAGAATATGCATCTGAGCTGGTATTATATATCCTGACCAAATTTGGTTAGAATCGGTCTTAAATATCATATAGCTGCAATAGGAACAATCGATCGAAAATCAACTTTCAGTACAGAGTACCTGGGCACAGGGTATTCAACTGTCGAGCGTGCTCGACTGTAACCGCCCACTAGTTTAACTTTAACTAATATAATAAATTTTTTTAAATCCAACTAAAAAAAATACATAATCAATAGTTCAATTTTTAAAAATCTAGCTAAAATATAATTATTAATAGTAACATATAAAAAAGTTCAAAGTTTATGTTATTCATTTTTTAAATAAAAGACTTGTTAACCTTACCTGCCATAACCTATGCACAGCATATGCGACATGGCTTTAAACAAAGCCCATGAATACTGTTCCAGCCAATATGATTCCTAAAGTACATTAAAAAAATTGTACTAATAATAGTTTAATTGAAACAACTTAAAGTTTACCTGTAATTCGTTGATGGATACCCAGGAATTTGATGGAAAACCCTGTAACATTGGCACTAAGAACTGCAGACAACCGCTCCAGTGTCCGATCAAGAGCATCATGCAAATCAAATTGAAGATCCTCATGAACACCGAGGCCATATTGAGGAACTGCAACCAGAGTTATCAATAAGAGTGCACATCAACGAATGGCCAGCACCCCACTGTCTATACATGTGTGTGTGTCTATGTGTGTGTATGTTTGTTTTTGTGTGTGATAGTGTGTGTAAGTGTATTACAATTGTGAGTTTCACATTTAAAATACGACAAACCAAAATATTTCAATTTAACGAGAAGAGAAACCAAAATCGAATTCATTTAAATTTTGTAAACTGTTTGATTTTTGGATTTTGGCTTCCAGGTGATGCGTTGATCACATCATACAAAAATACGTACAAATAATTGCGCCAAATTTTCCAAAACGAAGCAACCAAAAATTGAAACCAAACCACAGCCAAAATTAAAATCAAAAAAAAAGTTTTAAAAATAATTGTAATAATTTGAAATTTTAATGTACTAAGCAACAGCTGACAGTTTATACTACTTTAGTTATGCCAATTAGTATGCAACGCTTCATAAAAATGTTAGTTTAAGTATAAGCTGGCAGTTTGTTGCCCCGACACAAATTAGCTGGCTCTAAAAATGCAGAGAAAATACCGCTATCAATCAATATAGAATTTGATAGTATACAAAATCAATATAGTACTTATTTAATAACAAAAGTAAAAGTAAAGTCTAGTGTTAGGCAATACAACAGTGTAGTACAACCTGAGAGCAATCAATCAAACCAGTTTCTACATTGTTTTTTTTTTTTTTGTTTTGTTTTGTTTTGTTTTTTTGTGCAAATCAGCTGCTATTATGGTACAAGTGCTCATCTTAACTTTTGCTCAATTCCAAAATAAGTAATACTTAGCATGTATGGAAGTATGATAAATATACATATTTAAATATGCTCACTAAGCCGTTCAAACGATCAAATTCAAGTATTCCAAAATATTTTACAACGAAAAGCATTTTGTTTGTTTTTTTTTTTTGTATTTTTTTTTTTGTATTTTTTTTTTGTTCAATTCTCAGTTGTTAGTGCTACGTTTTCTGTACAGAAAGTTAAAAACAAACCAACAAACGTAACAAAACGTGAAATCATAATGGAGAGAAAGAGAGAACAAGAAATTGTTGCATTCAAGTTTACAAGTATTTTTTTGGGGTTGTTATTATTGTTTTTGTATGTTTATGCGTGTTCGTGAATTAGTATAAATTACGAAAAAAATTGCCTAGACAAGTTGCAATCTTCAAAACAGCTCGTCGATCGGTGCACGGATTCTTGGCCTTTAATTACACAGACTTACGAAAAGTGTCACGCGAATCTTGGCTGAAATCTTTTGTACAACAGAAAAAGAGAACCAAAGAACCGAAGAAGAAGACCAAAGATAACGAAAGATAAACCCATAACCATAAAAACAAATCAAAAACAAAAAGGTACGCAAATCAACAAAATTACACACAAACAAAAATATAAAAGTATTTAATTGGAAACAGTAGCAGAGTTATATTAGTTAGATTTACATTTGTACTAAGCAGTGGATAGTAGAATACAGTAGAGTAGCGTAGAGTAGAGTAGAGTAGAGTAGAGTAGCGTAGAGTAGAGTAGAGTAAAGTAGAGTAGGAGCAATAAAGCGCGCAGCATAAAATGGCGCCAAAAACAAAAGCAAAAGCATTGATTACGATATCAATCAAACGTGTATTTTTGTTGTAGTTGTTGTGACAGTAGCAAGTATATTTATATATTTGTTAAATTGTTGAATGTGGCAGATGCGACAAGTTGTAAGCGATTTTGGCATTAGCCCATTAAAGTATGCTATACAAAACGTTCAATTGTGTTGTACAGTGTTCGTGTTCATGTTCGTTGTTCACCACATTTCAATTAGCAACATTGCAATTGTTAATGTTGTTGTTGTGGCTGTTGTTGTTGTTGTTGACAGTGTATTGTGAATTGTATATGTTAGGTGCAGCATTTTGGCCAAAAAGCTTACGCAAAAGCAACGTTCAAACAATTCGCAGTCGCAATCTTTGATATTGGCATTGGCATTTGGCATTTAGACATGAGAGCGAGACAGAGACAGAGAGATTGAGGGGGAGGTGAATATGTGTAGAGTTGTTGTTGTTGTAGTTGTTGTTGTTGTTGCTGCGATATATACAATTCATCAATTGACTACAATATTGGGCGCTATTTTACGAGTATGTATTTTACTAGCAGACCATATCATTGATGTGTTGTTTTTTTTTTTTTTTTTTTTTGTATTATTCGTAATCGTATTGCCAAGTGTTAAAGCAAAAAGCATTGCAAAAACTATATAAGAGCTGTCATTATTATATTTAACATGTACATGTGTTGTTGTTTGTCATTCGCATTCGGAATCGCGTTGATTTGACTTTTTGTTACCTAAGTAATTTCGTCTTGATGCAATTCACAAAACAGGGTTCATAAATACTAAAAAAATATTCAATTACAAATAGTTAAGAGAGAAAACGAAAGAGAGCAAAAGGACTAGAGCTAAATCTAAAGCTAATCTTTGGCTAATTAGTTAACTGAATCTAGACATGCTCATGCATGAAACGTTCTTCTAACAGTTTCGTTTTGAAAAGAAATCGGACATAGACCGGATATTATTATATGGTATAGACTTGGAGTCAGTTCTATCTAACTAAATATAACCCACATCTAGTGAAGTGCATAAAAACAAACTTCGATTTGACCGAAGTATGGATACATACATTATTTTTTTTATTATATGTTTTAATTTTCAAATATGCGTCAAATCAAGAACATATGTATGTATATCAATCAATCAATATGTATATTAAAAGGCAGTCTTAGAAAATTTACAGAATGTACGAACGAACATTAAAATCAAGCAAACATGATCAACGAACAATCGAACAATCGAACGAACGAACGAACGAAATATGCACTAAAACTCAATTTTGGTTTAATCATATCTCAAATGTGAGTTATGTTTCACCAATAATACATAATTATAATGTCAATCAATCAAGGCTTTTTGTTTTTGTTTATATAATATTGAATTTGTTGTTTTTTTTTTAAGATAGTGTTGATTTTTTTTGTTTTGTTTATAATTCTTAATAATTTTAAAGTTGTTTTTGTTTGTTTGGTTGTTACCTTGAGAATTAGGTTGCTTTTTGTCAAGCCATCTTTGTCTTTTTTATGCAATCTCCCTCTGCGATCAGCACTTTTTTTCTGTAGATTCTGCAGAATCTAAAAACCATATATATACACAGGTATTTTAGGCCCTCATCATTTCTAAGTTGTTTGATGTTAATTTAAATATTTTGTTGTTTGTTTTTGTTTTGTTTCTTAGTCTGATTTCGATAAGCAAATTGTTGGGTTTATTTTTAGTATGCGTGGCGTAAATGTCATCCAAATTTATAAGTATTATACATATTTGATTTGTTTTCAAAAATAAATAAACAAAAAACAGAGTCCAAATTGAGGTTTCTGTTATACTTTTTATTTTTAATTTCAATTTTTGTAATATTTTGGGTGACGTTGCGCAAGAAAGTGTTTTTTTGTAATTGTAGTTGTTGTTGTGGAGAAAAAGCATTTATCAACACTTGAAAATGTTTGAAATGTTTCTCAGTTGTGGTACTTCAGCTTAGGAAAAAGACTCCAAAGAATTTTGTACATAGTGCAATGAAAATTTTTACCTTTTGGAGTGCATCAAAAGACAGCAAGAAATCAATAACAAAAGAACATGAAATTCCATAAGAAAACATATATTTTAAAGTAACTCGAAACAAAGAATCGAACAACAGAATATATATGTGAAAGAAAGCAACTAAAGTAGATCACTTACTCCCCCCGCCCCGCCGCGATAGAGCGAAGGTTCAAGCGAAGCAATCGCGATATTGTGAATAATGTACGAGTACGATATATAGAGTATTAGGAACGAATCGCGAGCGAGTTGAAGTTTGTGTATGAGGTGATGTTGTTTTAATAGATTATTGTTTGATCTTGTTGTGGCCAGCTTGATAGGCATTATAGGAGTTGGACGTGAACATGGACGTGGGCTAGGGCTTGGAGGCGCAACGCAATCCAATGCAACACAAGTTGAAAACAAATATATTTGGCGGAAAAGTACAAATTACTTTATGGAACATTTACAAAACTGGTTGGGCTTATTGTACAGCATTGCGGGAAAAAATTGGACGCATATATCGGTACATATAGTACATATAAGTATAGGTAGAATAATCAAGAATAACATAAATCAAAACACAACGTAAAGAGTGAAATCAAAGATACAGAGTATAAGATCCGTAAAACAACTGAAATTTATTTTTATATGTAGTTTGAACATTTTGCGCGCCAATAAATTATATCGATTATATATAGAGTTTTTGTTAACTTTCGATATGTATGAGAGAAGAGTGAGCACTTTGAACTATATAGACAACTCTGACCACTGTTAACTGACTGTACTAAGCCTAAACCCAGACCTAGGCTCTATTGACTTTTGTGTAGAATGTATTGCAGCAATGATTATACGTCGATCTTAAGGTACAAAATTTTTTAGCAAAATTATAACTGATTCGATTAAATGAAAAATTGTTAATTTAACCGATAACTAAACTGAGCAATGGACGAAATTGAAATCGAAATTTAATATCAAATATTAAGTATATTATATATATTTAAACATTATCAAAAGTGAACAAAAAAATCCAAATATATACATATTAAATAGTATGTATATATTTATAAGTAATGCAAAGAAAAATATAAAGTGTTGACAAATTTGAACCGTGTACTTACATAGACCTCCTCCCATTGCGATACGTAGCGCACAAGGCGGGACAGACGCAGCAGTCGAACTAAGGAAAGTAATTTAGCTAGACGAAGGATGCGCAAAGCGCGTCCAGCATGCAAGATTTGAAAAGAATCAGAAAAATCCTGCAATTTCATAATCTTAATCAAAATGTTGCGTACTGTTTCTTAATAAACAAATAACTTACTTGATTGAAAATTAAAAATATATAATCTAATGGTATCGACGAAATCAAATCGAGAAAAAACCAGGTTCTTAAATAGTGTTTAGCTATAAGCTTTGGATCCAATATTACTTGTTCAGCGTTGTCTTGTTGCATAATTCCTGTAATTGCAAAGCAAATTGGATTGTTAAATAGATTAGAAAATAGAAAACAATTATTTTTGTAAATTGTTTCGAGGTATTCCACTTAACATTGCAACGTAAAGTTGACTGTACATTACCTGTTCTAAAATTGACTACAATATCTATTAAAAAAATAGTATCACTTAGGCAGTTGAAGGCAATCCATCGTGTGCTCAGATCATCGTTGAAGAATGATATTGCGACTGGCAGGATAATAAGATTTGCTACTAATAATAAAAGCATGCAAAGGTCCCAGTAAAACCTGTCAATAGAATACAGAAACTTATATAGTAAAAAAATGTTAGATTATTAAATTACGTACTAACCTGAATGAACTGCACGGGTGTATGACCCAATGACCGGAAGTTTTCTGACGTATGCGCTCTTTGACCAAAGCCTTGCGGCTGCCAAATAATTTCATGGCCAGACGATTGTCTGTCGGCTGGAACCATGATTGCAATTGACTTTTTAGGAAATTCGCCGAGACTTTTTCCGAGACTATCGGTATGTTGGGCATTGGCTCCTCTTTCGGAGTGCCGTACAACGACACATCATCAAAGTGTACCTGTAGAATGGATAATTGGAAAGAAAACACCATACAACTTTTAGTTAACTCTGATTCACAGCTGCAACAGCTGCCTCGATAATTAAGTCTGAGTTTACTGCCTTTTACTCAAAAACTGTGTAATGAGTGCCCTATATAGATGGTAATTGTTACTATATGACTAGTGAGTGAGTGTGTAGATGTGTTGAAAATTGTGTGATTTGTGGAGTCCCTGTTCTACAAGTAATAATAAAACCTTTGCTCTTGCCATTTCGGTTCCTTGGTCGCATATTAGCAGTGCTTCATCATCGAAAGCGGTGACCAGCGAGTCGGTGCAGGTGTTTTCAAATGAAATTCGCAAGTCGTTCTCATTCACATTCAATACGGAGCAATATGAGCAGCGCACTGATTCCTCGCTATCGCCGTTTAGCAATCTGAAATATTAACAAATTTATTTAAACAACGTCATTTTCATAATCGTGAAGATAATCTTATAATCGATTTACAGTTTGTCAAGTAATTGTTCTAACAAAATCAAAAATTAACACATTTTTGCGCACTTCAAAATATGATGCACTGGTAGAAAAAATCATTTTATATTGTCAAAATTTTTCATTATTGCACAAATTTTCTTTTACAAATGTTCATATATTAAAACAACTTACAGGATCGTTTTTTTTTCGGTTTATAACCGAATACACGATCAGAGGAAGTATAAAGAATTTTCTGTCTTATAATTGTAGATTTCACAGGGTATATAAATAAATATCTGAATTTTGTATTTTATCAAAGCAACTGTAAATACACTTCTATACATAAATATGTATAAGGCTATCCACAAGTGAAAGCAAGTTTATGTTTTATGTCGAGTATTTTTATTTATTCTGTTGTTTAATTGATGCACACGCACTTGATCCGAACTGTATCCAGATCTCACCTTGCGTTCGGTGATTGTCAAGGTCTTCTCCGACGACGACAACGACAACGCTATCTACAACAACAACAACAATAACGTCTCTGATCGTTGCGGAAATGTTGCCCTATTGGCACACGAAATCGCGTGGTGTGTGTGCTCTGATCTCTGATCTCAGCTTTACTCTGGTTTGCTCTGATGGGATGCCTATTGTTTGGTAAAGCACTACAGTGTTTGTTGTTCCTTTCTTTTTGTACGTGTACTTGGTATTATTATTATTTATTTTTATACATTTATTTTATTTTATTTGATTTGATTTTATTTTGTTAATCTGCTCACAGTTGTGTTGCACTCTACACACTGTTCTCTTCACACTGAATTGAGTGTAGTTATTTTTAAATAGGAAAGTTTCGTTTTAATTAAGCCTGATGAAGCTGATTTAATTTAATCTTCACTCGCATTAGACTAATGAATTTATTACAATTTAGTTTTTTTTTTTTTGTATGTATGATTAATTTCTTTGTAATCGGTAAATGAAATTTGTGGAAAATCACAACAGAAATCGCTGAGCGGGCAAAAACCACAAGTGAGAACTTAGCATTTTACAAAGTTATCACGATCGATGACTTTCGGTATATATACATATATAGTATTTATATATAGAGCACACACACACACACACACGTATATAGCAGCGCTGCTTATCGAATAACAATATATATGCAGAGTTATGTTCTTGCTGAACTAAACAATTTGAGTTTTGATTTCGGTTTCGGTTTTGATTGCGCTTTTAATTGTGGTTTGTATATAATTTTCCAGTTGAAACTTAAAACGTGTTCAGACAGCTGTTTTTCTCAGTTTTGACGACCGTAACTTAATGTTATCGTTAGTCGTGTTTGTTATGCATGGTATATATAAATGTTTATTACTAAGTTCTGACTCTGCGAGTACTCCATATATAATTGAGTAGACCGTAATTTATCTTTTGCAAGTTATTACAAGCGCGCTAACCGAGCGCAACTAGCGGCGTCTATCGAAATGCGAAATGCGCGGCCAACGAACGCCGGCAAACACTCCGAATGCCAAAGCAGAGTCCGAAAACGTTTCCGAATATTGTTATTGTCATCGTCGTCTTCGTGTGTCGTTTATCGTTTGTCGTGTGTGTTGTGAGCGTCCTCCAGTCGTTCGGTTTGTTTTGTTTGCTTGTTGATTAGTTTACAGTTATGTTCGCTTGTTTGTTACCTCGACTTTCAATTTGCGGCAATCGATATAAACCCGGGGCAAGATCGCGATCGCGATCGAGTTTGCGATCGAGCTCAAGCGATGCCGAAAAGGGAATTTGGCGCGTAATTAAATAATTGATCAAAGCGACACTCAAAACTCAACCTAAGCAATAGCTGTACTTATTGTTGTTGATTTCTCTTCAGATGTTTTGTTGTGTGATTTTATTATTATTATTTTGTTTATTTTTTTTGTGAGTGTCTGCTATTTTTTTTTTTTTTTCGTAAGTTAATTTAGATTTTACTCTGGGTTGTTGAAGCTGTTGCCGAGGCGACTTGATAACCTGTTCTGAGGAACTCGCGATGCTGTTGCACAATAAATAAATAAAACAATATTTGTTGTGTTGTGTTGCGTTGCTTTTTAATTGATTTTGCGACGAGCAGCGTCGCAAATTATACACAGACTATAATTTGTTGCTATTCTTCAAAAATTGACGCCAATAAAAGCACACAAAAACTATCAGCGAAAATTACCTCTAGATTTTATGTAAATGAATTGGTCTAACGGGTCGACCGGGTAGAGAGAGGCTAACAACACCGATAACGACTTCGAGAACACGATATTGAAGAGACGGAACGGAACGGAACTGAGGTGAGACGACGCGGCGTTACCTCAAGTAACAATCTAGTGCAATCAATTATAGATTTGTTATAAAAACAAAAAAAAAACTGGCGCGACTTAGTCACTGGGGAAGCGAAACTTTTATAATAATGCCGGGAGTTTTCCGCGTCAAGAACACAATCAACACATTTCCCAAACCATTTTCACGGTCACTGCACCACTGTTCACAGATAGCAACTGTCGATCAAGTGATCTATCAATTTATCGATCCGTTTTTCGGCTTGATATCTTCAGCAATCGATTAAGCGATAAATCCTTCTTTTTTTCGGATTCACAGCTCGTTGGTTATATCGATTTTTCGTTTAATCGATCCTGTAAACCGTTTAATTTAAAAATCTTGACGCACATATGAAGTTGACTGATCGCCGGTTAGAAGCACATTACGCGGCCATTCCCTGAACAGAGTAAGTCCCAGACTCAACTCAGACTCAGACGCTGGCGATGCCGATGGCATTATGCAAATGTGGCTCGATAAGCGGCTAACAAAAACCGGTAAAAAGACCCCAACAACAAGAACGAAGACGACGACGACGACGTAAACGCTTTGCATGCGTAATTCACCAGCGGGGATTTCGACTGGCAACTGGTTAATGATAGTGATAAGAATTGTAAAGTAAGGTAAGGTAGGTATGTAAATTTGGGCGATCGAAACATCGATGTCGATGTACATCGATTCTAGTTGGCTTGATGTTTTCAAACCATGTATCATATTTATCATTTTTTCATAATATTAAAATAAATCCTTTCATAGCAATAATCTAAACAAATAAAACAAAAAAATTTTTTTACAGCATCGACAACTTTAAATAATTGTAAGACGATTATGCTTTCTTAGCAAAAACTTAAATCCGCACAGAATAATAAGAAACTAAGTTCTTGGTTGTAGATAGTTAAGTTCGCTCGATCAAAATTAAACTGAAACAATGAACTCTGTCTTAAAATATTTATTAAAGTGACTAATGTTTTTCTTAGGCAATTTAAAAATTGCAAATATAAAACATCAGTAACTATGCCAGATATATCGGGCCTGTAAGACCGTGTACCTAAAAATACAACGGGTTTGTTGAGTTTGTCAAAAATTTGTGCAATTTGTATATATTATTTTGATTAATATCAACAACCGAGTCTCTGTAGCCTTATCTGTCCGTCCGTATGTCTGTCTGTATGAACAGTTAGTGATGTAAATCCAAATTTTAAAAAGGTTTTTTTTCTTCTAAAAATTCAAAATAGACAAAAAATAATTTTGGGAATCGTTCGTTTTAAACTTTTATCTTTTTTGGGTCAATTAAAGCTGGGCAATTAAAGTTTATTCAACCAGCTTACTACAGTAAAATCGATTAAATTAACTCGATAGATCGTCAAAAAAGTTATCGTGTTAAAATACTTAAAAATTGGTTCCGCGGCAATGAGTTTTCAATGTATTTTTACATCACTAGCTAAAACTTAGACCCTATAAGAGCTGGAGACAACAAACTTGGTATTTGGACATATTATTTTTGTTACTTTATAAATACAGGGTCTTTTACAGTTGTCTTCTGTAGATTTACAAATGCACTTAAGATAAGGTAAGGGTATTTTAAAACAGACTTACCGCTCTCCGAGCTTGCTCTTGTGCCTGCGTATGTGACGTCGATTGAAGCTGTTGGTGCACGATGTGGACGTTGGCCTTGCTGGCGGATGATGTACACCAAAGTTATGAAGTTGCAACGATTTGAGTGTTGCGGGCGCTGTCGATGCTTGGCCAGCACCGCCGAATCCGTGAACGTGTGCGTGTGCGTGTCCGTGTCCCTGACCGTGACCGTGTCCCAGGACACCGGCACTGGCTACTGTGATCGTTGACTCTCCCACAGCCTCATTGGCCGCCTCAGAGCCCTGCTGTGATCCGTTGCTGGACGAGTGATGGGTGTAATCCGTAGGAGCACTTAGCTGGCGATTGAATTCGGCCTTGCGGCGTGTGAGATCCGTGAGGCAATATTTGTTCAGATGGCCGTTGCTGGAGACGGAGCTCTTGGGCGATGATGCCAGATGTTGTGTGTAGGCAGCGTGTCCTTGTCCCTGTCCCTGTCCTTGTCCGTGACTGTGGGCATGTAGCTTGTGACAGGAATTGCTGCTCACGCTTAGCTTGTTGCCGGCGTTGTGCAGCAAATTGTTGCAGTTCTTGCCGCTGATCTTGGCCGCCAGCGAGTGCGGCACCGGCGGACTTTTGCCCGTTGTCGGTATGGTGTTGCTGCCCCCCCGATACTCCTTGTCGTCACTTTCACTGCGCACCGACGCCCGATAGGCCGGAAATGTCTTCGTCTTCGTGCTCGTGCTCGTGCTCTTCAGCGATCCGTTGAGCAGCAACTGCTGCTGTCGGGCGGCAACTGCCGATAAAGCCGGCAACTGCTGCTGCTGTTGACGTGCCGAAGATGAGGATGAGGATGAGCAGCCAGGTGCTGAAACAGATGCCGTCACTGGATTGGACGTGGACACAACTTGTTGTGGCTGCAACGAATGCTTCTTTTCCACAAGATACAAGTTCAGATACTTGTCACCCGGATGCAACGAATTATCCGACACAGCGTTCGACTTGGAAATGATTTGGCCCTTCTTTTTGGCCGTGCGCGTTTTCAGCGATAAGTTGCGTAGCTTCTTGGACTGCTCCTTGATCTTGTTGGTGCGCAGAAACGACGGACTGTTGGCAATGCACTTGAAGATGTACGTTTGATTCACCAACTGTTGCTTATCACTGCCCGTATCGTAGTCGCTGTTCAAATTGAGGTTGAGATTGGTAAAATGCGGCTCCGATAGCTGTTGTTCACTGTAATGGCTTTTAAGTAGACCGCCGCCAGCTGCTGCTGCTGCAGCGGATGCTGAACCGATTGTCGTCGCCGGATCCTCGGATGCACCTGGTGCTGCACTCAAGCTGCGCGTATACTCGTGACAGGCATCGTAGAGTGCCGAGTGTCCTCCAGTGCTGCCACAACTGACTGGACTGTGGCTATCGACCAGACGCAATCCACTGCGACTGTCACAGGAGTTCTGCTTTGAGATGCCGCTCGATAAACGACTACTGCTGCGTTGCCGCTGTCCCCTTGGCTCATCGCCTCTCAGCAGCGAGACGCTGTCACCGTCACCGCCGTATGCCTCAGCCTCGTGATCTCGCTCTCTTTCCCGTTCCCGATCTCTCTCGCGATCTCTCTCACGATCTCTGTCACGATCCGTTCGTCGACCAACTGCTAGAGCGATGCCAACACTGCCGCTGCTGCAACTATGCTGATCAGCCGCTGGACTGGGACTGGGACTATTGCGCACTGAGGAGGAGTGCGAGTGTATGGGAATTGGCCCAGCCGAGCCAGCTGAGGCGGAGTGCGGAGTTACCGCCTGTGCGTAGCTGAGGCTGATCAGAGACTGTCGCACCAAATGCTGATGCGAATGCGAGTGTCGTTGTTGATGTTGCTGCTGCTGCTGTTGCTGTTGTTGCTGCTGTTGCTGCTGATGTTGCTGCTGCTGATCGTCGTTGTACAAGTTGTCTCGGCTAGCGCTACAAGAGGCACAGAGACAAGAATGAGAACCGGATAAATGATACAGAATGAATGGCAATAGTTGCCGGCAAACACACAAATTTATCTATTTGAAATTGGCGAAAATATGTGCAGCGGATCGGATCGGGAAGAAATGGGTATATCAATGGGGGTTTATAAAGTGGACAGATGCTACGCTAAAGTGAGCAGGAAACGGTGTGTGGCAAATACGCCAAGAGACAAACAAATAAACAAAAGAACTTGTTAATTATAAATATTGATTGTGCAACTGTATGAGTTCTCTGAGCTTGGAGTGAGTGAGGAAGAGAGAAGAGAGGCTTGAGACTGAATGTGGCTCAATGTGAGTTCATCATAAGTGCTGGGTATATACATCTGTATATATATGATACAATTCATACACAAGTAATCGTATTTATAGCAATATATATATATATATATATACAATGGTACAGTCAAGAGCAGCCGACATGCTCATCTGCTTTTGATCGCGCGAAAAATTGAACTAAATTAATGTATAGAAACACGCATGGCATTTAGCTACAGATACAGTTAGAGATACAGAGATACAGCTACAGATAGATATAGTTATTGAGATACAGCTACAAACTAAGTATGTACAAAACGTTGACTGCACATTGTGCAAATATCTGAGATATATAGCTATGCTTCCCAATATTTCCATCCCCTGCTCCAAAGCAAACACAACCCCAGACCTCTTCCCCAAACTATATTTAAACGGAAGTGCTCTAAATCAAATTTTCCTAAAAGCAAACTGATAAGATAAGAACCGCAACAGATTGCGTCGCACATTAATTTGTTAGACATGCCCTCAGTGTCATACAAATTATACTACGATTTTATACCATACTATAAGTGACGAAACAAAACGGAATGAAACTGAAAAGACCGATTGTACAAATTAGATAAAGCCAAAAAAAATATTATGTTACAGAATGTTGTATCTAAACTGTTACTTTGATCTTTTAAATAAAGATAAACAGTACATTTTATAACAGATCCATTGTAAATTTGATTCTTTTGAAATTTTCTGATGGTTTGAATATCAAAAAGCGTTTATTACTACGAAAAATGAATGTCGTAGCTTAAAAAGTTTTCATAGCTTTTTCACTTAATTTTATTTGAATTATATTCGTAAATCTATTGGAATAGTTTCGAAATTAAATACAAATTTTGTATTAGACAAAAAAATATTTTTTTAATAAAAAGTTGTTAAAGTTTCTTTACTTCACTTTTTTTTAATTATATTCAATTTTTTCTTCTTTTAAGTTCACCTTCTAAATTTAAGGGCACTATTCCTTTTCATATAACTATTCAAGTAGTTTATGAGAAAATTTCCTATCATAATCCTCGACTATGAACTGGTAGGTAATTGCTAGTATATTGTTATGCAAATGAAACCTGGCAAACTCTCTAAGGTCGAATGGTAGCTGGAGTCTTAATAAATTTGCATATTTTATCGTTATGCACCGTTACATTTTCAAGGGCAAATTGTGGACCATGCAAATTGAGCCGAGCACACTGTGCACACTGGACAAAGCAGCGCAATGAAACGTGAGGTTGCTGCCTCGTATTGTTAAAAAAGAATGTACAAATGTGCATATTTCTAAACATTCGAACAAAAGAAAGAACAATTTAAATGCTCCTCTAATAAGTACATTTTTTTTGTGATATCAGTGTGCGTGCACAACAACGCTTCAAATTCATATCCATATCTATGTACATGTATGTGTGTACGTATTTGTATACAAATTGTATATTATAGCTGGTGGTGTCAGTGATGGCAGTGGAGCTGCCCACGGATTCTGCTTCAGTCGCAATCTCAACTCGTTTGGCACGCAAACAAAACGGACACATTTATTTGTATTTTTTTTATTTTATTTCTTTTATAGGAAAAGTGTCAACAAATGCAAATATTTTATTAACTATGTGTGTGTGTGTGTGTGTGTGTGTGTGTGTGTGTGTGTGTACAATTTGAGTGCTAAAATCGAACCACTGAGCAAACTAAAATCAATTTCACTCAATTAAGTGCTCACGCCATGCAACAGGGCAGCATTCACAATTCACTATATTTACCATTCACTAGGCAGCAAATGCAATTATCTGAATTTGAATTGGAATTCGTATTTGAATTTGTATTTGAACTCGAATTTGTATTTGAGTTTGTGCAAACAGTTTGCCAGAAATGGCAAATATTTGCGCACGTAATGTGCATTAGCAAAATGACTGTGCATTTCGATTTTGGCGCACGAAAGCCCTTCAAAGATACAGCGACAGATACAGATACAGCGACATTTACAGATACAGATACATTCACAGATATGCTGCACTAATCCGCTTTCAAGTCAACCTGAAATCAAAGCGAAAGCATCACCAGTTCAGGTTTTTTTTTGTTCCCTGTCATAGGGTATTATAATTCAGTCACGAAATGTGTAACGCGTTAAAGGAGTTGGGGCAGGTAGTCTGTCATTTTTTCCGCCTAGCCTCTCAGTTTTAAAGCTATATAGTTGTAGTATATAGATTAATCGAAAATAAATTTTTATTAAGACAAACTTAATTATATTTAAAGATATTTCTACCGATTGCCCAAAATATGCATTTGTTGTTCTCTTATATATGTTGACAAAAATTATTTTAAATACTATATAATATCGATAAACGATCGGTCGAAAAATAATTTTTAGTAGGAAAAACTTTCTTGTTTTCCTTTGAATACATCTCTATTTTTCTTATCTTACCTATCCCTATAAACTTAAGCAACACTCGGAATACTTTTTTATATAGCTGACATAGCAACAATCTGTCCAAAATTTAATATTGAGCTCTGCAAGAGTAACAAATCTTCGGCGAGCCGAAAGTAATATTTCTTTCTTGTTTTTTATTCGAATTTTTTATTGCCAATTTTATTATTTGGGCTTTGAGTACTCGAATTTCGTATCTCAAGTGTTGCGGACAAAAAAAAAATGTTGGGCTTTTGAGCCTGCGGCATTCTAAAGCCGCATCCGGATCAAGAGCGAACCAAGTGGCAGGGCCAACAGCCGTCCACGGTCCATTCCGTCGCATCTTAGCCAGATAATTGTATTGAGTGTGGCCTGCTCCAATGTCAACTTTGGCGCATTGGAGACACTTCTCGAGTGGGAGCCCTTCACATTTGAGCACGTGCCTGCATCCTCGGGGCAATCGGATTTGTCTTTTGCTGTTGGTTGTGTTGATTGTGGTCAGGGCCATTGGGGAAGGCATGGAAGGGGAGGCGAGGAAGTCTGTCAGGTCTCCGTCGGACTCTTGCGTCACAGTAAGTCCCCCCAGCCCCTTTTAAATACAATAATAAATTATTAATTCAAAAGCCAATTGAAGGCATTAAGCGTAAATTCGAGAAGCGTAATTGCGACTGGTTGCTGCTGCGGTTGCATTCCATTTCGTTTATCGAAATTATATCAATTTTACAGCGGCATGTGCAACCCCAAGGCGGCATCCATATGTGCCTTATGTACGAGGGTAGTATAAGAATTAACCGAGATGCACAGTTAAGTAATGTCTGTATTTATAGTTTCAAATTTTCGATTAGTTTTGTGACTAGTTATTATATATTTTACAAAAAATATATTGTCATGTTTCTTTTATTATATAATTTTAAGAACAATGTATACAGAAAAATATCTAGTTTACACCTCTAATATAGTTGAAATTTATCTGAATTATAGTTATTAATTTTTCTTCATCTAAACAATTCGCTTTCTTTGAATAAATTTTTGATTTAATGCGTTTATTCTTTTTTTTATTTAGATTATTATTAAAAAATCTGGAAAACTATAATAATGTTCCCGAATGAAAATAAAAATTTACATAAATATATAATTTACACTCATAAAATAAATATTATTGTTTAATTTAACATATCGCTTACTACACTGACTTCCCTCGCATTGTTATACAGTAGCCCAGTTTCGGGCATCAATTTTATGAAGTATCCGCAAACCAATTGCTCTAATTTTAGCAAAGATATTCATAAGTCTATTATTAATTGTGTAGGTCTTGAACTTTTGCCACATTTGTGCAACATTTCGCGTATATTTTAAAACAATTGT
The DNA here is from genome assembly GCA_035045575.1 of Drosophila falleni. Taxonomy (NCBI): domain Eukaryota; kingdom Metazoa; phylum Arthropoda; class Insecta; order Diptera; family Drosophilidae; genus Drosophila; species Drosophila falleni. The sequence goes on along the minus strand of JAWNOV010000089.1, from coordinate 5,208,872 downwards.
GCAAATTGAATTGTAAATTGCAATACAATGAAATGAAAGCATTTCGAAAATAAATATATATTCTATATATTTACATCACATATGTAAATGAAAATTGTAATGGAAATTGATATGGAGCAAACAAATTAAGTAAATGAAAATCAAAGCTAAACATGCCACTCAATTTTCATGTTTTACTTGTACAAATGTTTACAATGTGACAATCTCTGTCTCTGTCTCTAATTGAAAGTCGATTCGAATCAACGCAATTTTGATAATTGATAATTTAATTGGCTGCCAGCCATATTTATCATAGAGATGCCTTACGTAACACATAATACTCGGTACATATAGTTTTTTAATTTGATGAAACCGGTTTTATAGCACACAAAGGATTAATCAGTTGACGAGCTACAGTTAAATTAACTATTGTCAAATTATTTTTGAGATACGAGTAATTAATGGAAATTTTCGGCTATTTTGCTGAAGGTCAGCAACAAGCTTTACAATAGGTATACTATAAAAAGAATTATGAAAAGAACCATCAGTTATTTTTGACAGAACTGGGCAATTATTGCAAGAGCGTATTTGACATATTTTGGACACCACACGAAATATATTTATGTATATTTGCAGTTGAGCTGAAATTAAATGAATCAACGTCATATAATCAAACGACATGCCAATTCATAATTAATGTCATTGAGCTTAAAATTAAATTACTGTGAAATATAGAAATCTAATATATATATTTATTGTTGGAACAGACGCCAGGAGACAGGGCGACGAGCGGAAGGCAAAGCAAGCTTAAAAACGAGCAATTGTTTGATAAAAGCAATGTATTTTAAATTTGAGGTATTGCGAGGTTCATTGGCATTTGTATTGGCATAGGAACAAGATTATTGAAATATTAATGCAAATAATAATGTACAGACTAAGAAGATACAAGGAAAGGGGATAGCAAAGTGCGTCTACAACTATGAATTGAATAATTAGTTAATTTTAAAGAGAGATGTTTTGCATTTATTTAATATCAAGTATTTTAAAGTAGCTTGCAATGTAGGAAGAGAGGTAGAGAGCAAGCTAATAGCAATAAAAGTGTTGTGGGACGTTTTGTAGCAAGTACATAAGTAGTAGTAGTATTATTAGTAGTAGATTTAGTAGTAATAATAGTAGTATTTTTAGTAGTAGTAGTAGTTGAAAGGTAGAGGCAGAAAGTGGCTATTTCAAATTGTCAGTACCTTCACTGATGATGTCAGTAGTACGCAAAATTAGCTTCCACAGCGAAATATTTTATTTGAAATTCAATTGTTTTTTAATGCATTTTTCACGCTGATTCTTTGGATTTCGATTTCGATTTCACTTTATATCTTGTTTGTTTTTGACATTTGGCGCAAAACTTGTTTCGATTGCGCTTCTGTTTTATATATTTGATTTCAATTGTTTTTTTTTTTTTTTTTTTGGTATTTTTAGGTTTGGTTCATTTCAACTTTTGTACATTTAAGCAAGTTTTCTGTAAAAACAACAACAACAATGACAAACATAAATTGAAATGTACAAATGTTTACTTGAAACGAACTGAAATGAAACAAAATTAGCTTTGTAATGAAACGAAATGGAAATAAACTAAAAGTAGAACTAAGTTAATTTGCCGGATTCCAGTTACCATTATTCCTGACATTTTAAACAATGTGAAAGCTGACAACAAAGTGGCCAACACACATACGAGCAGACGTTAAGAATTGTGATTTTATGTATGCATGTAAGTATACTTACAATGTATGTATGTGTTGATGTCAACAGCATACAACAAAAATCTCTAACTAGTTCAATTGGAAATATCGAGATTTCCACACACAAAAAGACCAACAAAATGGGTTTATCTATTTTATTTTTCCTTGTGTGTTTGTGAGTGTGTGTGTGGGTGTCTGTGTGCAAGCAAACAGCAACAACAATAATGACAACACAGACACATGAGAGACACAAATACAGATGCAAATGTATGTATGTATATGCACATAGAATGCCGAAATTCGGTCAGTGGTTTAATCATTGAAGTAAAAGCAAAAGCTTCCGTTGCTGCATTGATGTTGTTGTTGGACATGTACATGGATTACATACACAAGCACACAAACACACACACACACACTAACACGCACTTACAAATCACATACAAACAAGTAATTGAATGGCGCCTGTGTGTATGCAACGCTTTCTGCACACTACAAGTACAAGTGCACTCAACGTACTTTGACACTATTTTTTCTTCTTTTTTTATAACATTGTTGGTGTTGCTGTTGGCCATTGTTGCTGTTGTTGCTATTGTCGACTTGCTTTGCCGACGCCATTGTTGGCCGCTTGGCTTTTAATCTAGTTTCGTAATTGCATTGACTGAGTGACGGATGACTGCCACGCCCCCCCCGCCCAGTCCTGTCTTCCGCCCTCTTCTGCTCTGAACTTTGCCCCCAATACGCTCCAAGCACTGTGCTGTGTGGGCATTCAATGAATTGGATGAACGGAAATCAGTTACAATGTGCTCTCAAGCCAAAGGAAATAAGCATAATGGAGCAAATAAGAATACATACACACACAAACATTCACACAGGCGGTATATAGTGCATACATACACATATACATATGTATTGGCTGCACCAAAAGAAAGTTGCCCAAGTTAATTCGCAAATTGCAACACACACATACAAAGTTTAGCAACAACAGTAACAACAACAACAACAACAATCAATAACAACAGTTGAACTAAAGCATAAACAAACAAACAAACGAACAAATAACTCAGCAAACAAACACAAGAGAATGGGAATGCTGAAATTGAAACGAAACGAAAATGGAAAACAGAAACGGAAACACATTCATGTAAATATTTTAAAATGTACACGTACATGTGCATGTTTATGTCTCTGTGTATGTAAGTGTGTCTGTGTGTCACAAGGTGTTTCAGGATGTTTCAAGTCTACTCAATTATTTATGGTCACACTTTTTTAAATATTTATATTTAATGAAATGTTGGGATTTCTTGTCGTTCATTCCAACGCACAACGTACACATTGAAACATCCAAACACACCTACACACACAAGCATAGAAACATGCACATGTACAGTCAAGGACATATAAATGGCACCACAAATTTGGTTCTTAATCATGATTTAAATATTTCAGGTTCGTTTAAATTAGGAGATTTTCTTTAATATAACATTAATATCTATTTCTATCAGTTAGGTAACAAAGACTTTAAATACACATAAAACACACTTCCAAAAGTCCTACGTATATTTTGTGCCGCACATTTTCCAATCTAATAATTTTCCAATTGAATTTTTGTTTTTATTTCTTACAATTTTTGTTCAATTATTAATTAGCTAATTAAATAGTCTATGTATACAGGTCTACTCTTCTCTGATTTTCAAAAATTTGACTTTTAATTCAATAAAGACATGGTTCTTAAGTATATCAAATGTGTTATATATATTGTCCATGACTGTACATAAAACTTATACTCGTACATATTATACGCTACGTAACATCATGTAACGTAACGTAATGTAACGTAAATTAAGGACGTAACAATCATACGTTAAATGAACAACAATGTTAATTAGTTATCAAGACACTAGACAATTCAAAATAATTGCATACCGTTGGTCGTTGGTAAATGTTCCAAATGCTCCAGGACCGCTGACACGTCGCTGTGTGTGTTTAACGTGCATTTTTTTATGGTCACCACCCCCTCAGCAGTACCTCCACATGGAAACGGTGAAATTGGACTTTCGCCGCCAGTTACCGTTTATCGTTGCTCCACCTTCTTCTCCTTCTCCTTCTCCCACACTCACCCACACACACACACCACACACACACACCACACACAGAGGAATACACTGAGCTGCTGCTTCTTCTTTTTCTGCTTCGGCTGCTGTTGAATTTTTATGCTGCTGTTTTTGTTGTTGTCGTTGTTGTTATTGGCATAGAGCAGACCTCGTAACGCCTGGCGCAATTCTGGGACTTATCATCGTATATGCTAATCGAGAGCGTGTGTGAATGTGTGTGTGTTTTGCTTTACGTGTATGTATATAACTCGCTCTATCTCTCTCTTTCTATAGCTTTCTCTCTCTCTCTCTCTATTCTCCTTGCTCTACTTCAGTTAGTAGGTGTGGGTGCAACTTCCGTTTCGATTTTTGGCATTAACTAATACAAGTGCAAGTACACGACATATACGGACACATAAACAAAATAATTGCTTTTCGTTGTTGCTTAGCTAACTTCTCTATAGCTATAGCTATCTCACTCACATCGGCCGCATGCTGAGTAGTAGGTAGTGGGTAAGTAGGTTTTTCCTTTTGATTTTTTACAGTTTTATTGTTTTACAGTTTTACACTTTTACCATTATATCGTTTCACTTTTCACTGAAATTGGGTGTGTGTGTGTGTGCGTTTTGTTGGTGGGTTATAGTTAGAGGTGTTAAGTAACGTAGGGTTGAATGTATAAAATGTAGTCTCTAAAATAGTTAACAGCACTAGTTATATTGCTTATGAGTTGGTTGAGTTTTGTTTTTAATTTTGATTTTAGTTTAGTTTTGAATTTATATGAACTTGGTTTTTAGGGTTTTGTTGGGCGCTCGCTAAAGTTGATTTTGCAGGTTATGTTTAACGTATATGTTGACTACTGAGTTAATATATATAGTAATACCATATGTTGCTATTATTATTTAGGCTCTTTTCATACATATTCTGTATGCATACATAAATACATACATGTATAATGTAAATACTCTTTTTGTTTGCTTTCGTGTTCCTTTGTACTTTGGGTTATAGACGTCGTATTATTATCTAGGGGGCGTTATTACGAGTATATAGTTTGTATGTTTCTCGATTTAATAATTAGGTGGAGTTTTGGTGTCGATGATAGGCGGGGCGGGCGAACTGAAGGATGGTGGGCAGCAGGCGGGGAGCACACAGAGTATGTTACGGATACGTTATGTCACGATCGTTTATTATTAGTATTAATATTATTATTATATGTTTAGAATATCACAAAGAACAGCTATATTAAAGTTACTTTCGCTTTTATTCAGGCCAACGCAAAAGTATGCTATGATTTCGTTTTTGTTTCAATTTTCTGTTGTCTCCTTCTAGTTCTACTTTGAGTTCCTTCTCCTTCTCTTCGACAATTTAATCTTTGGTCTCGTGGTCGTGAAAGTTTAATGAACGCAACGAATTTTGCGGTCTTGTGGAAAGTTGTGAGTCAAGTTAAGGCGTTATGGTGTTACCGTTACTTATACATTTATACGTAGCTTTTGTGGTCCGGAGGTCGAGCCGTAGCTGGTGCCGGGATGCCGGGGCGTGGCCGTGTGCCGTGTGTCGGAGTTACGTCAAGGCGCGTAACGTAAGAAACCCAACGCAGGTAAATTTTCTTATATGTATGTAAATATCTCTAACTGAGTCCTAGAAGTAGCAAAATCTCTTCACGTATTGCAGCATTATTTCCTTTCTGCTCTCCTTCGGAACTTTTCTGTTTTATTTTCGTTTGTTTGTTTTTTTTTTTTTTTGTATTTATAATTTAGGCCTAGGTCGAGTTGTAGTTGAAGTTCGTTGCGGCTTTATAAAAATAAATCCATATATTTAGTTATATTCTAAGCAATTTGTATATAATATATATGTATATATGTATATAGAGAGAGAGGCAACTACTTGGTAGTTTTGTTAGTCGTTAAGTGCGTTTAATGTTACGGTTAATTTGATTTCGCTACATGAAAAAGACGCTTGTCCTACAAACTACGAGGTTTCCTTTAGCTCTAGCTCTAGTTATCAGTTAATTCATTCAATGTTGAACAATTCGCATAACGGCAACTACATATACAACGGTTTATATTTATATAATTATCATATATGTCTATATAAGTATGTATGTATTTCGGTATATAACGTCTCTATATATTTGATGTATTTGTATATAGTTTTGTTATAGCACTTTTGTATTTTTATATATATAGCGAGGGTGTTATATATTCTTCTTGTATATTTTTAAAAGTAATTTGTTCTTGCTAAATTTGGTTAATTATCTTTAGTTGATGCTGCGCTATTGTGTCTGTTTGTCTGTACGTGTGTGTGTGTTTAATAATTTGCTCAATTTCTTTGTTGCAGGTACATTGGTTTAAGTTTTTGGTATGATTTGGATATTTTTGTTTTTTTTTTTCGGGAGTTTAGGGCGTTTCTGGAACGTTGATTAAATAATGCTGCACTTGACGTTGGTTTTCTTTTATAGTTTGCTTTTCGTTTCTGTCGTTATTGTTGTTGCGTTTGTATTTTGCCGTTTGATGTTGTTTTTTTTTATTCTTTTCTCTTCTGTTTGTTTTTTGCGAGTCCTTCTATTTGATTATGTAATTATGCTTGGTCTCTTATTGGATATTGAACTGCGTTACATGTTGTTCTTTTTTTTCCTTCTTTCAGCTGCTGTGGTAGTTTTGTGAATTGTGCGAAATTACGTATACGTAAGTAGTTCGTCATCAATATAAAGCACACAACACAACGAAACGCACACTTTTACATATACATATACACATACATACAGTTAGTCAAGGAAGTGTTTTTACAAAATCAAAAGCTGACATATTTTCTCCTGCAAAAATAAAATATATGTATTTTGAAATTCATTTCAATTCCATTTTTAAAATTCTTGACTGTGGTTCTAAAATAATTTAAAAAAAAGGAATAAAATTTGTATTGAAATAAGCTGAAGTGCAGATTAATTTTGTAAAAACTCTTTCTGGACTAACTGTATGTGCGTATATAATTTATGGGCGCCACCACTGTGTGTATGTATGTGTGCGTGTGTGTTTGTGTGTGTTAAACCTTTGAATGGAACTTTAAGCGCTTATAACAAGTTTATTACAAATTCTTTACGCAACACAACTGGCCTAAACGGACACACACTCACACAAACGCACATACACTGCAACCGAAAAAAAGACGTTAGGAAAACGGAACAGAAGAAAGTGCACGTTAAATCAATGCTTCTTTTGACCTCTATTACATTTTCGTTCGTCTTCGCTTGCGCCTTCGCTTTTGTCGTCTCCTGCTACCTGGATTTTCTTTTTTTCTTTCTTTCTTTTCAATGTCCCGTGTTACGGCACAATTGGCAGCGTGTTTCCTTTTCCTTAATTTTTCGATTTTCGTTTTCTCTTTGCAAGTATTTAATACAATAGTCGAATAGTTTTGTAATTTGTCGCGATGTGTTGTGTGTTATCACAAATGCTGAATTTTATTAATTATGAATTTAGTAATATATTTATGCTCACAGCAGCGCTCACTTATACTATGTACTTTCTATTGAAATCTCTTTACATAACGATTCTGGTTACTGTTACTCGCTGCTGTGCTGTGCGAACACGACACGAACGAACTCAGCGCGACAAGTGAATCTTCGCATGGCACTGACGTGCGCCGTGAGCCTGTGAAATTTCGCTGAAAATCGATAAGGACACAGGCAAAGTGCCACCGCGAATGCAAAAGCAACGCAAAGTCACCAAACTAAAAGCACAACACAATGAAAACGACAACGACAATGAAAACGAGAGCGCAGGCAGTGAAAGTGCACATGTACTGAACCTACTGTCCACAATGCTGGCCTGAAAAATGTGTATAGTCTTAACATCAATATTCTTTAGAACTATCTTATTAAAATTATTTCTGTAAATATGTGAACTATAAATAAATATTTGTTATATAAAATAATTAATTAATTCATATGAAGCATTGATTAGAAAGACATTGCTTATAAAGTCATTGGGGAAATTTGAACGCCTTAAGTTTTAACAAAGATATGAGATCTTAAATTTATAAAATTTAGAAACGTTCGTGACTAATGGTTCGCTAATACATTTTTAAACCGTTTTTAAATTTATACTTCACATAATTTGTGCAAAATTATAGTAAATAAAACCGTTTGTTTTCAATTGTGGTAGATATTTTATTTAAAATAAATTATTTCATCTGCAACCAATACTTAATATATTGCCCAAAACATAATAAAGAAAAATATTCTGAAAATATGTATAAAATTCATCTTGCAAGGTTACTCCTGGGCTGCATATGCAGTAGATATGTTGCATTTACAGACTGTACAGTTATGTACACTTATTTTAGCCACCAGTGTATAGATAAGTTTAGCGTCATTTCTGTGCGAATGCGCATCTGTTTGGCAAGTTTTGCTTTTGCTCAAAGTCCTTGCGCTCTCCTTCTGTTTCGCTCTCGTTCTCTCTTTGTAGCTGTGCTTGGCGTCGTCGTCTTGACTGTTGTCGCTGCCGATGTTATCGTCACTCTGTGACGACAACAAATACCCGAACGGTAAACCTAACAGTAATTCACGAGTGCAAACGAAATGTCGGCGGTTGGTTGCCTCCTTTGCTTTTGTGTTTTCGCTGTGAATGAAAGTTCGAAGGCATCAGCTGGTAGGGCTTTAACATTTTCTCAATTGTGCTTCCCCATTGCAGACACCCATCCCCCTCCCCGATTGAACTAGTGGCGGCAACGGCGACCAAGTAAACAAATACATGTGCGCAGGGAGGCGCGCACATGTTCAACTGTAGCTGTAAGGTCAGAGCAGAGCGTGTCCTTACCGTGCATGCTGGCAGTAAACGTACGAGCTTCAGGGACTTAATCCGGAGCCGAAACCACAACCGTTAACTGGTATTAAACGATTAAAATTGAAAATGGAAACTGTAACCGAAACCAAAACAGAACGTTTCTATTATACCGAAACCGAAGAACCGAAATATACGATTAGAATTAATTTCATTATGTTGTTAGGTTGTATTTTATAAATTCAAAAATTTTTTTTAAAAAACATTTATTTAAAAATAAATAATTTGTTAAACAAATTCACATATTTTAAATAATTGTTTACCAATTTACCAGGGGTGCCATAGAAAGCGAAACCAACCAAAAATCTCTTAAATCTCCAAATATTTTTTGGAGATTTTCGGTTAGTTTCTATTTCTGTGGCACCTCTCTATACTATTTTTTAGCCGAAATAATATCGGTATTTTGAAACAATAACCGGTAGCCGGTACGAAACCGATTTGATTTGATTTGATTTCGTTTTAATACTCTTACGAGCTTACATACATATATTTATTGAACATATTGTATAACGGCAACAAATAACGCTAAAGCTATATACAAAACACAGGTAACGGGTGACTTTGAGGCATTGCCTGATCCTCTTACATTAAAGTTGCCAAAAAAGAAGGTTCTGGGCAATTTAAGTGAGGGCAACGCTTGACATTGGCCGGCAAACCATGGCCGGGTATTTCCATCGCTATCACGGGTAACAATGCAGATCTCTGCATCATTCAACTTATCCTCGCCATGCTTTAGCAGGTCTGAAATGGGAATCTGTGCCGTTCGCTGGTTGTAGGCATAGTCGGATTGATGCAACACCTCGTTGCTGCTGCTTCTAACATACACATTAAAATCAGCCACATCCGCTATGGCAGAGACAAACCAGCTCAGTGTTAGATTGCCGGCTTTATTGCTGAAATATAAACAAGATGATTAATTGGGCATTCAGAGAACTTAAAGCGATGTTACTTACGTTTTAACCTCACGAAAACGCACATCAGTCAGATGCTCGTAGTCACTGCCGCTATAGAGCTCCATTTCGTCTTCTCTGCAGTTGAGATACTCATCATTTACCTGCAACAGATGCTGCGTCTTAAGCTCTGCGGGTGTTTGGCAAATTACATTACGCAAATCCTCGCTAGGCTCCGTCTGCTGCAACATATAATGCTTCAAGGGCCTGGCATTACAACCGCAATTTAGCGGATTATTGGACACCAACACTCGGCTGCCATTCCGCATAGTGCCTATCAAAGAGGCCGTAAAGTCCTCCAGACTGTTGTTTCTCAGATCAACATATTTCAATGACTGCGTCTTTGCCAGATTGACAAACGGTAAATGATAAATTTGATTATTCGACATAATCAGACTGCTCAGATTCTTAGGCAGTTCGAAAACATGCTCCTCGGACATCAGATTAGTCAACTCATTGTAGGAAATGTCCAGCTGTTGCAGAGATGTAAAATTTGATATGACACCGCGTCGCAATTCGTTGATTTGATTGTGCGAGACATTCAGCTCCAAAAGTTTCTTAGTGCCAAAGGTTATGTCATAGGTCAGAACCGGCATTTGATTGTAGCTCAGGTCCAGATACTTTAAATTGTATGGTATGTACTGATGTGAAGGGAAAGTTTTCTTGGTGACAAAACTAATGCGATTGTGACTCAAGTTGAGTGTCTCCAGACTGAGCAAGTCATCCAACACGCCGTGTGTTTTGTTGTCCAGTTTTGAAAGCAAATTGTGCGACAAATCCAGTGAACGTAGTGAAGGTAATCCAATGAATATATCATTGGGCAGCTGTTGGATTCCATTCGATGACAGATTGAGCGTTAACAGCTGCAGAAGTCCGTCAAAAGCACGTTTACTATAAAGATTTTATATGATTACACAATATTTGTCTAAAATGGCGAGTTGGAGTATTCACCTTATGTCTTCAACCTGATTGTCGTATAGGTTTAGCTCAAACAGAACTGGCAGCTTGCCAAATGCACTTTTCTCCAATACGCTTATGTTGTTGTGCTGAAAACATATTAACGATATAGACATAGAATATCCCAAAATGGACATACTTACTTGCAAGTAGAGATACTGCAGCGTTGACATGACAGAGATGGCTTCCAATGGAGGCTTGCTAATGCCATTGCTCTGCAGCAGAAGACGCTGCACCACAAGTAATCCCGTAAAGCTATTTCCATCCAAGCTATCTCCGATCTGATTATTACTTAGATCCAAGTATATAAGTGCATTCATAACAGGCCAAGTACCCGCTGGTATGGAACTTATGTTGTTATGGCTTAAATAAAGCTCATTCAACGAAATCGGTAGTTGGAATAACTTTTCAAGCTGATTATTGTTCAGATAAAGTTGTCTCATACTTGTCAACTTGGCCAGCGAACCACGCACTATGTTAACCAGCTTATTATGGCTAAGATCCATCTCCAGCAGGGTTGGCAAGGTGCCAAATGTTGAGGATCTAATCTCCTGCATACTATTATGGGCCAGATTGATAGATCGCAGTGAGAACAGTGTTTGAAATACGCCATTGAATATGACGGAGATGTTGTTATGCGACACATCAATTGTATGCAGTTCGTACAGCTTGGGGAATGTGTTCTTGGGTATCTCGGTGATACTGTTGTGTGACGCATTCAGCACACGCAGGCCAGACATGTTTTGTATGGGAATCTGAAAAAACAAAGGTCGTCAATTTCAACAGTAAAGATAACGTAATCAGTGACCTACATGGGCAAGATTAGTCAAGCTATTAAAGCTAAGCTGAAACTCGGAGGCAAAGGTCGTTTCATCGAAGCTACGACGGGAAAAGTTTGTCAGACGATTGTGGGACAGATCCAGGACAGTGATATTGACGCAGTTCTCAAAGGCAGCTGTTTCAATTAGCTCCAAGGCATTATGCGACACGTTGATGACTGCTTGGTAAATGTCCTTGAATGAGTTCTTCTCAATTTTAGTTATATTATTCTCCGCCAAATCGAGTAGCTATAGAAATAAAAAAATAAATTAATAAAATATTGAATCGAAATGATCAATCTTTCATTCATATACCTCTACATAATTCATTTGCGTGAACATCTGATACTCAATCTTCTTAAGTTTGTTGCGGGCCAAGTCAATTGTTCCGATACGTGCCACTGATCCAAATGTGCCACGTCCGACATCCGTAATGATATTATCACTCAGAAATAGACGACGCAGAAATCGCATACCTCTAAAACTGTTTGCATCCAATTTGGCAATATTATTGTGGGATAAATGAAGTACTTTGAGTACTGAGTTCCTGGCAAAGGCGCCACGACTCAACTCGTTTAGGGCGTTATGAGATACATTGCACCAGCCAAGTTTTGTCAAATCAGAAATATGTTGAGCTTCCAATTTCTTGATTTTATTGTGACTTATATCCAGAAACTCCAGTTCACGTAAATTTTTAAACTGATTGCGTTTCCAGGTTTTCCAGTTGATTGCCATGCAAGTCCAAAGTTTTCAGCTTGCGAAGAGGTTGAAATGTCTCCACGGGCAAATCACTTAGGCGTCCATTTGTGAGCCGCATAATTTCAAGTTTGTTGCTTATTTCCTGACCAAGAAAGAGGTCCTTGGGCAGTGTTTCGAAAGCATGTCCGTCAATCACAATCTGACTCGTCTTGCCCAAAATCTGTAAATTTGTTCATTGCTTAGAATAAACGTTATTTAAATAAGAATACGAATGCTTACGCCAAAGCCCAACGGACCAACTTGACTGAGATTCGTGTGTATGAAATGAAGGTGCTCCAATGTATTGTTCATGCCATAAAATACATAATCTTCAATAGTGGCAAGCGGTGTCTCTTCAATAATTAACACACGCGCCTTAATGTGAGCAAAAAGGGGTCCAAAGAGGCGCACTAAAACAATAGTAAGTTATTATCATTACTATGTTAAATTACAAACTAAATTAATATACCAAAATGTCCCTTGTAGATGGTAAGCTCCTCCACAGGCAACTCCAGAGATGCCAAGTTCTGTAGGGCCACTGCAAGCGTGGCCAAGTTGGTATTTTCGCAGCGGACAAAGAGGCCATCGTCGCTGCCTTTTACACATAAGCAGGGGTACAAGACTTGAGGTCTGTTCACACAATAAAACAAATTAAATTATGCATGATTTTATAATAGTATATAATAATATAACTTTATAATTAGAACTCACTTCTTGGGACATTTATACTCGGGTTCGCCATAAACGTATTCAGTGCTGACCAAAGCGAATAACTGCAGCAATAACAGTATGACTGTGCGCAGGCGTAGCTGAATCATGATCAGCTTTTAAACTCGTTATTTCTTTGTTTGTATGTGGCGCTGTTGTCACTGATTTGATTTGGCCATGGCAAAAGCAAGTTTGTTTCTTGAGTCTATTGATTTCCCGTCGGAACTAAACAAATTTCTTCATTTGTTCAGCATCAGCATGGAAGCTATTAGAAAAGAAGAATTATTTAATAATTTGTATTAATATAAGAGTTAACACCGTTTGACATTAACTGTTTCTTTCTTTACTTTTACTTTTAAGCTGCGCTCGCGCAACAGGTTTCGTCTATCTTCCTCTTTGCTTTGCTACTGACCATTATCTTCAGCTACCTTTGCTTTTATTCTGCGTCGCAGCCAATTGCCATTTCACCACGGCGATAATTATGCATAAATGTTCACTCATGCTCAAATGTCAGAAACACATGCAACCAATCTTTTAAAAATATTGAATTAATTATTTTTATAATAAAAACAAATGCTTTGCACCGCGCACTACATTTTGAAACAAGTTGGCAGCGCTTAAGTTGTCAAAACGATAATGACTTTATCGATATTCGGAGCATGCAACTCTATTCTGAGAGCGACAGCGGTGCAAAAGCAAAATCAACGCGCTAAATAAAATATTATTGGCCGGATATTTAGCAGATTGTTATATATTTAAAAGCGCAAACGTAAGTATATATTGTATTCTGTGCAAGGTAAAATAGTTCGATTTAAAAAGCATGCAAAAATTAGGATTTTCTAAATTGAAGAAAGTGGACATTGTTCACGTTTTGTTCTTTGACGACAGGGAGAAATACTGACTTCGCCCGATTCAGCCGCCATCGTGCAAATAGCCAATCACAGAGCGTGCTACTCACACATTCTCAAGTTTGCTCTAAAAATCCGTGTACATACACGTCTGTTTGCGCATGTATTTGTGTCTAGGGAGAACGCGAGTTATTTGCTGCCGCCCGTTTTATTGGCGGCAAAAAGTGCGTAATTCTAGTTGGGATAAGTGGACTAATCGAATTATTTGATCTCTTTGTTTAGGTTTTTATCAAAAAATGAGTTACGCTGCAGATGTATTAAATGCTGCCCATCTTGAGCTGCACGGCGGTGGCGACGCCGAATTGCGTCGCCCCTTCGACCCAACTGCCCACGACTTGGATGCATCTTTTCGCCTGACACGTTTCGCCGATTTGAAAGGACGCGGCTGCAAAGTGCCCCAGGAGGTTCTCTCAAAACTCGTCTCAGCTCTGCAGCAGGACTACTCCGCTCAGGACCAGGAAGCTCAGTTCCTTAACGTCGCCATTCCCCGCATTGGCATTGGCCTCGACTGTGCCGTCATCCCATTGCGTCACGGCGGACTTTGCCTGGTGCAAACCACTGACTTCTTCTATCCCATTGTTGACGATCCCTACATGATGGGCAAAATCGCCTGCGCCAATGTGCTCAGCGATTTGTACGCCATGGGCGTAACCGATTGTGACAATATGCTAATGCTTCTGGCCGTCAGCACAAAGATGACGGAAAAGGAACGTGATGTGGTCATACCTCTGATAATGCGCGGTTTCAAGGACTCTGCCTTGGAGGCAGGAACCACTGTGACTGGCGGCCAGAGTGTTGTCAATCCCTGGTGCACTATTGGAGGCGTTGCCTCAACCATTTGTCAACCCAATGAGTACATAGTTCCGGACAACGCTGTTGTTGGTGATGTCCTGGTGCTCACCAAACCTCTGGGCACCCAGGTGGCTGTAAACGCACATCAGTGGATCGATCAACCAGAGCGCTGGAACCGCATTAAGCTGGTCGTCTCCGAGGAGGATGTCCGCAAGGCCTATCATCGTGCCATGAACTCCATGTCGCGCCTGAACCGAGTCGCCGCTCGTCTCATGCACAAGTACAATGCCCATGGCGCCACCGATATAACCGGTTTTGGACTCCTGGGTCATGCGCAAACTCTGGCTGCTCACCAGAAGAAGGATGTCTCCTTTGTCATACACAATCTTCCAGTGATTGCCAAGATGGCAGCTGTGGCCAAGGCCTGCGGCAATATGTTCCAACTACTACAGGGCCATTCAGCTGAAACTTCAGGAGGTTTGCTCATCTGTTTGCCAAGAGAACAGGCGGCGGCTTACTGCAAGGACATTGAGAAACAGGAGGGCTACCAGGCCTGGATCATTGGCATTGTAGAGAAGGGCAACAAGACGGCACGCATCATTGACAAGCCACGCGTCATTGAGGTGCCAGCCAAGGATTAGATTTTGTTTAACATTTATTAATTTTAACAGCATACAAGCTCTCAGTTATAAAGCAAATATGAGTGAACTAAGTTACCGTTTTTTTGTAAAAGCAACAGCTTGACTACATACATACATTAAAAACAATTCTTGATCTTTCATGAAACCTATGGACACCGCTAAGTATATAACGAATGAATAAAAAAGAACACTTGACTTTTGTCTCGAACAAAATGCAAAGCGCTCTCATATTATTTACAATTTAACCGCCAAGCCAAAAGCTTTTATTTTCCATGTACAGACTACAACGCAAACACAAAATGAGCTTGGTGAGAGAGAAAAATTGTGCAGATCGTCGACTGCGCTAATGGATGCTCACTGAGCGCCAAGTGAATTCTAAGCAGTGAGCAACAGGTCTGCTCTAATTTGTCACTTCAGAGAGAGAAAGAGCGCGCATGACGTCATAAAATCAAAGTTTCGAATTTGAGCTAAGCTTGCTAAACAATGCAAAACTGCCAAAGCTTTTGTTAACTTTTGTAATATAAAATAGCTAAATATTTAATGATAACTTTTTCAAGAATTAAAAACGTATACTTATATATTTCAATTATACTATTTTTATTGACTTTAAAGTTTACTTAAAATCATTTTTATTTAAATTTTGTTTTGTATGCAAAAGCTTAAAGCATTAACGTTACATTACGCACACCGAGAGAACGAGAGAGGAAGAGCGAGAGCTAGAGAGCAAGTAAAGAGCGCGCGCAAAAGCATAACCTGTAGGTCAGTCCACTGTGGCGCTGATCCGACTCGATCTCTGCTCTGCCTGCTCTGATCGCAGCAAGTGCAAAATTGAAGCCTCAGTACTGCACAAACCAGCGACGCGCGTACACGCGTATAAAAAGCAAAGCTGTTCCGTTACCGTTACGTTTTGTAGTAGTCGAATAAACGAATACACACACACTAACAAATCAAAAACACTCATACCAACGAATATCTAAGACTAACGCGCCCGCGCATTGTAGCAATTTTCTTTTGGCTGAACACTGAACTCGCCGCGGCCAGCAATAAATACAACAACGAAAGCAATAACTGCAACAACAACACCAAGGCAAAAAGTCTGCAACATTCATTTTGGGTTTTGGAAAAGTGCACAGTGAGTGTTAGTGAATTATAGTATGAATGCCTGAATGTATGTTACTGTGTGCGTGCGTGTGCGTGTGTGTGTGTGAATCTACGGAATCTAGCTATCTATTGAACTGGCAGACAAGCTTAGAAAACAAACTGATGACGGCGACAAACGCACATACTCGTAGTAAAAAAAACTAGTTTCAGTCTTTTCCCTACGTATCCGTTGATACGTATGAGTACAAGTATAAGTATGTATCTATGTACATATCTTGTAGCTGTATCTATTGTATTGTGTGTATGCGTACTCTACACTCGTGTTTGGCAGCAAAGAGAAATTCAATTTGTGTTCAATAAAAATACGCATTGATTTCGTATCCGCATCCTATTGAGCTACTACCTCGTTACCATGTACATGTATTTATATGCATTACGGATGGGGGATGTGATGAATCATGTACGCAGCGTACTCTTTTTATTTTCTTTGAATCAAGAGCAAAAACAACAACAAGAAGAAGAGTTTTTCAAATTGAAAGCCAAAAGAACGGTGGCAGTGAACTATTTATAGAATTATTTGTTTTCATACATAAATACGTAGATACACTTGTGTATCCAACAATATAAATTGTTCGGCAACAGGCAAAAGAGTCGACAATGAAGGCGACAACAACAACAATAATAACAGCAACAACAACAGTGCCTGGCATTCATTCTCACTCGTAAATTCGTTCAAATCAAATGACGAACAACAAAAATAATAATAACGAACATTTTTAGTTTTTTTTGTATTTTTTACATTAGCGTATTTCAGACATAAAATATTCAATTTAAATTAGCCAAGTTCAAACAGTGTCTGTTTGCTTGTTTATACTGCATACGATATGTATTAGTGACTTGATTGAACTGTGAGCTACTGCGTAGGTGGCAGAGGAGGCAGTAACGACAACAACAACAACAACAACAATAATAGCAGCGTCACCAACGCCACACAAATTGGCAACTCAACACAGGCGCTAGAACATGCATACATACGTATACTTAATATATATAAAGTCATGCATGTGTATGTGTGTAAGTTTCGCCTACGTTCTTAATTTGATTTTCGGAAATTTCAACAACAACAGTAACAACAGCAACAACACCTTCGCTTTGCTCTTTTCGAATATTTCAAACTTGTTGTTCGTTTGCTATTTTGTTTATTTTATGTTTGCCTACGTATACATATGCATGTATGTATGTGTGTACAGTGGCGCTCAGCTTATTTGACCCATTGCTATTACATACGAGAATATCAAATTTTAATTGAATTTAATTTTTAATGGTACGAAGATTTAAATATATTTGAAATTTTAAATATAATTTAATATTGTATTTACATCTAGTATTTTTAAATGTTAGCAATATAAACAAAACATACATATTTAAAAATGCAGTGGGTCAAATAAGCTGCGATCTACTGTAGGTGTGTGTATGTATTTGTGTTATAGATCTTTGCCGCTGGCATTTTGCGAGCCTTTTGCTCATGCGCTTCCCCCACCCCTGTTCCGCCCGCCCCTTTGGCACGCCCACTCCAATGCCAGACACAAACGGCAGCAACATGTTCCCACTTTTGTCTCTCGTTCCGATTATATGAGATCATTTTGAATTGTATGCAAAAACAAAAACACGCACATATCTACACATGTATTTGTAAAATGCTCTAACTTGTGCTCTCAGTTTTGTAGTTGTTGTTATTGTTGCTTTTGGGTTTTAACAAAATAAATTCACCTCATAGCGCCAGTGAAAAACGTGATGTGTGTGATCACTGATCAGGCGTCAATTAGATGTAGCCTTTTATTTATATTATGATGTTTTATGTGTTTCTATACTATACACACATGCAAATACAGATACTGCTTACGTGAGCTTCTTTATTAGCTAAACTATTGACCATATGGCGAGTCTGATTGTTGATTATTACGATCATGTCGCATTTGCCTCAAGGAGCTTAATTTTCATTTTAATACAGTTCGTCACCTTAGTCAATGTGATTTATTTCATTTATTTCGAGTCAATTTTGGTTTATGATGACATCTCATGACATCATCATCGGCTATCCTTGTGTTTGCTTTACGAATTTTTGCATCTGTTGTTCTCTCTCCCATCCGCCATATACAAAGTCATTCATTGAAAATCTCCCTCAAGGTTATCGCTAAATCACAAAAAAATAAAATAAGTCTCAGACCCAGACAGAATTTAAGGCATCGAAATGAGTATACAGGTTTTTCGGATTGTTTTTACCAGACAAAAAAGGAACTAAGGACACGTTGAAAGTGAAAACCAGTTTGACATTGAAATTGCAAGAGTTTTTAACTTTGTCTGTATGTATGTATCTGTGTCGTCACTGATAAAAATAAATGTCATTTTTGAATTTTGTATACCTCGTATTTAAAGTTTGAAATGATACATTTAGAGAGATAACAGATACTGTTAGTCAAATAATTGTTTTGACGAAAAAATTCAGACTTTTTTTTTAGTTACTTCTCTTTAAACCATGAGCTACTAAAAAAATGAATATTTTTTTAAAAATAATAAGTATTTTTTTGTAAAAACATTTTTTTGTCTAAGTGTATTTGCTTTTGCGCAAAAATTACGTATCTTATTTAATAATATATTATTGTTTATGCAAATTGCATATGATATTTAAAAATTTAATACTCTTGGCAAAAATTTGTAATTATTAATACTGGGTGTCTTTTAGTGTAGAATACTCAAGAACATCTTTAGTTATGGAATTCAAAGTCGTCATTTTTGTCGACTTCTTTTGGTTCCATTGACAGATAATCATTCGAAGTGATGCCCACTTCAGATGACTTAAGCTCCATTAATGCGTCAAAAATATCACCACTGAATTGGTATCGTTGTTCTAGAAACAACTCACCATTTTTGTACATATTGAAAAATTTCGTGGGTGTAATATATACAAAATGTTTAAAATTCTTATGAACTACGAATCAACCTGTCAGTGCGAAGTCGTTTTACGCTTACGTTTACACCCACAGCAGCCTCGTTTTACCAAGTATATGAATCCACTCACTTACTCATATGAATTTGAATATTTTTCCGTTTTCTGAACACACATTATTGCTTGATGTCATTGTAGCAGAAAACACTAACTGGAAATGCAGTACTCGAGTAGCTCGGAAAATTACTCATCCTCGATGAGAGATACACCATCGAAATGGAACGGACGTGTAAGTATAAGTCACAATAACTTTTAATTTATGATCTAACAACTCTGAAATTCCAACAGAACGATAAAAATTATGCATACAAGAAGTCATCGTATCAATACTCAAGCTCTGGCGATAATAATATATCCTATCAGAGTAAGTCACCTGATCAGAACATCGATCAATTGGATGCCCTGCTGGAGGACTTGAAGCAGGAACGCCAGATCACCAACAGAGAGCGGGAAATTCTACCAACTGGCACTAGCTATAGAACACTGTAAGTTATGCTTAAAAAATAAACCATAACTTTTAATATATTGATGATACTAATAAAAGCTTATTCGTTAGAATCTGTTTATAAACTTAAACAATACTTATTTTCAATTTATATTTTTAAATTTCAAAATAATAATTTAATTCCAATTTTTTATAAAGTTAGGGAGTAACATTTATTTTTAATCAAAAAATTAAATTAAAACTAAAAGTTTCAAATGGAACATTTTAATATTTAATACATATATATAAATTCTAATATATTAATAATTTATATTAAAAAAAAAAACAAGAAATAATTCTAATATATTAATAATTTATATTAAAAAAAATAATATATAATGAAATATATATTGTATAAATCATATTTAAATTTTTTTGTGGATACTTTCTACATTTTTTAATTTAATTTAATTTAAAATTTGGTTCTATAACTGTTATTACTCTATTCTTTCTTGAAATTAAATTTAATTTGTTCAATATTTCCTCATTTAAATTGCTCTTTACAGAGAACGCACTGATCCTTCGGGCACTGTCACCAAGACAACGCGCGTGATCAAGACGACCAAGCATTCAGGTGGACAACAGCCCTTTAGCGATGATGTTGAGACCTTCAACCCAAGCGATTACAGCACGCTGCAGTCAACGGCCAAGTACTCCAACTTTCAGGACACCTTGAAGCGTGACGAGTATCTGAACAAGGAGAAACCCTACACTTTGGGTAAGTTTAACAATTAAATCTTGAATTCTTAGTTTTAATTATCGAACTTCCTCTTTTTAGCCCATTCACCTGGTGGCGATGGTCACTATTCCAGCAGAACTAAAATCTACGAGAGCAATCGAACACTTAACAACAATGTGGAGCTGGTGCCAAGTGTCAACACCACGAAGACGGTGACCAATGTCAGCAATGTGAACATTGACAAGGAACTGCAGGACATTGCATTGAGCGATGGCATATTGCCAGCCCCAGGCACCAAGGTGACCACCACTGTGCGCACCTATACCTATGAAATACCATCGAATGGTCCTGGTAGTGCAACCAGCACTATAAATCGCAACAACAACACGCTGAGCAGCAGCTACAAACACCATGAGACACACAACTCTAGCCAGAACTACACACAATTGTCTCCATCGCATGTGCCACAGACAGTTGTCTATAACACGGAGAGTTACTCCACCCTCAACAAGCCCAACGATCGTCCTCTGGTCTCGAATCAATCGTACGAGATTCGTGAGCACAAGGAAACCACCACACGTGGTTTGAGCCCACAGCCACGTCAGTTGCCTCTGGGTTCTCCTGTCAGCCCTGTCAATGGTGTACCACCCAACAGCAGTCGCACCATTGTGTACAACATCCACAAGA
Source organism: Drosophila falleni (assembly GCA_035045575.1). Taxonomy (NCBI): domain Eukaryota; kingdom Metazoa; phylum Arthropoda; class Insecta; order Diptera; family Drosophilidae; genus Drosophila; species Drosophila falleni. The sequence continues at coordinate 5,187,768 of JAWNOV010000089.1, read as the reverse complement.
CAGACAATGTGAACAATGTGATTGCCGAGCCGCGTTATCCACATAGTCCGGCCCATAGTCCCAACTATGGATCTCCGCATAGTCCAGCACAGCCGCAGATTCCTCCTGGCGGCACCAATCGTTACTATTACAAGGAAACTGAGACTTCGAATACCGTTAATACCATACACGGCCCACCCAATGGCGGTGCTCCTTATCCAGTGGAACCTCCACATCCAGCTCCTCTCAAGCAGTTGCCCAGCACGACTTATCCACAGCCACAAAATGGCAATGGCTATCCGCCGAATACCACCAGCTATACATACAATTACTCTTCCACAACAAATACAAACAATCGTCGCGGTCCTGGAACTGGTCCTGATTATGGCACACCCTCTCCCTTCCCCGTGGACGGCGTGGAGTATCCTGTGGGCAACGGCAATCCACCTCAGCGTGTGGACGATCTAATGCAGTCCTTTGGCACTGTAAGTAATCACATTTCTTCTACAGAATTTGTTATTCTTTATATTTTTAAATTTCAAAATAATAATTTAATTCAAATTTTTTTTTTAAAGTTACGGAGTAACATTTATTTTTAATCATAAAATTAAATTAAAACTGAAATCTTTAAATAAAACATTTTAATATATAAATTTTAATATATTAATAATTTATATTAAAATAAAGCAAGAAATAATTCTAACATATTAATAATTTATATAAAGAAAAAAAAATAATATCTAATGAAATATATATTGTATAAATCATATTTAAATTTTTTTGTGGTTACTTTCTATATTTTCTCTAATTTAAAATTTGGTTCTATAACTGTTATTTTATTTAATATTAGACGGATCACGTGGATCGCTCGAACATTGAGACACCAATTCGCAAGCGCGAGATTGAGACCGCAGTGGCGTCACCTCAACAGCAGCATGTGCCCTCCGTCAACAAGGCCGGCAAGGAGGTTTACTATCCACCTGGTCACGAAACTATTACGACAAGACGCGAGGAAATGCATGCTGGATCTGCAGGAGGCGTAAGTTCTCAATCTAATATACTTCACATTTGAAAAAGAAGCCTTCTAAGTTTTCTGCTTGTTTTCTCATAGGGACGCTGGGCTAAGGGCTCCGGTATGTACGAGTACGAATCGGGATCAAAGTCAAAGACGAAAACCAAGTCCGGTGGAGCCGTTGTACCCGTTTGCTTGCCCCTTTGCTGTGCCATGCCCTGTTCTATAATGTAAACCAGCAGCAGCAACAACAAGTTCGAGTCGACTACACTTGTATATAGGATTCTAATATTGCCGTTAATAGGTCTAACGCTAATTCCTGCCCCCTAAGTACAGCTTGTCGTTCATATTTCTATTTATCTAATCAATTTTTCGGTTCGCTTCTCATATGGATGCTCTAATTGTTGTAATTTGTTGACCAAATTGATATATGATATATGTCTTGCTATATATTATCTATCGTATGTATATATATATAATACGTTTCTAAACTAGGCATTGCCTAACTTGTTGGATTTGGTAGTAGTTTTCCCTAACACCTAGTTTTGCTCCAAATTGAATAGTTTTGCTCCAATCAATAAAAAAAAAGCATTTATATTACAACGTGACCAGTGAAAACCTAAGCCTTATATTTTTAAGTTTTTATTTGAAAGCCAATTGTTTTAACTGTATTTTGCATACCAAACTAATAAATGAGCCACGGAATTTAATTCCCCACTCGCCATAATTATATACAAGTATGTGTGTTTCCCGTATCCCGCTCCCTTCGAATATTATCTATTATTATTATTACTAATCAGCGGCCATTGGGCTGCCCAAAACGTAACGTAAATGTAACCCAGAATTATCGTAAAAGGTAACATAGTCGTTACAAAGCCATAAATATTCTCTAATACACAAAGTAACCATAATAAAAACGAAATCTAACCAACGAAACGATATATTAAACTTTTAATTGGACCGATGGGCTTAATGTTTATAGATATTGATGATGATAATGATGATGATGATGACGATTTATTTAAAACCCGCATCGATAAATTGTTTTAAAACACATTTGAGCTTGGTACATATAGTAAAAGATTTATTCTGGTATAGTAAAATGTAATTTTTATAAGTTTTACATTTGGTATTGTATATTAAAGTATGGTAGGTAATAAACACCCTTGCAGAGGGTGATCGAATTGATCGTTATTAAAATTTTGTTCGTTTTAACTTGGCACACGAGATGTAACCTGTTGTAGGTTGGATCGGATCACTAAATTATAGACCTGCTATAGACATAATCAGTCCAATATGTTGACATTTATGATATTTTTAAAATTAGAGCCAAGTCTTAATAAATCAGAGATTCATGATTAAATCTTCTGCAAGGGTATGTAAGAATTCGGCGTACCGAAGATAAGTTTTCTTTGTTTCTTTCATTTTCTAATTATCATTTGCTCGAATAACAATTTGTATATCACAAAAGTAATATCTACATTTCACCTTGTAGGAATTGATGTAGAATTTTTTGTCTACTTATTTAAAGAGATTGTAATAAAAATGATTAGGGAAAAAACTAAAACCAACAAAATCTACATATTCTTTAGAATACATAGAATATTAAATGGGGCTAATAGTACTACAAAAGTACATAATAATTCTATATTGACTGGACTTGCTACATACACAATATGTGTGTCTATTATTCTTGATAATTAGGCTACTTTGAAAAAGTAATGTTGTCATTTGTACATATTATAAGTAATATTCAAATATTGCACATCTTGAATTGAGATTCGTATTGCAATCTTGTCTTTATAGCAGTTTAAGAAAAAACTATTGTAGCCACTTCTGCCGCGGTAAGCTAACTCTTTCGCTCGGAGTTCTTTAGCTCGGCTAAATAACAAGTAAAGGTTGGAAACTCTTTGATGCTATAGATTTCATATTTAATCGAGTTGATGCCATCCATTTCAATTTTATTGATCCCATTCTGCAGATTTTCGTAGCTGAAAAAACAAATTATAATTTATATTTATGTGAAGGGTATATTCACAAATTATAATTAACCAGTTACCGTTTTGGATTCGCTTTCTCCTTTAAATGTTTCAGCATTATATAGCGAGCTATATTTATTGGATAACGTGATATGAATAGGTTGGCATGCTTCAAACTGTAAGGTAATAAATGATTTAATATTTGTAAAACTTTTGGTATAATAATAATATTAAAATAGAGATTTACCGGTTGGACATATCGTCGTCCTCGCCACCCCAACCAAAGAAAGAATTTGAAAATCCATTAACAGCCTGAAAATGCTGACGTGTCATGGCAGAAACTCCGCCGAATATTGAGCGATAAGGCAACCTGCAAAACCAAAAAAGATAATAATAAATTAATTAATTAAGTGGTGATTTAGTCAAGTGGACGTACTTGAAATTCAACGAGTCAATTGCAACGGACATGTGCCGCGGCTGACGTGGACAGTTGTACAGATTACGATCATCCAAAGGTATAAGGTCGACATCGTGGAATATAAAACAGTCCCACTGATAAAGCTTTAAGGCCTCCAAGTATCCGATATTCATCATGGCAGCACGGTTAAAGGGCTTGCCATTGGTTTGCTCTATAATAAATATGCGATAGGCAATCCGCTGTTTCATTAGGAACGGATGTATGTTGCGTAGGAAGACCGATAGGTGTGCATAACGGTCACGAAAGGGCACAATAATGGCAACATGGTATTGGGCAATGCAATCAGTTGGCTGATAAGCGCCTCCCGGGCGCAGCAAAGGCCCCAGCTCTGCTTCAATAATATCAAGAGATTCAAGTGTTGTGTTGGGCGTGATGGGACCACCTGCAAGATGTCACTTATATTAATAACTATATATAACTATATTTATGATGTGCATGTCTACTTACCGTCTCTGGGGTCAGGATCGGTGCAGTTTTGTGTTGGCGTCATTTCTGACTTTTGTGTGCTGTTTGCATAATCATAGGGATGCGGATACGGATGCGGATGCTGATGCGGATGTGCATGAGATAAGTCTTGTGGAATGGAAGTAAAGTTTGCATTCGCAATCACAGTCGTTGAGGTTGAGTTGCGGTTATTGTGCAGCTCACGCTCCTTCGATAGGGCCAAGGGAGCAGCGGGCATTTTGTGTCCCGAGATGCTTCTATTGCCCTCTCTATCGCTCCCACTGTCATTTTTGTGATGGATGTGTGCATACTTGTGCACGCGCCGAATGCTGTTAACACACAAGACAAAAGATAATGATAAATGCATACACTCAAAGTCATGTGCTTATCACTTCGAATTACCTCAACTTGCTCAGTGACGTGTTACTGGATCCGTCTGACTCGGAGGTCCATAGGAAGTTGAGCACCAGCAGAAGACATATAGCGCCGGCCAGAAAGCGTATGAGATTCGCCTTTGTAATAATGATCATGGTCCATCGATTGCATCATTCCTTATTCGAATCGTTTTCTATATTCAATAGCATTCTAATGCTATTGCATCGTTTTTAACTACAAATTACAAATATTGTTGTTCGATTCCACGTCCATCCAACTGGGAAGCTGCAACAGCTGATTCTCTCATGCAAAAATCTACAGGGTGATTCGTGAACTTTGATTCATTTGGCGGCACATTTGAATTTGAATCATTTACGACACGCAATCTTTGCTCTTGTTTACCCGCATAATTATTTGTTTATTTTGAATAAAATAGCGACCTTATCTACATAATTATAATGTATATCTAGCTCTTTAAAAATAAATTTATCAATGAGTTGTAGGTATATTTGTATGTATGTACGATTTACTATGAATTATAAAAACAATTTTAACACAAGACTGAAGATTTATACAATTGGGCTCTATACTGGCAGTCGTACTGGCTCATTGTCCTTTATATTGACAGTTTTCGGTACATCCTTATATGTATATTCTATGCGTAAGATCTTGTCATCTCCTAAACTCGGATCAAAAAAGCCAGGTAAATCGCTCTAAAAAATAAATAGATTAATTAATAAAACATTTTGGGAGTTCAATATAAGAAAGTCACACCTTTGAAGAGTCATACAACTGAAGAACGCTATCCCTGACTAGACACTGTATCGGTATTGTCACATCATGTGATGCCTCTGGCTTGAATTGAGCGTCATCTTCACTTGTGCATCCATATATTGCCCTCTTGATGACCAGTCCTTGCCGGCCCTGCTCCTCGTTCAATATACGATTATAGGTACTCTGCATCAAATGTATGGCAGCCATTGCCTCAGCTTTCTTGGCAACGAGACGCTGCTCATTCTGTCTCTTTGAACGCTCTACTTCGATGTTCTTTCGATCTGCTTCCATGGGATCCATAATTGCCTTCTTCACGAAGAACCACGCAATTATGGGCGTCACTGAAGCATAGAAAACGGCAGCGGGCACAATTTCATCACTCAGATGTATTGGAAACACATAAGATTGATTTGAACGTATTATTCTGAAATCAAATATGATTTTAGTATAATAAAACGTCATTTCAAAGCACCACATACTTTAATTTTAGGATTACTCCGGAAGGCACTCCAATGGAGACGGTTGCTATCAACGAGCTGTATTTAGAAACCTTCTTTTCCACACCATATTCACCAAGAAATCCAAATGTGCCCACTCTGTAAATTTAAAACATGTTTAATATAGTGATATTATAAATTGTTGACATTTGCCAACAGTTTTCTGGATGACATTAGGATTATAATGTACTGCTTACTTGGTGGCTAATTTAAGCTTCATCTCGCTGTCCAGCATCTTCCTCGTATAGGACATTGTGAAGTAGATGTGCGGCGTTCCCAGCACAAAGGATGTGCTGATCGCGTGCTGATCATTGGAGTGATCAACCTGCGTGGTCATGGACGACTGTGGACCAGCATTGAGGGTCAAGCTGCCAATGGTGTGCTTGTCGAGCTGTACAGCTAACGTGGAGAACACGGCGGGAATAACGCCGTTTTCCTGAAAATTCATGTTCGTGCCGCCGTTGACCGTAACCTTCGACGTAAGCGTGCGTCCACCTGTTGCAGATGCAGAACTGCACTATTCAATAAACCGTATACAGCGAGCATCCAAAGACCCCCATTGCTTACCCTTAAGTCCCAAGAGGAATCCGTTGCCGGCGCCAAGGCAAACTTCCAGCCAGCCCTTGTTGAGAAGTCGACGTCCGGCGATCATGAAGCCGCCGTTGCCAGTTCCATTTGATGAGTACAAGTTGCCGCTCATGACAATCATATCCTTGCGGGTAATGGGCGCCTCAATGGACTGGGCAATGCTCATGGAGCCGATCTCCACGCGCGGCATCTCCGAGTCATCGTAGGGTGTGAATATCTCAGTGGCATTCACATTGATGGTGATGTTGCCCCGTGGATTAGTGCGCTGTTGCAAGCGACGCTCTGCGGCTGCTTGTGCCAACCGTTCATACTCCTCCCTGATCTCAGCCGGCGTCCGCGTTCGATGCACTATCTCCCAGCCCTCGGTTTTGAGTCCCTTCTCGCCCACCGAATCGTAGATAGCTCGCTGATGCGGATCCGAAAGTACTTCATAGGCGCGCTTCGTTCGATTGAACATCATTTCGGCTTTCTTCTTGCTTTCCGGATCCTGATGCTTGTCCGGATGATAAATGCGGCTCTGCTTCCGGTAGGCGGTGTTAATTTGCTCGGCTGTTGCCTTGAAACAGAAGCCGAAATAAATAAATGAAGTAGTTCATATTGCGAATGATTAATTAATTAATGCACTTACATCTCGCGGCAAATTGAGAAATGTGTAATAGTTCTCATCGAGTTCGGCGTCAGATTCATTATCTGATGCCATAGCGCCCTCCGACTGTTACAGATTACGCTCAGAGAGTCAAGTGTACCGGGTGTTCAGAAACAACAGCAGCAGCATCGGTCGACCCGAAGTTTTATGATTAAATTTTGGTGAAAATTTTGAAACTACTATTTTTTAATACAACTTTACGCAATAATAACAACACGTGTGATGGAACACGAAACGATGGGAAAACCTTACAGACACAGGGTGCTTCGTTCGGACCTTGTTAAGAAGGCGAGTCAATAACGTCAAATGTCAAAATCTCTCCAACGCAACTATTACATTTTGTATTGCTGAATTATTAAATATACAAATTTTAAATCAATTCTGCGAAGCTTTGTACATAAAATAAAGAAAACACAGATACACTTGCCACTTGAAAGCGTTGGCAACTCTGTGGTTGATATTTTTCAATGCAACGCTGCGTGTTTCGTTTTAATTCCAATAAATACGATTATTTCTGTTCGCTGCTCACATCTCTGTCTTCTGTCTCTATCCAGCCCTCGTAAGGGAAACGTGCTCGTGGTTCGCTGACGAAATTTTCGCTTTGAAAAGCGGTGCAGTTTACAGCTGTTTTAATTGATAATTTGTGCAATTTGAATAACTTAACAAGTACAAACAAATATGCTGCGTGTTCCCAAGTTCTTACCGCGTATCGCGCGCCAGGCCAGCTTTGCAGCGCCATCGAATATGTCCGGTGCTTCTAGCATATTCCGCGTAAGTACAAATCCAAATAAGCTTTACATAATACTCGGCGCGGCATGTTCGAGCTGTGATCTGATGTTTCTTTCATGTTCTTGCTGATGTTTCTCGAATATTTTCTAATAAGTGCATATTTCTTCTCAATTACAGAGCCTGCCCGCTGCCTGCAATGGATTGTCAGGACTTCGCTACAAGTAAGTGTACTTTGATTTCTCAACTTACACAAATACACACATATTTTGTATAGTACATTTTCATGTGCCGCATTCAGATGCGGCAAATTAAAGATCAAATTGTAGATAGTGCTTATGTAATAGAACGTTGCCTTTATTTCTTACATTAAGTATAAGGTGTGTGTTTCTATTGTCCGTTTAACATTGCGTCAGTTTGTTTAATGTTAATTTAGACTTCTCTTTACAAAACTTCAACCAGCTGTAACTATGAATGTATGCATGTGTGTGTATGTGAGTACATGCATGAACATGCAGTTAGTGCCACTTGCATTAAATACTAATTCAATATGTATGAACTTTTTTTAATGAAATAATTATCTTATATCGACTTTGCTGTTATATAATATCTTTTATTTACTGCTATGATTTAATCATTTTTATACAGTTTAAACTATTGTATAAAATATTAATAGAAAAATAAATTTAAAGATCAAGTCGTTTAGTTAGTCTGAACTAGCCATAAAATTAAACTACACAGTTGTACTTATTTAATTTATATTGTACTTATTGCCATTATTTTCGCTTATCTTTTGCCTTTTGCTTCGTCGCTTATCAATTGTTCGTGTATCTATCGTTAATATGTATTGGGCTTCTCTCTTATATTTTCTATTCTCAGATCCAGCGAAGTTAAAGGTGCTGTTATCGGTATCGATTTGGGCACCACCAACTCCTGCTTGGCCGTCATGGAGGGCAAGCAGGCCAAGGTGATTGAGAATGCGGAAGGTGCACGCACAACACCCTCTCATGTGGCATTCACCAAGGATGGCGAACGTTTGGTTGGTATGCCGGCAAAGCGTCAAGCTGTTACCAATTCGGCAAATACCTTTTATGCAACAAAACGTTTGATTGGTCGTCGTTTTGATGATCCCGAGGTGAAGAAGGATATTACAAACTTGTCGTACAAAGTCGTGAAGGCATCCAATGGAGATGCCTGGGTGACCTCCACAGATGGCAAAGTGTACTCTCCATCGCAAATTGGTGCCTTCATCCTTATCAAAATGAAGGAGACCGCCGAAGCGTACCTCAACACTCCCGTCAAGAATGCCGTGGTCACTGTGCCCGCTTACTTCAACGACTCGCAGCGTCAGGCTACCAAGGATGCTGGTCAAATTGCCGGCTTGAATGTGTTGCGTGTGATCAATGAGCCAACTGCAGCTGCTTTGGCTTACGGCATGGACAAAACGGAGGATAAAATGTAAGTGAACGACTGATATACTCACAAGCATATCAATAATCAAATTATTTAATTTTCAATTGTAGCATCGCTGTTTACGATTTGGGCGGCGGCACTTTCGATATTTCCATTTTGGAAATCCAAAAGGGCGTCTTTGAGGTGAAGTCCACAAACGGTGACACTCTGCTGGGTGGTGAGGATTTCGACAACGCCATTGTCAACTTTTTGGTGGCCGAATTTAAGAAAGATAGCGGCATTGATATTCGCAAGGATAACATTGCCATGCAGCGTCTCAAGGAGGCGGCTGAGAAGGCCAAGTGCGAGCTGTCTTCCTCACAGCAAACCGACATCAATCTGCCCTATCTGACCATGGATGCCGCTGGTCCACAGCACATGAATCTGAAAATGACGCGCTCCAAATTGGAAAGCCTGGTTGGAGATCTTATCAAGCGCACCATTCAACCCTGCCAGAAGGCATTGTCCGATGCCGAAGTGGCCAAGTCTGAGATTGGCGAGGTTTTGCTTGTCGGTGGCATGACACGTATGCCCAAGGTGCAGTCCACCGTACAGGATCTGTTCGGACGCCAGCCATCGCGCTCGGTTAATCCCGACGAAGCTGTGGCTGTCGGTGCCGCCGTGCAAGGTGGTGTTCTGGCCGGAGATGTCACTGATGTGCTCCTACTTGATGTTACACCCTTGTCCCTTGGCATTGAGACTTTGGGCGGCGTGTTCACCCGTCTAATTTCCCGCAATACTACAATCCCCACCAAGAAGTCTCAGGTCTTCTCAACGGCCAGTGATGGTCAAACCCAGGTGGAAATTAAAGTGCACCAGGGAGAGCGTGAAATGGCTAATGACAACAAAATGCTGGGCTCCTTCACACTTGTTGGAATTCCACCAGCACCCCGTGGTGTGCCCCAAATCGAAGTGATCTTCGACATTGACGCCAACGGTATTGTCCATGTTTCGGCCAAGGACAAGGGCACCGGTAAGGAGCAACAGATTGTCATTCAGTCGAGCGGTGGCCTCAGCAAGGATGAAATCGAGAACATGATCAAGAAGGCCGAGGAATACGCCAGTGCTGATAAGAAGAAGCGTGAACTGATTGAAATTGTTAACCAGGGCGAGAGTATTGTGCACGACACAGAGACCAAAATGGAAGAGTTCAAGAGCCAGCTGCCCGCTGAAGAGGTATGCAGCAAGCCAAGATAATTGTTTGAGTTTCTTATTAATATAATCTTCATTTATCATTGTAGTGTGAGAAGATGAAAACCGAAATTGCTGATCTGCGCACTCTGCTGGCCAACAAGGAGACTGCCGATCCAGAGGAGGTCAGAAAAGCCACAACTCAGCTGCAGCAATCCTCATTGAAGCTCTTCGAGATGGCATACAAGAAGGTAAGACAACAACTCTAATAAATGCTTATGTAAATCAACTTATTTTAACATTTCACTTGCTTTGCAGATGTCTGCTGAACGCGAGAGCGGAGGAGCTGGCGGTAGCTCCAGCAGCAGCAGCAGTTCAGGCGAACCTTCTGGTGAGGCCAAGAAGGAGGAGAAGAACTAAATTAGGCAACCATAGTCGTAGTTGTTGTTCCCTTAATTCATAATAATCACATTTGGATTTCGATTAAGTTTTACGTTAAACATAAAGCACATCATATACTATTCCTGATTCTTTAAAAATCATTAATAATGTCCCCTCCCCCCCAATCACACATAAGCGAAAAGCATTTACCCAAATTGTGTAGTAATATGCGAGGACGAACACGATCTTCAAGATGCTGATACCAACGATCATAACACAGTTACGAAAGATGCATTAAGTTTTTATTGTTTATAATGCATCTTACGTCTGGATCAAAGTCCTATTCTTAATCTTATTGGTAACGTTATGTTGTGCTTGCTGTAAGATTTTCCCTATTTTTACCTTACATTTATTTTAAACTAGTTGTAGTTATATAATAACGAGCACAGCAGCAAGACAACCACTTAAAAAAAACAAATAACAATAGGTGGGTCAGCAAATTGAAAGTCAATAATTTAAGCAAAATTTTACTTTGGTTTCCAGTGGAAAACCAATTAATTGACTGGGTAAAACGCAACTAAAAGGTCGATATAAATAAATTGTAAACTTATAGTATACGTGAACAAAAAAATATTATTTACAAACTGAGAAAGCCGTTGTTTCTATCGATTAGTGTTAATGAATTAATTTCTTTTCACTTTGTTCTTTATTCAAAATTTGATAAATTAACAGTTCGTTTATCTTTAGTCTTAAGTTCTATTATCGTTCTTATCGATGCTTAAATTCTATGGGATGTGTCTATAATACAGTGTAATACTAATGGGGTTTTATCATTGATCGCTAAAGTTTTGACTAGACGGAGAGTATTACAATTTTACGCAGCTCCAGTTTGTAATTTGTACAGTGTGTAATAGAGACCACGCTTCTGAAGGAGCTCTTTGTGGCTGCCGCTCTCACAGACGACTCCGTTCTCGAACACATAGATGACATCCGAGTCGACGATGGTGGATAATCTGTGGGCTATGCTAATGGTAGTGCGTCCCTCCGCGGCAGCATCTAAGGCCTCTTGAACGATCTGTTTAAAAAGGAAATAGATTTAAGATTAAGCTTGTAATAGATGAAGTTCTGGACTTACCTTTTCACTTTCCGCATCCAAGGCTGAGGTGGCCTCATCCAGCAAAAGTATCTTTGGGTTTCTAATGAGGGCACGTGCAATGGCAATTCGCTGTTTCTGTCCGCCGGATAGCTGTGCGCCCTTCTCTCCCATGCGGGTCTCATAACCCTGTACAGATTAAAAAGGATCAACATATTATTTAACTATTCAAAGCAAGCAGGTTTCCCAATTTCTTACCAGTGGTAAGGCTGTAATAAATTGATGTATGTTGGACTTCTGGGCCGCATTTAGAATCTCCTGATCCGTGACAATTCTGGAATTGTCACCATACGCAATATTCTCGCGAATAGTGCGATCAAAGAGTATTGGCTCCTGGGAAACAATGCCCAGCTGCATGCGAAGGTTCGTTATGGCCAACTGGCGAATATCGTGCTCATCGATTTGCAAGGAACCAGCATCGACATCGTAGAAACGTTGCAGCAGCTGAATGCATGTGGATTTGCCACATCCCGATGGACCAACCAGTGCCACTTTCTGCCCATTTTGAACCGCAAGAACAAGTCCCTGAAGCACCTGAATCTCCTGACGGGTCGGATAGCTGAATTCCACCTTATCGAAGAGCACATTGCCGTCGGAGTGCCACGGCTTCAACGAGACACCGGGACTGTCGGCGATGAGAGGTTTCCGATCGAGGAACTTCAAGATGGTTTGGGCAGCACTCACACCCTTCTGCATGTTGGGAGCAAATGCCAAGGCACTGGCAATCGACGCCGTGCCCATAATCAACGCCTGGGATACTCTGCAAAAGAAAGATTATTTTAATTATAGACTAAGTATTTGTAAAGTTCAAGATATATTCCTAAATTGTGCCTATTTTTAGTCTGTATGAATTGCAATCCCTAATATTCTAAAATTCTTGTTGAAAATGAATTTTTATATTTATAAAATCTAATATAAGGAATAAGTTTCAAATATTTTTAAATTCAGCATAAGCACAGGCTTAATTAATAAATTATATTTTCTGAATAAACAAAAACAATACATTCTTTTATTAAGATTTTTTAACGTTACTTTTAAATTATTTTAATTAACAAGTCTAAAATAATTTTATATTCAGAAAAAAAACTGGCTAAGATTTTGAGTTATATCTTGTAAAAATTAAAAAAATTAATGCTATAATCTATAATCAAGATCAAGAATCTTGAATTTTAAAATTCTGTACAGTTGATAAAAAAAACTCACTTGAAGACATCACCGAAAAGCAAGCCCCGATTGACCACACACCAACCTCCATAGTACATGCATGCGGCATACGCAAAGAACATCATGGATCTAGCCATACCATAGACAATACCTCTATAGTGCGTATTCTTCTTAGATTTCTAGAAAAAATTAAGGATATATAAGTATAAGGAGTAAGAAAAGGATTAGGTGAACTTACTTCAACAGCAGGTGTCAGCATATTAATATATTGCGAATGGAACATATCCTCACGACCCAAGGAAACCACAGTGCGTATATTGGAGACGACCTCAACAGCCAGTTTTGTAGTGTTCTCCATGATCTTGGCATTGCCCATATTCTCCTGGGCCATCACCGTGCGTTGCAGATAGAAGGAGATGAGAATGAAGGGCATAAAGGCAATTGCCACCAGGCCCAAACTCCACTCGTAATACATGGCCAAAGCAACGCCCAAAACGATGGTTGCTATCGATTGGATAATGCTGCCAATGCGCTGACCTGTGGCCTAAAAGATGATGCAAAACGTTGAGTAAATTACATGCTCATAGTACAAGTATATTAACCAATAAAAACAAAGTTCTGATAAGGCCTACAAACTGTTATCTCGCTATCTGCCAATCTAAAATATTTATTTAGCTATCGGTCATGTCAGTTGGAGGTCTGATAAGCGAACCGATTGAACTTGATAATGAAGAAGTACATAATTTATCGCTGCACATTAATTCCAGTCAAGTATTTAAACTGTTGTTAGGAGCTTGTATAATTATGAATAGGAATTAATAATAAATAAATGTTATTGAAAAGTCCGGGATTCCGGATTGAAGTCTATCTATCTTTTAATCATCGGTGCTCTTATCTTTTTTTTCGATTTATATTTTATATTATATTATATTTATCGCATCACATTAGTTTCAGTCAAGTATTTAAACTGTTGTTAGGAGCTTGTATTATTATGAATAGGAATTAATAATAAATTAATGTTATTGAAATATCCGAGATTCCGGATTGAAGTCTATCTATATTTTAATTATCGGTGTTCTTATCTTTGTTTTCGATTTATATTTTATATTGTATATTTATGGTATATTTATCGATATCGTATAAAATAATATACTCTTCAATTTTAAAAGCAAGAGTGGGCCTAATTAAAATAATTGGAGTAAGTGTATTTTTCGGATAGTAACAATTTTTCGTAGGAGCTGGCGGGGAAAACTTATCTTGTTAAAGTTCTTATCAAAATGTTTTCTACTTGAATAAAATATATTGAAGACACATTGACTAATTTTAAGGTTAAATCATTGCAATTTGTACTGAATAAAATCAGTAATTTTAGAATAATAATTTTTTCTCAGTGTACTTACACCTTGCACCGCCGCGGCATCTCCAGAGAGGCGAGCACAGAGACTTCCAGTGCCGTTGGCGCGGTCATCGAACCAGGACACTTCCTGCTTGAGCATCGCCTCGAACATGAGTCCTCTCAGTCGCTCCGTGAGACGTTCACCCGCAATGCCGAAGCAGAAGATTTGCATGAATGTGGATATGCCGACCACAATGCCGGCGATGAGGAAGTACAGACTGTACTGGTTTGTGTTCTCCCGAACGTAGTCGTCATCCTTCGATTGCATTACCTGGATAATGCTGCCAAAGAGCAGAGCAAACACGGGCATGGCACAACCCATAATAATGGAGCTGATGCAACCCACGGTGATTTGTGGCCATTCCGGTTTGTTCATTCTCATCACACCCATGAGGGGAGATGGTTCCTTATCCTTTTTCTTCTTATCTGTCTTCTTGTCTTCAGCTTCGTCTTCTTCTTGCAGTATCTGGATCTCCTGTTCGTCCTCATCCTTGATGTCAAAGTTCTTGTAGATATCGCCAGTGGGACTCAGTACAGTACCATCATCATCTCCCATCTGTGTGGTTACCAAGTTGAAATAGTGATTCTTTAGCATCATCAGCTCCTGATGGGTTCCGCTCTCCACGATCTGTCCGTTGTTGATCACAACAATGCGATCGGCACGTCGCACAGTGGACAGACGATGGGCCACAATGATCGTGGTGCGTCCTTGGCTGACCTTCTCCAGAGCAGCCTGCACCTTAGCCTCACTGGCCGTATCCAAGGCAGAGGTTGCCTCATCCAGCAGTAGAATTTCGGGATCACGAATCAATGCACGGGCAATGGCAATACGTTGCTTCTGTCCGCCGGACAACTGGGCGCCACGTTCACCCACCAGAGTGTCGTAGCCCTTGGGCAGCTTCTTGATGAAGATGGCAGCGTTTGCAGCCGCAGCAGCTGCCTCGATGTCCTCCCTGGTGGCATCCTCGCGACCATAGCGTATATTCTCGTAGATGGACTGGCCAAAGAGCACGGGTTCCTGGCCAACGACTCCGATGCGCTCGCGCAGCCAATTGATGTTGATGTCCTTGATGTTGGTGCCGTTGAAGTAGAGATCACCGGCCTGGGGATCATAGTAGCGCTGGATCAGCTGTATGCACGTAGACTTGCCACATCCCGAGGGTCCCACCAAGGCCACCGTCTGGCCACGATTAATCTTGAGGTTCAGTTTGTTTAGAATTGGTACCTCCTTGCGGGTGGGATACTGGAACTCGACGTCACGGAATTCAATTGTTGTCAGCGGCTCACCAAGATTCTTGCCGCGCGGCTCGAGGGGATTAATGGTGGGAATCTGCTCAATGATTTGGAACACCTTGGCACAGGCACCTTTGGCAATGCCAAATGCCTCAATATATGGCGATGCCATGCCAATGTTCATGGAGCCCATCATAATGGAGAAGAAAACGGTGATCATGGTGCCAGGATCATAGTTGGCAAAATAGGGCTCATGGCGACCCTTGATGACCAAACCGACACCGTACCAAAAGGCCAAAGCATACGAGGCATAAATGAAGAACCAGAGCAGACCAAATCCAATCCCAGAGAACATATTACGCTTAATGTTCAGCTCCTTGGCGGCAACCACTTTCGACTTGTAGGCCGAAACCTCCTTGTACTCCCCCTCAAAAGCCTTCACTGTACGCACTCCGGAGAGAGCCTCTTCGGCAACGACAGAGGCCTTGGCATAGATATTCACCTCCTGCTTGGCCAGCTTCGAGGTGGCAACGGCTACAAATCCCATGGCGACAAAGGTGACCGGCAAACTGGTCAGACAGACCAGGGCTAATTGCCAGCCTTTGACAAAGGCAAGTACGATCGATCCAATAAATGCGACTATAAAGTGCACAAATATCACGACTTTCTCACCCAGACCATCCTCCATTTTTGAAAGATCTCTGCAATGGTTAATAAAATAATTAATAATCTCTTAATTTTATATACTATTAGTCAACACTTACTCATTCATTCGACTGGCCACCTCACCGCTCTGATTAAAGTCATACCAGCTCATATCTTGATGCAGCACCGATTTAAAGAACTTGGAACGAATCGACATAATTTGCGAGTGGGCTGCATAATTAAAACAGGTGATGGAGATGTAACTGCAGACCAACATCACGATTCCAATATATGTATTCTTCAGTGAAAAATCCTGAACGGCATCCATCAAGGCATTGGAATTATAATCGTCACTCCTATATTTGGCACCTTCAACTAAGCCGCTTAAATCAATCATGTCCTGAAAACAATATAAAATAATGTTATTTAAATATAATTATGTAGAATACTCTATACAGAATAAAAACTTTAAATCTCGAATTTCAATTTAATACAAAACAGAAATATTTTCTCAACTATTTTCACTATTTCTTAATTTCTTAAGCAATTAAATAGGTTTAAAAATTGTTGTTTCTTAAATTTTAATTATGATGCATTATTTTGTGATATTGTACTTACATTTGTGAGATCACCAAAGATCAAACTGTTCGCTGGCGTCGTTAGACCCGTGGCGATTGCACCCAGAAATCCAATAAAGTAAAGTATACGATCCTGGGTTGTGGCATAGCGAAACATTTTGAAGAAACTAACTGGCTTGACTTCATCTTTTGGCTTGTCCTCGTCTTCGTTGTCCTCGGCTTTGTCATTCTTGGATTTATTCTTAGACTTATTCGGTTCACTGTAAATACAAGCAAAAACATGCCCTTAATGGATGTTTTCCATAACAATCGAAACTACTTATGAATTGACAATAGTCTCGTCATTATCGCTTAACGTCATTCAAGGCCTTTAAGCTTGTACTATCGCCGATATAAATACGTTACGTCTGTCTATATGCAAGTACTTGTACGAGTATATTAGATTATTCATATCAGTTATCAACTTCGTCATAAGAACATATTTTTTAATGGACTTGTATGCGTATCAATAGATCACGCTTAGTCAATTTATATGTATAGTATACATAAATACGTTCGTTATAACGCCAAAAGATATGTGCTTGTTCCTTTGTTATAATTTTCATTGGTACAATAAATTTTATGACTCCGAAATTCCAATTTTTTGAAGTCCGTGATGATAATGAAAAAATCACTTGATATCAGGCTCGTCAGGAATATCGCATGGTCATGGTTACATTAGTTTCTGATAGACGTCTCCACTATTATGTGCAAATATATTAGCTAATTTATTTATGGGCTTATCTATTGTAACAAAAATAAGATTGCAAGTCTATTTATATTTTCAGCGTAAGCTTTAACGCTATATTATGGCTTTTTTTTCTCAATAAAGCAATTATGTATTTATTGAAAAATTTTAAAAAGGACCTCACGTAATTTGTTAAGAATAAAAAAGTTATTTTATAATAATAATAAAAATAATAATAAATTAATCATAATAATAATTTGCAATTTCTAGTTTCCTCAATACTAAGTCAAATGGGGTGGAATAAGACAAACTTTATTTAAACTATTATATAAATGTTAGTGACTATTGCCATTATTAATAAGCGACAGCAAAATACGGCTTGGAAATTTAAAATAAAAAATTTATAAAATAATGAAATCTATATAAAAGCACCGCGTAAATTTTAAGTATGTACAACAATAAAAAACTGAAGCGCGATGAAGGATATTAAAATTATATAGCAACTCCTTAAGTGACCTTTGAAGGAGGATAATTAAAATTTTACAAATATTTAACTCAGTATAAGTTGTGAAAACTTAACAATTTATATATTCATTTATAACTCTAGATTGCGTCATGCTATAATATTTCATATTGTAACACTTATCACATTCATCCTGGCAGGTGAAATATTTTAAAAAAATTTAGAAACATATTGACATGTAAATAGTCTGTAGATTTTATTCTACAATAATACAGTCAATAAATTAAAACAGACACTAGCACATTGCGATCGGAATTTTAATATTCAATAAAATTATTAAAAATAATTTTCTTTTGCTGCAGTCAATATTTTTTAAATATATCACGGACTGCTTTCCGATTTTCAACTCACAAGCTTTTTCGATCTTTGTCGTTTGCTGCGAAGGATTCACCCAAAGTGATGTTCGATTTATATTGTGACAATCGATTCTCATCGTCCTTGACGACATTACCGTTCGACGCGGTCATTGTGAAATAAATTAACTTTTTTTCAGTTGTCCTTCAATAATTTACGAGTATATTTATATCGCGGGTTTTTTTTAAAGAATGAACTGAATATGACCACAGCTAGAATAAGACTTATGAAATTCGCAAAAACATATGGGTTTATATTTGAATAGCTAGGCAACAAATTATATTAGTTGATATCGGCTCAGGCTGATAATGTTTATCAGTTTATTGTGCTATTAATATGCTAAGAGTAGGCGGTAAAAGAGAGACCACGTGCAAAGCAAATAAGAGAAAATTCTAATAGACATTACCAAAATATTATTGAACCAGCAAGTAATACAAGTAGAACTGCACTTAGTTTTAAGAGAATTTTAATAGTTTTATTTCAATTATTGGCTTTGTCTAAACATTTTCGAACAAACCAGCGTAAGTCACCAGTATAAATCAACAGACATATAAGGACTTTCGCAAGTAATTACCCAATTCGATTACGGATGTCATGATTATTGTTTAAAAGCCAAAATAGAGAGCGAAAAATGAATTACTCACACTGTTTACTCTCTTTACTATTTATCGCGACTATTTCGTTATCAATAGCAAAAGCGTGACCAAAGTAACACAAGAACCAATAGGATTGCGATAGAATAAAAATAGTATAATTGATATGTTATACTTAGTTTAATATGCAATTATTAAAAAACAAATAAAGTAGTGTATAAACTACTTAAGTAGTATATGAACATTAATTGCCCTATGTTTACAGGTGATTTTATAATATCAAAATATTCGTTTGAATTCTTTGACACCATTTGGCAAAAAGATATTCATCATTAAGTGGCAGTTCTTCCCTACATTTTTTTCGTGATAAAGCTTAGGGGTTCAGAAGTCTGCTTAAAATTGAATTTTAACCCCAGTTTTATTAAATTCATAAGTAAAATGACATTGATTATTTAGTCTTCGGCTACTTATTTACCACCTCACTGCCTTTTATGCAAGTATGATCATCCATTACAACACGAAAGGAATTTCTATCTCCCTTTTTATTGAATTACATAGCTGGTAACAAAATCACTGTTATTCTAGTAGAATTGTAGTTACGGGAATAGATTTTTCTCTACAATTTTGGAAACTTTTCCAGATTTTTATTTAGAAATTTGTCGTTTTTCATACTATCGTTTACCTTTTTTTTAATTTATTTCAAATTTTATTGGATTTGTCATAATTCCTTATATTAACTTTAAAACAATTTTGAATACAGTTTTAAATCACGCGCGCTGTTCCGAGATCTCATCAGGGCTGTCAGGCTGTTCAAAAAAATGTACAAACTAAAAGGCTGCCAGACGTCCAAGCTATTGGTATTTTTCTACAAAAAGTTGGCAGACCGGAACTCTATCGAGCCACTGCTGCCAACTTTTTAGAGAAATAAATGGCTGTTTTTCGCTGGAAAGCATCCGAAAAATAGCTAAAATAGATACACACTGCCGGATCGAAATATTTTGCAGGGTGGCAGCCTTTGGACGGGGTGGCAGCCTTCCACACCAGTGCTGCCAATTTATAGGAGAAACAATAGCAGTTTCTGTCTGGAAAGTCTTTAAATATGTTATTGTGGCAAATTTTGCACAGTTTTACGAAAAATATTTATAAAAAAAAACTTAGCTGAATATATATTTAAAATGGCCAAATTTCGAGCTAATAGAAAATTTGAAATTTTTCAAGCAAACGAACTCTAAAAATAGCCATTTGTAGCTATAAAAAAAGCTAAATTGGCAACAGTGTAGCGAATAAATAGCTCTAATAAATAAGTTGGAGCAGTTCAGAAAAGTAGCTTGATTGAAATAGAAACGCAATTCAACAAGTCATCAAAAATCAACATGGCAAGCGATGGAGAAAAAACTTTTACGCGTGCGGAAGTCGCCAAACACAATACGAACAAGGACACATGGTTACTCATCCACAACAGTGTCTACGATGTGACAGCATTTTTGAACGAGGTGAGCACGGCCAAATAAAATGTAACACAACAACAACAACAGTCTGGTGTATTATAATGGTACACGTAGAAATCAGGGCGCTGGCAATTAAGTCATTTCGCGGGACTAGTGAGCAAAAGTTTTCTTATCGTGACAAATTGGCTTTTTATAACTCGCTTAAACTGTATTAAGATGTTCACCTTTGATATAAGTTTATAATTCGAGCACAGTGCGTGCTAATAATTACTTCCAGTGCAACAAGAGAGAGTATTTTTGTATCTGTACTTTGACCTATGGTCATTGGTTGACCTACTGTTTTTTATTCATCATTTCACATTCAAAAATGTGTGTTTTTTTTTCGTCGTCAGGCAATAAAAGTCATTTTGTATTTTTGTTCATAATTTTAATATTTCACTTTAATTTTTGCTCGAAAATTTCCAACGCGCTGTTTGAATTTGTGAATTTGTGTTTCGATTATCTATATAAATAGGGCAAAAGTTAAACAAAATGAGGTATAAGCTAATTAACATATATTCTGTATGCAAACTGTGTTTATTTATTCTTATGCAATTTACAGTTGAACAAAACTCCATGAATTTACAATTCGAATGGAATTCAGAAGTAGTTGCGAATGTTGTAAATATTGAAATTCTGTTAGAAATTTTTGACCAGACAAAGCTCAAGAGAGGGAGAGAGAGAGAGAGAGACCGAGAGAGAGAAACTTTTATGTTAGCTCTCTCAATCAAAGTCAAACTATGGAAAACTACGTAGTAATTAATACAAACGTCACCTTGTAAAATCACTTATAATAAGCAAAATATAATTGCTATTAAAATGAAAAAAAAAACAAAATATAAAAGATTGAAATCAAGCTAATCGAAACTAAGATTCAATTTATGTTATAAACTGCATTATTAGTATCTTTATCTGATTACATTATTATATGTTATCTTTATCTGATTAAAGCAGCTTGATATTCACATGGACATACATATATAAATACCTTTGTCACTGTGAATTGTTGCTCTTAACGTGATAAGAGTAGCCGGCGACTTTTTAACGTGCAATCTAATCATTACGTTGCATATTTTGAACGTAAATACAAAACTAAAGCTAAGTAGTATGATGAAAGACTCACGTTCGCCTTGCAATCCACATTTTGGTGTTTATCAACACTGTGAATAACAACCAGCAATGTAATTCCCCCAAAGCGATATGATCCCCTTTGAATGTTTAAAACATTAGATTATTTTGTTCCTGCATTGATTTGTCTCGATTGTTTCACGGTCAAAAGAGATAAGAGACTATTGATTTGCATATTGTATCTGCATATAGAACAAGCGCATTAAATATTCCTATTCTTGCAGCATCCCGGTGGTGAGGAGGTGCTGATCGAGCAGGCCGGCAAAGATGCTACGGAGAACTTTGAGGATGTCGGACACAGCAACGATGCCCGCGAAATGATGAAGAAATACAAAATCGGTGAACTCGTTGCCAGCGAGAGGACGAATGTTGCACAGAAATCGGAACCCACCTGGAGCTCAGATACACAGAACGAGGAGAGTTCAATGAAATCGTGGCTGTTGCCCTTGGTGCTCTGTCTGGTTGCCACGCTGTTTTACAAATACTTCTTCGGAAGTGTTGTGAAGCAACAGTAAAATCAGCCAAAAGATGTTGTTGTTGTTGCGCTTTAATTACAACTCTCACTCACCCAACCGCTGATGCCTCCCATTCTGTCTGATTGAGACAAACCATACTCTAGAAGATACACAAACATACACACTGCAACACAGTCGCATTCCAATGCCATTGTCTTTTAAAAATATATTGTGTGTTGCACGCTTGCAGGAGGTCATTAGCAGCTGTTGCTGTGTCTGTTGTAGTTGCAGTTGCAGCAAGTAGAAAGAATTTGTGCTAAGTTTTAAAGATAAAGGAAAATGAAAAAGATAATGTGAATGTTTTGGCATCTTGTTTTTTTGTACTAATTGCTTTAGTGAGGGGCTTCTTATAGATAATTTTTAAACTTTCCAACATGCAACACAAAAATATACACATATATTTAAATATACAAATAAATATAAACGTATTCCAAATTGTACAATCATCTAATTATTTGTCAATCTATACAGATTTCATTTATATCATACATTTATAGCTTGAACAGGTTTCAATATGTCAAAATTTCTTCAGGTAGCTGTCCTGGCAGGTAGCTCCATGCTTGGCGCCTCATCCCTGACCTTGTGCCAGGAAAGGAATAAAGCGCCGCAAATGAAACGTGAGCTGCCCACGCGCAGTATGAATCTGGACGCCTTACGGCGTACACAGTACGATATACTCATCATAGGAGGTGGAGCAGTGGGTGCTGGCTGTGCACTGGACGCGGCAACACGTGGTCTCAAGACGGCGCTGGTGGAGGCTGATGATTTTGGTAGTGGCACCTCATCGAAATCCAGTAAATTGCTGCATGGCGGGTTAAGGGATCTGGACCAGGCAATCTCCAAACTCGATCTGGCCGCCTTTCGGCGTGTTCGCACCTCTCTGGAGGAACGCAACAATATTGCCAACTTGGCGCCACATTTGAATCAGCCTGTTCCCATCATGTTGCCGGTTCATCATTGGTGGCAACTGCCTTCTTACTGGATTAAGCTGCACATCTATCATTTAATGGCACCCGGCAACACGAGAGGATTCCAATATATCAATACTCCGGAGGCCCTCGACATCTTTCCCATGATGCGGCGGGACATCTATGGAGCCTTTGTCTTCTACGAAGGACAGCACGATGATGCCCGAATGTGTCTCGCGGTCATATTGACTGCCGCACGTTATGGCGCCGATGTCTGCAACCACATGAAGGTCACTGAGCTGCTGCGGAATAAGGAGCAGCAGATTGTGGGTGCCAAGGCGATTGATCAGTTGACTGGTAAATCCTACAAGATCCGAGCCAAAGTTGTTATCAATGCCACCGGGCCGATGAGTGATAGCATCTGTCGCCTGGAGGATGCCAATGCGGTGCCACACTGCTCTCCCACCTGGGCCTCGCACATTGTCTTGCCCCCCTTCTACTGTCCCGAAGAGGTGGGTCTGTTCGATCCCAATACAAGAAGCGGATCCGCCATATATTTCTTACCCTGGCTGGGTCACACACTGATGGGCACCTCGGACGAGATGCGTGAGTCGACGGAGGGACCACAGCCAACGGAAATGGAGGTGCAATATCTGTTGGAGGGCATCAAGAGTTATATTAATCCAAATTTTGATGTTCGTAGATGTGATGTTCTGGCCGTTTGGGGCGGCTATAAGCCATTGCCCGCTGAGACATCCGAGTTAAGGGATTCCCTGCTGAAGAATCATCTTATTTCTCTGGGAACGGGCAACATGATCTCAATTGTGGGTGGCACCTGGTCGTCGTTCCGTATAATTGCAGAGAAGGCAATAGACGTGGCCATTAACAGTGGTGGCCTGCAACCAATGCGTATTAACTCGATTACAGCGACCTCTTGTAAATTGGATGGAGCCGATGGTTGGTCTCCCAACATGTTTATACGCCTGGTGCAGGATTTCGGTCTGGAGCGTGATGTGGCCAGGCACTTGACCGATACTTATGGCTCGAATGCCTGTAAAGTTGCCGTCTGTGCCCATCCCAGCGGAAGTTCCTGGCCCATAACTGGCAAGCGATTGCATTCGGAGTTTCCCTACATTGAGGCGGAGGTGCGACAAGGTGTTAAGGATTATGCGTGCACACTGGTGGACATGGTGGCACGTCGCCTGCGCGTTGCCTTTCTCAATGTCCACGTGGCCGAGGATATCCTGCCAAAAGTGGCCAACGTCATGGCGCAGGAACTGAATTGGTCCAAGAAGCAAAAGGCACGAGAGATTCTAGACGCGAAAAAGTTTCTCAACACACAGATGGGCCAATCACCCATATTGGACCCAGCACATATTAATATACCCATTAAACTGTCCGTCCAACAGGTGCAAAAATATGCATCACACTTTAAAGGCCTCGACGATCGGGAAACTGGATATGTGTCCATAAACCAATGTTGTGCGGCTATGAAATCCTTTGGCGTCAAGGAGGTACCAGTGGATCTGATGCACAACGTCCTGCGGGACATTGACTGTCACTCACAGGGCAAGGTGAATCTGTACGAGTACCTGTTGCTCATGTCGGCCATTGTGCACGGCGACACGGCCTATTTACGCTACGCAAAGTTAAGAATGGATCAAAAACTCTCAACAATTAGTAATCGCAAGCGACAGAATGTCCCAGTGGAACGATCTGGAGGTGGATTGTAACGTTCCGATTACATTCAAAAAATCAATGTCAGTTAATTGTTGTGAAGTTGCCAGATTGATGAAATAAAGTCTCACCCATCGGTCACACTGATATTGCCATATTGTTAAAACTTGACGAAACTTTAACGAGCTTAGCGGCTTTGAAAATAAATTTGAATGTTGTGTGAACTTATTATTTTTAATAAAAACCAATTGAATTGATCTGTTGATTTGCTATATTTAACTATTGATATTCTCTTAACAAATCATGTACGAGCACATAGGCTTTGATATTAAATATGTATATTTAACAATTTATTTTGTATGTGGACCAACAATTACAATAACATACGGATAGTGTGTTTTTGTTGTAACTTTTCAGCCATTTAAAGAGTTTTTAAGTTTTGAATTTTATGTATTACACGTGCAAAAGTAAAACAATCTTTAACAATTATATATATTTATGTATTTATGCTCTGTGTATGCTAAAAGGGAAATACTCAAAAAGAAAACATAAACTAAAATAAATAATATTGTATTGTAATGTAAACAGAGAATAATTAGTAAGAGAAATATAAATATCTGTTTCAATATGCTATATACATACATATGTATGTGCATATGCATAGAAAATTACACTATTTAACTTGAATTCTTGGTACTCTATAGACACTTTCCACTCTGTGGTTTGATTTGTTTGGCTAATCCAAATGTTAGCTCCTAAATATTGACCTGAGCTGTGAATTTTATTGTATAATTATTGTATGCATGTCGATGTGTGAGCGATAAAATAAATGAAATATAAAAGTGAATTACAGCATTAAACTTAGTTATCAAACATGTGCATATGGAAACAAAAATAAAGCACTGAGATTGATTCGGCGATATTTGTGCACTGGGCATGATAAATATGCGGTATGTTATAGTGTTAACAACACGTTAAGCTGCCTAAGCGACAGCATCGGTGGCACACTCCTCCTCGACGGTGATATACATGCCCTCTTCCTCATAGGCGGAATCGTGCTTGGCCAAAATTCTCAACAATGGACGCAAACGCAGCCACCACTGTTTCTTCGGTATGCGTTGGCTATAAAATTATTAAATAAATTAATTAGAATCTTTTTAAAATACTTTGCTATTACCAAGTTTATAAGACAACTAAACCTGAGTTAAGCCGATTTCAGCTGTCGTGTAAACTTGGCAATTGTCTCAAATGCGACCAACTTACTCAAAGTTAGTCTCGCCAATGAGATCGACCAAAGGTGTGAAACGGTACTGACGAGATACAATGCCCAGCAGAGTTGCCGTCTCGTTGGACTTGCAGTTGACAACGCCATTTGCATCGATATTGTTCTTGATTTGGGTTGCCAGCCAGTCCACACACTTGGCGGCCATTTTGGTGCCCATGTTGCGATCAAAGGGCGTGGGTGAGCCACCCTGTTGCATATGACCCAAGATGTTCATGCGGCAAGTAAAGAGACCCTTGCCCTCCTCCGAATACAGACGGTAGATGAAATCAGTGGTATAGTTTTCACTGGCCTTCTCGTTGCGCAAAATGAGACCGCGAGAAACACCTTCGGCCATTTTGGAGGCCATGTGGTAGACATCCTGCTGCAAGTCCTTGATGGAGAACTTCTCCTCGAATATGTAGGCAGCATCAGCGCCACCGGCCAAGCCGGCAAGTGTGGCCAGATAACCGCAATATCCACCCATTGTTTCAATGACGAACACACGGCGTTTCGTGCCCTGGGCCGATTGACGAATGCGGTCGCAAATCTCAGTGATCTCGTTGAGACCAGTGTCACAGCCGAGCGAGAACTCAGTGCCGGGCACGTTGTTGGAGATGGTCGCTGGAACAACCACAATAGGTATGCAAAACTCTGGATAATTGTCGCGCTGATCGGAGATTTGTCCAGCGGCATGATAACTCTCAAATCCTCCAATGATGAGCAGACCCTGGATCTTGAACTCCTTGAGGCGAGCAGCGATCTCCTTGAATTTACCCTCGGGAAGGGTGCGCTTGGTGCCCAGATAAGCACCACCCTGGCCAACCCAACCAGACACATCCGACCTTAAAAAAATAAATAAAGTTAATATTGAAACACATCTCAACAGGGGATATACACACCATCCCAGCTCGCGGACGTTGCCAGCAATTAGACCCTCGACACCATCGTTGATTCCATAGACAACATCGCCACGATAAATCGCATTGCGAACAAAGCTGCGTACAGCTGCGTTCATGCCACAGGCTGGGGCACCGATGTGCATCACCGCTAGCCTGTAGCCCTCAATGGGCTTGCCTTGAGGGTCAAAGCATTCCTTGGGTGGCTTCAATCGGGTCAACATCTTATAAGTCTCCAGATTGCGTTCAAACGAACGACCGCGTAGCTTAACTGCGTCAGCCCAACGTCTCTCCTTCATGGCCTTGGCCACAGCCTGGGTGCGTTCAACGCACTCCATAAGAGGCACACGCACCGTCTGGTTGCCGTCCAGGGATATAACCACGGGAACCGAGTCTGGCGTAGCCTCCATCAGGGCAAGAGTAGCTTCAGCGCCCATGCGACAGGCCTGGTACAAAGAAAAAAAAAAAAAAAAAAAAAAAAAAAAAAAAAAAAAAAACCCAAAAAAAAAAAAAAAAAAAAAAAAAAAAAAAAAATTAAAAGCGAAAAATACAGAAATGTTTGTTATTCACACAAAATAACAAATTAAAAAACCATTTTATAATGGAGTTTATTTAATATTTAACTATATTGTATATAAAACTATATAATATATAAAACTATTCTTATTAAATAATTTTTATAATTAGCTTATAACGATCTGCTTCTAATGCTACGAAGTTGCCCGCCGTTGCTGATCCGTCTTCTGCGAGCGCCGAACACCGAGTCCTGCCTACAGCCAGAAAGGCCGGCTTTTATATGCTGAGTGGGGGGTCAGTTAGCAGAGCTCTGTTATCTTAACAGTGCCAATGTGAGTTTAACAGGGCCCCGCTCCCAGTCCCACTCCCAGTCCCTCTCCCAGGCCCCGCTCCCAGTCCCTCTCCCAGTCCCTCTCCTAGGCCCCGCTCCCAGTCCCTCTCCCAGGCTCCGCACCCAGTTTCTCTCTCATAGGCCCTCTCCCAGGCCCCGCCCAGTCCCTCTCCCAGGCCCCGCTCCTAGGCCCCGCTCCCAGTCCCTCTCCCAGTCCCTCTCCCAGGACAGTCCCTCAAATTCTTAATGTGTTTGCATTTAAAATTAAAAGCAAATAAATAAATTTTTCTCCAAATAGAGATTCTTAACTATATCTCGCAGTGCATATTTAATGTTTTTTAGGCCAAGCACGCGCATAGCCTCCCAGTTTGACGTCTTGGCTGCTACTGATTTCGCATTGATCGATGCGCTCGGTTTTGCGATTCTATTGGTAAATCGAACAGCTGATTTGCACGCGTGCGAGACTGTGCCCATCACTGATCTTAATTTGATTTTGCTTGTACTAGTATTAGTATTAATTTATGTAACTAATTTTTTTTGAGCCACTAAAATTTAAAATTTTTCTCTAAATTCAAGTCCACTGTGCATCAATTAAATCAATGGTTCATCGAATAGTAACCCAGAGAAATCCGAATTAATAACAAAAAGTTCTCTTAATACATTATTTTTACTTTTAAATTAAAATATTGAATAACTTACCAAAATACGATCGAAAGCGCTAGGGTTGCCACCACGCTGCACATGACCCAGAACAGTGATACGAGCGTCGTGCTTGAGACGCTCATCAATAACCTTCCTCACATCCTCAGCGGTAATGGGCTGACCCTCGCGATCCATGGCACCTTCTGCGACAATGACAATATTCAGACGTTGGCCAGCCGAACGCTCCTATATTAAATTATTTTACATATATGAAAACATTAATTAATACCAATTCTTGAAACATATTTTATAAATACTAATCACTGATATAAGTGCACATAAAATGGTAATTACAGCGATGAAGAATACACAAATAGACAAAACATATATACAACAATATGAAGGTAGTATTTATATGGTTAGCATAAAAAGTGAAAGTATGAAAGTGTAATGCAAAAATAAACAAAAGCCAAAAAAAATAATTTACTTTTGAAGCATTGTACGCTACGTATGTACATTAGAATATAATATTGATTTCAAGGCAATTGATTTTTGCCCTGAAACATTTAGCCTTAACTACACTTTAACCCAATAAAAGCCAATTTAATAGCCAATTAGTGTTGCGCTAAAACGTTTTTGACAAAAAGCTGCAGCGGCTTTCATAAAACATCTGTCAAAACGCAAGATTAGTTAGAAAATGTTAGATTTTGAATTTAATATTGAAATGAAATATACGTAATCGAATAAAGATACGATCACGAGAGTAAGAATAATAATAGGAAACAATAACACCGCAGAGAGTTTACTAAAAATCTGCACATTCCGCTGACCTGAATAAGTTTTTTGCATAAAGTCTCCTTCCAGTTAATTGGAACGGGCTCTTCGGGTATTAACATAAAATCAGCTTCTGTAGCAATAGCTGTTGAAATGGCTAAGTAGCTAAAAACAAAAATTATAAAACACAGAGAAACAATGCATATGAGATGAACTGTTATTTGATATTCATTATTTACATTATGATAGGGATAAAGGAATATTTCTGGAAGGAAAGGAATCATACATCCAAATCGGAACAAGGAATTGATGATTGTTAAATAAAAAATTAATAATACTGAAGATAGATTATCGTATACGACAAATCAAATCTGTAATCATATAAGTCACATTTCAAGCAATAGCAAAAGTAATACCGAAATAATTCACAATATATATAAAATTACTAAATGCTGTCTGATTGGTGCCTAATTGCGAATGTATGTGTGTGTAAATGGAATTGCTTTTTTTAAATACGTATTTTATTAATAGTGTTGTGTATTGTAATCTCAAGAGAAATTCACAACTAAAAGCAATGAGATTCAGATTAAGAGAGAAAGAGAGTTAAATGTTCACTTCTTGCCTGAGCTAATTGAGTGCAAAGTCTATCTGGCCAATCGGTTTTTGGCGGCATTTCGGGTATAAATATGAAATCAGCTTCGCTTGCCAAGCCGCCAACCAGCGCTAAATAACTGTAAGAATATGTAGTAGTTTTATAGGTTATACATGGTTAATACATATAGGGCATGTTACTAGCAAATCGATGGGACTGTTTAGGCAGATACATTTAAAGGCAGAATTCGAAACAAATACGATAGTTAGTTCAAAAGGTAGGAAATGTTGACAAACAAAGGTAGATCTAAGTCAAGGGATAAAGAATACGATCCGTACAAATAAAAATCGAGAGAATTTCAATAAACCAAATCGAAAACAGTTTTCTCTTCCTTACAATGATCAAACTGCAATTATTTCCTAATCTGTAAATCTTACTCGAGTATATTAAAACGTTTGTCAGAGAGTAGAACGAGATAACATCAAATGCTTTGATTCAAGTCAACAAAGATAGAGATTCAAGCTGTCAGCACAGACATACACGTATTTGATGTATGTATGATACATAGATCGATCTGAGTGCTTGCCTGTTCCAGTTTTTGTACCATATGATCGGGCCAATCTGTTGGCGGGGGGTTCTCTGGGAGAAAGACATAATCTGCCTCAGATATAATGCCAGCTATAACAGCTAAATAACTGTAGGTATTAAAGGATTTAACTTTACCGTTACAAATCATTTGCACAATTGGCAAAACTAAAAGTTTTGAAGTAGTTACATCACAGACTATAATCAAGCTATCCAAGAAAATTAATTCGACAACAATCGACTTACCCACAGTGACGACCCATGACCTCCATAATGAAGGTACGCTGGTGAGAGTACGCCGTGCTTGCGATGGCATCAATGGCTTCAATAATCCGGTGAAGTGCCGTATCGGTACCAATGGTCATGTCCGTGCCACAGAAATCGTTATCAATGGAGCCAACCTGGAATATATAATAAACTTATATCAAATATATAAAACTAATGATATTAAATGAACAACTTACCAAGCCAACAATGTGCAAAACATTGTACTTTTCCTTCTGCTCGGCAGTAATGGTGCTATTCTTCTGCAGCTCATCCAACAGGCTGGACCATTCCTGACGGAACAGATTGGCACCAGTCAGCGAACCATCACCGCCAATCACCACCAGATTGGTAATGCCACGCTGGATCAGATTGTTGGCGGCCTTAAGACGGCCTGCACGCTCACGGAAGTCCTGGCAACGAGCGGAGCCAATGATGGTGCCACCACGATGGATGATCGATGATACCGAAGCCCATGAAGCCTCCTGAATACAATCACCGCCATCGACCATACCCTGATAGCCTTCCCGGATGAAATAGACCTGGTTTCAATGATAAATAACTGGATGAAATAGTTATCGAAACACTTTCTTAATTCTATAAATATATTTGTGTTTATAAAAAATATGTTTACTTATGGATAATATATCAGTTCATTGATATATGATACCACCCAATTACAGCCTGCTTAATAGTTTATTATGATTATCTACACTTATCAGGATTTATTAATGACAACGCTTAGTTATTAGCAATAATTATAAATAAGTGAATGAGAAACAGCGTAATGGTTGTCAAGTCAACTGTTTGATTTCAAAAGTAATAAAAGCTCAAATATGTATATATCAATTGCAATGCCAGTCATTGTATCTAAAACTATATATAGAAACGACATTTCTTTTGGAGGATCGTTTTGAGCTATACAATAGCAAACACGCGTCAAATATAACCAGATACTCCCTATAAAATACAGTTAAGTTGTTTGTAGAAAAATCACATATGAACTTTAAATGTATATTAATTTTCTGATCAAATTAAGAATTTATTGAAAAGTCAAAGATCAAAGTAAGACATTGCAAAAGGTGGTACTAATAATTTAGAGAATTGATTGAAATTAATTAAAATTATTTAATTCAATTCTATTTTAACTAGAACAAGAACAACTTTTAAATGATAATGAATAAATATTTTGTATTCCAGTTTGCCACAAAATAATCCAAATACTCGTACATAATCGCTTTAAAGACCCCTAATGAAGGACACGCGTATAAAACCATAATTGATAGAATGAAAATAAGAGTGACATTGAGAAAGCAGCCTCGCGACAATTCAAATTCATTGCAAAAAATAAAAATCATACAATTTTGTGCAATTTATTTCAATTATTTAAATTTGGATACAAGAAACAATTCTGGATGGTGACACTTAAATACCCTTCTCAATTGTTGCCGTAAAAGATAATCGATTAAATTTAAATTGCTCAAGTTATGTGGAATTCACTATAAATATTTTGTAGATAATTGTCCCTTAAATAACTACTATATATTTAAATTTGCCTAATATGACAAAAATATTTATGTCAAATAATGTTTAAAATAGAAAACTACTCCATGTTATTCACATTGAAAATATATGTACTTAAGTACATATAGTTTATAGAGTCATAGCAACGCGTTACACACCTCATGACTAAGTAAAAGTGTTACATATACAACTCATAATAATAATAATAATGCTTTCGTTAAGTTTGGCAGTTAATGCAAACAGTATGTAAATAATTTACTTTTTAAACAATAACCGCATTTTCTCAGATATTTCGGTGTGATCGTCTCTGTAAGTTGCCCGAAATAAACTCAATGTCAAATGCACGCACACATAGATACAAATTGATTGTGTGCGTGTGTTGGGAGGTAGATGTGAGGCGCTTTTATTTTATTTAAATATTTCTTTCGTTATCTAACGGCACTTGACACCAAAAGAGCAAGCTAATTTGTTTAATTACTTTATGTATTAAACAATTTTTTAATTATTCTCAATTTAATTACAGCCATGAATGGATACACATAGTATTTTAAGTGGGTTCAATGCCTGACCGATAAGAACGTTTCTTGGTTCATTATGTCAATAAATTTGAAAATGTTGAGATGTGTTCAACTGAGTGAAAGCACTTGGCAGAGGTCACCACTTACCTTGCATCCCAAATAGATGGCCATACGGACACAGGCTCTCACAGCCGCATTCATGCCTTGCGAGTCTCCGCCGCTGGTGAAGACGGCCAATCCCTTGTCACGCTGTGAGCCGCGTGCCAGGAAACGTTGATTAATATCACTATTCATTTTGAACTATAATCCTTTTAACTATATATGTATGTATATGTAGTAGTAGATAGTTAAGCAGTTGGGTATATTATTAAGTTAACACACACACAGACGCGTCTCACTATTGCCCCGTATAATTAGTGAATGATTCACTTAAGCATAAGAAGAGCACAGCACTGGAGGAGCTTCGAGGAAGCCAAGACAAGTTGTCCAAATAAATGACGGAGAAATTATGTTGCCGCGGCTGTGGTTTTTGCCTGCGAGACGATTTTCAGTAACTGGCAACGCGAGCGCGACGGTCGAGCACAGAAGTTTTGGTTTTGACGTTTCAAGGTGACCTTTAAACGCAGCAAACGCTTTTCGCTAAGCGCAACTACCGACGCAACGACACTGATGCAATGAACTGGTTGTATGGTGTTGTATCGCCACCTTACAGCGTCTCCGATTCAATTATATTGCACTCGGTCTAATTATTCATAATACGTTTAATTAATATGTTTATAATAATACACAAGAAGCGTACGAATTCCGCTATCAGCAAGTCGAAAATGTGGGCGAAAATGGGTGAGATTACCCTATTGGACTCTTTTTGTTTACCCCACACAACCACAACTGACTGTGAGTGTCATACTGACAGCTGTGCAACAGCTGTGCGCGCCTAGCGGATAAAAGCTCTCTCTTTCTCTCACGCTCGCGAGCTTTTTGCATGCGCAAAGCAAGCTTTTTCTCAGCAGTCTACGTGAGTGTGTAGCCGTTAACAGTTTGAAACTCGAAAAATGCTTGCATATATACTATACAGTCACTTTAATCTTATTTTACCCATTAAATTTTTAAGAATGACTTGGATTTATTGTCTTATTCAGCTACAACGTATATAAAAAGTAATAATTAAAATATTTTGCGCAAGTTTAAATATTTAAATCTTCTTTCCATTAAAACATAAATTAATTAAAATGTGAGTGGGTTCAAATAAACTGAGAGCTACTGTATCTCTAAATTTGGGTGCGTTTTCAACTTACATATGGTCTGCGGTATGGTCTCACGTAGTCAATAATGTCTTGAAAGCTATGCAGACAGTTTTGTAATTCTTTCATTTCATTTTCACGTTTTTCCCGTGTACTCTCATCTACTTCTGTCGTATTTTTGTCACAGCTCAGCGTCAACTGAAAATTCGAATTTGTAATTTAATATTTATTGTGACTCCTTATCAAACTTTTCTTACATTTCGCTGATTTATATAGTTAAAATCTTCAAAGTTCCGCAAAGATCCGCAATTTTCACAAAAATCATCGTAACCGACCAACAGGGAGTCTTTTGAAAGATTGACAGCAATATTGTTAATATCTCGGATAAGCTTACGTAAGTTCGTCACAGTTTCTAATTTCTCTAGTTGATCGCAATCACACGCTTGACACTCTTCTTTTGAACTTTAGTGTACAATAGTACAATTAATAGATGACTTTTATTGGGACGGAGACTTACCTCCTTTGAAATCTACTATCCATTTGAGCAAATTTGTGAACAATTCCATGGACAGCACAGAGCACGGAAAACAATTCAACGGAATTACCACACAAATAACGATAGTACAAATTTAAGTGGGTTTCTCGTAAGGACATTAAATAGTCATACATTTGAACGGGATCCTTACAGTTTCCTAATTGCTCGTCAATTAAATTTAGCGTTTTAGTCAAACCAAGTTGACTATCTATAAATTTGATTCTCTTGCGGCTCCATTGTGAGTTTTGGTGCTAATTCAAGAAGTATTATTATTCAATTAGTAATATTTAACGATAATTAATTCCTTACCTCTTTGAAGTATACAGATTTTACCCCACTTAAGGACTTACAAGCTTTCGAGAAACATCGATTTATTTGACAATATTGATACTTTGGCAGCAAATCCTGTGGTTGAAATATACTACGGAAAACATTCATACCAATAACTTCTGATTGACATATACTCATACCAACCTTCCAAATAATTTTGTAAATACTCGAAATTTGCTTGGATACATACCAATTTAGTAAACGATCAAATTTGGCATTTTATACTTTGATGTTAAAAACACTGCCTAGCTCAAATCACAGTGTTCAAAAGACTTGTGTAAAAAGCAAAAGCCCACTTTGGTTTAACTTGTTCTATATGTTGGGGATATTTATACATAAGCTTGCCCTATACACATAAGTTAAATATATCTGCACAGAACCTGTCCCTAAAAGTAAATTTTTTAAAATCTATCGATCGCAACTAGAAACAGAATTCTTAGTATACAAAAATTATATATTATCAATATTTAAATAATTTTTTTTCAGAATTTTATTATTTGAAATCCTAATCAGGTGGGCGTTGCTCTAGTTAATGTCTAATGTTTTAATTATTTGGGAAAGCCCAAATATATAATTGATTGGAATACTGATAGTAAACCAGGTTTCCGAACTCTTCTTTCATTTGAGGTTGTTGGTCTTCAAATATACCATACAGCATGTATTTGGTGTTAGCATAAATCGTTTTTTTATCCATTTGATGGGATTTGTTTTTTCATCAGATTTGGACTTGGAACCTGATCCTCCTTCATTTTTGGAGTTAGCTTTTCTTAGGTCGTTGATGCGCTTACGTAAATACTCTACAGAATTGGCAATGTCTAATGGTTTAGTCGATCTCTTTTTACGTTGCTTCATTAGATTTGGTCTAAAAGTTTACGAAATAGATACACTCATGTGCCTACTTATCTATGTAAAAGATGAATGCTTACATATTTGGCAGGTGTATTTCAAATCGTTCGAAATTTCGAAGGACGCTGTCAACTGCATAGAGAATGGCCAGTACTTCTCCTGTGTAATCGCGCAGGAAATGGTAATACAAATCTAAATCCTGATCCCTTAAGCTCATTAGATAGTCATATTTCTTCAATGGATCCTCAAAGTTTGTCAATTGTGTTTTAAAATATTTCAACTTTTCTACCAACGATCCTTGATAATCAATAATTGGTTTTTGCTTGCTTTGCTTTCGAGCATCTAAACGCTAAGGATCATAGTATAATATCTATATTCCTAGAGATATATCTAAAAGTTATATATTACTCACCTCAATTACGGGTGCTGTAAAACCACCATAGTATTTACAAGCTTTGGAATAATAACGATTAAGGCTTGAACATTGATACTTTGGTACCAATTTTTGCAGTCGAATCAAGCTATGGGATAATTTTAGGTTTTTTTTTATATTTCTAATAATCAAGTTCATTGATCGGCCATACCTGGTTGTCAGTTTGGTAAAAGAGCGAACTTTGCTTGAATACATACCAAATAAGTGAAATTCAAAATTTTGGTGTATTATGTTAAAAGGCCTGTCAGGGTGTTTTAAAAAGTATTGATATTTGTAAATACCTGACATGCTTTGCTTGTAACACGAATCTACGTATACATTAGGTTAAATAATTGTTTTGACGATTAACTTATTCTTTAAAAAAATTGATTCCAAAGGATCTATCAATAAACGATTAGAAAAGGGTTTTTTGTGTAAAATATAATATGTGAGTTTATCAAAACAATTACTTGACTAAGTGTACTTCAAATGTTGCCAAGGCGATTTAAACAATTACTTAGTATTTAAATGAAACACAACTGATCTCTTGTTTTTTATTTTTATTTGTTTTTTTTTTTTTTTG
This sequence comes from Drosophila falleni, assembly GCA_035045575.1. Lineage (NCBI taxonomy): Eukaryota > Metazoa > Arthropoda > Insecta > Diptera > Drosophilidae > Drosophila > Drosophila falleni. The sequence continues at coordinate 5,151,372 of JAWNOV010000089.1, read as the reverse complement.
GTAATTAAGAAACTGTAATTTCAATAAACTTAAATTTTCACATCAATCTTTGCCTCCATTTTGCATACAATTAATGTGTTCTCACTGTTTATAACTCATTTGGATCTTTCATAGTATGTATGTTGTATTATGCATTGCAGTTTCATTGGTTATTCGACTTTTTCATATGCCTCACATTTATTATTTTTATTTTTTTATTAATGTATATTTTAAGCGTAAATTCAATTGCGAAAATATACAGATACTTTTCTTATACACACACATGTATACGAATATAATCATATATATATGCATATTATTTTCATTTCCTGGACAATAATATTGTAGTATATATATATTTATATACATATATGTGCATATATTTTAGCGGTTTTTATAGCTCTTGTTGACGCTTTCGTGAATTAAAATTGAATATACTTAGATTTCAATATAAGTATTATTATTTTGATTAGTTATCATTTCCTGTTATTCTTCTGTTATGGATTTTACCTTTTGATGATTAACCATAAAGCAATTTGAAGAGTTAAGTAGCATTTAAAAAGCACACTTAATAAATCAAAGTTGAATATTAGTTAAATTATATTTTGCATCCACTTGCTTCACATACCGACCGCTTTGAATAGAATTTGACATTGAAACACATCGATTATAAATTAAAGAAAAACACTGAGACATTTATAACAATTGCACATTGATAATGATATTGCTGTTGCTTCTGAATAATTGCATATATGTTAGTAAGTATATAGTATTAGTATGTTAGAAATAGTTATCGCATCGATCATTATTCTAATTTCCGATTCAGCTAGCCTTATTATCAAAATAAATATAAATCAAAAACAATGAAAAAATATGTTAAAATGGGCACAATAGAACTTATGCCTGTAGATTCTATTCATAATTTATTATCTGGCTGCTTGCCTTTTTTTAGCACACTGTGACATGCATGAATTTGTAAATGATAAATGAATTTATATTTTTATTTTTGTTGCCTCATCAATTCAAAATCTCAAAACATTTCTTTGGTTTAAATGTTTCTTGTTCTTTTTACAATTTTTCATTGATTTCCATAATGCAAAAAAAGAAATTTAAAATTTAAAACAGCTTTGAGGATAAAACAATAAAATCGAATATAAGGTGAAAACAAAAGTTTAGGTTTCTGTTGTTGTTTTTTTTATTTGTTGTATTTTAGAAAAGAAAGAATTACAAATAATACATAATTTGTTTCTTTTGGTTCGCTTGTGTTCTGCCATTTTGGCAGATATTGTTCTTCTTTGACGAGGAAAAATATATATAGGCATTATTTGAAATTACATATTTGTATAAACCAATTAGCCTTTGTTTTTAAGGAAAGCGACGCAGCGCATTAAACAAAAATAAAAGACAAAATATGTTGTTGTTGTTTGTTGACTGTGTCTTGTGTTCTGTTGTATGTTAATATAAAACAAAATGTAATTATTTATTAAAACATAATTATAATAAATAATATTACTTTTAGGCATAGTGTATAGGGTACGCAGTTGGCCTAAACAGCGGAATAGTAAATAACTAAACAAAACAAAATTCACATCTTAGCCATTACACAATATACTTGCTACACTTCTGAGCCATCTTCATGCCGTTTGTTGGTAGCTGGTTACTTGCTTTTTAATCCGTTCAACTCGTTTATAATGAATATTTGCAAGAGCATTTATTAGTAACAAAGACAACTTGAACGGCATGTGAAGCAAATTAATACGTTTTTCTGTTTTTATTTTTAGACTTTAATTGGCTTTCTGTAAGTTGTTCTTTATACAATATTTGCTCGAATACACATATTGATCTTATTAGAAAATGTTTTGTTTCTCTGTTGGTTTGTTTATATGCCTTCAATTGCAATATGCACATACGCATATACTTATATACTGTCTAATCAGATTCACTTTCCTCTTCATTAGTTGTATAATCATGACAATAGTAACTCCTTCTACTCCTCACAAACTATTATCACTCATTCACAAACTGTATTCTCTGCATTTATTTTGTTAATTATTCATTTGTGTCGCTGCTGATGTTGGATGCTGGTTTTGATGTTGTTTTTATTATTACATAACTGCTGTTCTGCTGCTTTGTATTACCTTCGACTTCAAAGAATTGTTTTTTTATTTCTTGCTTTTGTTTTGTTTGTTTGTATTACTGAATAATATTTGCATAGTCAAAAAGGAAACATTTTAGTTGTTTGGTTAGTTGTCACCGCCCTCCTGTGGCTCATCGCCATCACCCTGGGTATCTGAGGTCCAAAGAGTCAGGTTATCCCTCAACAATTGCATGATGAGTGTTGAGTCTTTGTATGAATCCTCATTGAGTGTGTCCAGCTCGGCTATCGCGTCATCGAACGCCTGTGTTTAATATAAAATAAACAATTTAGTAATGCTTATACAAAATTATACATATTTTTAATAACAATGCATAATGCCGGCAAGCTAAATGCAATTTCAATTACTTCGTCGAGTGCATAAGGAAAGCATTTCAATTCAATTAGAGGAACATTAAAAACTTAATTAATATAGTATTAGATTTATAGTACCTGTATGTTTCATTCAGTACAATTTTTTAAGCAAAAATAATAATACAAATAAATAAAGACATGATTATCTGGCAAACGTTAACTAATATAATTTGGTAAAATGACCTGACGGTTAATGCACTTTCTATTTAAATCATTTAATCATCACCAGCAATATATGGACCGCACTGTGTAGTGTTAACGGGCACTCACTGATATGTAAGGCAGGTCAGTTCGTTTTGGCCAACATATCTAAGACTTAACATGCGAATTAGAAAGAGCTTATACCTGGATGTGTTTGTATTAAACATACATACGTACATGCATAGAGTGTTTGTTCCTCATACTGTGAGTAAACAACATCATGTACTTTCATATGTATGTTGTGTGTATTGTGTTTGTTTTAAAAGCAAAGTTGAGGATGTTAGTCAACATAACAACAACAAACAGCAACAACAACAACAACGATAGTTAAATTAATATCAACAAACAAAAATGTGTAGAAAAACTGAACAACTGAACCTGTTTAGCTAAATGACAAGCCCTCGCTGGTGAATTGATAATTTCGTAATAGAAGACGGAAAAGTTGAGTGCAAGACCTAATCTGATTGGATGTGTTGGCTGCATTTTAGTTTTTGCAATATCGAATGCCTCTTGATAAGCTTTTTTCGAGTCCTCAACGACGTCTTAAATTATGTACGTTAATAATGGTACCAAATAAATGAAACAAAAAGAAATAAAATACAATCATAGTTTACAATTAGTTTTTTTTTTGGTATATAAACTCTATGGATATTTAAAATAAAAATATGATTATTCCTTTTAAATGAATTGAAATGATATTTGATTGCAGTTTGCACATTGCATTTGATATTTGCTGTTTGCTTGCCAGACATTGACATTGTGCCAAAAGTATTGGGTATTAACCTGTTTAGCCAATTGGCAAGCCTTGTCTGGAGAATTCAAAATCTCATAATAGAAGACTGAGAAGTTAAGTGCAAGACCCAAGCGGATGGGATGTGTTGGCTGCATTTTACCCTTGCTAATGTCAAATGCATCCTGGTAAGCGGTTTGGGAATCGTCAACAACGGCTGCGTTTTTTTTTTTTTTTTGGTTTTTTTAAAAATAGTTAACAATTGGTTTATGTTTTTAGAATATGATTTACTTAATCATTGTCTGATAAATGGTACTTACTGTTGCGGGCATCTCCTGTGGCGACCTCAGCTAAATACCTGTAATAATCTCCCTTCATCTTCAAATAGAAAACCTTGCTTTCTGGATTGCTGGCTTTTGGAATAAGATATTTGTCCAGAAGTCCCTGTAAATGCAAGGAAAATATAGATAATTAAGTTTCGCTGTTGTACAAATGCAGGTAAAACAACATTGTGTCTTTCAATTGTAACTGGCAATCTTAAATATACAAAAATAAACATTCCTAATTGCTACGCTAACAATAAGCCGCTATTAATCCCATTTGATGCCATGCTTTACATTACTCAAGTCGATACAGCTATAAAAATAAAGCGATAGGTCGGTATGTATGCCAATTTTACAGTCGACTGCAGCGCTTCAAAGTCTTATCGATTTTCTGTCCCCGAAGAAAACGAAAGCTAACAACAGCCCTCAACAACAGGGAGGCAAAAACACATGTATGTACACACCCACACATAAGCACAATAGTACATCTTACTTTGATTTATTTTTAAACATTGTGGCTCTAAAACGTATTTAACTTTATAGGTCAACCTCTACCCAGTCGATCCAGCTCTTTAGCTTTGAAATAGTATATATTGTTTTACAGCTTTAGCAAAATTAAAAAAAGAAAACAACTGATATTAAATTGACATTAATCAAGCAAAGTTGTCCGTTTTTTTCTGTTGCTATCTTGACTTGGCAAGAGATATATATCTATTTGCTACTTGTATGTGTATGTGTGTGGGGTGTGCCCTGCCACAGCAACATGTCTGGAAAATTTCTATTTAAAAATAGATTTATTGATTGCAATAGAATTCGTTGCATACATAGAATGAGAAACTTGGGATGATGAAGGCGATGGTAACTTCAAACTAGCCCTAATAAACTGACAAGGTAATTGGTTTAAACACAGCTGTATATGATACGGTTATATTTGTACATAAACCGGATGCTCCACCCGCACATCGCCCACCCGATATGGTTAACAGGACTTGCGCAGTAGATAACAGGCTGCCACAGTTGGGTTGTCAGTAAGAACTCATCATAATTTGCTTATTGGGTAGTCAGCAAACATGTTCATGGTCATGGGCACGCGACATGAGACAACAGATAGGCAATAACAATAGGTAATAGGCGATAGATAGATGATAGCACATATTAATATACGTATATACGTACCAGAACTTCATAGCAAATTTCTCTAAGCTCCTTCTCCACACGTTCTCTGTACTCGCGGGCGAGCTGTTGTTTTCTGGCGGATGCTTCGGTTTTCTGCTCGATGGAGGAAATGACGCGCCATGATGACCTGTTGTTGGTTATTAATTTTTAAAGGTGTGTTAATATCCATTTGTTATATAGACGTATATTACATTTAGCAGCTTACCTGCGCGCTCCAACCACATTTTTGTAGGCAACGGAGAGCAGATTTCTTTCCTCATTTGACAGCTCGACGCCCGTCTCTGTGACTGATTTCATGGCCTGAGCCATGTCATCGTAACTATTTAAAATATGAAAAACAAACAAATATAACATAAATTTAGTTATTTCATTGTTTGATCTGTCTGCACTTACCGCTCTGACTGCTCGGCCAATTTTGCCTTCTGGACCAATTCTTCCTTATCGACTGTCGACATGTTGCTGTTTTTTTGTTGATTTAGTTACTTGACCAAACTAAGAATATGTATAATTTGTATATGTGTGGTGTGTGTTCGTGTCTGTGCAGTTGCCCAAGCACGATCTCTGTTTCAGTTGCAGATAGACAGCAGAAAAATTAATTAAAGTAAGGAGGAATCCACAGCTCAAAGCGTCGCTCACAATGTGACTGGTTATCTGCAATAGAAAATAAATAATATAAAATATATTGCCAATTCACTGTAACTATTAATTTAAAATAGAATTTCCCACGGCAATTAGTTATAAGTTCAGCCATTCGCTTTGCGTTATTAATAGTTTTTTTTTTTTATATTTAGTATATTCCATTTCTAGAAACATCTTTCGTATAACACAACCCACTCTCAATTAGGTGAAGATTAATTCATTTGATTCTCTCGCCAGCTTTGCAACACGTTACACAGAAAAACACACAAACACATACAACGACAGCTGTGAAAAGGCGTAAACCCAAAATATTATTTGCCGCTTCAGTGTTGCGCTTTCAACCAGGCCCGAAACTCGACTAAAAGAGAACTTGGCTGTGGCAATGGCTAAAAGGCTGAGCTGAAGCGACGCGTCGTGGTGCGGCATAGAAAGGAAGTCAGAGACGGTGTGGATAGCAGCTGCGCGTTGCAAGCTTCTGTGGCAGCAATAGATGGTCAGAACGAACTCTAACCATATAAAAAGTATTTTAACATGTGTTGTACGTACATATGTACATTTAAGGATATAAATTTGAATAAACAACTTTGTCAAGTGAGTCAAATCTTTGTGTGGCAATTAGCATCCATTCATGAGCTTGAGTCATCAACTGCCTCCCATTTGAATATGATGCGCTTCATTGGTACGCAAGTGAACTTATTAATACTTAAATTAAATAAAGTGGAAAACGTAAATGTGAGTTGAATTTCAAGAAATATTTATAAACAGTTAATTTAAATGTTAATAAACAATTACGCTGTACTCGAAGTATGCTAATCAGCTGTGAGTCACATAAAAATATGTGTATAAATATAATACAAAGGATAACCTGTTGCCTTTACCTAGCGGGTGAATGTTCAATGAATGCCAACCAAGTTGACCTTACCGCATACATAGATACACCCTCCTACACACAGCTACATGTATCTGTATCTGTGTCTTTACCTGAGTGTGGACAGTCGGTATGTGCGATGGCTATTACATAAATATTGATTGATTATTATTTATAAATAAACGACGAGTGAGGCTGATTGATACATTTTCCATTATCCTTGGGGACTACATAATACAAACGACAAAATTATTAACCCCGGAGGAGCTTTCAACGAACGTTACTCAAGAGGACATTTGCTTGTGGTGCGATAGCTTTTAGTATAATGTGCTTTTGACAGGTGAGTGTGAGTCCAAGAGTGTGTGTGTGTGTGTGTTTGCATTGTTGTAGAAATGTATTTGTGTGGCTTAAATTGTTTGCCAATTCCATTACACGTGCCATGGCATTAGACATCAAATCAAATCTGATCGCTTTGTGACTAGCAACTTTAAGATGCACATTGATACGAAATGAATGTGCACGGGAATGTTTATATGTAAAAAGACAGCCTCGGCAAGCGAATGGAATGAAAAATAAAATCAAAACCAACAGTAGCAGCAGCAACAACAAACACATACATACAGAGAGAAAAGTTAAAAATAAACTATGAATAAAAATTTAAAATGAAATAAAGAGAGAAATCTGTGGCTTTACGTATGCGTGTGTGTCTCTGTGTATGCGTGTGTGTGTGTGTGGGGTCTGTGAGCAATGAACCAAGTATGTAGATATATATGTATCTACATACAAGTACAATTTTTAAATGTGTACAGATGTCAAAGATAAATGCACAATGACCCCAATGCACAAATGTTAACTTGGTAAGACGATAAACAATAAACGGATAAAACAATCAGAATAAATCAAATTGATTACAACCAACCAACTGTTATCTATATAAGTACATAAATTCAGATTCTAAAAACGATAGCAATCGACCGTCAAAGTCTTGAAAGCATTGACCCTTTGGCTGTAAACAAGTGCGGATAAATACATTAGTTGTATAGATACATATGCATAGATACATATATGAAAGTATATATGTATCTTGATAATAGCAATTTTTTTTGCGTTGCTCGTTTTTAGGTCAATTGGCTTGTTTACCGTACAGTTATTGACAAAAAGAAATTAGGAGAAATACAATTTAATAGACCGCAACGGTTTGTATTCTATGATTTTTCATTTCTAAAAAACATTCATCTGTATGTAAAGATTTACATGTGTATGGGTATGGGGAGGGGAACAATTAAATAGCCCAAATTCAAACAGGGAGCCACTCCCTCCATTTGAAAGAGCGGCAATGAAGCGAAATCTATGCGTCATGGACTGCGTCATTTTATTTTTTTGGACATGCCTCACAATGAGGAAGTAGCGCGAATGCAAGAGCCATAGACTAATTTGGATTGGATTGGATGTAAGTGTGTTTGCATGGACAACACATATACAAATGCATATGTATCTATGCATTTGTAGTTATATTTGTACAATTGTGTTATAAGTAGGAAAAAACAGCTAATTGTTTGCGAAATGGCATTGCCGTCGGTCAGTGGTACAGATGAAAGATAACGGCAAATAAAATTCGAAACCGTTTGTAGAATTCTGCGATGACGGCAACTTTGGCTACTGCAAAACGGCGCTAGTTTGCGTCTGTATGTGTGAGTTTGTATGTGTAAGTTTGTGTGTGTGTGTGTGTCTGTGTGTTGGGGAAATACACCACACCGGGCGGCAAACGGCTAACTCACCACACCGGCCCCATGAGGTCGTCGCGACTGCGGTTCGGCAACATGCGCAGTACAGAGAAAAAAAATACGACTATAGAGAAATGCAGATAAGAACAAAATTCCAATACACAGCGAACGGACAACTAAAAGCAACTTTCAACAGTTGCAGTTGCATACGAAATATATTTACAACTATGTGTACATTTTTATGAACAAATACGAAAAAAATAGTTAAGCAACAAATTAAATTACATACATCTGTATGTATTTATGTATGTATGTATGAATGTACATTGTCTAGCTAGAAACAAGTGTGTCTGCCTGCCTGTAAGTGAGGGGGAGGGTGGAAGCAGCAAAATGTATAAAAATAATCCCACCAAAGAGCGAAAGAGAGAGCAAGAAAGAGAGAGAGGGAGCACGAAAAAGAGAACTCACAGTCACAAAGGCAGCAACGAATGCGAGAGCAGTGCGGCATAAAAAAGAACACGTAACCGCGTGTGTCGTCCACTTACATACATACATACATACTCATGAACATTCATACGTACATACATAGGTATATATTGTTACATATGTATGTTTGTATGTGCATACATAAATACATATACATATGTGTGGTGAATTGTGACACAGCAAATCCAATATAACCAAGTACGTGATGTATAAGGGTACCGATTTTCTTATATTTTATTATAAGCAGCAAATATGAAATTACTTTTAATTGAAGGAATCATCGAATCACACTTCAAAGTAGGTAAATGTGCAAGTGCGTAATTCGTTTAGTGACTTGCATATGTATTGAAATTCATACATACGGTATCTATGTATGTGTTTTATAGCTATTGACGGACTAAAACGCCTAGCGACCAGAACACACTTAAGCACCACAATTCGCCTTCGCATTAGCCAAGTCAGTTGTTGCCACGGCCGCCAACAATCAACCGAAAGCACTGAAAATACGAAGCTACTAACGAATCTCACGGCTACATCTACACACACACACACTCGCACACACACGTTCACACAGATACAAAATTTACCAATACTCATGCATAGCGGGCATATGTACATATGTATTTTTGCACAAATTCACAGTTCTCAACTTTTTCATCTTTTTGCGTAGTATTTTTATCGATCGCTTCATGGAAGCATGTAGAAAATTTTCATACATGCGGCTTTTCCCCCACATGTTTTCGGTAAATTGAAAATTGAGAAATAATTGCATTGCATAAATTGTCGCTGCACATGTTGTTTATTGCATCGTCTTTAGCCACTTAAGGTTTTATAATTTATATGTACATATGTACATATATTTCTCGCCCCATATTACTAATGCAAATTGGTTACCTTACATTCGATTCACTCGAAACGACAACGACGACTACCAACGAACGGCGAACGACTAAAAGTGATGGCAAACGTTGCAAACAGTAAGCGCTATTATGTATCTGTGTGTACGCCTCTTCGTATATATGCATGTGTAGGTAGATTTACACATACATCCGTACACAGCGCATGCCGCTACAGCAGAAGAGAGAGAGACAGCGAGAGAGTACGAGCAAAGAGTAGGAGTCGGTAATGAAAAAATGAGTAAATATCAGTCAGTGTTGCCAACCTGGCCGCACAAAAAATGTTGCCAGGTGTGACACAAGTGAAATGGATTCGTTAAGTTTTAAATGCGCACAAGACCTGTTGTTGTTATGCTCAAGTCATAAATTTTCTGATCTGAATATTAGCATAAATTGTAAGGAAAGAGTTCATTAGGTTATTACAATAGTCTAATTACTGTTGTTTATAATAAGTGACTGCAAATGATTTAAGCAGGTACAAATTTGTTGGCCATTACTGGCTGCACTTTTTATGTATGATGTATGACGCATGCCACTGAAATGTGTTGTGCTGGAGAGGAGGAGCTTGGCTTTCGCAGTCGCCGCTGTCAATTGTGCGCAATTGTCGTTTAATTGAGTAATTTGAATGAGACGTACGAATGTATCAACGTCAGTTAAATTTTTGGATTCGAATGTTACAAGTTTTATGGATAGCCTTGTGTGTGTACGACAAAAGTACGTGCCTATTTGATTGTTGTAGAATTTACCAATATGTGACATTTTCAATTATGTACCTTAATGAGTATGTACTTTTAAATGATTTACAAAATCCAATAGCTCGACTTAATTTGTCTCTCTGACACTTGGGATTAAACTAAGCCCTTGAATTGCAGCTCACGCACCTACAAATTGTACCTGTTGAAACCTTCACGCTCTTATCTGAACACTGATTAAATTTATTTTTTAACTTTAGTTGGCTGTGACGGCACCTTATCAGCAATGTGTGTGCTTTTGATAAGCAGCAGAAAAATTATTGCTTTAATTCTAATGTTGATTTCATTGAATTTACGCAGAGCACAAAGCATATCCGAGTCAAGCAACAAATTGTGCTCTCAAACGCTTTTTGAATTTTAACTGATTAAAAGTTTTTTTGTTGTTGGCAATGCTGCTGGGTTTCACTTGGCAATTCACAAAATTACGTCATCAGCGTCCTACTTGAAATAGTAAATTTGTTCTGGAGCGTTGACATATAGTACAATTCCTATGGAGTTACACAACTTGCATTTCACACGTAGACATTTATGAATGTTGTAATATGCACGCTTGCAAATTAATTCACTTTGAGTTGCAGATCGATACATGTGAAAAAATGCGGTCTCAGTTTCGCCGACAACATGGCGCTCCAAGTAACACAATTGAGTAATCAAAGTACGACGGAGGAGTTCACAAATATATGTATTACTCACTGCGCCTTACTAATTGACAATGCGAAATATAATCACGTCCTGTTTGAAACACTTTGATAATTTAATTTATTTTTGTAACCTAAGATATGTAAAATTACTACGTAAACACACACCTTTAGTCGGCTATTGATGCAAGCAATAAAACGCTTGACTTTTCTTCGAGCCTGCCAGCCCGTTTTTTGTTGCGACACGACTATTAAAAACAAGTTGGCAGCACTAGCTAGTGCTGTCGTACCATTTTAGCCAATTTACAAAAATAGTTGCAACTAAGGAAAACTAACTTTTTTTGAATGTTCCTAATATTTAAAATAGAATTTTTAACACTTTTGCAGAATTTTCGGTAGAGTTTTGTAGATTTTTTATAGTTCTTTTAAAATTAAATTTGTAACTTCTCTTCCCCTTAGTTGACGAACTTCAAACCTGTATTATATTTTATTTATTTCGTATTTCAAATTTTTATAAAATGATTAATGTATTGCAAAATTATTGCATTTTGAAATTTGGAATTAAAAATAAATTTTAATCAGTACTGACAGCTTTTGAGTAGAGATGCCGTCGCACAGCTGATTTTAAAATTTAGTTGTTGTTTTTAAGGTTACCAGAGGTTGAAATTAACTGTAGTTGTTTTCCGAAAAGGTGGCAACAACTATCGGTCGCACGTGTTTTACTTGTGTGTTTTTTAAACTTCTGCTAGATTTAATTTGAGAATTATAAATAAACTGCTAAGATGCCGCGCTCCAAACGTGATAAGAAAGGTACACCGAAAATAAGAATTGTTGTAATTGGATCCACATGTAAATTGTATTCTCCTTTGTGCAGTTTCTTTAACCAAGACAGACCGCAAGGGACTCGCATGGAAACAGCGCATCATTGATGATATTCGGTTTTGTGTGGAGAAGTACCCCAACATTTTCGTGTTCCAGGTACAGAATATGCGAAACAATCTGCTTAAAGATTTACGACAGGAATGGAAGCGCAATTCTCGTTTCATTTTTGGCAAAAATCGCATAATGCAAATCGGCTTGGGACGCACAAAAGCTGAGGAAGTAGAGACAGGAATACACAAGGTACGTTATATAGAAAATCTTTGTTTTAAACATCAAATGTTATATGTAAATATTTGCTGCAGCTGTCGAAACGCCTTAGTGGACAAGTTGGTCTGTTGTTCACAGAAAAGTCCAAAGAAGAAGTCTTGGAATGGGCCGAGAACTATTGGGCGGTAGAATATGCACGCAGTGGTTTCACAGCAACTGAAACTGTTACTTTACCAGCCGGTCCACTCGAGGAATTTGCGCACTCCATGGAGCCACATTTACGTTCATTGGGACTGCCTACAAAGCTGGAAAAGGGCATTGTCACAATATATAGTGATTATACGGTATGCGAGGAGGGAAAGGTGCTGACACCGGAGCAGGCGAGAATTCTTAAATTGCTGGGAAAACCAATGGCAAAGTTTCGTCTGACTATGAAGTGTTCCTGGACTAAAGCTGACGGATTCCAGCTGTACGTTGAGGACGATGTGGAGGAAGAAACAGCAGAGACCCCCATGGAAGAAGACAATGATAACGAAGATGATGATGATGAGGACGAGGAATGATTTAGTTATTATTTCAAATAGAAATTAAGTTAATGAATATGTATATAAATATATATATAGATTTTACAAGAAATGATTCGATATTCTATGTATTTCTTTCAATTGATGCTCAAGCCGAGGACAAATTGCCGCTGCCACTGCTCGCTCCCTTCTTTGTGGGTCTATAGGCAATGACATATCGCTGAGCTACGGGCAAGGGTTCCGCATAACCGTTCAAATACGACGAGTCCTCGAAGAGTACATCATACTCTTCTGTCGCGGTTTGCGGCAGACGGTGGACAATGGCTTTGTAGAAGCACGTCGTTTGTGGGTACAAAGCCATCACTATTGTATATATGTGATAGATTAGTCCATTTCTTTACTTGCTGTGTAAATTGTACCTACCAACTGTATCCTTGGGAAAGAGAGCATGTCCATCTGTCTCTGGATTAGCTCGCATCAGTGGCAGCGGTATAACTTTACGTTTGCTGAGCACGTGTCGATCCTTCTGCTCCTCGTCAATGTCAATAACATCGTATTTGTTTTGCCTATGCAGAAATTGAACCACCTCCGCCAAGATCCAATTCTCCTCCTCATCAATGCCCTTTGCCAAGGCGGCTACATTGTCACCCACTTTGGCCACGTAGCTGCTCTCGGCTGGAATAGCTCCGCATAGAGCTGGAGCTCGTTCGCCTGGCTTTCCCACGAACAGAGGCAACGTCTGCGCCGACAGCTGCACCATTTTCATCAACGCTCCACGACGAATGGCCTCCTTATTGCCAGCATTCCTAGCCTGTGGGAATTTAATTTGTTAATAGTCACAACGCTCATCGATTTAAAGACTCACCTGAATGCGTCTCTCATTTCGTATATTGCGTATTTCGTGTATTTTAGCCAACGCCGCTCTAATTGTCGCCTCTTCCTGTGTCGCCTCCAAAATTTTGGCCTGAAGAAGCGTCTTTAATTTCGGATTTGCGGGCTGACTTTGCTGCGCTCGCACTAGATTTGCAATCGAATTTTCTGCCCGTCGTCGTTCGCTGTCCACTTTGTGTATATGTTGCTGTATATCTTTCAGGCGATCCTATACCAATACAATTTTTGTTTAATTTGCAGTTCAGTAAATATAAGCACAAATTATACAAACTTGAATTTGTTGTGCTGCACTTTCTGCAGTTAATGGCATTTTTGTAAATCGCTCAAATAACTTTGTTTACGTTTTTGTTTTTGTTCAGCAAAGATGCTTAACTTTTTATTTGGATAATAGTGGAACACTGTTGCCAATTTAGCTATTTTATAGCTAGATCTCGATATTTTTGGAGTTCGTTTACTAGGATAATTTAAAAATTAGGCTTAGCTGGAAATCTGACTATTTTAATATACATTTAGCTAGGTTTTGCGATTTATACTTTTGCTAAAACTGTGCAAAAGTGTCCAAAATAACAAATTTATATGCTTTGTAGACAGATATACATATTGTTCACCCTAAAAACTTGGCAGCACTGGTGTGGAACGCTAATAACAATTGTACCAAATTATCGGACAATCGATTAATTAGAAAAAAGTGTACCCAAACTGGTACACTGTCATAAAAAAATACCAAAAAACGACACAGTGCATAATTGCATTTTATTTGATTATCGGGCGTCTATCGGAATTGACTGGTGAAAGCTGGGGAAAGTGTTTTTTGAACTGGATGTCTTCATTGTTTATAATACTGTTAACGAAGAATGTTTTCGGCAACGTGCGTCGCGCCTGTTAATATGGCCCTGGTAAAATACTGGGGCAAACGAAACGAGGAACTCATACTTCCGATTAACGACTCCATCAGCATGACACTGGACGCCAATGAAATGTCCGCAAAGACAACAGTGTGTGCTTCGGAGAGCTTTAAGGAGAATCGCATGTGGCTCAACGGCGATTTGGTGCCGTTTGAGGAGAATGCACGTCTGATGCGTTGCCTGGAAGGTATTCAACGGCTGGCTCTTGCGAACGGCGCCCAGAAATTTCCATTATCCTGGAAATTGCACATTGCATCGTACAACAACTTCCCCACAGCAGCTGGACTGGCTTCTAGTGCCGCTGGATATGCCTGTCTAGTCTATACACTGGCGCGTCTCTATGAGATACCCATGAATGAGGAACTGACAACAATTGCACGACAAGGCAGCGGATCCGCATGCCGAAGTTTATACGGCGGGTTTGTACAATGGCACCGTGGTGTAACTGAGGACGGCAGGGACTCCATCGCTGAGCAGCTGGTGCCTGCTGATCATTGGCCCGACATGCATATGCTCATTCTAGTCGTAAATGATGCACGCAAGAAAACTGCATCCACAAAGGGAATGCAACTTGCCGTAAATACCTCAACGTTAATTCAGCATCGTGCCAAAGAGATTGTTCCGCAACGCATTAAGGAGCTAAAGACGGCTATTCAATCGCGGGACTTTAAGACATTCGCTGAGATTACCATGAAGGAGTCAAATCAACTGCACGCCATTGCCTTGGACACTTATCCGCCCTGTGTCTATATGAATGACGTGTCGCATGCGATCGTTAATTTCGTACATGATTACAACGAATCCGTGGGATCCTTACAGGCGGCCTACACATTTGATGCGGGACCAAACGGCTGTCTTTATGTTCTCGCTGAAAATGTTCCCAAACTTTTGGCCGCCATTCAATTGGCGTTCCCCAACGATTCCCAGCAAAGTGTCGAATATTTAAAAGGTATTCCTGTGCCTCCCGTGGAGACTGAGAAAGGCAATACGAACGGATCTTTGGGTCATGTCTATTCCAAAAATATGCTCAAATATATAATACATACGAAAATCGGAAACGGTCCTCACCAACTTAGCGACGAAAAGAGCCTCTTAATTGACGGTTTGCCACTGCCAAAATAATTAAATTATCCAGTATTTATACGATCACAAATTGCAACGGTCTTAGGGAGTTATATTTTATTTATCTTACAAGGTTCTTTTATAACATTACTCTCTTTATAATTAGTAATTCAGAAGCACGCAAGACTTTGACATTTTTACCTTTGTTTGCACCCTCATTGTATTTATTTGTCGTTAACTCATTTGCAATAAACATTTTTATTTTGTTATCTTCTGGTTTTTTGTTATTCTAATTATTGCCTTGATCTTTAAGCCCTTGTAAGCATAAAAATAAATTTAAGTAGGTACACTTTTGAGGTAATTCAAAATATATTTACATAATTTTTTATTATTTGTACTTATGAGTGCACTTTCAATATTTTATTATGTTGAACTCTCATCTAAATCTGCTGGTTTTATTTAACTTTATCTTTACGCCCTAAAATGTTTGATTGCGGGCAAATAGACATGGCCCTAGTGTGCGTCTCATTTGGAGATGGGAGATATCGTGCCTTACAACTGCATTACGTGATTCGTGCTCGACAATAAGAAATACAAATAACACAAAAATATCAAAAAGTGACAATAATCTTCATACAAAGACACCCTAAATACTTAAACGAGTATTTCGAATTTTAATAATAATGACAATAATCTAGATTCTAGCATTTAGATATAGCGATTAAGTATTTTTACCATAGTTCTTATATTCCAAGGAATATAAGATTATCCAAATACATATATCTGCGTCAATTAGAATTTTTAAATTAAATTGAGATTATAAAATTATCAAGTTTAAAAAAGTATGTGTTCACTTTTCAAATAAACATTACGTTTTAATAAAAACTGTTCTCCTCCATAGATTTGTAGCAAATATATTTTCTTATAATCAACACGTATAGTAATACTTGATCTTATAACTACACATATAAGTACATATATGCATTTATGTACATCTAGAACTAAATAAAAATCACTTTTCAAAAGCAATTAAAAGAACTTTAGCAAATAAGGCATTGCACATTAGTATAATCAAGGCTTAAGCAGATATCAATGTTTTCTATTGGTATTTTCTATAATTTAAAGGCACTCCAAGCTAAATTGATGTTGTTATTCAGCTCGTGGACTCGCTGCAGTCCGTCAGTTGGTCAATTGCGTCAATCACAACATGATTGTTTGGTAGAGTATCCAAATCGAAAGTGGTGGATGATGCATTCAGCAATAGTTCTAATGAGATTTCCTGCTCCAAGGCCACAGCTGATAGAAGCACTTCACCACTTTCCTCATCTACGGCCGTTTCGATAGTGTCCTCAATATCCTGGTCCTCTGCCTCTGCTTCCGTATCATTGTCGTCTGGTAGTAAGCTCGACATATACTGCTGCACAGTCTCCTCAGTGATAGCCCTATGTTATTTGCCCGTAAGCAGAGACGAATTGGGAATCGCTTGAACAGTGCAGCCAGCCTCCATGTGCTCCATAACCTGTTGCTTCAGCTGTGCCACATGATCCTTCAGACTTTTCACAATTCCCCCCAAGTCTGTGTTTTCGCCCTTTAGCATTTTCACACGATCCTCCAGCTTTGAAATGCGCTCAAGCTTACGCTTGCGACATTTCGAGGCAGCAACACGATTCCGTTGACGCTTGCGCTCCAGTTTGATCTTCTCCTGGTCAGCCATATCAATGGGACTGACAGTTGGCGAGGCAGCGGAATTTTGTGGCTCATCCTTGATAACTGGAAAGTGATCTAACAGAAAAGATAAATAAGATTAATTGGATTGAGACAGATGGTTAGAGGCAGAAAATAACTTACCCACGGAGTTGTAGATAATTGTACCACCACTGATGCCATTGTTAACGGCTGTCATGGTGTTGGCCACTGTTGTTGGATTGTTGTTGTTGTTGACAGCAGCAGTTGTGTTGGCGTTACCCAGAAACGCTTGAGTGTTGTTACTGGTATGCAGATTCTTTAGTGCCTCCTCAAAGCCCTTACCAAATGCTTCCTGTTCCGAAGTGATTGGTCCTACTTTTGTTGGGAACACTGTACCTGGCTGGGGGGTTTGCAACAGATTGCTGGACAACAAGATCTTTTCCAGGTCTGGTGTATTGAGCGTTTTTCCCTGCATATCAGGCGAATCAATCAATAATGGCGCTATGACCCGCTTATTTTTCGCTGATTTATTGAGGTCCAAAAATGCTGGACGTTTATTCACGTTTGCTGTTGAATTGTTATTGGGTGTTGGAAATTCCATCGATTCTTCAGTGCCAATTGATTCTGGCTCCGTTTTAGGTACTATCGGTGCGGCGTTAGAACTGGTACTGTTCGTGTTGCTTGATAAAGCAGCAGCGGTAGCAGCGGAAACGATTGTTTTCATTTTTCCTCTGAATATGACGTCAGACTGATTATAAAAAAGAAGAGAGCGCAAGCAAATGGTTTGACGTTGTCGTGATAACTTGTTTTTAGCCGATGACTCATAAGACTTCTCTCACCCGCCCGCACACACATACTATGACCAACCCATACACCTATACAAACGTACGTATGTACATACATATGTATGCTTGTCATGTGTGCATAATGCAGATAGGTCAATATATTTAGCAATTAACTTACCTATCCCAAACAAAACGAGGGTGCTTAGATCTGTTTTGAATTTGTACACTAAATAGTATATATATATTTTTTATTTATTGAATAGAATAAATAAAATGTTTTTATCGACAAGAATTGCGTTGTTAGTACTTCGTTGGTTTTTTTTTTACTTCCACACTGTAGAAGGTTGCCACCCTGCAAAATGCTCCGATCTGGCAGCTTGTACCACTTGCAGGTTTTTTGAAGCATGACTAGAGCTGCCAAATCTATTTAAGGTGCTTAACAGCTGATTTGAGCAAAATACCGATAAATGCACGAATGCAAAGCTTAGGTATCGATAGTGCCGCTTCTTCTTCCTCTTCTTTTCCGCTGAACTGTCAAAAACGTAGGTCGCAAAAGAAAAATTTATAATAAAAAATCCGCAATAATATTGTATATACTAAACAATCGGCATCTGAAGCAGTTGTTAATATATAAATAATCATATGAAATGTGTTCTATAATCAATATTTTCTTATTTCATACTGTGCTACCGACCGATTGCCCGCCGACTATTACCTGACCCAACAGTTGATAATTCGCAATGGCCAAGTCAAAGAATCACACAAATCACAACCAGAACCGAAAGGCTCATCGCAATGGCATCAAGCGCCCAATGCGTAAGCGCCACGAGTCCACTCTTGGCGTAAGTATATCAGCTAAATGACAAAATTGCAAAAATCTTACATTTAATATCATTTTGCAGATGGATGTCAAGTTCCTGATCAATCAGCGATATGCGCGCAAGGGCAACCTTTCCCGCGTCGAGGCAGTCCAGCGTTACGAGCAGCGCGTTGCCGCCCAGCAAGGCAAGCCCAAGCCCGTTAAATTGTAAATTCCAGGCCGCATTCGTTCTTGATTTGAGTGAATACCGCGTCTTAGAATAAATGAAAAAAACATTTTAACAAAAACACGTAAAGTTTGTTTATGGTGGAAGAGTGAACGTTCTTATAGAAATGTTACAGAATTAAACGGAGCTTGAGTCGCACTTATAACGTGGAAATACCATTAAAGACAAGGAAAGAACTGGACGCCGTGTCTGAATGAATCTCTCCAAGCACAAATGTCAACAAGGCTACACTTTCATATTTGGATGAATTGACTTTAGTAGAACTTGTCGAATTTAACTGGGTTCTTTGCCATATGTGTCTCAACAAATCTGTTGGCACTCAGATTTTTTCAACATATAGCTGACCGTAATGTCAGTTTTCTGCAGTTTCCAGTTAGTTTTTCAAGTAAAATTTATGCAAATTACGGTATACACCAATGCTGCCGAATTTTAAGATAATGGGGAAAGCAATAAAAAAAAAACTAGACAAATGAAAAAATTTACGACTATTTTAACATTTTAAATTTCCAATACTTTGTTATTGATATTGGTTTAAAGCAGTGATGGGCACAGTCTTGCACGCGTGCAAATCAGCTGTTCGATTTACCAATATAAACTCAAATCCAAGCGCATCGAGCGACCGGAAATCAGTAGCAGCCAGAACGTCGAACCGGGAATATGCACTGCGAGATATAGTTGAGAATCTCTATTTGGAAAAAATTTATTTATTTGCTTTTAATTTTTAATGCAAACACATTAAGAATTTGAGGAGGAATAAATTAACCGATTTTGCATAGAAATCATGTACAATTGCAATGTTTGTGATTCAAGTACTAAAATAAACATTGTTAAAAATTAAACAGCTATAAAACTATTCTATATTAAATATTATATATAAAACTATATTATATATAAGCAATTATATATAAAACTTTATTATATATAACACTATATTATATATAAAACAATTATATATAAAACTTTTGTTATATATAAGCAATTATATATGAAACTTTATTATATATAACACTATATTATATATAACACTATATTATATATAAAACAATTATATATAACACACTTATATATAAAACTATTCTTACTAAATAATTTTGTGAGCTTACAAAATAATGGTCAACAATATTTATAATAAGCTTATAACTATCTGCTTCTAATGTTACGAAGTTGCCCGCCGTTGCTGATCCCTCTTCTGCGAGCGCCGAACACCAAGTCCTGCCTACTGCCTATATATAGCATATAGATAACAACTGAATTATTCCAATAAATTTGGGCTTATTTTAAGAAATAAATGTGAGTACAAACGATTTCCTTAAGGTTAGTTAAAACTACGCGATGATCCGACTCCTGCGACCGCCGAACAGCAACTGCCTGCCTGCTGCAAGAAGGCCGCCTTTTATATATTGCGTGGGTGGTCGGTTAGCAGAACTCTGTTAACTTAGCAGTGCCAATGTGAGTTTAACAGTGCCAACATGAGATTAACAGTGACAATGTTAGTTTAACAGCGCCAATATAAGATTAACAGTGCCAAAGTGAGTATAACA
This sequence comes from Drosophila falleni, assembly GCA_035045575.1. Classification (NCBI taxonomy): domain Eukaryota; kingdom Metazoa; phylum Arthropoda; class Insecta; order Diptera; family Drosophilidae; genus Drosophila; species Drosophila falleni. Next base: position 5,130,922 of record JAWNOV010000089.1, on the reverse strand, counting down.
TTCAACAATAACTTGATCAAAACTAAACCGATTTTCCAGCGGATTGTCGCTTTTAGTGGCACATAAATAAATAAATAAACATTAAGAATTTGAAATTGCATTAAAAATTAAAAGCAAATAAATAAATAAACAAATAAATAATATTTATATTTAATAATCTTTATTTATATATTTAGATGCCAAAACCATGATTAAAACGACAATCCGCTGGAAAATCGGTTTAGTTTTGATCAAGTTATTGTTGAATGTTATACTCACTTTGGCACTGTTAATCTTATATTGGCGCTGTTAAACTAACATTGTCACTGTTAATCTCATGTTGGCACTGTTAAACTCACATTGGCACTGCTAAGTTAACAGAGTTCTGCTAACCGACCACCCACGCAATATATAAAAGGCGGCCTTCTTGCAGCAGGCATGCAGTTGCTGTTCGGCGGTCGCAGGAGTCGGATCATCGCGTAGTTTTAACTAACCTTAAGGAAATCGTTTGTACTCACATTTATTTCTTAAAATAAGCCCAAATTTATTGGAATAATTCAGTTGTTATCTATATGCTATATATAGGCAGTAGGCAGGACTTGGTGTTCGGCGCTCGCAGAAGAGGGATCAGCAACGGCGGTCAACTTCGTAGCATTAGAAGCAGATAGTTATAAGCTTATTATAAATATTGTTAACCATTATTTTGTAAGCTCACAAAATTATTTAATAAGAATAGTTTTATATATAATTGTGTTATATGGTTTTATATATAAGTGGTTTATATATAATTGTGTTATATATAATATCGTTTTATATATAATTGTTTTATATATAATAATGTTTCATATATAATTGGTTTATATATAATAAAGTTTTATATATAATAAAATGTTATACATAATTGTTTTATATATAATAAAGTTTTATATTAAATATTTAGTATAGAATAGTTTTATAGCTGTTTTATTTTTAACTATGTTTATATTAGTACTTGAATCACAAACATTGCAAATTGTACATGATTTCTATGCAAAATCGGTTAATTTATTCCTCCTCAAATTGTTAATGTGTTTGCATAAAAAATTAAAAGCATACATTTTAAATAAATTTTTTCCAAATAGAGATTCTCAACTATATCTCGCAGTGCATATTTAATGTTTTTTAGGCAAAGCACGCGCATAACCTTCCGATCAACGTTCTGGCTGCTACTGATTTCGCGTTACTCGATGCGCTCGGTCTTGTGCTTGCATTGGTAAATCGAACAGCTGATTTGCACGCGTGCGAGACTCTGCACATCACTGGTTTAAAGTAGCTATTTCTCTGCGGCACCTCAATTGTGGGATCATTTCTGACGCCATGGATACCGACATATTTACATAGGTCAATTTTAATATGCAAAAGATAAAAGCAAATTTAAAATGGTGAAGTAACCAAGTTTGAGTATATTGATGTCAAAAGCACAGCTTAGTATTTATGTATTCTATCGCGGGCAGAGTTGCTAAGTTTGTTTAAATAAAACACTGCTAACTATTTTTTAAGAAATACTCTGGCTAATAGCAATTTACAATTTTTTTAAGCATTCGAACTTTCAATACAGCCAGAACTAGCTGTAAAATAGCTAAATTGACAACAGTGGTGCTTTAGCGCTTTTGGCAATTATATGCATGTTTATCGTTTGCCAATCTGGCAACGTTTGTTTCGCATCAGCGTTTGCCAAGCAAACAATTTGTTGGCTGCCCAATTGTATGGGAAATTCGTAGACGCTTCTATCATTGTTTGTTGGGTAGCAAACCGCTGCGAACGTAAAACTGTCGTTCGGTCGCAAATATACATATATGTAATTTAATTTAATAATAGTACAATTCATTTTAGAGTGTGAAGACATTGTGTCATAATTGTATGAAATATACTATTTGCAAATTATGTAAACTGTGAAAATGTGCTTGTTAAAATCAAAGTGAATAGTGAAAGAATCGCTTTTCGCGCAGTGTGTTGCGGATGCTTGGTGCTCGGTTTATATGTACATAAATATGTAAATACGTACTATGTGTGTACTCGTATATTTTATTTCGTGTTCGTGACAGTTGATTTTACTCACATATAAAACCAATTTTACAACCAAACCTAAATATATATTAAGCAAAAAGTAAAGCAATTAAAGTGTTACTGTTAAAAGAGCTAGTGGAAAAGGCAACGTGAGAACGAAATTAATCAGTTGTATCGACGTTTCATTGTCACAAACACACACAGTCAAAGAAGCGCACAGTGACACACGTGCGTGTATACCTACACAAATACACACAGGAATCCCCCCACACACATACATACCTATTGTCACAGAGCAGCGGTCAGCTGTGCACAGCTGTCATTTGTTGTCAATGTGTTTGATCCTGCCACAGTGTTATTGTTTTGCGCGGCAAGGTTATATATCATCGGTGTATCGTTCCTACATCAACATTTGATTGATTCAATCGGTGAGTGTTACTTAAATAAGTGTGCAATTAAAACCCAAATTAAAGGCGGCTCTTTGTTTAATTCAACTTTTATTTTCGCAGTAAATCGACCAAACTATCGAATTATGTGTATTTAAAGTTTCTTACTATTGTTTGCTTTTGTGGGTTGACATAATACGTAGAAAGACACGAACTCATACAATTACTACTTGGTAGAATAAATTGCACAGGCACGTTTGTCTATCATCCATAAATAAAGTAGACTTTTGCGTCGTCATGATTTTGCATTAACTATAAGGGGAAGGGTAGAGATGGGGGTGTTAATTTCTTAAACAACATTGTCATTTGTGTGAGAAAACAATTTGCTTTTCTGTAGATTTCTTAACAAAACTCCACAACATGTCCATAAACTAACAGTTGAGCTTCGATAATTCAGTGAAGAAAATCAGTGACAAGTTAATTATAAGATTGATAATGTATATCCAAGTATGTTAATAATAAATTACGTATTTACTCTAATTGACAATGTAGTACATTATGTTGTATTGTTTTCCTTTGGTATTATCTTCTTTTTGTAATATTTCATCCATTGTGGAATACTTTATTAATTGAACAACGTTAAACGGTTTTTAATAGACATATTTCAAAGGCGGAACTGAAAATATTGATGAGTTCCGTTGTTTGCGGGTCGCCTTTTAATGCTTAATATTGTGTCTTTGTAATTCGTCATAATTGAATTGAATAATGTCATAATGCCAGTATACTCAGCAGTAAAGTACACTTTATCTCCATTGTTACTGTGTCAGTTGTATTTACCAACTGTTGGCACGGCGCTTATCGTCAAAAGTGGGTGATAAGAAATTTACTTGAATTCATTTGTTCTTCATATTTGTTTTGTTATAGGAATCTGACGGCGCTTCGTCTTGTCAATGCAATGCCAGAGATTGCAGTATTTTATGATTAATGCCCTTGTCTATATCGAACTTCTGCTTAATTCATTTTCAACGTTATAGCGAATATTTAAGATTTTAGACTAAATCTAAGCAGTATAAAATTCACTTAACAGTATGCAATGCGTTATCTAAAGCTCCTAAGTCAGTGATAAACAGTTAAGAGAGAGAGCTTTTAGCATCTTGATGATCATTAGAGAATATGATTAAGATGTTGTTCTTGACTTTCAAGTGCTAATTTGCATTGTTACCTTAATAAATCATTTCTAACTACAATCAATTTGTCAGTTTGTGCTATCTAGACTGACAGTCGACTTATTTTACGTATGTGAACACACATCATTGAACTAGATGAGTCTTTGTTTTAGTTGATAATAAATTTATGAAATATACAATAAAAAAAAAAACGCCGCACATATTAAAAATATAAAGCTGTTTTGCTTTTATCTCTTGTTAAATTTTAAGTTGAGCATAGGGTATTTTGCAGTCGAATGTATTATATATTTATATCTTATTGCTACGATCAATACACCACAAATTAATGTTAATTTATCTGATCAAAAAATTTGAAATTGAAATAAATCATATCGACGAAAGATAACCATTTGTCTGAAATGTTTCTCAGTTACGTTTCAAAGTTTGAAAGTGCCACAGATTAATTTGATGTCCGATTGTCAGAAAGAGTGTCAGAAAAGTTATTAAAATAATTCATCAAAGGCTAAAAAAAAAATGGTTGAAAACATACCAGTATATTCCATATCGCACTATCTGGAGGCATGTGGCTCATCTTTGGCCCAAGTAAGTTTTTTTCCATCTCAGCTATCCAATTACTCGAATGAGTCAACACTCAATACTTTGCAAATAGAGGAAAATAACTGAGTAGTTTCATAAATGTATTGCTTACAATAAAGTCACTTTTATAATGCCAAATTTTAATAATAGATCATGGCTACTTGGCGCTTCGTATTGTTGATTGAAACATGGCAGATAATCAAGAATTTTTTTTTATTTCTCAAATTGTTTGGCAAGTAGTATATAAATACGCTGCATATATTTAAATTCAAATTTTTGCAATACTATATATGTATGAAAGTGTGAATTTATTGCTCATAGGCACTGTTATGTTGAATTAAATATTGGGGGCACTCAGCATTTAATTTCAAAAAGTAATCGCTTATTTAAGTGTGATGAATAAGTTATCAGTACCTGTTGAATGACATGATACCTTTTAATGCTACAAGATTACAATTTGAAATCAGACTACTACTTCTAATAACAAAGTTTTTAACAAATCATGATGGATCTTACATTGTATTTTCCGTGTCAGCCTACAATTATGCTACACTTGTTGGACAGAAACGAACGCTGGGTTCTTTAGGGTTCTTGGGCTAGGTTTGTTTCTAATAACTATAATTATTGCTAGAGAAATTCGTCTAAAATTGTAATTTTACAAGTTTTAAAATTTAGCTTTACTCGACATATCTGTAAACCCACATAAAGTGCTTAATGTAAATATAAGTACGCTGTGTATTTCCAGTGTTCTTTAGAATGTCAGACAGAAAGTTACCCGGCTTGCTTATCAGTCAACGAGATCACTCTCAACTTAAACATTGCTGTAAAAAAAAAGCGGGTGCAAAGAGAGTAAGCCGTAGGGAGAGAGAAATAGAGAGATAAAGAGCTGCAATGAGTAATTTTAACTTTTCTCCCGTTTTGTGCCCCGACTGACAACGCTTATTACGATAACTAAATAAAAATGTATTAAGTAGCCGTTGTCATTATTCATTTTTGGCGCTAGTCATGAGTGTATTTTTGTGTGTGAGAGTTTGCGAGTGTATTTGTTTTTGTGTGGTCTGCATATAGTTTGTATATAAGCGCCGTTAATGTTGCGCTAAATTGTTGTGTTTTTATCAGAAAAAACAAGTAAGAATGATAATGTTGTGAGTGACACACTAGCAGATACCCACTGTATATTTACAATTATTATTTATTTGTTTAGCGAAAGGTATATTTTCTTTATTTATTAACTTAATACTTTCCTTATTGAATTTAATAATATATTTAAATGAAAACAACTATTTTACATTTTTTTAATTAGTAAATTAAGTGTTGCAATTCTGAGGGTATTTAAAATATAATGTAGTAAATGTAAAATTTGGTCTAGAATTCGATTGGGGATAAATTAGCTAATGTTAAATGATTTCCCTAATACCAGTGTGTGCTCGCAGAAAGCCTGAGCTTAAACTAATTGATATGTTACTTATTTGCTTCCACCTGCACAATTTAACGTTTAGTACAGGGTATTAAGAGTGAGTGTTAGGCACATGGTCTGAGCTGCATAATGTGCTGTCACTGCCAGTCCGGAGCATTCCCTGCGTTTAGTTTTCCAGCAGAGCGCGTCGCGTGTGCTCGACAATTTAAATCGGCACAGAATCGTATACAAACTTTACTTATTTCATTCCGTGAAATCCATGGCAACAAAATTAATTACAAAATAAAAGGGTTATCAATGCTAAATATTTGATTAAAGATTTGCCAAACAACATGCAAATAATTGCTGTGCATTGAATAAAGTGTTCTGAACGTAAATCACAGTTGTGTATTGTGCTTTGAATGTTTGTTGTATATTAAATGCTCGTTTAAGTATAAATTGTACAAATACTCGCATGAAAATGGGTCGCACCCCCAAGTTGGAGCAATTGGGGCGCTCCCAGTCGGAGATGTCGCCGCTGAATCCTCCCTTGTCGGCACACTCTATTGCCACCACCAGCTCCGGCCATGAGCGTAATGATTCTGGTGGTTATGGAAGCATATTTCCATTCGGTTTCTTTCGCAGCTCCTTTGGACGCGGCGGTACTTCTGTTCAGGTGGGTCTTACGCATCGTATTTGAGGTTCATGGGTATTACGCTGTCAAAGCGTTTGCCATATGTTTTGATGTTAACTTTTAGTATATCTGATATCTGATAAGAAGTGCGGGTGGGGCACTAAACTTGTAGATATTTTGGGTACGCTTGCATAGGCAGCCAGACAGTCAAAACAAACATATGTTTATACATCTGTTTGTAGTTAGTACGTATGTATATATTATAGTATGCTGATTAGAGTTCTACAAACTGTAAATCGATAGCACCGGAACCTCTGACTAATATTTACGGATGTCTGTGTTATTATTTGCATCTGTTCATTTACAAATATTACAAACATCACTTTAGCATTACTCAATTATTCTATTATAATTATAATAATATTAAAATTAAATTTAACTTGAATATACGTTACGATTGACAACTCTGTTTTAGATTCTTTATGAATGCAGCCTAAAAGTAGGCAATTTAATATATGTTTTCTCATTATATCTGTGTGAGTGTGGGGTTGTTTATACATGTATGTGTACATTTAAATCGACTCTCAGACAATACAGACAATCATCTTAAAGAATTTAGCACTCGGTAATTCATAAACTTTAAATTTTCTGTAGGAAGAATTATGTCCATATGCATCATTTTTAAAATTGTGTTTTTTTTTATTTTGCATTAGTGAAATTACTATTTTCTATGAAAAATTACTTAAATTCATTATAATAGAAGCTATGATAAACAGTAAAAAGCGTTTGTCATTAAGAATAATAGATACATACCTTATAATAATAAAACTACATATACTTAAATTTTTTAGTTATATAATTAAAATTAGAAAATAATTTAAATCATCACATATATTTTATTTTGTAAAAATCTTACTTTTTGTGAGGGGACTACTGTCTACTCGTATGTTGTTTTATTTTCCAACTATATTATCTATTTAAATATAAAAGTTCCTTTAATTTTTGGGGTACTTGTTCCCGAACTGTCGTTTTTATCTTTGCCTTCATTAATTTTCAGTGTATTTGAGCAATATATGTTTCGTATAGATTCATTTATAATATAGCATGTATATCTAGCATCTTTTACATACAAAAAGTTACGTATTTCAACTTCAACGCTTTGAGTGCCTGCCGCAAGTTGTAAATTACTATTGACACTCACTGTCGGCAATAATAAACTTTATTATGGACTGTCATAATTGAAGGCGGCATTCTAAGCAATCGCCCTCCACGGGCTGCTTCACTCAGAGTCAAAGACTTTGATTCAGTTTTATTTGACTCGCAGCCTGAAACGCGTCTTTGTGGCAAATACCAGTGCGTTGTTGCCACGCGTTGGAACTTTGTCAAAAGTGTGAAAATAATTACCAAAAATAATACAAACAAATGAAAAAAAGAGGAAAGAGAACTGATTTCAATGTGAATCTTTTGTAAATTAGCAAATAGGAAGTACCGAGTTTAGTTTAATATCCGCTGGTTATCTAAGTGCTTATCGGGATCTATTTGAGACGCTTGTTTGTTCAATTAATTAAAAGTCAGTGAAAAACTGCGTATCGTTGTGCATATATGGATGTTGCATGTAGGGCGAACCACACAGTTCACTTTGAACGCCTCTGGAAAGCGGACGATCCAAAGAAATCTATATATTTTTGTAGTAATTGTAGTGAAAAAATACCTTCAAAACGGAACTTAACGGCGCGAGTTTAACCAAAATGTTTAAAGCCCGATTAAAAACGCATCCGGGTGAATCTGAGGTGTGTGCCATTATAATCATAGTTAATCATATAATTTATAATTATAATTATAATTTATGTCTTTATTATAAGTGTTTATAGTTGTAATCTACATTTACACTGATAAGTATAAAATAAAAAAACAAAGTTATTGGTGCATTTGGTATACTAAAGATATAAACAAAGTGCAAACGCTATTGTTTAACTATAAACTAGATAAGACCAGATACTATCTGATAAATTGTTACATACTAACAAAAAAAAAACTCAGAGTTGTTGCCAAGGAACTCTGTCGAGGGAACAGCTGTTTTATCCTCTTGACCTCGAGAATCAGTTTCAACAATTTCGTTCGCTTAATTACTTGCATTATTTATTTATTCAATTCTTTCCTACGTGCTGTCAGAAAATTTATTGATGTTCTATGTCATTGTTTTCAGTTTGCAGCTTTATATCCAGATGTGAATTTTATTTAATATTTTTATTGATTTCTAAGAGAAAGATTTCAAGCTCTTATGAATGTCATTTCACTTGCGTTGAATCAACAATGACATGTTTTCAATCAAGACAATTAGACATTGTTGAATAAAATATTTTTTTACAGTAATTTAAGAATCACAACAAAAGACTTGTAAGGAGTAATTCATAATTACTAATCAGTTATCCCAATCGGTAGCCGCAGATCTCTCTCCATTGCCGCAGCGGCCCTCATTATTATTCTGCGATAAAGTTGAGGTGTCAGAAGGTAAAAACACAAAGAAACAAAAACAGAAATCATGCAGGCGGATGATAAAGCTGGCAAGCTTAAGAAAACAGCAACAACAAAGACATCAACGTCGTCAACGTCGACGACGACGACGACGACGTCTGACCCAGAGACACACACTCCGAAAGGCACAACAAATGTTAATGTTGCTGCAAGCAGTTCAACAGAATCCAACAAATGCAACACACAATGTACGATCAGTGCATTGGTGCGAGGTTTACACGATACAGGAACACACGATCTGCATCGACCGCTGCTGGAGTCTGAAGAGCGTGTATTACGTCGCGATCAGAATTCCAAATCCACGCCAAACACAAGCACTTTGACACGCCGTGCTGGCACTGAGATTGCACCACATGCCTCGCTCCCTCGACTGGTGATCAACATTGAGGCAACAGATGCGACATCGACTGTGGATGCCACAAGTTGCAAGGATGCTGCTACGTCTGCTGGTGCACTGTCGCCTTCGCCAACGCCGACGCGTTCTTTGACACCCGATAGCTATGGCCAGGAGCAGATTGGAGATGGCTGTAGTGCCAATGGAAGTGGCAGCGGGAGTTATCATCCAGAACAGGGTGCAACGCCCAACACAACGCGACGTTTTAGTCACTTCAATCTGGCGTTACGTCGCTTCTCCCACATCCACGTACATGTATTACGCTCTCTCTCTTTTTCTCTCTTTCTCTCTTGCTCTTTGATCTTTGTATTTAACAAAACTTTGTTGTTGATTGTCTGCTTTGTTCGCTGTTCTTTGAGGCTGATCTGTTGTTGTTTGCTTCTAACCCTGGTCTTGGTCCTTTTCCTGGCTGCACACTCAGAACCAAGCCTATAACCTGTCCTCAACTATCTAAAAATAAACATATGCCCCGCTCTCTTCATCTCCAACCATTCTTCTTATGCTCTTCTGTGTGATCCAACAAGTTCAATGTGCTTTCTTGCTTGTTATTGTTGTTATACTCACATTCTATTTTTATGTTTGCCAACTTCAGCTTTAATAATAGATCATCGATTAGTTAGTGCTATTTCTTTTAGCTATTGTAAGATTATTTAAGCGGATGAATTATTTTAAGTAAATTAATGAACGCACTCAAAATTGAGTGTGTCACGCAATAGATAAATCTAAGTATAGGCTACTAACTAGACTGCTTTCTGAGTGGTGTGTAAGTACTTAATGTAGCCCATTTTAGGCACTTAAAACACACAAAAATACAAATAAAATCAACTTCAAATTGGCAATCGTTTATAGATTGTCTGAATGTTATCGATAACTGTCCATCACTGTCTATAATAGCATTGAAAAGAACAACTAAATGAGAACAGACAATAATTTATTACCCGTATTAGACAAGGCTATAATTATGTGTACTTATTTCTAATATTTGTATCGCTTCGTTTTAGCCAAGTCTTTAACAAACAAATAATCTTATGCAGCTGATTAAATTTCCTAGACTTTTAATCAATTTGAGTAAATATTTATTGTTGTGGTTTTCTTATTTGCATACCGAAAAAAAAAACTTTGGTAGTAAGTTTAAAGCTCTTAACCCGCTTTTTTTTTGCATGTTATTCAACATTATTGAAGGGACGCTTTCATGCAATTAACCCAAATACGATCTTCTTGGGAATAACGGTAAAAGAAAAATTCCCCCAAAAGATTTCATTCCTTTTCGGTGCAGTTCCTTTTATTTTATACAAACCAAAGAATACGCTCACAAATTCAGTTTAGTTTATTGTCTTCGTTTAACTACTATTGTAGTCTACCACTTGCTGCGTTTTTAATTATACTAATGGATGGGCGGGGAGAAGGAAGAGGTAGCTTGTTAATCAATTAACAATTAACAAATGCATTGCAATATACTTAAGTTAAGGTTAGTTACTGCAGTTGGCCTTAACAATGTCAGCCAGTCCCAGAGAAACTTTTTCATTATGTTAATTTTATTTATTTATTAAGTATTTTTTTTGTGCAAATGTGTTTGGCACCACTGTGCGTTGCCTGCAAAGCGTAGAATTCTAGCTAAAACGCAGCATTGGTCATTGGTCAATTGTTGAACTGGTCATTGGTCAGTGGTCAGTGGTCACTTGAGTTAGTTAGTCGTCAGTCGATTGCGGTGCGTGTTGTTGGCCAGAGCTTGCGAGCGGAAAATGCAACCAGGCCAGGCCGACTGAGGAAAAACTTTAACTTTGCTTTAAGGCCTAAATATAGCTGCTGGCCAAATTGGCAAACACGTTTTAAGTGGCTGCGGATCACAAAAAAAAAAAACTAAAAATTACAGCATTTCATAGTGCGCGGATGTATCTACGTATCTACATATCTATGTATCTTTGTATCTACTTACATGTGTAGTTAGTAATCAGTGCCAGTTTCGAGTTTAAAGTTTTGCGTGCCCGCTTAAATTCGCACCGTTGTGACGTTTCGAGGAGGGACGTCGCAGAGAGGAGAGGAGTAAGGTGGGGAGAGCAGTTGGCTGGTTGATAAGCAACACCGTCATGCGATACCCGACTAACCAAAGCAGTCAACCAGCCCAACAGCAGTCGACAGCCAACCAGCACATCCAATCGCTTGCACATGGCTGCTGCTCAGCTCCATTGGCTCTGCGCATTCAAAGGCGATCCGTCGTGTCGCGCAGAAGCATTCTTCGAGATACTCTCCGCTCGAGCATAAATAAATAAAAACCGAAATAAAAAAAAGAACATATAACAATTAAACAATAATATGCTAAAATGCATTTTACGACCAACTTAGTTAATTAAAAGACACGCGCAATTCCTGTCTGTTTAAATTACGTGTATCTAGCTTATATTTTGATAAATGGTGCAGTGTCGTGTAAATCATGAGTTTTTATCTTGTCTTAAATAAATAAAACATTTAACCGTTTAATATACAATTATTTAACATCTGCAAGTGCAACGCGACACGTTAACAAAATGAAACTATCGAAAAGTTTAGACGAATTAATACTTAACGCGTCGCGTTTGAGTTTAAATAATCTGCGATCTCCAAACAAGAAAAAACAAAAAAGTGTTAGTACTTAATTATTTTAATAAAATTTAAGTCGTAAATATTCCAAGTGATTCCAAATAAAATAATAACAGAGATAAGGGTATTCGAAAAAGGGAAAATTACAAGAATTCTCAGTTGTTTTGATGTTATGCCTAAATGCGTTTTAGCATTAAACTTTAACAAGTCTAGATATGTTTGTATCTATAGATACGTATGTATCTCGCAGGTTAATCACACCTTCGCTTAGCTCTAGACTATATACAAGTATTTATTTATAATCATTTTCACGCCTCAAAAGAGAATATAAAATCAATTTGTTACAATTTAAAGTGGCTCGTTACGGATTATGATCGGCACTCTTTCTATAATACTCTAGCTTTTCCATTTAGTTCCTGTTGATTCATCACCTTTTGCTAAAACTGTGACACTTGTCAGCTACATTCCGCTTGATTTTGGACCATATTTAAATTGGTATGTGCCAGTTAAGCTACTGCAAAACGTGAGTGGTAGCTTATTTTAGACTGGCAAATACAGTAATCTCTCGTTTGGCGTTATCATAGGTACATATATCTGTATGTACTCGTACATATCTATGCATGTACTTAAAACCAAATCAAAGCCACAAGAACCCGATCTACAATTCATATAAGATAAACATACCTTCCTTTTCCTTTCCTTTATTTTTGTTTTTTCCCCGAGATTTATTAGGCGCCACTATCAATGGTATTTCTGAGGTTGGCATTAAATCTTGACAGCTCGCTGTCTTTGGGCGAATAAGAAATATGAACATGGGACATGCCATTTGACAGCCCTTGTTATCCCAATGAACCGATATTTTATCAAATATATATTTGTTGGTCTTATACACGAGAAATTTCTTATCAATTTCGACTCAAGTGCTCCTTCTGCCGTTGTATAATCGTATCTGAGTCTAATTGGAGAAATCAATCTGTATATGGTTTAAATAACTATAATATAACCGTAATAAGTTTATAAAATTTTTTGTAAATATTTATTAATAATATTTTTGTGTAAGTTTATTTATTTTTACTTTTTATCACAATTATAAGGGTCACTTTTCTCATGCGTACATTATCGTAACCTTGAAATGAGAAAGTGAAGTGCAATTTATTTTTATCTTTAACCTACATTCACCTTAATGATCAGTAATTTAAAGAAAATAAAGGAAATTGGCAAACATCAACAGTTAATTTAGCATAGCATAATGTTATAAACAGCACTAAAATCTGTTTTAGCTGTTTAATATTAACAGAGAGTTAAACGTTAACATTATTAACAGCACTACATATTTACATGATGTGTAACATTAAATGTTAATAGCTGCAATGCCTTTGTTACATCTGTTTAACATATCAATGAGTAAGAGTGTTAACATATTTATTTAAAACTCAAGAATGTTATTAACAGAAGTATACATTTACAGCTGTTTAACATATTATAATTAGTAAAAGCCCGACTTACATGTATTCTGTTAATCGTTTGAAAGAAAAATAGATTAAGTAAAATTTATTGTATATATTAATCAAATATCTCCATTTGAAAGTTCCCTTTTTTTGAGTGTAGTGCATTTGTATATTTGACTTGTTTCTTAAATTGAACAAGAAAGTTCTTTAAGCATGTGACCATGTAAATTGAAATAACGTATGCTGATTTAGATATTTAATTAAAATGTGTTTGCAAACTTTATGTAACCCAATTAAAAAGTACCCTCCATAAAACAATTTAGTCAAAGATAACTACTCTTTGACATTGCATGATGTATTCAATTGATTGAAACACTTAAAAACTGTTACTTGACGTGGTTCTCTTTTTAATTTGTCTCAATTTAGAACATAAATCGATACGGAGATTCCATGGGTTCACTCGGACATCGCGCCCTGTTGCAGTACATCGATAATAATGATATTTCTGGTCTTCGCGCAATACTCGATAGTCGTCATCTAACCATCGATGATCGTGATGAGGTGAGTCTAAAATAATAAATATAAATAAAAATAATTTTAGGAAATTTAAAAAAGGATTAAAAAAAGTAAAACTACTCAGCATCACTTTAAAAACATTTAGATATCTTGTTTATATTTAATTAAGTTATTTTTTTCACACTATGATATTCAGTAAAATTTTTAAACGGCTTTTTTTCTTGTAGAATGCCACAACGGTGCTTATGGTGGTCGCTGGACGCGGCCTAACTGCATTTGTTCGTGAGTTTTTGGCTCGTGGGGCGGATGTGCAGGCGGAGGATTTGGACAACTGGACAGCTTTGTTGTGTGCCACACGGAATGGTCACTTTGATGTGGTACAACTGTTGCTGGATCATGGCGCCGAAATTGAGCATCGTGATATGGTAAGTGGATGCACTTGCTCGATGAAATGATATATCTTTCTAAATCTCTACATCTTTTAGGGCGGCTGGACTTCTCTGATGTGGGCTGCTTATCGTGGACACACCGATCTGGTGCGTTTGTTGCTGGACAAGGGAGCAGATGGGAATGCACATGGCAACTATCATCTGGGCGCTCTGCTCTGGGCCGCAGGACGCGGCTTCAAGGACATTGTGGAACTGCTGATACAACGCGGTGCAAAGGTCAATGTGGGTGACAAGTACGGCACCACAGCGCTGGTCTGGGCCTGTCGACGTGGCAACGTGGAGATTGTCGATACGCTGCTTAAATCTGGCTCCAATGTGGACACAGCTGGAATGTATTCATGGACTCCGCTGCTGGTGGCTGCCGCCGGTGGACATACGGATTGTGTCAGTTCGCTTTTGGAGAAGAAGCCCAATGTGAATGCTCTGGACAAGGATGGCATGACAGCACTGTGCATTGCCAGTCGTGAAGGATTTCAGGATATTGCAGCATCATTGATTGCTGCCGGCGCATACATTAATATACAGGATCGAGGAGGCGATACGCCAATGATACATGCTATCAAAGGTGGACACCGTACTGTTGTTGAAGCTCTCCTCAAGAAGCACGCCGATGTGGACATACAGGGCAAGGATCGCAAGACAGCGATCTACACAGCAGTTGAAAAGGGACACACGCAAATTGTAAAGATGCTACTCTCGACGAATCCTGATCTGGAGGCATCCACCAAGGATGGTGATACGCCGCTTCTACGTGCTGTGCGTAATCGCAATCTGGAGATTGTTCACATGTTGCTCGATCGGAAGGCGAAGGTGACGGCAAGCGATAAACGTGGCGACACCTGCCTGCATATTGCAATGCGTGCTCGTTCCAAGGCAATTGTGGAGGCATTGCTTCGTAATCCAAAGCACAGTCAACTGCTGTATCGGGCCAATAAGGCAGGCGAAACGCCCTACAACATTGATTCACTGCATCAGAAGACAATACTCGGCCAGGTGTTTGGAGCACGACGTCTCAATACCAATGAGGACTCGGAGGGCATGCTTGGCTATGAACTGTACTCATCTGCCCTTGCTGATGTGCTTAGCGAGCCCACCCTGACCACGCCCATCACTGTTGGCCTCTACGCAAAATGGGGAAGTGGCAAAAGTTTCCTGCTCAACAAACTGCGCGAGGAAATGAATAACTTTGCCAAACAATGGGCCGAACCGCCGACAAAGACAAGTGGTCTCCTCTTCCTCGTCTGCCTGCATATATCGCTGCTTATTGGCACTATTGTTGGATTGAGCAGTTGGTCAGTTATTTGGGGTTCATTGGCTGCAATTGTTTTTCTGCTTCTCGCATATCTTTTGCTGGCTGCAGCCAAATACTTCAACTATCAAATGGACATGTTCTGGGCGTACTCTGTGCTCCATGGTCTGGATAAGCGTATGACACGTCTGCGACTCATACTGCAGGTCACGTTCTGCCATCCACCTGGACCACAGGCCGATTCACAGCCAAAACCTGTGCGTTTTCACTTTGCGGAGGCGAGCAGCGCATCACCCACGGGAGATGGTGCTGTGGCTCACATGCTTGCTGCTTTTCTGGATGCCATAGGTGAGAACCAACTACTCAGATGATAACTTCAGAACTATAACTAATCTACAATTCATTTACTCTACAGAGTCACATTATGGTTGGCTAGCTACGCGTTTGTATCGCGCCTTTCGTCCCAAGTGCCTGAAACTAGATCTGGGCTGGAGATGGCGTCGCATGTGCTGTCTGCCCATCGTTCTGCTCTTTGAGCTGGGCCTGGTCACCTTAGTGGCGGGCATAGCACTCATAGTTGCCTATTTCACCCACGCCAATGACTCAGAGAAGGAGCAAATTCTAGTTGCAATCTATGTGGTTGCCGCAGTGCTGGTGACGCTCATCTGCACGCATCTCCATGTGCTGGCCAAGGTCTTTGGTTCGCTCTTCATCTCGCATAAGAGGCAACTGAAGCGTGCCGTGCGCTCCAATGAGAATGCACCGCTCACTCTGCTGGGCGCTGAGGTGGC
The DNA here is from genome assembly GCA_035045575.1 of Drosophila falleni. Taxonomy (NCBI): domain Eukaryota; kingdom Metazoa; phylum Arthropoda; class Insecta; order Diptera; family Drosophilidae; genus Drosophila; species Drosophila falleni. Next base: position 5,114,759 of record JAWNOV010000089.1, on the reverse strand, counting down.
TGTGCTTACGGATATGGTCAAGTGCTTGGATGCGTTTACCAATCAGCAGAGTCGTTTAGTGGGCGTCGTCGATGCCTTGGACTCCTGTGATACGGAACGTATACTCACTCTGTTGAATGCTGTGCAGACTCTGCTTTCGGCACCAAATCGACCTTTTGTGCTGCTCATCTCGGTGGATCCGCATGTAATTGCCAAGGCTGCGGAGGCAAATAGTCGACGCCTGTTCACCGAGGGCGGCATTGGTGGTCACGACTTTCTGCGCAACTTGGTGCATCTGCCTGTCTATTTACAGAACTCTGGACTCCGCAAGGTTCAGCGTGCTCAGATGACGGCGTTGCTTTTCAAACGAGGCGGCACTGATTACCAACTTGATGATGGACCCACGCTGGGTCATTCGGTGTCTGCGCGACGCCTTTCTAATGCCTCGGAAATCATGTCCAGCCAGGAGAAGCTGAGGGCGCCACACAATGCTCAACGTGGTGCCGGCGGTGGCAAGAAACTGCGTCTATCTGATTCAGTTGCCAGCTCGATTGGCTCCAATCTGCATCGACTAGGCCAGAATCCTCAAGGCGTGCTCGATTTGTCGCGCATTGTGCTCACGGATGATTACTTCAGCGATGTGAATCCTCGTAGCATGCGTCGCCTTATGAATGTTATCTACATCACTGTACGTTTGCTGAAAGCATTCCAAATTGACTTTAGCTGGTACCGTCTCAGTTCTTGGATCAATCTCACCGAGCAGTGGCCATTGCGTGCCAGCATGATTGTGCTGCATCATGACCAATACATGGACACCAATGCCGATGAGAATATCTCGCTCCAAAGTGTCTACGAAAAGTAAACAAACTCTTTTATCTCTTTTTCTTTTATGTCTTTAACTTATTTGTATTATCTGTTACCAGAGTGCGTCCAAAACTCGCCTGCTTAAGGGAGGCAGCTCCCCTGCTGGAGTTGGATCGTGATGAACGCAAACTGGACGCCTTTCTGCAGCTGCATAAATCCGATTTGTTGGTCGCAGATTTGCGCATCTTTTTGCCATTTACTATCAACCTGGATCCTTACCTGCGAAAGGTGCTAAAAGGTAAATACAAAAGCAAACAGTAGAGAGTTGAGCAGCCATTTCATATGCTTTTTAAATCTAAAACAGAGGATCAACAAGTCATCGAAGACGAGGGTTCTCTTGTGCTGCAAACACGTCCAAGCGTATCGCACAGCATGAGGCAGCATCCCGCTCCAACCACCTATGTGCCTTCGCCTCAGGTTTATCCGCCTTACCAAATGCTACAGAACGAGTTTGTGGCCAATGAATTGCGTTCGCGTAATCTGGCAATTGAGCCAACGACACCGTTAATACCATCGCCCAGCGATTCCTTTGCCGTGAGTCTCAAAATTCTTTTGAATTTTGTATAAATTATGATTGATGATTCATTCATTCATTTAAACAGGATGATATATTGCAAACGAAGCTTACGGACCTCACAGTTGAAGGTGTCGTCAGTCTGCTGGAGCGCATTGAAGATCTCAAACCAACGCTACAAAAACTGGGTCCAGTTCTCCGGGACAATGCAATCAATGGTCGCGTACTTAAACACTGTGAACTGACGGATCTCAAAGCGGTATGAAAGCAACAGATACATTTCCAATTAGAGGATTAACTTATGCTTAATGCAGGTTCTTGGTCTGAGCTTTGGTCATTGGGAACTGTTTCGATTGCTGATCACAACGCTGCGGGAGTGCGATCGATTGCCGCGAAAGATTCGTCCACAACCCGCCATTGCAGAGACTGCGGCTAGCGTGTCCGCCATTAGAGATGTGCCAGATGCATTGCCACCACCTCCATTGTCACGCAGAAACTCTGTCAATCACATGGAGAAACAGGTTAGTTAATAAAACTGGTTTAGTATATATTAGTTCATAGCAAATGGTATATTTATTTAATGTCTATAAATATTTAATTTCGTAAAAATAAATAATATTTTAGAAAATTTCATCAAATTATTATTTTTATTTTAAAATAAGATAGCAGCAATTACAATTTAACTGTAATACTAAAGTTAAGATTTGATTTTAAAATGTATATAGTATAAGGCTTTGCACATTGTAAAGATATATCATCTAAGCTCTGATTTATTTTCTAAATAATGCTTACAACTCCAGCCGAAGATCCATGATTATGAGTATCTGCAGGTAACACACAATCACAGAAAAAGAACTTTTTAATAATTTAGGAATATTCTCTATTAATTGGAAGGTTTGTTACTAAATTGTTAATAAATTTCTGTTGTTTAGGTCACGTTGGAGGAGCAGATGATTTGCGGAGCATTGCAGACACTCAACGAGGAAGCCTTCGAGGATGTGGCGAGCAGTGAACGTCCAAGTCCGTCCGGTTTGCCCACAGGTGAGATGTTAGCTGCAGCCGCACAGCTGCAATTAGCGCCCATTTGTGAGACCTCTGAGTTTGGTTCGCCATCCGATGAGCAGATGGTTAACAATCTGCTGCAGTACAACAACAATAACAACAACAACAACAACAGTGGCAGTAGCAACAATGCACCACAATCGAAATATTTAAATACGGAATACAATCGCAGTGCCAGCTCCCATTCCCTACAAAGTCTAAACGCTGCCGCCGGCGCCTCCGGTGGCCTCCAAATGCGTCTGGGTAACGGCAATAGCGGCAGCACCGCCGATTTAATAAATGTTGTTAGCGGTGGCAATGATGGTTATGGTGGTAGTGGTAGTGGTGGAGGTGGCTTCGCTAGTTATTATAGTCCACATAGCTTACAACGCGTAGTGCGTCCAAGTTCAATTTCTGATGAATTGCTGATCGAGCCTATGACACCCTATATGACGGTTCCAACGGTGGTTGTGGTGCCCAACAGTGATAACAAATATGACGATACCCAACTATAAATAAATGGCTTACACTAGTACTAACTAACATATCTGTATTAAAAAACAACCAAACGAGCTTCCTAATTTTCACAAACATTTCAAACGAACATGTAAAAAAAGCAATTCAAATGCATGTACATTAACTTTTAAACCTAAGAGAATTATAATAATACTGATAAAACGATTAATACTATAAGATAATAAATAACACTTGTAATCGGTGTGACTGCAAGTCTGGTTTAATCATAGTTTTAGCTTAAGATTAGCTAAGTTATCCTTTATACTAAACAAATAGCTAATTAACAAACTATATTTGTGCCATTTAAGAAAATGAAAAAAAAAATACTTTAAAACGCTTCTAAAACTTTGCTTCGATAGAAATTTAGTAGTTTATGTGGCTTTAACGCAATTGTATATCTATAATTTCAATATTATTTCCTGTTTTTTAACCAAACTCTAATAGATAGAAGTTTGCTAACAATTTTTTTGTTGTTAAGTATTTATGTGTAATGAGGACTGCACGGTTATTTAAAAAATTAGTTCTAAGTTAGCATCAGCATTAACCAATCACAATTTTAATAATGACTAACAATATATTCAAATGCTGCTTCCAAAAACGAGCTAATAACTTTATGTGGAAATATCAAATAAAATATCATACGAACAACTGTTTACAATTGCATTTTATTGTAGTTTGTTTAATAACATTTTGCTCAAAATACTTCAACCAATTTACCTGCCTATTGGATATGGGTAAATTGGATTCAATGGCTTTACATTTTATATTTCATTATTTAAATTTAACATACATTTGCATGAAACTAAATGTTTTGTATTATACTTACTTAGATTAGCTTGTAAATATTTAACAATTAAATTAACAAAAGCTGACGGTTATGTGTATAAAAGAAAATAAATGATTGTATATAATCCAGAAAGCCGCTCTTCATCAACAACAAAAACCAAAGAGGTCGTCAGTGAAAAATTCACGTGCATACATCCGATTGTTAATTTTGTGTGATTTGTGTACTTTCCATCCTTTGTGTGTGCTTCTAATATTTTGTCAAATTGCTAATATTATTTTCCAATCGTCAATGTAATTTTTAGACCTCGATTTGTCAAGTGCTGGTGCATTGTTTACCCCAACGCTGCTCACCTCAGGTTCGCCGATGCAGCAACGTCGGGATTCAATACTCAAGCAACAAGGCAGTGTCAAGTCGGAGAAACGGGTATCGATCAAACAAACGCCCAGCGGTAGCAACCTGGCCAACAACAACAATAATAATAACAATAATAATGCCAAGCAAACACCGAATGTGGAATACGTATCGGAGCGTCAAATGGAACTGGCAGCTGGCAGCAGTAAAGGTCGTCTGACCACAAAACCGCCAGCAGGTAATCAAATTGATTTTAATTACGTGTTTCTTTTAATAACTCTGTTAAATTCCGCTCTTTTAGGTCCCCGACCAGCCTCTCTGATCATAACCAAAAACGATTCAACCTCGCAATTTCAGCTGCTGCGTTCCTCATCTATTGAATATGAGGACGTTGAGGCGCAGCAGCATTCAATACGTGCTATTAGAACCACACTGCTCGAACAGCAGGAAGATGAGTCGGCGCCCTTGGTATTTACGGTGCGAAAATGATAGGACTGCAGAGACTGCAACCAGATGTAACAGCAACAACAAATTCAATATGTGCTTTTTACTTAGTGCCAGTTAAATTAAGTTATTAATAGGCTGTAGTTCGATTAATGCGTCTCACTGTTAACTGTTGTCATAAATTATATTGATAGAGAATTGTTCACAAATGTACACTTACTATTATGAATTTAATATGCATACTATATAAAAGTATGTGTATGACGATTAAGACAATTATATTTAATAAAAAGCTTTACAAACAAGCCAAAAACTTGTATACTCGGCAAAATACTTTAAGAGTTAATTACTTGGATAATATCAAACCAAAACCAAATTTTGCTTTTAATAATTTGAATTATCACACTTTCCGTTACTTCTTTAAATCGATAACTTTAAATCGAGCTAATATCGGAGGACATCGTATTTACAACAATCGATGAATCGATACTCAGATGCTTTTCACATCACTATTTTTAGTTGTTTTGTGTATGAGAATTTTTAATATCGCTGCAATAACAATAAACTTTGCAGCTGTTAATAATAAAAGAGCGCAAAATAATGAGAAAGTATTTGTTATTAATTAATTTTCAACGAAGACATTGTTGGCGTTACTCTTGGTTAAGATGAGTGTAAGTAAATACGCAAGCTATGCATACCAAATTGTAGCTTCTGTAAAAAGTGACATCAAACTTCATCTCCATATGAATTTACATACAGCTCGTATCAATGAGCACACATACATACAAATTCCATGTTACATACATACAAAAGTTACCAGAATACCATGAAAAGCAAACAAATGAGTGCACAGCTGATTTTTGTTTACCAGCAACTGAGGGTGCGACATTCTAAAGCCGGAGCAGCTGATGAGCGCACGAAAACTTGAAAGGTCACCTTGAGCTCAATAAAAAAAGAATTGAAAAATTTATTTGCTGGTAAAGTTTGATTCAGCGGCAGTTTATAGTTAATGGTGAAAAAAATTAATTTAAATATTATAGTGACTTATTAATTTAGTTGAATATGAAAATATTACAAAATAAATAGAAATAAGCAAAATGTGTACACATTTGAGCCAAAAAATATGCGAGTGCAAGCAAAAGAATGTTATCTAAGTGTTTATAAGAAATAACAAATAATATGAACACATGCTCGTATTTTGAGGTTCATTATCGACTGATAATGCATCGTTAACGGCACAAGATCAAAAAAATAATTAAATGATTGTAGACTCGGTAACTCATGCATATGCTTTAATAAGTACATATTCATACATATGTATTTATAAAATATGTGTGCGCATATGTATGTAAATAAGTATGTAGGTCAACGGACGCAATGAATTTGTGTCTATTTTTAAGCTTTAAACCAAAGTGTTTATTTAGGAATAAACTTTAACGAAAAAAAATATAAACAAACAACAATAATTTTTGGCAAGCTTATTAATGAGAAGCTAAAAATGATTTTTGCATAACTGCAATAATAGTAGAAAGTACTTAATAGAGAAGTGAGAAAAGTGTGCAAGCTTAAGTTAAAACAGTTGGTGTAATAAAATTAAAACCGGCATTATCCAACGACCTTTTGTACTTCGAAACGTAAGCTTTGTATGCCAGCCCAGAGTGGGAGTAATAAGGTGAAGTCAAGAGAGCAAACACTCTCTCGTTTGACAAAGAATATGCAAAGAGAACAAAGAAGGATATTTTTCAAAATCGTCTCTTTCTAACACACGTGCTCTTGACCTTACCTTTTAATTGCACCATGTGCAAGAGAGCGAAAACTCTCTCGTTTGACAACGAATATGCAAAGAGAACAAAGAAGGATTCCTTTCAAAATCGTCTCTTTCTATCTTACGTGCTCTTGACCTTACCTTTTAATTGCACCATGTGCAAGCAATGCAACAAATGCATGGACGCCGTTAAAAAGCTTTAGAAAGTTGCGAGAGCAATCTTCAATTCGTGCTAAAGCTTCTGCATGTTATTAGGAAAATACACACACATGCCTTAAGTTAATTATTAAGCTCACTTAGTATATGCACTTGTTTGATTTATTTTAAAAAATATAAGTAACATTATTTGTAAATGCTTCATTAACGATTAACAGCTGCTGAGCTTTAGTAACAAAGGAAAACAGAGCAAAGCCGAACGACCGGCAGCTAATTAACAAAAAAATAAATATTGAAACGCTTCAATTGCATCTTGAGCTTTACACGATCTCAAGCGTGATCAAGATAAAGAAACATGCTAGTAGAAGGCTTCACGTGGCTCCTTAGCATCCTAATGGGCTATCAGTTCTTTCGTTGGCTCATCAATGTCTATAAAAAAGTAACTACGGAACCGACAAATGGCGGGATGCAAAGAGTGCAAAGTTTTGATAAGCAGCAGCCGGCACAGGTGAATGCTCAACTTGAAGAAGAAGCAACAGCTGTGTCGGCCTGCCTAACGGTGTCGAAGGCGGTATCGGTGCCAAGCGAGATTAGTGCAAATGAGAAGCTTAGTGCCACAGCAAGCATGGGGAATGCAGGCAGCAGCAACCACGGCCGCAACAGCCGCCGTCGTCACAGTAGCAGCAGCAGCAGCAGCAGTACCGCGAACAGCAGCCGCAACAAATCATTACAAAAACAACACCACAGTGAGGTATGATCACAATCACTGATTGTCTGAAATGAAAAATTATGTCGTAAATAAGTAAATGCATACATGTATATGCTAATCAATATATTACATTTACATGTATGTGTGTGCATATTTATATGATTGTATTGCAAAAAGCATAGCACAGACTTAACTCAAAGGTGCAACGAGTGACAAGCGAATAATTTAGTCTGTGCCGTGTGCTCCTCGTGTTCTAATTTATAAACTACACGAAATCGATTAAGCTCTGTAAATTACATACTTCCACTGTGGTGTTGTAACTGATTTTGTTTGTGAGTCTGTGTGCGAGTGTGTGTGCGTATCTGTAATCTTTAAATGTTATCGCTAAACCTATCTGGACTAAAAATAGAACGGCGCCAACGCAAGTTACAATTTAAAAAAATCCTTTTGATTATATAAAACAATCTTAAATGTCCTTAAGCAATGCACAGTAATTAGGGATATAAGGATTCAATTATAATTATTATTTAAATGTAATAACTTTTTATAGTTTGCTTTCGCAATTCGGAAAAGTCCTTTCGATACTATAAAACAGTCTTAAGTGTTCATAATAGCAGTTAAAAGTAACAGAATTAAAACATGATTATTATTAATTTTTTAATTGATCCTTCTGGTTGGGGCTGCCTGTATATCCTGTATTTTAAAAGTACAAATGGTCTATTAAGTTTGTCATAAGCAGAATGCACATAACAAGCAGAAAGAGACGTGAAAGATTCCATAAAGTATACTTGATAAGCATTAGCAGCCTAGGCGATATAGCCATATTCGACTGACTGTCTAACAGTCCGAATAATAAGAAGATCTCAGAGATAGTAAGAGTCAGAGTTACCTAATTTAAAAGTATAAGTATATCAAGTTTGTGTTTTAGAATTTGGGAAATTCTTCTTTCGACCTGCAAAATTGGAAGAGCGAGTTACAATAGCATTTTTGAAGTTTTGCCCTTGAGCTTTGTCACAAATTAAAAGTACCGTAGTAAATATGTGAACTAAAACTTTCTTTACGATCGGATAATAAACTCGGGAGTAAGTTAAGAAATAATTGTTCGCTGCGTGGTATTTGTTTTTGTGAAAAAGGTTCTTTGAGTTTAAATACAGGGTCTCTTATAGTTGGGCTCTTTTTACTGCAGCCTCTCCTACTGGTTATTGTTTGTTTTCGCTTTTATTTATTGGGGTGACATTGAGAACGAATTGATTTGAAGTGAATCGAATTGAATCAAATTGATTGCCTCGTGGCATATCTGTGTGCTCATCTATGTATACATACATCTCTTATGTACATTGCTATGTATGTACATAGCTCAGTTTCAAAGCATTTACATTCCTTGCAGATTTTGACAATGAGCAAGGATATGGAATCGCACAGCATTCCCATAGCGGAGGGCACAAATGCTGAGCATGTGCTCTATCGTTTGAAACGTGGCTCCAAGCTATGTGTTCATCCGGATGTCTCGTTGCTGGGCCGCAAGATTCGTCTACTCACCAATTATCCTGCCGAGGGTAAGAAGTTTGTCCGCACGGAATATCGTGTCCTGGGATGGCAACTCAAGGATGGCAAGCAGGTTACATCCATAGAGCATCCGGAACTACATGTGGTGGATACAGATCTCTACAGCGAGTTGCTGTTGAATATTTCGGGCACATTTCGTTTCTACTTTACTTTCGCCGATCGGTAAGATCATTTAAATTTATTTCTTTCTTCTGAAAATAATTCCTTTTTCATTGCAGAGATGGAGAAACAAATGATTCACCTGATGGTGCTTTGTATGTGCAAGTGGAGCCCACCTTGCATGTGGGTCCAGTGGGCGCCCAGAAGATAATTCCCCTTAATTCTGTGCGCTGTCAAACGGTGATGACCAAACTGCTGGGTCCACTTCACACTTGGGAGGCTAAACTGCGCGTGGCCAAGGAATCTGGCTATAATGTCATTCACTTTACACCCATTCAAGAGCTGGGAGGATCACGTTCTGGCTACTCTCTACGTGATCAGCTCCGTGTCAGCTCAAATTTTGCTACGAAGAAGGGCGACAAGGTCACTTTCGAGGAAGTTGAAAAAGTGATCAAGAAATGCCGACAGGAATGGGGCGTAAGTAATGCAATGAAGCTATCTTTATACCATTGCAGAGGGTATTTAATTTTGTAACAAAATGTGTATACCTTTAGGAGATTTATATTCCTGGTCAGAATGACGAGCTAAGTCGACATATGTCTATCCGTCAAATTCTATAGAAACTCTCAGTTTTTGAGCAATCTTATTGAAACTTGGTTTAGGTTTGTCTTCCTACCGCAGACAAAATGTCGGAATCAATCGAATTCGATCGCTAGTTCATATGTTATAGGGATAGGAAAATTATATAAAAACTTTGCTGTTTCTTATGACATCTCTACCAATGTCTCAGACTATGTACTTTTCATACTTTGCATTTTACCTCCTCACCAAGTTTGGTTAAAATCTAACAACTATATAGTTAGGATACCAACGTTGTTGTTTTTCATGATATCCCCAGTGTCCTTACAGACTGTATTTATACATAGTAATTAAGTTTAGTTAAAATCGAACTACTATGTCATTCTGCTTTCGCCACTAGCGTGGACTGCTGTGATAGAAAAGATCGGTGGAAAATTGAATACAGTGCTCTGCAAGGGTATTTAATGTAATTTAATCAAATATATCTTTTCATTCTTATTGTAATTCTTCTTATTCCCATCCTTAGGTCGCATCCATTTGCGATATTGTGCTGAATCACACGGCTAATGAGTCAGAGTGGCTGGTGAAGCATCCGGATGCCACTTACTCCTGTGCCACCTGCCCCTATTTGCGTCCCGCTTTCCTGCTCGACGCTGCATTTGCATTATGCGGCGCAGATATTGCCGCTGGCAGCCTGGAGCATGTGGGAGTGCCTCAGATCATCGATCAGGAATGCCATTTGGAAGCTTTAAAATACCAATTGCATACGACTTATCTATCCAAGGTCAATATTCACGAGCTGTATCAGTGCAATGTTATGAAGTATGTGAATGAGTTCATGTCGCAGGTGCGCAACCGTAAGCCGCCCCAGAATGTGGCAAAGCAATCGCGTTTTAACGAGATCAAACTGATACAGGATCCGGAATATCGACGCTTGGGTAGTACCATTGATTTCGAGTTGGCATTGGAGGTCTTTAATGCTTTCCATGGCGACTGTTTCGATGAGGAGTCGCGATTCCGCAAATGTGCCGAGACACTGCGTCATCATCTGGAAGCCCTCAATGATGCTGTGCGCGCCGAGATCCAGGGATACCTCAACTATTCCATTGACAATTGCCTGGCCGGCGTGAGATACGATCGCGTCCAGGCAGATGGACCACGTGTGCGTGAAATCTCCATAAAGCATTCCGTGTTCATGACGTACTTTACACAAACGGGCACGGAGGGTAAATCTCTTCTGGAGATTGAGGAGGATATGTACGGAGAAGCGGGTGCATTCTTCATGGCCCACAATGGCTGGGTCATGGGCTCCAGCGATCCCCTCCTGGACTTTGCCGAGCAGCAACCCAGTCGTGCTAATGTATATCTTAAACGGGAGCTCATCGCTTGGGGAGACAGTGTCAAGCTAAGATTCGGCAAGCGACCGGAGGACAGTCCATATTTGTGGCAACACATGACCGAGTATGTGGAGACAACAGCTCGCATTTTCGACGGTGTTCGTCTGGACAACTGCCACTCGACGCCGTTGCATGTGGCCGAGTATCTGCTGGATGCGGCACGCAAAATTAATCCCGAGTTGTATGTTGTCGCCGAGCTCTTCACCAACTCCGATGGCACTGACAATGTGTTCGTCAATCGTCTGGGAATCACTTCGTTGATTCGGGAAGCACTTTCTGCTTGGGATTCCCATGAGCAGGGTCGTCTGGTCTATCGTTATGGTGGCTCTCCCGTCGGTGGCTTCTATGCGAATCCAATCCGTGATGTGGCTCCGTGCGTGGCACATGCTCTTTTCATGGATCTGACGCACGACAATCCTTCAGCTGTGGAGAAACGTTCGGTCTACGATCTGCTGCCCTCCTCCGCCTTGGTGTCCATGGCATGCTGCGCCACAGGCAGCAATCGAGGCTACGATGAACTCGTGCCACATCATGTAAGTAGGAATGTATTATATTATATCTATACTTATTTAATATTTACTATTTCCCTGGCAGATTCATGTGGTCGACGAGGAACGTGCTTATCAGGAATGGGGCAAGGGTGTTGACTTCAAGACGGGCATTGTGGCCGCCAAGCGTGCTTTGAATATTCTACATGGCCAGCTGGCGGAGGAAGGTTTCAGTCAGGTGTATGTGGACCAAATGGATCCCAATGTGGTTGCTGTAACGCGTCATTCACCCACCACCCACCAGACGGTTATTCTGGTTGCACATACCGCATTTGGTTATCCAGATCCCAATGCTGGAGCAACTAATGTGCGTCCGCTGCGTTTCGAGGGTGTGTTGGACGAGATTATCCTCGAGGCAAACCTGACCATGAAGAGCGACAAGCCTTTTGATCGTCCGGCGCCCTTCAAAAAGGACGAGCATGTCATCAACGGCTTTACACAGTTCCAATTGTCACTCCAGGAGCACATACCACTCAGCAAGTCGCAAGTGTTTGAAACGAGCTCCTATGTGGATGGCAACAACACACAGCTCAACTTTGCCAATCTCCGACCCGGCACAGTGGTTGCCATCCGGGTTTCCATGCATGCGTCTGCCCGCAACAGTTTCGATCGTCTGCAGAAAATAACGAATGCATTGAGAGTTGAATCTGGCTCCCAGTGTGCGGATCTACAAGCGATTGTCTCCAAGTTGGATTTACCTGCACTGAGTCGTGCTCTCTTCTGCTGCGATCAGGAGGAACGTGACTTGGGATTCGGTGGCTCCGCTTATGATATTCCCAACTTTGGTCCCATTGTCTATTGCGGCCTGCAAGGATTTGTTTCTCTACTAACTGAGATCTCACCACGCGATGACCTGGGACATCCATTGTGCAACAATTTGCGTGATGGCAACTGGATGATGGGTAAGCAGAAAAAGCATGTAAATTGAAAAGAATCAACTTATGTCACTTCTTCATAGATTACATTGCGGATCGTTTGAACAACTTTGAGGACTTGAAACCGCTTTCTGTCTGGTTAAAGGCAACCTTTGAGCCGCTGAAGAACGTGCCACGCTACCTCGTACCTTGTTACTTTGATGCCATTGTGAGCGGAGTTTACAGTGTACTCGTTAATCAGGTTAATCAATTGATGCCCAGGTGAGTTGATAACTCAATAAATTTAACAATTAAATAATACTAATACCAGGCACTGAAAATAATGATAATTGTTCAAAATAGCAACATAAACTAGTGGGCGGTCACAGTCGAGCACGCTCGACAATTGAATACCCTGTGCCCAGGTGTTCTGTACTGAAAGTTGATTTTCGATGTACCGTTCCTATGGCAGCTATATGATATAGTTAACCGATTCTAACGAAATTTGGTCAGGATGTATAATACCAGTCCAGATGCATATTCTATTAGTTTGGTTTTGATATCTCAACAAACAAAAATCTTTTCCATACTAAAACTTCATTTTCGATGTACCGTTTCTATGGCAGCTATATGATATAGTTAACCGATTCTAACCAAATTTGGTCAGGATGTATAATACCAGCCCAGATGCATATTCTATCAGTTTGGTTCTGATATCTTAACAAACAAAAATCTTTTCCATACTAAAACTTCATTTTCGATGTACCGTTTCTATGGCAGCTATATGATATAGTTAACCGATTCCAACCAAATTTGGTCAGGATGTATAAAACCAGCCCAGATGCATATTCTATCAGTTTGGTTCTGATATCTCAACAAATAAAAATCTTTTTCATACTAAAACTTCATTTTCGATATATCGTTCCTAAATATGGCAGCTATATGATATTGAAGACCGATTCTAACCAAATTTGCTCAGGATGTATAATACCATCCCCGATGCTTATTCTATTAGTTTGGTTCTGATATCTCAACAAACAAAAATTCTTGTATATACTAATACTTCATTTTCGATGTATCGTTCCTTTGACAGCTATATGATATAGTTAACCGATTCTAACACAATTTGGTCAGGATGTATAATACCAGTCCAGATGCATATTCTATTAGTTTGGTTTTGATATCTCAACAAACAAAAATCTTTTCCATACTAAAACTTCATTTTCGATGTAACGTTCCTATGGCAGCTATATGATATAGTTAACCGACTCTAACCAAATTTGGTCAGGATGTATAAAACCAGCCCAGATGCATATTCTATCAGTTTGGTTCTGATATCTCAACAAATAAAAATCTTTTTCATACTAAAACTTCATTTTCGATATATCGTTCCTATGGCAGCTATATGATATTGAAGACCGATTCTAACCAAATTTGATCAGGATGTATAATACCATCCCCGATGCTTATTCTATTAGTTTGGTTCTGATATCTCAACAAACAAAAAAATTGTATATACTAATACTTCATTTTCGATGTATCGTTCCTATGGCAGCTATATGATATAGTTAACCGATTCTAACCAAATTTGGTCAGTATGTATATTACCAGCCCAGATGCATATTCTATCAGTTTGGTTCTGATATCTCAACAAACAAAAAAATTTTCTATACTAATACTTCATTTTCGGTGTACCGTTGTACAGATGTACCAAATTTGGTCAGGATGTAGAACAACAGCCCAGATGCATATTCTATCAGTTTGGTTCTGATAAGATAGATTATTTTATTGTTTGTTAACAAGTTTATTATTATTAGTTTTCTTTTCTGGTTTTTGTAGACGACTTAGATACATCTTTATTATGTAGTTACCATTATTTTTTTTAAGTTACCTCAATATTTTTCTGAAATTTATTCATACTTCTTTTCAGTTTTATTCGAGATGGTCACCACTTTAGCCAAGCTCTGGCGCTCTCAACGCTGCAGTTTCTGGCTGTCTGCAAGTCTGCCAATCTGCCTGGATTTAGTCCAGCCATTAGCCCACCAAAGCCGCCTCAGCAATGTGTCACATTGTCTGCCGGTCTGCCACACTTCTCCACCGGTAAGTATTCTCAATCTCCGACTGACTATTTGCAAACTTATCTATATATTTCTCAGGTTATATGCGCTGTTGGGGACGTGACACGTTTATTGCTCTGCGTGGCACAATGCTGTTGACTGGCAGATTCCATGAGGCACGTTTCATCATTCTCGGCTTTGCAGCTGCCATGCGTCATGGCCTGATACCGAATCTGTTGGACAATGGAACCAAGCCACGTCTCAATTGCCGTGATGCAGTTTGGTGGTGGTTGCACAGCATTAAACAGTACGTGGAGGAAGCACCCAAGGGCGGAGATATTCTTAAGGACAAGGTGTCGCGTATATTCCCCTACGATGATTCGGAGCCTCATGCACCGGGCGCCTTTGATCAGTTGCTCTATGACGTCATGCAGGAGGCATTGCAGGTGCACTTCCAAGGATTGCAATATCGCGAACGGAATGCAGGCCACGAGATTGATGCTCATATGGTGGATCAGGGATTTAACAATCACATTGGCGTGCATCCCGATACTGGCTTCGTTTTTGGCGGCAACAGCGCCAACTGCGGCACCTGGATGGACAAAATGGGCTCATCCGAGAAGGCGGGCAACAAAGGACGTCCCAGCACACCCCGAGATGGCTCCGCCGTAGAGTTAATTGGCTTGCAATACGCCGTGCTGCGATTCATGCAGGGACTCGGCGAGCGTCAAGTTATTCCTTATGGAGGCGTAGAACGCAAGGGTCCTTCGGGAGAGAAGACAAAGTGGACATACAAGGAATGGGCAGATCGCATACAGAAGAACTTTGAGCAGAATTTCTTTGTCAAGGACACGGATACGACATCGGTGGCCAACAAGAAGGGCATCTACAAGGACTGCGTTGGTGCCACCCATGATTGGACGGACTTCCAGCTGCGTTGCAACTTCCCTATAACATTGACAGTTGCGCCAGATTTGTGCAACCCACAAAACGCCTGGCGTGCTCTGGAGCAGGCCAAGAAGCATTTGCTTGGACCGCTGGGCATGAAGACATTGGATCCCGACGATTGGAACTATAGAGCCAACTATGATAACTCCAACGATTCGACAGATTGCACTGTGGCCCATGGCGCCAACTATCATCAGGGGCCCGAGTGGGTTTGGCCTATTGGTTTTTATCTGCGAGCACGCCTAATCTTTGGCAGAAAGTGCGGCTACCTTGATGTGGCCATTGAGGAAACGTGGGCCATACTACGTGCCCATCTTCGCGAGCTGCAGACATCCCATTGGCGTGGTCTGCCCGAGTTGACCAACGATAATGGCAGCTACTGCAGTGACTCCTGCCGCACCCAAGCCTGGAGCATAGGCACTGTCCTGGAGGTGCTCAACGATCTGCATGCTCTGGGCGCCGATAAATAGGCCAATTATTTTCACATATATTCAACGAATCTCTCGACTGCAGAGATATATAATTATACACTTAACTAAATTAACCAAGATAAAAGAAAAACAAAAACAACCTCATTATTGGTAGATGCTACAAAGAATTTGGTTTAATGATTCAATTAATGGGCGTAACCATAAAGTTATTTGTTCAATTTGTTACCAAAGTTGTTGATCATCCCATGCTCTATTAAAGTTCTTTAATCTCTACCTGTTGTTTGCCTTCATATCGATCTAGGAAAAATAACTATTCCTGGCCAGTCGCATGCAGGACGTTTTTGGCGGACAAATTGGTCCACTATTCTTAGCAGTTATATCTAGCAGGGAAACAGGACGGATTACTTGTGGTTCTTTGCTAACGGGTTTGTCTTTCAGTTTTAATGGTTCTGTCTCTTTGGGGGAATCTGGTAAATGTATGTCTATCACACCTACAGCGGCCTCCCATTGTTGATCGTCTTTTTCGGCAGTAGCCTCGCATTTCTTACATTTCTTGCTTTCCTCCAACTTTCAAATAATTATTCCGATTCAATATTAAATCTTAATAAGAGACCTAACTTACGCTTTGGCATCTCTTGAAGACTTCGACAGCTGCGGAGCACGTCAACTCATAGGCGCCATGCAGGACGATCTTTTGTACGACATCCAAAACGATGGACATGCTTGTGCTTCCACTCTAAATGACAATGACAAGATGTACAAATTTTGAAGAAAAAATTTAATATTTACGTACGTTAAAAGCAAAGCATCATTATTATAAAACTACAGATTATGAATATATAATATGTTTTATATATTTATTCACGTATGCTATAAATAATAAAGGCACTTCTCTCTTAGAGCTGCTCAGATAGTTAAATCAAAATAAATTAAATGAAAAAAAAGACAGGGATTATTGGGGAACTGCACTATATCTAGATCTGAATGTCATCTTCGGTTGTTACTTTTTGTTTTTGTTTTTTAAAAACTGCTTAAAATACTTTTTTTAAATGCTTAAAATATAATTATTATGGTATAACTATAATAGGATAACTTCTAGTCAAGCATTCTTGAGTACACATTTTGCATTGGGTTTTATTTACATAGGTAATAGGATTTGTTAACTTGAAGTATTTTGACGCATTAGCCTATATAAATATTATCATCATTATCATCAGTAAAACTAAGTAAAAACTATATGTACATAAAGCTTATTGGCCCTGTGAGCGGTACGTATAAATATATATGTATGTATAAGTATTTACATAATATTTTGGAATAGGTTATCTTAAATTTCATCAAGTTTAATGCTCGCTTGCGCGGACGGCGTAGTCGTCGTCGAAGTCGTGTCTTCACTGTCGTCCTTAATGGATTTTAGTTCTCGCCCCATATTTTCTATCTGCAAACTAAGACCGATTCCCGGTCCTTTGTTTACTTCGTTAAGCTTCGGCTCAGGAAGACAGTTCTCGTTGCCATCTGCATCGCGTTTAATGCGGATCATGGGCTGGGCAGTCGTTATTTGCTGCTCCTTAAGTTGCAGCAATTCCCTTCGAATGGCTTCGACATTGACGGCGTCGCTTGATTTGTTAGCCGGCAAGTCAGCCGGTAATAAGGTACTGTTTGTTTTCATCCGAGTAGCATTGGCCAGGAGCACAAGTGGCAGTGGCAATCGTTGAGCTAATGATGGCACAACATCAGCTGATATGTTTTTTAGCAACTCTCCTGTTTTATAAGAGAGCGGCTCAAAAACTCCAGCATGTGCCTCCTGCTCCTCACGTGCGTGTGCATTTTCCGTAAGCATTTCCATCAATGAAACTGGTTTACGTTCTTTCACTGTGTTGTTAACTTGTTGAGGTTGAGGTTGTATTTGTGGTTGAGATTCTTGTTGTGGTGGTGGTTGCGGTTGCGGTATCGGTTGCTCTACCTTTTTTACTTGTTCATCTTGACGGTTGGTTTCCTTGACTTTACTCAAAGCTTCAGCGAGTTCATTAACTGCTAAAGGTTTTGGATTATCCGGGTTTTGATTTGCCAATTCATCATTTAACTTGTCCACACTGCGTTCCAGCAACTTTACTGTGTTTTCATTCTGTGGCTTTTGTTTCGCCAACTCCACATTTAGTTCATCCACAGTACGTTCCAAGAGCTGCATTTTCTCTTTGAGTTCCTTTTGTGATTCTCGCAGCTCATCTGCATTTTTTTTATTATCCTTTTGCTCTTCAGCTGTAATTTCCTCCTCCTTTTTAATGGCAGCACCATCGATCGTTTGTTGTGCAGTCGCTGCCAATAAGGGAGGCGTCTTGGGCTTTTCTTCAGCTTCTGCAGCTGCCGCAACAAAATCTTTAGGTTTGTCAAGCGTCAAGTTTTTTTTTTCAATTGTCACGGTTTCATCCTTTTCCTCTGCTTTAGCCTCCACTTTTGGTAATTTCTCTGCTTTGTCTAAGGGTGGTTCGTTTTTCACGTCCAGGGAATGTGATTCGTCTACGGGTAGCGGGGGCATCGGTGGGCTATCCGAAGAAGTGCTTACAATATTTGGCTTTTCAATAATCTTTATGCTATCTACGTTAAGTTCACGTTTGCCGTCTTCAAGCTTTTCTAATACTTCTTTAACTACAGCATCGTTGGGTTCTTTTACTAAATGTTTAAGTATTTCAGAGTTCTTTAGATCTAAGGCTGGCGGTGGTTTTTCGTTGGGTATTAGAGGTGTTATCATTTGCACTCCATCAAACTGTGGTCCAGAACTCTGTGCATCAATCGCATTCAGATTCGCATATGTACCCAGTATCATGAGACAAAATCCGCTAACAAATACAAATTGTGCCAAAGTTCGTTCCGTTGATTCCTTTTTGATGATTTTCCGAAAACTCGAGGCTGGGAACATTATGCAAATAGCTACGCCAATTGTGGATCCCACCAAGCCAATAATCAGTTCAACCGAGGGAATCACGAGAGCTACACACAGCGAGAAGATTACGATAAAAAGCGTTATCAAACGAAAGCGACGCTCTGGAATATAACTGGTGTTTTCCGTGTGTCCTTGCTGTGTTACAAAATCCAAAGCAAAGATTAATATATAAGTTCTGGTTTAGTTTACAAATTGTTCCTCTAACCTTTCTGTATAGCAGAGAGTAGATGCTCGCTCGACACGGAAATATGACCAGGGGAAAGCTGAATGCAATCGAAAGCACAAATCCAATTTTAATGATGTCGCTGCCAAACGAGGGTGACAAGTTAACCAAGATATTTCCTGAGAATGTAATGTAATATTAATATTAACAACAATTCCATATACATATGTAAATAGTATTTTACCGGAAAAGCTGTGCTGGCAGAAAGCCACATATCCAAAGAAACCAACAGCTATATAAACTAGTGTACAAATCCAGGTGGCATTGCGTACAATGGCATTTAGTTTTTCTAGACTCTGGTTATTAATGCTGCCAAAGACTTCAAAAAGTTGCCTGCAATTTAATATGTAAGCTTAAAGTATATATCAATCATATCGCTTGAAGATTACTTACATTTGACAGGATAAAGCCATGCTGAAGATGGGCAAACACTGTAAAACTCCAGCTGGTTCCCAGTAGAGAACCTTCTCTGTCCAATCGTTGGCGACAATATGCGATTCGGACTCAAGTACAATCTTTAGCATAAGGCAAACGTAGAATCCAATGGAAGCGGTGCACACAGCCGACAAACTGTCCACATTACGTAGCATACCCAGTGGCACAATACAGCAGATAGTAATTGCTATCATAACCACTGTACGTAGATGGTTGTGTTCAGCGATATCCAGCGCAAATAGCTTGGAGACAATTTGTGGGCCCAAGTCGCCGACGACCACAAAGTATGTGATACATGTACCGATAAGGTAACCAATTATACAGAGTTCTGCCAATAGTTTGCCGGATGTACCGAATGCGTGAAGACCAAGAAGTTCGAAACTCTTGCGACGTGTCAGCAGCGAAGTTTTGATGAGATAGTGACAACAAATGCGAGTAATCCAATTGCTTAGCACAAGCAATACAATCGAGAGTATGATGCCGCACTTTTGGAAGCAGAACGGCATCGCCAAAATGCCGACGCCAATAATGCTGTTCGCAAGCGTCATAACATGACCCGAATAAGAGAACATGATGCAATGTTACTTTCACCTGATGACTGATGAGCTAAGCCGAAATTTGTCAATGTCGCAATGTCGCAGCAGGGCAGACTTTCTTCTTCCGTATGTGAGCTAGCAATAACTGAAACACAACAAAGAGATAGCTAGTAGGCTGTAGGTATTGTAATCAGAACGGTAATCAATCAGTCACTTACCTCTTATCTCTGTACAGAAGTCGAAAGCAATAACAAATATCTGAAATTGAAGGCAGTTTGGCGTTTGATATAATAGGCTTACATTGAGCAAGCGAATACTATTTTAAAATACATTAAATACTATAATATGTAGAAATTGCATTTGTTTGCTGTTCACATTTTCGCAGTCTTTTAAAACATATTTTTGGTAACGTCAGCATTGTTTAGATTGAGCTCAATTGTTGTTGTTGTTTCGTTTACTTCAGAACAGTTACAATTGGATGCAGGGCTGCAAACTTTTTGGAGGAGAAAATAGTGCAAGCCAACTGGCAGCATCGGCAAAGCGCGCTTTTTAAAAATTATAAAATTGAACGCGAAAGTCAACCGCTGCCAGATTTTTAGAGAAAACTAGCTATTTCTTACTGGAAAGCATCTGAAAAATAGCTGCTATTGTAATGTAAAATAGCAAAAACAATAAACTGGCAGCCCTTAACCCAAAAACGGCGTGGCAGCCTTGAATCTCAGGAAAAAATACCGATTCCGAACGTCTATTATTATTATATTTTATATTTTGTTATATTTACTAGGATTTTCAAAATCTAAATATTTTTTAATAAAGCTCTTCTGATCTATATGTTCTAAAAAAAAATAATTTTAAATCAAAAATTTTGAAAATACTTAAGTACTAAGCGAACTTCACAGCTGATTCGCTAGGGCTGGGAGCGTGAGAGAGATTCTAAAATAAAGGAATTAATTTTTCTTTATAAATTTAATTAGAAGCACAACATTAATTCTTATTTAAATTTTTTTCCCTTTCGTGAATTTTTATGCTAAAATTCATGATCTGCTGCATTTTTGTGCTCATCATCCAAGTACATCACTAGTTTCAACCAGTGTATCCATAAAATAATTAACAAAATACTAGGTGGCAACGCAAATTTTCATGAATGGTGGCAACGCTACAGCCTGTGTTTCTTTCCGTTCCGTAGACTGCAATCGTCAAGATGGCCGATGTAATTTTTATTTAAAAATCTAAAAAAATATTAAACATCTGTGTGCAGAACTACTAAACTTTATCATATTTACATTGTCCAATATTCTGCACATGCATGCAAATGTTATTTTAGAGTTTCAAGTGCAATATAGCATTTAAAAGTGTACACTGATTGTGCTAATCAATACCCCTTATTTTTTTTGTATTGTTGCAAACAGCAAGTTGATGAAACTCTTAAGAAGAAGCGTACCTTCAAGAAGTTCACCTACCGTGGTGTGGACTTGGATCAGTTGTTGGATATGCCCAAGTGAGTAAATTAAAATGCGACTCCCAGCGGCGTCCCAAACTAACCTCATTGTTGTCATTCCCTATTACCTTTCGCCTTCCCTTTCTCGCGCGCGCAGCAACCAGCTGGTCGAGCTGATGCACAGCCGTGCCCGCAGGCGTTTCTCGCGCGGTCTGAAGCGCAAGCCGATGGCTCTGATCAAGAAGCTGCGCAAGGCCAAGAAGGAGGCTCCTCCAAATGAGAAGCCAGAGATCGTCAAGACTCATCTGAGGAACATGATCATTGTGCCCGAGATGACCGGCTCCATCATTGGCGTTTACAATGGCAAAGACTTCGGCCAGGTAAGCAATTGAACAAATTATCAATCCAACTGGAACTATTGTACTAAAGTCATGTCATCGTTTAACAGGTTGAAGTTAAGCCAGAAATGATTGGACACTATTTGGGCGAATTCGCGTTGACCTACAAACCCGTGAAGCACGGTAGGCCCGGTATTGGTGCCACCCACAGCTCGCGTTTTATTCCCCTCAAGTAAGCGGCAATGTCTGCAGCAGAGTCGTCGCCTACATGTTGTGTGGATTGCGGCTTGTTTTTGGATTTTTACGCATAATAAAGGAAACGTAATTTTTTAAGAACGTAATGCAGCCTTTCAATAACGCAAACTAAAGAGGAAAACAACAAATGCTTAACAAATTTACGTTTAATATTTATTGGAACTTGCAAATTGTATATATCGTATTGGATTTATGTGTATGCATCTTAAGAGAAGCTATCTACGCTTTCGCACGCTGTTGCTGTTACTGTTGGTGACCACAACACGATCGTAGGCCGTGTCCTTCATGTTCGATTCACGTGCTCCATTGTAAACCATTTGTCGCGCCGTGCTATGGGGATGATGTGGATGGTGTATGGTGGACACCGGGTCGTTCACATCGGCAGATCCATACGCGCTGTCTTTGACTTGAGAATCATTGTGGGAGCGATTAAAATAAATCGACTGGACGTTGGTGGCAGGTGGCACAGCAGATGCTACTGGATTAGATAGCACTGGGAGTTGAGCAAGCGATTGAAAGGCATTAGTTAAGCCCATAAAAGTCACCGTTTTACTTTGATTAGTTCTGTTGGCAAGATTGTTATTACCACTCGTGAAGAAGGCACTGCCATTGGGCGCATTGCTGCTCTGCAAAGGTTGCAGCCTTTGGTTATTGGTGTTAAAAGCGGTATAGGAGTTGGCGTTGTCAATGGCCGGTATGCTGGTGAACATGGCCGTCTGCAGCGAGTCGGACTTGGAGCGCTGAAGAATACTCTTGGTGGCGCCTCTGGTGCCTACGGCGATGGAGTTCTTAGCAGGAGTGGAGGAGCGGGCGTCGTGCGGCACATCGAGTGAGGTTAGTAGGTTACTGCTCTGTGACTGATTTAAATAGCCGTCGACTTGCAGAAGTGGCTGACCCTTACCTAAGCGGTTCAGCTCCATTTCCATAGAATTATAAATGGTCAAATTGCTGGCCAGCATATCCTGTCTAGAGCCCAGAGTAAGCAAACTGTCTGCATTGTTGAGCGTCGAGGATGACGCCAGGTTAACGGACTTGGATGAGTGCAAGGCCATTCCCATTTCGCTGGGTCCCTGCTGCAGTGCGCCCGTGCGAGGATCAAAGTGTTTCTGTGTGGCATCTTTCAGTGTACTCTTTATTTCTTTGGATTTCTCCAGCTGCTGTGGTTGCCGTATTGAAGAAATGTGACCCGGCATTGGTTCGCGTGAGATTGACGATGTTGGTGAAGCCGAATTAGTCTCCTCGTTCTCTTCCTGTTAACACAAAAGAATATTAATGAATTACATTTGGGAAAAAGATACAACTATGGGCAACTTACTTCATCCTCCTCTGTTATAATAGACGACTCGATCCAGTCTTTAATGCGATTCTTCTTTAGCTGACGATCGACATTAGTTTCAATTCCGCAATCGGCCAATGTGTAAAGCAGGCGATTCTTCTCGTCCGGGCTGCTGTGAAAGGAATACATAGAAGGACACAGTTCGTCTGTCTCATATTCGGCCATTTCCTTTTCCGCCGTCTTGGCCAACCAGCGATCATCCATGAACTTTGTCAAATCTCCCAAGCTCTTTGGTCGGTTGCCACTTCGCGGCTCCAGAAAGCGTTTAAACATTCGCTGCGCTCGGGAGGTCAACAACTGCAAATTATCATAACTAATTAATATTTTTATTGCATATAATTGAGCTGCATATTACCTTGAACAGTTTGGGTGTACGTCGCAGTGGCATCATCATTATACTTCCTTGCCAGACCATATAGCGCATATAACGAGGATCCTCCGAACAAGCCTTTTGCCAGGGCAAACATCCTGTCAGGCAAACAAATATGACGATTCCAAATTGCCAAACATCGTGACTGGGATCGGCCCTTCAAAGATGAATATGTATATCTGTTTAAGTCCAAACTTCCTGTAACTTACTTGTAGGTGCCTTCGGGCTTAACTTCTAATACTTCGGGTGGACTGTAGGGCAACCATTCATTGCGCCGTTCCACTGCGGTACCAGTTTGGAAGGACTCGCCGAAATCACAAAGTTTGATGCGTTGAAAGTCCGAACGATATATGAGCACATTATCTAGTTTGATATCGCGATGCACAATGTCTCTATAAGAAAAGTAAGGTTAAGTAGAGTATTTTTTGATCAAGTTGAACGAAGAGTGAAGCGTGTTATATTTTCATATCTACGGGTTTTAGAACTACATAAAAATATCATTATACAAACTAAACATAATTTTCTTGATAGCAAGTATATGTATTTTTTAATTTCTCATTACTTTGCTCCATGAAAAAATGTACTTATAATAATGCATAACAAAGTTTGTGAATTCATTTAATAGAAACTTTTATTAAATATTTTGTTTAATATGTCCTTATATTTTTGCTACAGCGCACTTCAATATTTTTGAATGTTTGAAATGTGAAATTAAAGAAAAAATATAAATTTCACATAAAAAAAATTTGATTTTCTGTTACTTTTTAAAATGATTAACAATGCTACTTACTTTGAATGCATGTAATCTATGGCGGATGCCAACTGTTTAGCCACGCGTTTGCTGTAGACTTCTCCTACGCCCGTCTCAGTTACATTTGAAGTAAGATCACCTGCATGATAAATAGGCAATAAGTAAATGGAGATTTATCAATCAGATAATGCACTTACCCAGTGGTGCATATTCCTGGGTGAATACGTAAAAACCAGCTGTCTCAAAGGCCACATCGTAGGTGGTTACAATATGCCGATGCACGCCCAAATGGAGTCCATAATGAAATTCGCGATAGAAATCACGTAATGTCACATATGGCTTAGGAACCGCCTTCAGTACCATTTCAGTTTGAGATCCGCGATGCTCAACCAGCAATATCTTTCCAAACCATCCTTCACCCACAATTTGAATGATATCAAACTCATCCACTAGTTGTATCTAAATCAGGGAATAAGTCATTAATAAATAATTAATTTTGTCGGCATGTGCATACTGATTGATGGTTTCTGCCCCAAAATATTGTGATCAGTTTAATAATTACCCAATATATATGTTCACCCGGCTAGACATATTTAATATTACTCTATTTTTGATATAATGCCCAGTCGCTGTTTGTAGCCCAATAAAATGAGTTTTTTTTTTTCTTCATTTACGGTAGCGTTAACTATTAGCTCAGAGAAGAGAATGTTGGCCTTATGCCAATCAGAATGATCTTAAACTAAACTGACTGACCGAAGTTTAAATACGCTATAAATATTTAAAAACAAAATTTACTTCGCATTACTTAATGATTATATATTCACAAATCTGTTTTGTTCACACATTAAGTTAATCTTTTTTTGATTTCAAATTAAATATAGAACTTTTCGATATTTCGTTAATAAACAGAGATCTTAAGTCCTACTGTATTTTCACGTCTTTACGGAATTATTCTTGCTTATTTCTTGAATGAAATAACATAATATGATAGACGTCACACACGAGAACAAACATATAATACTAATTAATATTAAAAACTTGAAATACTCTTTGTAAAAGAGTATCAAAAGTTTGTTATACGTTGTGCAACGTCCCCATTGAGATTGTCTGCAGTTGAGTAGAGTCCACAAATCCATGTCTAAGTGAAAAAACCTTTTGATCTTTAAGATAAAAGATTAGGATCGGACTATTATACGTCTTTTTCTGTATATGAAGCGAAAATATAATTTTGTTTTATAAAAATCAGAATAGGGTCTAGAAAGGTCTTTTTAGTACTTACAGAAAAATATATTAATTATATTACTTTATTTTTATAGTCTAAAATTCTTATTCATCGAACTGTTTTGTTTCTGAAATGAGCTTATTATAGACAGTTCAAAAATGTATACTTTTTGAGAATGGGAATTGCATGTGTTCTAATTTCCAAGATGTACATGTAAATACTTCCAGGTCATTAAATCATGATATTGTGCAGATCTCCAAGAAACATTTTCTTCCATGTATTTGAATATTGTTAAGTGAATATGTGAAATTCGCAAAATTCACTTTTATTATGACGAATTTGTAGCTGTATCTGTGCGGGAGGTCGATTATTTATGCCAATTCCGAGATACACATGCCATTTTGATGATTTTGAGTTCTTTTATTGACTTACAATGCGAATACTACGTCTGATATGTTTAATATAAACACAGTGTAAACATTTATTTACCTTCTCCAATTCGAATTCTCGAATTTTGTGTATATGCCCTCGTGGTCTTTTCGACATTTTTGTTGACGATTTGCAGTTGAATTTGCGTTTTACATGTGTTGAATTTGGCGAATAATATTTAGAATGTTTCTCAGGAGTGTTTGTTTTAATCAGTTAATTCACATCAGATTTTTTCTTTTTTATATCACTAAAGAAAATAGAAAAGCGAATTACGATTAAATGTGTATTTTTGTTTCCCGAATTAACAACAACGGCAGCAACGCCGTTGTAAATATTTATAGCGGCTGCACAAAGGCAATCAGTATATATTTACAAATGTACACATATGCCTGATTTATGTTACATGTGTTTGTATGTATATTTTTTCGTGCCTGCTGCAGGTTAAAAAAATTATAAGATAAATATCTTTGCATCTTTGGTGTCGTCAGGCAGTAATGTATTTTCATTGCTGGTTTACTTCCTGGAAAATGGGCGGCAAATGCGCTAAATAAATTAATGCAATTTTATAACCCTTGTATTTTGAAACGCATCTGCGGAGTTTTCTGTTTTTTCTGTTGGCATCCCAAAAATACAATTGGTATTTTGCATTAAGTGCCAATCGGCTTAAGTTCAATGTTGTGTAAATATATTTAGTTTAGCGCTTCTTGTTGTTGTCAAACAAATATTTAATTGAACCGTCTAGCTGTCTGCACACACAAACACTCACTCACACATATAAAACACACTCACATGTAAAGCTTAAATATGCAAATAGTATTTTGTTTAGTTCTGACTGTGTTTTGCCTAGGTTTTTGCTTTTGTGAAATTCGCCTCAATTCTTTTCAATTCTTTAGTTATTTTGTGTTTTGTGTGTTTCTTGCCTACACTTTTGCATATTATCAACAGCGAAATTAAAAATAATGCTTTTTGCCTCTTATATAAAAACATAAACCGACACAATCAAAAATCTAATTCACTGACATTTGAATTCTCAACACTCTCCGTTAATTTTCTGTTATTTACTATAAAGCAGTTACTGTCACTCTTATTGTCACTTTTATTCGAGACAGCTGCAGTTACATCTGTATTTTTTTGCATATAAGTTTCACTATCACATTGATTGTTTCTCTTTTTCTCAAATCTTTTGAGGTGTGTTGCACTGTTCAATATGCGTTTTCTTAGTTCTGCATAATTTGTGGCCGCATTCGATGAAAGTCCGTTGCCAACTGCTCTCGACTCTCGACTCTCGCGGTTTTTGTCGTTGGCCAGGAAAACTGTATTGAAAATGTTTAAAAAAAGACATTTTGTTTACGCTGTTTTCATTTCAATTCTACGTGTGCGAGAATTTCCGAAATATTTTAAAGTTTTTTGAAACATATTTGAGAGCTTTGCGAGAGCAAAATGAATCTAGAGAGCGTAGGCATAAATATTGCTCTTACCGCTATGTATGTATTCGATGATCTTGCAAAACTTTGATATAGTTGTATATCAAAGTGTTACACATAGAAAATATACATATTTATGTTTGTTTAGTCAATATTTAGACACAAAATATTTTTTGTTATTAAACTTAAGAGTGACATGTGTGTTAAGTATAAATTTATGCACAAGCTTTTCACAGTTTGATGGATTTTTAATTAAAATCAATAATTAGGTTACATTTATTCCTTTGATTGTAATAATTATGTATTTATTCATTCAATTTGTGCCATTTTAAGCAAAGAGCAGATGCTTAACAGAGCTGTTTAACAGAGCGCTGTTAAAAAGCTCCGCATCAGGTAGCTTAACATAAAGCACGCAAAGCTTGCTCTGGATTATGTCTGTATGTATGCATATACAAAGCACTTGTATAAATGTATGTTTGTATATATATACATGTACATACGCACAAAGGCAACTCTAATTGGTCACTTCCGTTTGGACGACGTTTCCTTGGCGCATGCGACGTTCAACTTCAGTAGTTGCTGCGTTTGACACACATATACCGAGTTTAGAGTTGTCCCCACTGTGTGTGTGTGTGTATGGGTGTGTGCCTGTTGGGAGGGTGCAGGTGCAGTCAACCACTTGTCGCGGGCTATAAAAGCCACCGACATAGGCAAATCGCTTGCATACGTTTGAATGTTACCGTTAGCGCAACAACTGAAATTTTTGGTGTTGCCCAATAGTTATAATTATTAAGCTAGTCCATGTTCAGCGGTCAGTGAGAGTATGTGCTTTAGTATTTGCTGTTGCCAATTATTGTGATAAGTGTTAAAAACTTGACTGGCATAGTTTTTAGAGCTTTAAAATCAAAATTTTTGCATATTTAATTCGTGTATTTGAGAAATATTTAAAATGGATTGGCAAAAGTGAATGATTTAAGCTTTGACAAGAACAGGTATGTATGCAGCAAGTGGATAAAATATTTAAAAGTGATTTATGTTAATATCTAAAATATAAAAGTCACAGATGATCATTTTACGGGTGGGAAAACTGTTTAGTTCTACGAAAATTAATAAAATAAAATAATCAGAAGACATTTTATTCCTTGATTCACATATTTTCTATACATTTTTACCCATTTTCTGCCCAATTTGTATTATTTTTTTGGCATAATTTTAAAATTTAGAACCTATTTTATATACCTCAGTATTTTGTCTCATTCCATTGTGTGGTAGATATTTTCTCAGTGCTAAGAGTTTTCGGCATATATTTAATAGGCCTTTAAAATTTTGGAGTCTGATATTGCCGCAATCTTCAATATGTGAGATTCTTGAAATTTTATAACTTAGCTTATTTTAAAATAGTTAAAAAACATGGCGAAATACGTGAGAAGACAGAAATATTAAATGAAGAATTTATAACTTATATTTTCACTTATAGCAGCTCAATTATAGCTGTTCTATTTTCTATCTAATTTACATAGAACAAATTACCTAATCACTAATTTATTCTAAACGATTAAATTAAATGTTACAAATAGATCGTTTGATTTAATAGAAATGCACTTAAGAAATAATTTTTTTATTTTTACGTGATAAGAATCTTATTCCGACGGTGGAGATTCTTTTTAAATTGAGAGGATAGTTTCGGAGGTTTATTAAAATAAATATGATTATAGTTGAAAAATAACATTTTTTAAATGTTTTGTATTTCAAGAAAGCCAAAATAATTTAGAGCAAAGTTATAATATAGCCTTCTAAAAGATGAACTAATTTGATGTCAGTTCTGAGATATACTGAGCTTTACCCATTTCAATTATTTAATTGAGTCTTCAGTCTGGATTGCGTTTAATTGAGCAGAGCTCTCGACTTAAATTAAACCAATGCGCATATTTAAGTGAAGCAATTAATTATGCGAATCGTTTGCGGAAAAATTAACAAATATATGCATATGAATATGTATAAATGTGTATATTAATGTATTTGTTGTGTTTTACATGATTGAGAACAATGAAAGAAAAGTTATGGTTTTGGTTTTTGTGCTGTAATTGTCAAGTGTTTGTGTGTGCGGCCGCCACACGTCGTATGCGTAATATACGAACGAGCACTCGAAGGGCTAGAGCACATGTCGTGGCCAAACAGATTTCAAGTGTTATGGACATTTCACTTTCACACACTCTCACAAATATGTATGCAGATACGTGTCCAGCTCAATTGAGCATCAAGTGTCGGCTTAAACACTCAAGCAGCTCATTGAAATTGTCGTATGCCACAAACATGCAGAATTAAATCTGTGTCAAAGATCGAGCTAAGAGAAAAAAATGGAGTGTGTCTGGTTTATGCTGTAGTAATTGCAATAAATGTATTAAAAATATATGTGCATATTTTACAGTGTGGATTGGCGTGCGACGGAGTTGGCAACTAAAACGACGACGTTTTGGCCAAGGACACGGACATCGTCGCAACGGCGATGTCATCGACCGGACAAATAGCAAAGACGTCCACGCCACACGACAACGATAACAATAGCATTAACGATCAGCGTGAAACATGGAGCGGCAAGGTGGATTTTTTATTATCGGTTATTGGATTCGCCGTCGATTTAGCAAACGTCTGGAGATTTCCCTATTTGTGTTACAAAAATGGCGGTGGTAAGTACACTGAAAAACTAGATCAACTTCTCAAATCAGGAATATTCATTTTACATATTTTATTCTTTAAATAAGAACATTTTAAGACCATGTTAATAATACTCTTAATATTAATCGAAAACATCAAAGTTCTTAATACAAGAAAGTCAAGAAAATCTTAAATTGTCAGGAAAGTATAAATATGTACTATTTTAAATGAAACAAATGATAGCGCTCTCGGTAAAAAGCCGCTTCAGTTGTGAAAACAACAAGCGCCGGTTCGAAACTCACTCATAACAAAGCAAAATAACATTTATAGAATTACCAAGTCCAAATAAAATGTCTATGAATAAAAAAAAAAGGAATTTAAAATTATAAATAAAAAATTGTTATTTTATTATGATTTTAATTTCAAGAACATTTATCTTTAAAATTATTACTTGGGCTTATTTAAAATGTTTCTTTAATTATTTATTTTTAGACCAAAATTGTTAGTTTTAAGTTTAAAGTATTAATTTTAGAACATTTTCTTTATCAGTGTAGAGAAACAAAAAAAACAGCATTAAATTGCTATCTTTATCTAAAGTTAACTAATTCACATACTCAGATACTTAGTATCCCAATCTTAGGAACTGTTGGGAGGCCAATTAGGGACACAGTCGCATGAACAATGGCAAAGAAAAAATCATTTATAAGGCTTTACACATCATTGAGCGCCACCAGGAACTCACTCAAGTTGCCGCACAACAACAAGTGACTTGGCCTTGTTAACACTTTGACAAGTGCTGCAAAAATGCGTGCGAAGTGCTTGCCATTAACTGGGCAGTAAATGGGAAGAGAAAGGGGGTCATAAGTGCGTACTTCCTATACGAAATTACCCAGAGTCCAAACGTGCAACTCCATACATAAGTTCATACATATGCTGAGACTTGTGATCTTCGTTCGCAACGCCATCATTCAAAACAATTTCAAAGTTAAGTGCTTTTGTATGACAACTAAATCTGGCAGTCATAATCGCATTTGCCACGCCCCCCACCTCCCTCCTCTCTCTCTCTCTCTCTCCAACCAATACTCTCGCCCTTTTATCAGGCAAGCTGACAGCGCGAGTGACTAAGCATCGCCATAAGGGTGTGCAGGACACGCTTTCTAGGCTTTTATTGTTACCCAACTGATGTATATGTATGTATGTACAAGCATACTCGCCTATGTATGTATGTATCTGGCACATCAAAATCAAGACATATTTCTACTTCTTATATGCTACGCATTGTGGCAAATTCATGTGCCGCACACGTTTTTAGACGGTGGCACTTAGGAGTTGAAATGAGTTTTCATTCAAGTGTGCATTTGTGTGTGTGTGTGCCAACTGCTTGCCTTTTTCTTTCTTTATAGTTTTATGACTATTTCATACTTACATACTTTCATATATATACATGCATAAATTGTTGCTTTTGTCCCCAACTACTTTTTTCAGCTCTTAAAAAATAAATTGTTATTTCATACGCCCCATTGCACTCAATCAGTGACAGCTTAGTATTCATTTTATTATATTTTATGATATTATTTTTATTTCATTTTTTTTCATCTTCATCATTTTGTTCTGCTTGCGTTGCCAGGCTTAAGTTAACGTTGTGGCAATACCCACAGGTTGCGATTATTAGCTTTTAATGCCATCATCTTAGTGGGCATTTAATTTTCCTCCTTCTTCCTGAAAGCAACTGGTAAAATACCTCAGCATTAGCTGCTTAATTTCACAATTGCCGTCGTAAGTAGCTTGAGATAGTTGGTAAAATAAATGTGGCTTACTAACAAGTTATGCAACTAGTTGTTGAAGTTGTAAGTCAGGGAGAGATTGCACCTTGTGGTGCGACATAGAACAATAGATATTTGTATATCGTCGTAATTATATAAAAACTAAATTATTTCATATTCCTGAGAATCTAATTTAAAAATTAAGGCAGTTACATAGTAAAGCAATTTTCGATAGTTTTCAACAGTAATTATTTATTATATTAACCTTTGAAATACCGATTTTAAATTTAGATAATAACTGTATATAACTGTAAGATATTTTGTATTTATTGTCTCAAGATTTTCTTAGCTTGTATTGTCCACAAAGCTTATCCATTAAAACCAAAATTATAATCCCATACAATTATAAACTGATGTGGACAATGTATTAACGACATTCCTTTTGCAACAGGTGTATATTTATAAGGGTGCATAGATTTGTATGAGTCCCAAAAAAAATTGGAAAAAGGTTTTCTTCAAGAAAATTCCTGGACCCTGTTTTTAAATTAAAAGATGAAGGTCTTAGCATTTTTTCATAGCATTTCTTTAATAGTTTCAGTTCGATTCTGACGACCGGTATCAAAACTCTTATTCGGTCCAGGACTTTTAAAATATCATAAATTCATAAAGGACCAATTGTCATTAAAACATAATTTTTGTTCATGCAAAGACTAAAAATACAAAATTTTTCAACTCGAAAACTATGAATTTATTTCAGATTTATGGTTTCTTGGTGAAAGCATCTTAGAATTGACCGTAGACTAAATTGATATTTTATTTATAACTATTCTATTATAATTAAAAATAATTCTAGTCTTACTATCTATTTTAATATTTAAAAAATAGTTTTTAAATGATTTGATGTCACTTTCTTGCTTACATAACTTCCTTATGCTTACATTGCATACTTATTTATACACTTGAAATAAACGTAAATGGAAAACCGGAAATGCTAGGAAAAGCAGCGGAAATTGCGGCTTCAACACCAGAGCTGCATTTGATTTTAAGATCCTTATCTGGCATAGCATTATTTTAGGTTTTGTTTTACATTTTCTACATAATTGACAGCGCTCTGTTCAAGCGTCACTTTTTTTTTATTTTTTAGCTATGTGTGTATGAGTGTAGGTGAGGGTGTATATGTGAGTGTGTGTGTGTATGAGCATAACGGCTGTTGTCAATGTAGTCGTCGTAGCCGTCGACGACTTTGTTCGCCCACTTTGCCTGCTAATAGACATAATCAAATCATAAAACGCCCCGCTGTCACTCAACAAAGTATCGATGGCACTTTAGCAATTGCCAGGTCAGGGCAGGGAAAAGGAATGGAGAGAGAAAAAGAGAAAAGAGAAAAAGGGAGGGCAAGGAGAAGGGAGCAGAGTCAACCAACCACGTTAAGGGACGGCGACTGCATGAGACAGGCGAGGTAGGTCCATGCTTCTCTCTATGTCTCTATGTCTCTATATCTCATTGCCAGCCCAGCCAGGATGCTGTTAATGTTTTTAAAATGTCCTTAGAGTGGCACTTGTGAAACAATTTGATTTTGTGTGTGGCTGTGTGTGTGTGTGTGTGTGTGTACAAGCCATAGAGCGACAAAAACAGACACTGACACGGGTCAATCACACACACATTGTTATTCATAATCGGGTGTTGTAAAATAAGTATTAAAGAAGTTGATTGCGCTTTAATCACAACTGCCCAGACAAACTCAGCACTGAAGGCTAGTTCAACCAGCTAACAGCTAACAGCCAGAGAAACAAGCATAATATAATAATAATAATATTGATATATAAATTGATGTACAATCAAGGCTGCAAACCTTCAAAGTTTTGGTAGAGGTTTGAGTCGGAGAAAATTTGATTACATTTTATCAAAAAAAATTGTTTAGCTGTTTTCAGATTTGTCTTGATTTTTAGAATAATAATAAAAATAATAATAATAATAATAATTAAATGTATAATATAAATATTCCCAACTGTTAAACTTAGATAATGATTTTTCCACTGTTTGAAAATCTAGCTGAAATTTGTGGAAAATAATACAATTTCTATGTAGGCCTTTTTCGGTTTTTACTTTCACTTTTATAGAATTTTTTTAAATTTTTGTTATGTGATTTAAATAATCCAAACGAAAAAAAAAAATTTCAAAAAAAATAACAAGTCCTTTAATCTTCCATTGAAAACCGGAACACCTTTTATATTTTCTCAATGTCTTAAGATGGTTTGTGAACGATTACAAGAAATACTCGAGTTTTCTTATAAAATAGTATTTTAAAAATACGTTTTCCTAATCGACTTTTCAGGCGCTTTTCTTGTGCCCTACTGCATTATGTTGGTGGTAGGCGGTATACCTCTATTCTATATGGAACTGGCCCTGGGACAGCACAATCGTAAGGGAGCTATCACCTGTTGGGGTCGTTTGGTGCCGCTCTTTAAGGGTGAGTAGACAATTGGTTATACCCTGCAAACATTTGTGTACTATAGTCAGGGGTTATTTTAATTAATAAGCACTCAGATTTCCGATCTTTTTTATATTTTATTCAGTCTTAACCGGGCGGCGTCGCTTCTTAAAGTGACGCTTGCTTCATTTACCAATTCAATCATCCGGTCTTTAGCTAATTCTTATTCACGCCAGAGGGCGCTTTATAGTAATCGATAAATGATTAATTATATTTACAGTGCGATAAATATAATTAATAAATAACACTATTTACAATATAATACAGTCTTACATACTACTTATGACTACGTGTGCTAAATATTACTACAGTACTAAGAGTATAATTTCCGTTTTTAGGCATAGGTTATGCTGTAGTGCTGATTGCATTTTATGTGGACTTTTATTACAATGTGATCATTGCATGGTCACTGCGCTTCTTTTTTGCCTCCTTCACCAGTGTGTTGCCCTGGACGTCGTGCAACAATCCCTGGAATACGCCCAACTGCAGACCGGTATGAGCATAAAATTTATTATAAAATTCATCTTTGTTTTAATGGGATTTTCATTTAGTTTGAGGGTCAAAACTCGCGTGCCGTTGTGGGTAATTTGAGTGATTTCTATGCGTTTAGCAATCAGAGTTTGTTTCTGACCAACGAAACATATGCGAATGTTACATTTGCCACCATTGCACCCGTTGTGCCCGTCGAGAGATTTCAATCAGCTGCCTCCGAGTACTTCAAGTGAGTGCCACACACACACACACACACACACACACACATATATGCTATTACACACATTCTCAATCATATATATCTACCATTCACAGTCGTTATATACTTGAGCTGAATCAGAGCGAGGGTCTACATGATCTGGGTCACATTCGTTGGGATATGGCACTGTGTCTGCTCATTGTCTATCTGATTTGTTACTTCTCGTTGTGGAAGGGTATTAGCACCTCTGGGAAGGTGGTTTGGTTCACAGCCCTCTTTCCCTATGCGGTCCTACTGATTCTGCTGATACGTGGAATTACCTTGCCCGGATCTGCCATGGGTATACAGTATTACTTGAGTCCAAAGTTCGATGCCATCTTCAAGGCCGAGGTATGGGTCGATGCGGCCACACAGGTGTTCTTCTCCCTGGGTCCAGGATTCGGTGTGCTCCTTGCCTACGCATCGTATAATAAATATCACAATAATGTCTACAAGTAAGTATTTTCTTGATTTATATCTTGGTTATGTTGTATATCTTAAGACTATTCTAGAGATGCGCTGCTCACCAGTTTTATCAACTCTGCAACGAGTTTTGTGGCCGGTTTTGTGATATTCTCCGTTCTGGGTTACATGGCACACACATCGGGTGTCAGGATTGAAGATGTGGCCACCGAGGGACCAGGACTGGTCTTTGTGGTCTATCCGGCAGCCATTGCAACCATGCCGGGCAGCATCTTCTGGGCATTAATCTTCTTCATGATGCTGCTCACACTTGGACTGGATAGCTCGGTGAGGATTATATTTGTATATTAGAGTGGGTCAATTTGTATGGAGTAAAAAAAAAAATTCACAAAGCGGTTATGAAATTCGTAATCTGCGATTAATTCTAAGAAGAATTGTCCAAAAAACCATGGGTCTAAAATCAATATCGAGTATCCACTTTATACAGAAAATTTAGAACAATTTCATATATTGGTAATTGTCTGTTAAGTCTAACTTACCTCTAAAATAAAAAAAAAATATTAAAAACCCAAATATAGGGCGATTTATGATGAATTTAGAGATAAGAATTAGTTGACGGTCTCTTTTCAATTAAATTTTAAAATGAATGCAAAATAATCTTTTTTATTGAAACTTAAAAAAGTGTTAATGCTTAAAATTTAAGTTAAAAAAAACTAGTTAAGACTGCCAACTAATTCTTGTATCTAAATTCATTACAATTCGGCCACTATTTGAGGTTTTTTTGTTTGTTTTTTAATGTTTTACCGAAAA
This sequence comes from Drosophila falleni, assembly GCA_035045575.1. Taxonomy (NCBI): domain Eukaryota; kingdom Metazoa; phylum Arthropoda; class Insecta; order Diptera; family Drosophilidae; genus Drosophila; species Drosophila falleni. The sequence continues at coordinate 5,078,584 of JAWNOV010000089.1, read as the reverse complement.
GGGTAAAAGCTCGATATGGATTTTCGACATATGGTTTTTTGGGCAATTCTTCTTAGAATTCATCGTAAATTACGAATTTCAAAACCGCTTTGTCGCGAAAAAAATTGAACCACTCTATTGTATATCGATCAATTTTAGAAGATAAACCTCTTTTGCTTATCCATCTGACAGTTTGGTGGCTCGGAGGCGATTATCACGGCCTTGAGCGATGAGTTTCCAAAGATTCGGAAAAATCGGGAACTCTTTGTGGCCGCACTGTTCTCCTTGTACTTTGTTGTTGGCCTCGCCAGTTGCACCCAAGGCGGATTCTATTTCTTCCATCTGTTGGATCGCTACGCCGCCGGCTACTCCATCCTGATAGCAGTATTCTTTGAGGCGATTGCCGTCTCCTGGATTTATGGAACGAAGCGTTTTAGTGACGATATAAGGGATATGATTGGCTTTCCGCCGGGTCTCTATTGGCAGGTTTGCTGGCGTTTTGTTGCTCCCATCTTTCTGCTCTTCATCACGGTTTACGGATTGCTCGGCTATGAGCCTCTGACCTATGCGGATTACGTATATCCGGACTGGGCAAATGCCTTGGGCTGGTGCATAGCTGGCTCCTCGGTCATTATGATACCGGCGGTGGCGATTTACAAGCTGATTGTTACACCCGGCAGCTTTAGACAGCGTCTGCGTATACTCACGACCCCGTGGCGGGATCAACAGTTGGCGGTGAACGGGGTTGCCACCGAGGTGACCGTTACCCTGGTACGTCTGGCCGATGCCGAGGCGACTGAGGCAGCCGATGTTTGAGTTCGACCGATGGCACGCTTTCAGATCTATTATGTATAGATCTGAGAATTTACCAACAACTTCAAATCAAATTTCAACTTGAGTGAGGGTTTGAGTGTTTCAGAATTTGAGATTTATCAGTTATCAGTTATCAGTTTTAGCTTAGCTCTTAGGCATTCGGCTCTAGGAAACTAATGCAAATTTCGCATACAACGTACTTACTTAGGTTTCGATGCCAAAAAATAAAAATGTTGTAGCTCAAAACCATAAGTCTACAGTTAAGACTAGCCAGTAGTTTCATAATGCCAATAAATACAAGTACATATACACATATATACACTCCAAATATATACATAAACAAATACATAATATAACGTATACATTTGTACACATAAGTATGTATGTTATATGATTAAAACGCTGTGTAGATAATACAGAAATATTTAAGCAAGAATTTGAAATTTGTTTAAAGGCAACTTTGAACATAATTTATGGGCATATGCAACAGGGAATTTAAGGTAGCTCTCGAGATCCTTGATTGAAGGTCTGGATGAGTTTGTATATGTACATATATATAGCTTTATTATATAGTGTCAGCATAGCAGAAGCTTTAACCAGAATGTGTTATGTATATAAGGCGATGCAATCAAATGCTTCGATTAATCCAATTCAAATTGAGCTAATGTTGTTACTAACCCTGCCATAGAAGTAGATCCGACTCTGGCAAAGTCTTTTTTCACAGCCATAAAAAGACTTTGCCAAGTTGCACAATATATTTATTTAAATTCATTAAATAATCAATTGTTGCATCATAACTTCAAATGTATTCTAATTTTAAGTGTTATCGTTAAGTATATGCAAATGATAAAGCAAAGTTGCCAGCCATCAACTTTGGTTTAATGTTACTATTATTGTCATTATTATTAAACATTATCATTGTTTAGGATGTGACTTTCAATGCATTTTCACGCAGCCATGTGAGAGTGCAATGTGATGAACAAATATTATATTCAAACTGTTTTTATTCAACTATTTTCTTTTGTTTAAATAAATCAATTCGATATTTTTAGTTGGTATTACAACAAAAAATGCTTTTTATTGGATGGAACTCAAACGGCTGAAATTTTAGAATTTAAAAAAATATTATTCATTAAAAATATATAATGATTTTAAAAAACAACTTATGATTTAAGAGCAACTTTGTGAAGAGATCGTTTCCGTTTTGACAAAGCTAAAGCTTTCATAAATCCCTTACATTAAGCCTAAATTTTAAATTCTTTGAAAACTTCTTTATTATTTATATTTAGTCAATATAAACACAATAGAAAAAAGCACAGCACAAAAATATCCCACAATTATAAAGACTTTTGAGGTTTAATATTTGGGGGCATTATTTTTATTAATTTCATTTATTATTGATTTTCGCTTAAAGTCACCACATGATTAACATGCAATTATTGAAACGAATACATTCATAAATGTTATAATATTGGATTATTATAAAAATGCAAATCAATCGTAAGTACTCGTATAAACTATATTAATGGATGGTGTGACTTTTATGGAACATAGGAGTATAATATGCTATATGAGTGTACATCTTTAAAGCTTATTTTATCTAGATGCTTGTAATTCAGATGAATCTGATTTTTGTTTTATTGTTGTGTGCTTTACACAGCTAAAGATACTTAGACAGACATACACACAGGCCAGTGCTTAATGGGATTTTCATTTATTTGTATTTAAGCCATGTCCATTTTTTTCGATAAGAAATAACAGCATTATGTTTGATTATAATTCTGCTGTTCCTCCTAATGGTATACACACACAGTATAATATATTCTATATACTAAGTTATATGGTATGCACAGTTTAACTTTGGTATGGGTAAGGTTGAGGCATTTATACTCTTGCAGATGGCAATTAATTTTTTAATTTAATTTTAATACATACTTTAACCACGGTAGATACAATCTGCAAGGGTTTTTCGAATTCGGACACACCGAACCTTTCTGTTTCTTTCAGATTTGCGTCTGATTTTTTAAAAATAATAAGCAATAATTTTGCTTTAAGCGGCATGTGACCTAATATCAGGACATTTTTCGTTTTTGAATCGGTATAATTATGTAATATTTTTGGTGCAATTTACGTATTTTGGTCTGTTTAGGTGCCTTGAATTTTAGGTTAAATACAAAAGTCTACAGATTCTTTCCACTTCTTAACATAATTGCAAGCTTTGACTTTTGCATCTGAGACTTTAAAACATTCTGAACAATTCGAAATATTTTTAAGAACTTACAGCTGCTATTTATCATATGAGAAATGTTAGTCCTAACTAGAGACTGGGAATTCAATGAGTTAGCTTCTGGAAAATCTTTAAAAACGTCTGCTTAGTTTCATGTGCTCTATTGGATATTTAAATATTCATATACACATATAGATATATATTCTTTGTGTTTCTTTTTTATGGTTTTTTGGTATACAGTAGTACATTTTGTTCAACTATTTTTGTAAATATGTAGTTTGTTATAATATTTAATCGTTCAGTTAGTCATTATACATTTTTTTGCTATATGGTGCTTATTTAGCTTCTTTTTGCATGGTTTTATCGCTGGTTTTGTAGTTGTAAATTTGCAGTCTACATAAATATTTAATATTGCCTGTACTTATGAATGTATGTGTATATATTTGTATGAAATAATCAGACGAGGGTAGTCCCAGAAGTTCGTTTGAAAAATGAGATAAAAATTAAATAATTATTATTACTTCTAGAACTATCTCGTAGGTGTGTTTGTACGTATTTTTTAGCATACCACTGCCAAAGTATAAAAACTATTTAATTATGTTAACTCGGACATGTTAAAAACTTATAAGGATTGACTGATATTACAAAATAAGAAATAATATAATTGCATTGGTATCAAATCTTTGGCATGCCAAAGCGAATACGTTAGTGTATCTTGTAGTGTATACGATTAGCATCTGGTTAATTTATTAATATTCTGTCACATTTAGCTTTGTCCTGGTTCATATACAAACATATATCTATGTATGTGTGTATGTTACGAGCATGTATGTGTGCTTGATAATTGATATTATTGATATGATTGCGTTGATGAGTTGCGTTGACAGTTGCTGCTGGCATGGAAGTACCTTTAATTAAAAGTACAAGTACGATAACTAGTACTGGTAAATATACTATTACAAGTCTGTATGATTATATCTAATGTTATTAAGCATTAATGGCTGTCTTAGTACATTTTGTGCTGAGTTAAATATTCGTTTAATAAATATAATAAATCAACCATTTGTTCCATTGAGAATGCCTCATGAATATAAGCAACAAATTGTCGTGTTTTTGTTTGTGAGTGTGTGTGTGTGTGTGTGTGTGTGTGTGTGTGTGAAAGACACATTTGAATTGACGCATGACATATTTGTGGGTCATGTTTTTGTTTATTTACAATGGAATCACTTAAATTATAGGCTGATATTAAATAGTTTTGGGGGTTTCGGGTGTAAAATCTAATTAAATATGAATACAAAATGCGAATGTGAATGTGAATTTCGGTGGCTGTTTTGAGTATATTCAATAATAAAATTTTAATTTTAAATGTATCTAGATTAGCTAAAATGAGAATGTGTAATATAATTTGAACTTTGTTTTAATGCGCTTCAAATGACATACCGAAAAATGAATAAATAAATAAATGCTTCCATTTGATTGAATTAAATTTTAAAAGCGCAATATTTGTAGAATAAATATCTAGTTATAAGTAATAACAATAGCATTTTCATTTGCATTTTCATTAAAATTGAAAATTAAATTTTCACTATAATGCACATGGTTTCCATTCATTTATAATGTTTTAGTTGACCAAAATAGCTCGAGTTTTCACTCAATTCGATTAATTTGTTTAATCAGTTGTTGTTGCAACTTTCGTTAGTGATAAATAATTGCGTAAAGCCCAAATTTTAATAGTAAATATAAATATTATTCTAATTGCTAATTGTTAATGTTTCAATATATAATATATATAAGATATACTCAATTGGTTACAAGTTTAAACTAAGTATTTGTTATAGGAAAGAAGCCTAGAGCACGCTTACGTTTACTGTGTTGCACCAAGAGATTTTACTTTAAGTATATCATATCAATCGTTCTACGTTTTATACTTTTTTTTATAATTTCTTATATCAAATTTAACCCAAATTCAACTAATTGTTACTGCAATTTCATACAAATATTCGCATAGTAAATATGTATCTATAACTGACTTACTTGCAACTTGTATCTTAAGTATAGAAATATTTACTGTATTTTAGAAATACAAAATTTTAGTTATTTAGCCTATACAATTTTTGATTCTCAAATTATTGACAGAGAGTGCTATCGATAGCCAGCTAGCCAGATAAAGCTTAGGTCTGTTGTATTGAACTCAAGAATGCCGGATCCACTGAAGCAACTTTGGCGGTGAGAAAGGCATGCATACAAAATAGCAAACTCTGCAGGACCTGACACTCTAATTCCTAAATGAAGGGAATGTACAAATAATAAAAAGAGAGAAATGTTAAGTTAGCTGAAAATAATTTGAATGGGGTAAACCAATTACAAATTTATCAACTTTGCCACTTGCCTTTGTCTCAATTGCCCGCGTCTCGTTGTCCTGAAAATGTAGCTTCAACTTTGATTTGCCATCGTCACTGGAGCCGCGCAGCTGGGAGAACTTATAATGCCAGACCACGGTGGAATCGGCGCCCTCTGTCAGTGAGAAGCCCGCCTGCCAGTCAAGTGTCAACCCGCCACTTTTGCCATGATGCGAAACGGCAAAGGTTTTGCGCTATTTATATATATAGATGGATAGATATATATATGTAAATATATTATAGATATTTATTAAGTGTATTTATTTAAGTGTATATCTTGCACACTTTGTTTGATTAAAATCGACTACAAATGCATTACGTATACGCCCCATAGGACAAAGGGCATTCTGTTGTTTTTTCAAGCTGACACGCTTTCAATATCAATACGAATATCTAGCTGTCTGTCTGTAATAGCCAAAAATATAACAGCTAATATAAAGGTTCAATAGTCTCTTGGTGTCTGTACCGCCCAAGTGTTTAAAATTGCACACGAAATTCGTATCGATTCTGGCCAGGCCAAATTGCTCTCTTTTTGTTGCGTCGCTTATGTCGGTCATTGGCTTTGCTCTGACTTTTCCACAACTCACAAGAACTCTGAGCATGTGTGTATATGTGTATATGTGTGGAAAGAACACTTGCAACATTAAATAAATTACCGCAACGCTTATGTCCTTTTTGCTTGTACAGTCTAATAAAACTTTGTCTTTGAACTTTTAATGGACATTCTTTGAAAATGTGGTAAGTACTCGTACTTTAATATTTCTAATTGAAATTATAGTTTGATTTAAGTTGAGAACAGGTCAGCTGAAGAGCCTGTTGCATACATTACACATCTGCTTTTGTCAGCTGATTATATTTGTATATCAGTTCAACATTTGGCTTTTTAAACGGCTGTCTTTGACTCTGCGTATCGATTTACCTTGAGGTCAGCAGCCATGACCTTTGGTTCAAGGCAGGATTGGAGGTTTGTTTATAAATAAACGAGCAATTGGCAATCACGGTAATCGGAGTTTGCATAGCGACCCATGTCTGGTCGGCTAATTACAAACAAGCATGCGAAATTATAAACAAGTGAGGGCACAGGTACGACTACAGAAAGGTAAGTAACATGTGAGGATGTATATATGAGATGGAGGTCATGAGCCAGCTCGACATATGTACACTGATATGAAAAACTTTCTTAAATTAAGATTTTGGTCTCAAAACTATGATGTTTGGTCAAAAATTGTAAGATTTAGAAATCACATATTGGTTTTAGGAACATTTCAAATAAGACCAAGTTCTTGTTATAAGAACAAATGTTCTTAAAATGTTAGTAAAAAAAAGATATTTATATTTATAAGTTCTTTTTTATATATTATACATGTACAAACATTTTATTTCGGCTTGGTATTTTTAGACCCCGTACCTAAAAAAAAGTACAGAGGTTTATTGGGTTTGTTTTACCGACTATGTGCGTAACAGGCAGAAGGAGGCGTGGCAGACCCTATGAAGTATATATATTCTTGATCAGCATCAATAGCCGAGTCAATATAGCAATGTCCGTCTGTCTGTCTGTCCGTCTGTCTGTATGAACATTTAGATCTTAGAGACTATAAGAGCTGGAGACATCAAACTTGGTATGTAGGTTCCTCTATACTGCAGGCAGATCAAGTTTGTTTCAAAATCAAAATCCCTATATCGCCCACAAAACGGAAAAAAAATTTTATATCCAAATTATAAGAGCAGGGAGAGGGACTGGGAGAGTGACTGGGAGAGGGACTGGGAGCGGGGCCTGGGAGAGGGACTGGGAGAGGGACCTGGGAGAGGGACTGGAAGAGGGACTGGGAGAGGGACCTGGGAGAGGGCCTGGGACAGGGCCTGGGAGAGGGTCCTGGAAGAGGGACTGGGAGGAGTAATATTAATAGTAGTATTTATAGTAGCAGTAGTAGAGAGGGTAAGAAAAACAAAGAGAAACTGAGGAAGAAGTACGAGTTCGAATTTAGAAAAATAATTCAAATGAAATAATTCAAATGCTATTATTATTTTTACTGTGTTTTTCCTTGTATCGAATGGGATTCGAACCCCTGAGCAGAGCTCCACTTGACTACTATTGTCTTACAATAACTTATATTTTCCTATTTAAGATTTTAATACTTGGATTAAGAACTTCGATTTTTTAGATACATATTCACAGAGTTGGAAATATGGTTTTAAAATTGTCCTACTTATTTAAAGAAAAAAATATTTAAGATGAATAAAAGACATTTTAAAAGTCGGTCTTTTTTTCAGTGTATACATAGTATGTGTGTGTACTTACGCCCAATTTGATAACACTGGTCACAATTGCCGCATTCCAGCTGTTCTCAATGCGCAGCAGCTCTTGGCGGGTTTCCACGCTCAAATAACGTGGCTCGTGTCCAGAACTTTGTAACAGAAAGCAATGCTGTCGGCTATCCACGGTCTCCGATTCCTTGACAATGCGAAACATGGTTTGATATACTTTATACACCACCAGAGCCTTGGTAATACCTGCCACATTCAGCTGCAACGAGAAGAGAATATATATTACACTTTATTGAGCCTTAAGCCACAACTAACAACTATCAACTTTGAACTATCAACTGACAACTGACACTCTAGTTAAATCTGTTAATATTATTTTAAAGCATACACTAAGTGCTCAAATCTGCCTGCAATTGCACCACTGCTAGAAGCAATTGGCAATGATAAAGAGAGAAAGGTAAGTGGAGATCAACTATGTGGAATCATCCTGTAAACCTCGGGCCAACATTTCATGCCGGTTGCATTTACCATGCAAAGCCTGCTCATTAGAGCAAAAGTACAATTTTTCGTACACATGTCTGTATGGTTGTGTATAATCCGAGTGTGTGTGTGTGTGTGTGTGTGTGAGTTGAGTAGGAGTGTGCGGTGTGCAAAGAGTTGTATCTTGACACATAAAATTAGCACAGCATGGAGCGCAGTTGCTTTGAACAAGTTTAGGCAAATGAACACAGGGAGCGACATGACAAAGCCGACTGAAAATGCCTTCATATCCAATTAGATGCATAATAAAGCTGCCTATTTAAAGAAAAGATACAAACATGCACAAAAAAGCAGTGACTTAAAGGTTAAGTAAATAAAGAAATTGTAGTAAAGTTAAATCTAAGTAGTCTTAATATTTAATTTATAATACTTTTATTGTTGTGTTTCAGATAATATAATGAGATTGTTTTGCTTTAAGTACCACTATATAAATAAAAGATACAAACGTGCAAAAAAAAAAAACAAAACAGTGACTTAAAGGTTAAGTAAATAAAGAAATTGTAGTAAAATAAAATCTAAGTAGTCTTTATATTTAATTCATAATACTTTTGCTGTTGTGTTTGACAAAATATAATGAGATTGTTTTGCTTTAAGTACCTTGAAACTTACATCAAAAACATTATTTGCGTATTAAAAATAAATGATAAAAGCAATGAATTTATATCTTTAATTAAATAAATTATCTATGCATATAAATATATTCTTTTCTCTCTGTCAAACATTTTAATCTTTAAAGCTTTTTTAATAGTTTTAAATATATATCTTGAAGATTGAAAATAAATTTAAATTTAAATTAAATTTCTACTTACTGGAGGCGTTTCGAATAGCATTACTTCAGTGCCTTTGAGCAATAAAAATCGAGGCTTATAGCTCTGCCATGATATATTGTTATTGATGACTCCCTCGTTGACCCAACCCATGTACTCAATGCGTTCTCCAACTGCAAAATTGCGATTGTAAAGTTTCATCTGCAGAAAATGTATAGAAAATGCAATAGTTTAGTAATATTTAGCACACTTAGTCATAAGTAGTATGTAAGACTGTATTATACTGTAAATAGTGTTATTTATTAATTATATTTATCGCACTGCAAATATAATTAATCATTTATCGATTGCTAGAAAGCGCCCTCTGGCGTGAATAAGAGTTAGCTTAAGAATGTATGATTGGATTGGTAAATGCGGCAAGCGTCACTTTTTGAAGCGACGCCGCCCGGTTAAGACTGAATAAAATATATAAGATCGGAAATCTGAGTGTTTATTTATTAAAATAACCCCTGACTATAATAAATAATATTATTATTTTTATATTGCTCTTAATTAAATAATGTGATATGCTTAGAAGATTTTAACTAACCTGCAGATGTGTAAGGCCCACAACATTGTCAGTTATTAGTTTTAGCCACTGACTGAGTATCGCCAGCTCATCACAGTGTATGACCCCGGTGGTGACACCGTTCAAGCCACGCACCTCGAATGCATTCGGACGCAGCTTGTCTGTTCCGTAAATGTAACGTGTGACATAGGCCATCATTAGAGGTACTACAGAGTTGAAAAAATAGCTCAGTGGAGGACTTGTGCACTTGTTGTATGCCACCTTACCTGCCACCACATCAGTCCAGCGTTTCTCAGGCTCTGAGCAAATTGACATTGGCCGACTGCAGCTGCGACTTATGGTGCCGCTATTTACGGATGACTTGTATCCTTCGTCGGCTTTCAGCTCGGCACAAGTGACATCGTTGTCCGAGTCGGGTGTATCTTTTGTTACTGCAAAAACATGATTGATGTAAATTGAATTCGTTATTCGTATTCAATTCAACTCAATTCAACTCACATTGCTTCTGCAGGAAGGGTGTTGCGGCACGATAATGTTTAACTGTGAGGACAACAATGTCGCCGGCATTGCGCAGAATGTTGACAGCATCGTCGTGGGGACAAGCTGTTATATATTCGCCATTCACCTTTATAATGGCATCACCCACAAACAATTGACCGGTTATGTCAGCCGCCTGATCCTTGTAGATACGCGATATTAATATGGGCAATTTATGTTCAGCCCCACCCTTTATGCTCAGGCCAAGGCCACCCTGTTTTTGTCTTGTGATTTGTACCATACGCTCCTGAGTTATTCACAAGTTGTTTTGAAGTAGAATACGGGTATTCTTAGTAAATATTCTTAATGAAGAACAACAAGTCAATTAACATACCTTGGATTCCATCGGCGGTCCATTGTGCTGTGAGCTTGTTGGCGTAACAATTTCCAACTTTTGCAAGGTCAGCAATTCCATTGTTAAGTTAAGTCTGAGTGGTTCTGGTCTGCTTTTACCATCGCTAACGTGTACCATGCCAGAACGCACCTGTTGAATATAGTTTTATTTAAAAGGATGATTAATGATATCCTAAGCAAATCCTTTTTGTTAATCCTACCTTTAAGTTTTGATCGAGTTTTTCCTCAATCGGCGTCGCCATGTTGTCTGAGAGCTTCATATTTTCTAAGAAACAATTAAAAAACAGTTTACAAAAGAATTTTTTATAAATATTTAAGGCCAAAAATGATAAATAGATATAACAGATATTTAACTAAATATTCTAAGGATTATCAATAATATTAACTAATAAAATATTTTCTAAAGCTGCATCATCATTTTTCCACGTTTCTTACGACGAATACTATATATATGCAATTTGAATTTAGGTTTCAAAAACACAAGCTGCTGTTAATACTTAAAGGACCGGATAAGTCACTTTCAGAGTAAGTCTATCATCTAAGCAGATATTAATGCTCTTATAAATAACTTAGATAATTGGGTTGTTTAATCCTTGACCCCTTTGAAAGTTGATTCTGTTTTTTATTGCTTTCTGGCAAGTCACAATTCGTGGCAGGTGTCAAATTGAAATGCAAGGATGTAGAAAATATTATTGCCATAGCAACAGGAAACACCAGGGCAACTTAAACATTGCGGTTACCGATTCGACCTATTGACTTTTAACACCCAATGCGTTCATTTTGCATCGGTTCACAATTTCATACGCTCTGATTATTTATGGTTTTGGCTTAATTAATAATTATTAATGATTTAAATCAGCCTATTTATTTATTTAACGTGAACTAAGAGCACTAGACAAAATAAAAAAAATTTAAAGTGGTATTATAGGAATACAGAAAATTACATTTAATTTAATTTTAAAATTAAAACTAAAACGTTTATAAGGCAAATTTCTTCCAAAAGGTAGAAGATGAATAAATTAAACGGATTTTATTTAAAATTTTATTTAATATGTGTATAACTATTGAAATTTAAAACAGCTTGATATAACTATAAGATATCTTTTGAAAACATAAGTATATTTTTAGATATAGAGTCTCGCACATTACATTAAAATACTAGAAGTAGTTTAGGCAATGAATAGATTACTTTGTTCTGGGCAACCATTTATCTAGTCAAAATGCTCCGATCGAAAATATGTATTATTATTATATTTAGAAGAATATCGATGTGCAGACGAAAATACATACGTATGCACATGCATATGTTTTCAATTAAAACGAAAATAAATATGCAACCGGAAAATGTTATAATACAAATGACTGAAAACACATTTGAAGAGTTCTGTTGATGCTTAAAGTGTGGTTGCAGCTGGCGAAGTAATGAATAATACAAGAACAACAGAAGTGCCGACATACTTACATAAATACATACATATATGTACAGTTGAGTATGTATATGTATGTTTGGCAGAGGTGTTGATATGGGGATGAGTCTGACTGCCGTATGGGCACAGCACTTTCACTACCATATCACCCTACCCCATCGTATTGAGCATGCAAACAGATCACCCCAATTTGTTTGAGTGTCTCAGTATATTATTATTTTTGGAGAAAAACAGGTGTTATTCCATACACTGATATAAAAAATGTTCTAAAATCAAGATTTTGGTCTCAAAACTAAGAATTTTGGTCGAGAACATAAAATTCTTAAAATGATAGGCACATTAAGAACATTTGGAATAAGACCAAGTTTGAATTTTAGTCAAAAAATAAAAAAAAATTTAATTATTTTTAAATTTATATTATTTTGTCATTGTTTTAATTTTGATTTATAGACATTTTATTGTGTATTTGGTAATTTTAAAAATGTTTTTCTACCTTGTTACGACTGGGATTCGAACCGGCACCTACTGTTATCAGCCGAAGCGGCGTCTTCAATCTTTACACCTTCCTAACAATTGAAGATTTTTATTCTTGTATTAAGAACCTAGATTAATAGATTAATATTCTTAGTTTTATTAAATTGGTCTTAATATATTCTTATTTTAAGAACAAAATACTTAAGAAGAGTGTTTTTGATTTTAGAAGTTGGTCGTTTTTTTCAGTGTACGTATCAGCAATAATGATTTTCTTTTGAATTTAAGCGAATAATAACAAAGGTTTCCAGGAAACTAATGCAATAATATCCATCAATGAAATACATATAATATGCCTGGCTACCGGGCCTTAAGACAGTCGACTGGTTGTTTTAGTTAATGTGCAAAGTGGAAATTGTGGTCGTATCTTTGTCAAAGACTGTGACAGATCTGTACCCTTTACAGCTATATAAAATGTGATGAACGTGGGGCCAGAGATGCCAAACCGAAACGTATAAATATTTCATTATTCGCTCATTCGCTGGCCTGTAAAAGTTGGCAAGTGGCAAGTAGCAAGTACCATCGAGATGATACGATTTATGCACTTACTTACCACAGACACACACGTGCGTGCACCCCCGAGCTGTTGACCTGGGCTACGGCAACGACTACGGCTAGGGCTACCTTTGATTATGGCTATATTACGTGGAAGTGGATGTGGACGTGAACTCTGCTTCCTCTTCTTTTTGTTGTTGTTGTTGTTGTTGGCGTGCGTGTCTCGAAACTCGTTACGTTAGCCAGCAGGCAATACGGCTTGAGGGTGGTTATGGTGGAGCAGGTGGCTTTAACTCTCTCTGGCTCAAACCAAACAAGCCAACATGTTCGCTAAAAGCTGAGCTGCTCTCTCTCTCTCTCTCTTTCTTGTCTCTCTCTTTTTGGAGCGTCGTTGACAATCAGCTGTGCTGCTGGTTAAAAGAGCAGCAAGTAAAAGGAAACTTTTTGGGGCTGCTGCTCGACTAAAGTATTACATATATATCTATATCTATATATATATGTACGTATATATGTTCCAATATAATTGTCGTACTATTCACTAGAATGTTATAAAATGCACAACTTGAGCACTTGACGTTCACCAGAGAAATGAGAATTCTGAATATTTACTATAATTTAATAGCTTGCGTCGCATGTTACAGTGATTTAATCGGATTGCGAATGCATTTACAATTTGAGTAATACGAGTTGTTGTTTTTGTTATTTTTTCCGCCCAACAATCGCGCTTAGAATTGGGTCACATTTTTGCACGTTATTGTTGAATTTGTGAATTCATTAAATAATTATTCGATTTGCTAACGGGCATTACTAACGCTTGACCAGCAACAACAACTCGAAAAAGTATGCTAACATTTTTTTTGGTTTGTCACTGTTTTCCTTTATGTTCTCCCTTCTCTCTCACTTTGCTTCACTTCACAACCACTTTGTAGATTAGTCGCTCATCCGCTTCCGATTGTGGCACAACGTTTTGTAAGGCTGTTCGCGAACGCACTGAAATTCAATTCGATATGAAGTCAAATGCGTGCCAAGAGAGCAATTCGAGTACAATCTCTCACCCACACATACACACGCTCACTCGCATATGTATACACAAACACAGGCACAAACACATGATAGCTTTGCAGCCCTGCAGAGCAGATGCTTCTGCTTGCTGACGTTGCCACTCTGTTTACAGATTTTACATAGAGCTTTCTAAGCTTATTTAATATTTGTGATTTCGCTTGAATCGATAATTTCTATATATTATAGGTAGATTACTGCAGAACTTGTATAAATTATTTATTTAAAATAATTTTGCTTAAAGAAACGTTCTTTTTTTCGGAAAGCTTAGCATATTTTATTTATTAGCTCGAATAAATTCCCCTGAGCTTTTTGGCACAAAAGATATCCCAGCTAAAAGCTGTGCATTTGGGAATAAATAAATAATAAATTTGGAATTAAATGTACACATAATTTTTATAAATCACAGGAATTGATGTAAAAGCTTTAATAATGTACTGTATTTATCATTATCTTTTCCTTGGATAAAAGCTTTAGATAACACTATGTTACACTAGAGCTTTTGTAGCAAAGGCATGCTCCTTTTGTTATGTTTAGTTTTCCATAGTCGCACACAGATGGCGCTTTCTGAACTCAAAAACTGTATAATGAGTACACTCAGGAGAAAAGTAATAATGAGGTAAAGGGATTGATCTATGGAATGTGGGTATGTGTGATTATAGCACTACATTAAGTTTGATCTAATGAATGTATTATCTGTTAATGTTATATAATATGTACAAAGTTAAATGAATTTTCGTTAAACGTTAATTAGAAGGTGGACTTACCTGCGTTTGCTCATTAAAACTTTGCGATTTCGACTCATTGCTCCCATTCTCTTCCATTCTCTTCCATCTTCATCTCCGTCTCCGTCTCATGCTTTGTATTGTTTTCTTTTTGGGCCTGGGCCAGGCAAATTTTGTTGTGCACAACGGGCACTTTGGGCTCAGTGATAAGCCAAGAATAAATAGCATTCGCAAACAATGGATGGCAAAGTTAATTAATGAGTTAGCAGAAGTTTCAAAGATTTGGCATTATTATACACACACACACACATTTACACACAGTCTTGGGGGGATGAAATTACTTAAGTGAAAAAGCACACATGATGAGCAAATAATTTCCAAAAAGAGCCACAGGTAAAGAACGGGCAAGTGCGTTAAAAAAACTTTTTAATAAACATTTTATTGATGGCAATTGACAATTATGCAAATTGGTCAGAAGAATATCAAAGTGCGAGGCGATAGAAACTTGTCATTGCCTGAAATTGGGAATACTACCTGTTCTGCGAAGTATCTATCTGGAAGTATCTGTGAGTATTTGTGCCCCAAGCGGAGGCAGGCAACGTGCTGATGAAGTGACAACAAATACAAGCAGACAAAGTTGCAAACATACTACAAGTAAAATGGCCAGGGGCTGCAATGTGCTGAGAAGTTCACAACGCCGACAACGACGACGACAACAAAAAGGTGACACCCAACTTAATAAACTCTGCCAAGCAGCAGCCGAGGCTGAAGGAGCAGCTGGAGCAGGTGGAGAGTGGCAGGTGGCAGGTGGAAGTTGGAGCTGCCTCGGCAGGTGCATGGATCATTTCTAGCTTGTGCTCTTTGTGTTTGTGCCTTTGTCTTGACACTGGCACTCTGGCAGCGAAAGCAATCGGTTTGGATTTTAGATTGGGGTTTGAGTTTGAGTTTTGGGTTTAGGTTTAGGTTTAAGGCGTCGACGACGGCGTCGGCATTATTGACAAAAGTTTTGCGTGTGTTTTTGGGTGTTTTCAAAGCGGGAACGGGGGAACGGTGGGAGATTGCGGAATTGCCAGGGATTGTGGATAGAGGCGCAGCACATTTTTGTTAGCTGATTGAAATTAGTTGAAGCATAAAAAAGTTTGTTTGCTAACAATTTTATACAAAAATATTTCGTTGCAAAGTAAAATTATGACTGCTTTGCATATTTTTCGGTTACCAATGTAAAACTTTAGCCTTTCAACTTATTGGCAAATGTTGGAATTTATGGGCCTGCTGCGTTGGGTCCTGAGCCAATGTTGGTTTTATTTTGCAACAGCAATGAGTTGCGGTTTAACAAGCCAGCGTCTCTACAGATTCCTCTTTGTTTTAGCTCTCTCCCTCTCTTACTTTCTCTAGTAGAGTCTTTTTCTATCTCCATTTCTTTTCAAGCTCATGCTGTACGCCTTTTCCGGGCGGATTGAGCTCTTCTAATGGCATTAGCAGTCTGTCTGTTGACTTTGTTGAAACTGTTATTGACTTTGCCAAATGCGACGCACTTAAAGCCAAAATGATGCACACTCTTCCATCTCTCTTCGTCTTCTCTCTTCTTCTTCTTCTTCTCTCTGCCCAACCACTACTCTATGTCAAAGGTAACGCTGTGTACCGTCTAAACAAAATTACGTATACGCCACATATAAACAAGCTGAAACCAAGGCGTCGCTGCGCAAATTGTAAGTGAATAATTATGTTATATTCTGTGGCTTAATGAACTTAAGAGAGCTCTCTCTCTCTCTCTCTCTCTCTCTCTTTCTGGTAGCCTAGACGTATCTTGTCGTATTCCTATCTAACCATCGCGTCTCGTCGACCGACAGCTTTCATTTGTCAGCCCAGCGGGAATTGCAAGCATGAAAATAGTATTCCTTTTTCACACACTGCAAATTCAATTATATTTGCTGTACCAGATCTTAAACAGGTATCAAAAGAAATAAAAAAAATTTTTTATTAATATTTCAATCTGAACAATTCCAACAACTTACTAAAATATAAAATTACCGACACTAAATTTTATTTATCTGATTGGGTTTTTCTGGATTTTTCTGAAAAAATAATTTTTTAATTTTTTACACTTTGAAATTTCAACAATTTACTAAACTATAAAATTACCAACAGTAATTTTTAATGATCCGATTGACTTTTTCGAAATTTTCCCCAATCACTGCAACAAATGTTGGATCGTTTATAATTTTTGTATAGCCCAGATCTAATTTAAATTTTTGTTTAATCTTTTACAGCTAATAATTTATATTTAATATTTAATTTATTTTTAATTCTTAATTTGATTTTTATTCTTAGAAATTTTTTCTTCTCCGACTGCTTTTAGTCAAGCAAAAGTAAATAAATAACTGAAATTTTTAAGCACTTCAGTCTTCAATTTAGTAATAAAAAAACTAAGTTCCTACTGTGGTCATTGCAACAAATGAAAGCACATAGAAAACAGGCAACGCCCAGAGGCGCTTTGGTTTTTCCTTAAATTTCCGAGCACGAGTTCCAATATATGCTTGAAGTAACAAGTTAAGAATTTAATTACGCTTGATTCCGTTTTCTTAACGCTTCAATAACTTAGTATATGCAGTTCAATTGAATTGGACAGTGATTGGCCTTGGTTTACTATTTTGGCACTAAATAATTTAAGTGGGAATTACATAAATGATTCCATGTTATGGGGCCAAAACAAGTGGCACCGCAAAACCAAATGCATGCACATATTTTGATTGTCCAACCGCAATGCAGCCTCTGGCACGTCCTGTGTTATCAAAATATTGTACCCGAATGGAATCGACGAGTACACAAATGCAAATGCAACATTCATTGGGCAATTCCTATGCCTAAAAATGTATAATGAGCGATCATTGCAATGGAATTGGGGGGTGGAATGGGGCGGAAAGGGGTTGCTGTTGACCAGACGACATAAATCACGTAGGAACTCACACGGGCACACTATGATTCATATGTATGTTTGTATACAAAAGCCACAGAATTTCTATTTTATATACCCTGCACAAAATTCATGAAAAGGTTATTGTGATATATATTACAAATAAATAGTAAAAGGCAAAAGAAGAAATAAAGAATTTAATTATATATTTATTATTAAATATTATTAATTATAGCTAACAGATCATTATCCTAGCCATCCTTCAAATTAAAAAATATCCCTTTGTTTCAGTTCTTAATTCAAAATTATTATTTAATAATATTTAATTGTTTGTTTGATTACGAATGCCTGAAAAAATAAAGAAAATAATTTAGATTGGATTTATTTATGCAATTTTGTTTAGTTTTGGTTATTATTGAGTGAAAAGCTGTATAAGGACTTAAGAACACTTTTACACTTGTTAAATGTAATATGTTTTTTTTTTATCATTTCAGTTTTAAATTTAAATTCAATATAGTTTTAATAATTTTATTTTAATTTTAATTTAATGTTCTTAGTAAACACTAAATAAATAGATAACAAATAAATAAAATAAACAAATTAACTATAGAAATGTGTTTTTATCACAAATTGCTGGATATAACTCAGTTAATCATAATCAACCAAACATTTATTTTGAATTAAACATGTTTTTGTGTTAATTTCATGCGGCGTCTTTGCTAATTTCATATAATTTTCAAATTGAAGCAACTGCACGTTATATATTATTATTATTTGCCTGACAATGATTGGCTGAATAATTGAACACCTGAACAGCTATTCACCTGCACATACTCACAGAGTGGCTTAAGCGTAAATAGAATTAATATTTTGATAGATTGAAACATGTTCGGAATAAATTTTAGAAGCGAGTGCAGAGGAAGCAAACAAGGAAATCAAGGAAAAGACACGCAAATGAACTAACCGAGAAAACCGGCAGAGTTGCAGCCTGAGTCGGAGTCTGAGTCGGAGTCTGAAATGAATGCGTGTGGCACCACCAATAGACACCCGCAACAGCAGCAGCCACAGCCACAGCACCACACATGCCATGCAGGCGACATTCAATTTTTTTTGTTGCCTGTATTTTTTTATTTTTTTTTTTTTCGAATCTACCGCACGGAAAATGCATTCAATTTGGCGTGGAGCACGATTCGGGCGAATGCATAGCAATCAAAATGCGGTTAGTTGCGTGTGGCATTGGCGACAACAACAGCAACAACAACAGCAACAACAAGAGTAACAACAAACTCAGCTGCATGCAACAACGGCGGTAACAATACTGACAACACAATGACAACAACATGCACAACAACAACAGCAGCAAAATGAGAGAGTACAAAAAAACTGACAATTGTCAACAATTTTAATTTTCATATACATGCCATGGCAAAAAACAACAACAACAATAACAAACATAACATTCGCGTTATGACAAAGCCCATACACTGAAAAAAAGAACAAGTTCTAAAATCAAGAACATTCATCTTAAATATTTTGTTCTTAAAATAAGATTATTACTAAAACTAAGATTATTAATCTAAAAAATCTTAAAATCTAAATTTAAGAATAAAAGTCTTAAATTGTTAGAAAAGAATAAATAGGTACTATTTCATATCAAACAAATGGTGACACCGTGGCGCTCTGGTTAGAGAGGCCGCATCAGTTTGTGAAGCAGTAGGCGGCGGTTCAAACCCCACTCGTATCAGATTAAAACAACATTTAAAAAATTACTAAAACAGAATAAAATGTAAATAAAAAAAAAAAAAAAAAAAAAAAAAAAATAAAAAAAAAAAATAAATAAAAAATTTAAAAAAAAAAGAGCTAAAATAAAAAAATATTTTCACCATTTTTAACCAAAAATCTTAGTTCTTAGACCAAAATCTTGATTTTAGAACATTTTTTTTATCTGTGTAGTCCTCCACATGCTCCACAATCTATACACACTCTCTCACACACACACACACTTACCGATACACACACAAATGTACATACGAAAGTAGCAACAAACAAATGGATTTGTGTATGTGCCTTGGTAATGGAAGTTTATGAGCTCCTGTTGGCCAACATCGAACAATAGGGCCATAACTGCGGCCCCTGATAACAGTCTGTCTATATGTCGGTCTGTCTACAGTTTTCATGTCCGGCTCAGCTGACCGCATGTTGCAGCAGAGTTACGGCAAATGTATTTGCAACTGATTGTTCCTTTACATTTCGACTGCATTACCAACCGGATAAAGTCAAAGCCCGCAAGCTGTAGATGAAAACTGCGGTTAATCTAAGTCATTATCGTTTAATCAGTTACTCAATTAAGGGACATTTAGAGACCAAAATCATTTTATGCTTTAAGGAAGTTTAGGTCTTCCATAGTTTTCTATGATAATGTTTGTGTAAATTTTCGAAATAATTCTATTGGGGATTATAACAAAAAGAAAGTGAAAATACATTAAAAAGGAGGATAAACTATGCTTTTAGATGTGTTTAACTGCAGAGCGCTTTATTTAATTTTATTTTGTTCCAATGACAGCTACATATAAGGACAAATGAAAGTTCATAATCTCCGAAATTGTTTAAGAAACAACAAAAATTTGGAACCAAATTAATAGTGGACCAATTTGCTACTATAAAAAAAAACCGTTATATACCCGCACAAGTCAATTAAAAAATTTACGAACATTATAGATTCTTTTATGTGTTTTATGGTACTTTAAATGTTACCATATATCGTTAAGTCAAGAGTTCTTTGGGAAAATGGTCAAAGCAATTTTTAAAAATTCACAATTCAATTTAATTTAATGAAATTTAAAATTTTGAATTTCGACCAACTAAATAAAGCGCAATATAATTATAATTTAATATTTATTAGAGTTGCTTTGAATTTAAAAACGATAGTTATTATTATAATATATTCATGGAATTGGGAAAATTATTAATAATAAAAATATCGTATGGAAATTTTTAAAGAATGTGCTTTAGATGCATTTAAATTAATTCCCAAAAATTAAGCGAAAATAAATACAAACGTGAATGGGAAACGTTTATAAATATGTTTAAAATTATGAAAATTTGTTGAATTTGGTCACACTGACTGGCATTTAAATCACATCCGTATCCGCAGAGCATAGCAATAATTGGATTTCGGCGGTTTTTGTTTCGTTTCTCGTTTCTCGTTTTCCATTTCGTTTTGTTTTGTTTCGTTTCGTTTTGGTTGTCGTTCTGTTTGGTGCTTTGGCTGCGACTGCGATTGCGGTTTGTTAATTATGAATAATGAAAATTTGATGAGTACTCGTACATTTTTGCTGCAGCTCTTGTGGCTCTTGCTGGTACTGCTTTTGTCGGTTGTCGGTTGTCGATTGTTGGTTGTTGGCTGTCGGTTGTTGGTTGTTGGTTGTGTTGTTAGTACTTTGGCTGGATTTGTTATTGTCCATTTTATTGCTGTTTGGCCGACCGCATATTTAGTTAATATTTAAAATGCATGCATATTGGAGTGGTCATTGCATTTGCATGCTGTGGCTATGCGAATTATCAATAAACAAATTCTTCTTTTTGCATTAATTTTTATTTATTGCAGCACATTAAATTCAAATCAAATAACGGCCACAGAGCCGCTCACTGATTTATGCGCTTGCATTTTAAAAATGTCCAGCATTAAATTGCATTATGCGACGCTCCTTGCTAAGCGTATTAATTAATTATAAATGAGCATAAATAAGTACATAAATCAATTATCAGTTTCAATAAGACGTTGCAGCAAGATGCAGGCCAAAGGATACCAAAGGATACTGCTCGAAGGATGGCGAAGAGACTGCCGCTTGCTTTGGCACCAGGCAATTATATATATCGCTGAAAGCCCTGCAAGCGATGAGAGGACGATAAAAACGGCAACATGGCGTTCAAAGTGCACAAAATGGCGGTAATTCACGCTTTGTTGCAGCGCGGCCATAACGAATGAATGAATGAATGAATGAATGAGCGGCCGCAAAAAGGAGGCAAACCAGCAAAAGGATGGAAGGCGCCAATAGAAGTGCGGACGGCAAGTGCCAGGCTAAATAGAAACAGCAACAGCTACGGCGAAAAGAGAACACGACACGGACGAAAAAAAATTAAGAACCAAGAATAGTTCTTTTAGTTTTGAGTATAGTCGATCAACTAATACCCTACATTCTGAAACGACTAAGATATAAAGTAAATTAAGTACACAGATGGAAAAAATGTTATAAAACTAAGACAAAAAAAAAAAAAAAAAAAACAAAAAATTTTTAAAAAACCAAAATTTTTTTTTTCCCAAAAAAAAAAAAAAATTAAAACACAAATGAAAAATTTTTTTAAATTAAGTTTTTGGTCTCAAAACCAAGAATTTTAGTCTAAAAATTTGAATCTTAAGTTAAGAAAACACATCTTGGTTTTAAGAACATTTCGTGATAAGACAAAGTTCTTGTTATAAAAACAAATGTTCCTAAAATGTAACTCGAAAAAAAAATTCTCAATTTATATATTTTTTTTATTTATTCTGATTTTTGAAAAATTTTATAAATGCTATTTTTACTGTGCTTTTCCTATTAAATACAGGGATTCGAGCCAGTTACTGCTTTAATCTGAAGCGATGACTTTAACCAGAGCGGTACGGGATCACTATTGTCTTCAGATAAAATATGGCATATTTATACTTTTCAACAATTTAAGATTATTATTCTTGTATTAGGAACTTCGTATTTTTAACATTAATATTTTTAGAATTAGTAATATAGTCTTAAAATGGTCTTATTTTTAGAAAAAAATATTTAAATGAATGTTACTGATCCTTAGAAGTTGGTCTTTTATTCAGTGTATAACATTTAATATTTTTTTTATTTACTTATTAGTTATTAACCATAAACAGACGTACATATGTACGTAAAAACAATTTAAAACAGTTTTTTACAATTGTAATAAAAATATTAAAAATTTTACAGTTGACTTTTTGGTATAACAATTCAAAATTTTGAATAACATTTAAAATTTAAATAATTTAAGATTATTTAATATTATTATTAATAGATTAGTTCATAGCTTAACATAAAGAGGTTTTTGATTAGAGAAATATTGCTCAATTGAGCCCAAGGTTCTTAAAAAGAAGTAATTTTAGTTATTAAAATAATTTAAATTCTTATTTTCCTCAAAAAAGCTTCAAATAACAATTTAAATTTAAAAAATTATTTAAATTAAAAATTATGATAAGTATGTCTCAAATTCTTAGTATTTATTAAAATAGTGAAAAATAATGTTATACACTTTATTGATTAATTTTTATAGGGTATAGAGTAATGACATGACTAGAAAAAACTATGCGGACAGGCTGCACTCACAATCGCTGAGCAAAGAGAAGATATTGTTAGGAGTAGTTTTTTCTTCAGTTTTCAACAGCTTCATTTTTCCATTGCCCGTTAAACTTTTCCTTTGCATTGCGCTTTTCTTGGTTGCCGAGCGTGAATTGTGCATAAGGGTGTAAAGAGTTGGGTTCAGAGAGAGAGGATGTTTTCCCCCCCCTATAAATTTTTTAAAAATTAAAACCCCAACCCCACCCCAAAAAAAAAAAAAACAAAAAAAAAAAAAAAAACCCCCCACCAAACCCCCACAAAAAAACACCCCACAAATTTTCAACCAATCAAACACTCTTCCCCCAAAAAACACATACACACAAATATTCTCTCTTTTTTTTTTTTTTTGTTTTTTTTCTTTGGCATATTTTTGTGAGTGATTTTGTTGTGCTTGACTTTGTGCAAATGAAAAACCAACATACGAACTTGCTCAACTTGCTGAGTGCATGTTGCATTTTGAATGAGTCAAGTGAAAGTTGATGAATAACCAACCACATATATATATATATATGAGTGTGTGTGTGTTTGTGACATAGATAGTATAACTCTGGTTACATTTGATGAAGCGCCCAGGCGCATATTTCAATTACACGGCAGCTGTGCAAAGACCAAATGGCAAAAATGGTAAAATGGAAACTCACAACTGGCAACTGACAACTGGCACATTTTGCGCTTAATTTCATTTGCGTTTAAGTGCCGTTACAAATGGCCGGTCATCTTCTACTTGGCTAAAAGGCACAACAATGGAGCAGTTGGTGTCGTTTCAGTATCGAGTTGAGCAGTAAATTTCATTTTAAAAGCATTTCATTTACATTTTGTCCATTTATGTTGCCCATTGAAATTTTGCAGCTAACAACTTTTTGGCCAACATCAGCAGCAATTCCCCTCCTTTCTCTTTTTTCTCGCTCTGCCAGCCATTTTATTGTTTTGCCATTATTTCAGGTGTATGCGTGAGTGTGTGTGTGTGTGTGTGTGTGTTAGCCAACAATTTTTATGGCCCAAACGTAGAGTGTTCAACTTCTGATCCTGCTCACTAATCCGTCTGTGTTTTTAGTGCCGAAAATTTTAACGACGCGTCTTTGGAATTTGCTTAAGGAATCTATAAGCGAGTCTTCTCGGTGTGTCTACACAGAAAAAAAAGACCAAGTTCTAAAATCAAGAACATTCATCTTAAATATTTTGTTCTTAAAATAAGATTATTTTAAGACCATATTACTAAAACTCAGATTATTATTCTAAAAAATCTTAAAATCTAAATATAAAATAAAAATCTTAAATTTTTAGAAATGTATAAGATTAAAAAAAATTACTAAAATAGAAAAAAAGGAAATAAATCAAAATTTAAAAATAAAAAAAAAATTATAAATATAAAAAATAATTTTTATTTATTCTATATTTTGATTTTATTTTTAAGAAAATGTATTCTTAAAATAAGAACTTGGTCTTATTTAAAATGTTCTTAAAATCAAGATGTGTTCTCTTAATTTAAGAATTTGATGTTCTCGACCCATTTTTTAGACCAAAAATCTTAGTTCTGAGACCAAAATCTTGATTTTAGAACATTTATTTTTATCAGTGTATGTGTGTGTGTGTGTATATATGTGAGTGCGTGTATGTGTGTGTGTGTGTGTGTGGGTATGTGTTGTTGTTTCCCCTTGTGATTTTTCACTTTGTCTGGACTTTAGTTGAGTTTCTTCCAATGTTGCAGCCGTTGTTTGTTTTTATGCGCGACCGTTGGTTGAACGCTTCGCTGCTTTGATTTGTCCCCTCTGCCCCTGCCCCTTTCTCTCTCCTTGTCCTTTGCCCTTTGCCCAGTGTCTTTGGCTTGCCATTTCCAATTCCCGATTACTTGGCCAAGAGGGGAGAGCGTTTGTTTGAGCCACGGCAAGGCGCACTCGTGCGCTCTTCGGACTACAAAGCAACAAATCGAGTTTGCGAATAAATGAAATTACTTTTCGGTCTAATGACCATCATCTGCTGATTTTATTAGATTTGTTTCCTTTGCTCTCTCTGTTTGTTTGTTGCTGCTTTTGCTTCTGTTGCTGCTGCATTTGCTAAAACTTGAGACAGTGACTGCAGTGAGGAAACGTGGTGAATGGTAACAGTAACCCAACCTGGCTAACTGGCAGCTAACTTTAAATGACTTTTGTGCCCAATCGCTGTAAGCAAATGCCTGATAAGGTGACCTTACTTCCCTTGTCTGCCCTGTAGATTAACTCACGGTTCAAGGGTCAAGTCCAGTTGTTGACTGCGTTTAGCATAATTTGTAATAAAATGTCACAGAAAATGACATCAGCTGAATGTTGCAGTTGTCATGCTCCAGAGAATGAATAAGGCCAAGCCAGTTTTTAATTGTCTATTTTTTTAAGAAGTTCTTTTATCAAGTAATTTTAAAAGTGAGCAGAAAATTAACCTCTGAAAAGGATCTCACTTCCAGAAACTTAATTAAAATTATTTCTTGTGTTTTTGCTCCCAGAAAATCTCACAATAGTCCATTTATATGCTATGTAACTTATCCTCGATCCATGCACCAATTATGGTATCTTTTAATAATTTTTTATGGATTTCCTCAGATTTTTATACCTTTAAATTTTTAGTTTGATTTTTTTCATCAATTCAGTTTGAATTTCAAATTTTAATTTTTAATTGACATTTATATAATTTTATTTTAATGTTAAGCAACTGTTCTTTGTTTTCACTCAACAAAAAATTTTAATAGAATTCAATTATGGAATCTTTTAATAATTTTTTATGAATTTCCTCAGATTTCTATAACTTTATATTTTTAACTTTTTTTTTATTTTATTATTTAAGTTTGAATTTTAAACTTTAATTTGTAATTAAATGACATATTTATAACTTTATTTTAATTTTAGGCAACTGTTCATAGTTTTCACTAAATAAAAAATTTAAATAAAATACAATTATGGAAACTTTTAATAATTTTTTATGAATTTCTTCAGAAATCTATACTTTTATATTTTTAATTTTTTTATTTTATCATTTCAGTTTGAATTTTAAAGTTTAATTTGTAATTAAAGAACATTTTTCGTAATTTTTTTTTAATTTTAAACAACTGTTCTTAGTTATCGCTAAATCAATAATTAAAATAAAATACTTAATAAAACAACTTTTAATTACTATGTATTTAGTTGAATTTACCAAATAATAATAATAAATATCAATTTACATAAAAACTCTTTCTAAGAAAAGAATTAGTTTATTTTAACTTTAAATAAAATTGAGTTTTTATAAACTTCATAAAATATTTTTATTTGTACTTAGACTTTTGTTACTTTTTTTCTAGATTAATCAAAAATATAGGCATGCCTTTCAGCTCGTATCATTGCCATTTTACAGCTGGCCTGAGCCTCGAATCAATTGCTCTTGCCCTTTGAGTAATGGAGCTGTTATTGTTAGCCAACTAACCATTTTTGGGGGGCAACACATTAAAGCCAAATCCATTTCCATTACGCCAGCCTGTTTCCATATATATATTTTGGCTTCGAATTTGTTTGCTAATGTGCCAGAACGTTCCCTGCTGGCTTTCTGACAACCTCACAACCTCTCACAACCTCACAAATACGCTGCCAGTCTCACCTGTTGTTCATTTCTATGTGTGTGTGTGTGTGTGTGTGATTTGTATTTGTATTTGTGTGCCGCCTTTCCCATTTGCCTCTGACATTTCATTTTTTATGAAACATCTTATTTTTCTAATTTGCAACAGCAGGTGTCGCCATTTTGTGCCATTTTGTTTATAACACGGTCTCTGGCATTGGCAATATGAAGAAGGAAGAAGCAGCAGAAGAAGATGGCGAGAAAAAGGAAGAGGAAGTGAAAGCTGAAGAAGGCACTGCTTTACCCTCCGTCAATCCGCAACTTCTCTAACAACCCCCTCAATTTCAATGCTCGGGCAATTTTCATGCTGTTTAATAACGCGCTCGTTGTTGTTGTTATTGTTGTTGTTGTTGTAACTTGGGTGTAAATTCAGTTTACTGTAAAATTTAATAGAAAGGAAATTTTTCGCACAACTGGCGCATATGACTTTATGGGTATATGTGTGTGTTTGTGTGTGTGTGTGTGTGTGCGTGCAAATTGGCGTCCTTTGTTTATAGTGTTTCACATGTTTGCATATAAAGTGAAAATTCTTGTTAAGCGCGCTGTAAAAATGCGTTTAATAAGCTGAACGCACAATCACAAAACCAGACCACCTGGCGGGTGGGCGTGGCAAAAGCCCACTTTCCACCACCCCACTCTCTCTACATACATCTAGAAGATTTGAGATTTTTGGCGTCTTTATTAATTCATAAAACGGCGTCGACAGGTGTCGTCGACAATTTGCTATACGTTTGCTTTGCTTTTGTTATTACTTTTATGAGTCCAGAGTGGCCTCAGATACACTCGCATGCAACAACAACAACAATTGCTTGTTGAATAACCAAAGTATAAACTGAAACAAAGTGGCCAAATGGGCCACAGTCGAAGACAAAGAACAGCAACAAAACAGAAAAAGCAACAGAAACAAAAGCAAACAAAATCAAAACTCACATTCATACTCACACTCGAGGCCACATTTATACTCACACTCACACTCACACTCACACTCGCACTCATACCTATAATTCGTTATCTCTGGGGCGTATCAAAATCACGCTTGATTAACTTTTTCAAGTCATTTAACAAATAAGCAATAAAATCCGTACAGTTCTCTCTCTCTCCAAGTCCAAGTCCAAGTTCAACCCGAGCTCCAAGCATTTTGGCCCCGGGAGCAGCCGTTTATACGCCTTGAGCCAATTGCCGTTACCATTTTAGCCAATTGCGAGACTCTGTTTTTTAATTTGCCCTCATATTCGCAGCCATCAATGTCGTTATGCACACCAAATGGCCAATAAAATCTTTAGACATGAAGTCATCGAAGAAGTATCTTCTTAAATGATATTATACTCGTATGCGAGACTGTACACAGCTCAAAAATATATATTAAAACTACAGTGGAAACTCTGTTATTTAATAAAAAGATTTATTTAATACTTTACATTTTAAGTCTATCCTTGTGAAATAGTCATAAAATTTTCAAAATAATCTCAGCTGTTCAATTAAAAATGAAGAAATAAATAATTGATAGAGACTCAGTTGTATCTGATGGGTTTTAAAATATTGCACTAAAACTAACTTAAGTCGTAGAGCAATGATTCAAATTTAACAATTATAGTTATGATTGATGACAAAATAAATATGGAAATTGCAACTCGCCGAAAATTGTCATGCCCTGTAATTAAAAAAAGTACGGTATACTTTTATATTAATAAAATTAGAAAATCCTAGGAAATAGTTGATTTTAAACCATTTTAAATTTTAGAAAGTTTAGATTGATTAGACAATTTAAAGAGATAATGATAAAGATTCCCTTGAAACTTGGATATAAAAATAGATTTAATATATTTTAGTTCAGAACAGTTGAATTAAACATTGCTCAAGCATTTTAAAGGGTATTCTAAATATCATCTAACTAATAACATTTTATTTCCTAAAGCTTAATAAGCTCCATAAAGCATCTTTAGAATATGTCATGAATATTGTTTTTCTTGGCAAACAGAATTGTAATTGAAATCTTTTGTTTTGCACTTACGAGCATAATCTTGATTCGTTTAGCGGTCAATGTCTGGCAAATGGAGTTATAAAGGACAAAGGACATGTGGGAATTTGCCATAAATTTGCGGAATACTAAATTGTTCGACTGAGCATATATGTACATATTTAGATGGATGTAAGGACATATGTGTCTGTGGTGTGACTAAAGCACTAAATTAAGCACACACTAAACCAGAAACTAGAAAACAGTTTCAGACGAACGAGTGAAGGTGTCCTTTGTGTCCTGTTGTTGCTTTGGCTGTGTGTGCTTTGGCTGCGGCTAATGGCCAAATGGAATTTTCGTAAATTAGCATTAATTAATCAATGTAGCAAATGAATTTGTAAGCCAGATTTGTTCAAGCCAAAGGTGAGCATCAGACAAGCCATTAAATAAATAAAGTCAGCTTCTTGTTTAGATTTTGGCTTTTCACTCGACAAGGAGAATGTCCTTTCAATGTGTAATCAAGCAGTTTGCGATTTGACATTTGAAAGCGAGATTAAATTTGATTGTGCTGCAAGCCACACACACGCACATACACACAGTAAACACACACAAATACACATACACACATACACTGATAAAAAAATGTTCTAAAATGAAGATTTTGGTCCGAAAACTAAGACTTATTGTCTAAAAACCAAGTTTTTATTTTAGAAATAAAAATCAGAAATTTAAATAAATAAAACTTATTTTTCAATATTTTTAATTTATTTTTTATTTTAAAATTTCAATTTATTTATATTTTAATCTGTAATTAATTTACTTATTTTAATAAAAAAATATTTTCTAATATTTATAATTTATTTTACTTTATAATTTCAATTTATTTACATTGTATTCTGTAATTTATTTACTAATTTAAATTAGTAATTTTAAGAATGTTGTTTTAATTTGTTACGAGTGGGATTCGAACCGCCGCCTACTGCTCTAGAACTGAAGAGGCCTCTCTAACCAGAGCGCCACGGTGCCACCATTTGTTGATACGAAATAGTACCTATTTATACTTTCATAACAATTTAAGATTTTTATTCTTATATTAAGAATTTAAGATTTTTAAAATTAATAATTTTAGTTTTAGAAATTTGGTCTTAAAATATTCTTATTTCAAAAACAAAATATTTAAGATTAATGTTCTTGATTTTAGAAGTTGGTATTTTTTTTCAGTGTATGGCTACAAGGAAATTTTGGTGGCAAGGACAACATCTTTAGCGTTGGGCTCCAGATGCTCCATTGGCTTTGTAAAGGCAGCTTTGCCATCAGCTGCCAGCTGCTTGCAGCCAAATACGAATATTGTGCAACCAAATCTGCATTTGCAAATACACAAGTAACACACACACGCACACACACACAAACACACACACACAAACACACGCACACACTCACAGTTGTGCAAATTAAATATTGAGCATGGCATGTGGATTTTGGTGCTTGTGCCTCGTCTGTGATTAGCCCTAATGTCATATGCCTGGCTGCATAGCAGAATAAGCAGAAATACAGAAATACACGTCTAAACCAAATACACAGGTAGCACAGCTAAAGCAGCTAACACAGGTAACACAGGTGTAATCAAGTCTGCACAATAAATGCCATTGATTGAACAGCTTTAAGCTAATTTTATTGTCAAAAACTCCAAACAATCGTTTTCTGGTAAATAATAAAAACGTCAGATTACGAGTTCACACATCAAAGGCCAAAGATTGACTGATTGACTGACTGACTGACTGACTGACTGTAGACTGACTGGCTTTGGCAACTTGATGAGTTGCAAGCAGCGTTAAGCTAACAGTCTATAAGCCAGGTGCTCACAAATGTCAGGCACACCTGTTTCACTGTCTACGCGTGTGTGTGTGTGTGTGTGTGTGTGTGTGTGTGTGTGTGTGTGTGAGTGTGTGTGTGTGTTTGTGTGTTTGTGTGTGTGAGAGGAATCAGACTCAGCTTAAGACACTCAATCAAATGTGCAAAATCAATTGCTGCCACACGCTAATCAGACAACATTTATATGTCTGCCGAGCTGCGAATGAAAAAGCTGCAAGTTATAGGCAAACAGAGCAGCTGATAGACTGAAAAATACCCTGGTGTTAGCTGGATAATTTTGGGCAGCAGCAGATTTCTAAATGTCTTCTGCTTACAACAGTTAGGCATAAAATGTGATTCGATATTTGTTATAAGTGTTGGGAAAAACTCGAAAAAGTTCAAATGGAGTGCATAAATTTATTTAAATACTAATAATTAAATAATATTTAAAATTTTAATTGTACAATTGAAAATTTTAAGCTAAAAAATAATCCATTTTAAATGAACAGAAAATATCTTAAAGTATTATTAAACTAAAATTAATTTAAAATTTGCTACAAGGTTTGAAAAAAAAAATACAAACTAAGACTAAATATAATTAATTAAAGATTACGTTAAATTAAAATAAGACTTGCAATTGAATCGTTTATTTCTAAGTATAAAAACTATGTAATATTTTTAGTTGCAAGCATAAATATGCTTAAGCAGAAAAAATCTAGGATTTTGAAAATAAAATCGATCCAAAGCGGTGTCACTAGTAAAGTGATCCCAGCAATTTATTTAACCAACAGCAAAGTACTTGATTCAACTACGATTTTTTCAACATTATTTTGATTTTTGGGACACGGTAGAAATTTTTTAAATTAGATCAAATTTTGTACAACTTTTGACTTTTTTGTTGTTGAGTCATTGCCCTTTTATTCGCATATTGTCTTAATTTAACAATTCTAACCTGTTGTAAAAATAGATACTAAAGTCAAGAATTTTAAATTTGAATTTTCGACGAATGATGTTTGTGTAATACAAACACAATTTGCGTTGATGGGCATAGGGTATCTGTAAATAGAAATAGAGCTGTCAAGCCGTGCTCATGCCACACACACACACACACACACACACAAACGAAGAGACTTTCACACATGTACATATATTTTGCATAGCATACTTTTGCGCGTCGTTGACAGCGTCTAAGAAAAGCTGAACATTTATGGTCGTAAATTCGATTTGCGCTTCAATCAACAGCTGCACACGTCTTCATCTTGTCTTTTATCCCAATCCACAAATTGTGCGTTGCGTAATTGAAAATGACAGACCAGACAGATGGATACACAGAAAAAAAAATTCCGGGATTTCGAGCTAAAATTAATCCTAGCGGTGTCAGAAGTACGATAATCCCGGGTTCTTATAAATCAAGTATGAAATAATTAAATCAAGCCCGATTTTCCTTATCAAAACTTTCATTTTTAAGGGTTTTGTAATATTTGTTTTCAGTTAGAAATAAATAAATTTAGACTTCTTTGACTTTTTTAAAGTAGATTTTCTTAAAATCGTTGCCATTTTATCTACGTACTTATTATCTTAATTTAGCAATTTTATCCCGAATACATACTTAAACTAGTCGGACGGACCTACAGTCGAGCATTGTCGACTGTCGGAGACCCTGTACTTACTATGTCAAAAGCTAAGATTGCGATCGGTCCTATGACAGCTATATGATATAGGAGTCCGATTTGAACCAACTTTGGTCAGGATATATAAAACCAAGTTAAATACATATTCTATCAGTTTGGTTACGATATCTCATAAAACAAAAAAGTTTTTCATACTAAGACTTGATTTTCGACCGATTGTTCCTATAGGCGCTATGTTATAGTGGACCGATTTTATCCAACTTTGGACAGGGTGTATATAACCAAGTTTTATATAGAATAGATTTTTTTTTCTGTGTAGAAACCAAATAGTGAAATGCTGTGAAAATACGCAATAGTCAGAGAAAAAGCTGCATTTTAATTGTCTGATTCTGAACATTTTTAATCCAAAGGTACTACATCCAAATGTTAAGTTATAACAATAATTTCCTTAAGGCATCAAGACAGATTTAAGTTAAGACTGGGAACAGGCCATTTGGTACATAAACTGGATGACTGTGCGGGTCGGGCGTCCGGTCATGCAATCCTTTAATAAATAGGGCAGAGGATTCACCTGGGTGGTCATGCCAGTGCCACGGATGTCAAGATGTGCCCAATCCAGGCACGGCACCAGCGAATGCATAACGGCTGCTGCCAAACAGGACGATGCTGGTCCGCGTCCACAATTGCTCATATCGTACGTCGAGTTGTCGGTGATAATCTCCCGGAAGTAGCGGAAGAGTGGCATACGCCAGATACGATCGCCGGTAATGGAGCCGGCTTTGCGGAATTGCTTGGCCAGGAAACCAGAGTTGCTCCACAATCCCGTAGCGCTGCCGCCAAGTCCATAGCTAACACCACGTGCCACCGAGCCAATGGTGAGAATCATTTTCGGCTTAAAATTAGCCTGGGCATAGAGCAGAGGATCCGCCATCATCACCACAGCCGCCTTGTCCACATTCTTGATGCCCAGTGTGACGCCATTGAGCAGCGTCACAACATCACCACACTTCACCGCCATGCCAGAGGGCATGTGCTCGCAGAGGGGAATCACCGCCGTGATGTTCATGGGCAGGGAGAGAGCAGCTGCGGCACGCAGGACGCCAACGCAGACAGCTGCTCCGGACATTGCGCCACGATACTTGTCCATGCCCGTCTTCTTCTTCAGACAGAGACCGCCGCTGTGAAAGGTCAGACCTTGGCCCAACATCAGAATGCCCTTCTCCTCGGGAGCGGTACCGCAGTAGGTACACTCTAGTAAAAGTGGCGGCTCACACGAGCCCTTGGCAATCATGAGGAACGAGTTGAGGCTCATATCCTCGATCCAGTCCATGGAGCGCACCTCCACGGCCACGCCACATGGACACAATGCATCCACGGCAGCCTGGGCGAATATCGAAGGAGTCATTTGATTTGCCGGCGTGTCGGACAGACGTCTCGCCAGATTCTGTGACTCGGCCTTGAACAGACCACGCACCCAGGCATCGTGATCACCCTTGCCGTACATGTGCAACTTGGGGGTGGCCAGACGGTTCTTCTTGCGCTTGTTGGCGTTGTAGCGCCACACGGCCAATGCCGCACCCTCGGCAGCCTGTTCCGGGAAGTCCATGCCATCGACATGCACCTCGGCCATACGCTGCAGTTGCAACGCACGTGCTCCTGTGCCGGCCGCAATCCGGGTATTCTCCATGCCTTCGTCCAGTTCCTCGAGCTCATTGTAGCCAGCGCCAGCTGGTCCCATGCCAACAACGGCAACACAGGAGAATTCACCTTCCAGTCCGTTGAAGAGCAATCCCTTGCCGGGACGTCCATCCATGCCGCGTTCACGGATCAGGCTCATTATCCGGCCACCGACGGCATCGTCGAGCAGCACGGCATTCTCTGAGGATCGAATGGGTTTGTCACCATCCTTCTGATAAGCGCCCACGACCA
This sequence comes from Drosophila falleni, assembly GCA_035045575.1. Lineage (NCBI taxonomy): Eukaryota > Metazoa > Arthropoda > Insecta > Diptera > Drosophilidae > Drosophila > Drosophila falleni. Next base: position 5,044,605 of record JAWNOV010000089.1, on the reverse strand, counting down.
CGCCCTTGGGCTTCTCGCACTTGGAGGAAAATGTACGTAAACTGTTGCCCACGACCACGTGAAATTTTCTCTCGTAAGTAAGCAGACTACGGGCCGCTTTAACCACATCGCGATAAGAAGACATTATTAAAAATCTAAACTGTATATATATAGGTATATACAAAAATACAAAAATAGAAATGGAATTTATATTTTACGGTTTTGTTTTTTTGACTAAAAATTTGTTACTTGTTGAAATTTACGGAAAAACTTTTTTTTTCAGGAATTAAATCTGTGCTCAGTTAGACAAGATGTTGTAAAGTGAACAAAAAACGTTGGGGACGAAAACTCCAAGTATTCAGAGCCAGGACAGGAAACTCAACGCCTGCCCTGATTTCATAAAATTTTGATGAAACTTTTAATTCATCGCCTTCCAATTTCCACAATGAAAATATTATAATGAAGTGCTTAAAAGAAGAGAGAGTGAGAGAGAGTGAGTGAAAGAGAAATTTAATATCATATGAATTTTAATTTGTCCCCCGTTGGAAGCTGCTGCTGGCCAAATGCACAAGCTCAACAATAATAATAATAGGTGCACATAATTAATTTTCCAAGCCAGTGAATCAAGGATAATTGGGCTTAATTTTTTGGTGCGAAAAAATGCGCTTGAAGCGCAAATGAGAAGCTTCAACAGGCAGGCAACATGGACATGGGAATATTATAAAGGAGTTTTCATAAATAAAAGTAAAGTTTAATTGGACAGTGTAGTAGTAAAGTTAGAACGACTAAATGTTAATTTATACAATAAATTAAAGCTAATCTTATTCACTTTTAAAAGTGTATACAATAAGAAAGTTCGACTTCAGGTGTAAAGTATTCTAATAAGTCTGATTACAAAAGATTATTAACTATTTCAAGAACAAGAGTTTTTTAATTGAAATTTCACTCATGAATTATTCTTTTAAGTACATGCTTCAATTTCGAGTTATTCCCTTTTCAGCTAATGTCAGTGAGTCATAACGAATAAATTGTTATAGATTTTCAATTAAAAGTTAACAATATATACAGTTACGAGTACTTATACATTCGGATTCATATATTTGAAAATCTGTAGTTTTAATTATACTTATCTTGTTGTCCATGCATAAATACTTAAGATTTGTATTTGTCAAACAGCCGACAGAGTCTGGAATTCAATTTAAGTTCAACAAAGTGTGGACTGCTTGTGTCCTTGAATATTCGAATATGAATTTGAATACTCATCTACTCGTTTGAGTGTGTGTGTGTGTATATGTGTGTGTGCTATGACTGCCAATTTCCAGAATTCACATGCATAAAAGTGTGTGCAAATGGAAATACGAATTTGTAACTATAGTTCGAGGTATTTGTCTTGCATTGAATGGACAAAGAGAAGGAAAGTAGAATAAGGAAAGAGAGAGAAGAGGGAAGAGAAGGATTGGGTGTGCACATTAACCCAATAATCCTTGTGCAGCAACTGAAATGCCCGAAACCAAATTTGAAATTTTGTTATTTCTCACCTTTGCGCTTGACCTGTTCGCTTGATAACACAGACATGGCCAAGACAGACAGACAGGCAGACAGACAGACAGGCAGAAAGACCAAAGCAACAGCAAATATCCAACAGAATTTCTCAGCAAATGAATGTCCTGCAGCTGCATACACACACACACACACACACACACACATTGAAAAGCAAACAAAGATAGAGTGAGTGAGAGAGACATGAGAAAGACAGACAGAAAACTTGTGGTTTAGCTTTTGGCCTGGCAGTTGTAGTTTTTGGGTTGTGTGCGACAATCATAAATGTCGCCTTGTTGGATGATAAAATATTTGCACAAGTTGAATAGTTCAAAGTATTTCATTTTAAATTAACATTTGTCTTGGCGCACTCAGATGGAATTATGCAATGTGGCCGCCGATAAGCTCATTTAATGCGCTTTCCTTCGGGCCAAAACGCAATCTTTGCTATTTGGCTCAAGCACATTTCAGCCAGCTTTCAAATTAATATGCATTTCAGTTTTTGGCCAACAACAACAGCTAACTAACTAAGTTCAGCTTAAAGCCAAGGTAAGAGCATGCATTTGCCCATAAAGCTAAAGCTTTGGCCATAATTTAGCTGAATCTCTCTCTTTCTCTCCCTCCCTCTCTCTCTCTCTTTCTCTCCCTCCCTCTCTCTCTCTTAACTTTTAGCCATGCACTTTGTCTGGCTTGAGTTAACACACTCATGTATACACCCCTCTCTCTCTCTCTCCCCGTGGCTTTTAGCCTCTGGCCACGTGACGTGTGTGAGTGTGTGTGTGTGTGTGTGTGTGTGTGTGTGTGTGTGTGCTAGTGTATGTGTGAGATTCTCACGCATGAACACATTTTCGGGTCGCATTTGATGCTGCAGCTGTGTGCAAAAGGACTTCGCAGTCCTATTAAGCGGCTTACAAGTAAAATGCTGCCAGATTTTAATTGTCTGCACGGAAGCAGTCGAAAATAGCACGACCAAAAATACACAAGAAAACAACAACAAGAACAACAACAACAACAAGAACAACAATCATAGCAAACAGCACAGCACGTAGCACATTGGCCACGTTGCGTATGCGCAATGTGACATAGACTCTAGGCCTGAGGCCTTATTTGGTATAAATAAGTGCAAGTGTGTGTGTGTGTGTGTGTGTGTGTGTGTGTGTGTGTGTGTGTGCCTCTTAAGTAAATTTCAGTGTAGTACATGGGACAGGCAAACACTTACGGTCTGTTGCGCATCAGTTGCTTGTCATGGTTTAGCAGCCAACCAACTAACCAACCAACAATCCTGCGGCAGTCAAATTAATTGTACCTTAAAAACAAAACCTGTACCTGAAGGCGCAATAAAAGTCTTTTGCATTTGCTAAGCTCATATCTAAATCCATATTCATTTATCAAAATTTAAAGCATTTTCAATGCAATAAAATAAAAGAATGATTTATTTTGTTTGAATGCTGGTAAAACGATTTTAAACTAGTCGGCCGGTGCTACAGTCGAGCATGCTCGACAGTCGGAGACCCCGTACTTCCTATGGAAGTTCCTAGTCCCTCTCCCAGGCCCCGCTCCCAGTCCCTCTCCCGGTTCCCGCTCCCAGTCCCTCTCGCGGGTCCCTCTCCCAGTCCCTCTCCCAGGCCCCGCTCCCAGTCCCTCTCCCAGTCCCTCTCCCAGGCCCCGCTCCCAGTCCCTCTTCCAGTCCCTCTTCCAGTCCCTCTCCCAGGCCCTCTCCCAGTCCCTCTCCCAGTCCCTCTCCCAGTCCCTCTCCCAGGCCCCGCTCCTAGTCCCTCTCCCAGGCCACGCTCCCAGTCCCTCTCCCGTGTCCCGCTCCTAGTCCCTCTCCCAGGCCCCGCTCCCAGTCCCTCTCCCGTGTCCCGCTCCCAGTCCCTCTCCCAGTCCCTCTCCCAGTCCCTCTCCCAGTCCCTCTCCCAGTCTCTCTCCCAGGCCCCACTCCTAGTCCCTCTCCCGGGTCCCTCTCCCAGTCCCTCTCCCAGTTCCTCTCTATAGAGTACCCTACATACCAAGTTTGGTGTCTCTAGCTCTTATAGTCTCTGAGATCTAGGTGTTCATACAGACAGACGGACAGACAGTCAGACGGACAGACGGACATTGCTATATCGACTCGGCTATTGATGCTAATCAAGAATATATATACTTTATAGGGTCTGCCACGCCTCCTTCCGCCTGTTACGCACATAGTCGGTAAAACAAACCCAATAAGCCCTTGTACTTTTTTTAAGTACGGGGTCTTAAAATTGGGTTTATTATGAACTACTCTTCTATAATTTCGTTTCGCTTCGACCTTATATTCAGTTTGGCTTTATTTACTTTCAATCACAGGATATTTCTTAATCGCTCACTCTCTCGACTATATCTTGTTTTCCTCTTTTCAATACCGCCGTGTTCTACAAAAGAGGCAGGGAAATGGCGTGTGATAAACTTTAAATTGTTTTTTAATGGTATTTGCCGTATAATCGAAATAAAAAAAAAGAAGAGAACACAACACAGAAAAAAGATTAACTGCTGTTGGGCTCTTAAAATTTGCAATTTGGATATTCAACGTGCGCCCGAAAAACGCCGAAATGCTGAAACGCTGGACACAATAAAATAATGAGCACCAAATTACACAAAGCGTGGAAAAATGGCCGTGGGCACCATTAACCAGGCCGAGAGTGGATAGCGAGCGCTCAAATGAATTCTAAAAGCTTTTGCGCCAAAGTGTTGACAACCATTTTGGTAATATGCTCAAGCAGACAGGCTGGCAGCATGGCCGGCACCCTGCCGGGTCCAAAAAGGATGCTAAAACAATTACAACGACTGCCAGGGACGAAACAACAACAGCAACAGGAACAACCAGGACAACGACAATGACAGGCGCAGATTCCAGCAAAATTTATTTGCTCTGCGATAATTTTAAAGAACAAAGACGGAAATTTTCCTAGCAATTCAGCTGCTTGCCAGGCAAAAGGCGAAGTATGAAAATTGAAAATGGGAAACTGCCTTGCCTTATTTGTGCTCCATTGCGACCTTTGTGAAAGCCAAATATTGCGTTTAGCTCTAGCTTTAATTAGCCCAGGATATGCAAAAGGATAAGTCGCGCTAGGCTAAGCATTTTATTATTATTACAACTGCATTTATTTCATCGCAAATTAATTCCAAACTTTAATAGTTTTCATTGAAATGAAAAAACATTTTCTTTAAAACTGAACTAAACAACAGTAAGTAGGTTAAGTCAGACCACAAATCATGTCCTGGATGTGGCAATTGTAGAATGGAGCATTGAAATTTATCATCTCCTTTTTTTTTCTTGTTTTTTCTTTAGTGTGAAATTAAGTGCAGGAAATTATTTGAAGCACTTTCAACAAAGCGTGTAATTTTTGTTGCTGCTGTTTTCATTTAATTTTCATTTCTTTTTTACAGACTGATTTAATTTCTCTCTTTTTTACCCAACTTTTCTAATTCTTTTGTGATTGTTATTTGCGCCTGAACTTTTTTTTATCTCTCATTCCCATACAAATTCATGGCTTACGTTGTTGTCTGAGTGTCCTAAAGTCAGAACTCAGGGTAGTTGTCCTCTTTTATTGGGGGCGCTTTTTATTTGATAACAAATTGTGGATAATTTGAAATATAATGGAAAATTATGCTGACAATACGAGTTTGTTGCCCAGTAAAATAAAAATATAAAGTTTTTACTTTATAGATACGTTTTTTTTTATTAAAATTTAATTTATAACTAAACGCTTAGTAACTAAAATGTTGTCGATTTAACTTAAGTACAGATAGAACAGTATGCTAAAAATGCTTATACTTTAATTATTTTGCATGTCTTGGCAAGTAAGAAGAAACTATTTGAAATGATAATTCAGATTCGGATTTGAGAAAATGATTAAGTAGCATTTGAAATTGACGAAATTGCGAATTATGCGAGTTTGTTATCATATGTCGTATATAATCTATGGACCGATTTGATTTATATTGTTTGCTTTATATATATATATTTATGTGTATATGTGTGTTTTATTTTGTATAATATTTGTTGCTGGCTTCTTTATACGAGTATATTGCTTCTCGATGTTGCTTAGTTGAAAAGTTCATCTAGTTTAGTAAGTTCAATTAAGCAAATCTGATTTAATTTCCATTAATATGTATACTTATTTAATATTTACGTTTGAATGTGTGCGTATTCAATGCGGCAGTTGCTTTAAATGCATTTCATTTTAATTAGTTTCTCCTTCATCTCATCTCTCTGATAATGATGATGATCTAATCGTTTAATCAGGCAATTAATAAATTTATCAAAACTTAACATCACATTGTTTCTCCAATTACATGTAGGTTTTTAAGCTTTTACTTGTTGCAATTCGAGTTTCTGAATGCTAAATGCTAGATATTAATGTTAATTTAAGTGTAATTATGATTTGATTGATTTAATTATGAATTAAGTGAATGAAATGTTAGCTCGTTTGCTTAATTATGTGTAATACTTGTATGTTTGTTTGTTCGATAGAATTATTAACATGTTGAAACGTTGCGTTACTTTTAGTTGCACTAAGAATGCTTAATTATTTTATTATTTAGATTGTATTTAATTTAATTGTTTAAAATAACGATATGAAATGATCTTTTGTTGTTTGTTTCGTTTGTAGCTAACTATTGATGATTCTGATTTTATAATTAATTATTTTATTTCGCAGACAAATGTCTTAATTAAAGTTCGACAATTCTCACGATTTTTCGAATATGTAGAATAAATGCACTGTACTGGAAGTGGTTCGCTATACATATGTACGTAGATATCCGTATAAATGCAGTTTTTTGTTTTTTTGTTTTTAATGAGTTTTCGAGTTCTGTTTCTGTTGATTGCTTCAATATATTTAATTAATCAGTTTAGCGCCAATCGATTGATGATTTAACTCAACTAAAGTCCAAGTTGAAGTTGTTTATAAATTGATTTCATTTAATTTAATGCAGTAACTCAGTTGATTCATGAATTAGTAGAAACGTTTGATGGACGTGCTTGGTGGCATGTTGACTGTGAAACTATTGTCGTGATATCAAACATTGTTCTTGCGGAAAATATCATTTGGATGTTGGTTGCTGCTAAAGTTCTGACGCGTCGAGCATTGCTGTGGAGAAAGAGAATCAAGAGAAATGTTGATGAGTATTATATGCATATTATATTGAAGTACACGACAGCTACAGCTACAGAATGATTGCATTTTAATTGCTTAAAATACACAAACACACACACACACACACACACATACACACGCAAACACAGCACCACCTAGACAATTATCCGAGCATTGAGGTTGCCCCAACACATGAACACATGGCATATTGAAACCGCCGAGCCAAACTGGCCAATAGGCCGACTGACAAGTTGGCAGGGTTGGTGTTTAGATAATGATAGCTTAACTACTTTACACCGTTTGTGATTTGACGTTGTGGTGTCAGCTAGCCAGCAGGTTATTAAAATAATTGCCGACCAAATCATTTATTATGGCATGTGTCTGCCCCATGTGGCACTCATTAGTGTGGCGTACGCTACGCTGATAATTTCAATCAGGAAAATAACTTACCGCTTGCTTCTTTTCCCAGGACTTCATGGCTGTTTTATATTTCTCGAACTCATGACACCAATCCGAATAAATTTTCTGATAGTCATTGCTTTTATTTGGTGGCGTGCATCTATGGGGAATACGGGAAGAACAGGAGAAGGATAATTATAACTCAATTATAGGCCATTTCAGGCAACTCACCTATGAGCATCGACAGTTATGTTGTAGCTGCACAATAGCGAGCCACCCAAGTGGCAATCGTAGCGTCCACCATCGGCTTCATTTACAGACACTACAACCAGGCCGCGTTCCGTGGTCTCAATGTATTTGGTGGGACTGTACTTGATCTCATAGCTGCAATTAGAAAGTTGTTGCCTTGATTGGAAATACTATATATAATATAGTAGATGAACTCACCGTCCCCTGTCCTTTGAGTGATGATACCAGGTGACCTGCTCGTTCTTTAGTACCTCTGGAATTTTCACAAAGCAACCCAAATGCACGCTTTGGCCGTAGGTGACAACGATTTTCTTTTTCAGCACACTGGAGTCACAGATGTCGCTTGTCTCGTTGGCTACATCCTGTGCCAATAATAAACATAGTATTTGCATTGGTTACAGCAGCAATTCCCTCATCTCGACTCACCTGCAACAGATCCAATTCGTATGGACGGCACGTGTTTGCCTCCTTGTCCCAGCCGCAATATGGATCACGCACACAACGGAAGCAATTGTCGTAACGTCGATTGCACATTGCCAAATCGATTTGCTTGATGCGATGATCGGTGCCCACATACAGAGATTTACGTGTCTGACTCACCTCCATCACCTGGATGGCCTCATTCGGTGCCACTTCAAAGATGTCCAACAGCTTCGACAGCGACTCACCATTTCGATAATACTGAACAATTTTATAGATGCGACCCAAATTGGTGCCCACATAGTATACCGTATACTCCTGGTTCAATATGTCGATTTTGATTCTGCCAAAAGGGAAATCCACATATAAATGATATTCAGTTTAAATTTAAAAGGAGTTGCATGCCACACAATGGCTGAGATTAAAACATGTAATGTTGCAATTGAATGCGATGGAAATTAAATGCTTATTTAATATGATAAATGGCTTGAATATTAACGATATTAAATATACCCATACGTGTGCATTCCTTTTATTCAAATATTTTTAATATTCTTTTGTTATTGTTTTTCACATTAATAGGAAGCTTGTAACACCTGAGCGTGCGTGTTGTTACTGTTGTAAATGAAGGCATTAAAATTCGTCACATGATTTCGCCATTTTCCGCTCGTTGCCAGTTGCTGGGCAATTAATCCACATAGAAATCCAATGTGAATAAAATTAAATTGCTGCTTTTTTTTGCTCGATTCTGCATATTATTTATCTATTTATAATATTCGAGTGCAATTAAGTTTGAAATGCCAATAAATTTGCAAGCAACACATGTGTTAAAAAATATATTGTCTATTGCAGTTTGTCAAGGCAAAAAATGTGATTATCAAATAACATTTCATCAGAATGTTGTAATTGTAATATTAATTACAGCATAAATTTGCATTAATGCGCTAATGACTGAAAATGAGTTTGTTATGCAACTGGCAAAATATTAACAATATTTAAGGGGTATATAATAAGTTTATGTGTTCAGATAAAGCATTTATTAATAACTTTGCTGTATTTTTTCTATAACTAAAGTACAAAAGTCTTATCAAAAGCATGTTTATTAGCAGTATATGTTCGCCTTAAGATGTTTTTCACTGTATTCATAATTGAAATGGTAAGCTGTGCTAAAATTATCGATTGATATTTATCTTTTAGGAATCTATGTTGAATTATTTCAGATTCGATATTTTTATTTTTATTTAATCTATTTTTGCCACACTGAAAAACATTTAAATTTGATGTTGTTCTTATTTTGGTAACAAACACACTTGACTTGACTTAATTAAAGCACTCAAATAATGAAATGAATTTACTCGGACATGAAATTGCACTTTCAGAGACAAGCCGCAAAGAGAATCAAATCAGAGAGTACGCAAATAAATTAAAAATTGAATAAAAACCATTTTGTATAGGTATCTATCTACATATGTATGTATGTGAAAAGAAATGTATGTATGTAGATACATATATGGATAACCAATGTGCAGAGCAGAGGCAAAGAATGTGAGGATAGGGGGAGAGAGAAATAACAAGAGAAAATAAAACTTACTTGTCAACAACGAGCTTTGTGAACACCAAATCCCTTTTATAATAGACCGGATTGTTGTGCTCGTGATTTACGGCTTTGTCCATAAGTGGATGCGAGCGTATGAAATTCAGGACGGTATCTGGCAGATTTGAGGTATCGTTGACACATGTGCCGGGTCGCGGATCTGGCACTCGAGAATTTAGCACCGGCAGCCAGGCGGAGTTTGAAGAGGATTGCTCCTTAAATTTGCCTGTAAGAGAACAAACAAAGCAATATAGCATTATGGTTTTGAAGTTTTACGCTTTCAACACACAATCGAGTCGGTCGCGTCGGTCGAGTCGGTCGGTTGCTCGGTCAGGTGTGGCATGATGGCAAGTGTTGCAATTGAAGTTTTAAATCTGCGACCCCAAAGTGTCAGCTGTGTTGTGCTTGGGCGTAAACGTTAAGAGTCTCAACGCGAGTGAGAGAGTGTGTAAATCTGTGTGTGTGTGTATGTGTGTGTGTGTGGCAATAATCCATTCAAATGGATTTTCTAATACGATTTATGTTGCTCCACGGCAAAAAGGGGGAGAGGATACTGAAATTACAAAACACTCAACGTCTGAGTGCCGCACTGAGCTCTGCTCTCCTCTGGTTGCTATCGGATCTGTGCTACCTATTGGATTTATCGCAACTGTAACTGCAACTGTCCCCTCCCTTAGCTATGGGTCGCCGTGTGCCAGGAAAATCACATGAGATCCAGTTGAAACCAATGTGCTGCAGTTTGCAAATAAAATTTACCGATAAGTTGCATTTGCCATTTACCATTCCTGTATTTATTTCTATTTCTATTTCTATTCCTTTTTCTATTTCGATTTTGTATTACTATTACGATTCCCACTCAAAGCACTTGAGGGATTGAGCGCAATTTAGTTGCTCGAAAACAAAAGAGAAAATTGCACGTCAGTCGAGTTGACAGTTGGCAACATTGTGGCTTCGATAACGTTCATCACATGTACGGGCATCCATTTTGCATACAACACTTAACATCTACATAAGTACATGCCAGCATACATAAGTAATGTTCGAGGGTTGTTTTAAAAGTTATTTCAAACAACAAACTAAAGACAATGGGATTAACATAGCATTAAAGGCACTGAGGATAATAGTTATTCCTTAAATCCTGATATTAAGTTAATTTATCTCCAAATTTCAAATATTTGGTATAAAAAAATGAATTGATTTACAAAATCAAGAAAAAATAAATAATAATAAAAATAAGAAATAAATAAATGAACCAACCAAAGGATCAGTTAAACATTTTCCAACATTTTTATAGTTTGCAGACTTGACTAAAACTGTAATCTTCATTAACATATTTTCCATAATTTCCTTATTAACTGCTCTACGTTCCTCATTAATTTAAAACTGTATCCCATAGTAGTATTTCCACTATACCATTTTTGTTCAAAACAATTTCTTCTTATCTATTATCTATTCTATATTTATTTATCAGTTTAACACGACTGGCATGCTATTAAATTATATTATAGATTTCACCATTCTGTAAACATTTTATCTAACAATAATCAATGTTTTTACTTGAGAAATAGTGTATTTTTAAAACCACCCTAGCTTAGTCAAGTAAAGGGATATCCAAAACTGCACTCACCATTGAAAGCGGCCTGAACTTCGTTAATGTGGAAACTGCAGACGGCTGATCCAATCAGGCCATTGGTGCTGGTTGTGAATGTTGCATAGAAGCGTGTCTTGTCCGTGGGCAGTTGATAAACCGATTGTATCTCATTGAAGTAGAACGGAAATTCGCCCGAAATGCTGCAGTTGAGCCGTGCCTTCAGATATGTGGCCCAGTTGTGGGCCAGCAGATTCTTGCCCCCAACATCCTTTTTGCAAACACGTGCGATGCGCGAATAGACCGCCTTACCACAGTTTATATACTCCACGGCCGTTTCCCGGAAAAAGAAGTACACATACTCGCCAATATCAAAGGAGCCTACAAAATTTGGTTCTGCAAAGAGCGAGAGAGAGAGAGGGAGAGAGACATGGACAGATAGGGAGAGAGAGAGAGAGTTAGATTGATGACCTTGTATGAGTAACGATCTACATAATTGAATAGCATAAGCCGATTAGCTGTCGGCTACTCATGAATCCCATCAACGCATAACACACAACGTTGCGTATACGTAATGCAAACAAAAAGAATAAAATAAAAATAATAAAAAAGGCGATTCAAGCGCGAAATCATTTGTAACGCGCCAGAGAATACAGAATCCTTTTTCAATTTTTATCTAGAGCCACAGCCATGAGCTGGCTCATGGGTTTTACTTACTGTCCAACCACTTGGAATCATATTTGAGCGTGCGTTTGAATTTGTATTCCAAGCGCTTTGCCGACGTATTATACAAATCCGTGCGAAAGATCACAGTATCCGCCTTCGTAAACTCCGCATTGGTGCCTGAGTACTGTGGAAAAAGATACAAAAAACAAATAGAACAATAAGAGAATGTTTGAGTTTAAACAAGACTTTGCTTAGCTTCGTTTATATGATGAAACTCATGATTTTACAAAAATTATAGGGTTAAGTTGACAGCATTAAATTTAATTAAATTTATTTAGCAAACTGAACATGACATAAACTAAGCATTAACTACAAATCAAGTTACTTACCAGACCTGGCAGTCCGCCGGGATTACCATCCTCTACGTATATAGCCGTTGAGTTATCCAAGGGATCGTAGGGACACTTTGCTATGCCGAGACCAACTCCGATCACGTACTCCGAGCGTGGCAAATGCGTCAAATTCGACTAACGATTGCAATAAATAATGGTTAAATGTTTATAAAATTGTTAATTCAATTTAAATTTATTTTCTTATTATTTAAAATTTAATCATCATTTTTTATAAAGCAAAAATCCTTTAGATTTTCTGCTAATTGTTGCTGTCGAACTATAAAATACAATGAACAAAAGATTTGTCCAATTCCATGTTCAAATATTGGTTTTTGTTGATAGTTTTGCTTGTTTATTTGTTTGCTCTTAGTTTTCGAGTTTTTGCAAGCAGAGAAAATCAGAAATGCATCGTTGATTGCCCGACTCTCCATTCTCACCTCTGTCAAAGTGCATTCTTTGTATTTTGTATTTCTAAAGAAATGAATATGATGAGGTTTGAGGTGTGAGAGGGGATGGGGCAAAGGTTCGATTGTGTGAGATTTGAATACATTTTGAGCTTCTGGTTGCACCTGAACACTAATGACTATTTTCACAACATGTAGACAAGATACAGGACTTATATAACTTATATATATAACATATATACATATACTATATGCCAAGTAGAAAAAGTAGAAGACAAAGTCTATTCATATAAACTGAAAGAAGCACATGCGTTGCTTTGTGTGTTTTGAGGTTGTTCCAGGATTGCGATCTAAAGTCAACATACACACACACAAAGCAGGCCTCTTTTGATAACTTATATCTTTTGAAAAGTTGCGTAGTTACGTTGTCATGGCTACAAAAGTTGTCCTTGAGCCAGGATACACACACACAAATGATTCAGATGAGAATTGCAGCTGTTGTATACTCACATAGATGACATAATCCTTGGGATTGTGAGCATTGGTGCCACAAACATAAAGCCTATCTCCCTGTTGCATCGATTGAATAACTCGCACGTGGTTCTTGCAATCAAACACCTGTAAAGAGGAATAAGAAATAATTGCTAATATTACAGATGATTTGGCATTTGTTTTCAATTAAAGCAGCCGCAAAGTTTGCAACACAAAATTGCAACACGCAATAATAAATCAAAATTGGTCGAGTGTGCCACAAATTGCCACAATTTGTAATAGCACGCATCGTTGCAGGCTCTGTCGCTGAATCAATTGGCAACAATGCAACACTGGAAAATCCCTGTCACAGACGCACAGCAGCATTATGATGACTTAAGCAACACACACACACACTCATACACACAGAAAACAGTTCAATTGACATCTAGATACAAGGCAGAATCAGATACAGATACAGATAACAGACATGACAGACACATGTGCGGTCTGTGGCATGCAACATGAAACTGGAGCGCGCACGAAAAAGCTCGCTACAAATTGAAAAGCCACAAATAAATTGAAAAAGATTTCAAATGAAAGGATTTGCTGTCACATTATAAACGAGTTACAATAACAGCCAAGCAACAGAAGCGACATTGTCATCGTTGCACTTGCAACATGCAACCCATACACATACACACACAGCTGCAACTGAATTCGGTTACTCGGGCTCGAATTTCAAATTGCAGCCCTTCGCCAAAGAAAATTGATTCAGAGTTTGTGTCTTCGCTGTGTAATCAGTAGGTGGCGCCTCGATGTTCTCACCATATGATATAGAAATCAATCAAATTCCGAGCATGTCACATTCACATTCGCGATTTATTGTTGTTACCTAAGTGCAATCATCAGATCATTGATTGAATACCTTATGCAAGTCTCTGCAAGGTTAACAGTTATTGACTCACCTGACTTTTGCCCTTTGACACACAGCTGACAACATCGTCACGCGTCGGCTCCAAATTGATGACATCGCGCTGCAAGCAAAGATAAACAATTTGATTAATTAAACGTATAAATAAAAAATGTATAATTTTATCTGTATAAATTAAAAGCGAGTTGACAATTCACTTTTTAACTTAAAATATTTAACTAAATAACTTAAACAAATTTATCCTTGACCTGATTGATTTCTTTTATGGAATTTTTATGGACCAATCTATTCAATTTAAATACACCAGAATATTTGCTTTTAAATTGCTAAGTATTTATTTTAGTTTAAATGCAAACTAAAATTATTCTGCCGACTGTTTATAGCTTGACAATAAATTATTCGTCATTTTTATATAGAATGAAATTATCTGCTTGATATACGAAACTCTAAATTTTCATTTGTCATAACAGCTGTTATGGCTTGTAATTCAACTTTATTGCGATAAACGTATTCTGGTCTTCAGTCATGACTGGGAGAGGGACTGGGAGCGGGGCCTGGGAGCGGGGCCTGGGAGAGGGACTGGGAGAGAGACTGGGAGGAGTAATATTGATAGTAGTATTTATAGTAGCAGTAGTAGAGAGGGTAAGAAAAACAAAGAGAAACTGAGGAAGAAGTACGAGTTCGAATATAGAGAAATAATTCAAATGCTAATAGAATTAGGAATAGAAGTAGGACTAAATGGAATATAAATTGGAGTATATGTCAAAATAGGATTATTCCTTGAAAAGTGTACTTTTTCCGTAAGATCTCTCAGCTCTTTCCTTACCTCAAACAGACTCTCATTAAAATGGATCAATGAAACTCGAATCACTCGCAAGTCGCATTAATTAAATCAAACTGTCATAGCTACTAAAGAGATTCACCAAAATGATTATATTTAATTTTTAAATAATATTTCAAGGCCAAGTACATCTTCAAGTTAAGCAAAGGTCTTCTAACTATATATAAATATATATATGTTATATAAGAGTGACACCATAAAGTAATCCCAAGCTAAATAGAGCTTATTCAAAATTACATAATTTTAAAATGAAATGTTGTAGAAATAATCTGAAATAGAGGCCAAATCATGATGAAAAGGGGAAATTGGATGATAAATTACTTAGGATCGAAAAAATATCAAATTTTCTAAATGAACAAAATTTAAATGCAGAATCAATTAAGATGCCAAATCATGACGAAAATAGCATTCCGATTGAAAATCGGTTAAGTTTTAACAAAGTTATGAGAGATCAAAGTTTTTGAAAAAATGTGAGTTATAAGCTAGGTTTTCAAATTAAATGATGCGCTCAATGTTATTTAAATAGCAAAAACTATTAATTAATATCTTTTAATATTTTTATTGTTTTATTTTAAGCTTATTTTATTTAACATGCAGCTGGCAATCAATTGCAAATTATTCAATTTAAGCAAATTCGAAAACTGCAACTCAATGTCATACTCAATGTGTATTTATTAATGGTATTTCCGCATTTGAAATATTAATATTAATACATTTGCCAGCAGGCTCAACTGAAAGCTGCTTGTAGCAACATTCTCTTTTTTTTTGGCCACTTTTTCTGGTGGCAGGCATAAACTACAACTAGAAGCTGTTAGGCTGAAGGAGAAGGGGAGTGAAAAGAGGGGAAAGAGCGGTAAATAGACATGCTGGCAGCCAGAGCCAAGCAGCCTGTAGCATGCTTTCAAGCAAATTGATTTATAAATCACGTAATGTAACGAGCACATACGAAATATTTTCAAGCGAAATACGCGCACGCATCACATAGCACCACCCACCATCCCACCACAGAAGCCAGAGCGTCCACATAAAACCAAAATCATGTATTATTTAGTCAAATTTGCATTTGCCGCATAAAGCAGCCACTGCGGCAGCAACGCGCACCTTGCCACACGTCCTGTATTCATCCTGTAGGCACCACCAAATGATGCCCACGGCGAACGCAGTTACTCGCACTGTGTGTGAAATAACACATAAAATATATTGACGTATGCCACAAGAGCTAGCTGACTGCCCTTATGCTGGTTGGTGGTAGGTGGTTGGTGGTTTTGAGGTGAGGTGGACAGGTGCTTGAATGTCTCGAAACGACAGCAAAACGTGGCGTCTTTTCAGTTTTATGATACGTTTGCGGCCAGGTTTCAGCTGTTGCAGGTGCAGGCATCACAGGCAGCACCACAGAACTACAGAACCACGGCACCACACAGCGTTTCACTCATAAAACACGCTTTTGTATGACATAAATTCATAAACAGCCTCCACACACACCCACACACACATAAAAGTAACTTGGCTAGTGTATATAGCTGTGTGTGAGTGTGCATATGAATTTGTACAGAATGTTATGTGTTATCGACTTTTACGAATTTTCGATAATTCGCAAGTTTGGCGTTTATGTGGAATTACACACACACACAGACAGAGGTACATATGAATTCACCAACACATTTATACATATGGGCACTGTGGGAAAAATCTTTAATTTACATTCTTTTCGTGTAAAAGGATAATTCTCAATACAGTTGAGCATTTAACGGATTTACTTAAGATCTGAATATATAATCATTAAATAACAGTTATTCTTTGATATTGGAAATTACTCGAATCTATAAAAAGTCTCCCTCATTTCAACGAAATTTTATCTGAATATTTAAAGAATTTTAAACTAATGTAAAAACTATTTCAGTTACATATATATATTTTTTTAAATTTATACATTTCAATCTATTAAATTATTCAACGTAGCTAATATTTACTATTATTGCAACTATTGTAAGACTTTGTACAGGCGTAAAACTACAATTGCCACAACGAACTAGAATTTCTAATTGATTTATATAAATAATAAATGAGGTGAGATAAAGGTAATCCATGTAAATGCTCGGTTGAAAAGCATTCAACATTCAGTTACAAGTAAATCCCACTACAGCTTTGAATAGTTGATTGTTTTTTCTCTAAGTGTACATAAATTATGCGGTACTCAGCCATTACCAGGGAACGTGAAATGTAGAATCTGGCCTTATGCATGGCAAAAACGGAATGCCCATAATGCAGCCCCCAGAGCGCATATTAAATATGTTTTTTGCCCTTTCTTTGTTCTTGTTTGTAGGTGGACAGGGACAGATTTCTAGCTGGATAACTCGGGTTGGGTAACTAAAAAAGATATTTTTCACTCGTTTACTTTAGGGAATCGAAGATTTGTGGCTCGCATTTGATGCACGCCTAAAAGGTGGCTAAGCATTGTTTTTGTTGCTGTGTGTTGACAACGTCCGACAACAAAAGCAATACTAAAAGGACAGGCTTAAGCCAGTGGTGGCTATTTGGCAACTACACACACACTAGCACACACACACATATAGATACAAATTCGTGTAGATGGCGCGTAATGAATTTTTAAAAATATGCCGCAACGTGGCAAAGCTTGTTTGCCTAAAAGCGTGCTACACGTTTTATGTTCTGCTTCTGGTTGTTAGATTTGTGGCCTGGGGAATTGTGTACAAAACAACAACAAAAGCGGACAACAAAAACTCGACCACTCAACAAGCTGCGTTTGAAACGTTGCGAAACAAACGAAACTCGTGGGAGCTTAGCCTAAAAGCAAATGCTAGGATTATACTTATATACTTATTGTTATTGTTGTACATAGTTTTGGATGTCAGTTTGTTGAAGTTAAATACAGAGCAATAAATGTATGTATAGTATGCATACTTACATCACAATAGGACGAGGATATATTTTGCAAATTCAAACGGAATACACGATCCCTGCAAATAGATGAGAATACACATTTTTGTAAGTCATTTGTTAATACTTGTAAATAAGATTAATTTTAATACTTACATGGCGCCCACATAAAGAGAATCGCGTTCTTCGTTCATATGAAAGGTGCGATAATAAAGTTTTCCACATGTGAATTCGCGCACATGATCTGTAATTAAAAACAGGGGAAAAAGAAATCACATTTAATACATAGTAAATAAGCATAGTTAGTATAGTTT
This sequence comes from Drosophila falleni, assembly GCA_035045575.1. NCBI lineage: Eukaryota > Metazoa > Arthropoda > Insecta > Diptera > Drosophilidae > Drosophila > Drosophila falleni. Next base: position 5,026,797 of record JAWNOV010000089.1, on the reverse strand, counting down.
TTTTTTTTGCTTCCACATTCAATATTTACACAACAAATTTTCTTAAGTGAGCCAGCAAACTCAACACCCAAACTCAAATTCCACTCCCATTCCTATTCTCAAGTCCCTTGTCCCTAGTCCAAGTCCGAGTCCGGCACAAATGAGCGCCTGTCAACAAAGTTTATGCACAGACGTTGACAAAACGCAAACACGGAGAAATGGAAAGAGAGGGACACAAAGAACGGCCACAAGCTGGCCACACACACACACAAAGACAAACATGGCAAAGAGGAAAACGAGGAAAAAGAGATAGAGAAAGAGCATGTGAGATATCCCATTTCAATCAAATGACATTTTGACATTTCTTTTGGCCGGACACTATCGCCGGCGTCGGCAAATGTAGCCAAAGTGCAAGCTTTAAATGTTGTTTATTTACTTTTAACTTTGGTCAACACAAATACTCACAGACAGAGAGAGAGAGAGAGAGAGACAGACAGATGAAGAGAGACAAAGAGAGAGCGGGAAATTGCACTGACTAATGCGTTAAAAGCAAACAACTGCGTTTGGAACTGAACAAAGTGACCTTATATCTTATTTCAATTTATAAACTTTGCTTTAGTTATATTAAAGCCTTAGACGAGCATAGAAACTGATTAATCTTAATTGATAAACGCATAAAAGTATGCTATGAAATATGTTGTAAATTGTTTTCTTAGTTTAGATTGAAAAAGTCGATTATAACTTTTATTTAATAATAAGGCTCGATTAATTATATTCAAGCATGTGTATGTGAGTATTTGTGTGTGTTAGTCTATACTTATTATGTTAATTTTATTGACGTCACGGTGTCTGCGCTTTGTTTGCGTTTGTAGGAGAGTGTGAGATAGATTGACGCAAAGCGCTGAACATGCATTTACTAAATTAAACTAATTAATATTTGCTTAGAGTGCCTGACCGCACACACACTCACACTCACATAAGATATACATTCTGTTAGATAGGGCACTGTCATTTAATGTGATTGTCTGTCAGTAAACTCTACTTGTCGATATCGATATGTCGACCAATTAATTTTCTGACATCTCTTACAATTATGCCATTATTGAGGAGCCTTTAAACTGACATCGTTGTTGCCTATATAAATATATATACATATAAATATATGATTGTCAAGTGTCGCCCACTCGAAGCTCATTTAATTGAAGTCGTAATGCTGTCAAGCTTAACTATGTATGTGTCTGAAATACTTTATTATCTTCTCTCGTATACTAAGTAATGAATTCAATAGCCAGTTGCCAGAAAATTTGACCCAAAACAAGATATGTCAAATCAAAATAAACATTGCATACTCTCGCACTGCAAACTCTATTCAGCAGGTTTTTCTAAACAAAAGTCAAGCTCAGATACTGATGCATACATACGTGTATATATATATATATATATATATCAATAGAAGTATATACATTTGTATGACTAACTCGCAAACAACAATGGAAAATGCAAATGCCCCTTTTCTTTGCCATTGTCTACGTTTCATCGCCTCTCTCTCTTTCTCTTTTCCCTCTGCTCGTTCTCCCTTCAGCCACAAGTGCAGCTATTTTTGATTTCCGATTTAAAGAACATTTTGGACAAAAGCAAACACTGAAGCCAAAGCTCGGCCAAAAGTAGCAGCGTCAATAAAGGAAAAGCACAAAAAAAAAACCAAATAAAATAAAATAAAAACGAACAGAATCTGCGTCTTTTGTTTGCCAACGGGAAACAACTACACCAAGTACAACAACATACATATGCATAAGCATGTGTGTGTGAGTGTGTGTTTGTATTTTTGCATATATTGCGCACAATTCGGGTAAATGTCCTTGCCAAACCGGAAGTCGACTTGTATACGCTTGAATTGTTATTGTACCCTTCCCTTGTACTCGTACTTTTATATGTTATATGTACTCGTATTTGTTTGCCGATTGCTGTCGAACTTTTTCCGCATTTTGTAGTTTTCCTTTTCCCCCTTTTTTTTCCTATTTTTCTTTTTTTTTTTGAGTTTCTTGTTTTTCTTTTAGTTAGTTGTTGGCCGCTTTTCCGTTGGAATTGAGCATGTGACTTTAAGTCAAAAGCTTTAAAACATATTCACGATTTGTCTAAAGGATAATGAATAAGCTCAAAATTGCACTCAAGTCAAGTATTTAGCTTAAGGTGTCAAACGACAGTCGCTAAGTTGGTAAGCACAGGAGAGAAGTTTTCAGGCTTTACTGAGAAAACTTAGTCTTAGACTAGTTTAAGACTTTAAATGTTTAATTGGATAGAGTTAATTAAACTTTTAGCTCTAACTGACAAATTAAGGATACGAGTATGAGCATAATTTTTATTTTTTTTTTTAATTTGTAATAATTTTATTTGGATTTATATAATTTAATGTCATAAATTTTTAAAACAAATATACTTATCCTTCTTAAGTTTATTGTAATTCTGCTTAGAAAATGTTGTTTAACACAGATTTTCAGCTAATTTTAATCCATGTTGCCTACTTTGAGGCGCCTCTAGGGATAAGTAATTTGATAAAAACATGCTAATAAAAGCAGTTGGCATAAATATGGCAAAATATGTACATACTTATAAGCATTAATTGGGTCTATATCAATATGCTTGCAATATTCCAATTCTTCGTAGTCAAATTTATGTCCACACAAACTGTAAATGTTTATGGCGCTTATTAAGTTGAACATCTTCGACATAGCAAACGATCTGTGGCATATTTACGATGCCAATTTGTACAACAAAAGAAACAACAACAAGAATTGCTAGTTCCATTGCCTGTCTACAATTGTCTCACACAGCATTAATACACGCGCATTCATATCAATGGGATGTTTCTGCCTTTCAGAAGTCTATAAAAATATTATACTCGTAGATGGAAATGGTCATAAATGTGTATGGATGATAGGCAAGTCTGCAATGTTTATTTACATGAACAGCGGCGACAGCATAAATTGTTATGAATATTGCGGAAGCTCGTTCATGCTCCTGGTCATGCTCCAACTTCTGTCGAGGTCCTGGGACTGATAATAAATTACAAATTGAACGGAAGCTAATCGCAGGCATATGTATTGCTGGCACGCCGGAAGGGCGACAAAGTTTTGCAGCAATTGATAGCTGTCAGCATTGAGTATTTATAGCGTTGCATTTAAATGTTGCAAGTTGAAGCTGTTGCATGCAATGACAATTTGACAATTCAACCACTTTTGAGCTCTTTTAAAAGGGGACCTTCAAATTTTCGGGCACACACATTAAGCCCAAAAAGCAGTCGTAAATGTGAAGCCAACCTTCGAAACTTGCCATTTCAGACGTCTGCTTTATTTGCTTTTAATCCAAGTCCAATCAAAATCAAATTGCATTTACGAGTTGCCTTTGAAAGCGCGCAATTTTATGGGACTCAAACATTTTTACTCGCTTTTCTCCTTTGGCAATTCTTACTTTAGAATTTCGGGGGAATTTTCCTTTCTTTTTTTATTTTTATTATGGACATACAGTGCTTATACGAGTACGAGTCTGAGTTCGAGTATTTATGACTCCATATATGTCAATAATTTTTATGCGCTTCATAAATATGCGTACGCCTTTACGAGCGTCCTCTCGTCTGTCCCTCTGTCTGCCTGACAGTCAAATCAATTTCTTTGGCTCCCCTCGAAAATGACTGAAATGGCATTTGGAAAAGCGTTATTATCGAATCAAATACAAAAGGAATAACCAGAGTCAAATGCAGTAAACATATTGCAAGCTGACTGACATGTCAGAGGGCATGTCATGCCTTTGGGCAGCCTTTGGTGACAGGAGGACAGTTGAAATCTTTTGAAATGTCGCAATTACCCTCTGGATTTAAGGCATCCCATAGATGCCCCAAACAGCAACTAAATAAAGGTAAGCTGCCACATCTGATGACGGTTACTTGCAACGCTATGTAAAACAGTTCAAAAGAATTTCATTCCTTTTATTCATGTGTGTGGTATGTGCAGATTTTTAGTTGAGTTGGAGAAGTCTGTAAACATCTTTTAAATTGAAAATAAAATAGTATTGTTTTTAAAGCAGCTCTGGAATTAGTTACATTTTGTCTGCAAAGCTTTCAGCCTTATTACAAGACTAGAAATATTTGTGCAAAATTCGCAATGCAAGGATCTTTGAAATTTTAAATAAATTATTATGGTTTTCAAGCAGCTCTGGAGCTAATTATGTATTTTCTAAGAAGTTCTTAGTTTTACTAACTCGGAATATTTCTGCATAATTCATCTGTTTGTCATTTATAACTTGAGATGTCTTGCAACAGACATTTTCAAATATTTTCCGTCTCTAATCCTAGTTGACTACACATACGTATGTAAATTTCCCATTATTTTCCTGGCTAATTATGAGCTATGGCTTCCCCTTCCTGCTGTAACTCTTCCTGCGTGTATGCGTGTGTATGTGTGTGTGTGTGGGAGTGTGTGTTTGTGTGCACTACGTCAGCATAAAGCACTCGAAAACTGTCTAGACGTCTGATGTCTAGGCGTGTTGTTATCCACACTTGTGCGCTGATTCGTGGCCTGCGGCCCCAGTGGAGCAAGTTGCAAGTTGCCGGTTGCAAGTTGCCGGTTGGCAGTTGCCAGTTGGCAGACTACAAACCGTAGACCGCTTTCAAGTGGTTGCCATTTCATTTGCTGAGAAATTGCATGTAAAAATAATTAAAACGCAGCAGCGCTTTGTCACATCTGTTTAACTGTGGCGTCACAATACAAATGCTGATCTTTAAGCTGAGCTATGTTTAATATTTGGTATCAATTTTGCAACTGCAACAACTGCATTAAAGTTGCTTGTAGAGTGCGAACCATTTTCAACTCTATTTAGTGAATTTTATGGCCAGCAGTTGAGTTCATTTTGTTGCCAAATACTCGCAGTAAATGCAAAAACAGTCGTCATAAAAAGCAGCATCACCAGCAACAAAAAAGCAGCTAAAAGAGCTAGCATTTATGCGCTTTGCTTTTGTGGCAGCAGCAGCAGGACACCCAAGTGGAGCTTGCACCCAAAAGCAGGCAACAAAAACACAACAAATGTGGCAACCATTTCATTTTTGGTGTTTTGCTTGCAACTTCATTTGATGAGCTCGGTGCTCAGTACCCGTTGCCCGGAGCTGGTAGCTCGTAGCCCAAAGTCAGGGGCAACAAATGGTAGCAGCACATGTGTGTGCAGGTTTTTGTGGCACAGCAGACAGTGTGTCCATTTAGAGCGCCATAAACGAGCACTAACATTTTCAAGTTTTTTGTTGCAACCAACAACTCTTGGGTTTACCTACAGTTAGTTAGAACATGCTACATTTTGCGGTGCCAAAATGAGCACTAAAGTATGCGGATGATATGGTAACTGCAACTTTTGCATAATTAAAAGCATTAAGACTTTACACATGAGAGATGAGAATCCACAATATATATTGTCGACCTGAATTTGATTAACTATTCAAACATTGCAACTGCAGGAAATTTCAACACATTTGTTAAATTCATTAGATCCCAATAATATGCAATTCAAAAGGCCTAAACACGCACACTAGACTCTTTCCAACTCATGTGCAAATCATGTCAAAATTACAAATGCAAATTAGCATTAAGTGACTTGTTTGTCTCTGGTGTTTGTTGTTGTTTTTGTAATTACTTGCACACATTTCATTTGGAATTACGTTTAAATAATTGAATTTCACTAACGAGCAAGAACATGACAAACTTGTTCAAGTCTTAACATTGCTATTCCCCATCTTCTAATATTATACAATTAATGTCATTCAGATTGCATTTTGCATTTAACATTAGATAATTAATGACAGCAGTTAGTTGTAACTGTTGCATTTACTTCCATTGCAATTACATCAACTGCATTATGAGTATTTAATAGATTCTCATTTGACTTTCTGCTCTACTGATAAACCCACACTGCCACTTCCTTCATTTTTAATCAGCCGCAACCGGAATCAGACGCAACACTCGCTCAATTGTTCAGTCAGACGTCGGGTTTATCAATCAAATGTTATAAAACTTTGGCAAGCATTTTATTGTGAAAACTTTTTAGCTTAATGATTTGTAAATATGAAAAGCGTGGAAGAAAGAAGAAGGAAAACGAATTCATCTTAAGTGTCGACAGCTTTAATACCCTGCTCAGCAAAAAAAAAAAAATAATAATAATAATTTTCTTAATAAGACTGTCAATTATATTTAAGCTTTACAATCATAATATTATTGTTAAATAAATACTACAAACAGAATATTAAAACGAGCAATTATTATTTTTTAATATATACAGATATAATATAAATAATTTAAATATGTATATAAGATAAATCCTACAACAACTGTATCCGAAGAGAGTTGTCATGCTGATTGTTAATATGTTTAGGGCTTTATCTTCATCTTTTGTTCCTTGTGACACAGTTTTAATGATCGTTTCAACTCCAACTTGCGTTGCGCGATGACAATAGACTGTTGCAACAGCTGCTTTGGGGTGGCAATTCAATGCCGTGGCAAGTGGCAAGTAGCAAGTGTACTTAGTAAGTAGTTGCAACTACTTATTTCGCTCATAAATTGTACCGTCAAAGTTGTTGGAAAGAAACGTGATTTTGCTGTCGCTTATAACTTGGAGCGAAAGGACTTTAAAACATACTTTTAATGATGGCTTTTGTCCTTTCGTTGGACATTCGCACCACAGTCGGGGACAACTCACGACTTGGTGGTGCTAACATTATTAATTTTTGCGTCAGGTGTTCGAATTGAAACTCAATTTTGTGAGCGGACTCTGGCAAAGTTTTCGTTAACACACTTTGGGTCGAACCTGAATACAGAAAAGAGGCTGATCAAAGCGAAACTGGGACACAGTTTCAACACAGATACACCGCACACACACACACACTTACACACTCATACATTTAGTGTTACCCATGACTGGCCCACTAGAGTGAACAGCTTTTCTGTCGTGAGTTCTCAGCTTTTGAGCTAACAGCTTTTGACATTGCATTAACGCCAGTGTTGGAAAAGCGTCGCTGCTTTAGCAGCTTGTCAACCTCAACAACAACAAAAACAACAACAACAACAACAACAACAACAACAACATGAAGAGAGGCAACGCCTGCACACTTCGTTACTCAATTTGTGGCAAGGAACTTTCATTATGTGCGTTGCGTAACATGTGACTCTCGTAAAAGTCGACCCCGCCACACAAAAGCTTGAGTAGTACTTAACTGAAAACGTGTCACTGAGTTTTAATTGCGCGAACTTCAACACACACACATACACACACATGCAACAAGAACAACATTGCTGTTGTGTGAGTTGTGTGCGTGGTCAGTGTTTTGGATAACGCCTACGTTGTTCAGCTTATCGCCATGTGTTTTATGGGTCAAGCATTTGAGCTGCAGTTTTAAATGCCTGCGACAGTGCAGAGACTCTCCAACTGTAATAGCAGAACAACTTGGACATGTAAACAATAAGTATACTAATTTATAGAAATTGAAATTTACTTATAGTTAGGGTTTAAATAATTTTATTTTTGTTATTGAATTCTTCTCAATTTTCCTTATACATTGTTTTGTTAAAAAAAACTTATATGTATTTTCATTTCACTATAAAAGTTAATATACATTCTTACAACTTTTTTAATGATGTCAGTTAAAATAAAATAAATTAAGTAAAATGATTGAAAAACCAACAACCAAGGAATGCAACCAAAAACTTTAAATTTATAACATTTTCAGCATTTAAAAATATACCAGACATATTGTATTTAAATTAAACTTAACAGCCATGTATTCGTTCAATTAATTTTAAACATTTACTGTAAATTGTACAGACACCAAATGAAAATATTTTAAAGTAAAAATTTTAGAGATAAAAGCGTATAACAAGTGTCTCAACATAGTTCTGGCCTTTTGGCTGCTACCTGGCAGTCACCTCTTGCCGGTTTCCGACTACCTAATGAAGTCATTCTATCAATAATGAGCAACTTTACACTCTACACATCGGGGCGTGGCTGAGTCGAAAAAAAGAACAGGGCAAAGCAACAACTGACAGAAAGACAGACAGAAATACAGACACACAGGCCTGTTCTGTGTTCTGTGCTCTCTTTCAGAGACAATTTAAAAATAGAGATACGAAGCATCTGCCAGTCCGCTGAGTCAACAAATGAACTGACAAAAATCCGAGGAAACAGGGAAAACTCTGATGAGGCAGCGAAGTGTAACGAAGGTGGGAGAGAGGAGAAAACTGTGCAGTGCACTTTGGGACATTGGGACTTCACAGCTGGTCGATGGAGAGGCATAAATTCTGATCAAATTCGAATGCAATTAATTTCACTAAATCAATAAAAATAACAATTTTTCATTGCATGTGGCAAAACAAAAAAACTAGAAAACTTTATTTGTCCATTAAAATTTATAGTTGACATTTTATTTTGTGTGGTTTTAAGCTTAGTATGTTTATTTTTTGTGGCTTAACGTTTAATTTATGGCTTAGAACACAAGCACTCGGAATACAAGTATATAGAAATACAAACGAGTCCCTAAAGCAGCTGCTGCATTTTTTAAGGAAGCGACGGCAACGTGCATATGGCTTAGTCAATAGACTGTGCAGCACGGCAAACAGGACGGAGAGGACATCCAGGACATCCCGGACAGCCAGGACACTCTGGACACCTATGCATTCTGTTAAAAGTATGCGCAAACAACTTGAGCGTTTCCTTAATCGCCTCACGTTTCTGCTACAAGTGCTTAGCCGGCGAGTTTACTACAATATGCGTCAACAACAACAACAACCACAATAGCTACAACAACAACGGTTAAACTTAGATACTTTGTTGTTGTTGCTTCTTGCTTTCGTTTTACTCGTCGACACGTGAACTTTTATACTGCGGTTATAGCTGACTCTGCCAGCCGTGTGTTGCATGCCACAAATACTCACACCCCAACAGGACAGCATCTTTGAACGTGAACTATTAGAAAATGTTTACTGGACATGTACATGCAACATGAAGTTGCCGCTGTGGCAAACAACAAAAATGTTACCATGCATATAGAAAGAATTTCAATACACTATGAAAATAGTGCCAATCAACAGTTTATAGCAAATATTTACCAGGGATTTGAATATGTGGTTAGATTGAAGTAAAGAACAAAAGTATTTAACTGTTAGTTAACATTAACAGCGTAACTTTAACATAGCTTGAATGAATTTATGCTCATTAACAGCGTAACTTTAACATAGCTTGAATGAATTTATGCTTATTATGTATGCATTCAATAGTCAGTTTCATTTCATTTTCGATTTGTTGCTTTGTTTCTATTTTGACTGGTTTCGAGGAAATGTTGTTAAGTTTATTGCATGCGAATTTCTTAAAATTAAATTTTGCCGACAAAATGATTAATGAATGGCTTTTTTTTGGATACAACTTGGTCGGCGACTGATCGCAACTTTAAAGAGAAATAAAGACAGAAACTGAAATCAGCTTCCCAGCTCATTTGGATTCAGTTAATGTAAATGACTCAATAAAGCGAATCATAATTTAACCGGTTTTTAAATCGGGTGGTAAAATGGCTGTTTGATAGAAATAATGTTATAAAAATGTACATAAAACAGATTGAAATCTTTTGGAGTTACTCGTGGCAAATATTTCGGGGGCTTTGAACTTTGTGAAGCGTTCTTAACTAAAGTATTTATGATTTAATTCAGCGTTAGTTAATTTATTATTACTTTGTTATTTGTACAATGCTGAAAAATGAATATTAATACAAATATGAATAACAACGGGCTCTCGGATATTAATATGCAAATTACTCCTTGCTGTAAAAATAACATAAATAACGACAACAAAAAGAAGGACAACATATTAAAAAGTAGTCAGAGTCATAAAAAATATTATTTTATGTTTAAATGCCTGCCGGCAATAATGACAAAAACGTGTTGAATTAATATCGAGACCAATAAGATAAATAACAAAAACAATATTGTGGCAAATAAATTACAATTGGTTTTCTTTTTTCTTATTGAGTGCATGTAAATTGAAAAATAATAGCAATTCCCAAAGTACAGATTAAATATTATTTATGATTTTTTAAAAATCCTTTCGCATTTTGTTCTCATAAATAAACAATTGGGAATTAGCTAACGAGCGAAATACTATATAAAAAACTATTCTTTAAATTCGATTGCAGAAAGTCCATCAATTGCTGGCTAAAACGTTTAATTACAATAACGTTTAATAACAAACATGAAATTACTCTATACATTTATCTTATTGATCTGAATTTCTCTACGATCGGTTTATCAGTAAATCAAATAATTGAACTGCTTGCAATGCAGTTAAGTGCATGCAACTGCAAGCAGTGCAAAGTCCTGCGCCGCTCTCTTATAGTTAAAGAGTAAGAAATTTCAGTACATGAAATGGGTATTAATTGTGGATATATAGCATTAGTTTACCTCGTTTGTGTTTGCCATAACCGGACTGATCATTGCCGGAACAGCAGGGTTGCTCGTAGTAGAAATTCCACGTATTCTCATAATCGCCAGCAATTTGTTGTACTCCGCATGCCAAGAGAAGCAGCGACAGCGAGAGAATCAATTGCACTTGCATTTTGTATGTTCTTTTTTGTTGCGGTGTGGGCACACTGCCGCTGCCCAAACCTCAATTGGATTATTGTGTTTTTCTCTTAATTTGCAGTCGACACAGACACACACATTTACACCCACTCACACACACACAATGGTAGAGTTGGGAAATGTTTTCGACTCTGTTTGTTGATCCAAATGGCAACCGCTGGCAATTTACTTGGCAAGCCGCATAAAAAAGTCCTTTTAAATAACTGTTAACACATTTAAGTTGTATTATTTTTAATGGTCGCACAATATTTTTACACTTGCTCTGCAATTTCAACGAAATTGATTTTGCAGCAGCGGCAAATGGATTTTAAATAAATTTTCATTTCGTTGTGCGCGATGGTAACAATTTCGTTTTGATTAATTATAAATGCACACTTGCATACATACATATACATGTATAGTTTGAATTTTTACAGTTTGGCGCGTTTCTGCATTCAATTTTCGAAGCATTTAGCACTCAACAATTGATAAAAAAAAAATAAAGATATTCAACATGAAAACATAAAAACCAGGCGACAAACTGGTTTCAGCCATGGTACCCACGCAGCAACAACAACAACAACAAAGAGCAGGCCGAAAAATTCTTTAACATTTCCGCCAATCCATCGGACAAGTGAGAGCGAGAGGCCGCTTATGTGTGAACGGTGTAACATGTAAACAAGCTGCTTTGCGAGGTTGCCAGAGCGTCGGCGCACAGGCTATTGTTCATCTTTATTGCTTATTTAAAGCTGCAGATAACAAAGATACACTTAACAAAGAAGGTGAAATAATAGATTCTACTGTTTGCTATCAATTCCATTTTAAAACATCTGTTGCGCGTATGTCTCACACATTATTATTACTCTGGCAGCCCAGATCTGCTTGCATTGCAATGCATTGCAAGAAATGTACACATTGACATATGTATGTATGTATTTTTGAGTGAGTGCGTATACAACGGTACATACATACATAGGTCAAGATGCATACATACTAAATAAAAAATAGCACGCGTTGTTTAAAAATGCTCAACAATTAATATATGTATGCATGTGTGGTAGACACTTTAAACACTCTTTGTTTGAACGAATGCATACAATTCACCAATGTACGACTGTTTATTTCAATACAAATAAAAAATTCACATTACAGAAAACCGAACGAGATGCGGTCGCGCAACTTTATAAAAAGACAACAACAAGATCACTGAATGTCACTGTTGCGAACTAAGCTATTTTATAGCTAATTCTGGCTATTTTCAGAGTACACTTGCCGAGGGCTGCCACCCTGTAAAACTTCCGATCTGGCAGCATGTACCATTTTACGTACAAGACCAAAAATGATAAATTGAAAAACAAATTCCGTTTTTTTAATTTCTTTACTTTAAGAATAAATTGTTTTAAATTTTTGCAGAGCTTTTGTTAGAATTTTTGCCGATTTCTTAATATTTGAATTTAATTTTTTAACTTCTCTCCCCTTGGGGTGACGAACTTTAAACCCTTATTATAATGTTTCTCATAATTTTATATAATTCGGAATTTTAAATTACATAAAATTCTTAACTAAACGAAGCTAATAAATAAATCGAAAAGGTTATCCATTATTGAATTCAACTATTCATTTAATTCTTAATTCAAATAAAAGCAAAGACAATCGAAGGAGAAAATAAAGGCAACTCCATAATTCAATTAACACTTTGTTAATTTGAAAACCTATCAACAACAGACAAAGAAAAGGTAAATTTTTACTTAGTGAATTCTCGAATGATTTAAGAACAATGGAAATTCAATGCAAAGCAATATTCAATTTTTCATTTGTCAGTGCACAATACACATACATATTTCATCTGTGATTTATCATGAATTTCATAAGCTGCATTTTCTACAATGTCTGTTGGTTTGCCTCTACTCAATTTGAGGCATTTTTGCCACAAATAAAAGCCTAAAAGCAACAAACTGTGGCCGCACAGCGCATAATTCCCAGACTGGGTGGCCAGCAGGAATTTAACATGGACACCTTGAATTGAATGCCAACGGATGGGCGCAGGGGATGGGAGAAGGACAGGGAAAGGAACAGAGAAAGGGATAGGAAATGGGGATGGGGATGGGGTAGAAATGGCTATTCTGGAAGTTTTTGCAGGCAAGGCGACAACACGTTCTAACACGTTTGCTACACAAAATTGTTTCAAAACGGAAAAGTATGCTAAAATTGCAGCACGCGCCGTCGTCTGGTTGAATCTTCTCATTTTGCATTGCAGTTTCAATTGTGGAATGCAAAGTCTGCTGTGTCTGTGTGTGTGTGTGTGTGTGTGTGCGTGAGAGGCCATTCTAAATTGCCTCTCTCTGTCTCTGTCTCTTTCTTTTTCTGTCTCTTGCTTTCGTCTGCCTGTCTGTGCTTAATGCTCGGTGCTCAAAATGTGATTATTTTAAATGCTGCCGACTGCTGCCGACGACGACGCCGGCGACATGACAATTTTGAATGGAGCTCGAAATAAAAGTCATTTTGTTAAGCAGACAAAACGCACTCAAAACGAAGCGTTGCCTCACCTGTAAGCACACACACACACACACACACAAACACGCACGCATGTAGTCGTTGTCTGGTCTGTGCTGTGTTTTGTTTTTCGTTGCATACCTTTGGGCGGCAATTAAAAGCAGTTTGACAGTCACAGTCGCTGCAATTGAATTTCTTGCGGCGCCACAAAGTATGCTACGGAGTCTCTGTTAAATATGTATTCTACAGTGGCTCACAGCTTACTTCAACCAGCAATTTGAAATTGGTTTAATCAGTTATTACAATTAAACTAAAATAATTTAAGCGCTTTTGCATTAACTTTATCCACTTTATTTTATTTTTATTTGTTTATTTTGACAAAAAGGGTTGAAACTATAACTATTCTATGCACATAATTTTTACTTAAAAAAGTACATCAAAATTAAGTGAAATTGTATCTTATGAGTTGGAAGATTGTGTTTAATCATATCTCTAGCAGTTTATAGTTGATAAAGCTTACTTAAGATATTTTTAGTTGTTGGATGAAATAAGACGTGAGCCACTGTTGTATATCTGTGTATATTTGTATATATTTAATTAAAAGCCAAGTCGTTTATGTTTTCATTTTTGGCAAGTGCCTCCTTTGAATTGTGGAATATTTAATATCTGCAATTGTCAATGAAACTAGCTCAACTGTCTGTCTGTCTCCCTCTTCATCTCCCTCTCTCTCGGCCTCTTTCTGTTTGTCTGCTAATGAGTTTTCGCAGCGACGCGTCGCCTTGCCTCATTATGCCGCATGCATCATGTTTGTCTGTCTTGCCATGATACTGTTGAAAATTTTGACACATGCTCGACACACACACACACACACACACACACACACAACTCATTTTGGTAGCTGCTTTGATGTCGTGTACTCTTTTCCTTTCGTTACATTTGGTTTTTTGTTTCCTTTTTGTTTTCTTTTTTGGCAGCTTTTCAAGTGCAGCAGCAGTTTACATTGTTGTTGTTGCTGTTATCGTAGTTGTTGTTGTTATTGTTGTTATTGCTGTTGCTGATGTTGTCGTTGCCATTGTCATTTGTTTTCGCATACAGCAGCAAAACGTTTCTTTACACAATGTCAACTTTCAACAAAGGACTTTAATTAAGTCCTTAATGACAGCTTAATTTAGCGCACTTTGGGCACACTCCATGTACTTTGACACATGCCAAGGCCCGCTCTCTCTTTCTCTCTCTCTCTCTCTCGTTCTCTATATCCTCACTCTCCCACACTCTCGTTCATTCTCTCTTCTGGTCGTTAGTTTTGCTTTTTCTTTTGCATAATTTACATGACCATTTAATACCTTAAGCTCCTGAAATAGCATTTTGATGATCAACAGAAAAAAAATAAACAAACACAGTTGTTATTGTTGTTACTGTCATTGTTATTATTGTCTGGTCTGTGGTCACTCAAGCTGTCAGCGAGCGGCAACTTTTATGCATTATATATAAAGTTGCACAAATAACCAAAGAATTGTACAACAAGAACAACGACGAAAAAAGCAATAAAAACTATTTGTTGTGTTGTCGCTTTGCTTGTTGTTATTGTTGTTGTTGTTGTCTTTGTTATTGTTGTGCCCAAAGTTGGCTTACTCAAGTTACTTACAAAGATTTCAATGCACTTTACTCAGCAACTTGTTCGCGCAGAAAAAAACTGACCAGCAGCAACAACAATTTGACTTCTGCAAACTGTCAGAGCAAGCAAATGGCACTAAATATTAAGTTTGCCTTTGCAACTTGACCAGCAGGAGGAAGCAGTGTAAGAAGCAGTACAAGCAGCACTACAAGAAGCAGTACAAAGAAGCAGCACAAAACGTAAACTGTTGGGCAGGCACAACAACAACAACAACAAAACTTGGACGGGGCCAAAACTAATGAAAGATTGTGTGTGTGTACAACGTGTGTGTGTGTGTGAGTTTGTGGTGCGGTGGCTAAAGTTTTTGCCTTTTGGCTCGACCACAGAATTTCTCATGAGCTACAAACTACAGAGCGGCACTTATTTCAAGTTCAATTAATTTTAAGTGCGGCGGCCATTGTGTTGCACTAGTTTGCTCTTGTTGTTGTTGTTGTTGTTGCTGCTGCTGTTGCTGCGGCTTTTTGTTTGTTTGTTTACTTGTGTTTTTACCTCAACTTTAGTCAGACATGCAATGTCAACGCCTGTATTTATCCCATAAATAATGCAAAACATATTTTGCATAATGACAACTTTTGGCCTAATACATTGAAATAAATGAACACACGCAATTGTATTTTGTTTGTTTGTGTTTATGCAACCGCAACGGGGCCTAATTGTATGTTGCACGAGTTATACGGCAAACAAGCAACAACATTGCATACTTTGTGGCGCAACAAATCGAATAACCATTGACCCATGCAATGCAACCAAAAACTAACAACTAAAGCTATAAATCATTAATTAAGTAAACATAACAGTCTAATGATTGGAATTTCAACTCCTTTATCGATGATTTCTGAAGATACTTTTCTATTTAGTTTAAGTGATATTAAATATATACAATTGTTTATAAGACAATGTAATGAGATATGTTATTTGATAATGTTTTCAATATCTATAAAATGTATTTACACATGTCAACTAATTTATTCTTTAAAAAAATGGCGCTAACTACAACGTTTGACAAATAAATATACTGTATTTATAAAAACTTATAAATTTTTCTATAAAAACTTAAAGCATAAAAACCGTTATACGATTCTCAAAGCATACTTTAAATATGCTTCAAGCGGTTTTAAACAAAAACTGTACAAAATTGTGAAATGTTTTTTAAAATATCAATTAAATGCCACATTTGGATGTTTGAATATAAAATAGTTTATTTTGAGCTGTGCTACGTATTTGGTTACAGTTAAAAATTCATTAAAATGCTGTTTATTTTCAAAAGCTTTTGTTGATTTTTCTGAAATTCATTGTAGTTTTTTCGCCTGTATTTAACATTATATTATTTTTGAAAGAAAAGCTAAGAAAAAAATTGTGCTATAACGTTGATTTAAATGCAGCTTTTTATGGCCAAAAGCGGATTTAATGCAACTTAAAGTTGCATTTAATGTGAAAAATGTGAAGTGCTTGTGGTTTGTGTGTGTGTGACAGACACGCGACAAGGATTAATGTCAGCTAACATGACATTTAGCGCTGAAGGACTCACAGACTGGCGGCCTACGAATGAATATGCAGCAAAGTCAAGTTCTAGTCACAGTACGGCAACGTCTGTGTCACGGCCACACAACAACAACAACACCAACACCAACAACACCAACAACAACAACTCACAGCCAACGATAACAACAAAAGCCAAAAGGCAAATCTTGTCTAGCTGCCGTCTGAGCCGCAGAAAAAGAAGAGAGTGTAAAGTACACAGAAACAAGTGCAGCTACAGCGAAAGAGATAACAAGAGTCGTAAGAAGAGAATGTGAGAGAGATAGCAATCAGCTAGTCGGAAAGTCTAACTCGTTTCTCTCTGGGTATGTTTGTGTGTGTGTGTGGTGCATAATTAAAAAACCATTTGGGCGACGTGGTTCAACTACTTTCGGATTTATATTGTGTCACTCAATGCAAATGCAGCAGACGGTGTAAAATTCGTTGCATTTCAAATGCGTCGGCAGAGGAACAAAAAAACAACAACAACAAGAACAACAAAAGGAAAAGCGTCGCATTCACAACATTGAAAAGGAATCAACAGACTAGAAGAAGTGCTTGGAAAACTTTGCAGCCTTCTGATAAATGTTAGAACTTTGCCGGAAATCACTTTAAAACTGTTAGTTTTAGACATGCTTTGCTATTTTTATATAGATAGATACTTTTTATCTGTCGGGAGAATGTTAACCATCTCTGGCCCAATTGAAATAGTTTTGTTAGCTTTTTACTGAGTGTTAATAGAAAATATTATAAATTATATCCTTTCGTTAAAATTCATTATTTCTACAGAAAACTTCAAGTTATATTATAATTTCTCACACTTCATAATCGCCAGAAATGTCAAATTGACCTAAAAAATGAGGAACAAGTTCTAATATTCCGATATTTTTCTTTATAATAATAAAACTAGTTTAAAATCGTTACAAATTTATAAAAACAAATAATCCGCTTATTATAATCTCGCACCGTCTTAGAATTGAGAAAAACTTTTCGTAATTTTAGAAAATTTGATATAAATTTATAAAAATATTTTTGAATAGGATCAAGAATATTGTTTTTAAATTTGAGTTTTTGCGCTCCAATGTGAGAAAATAAACATTAAAACTTTAACTATCCATTTCTACAATCGAGAGAAAATGATAGGTCGTATATCGACAATGTTATTTTAATTTATTATAACTATTTAAAAGTAAATTTTGTTGAGTGAGTAAGAGTAAAATATTGACCATATTTCT
Organism: Drosophila falleni; assembly: GCA_035045575.1. NCBI lineage: Eukaryota > Metazoa > Arthropoda > Insecta > Diptera > Drosophilidae > Drosophila > Drosophila falleni. The sequence goes on along the minus strand of JAWNOV010000089.1, from coordinate 5,009,263 downwards.
ATGTGTTTGAGACGACATTTCCTTTGAAACGTTACGTTTGCCTCTGGGCTGTCCAGGTGCTGTCATTGGCAGTGGCCAAACTCTTTGGAGCAGAGGTTTTGGGGCTAAACACTTTTAATTAAATTTGGTATAACTAAAAATTAACAATATAAAAGCTAAGCTCAAAGTGAAACTCTCAAACAGAGAAAGCGGGGCAGCTTGCTGAGATGGGTGGGGGGCTGTGTGGCAGCAACAACAAAGATGACGACAGTTGCCGCAGCAAGTCTTTGTTGCCACTGAGTGTTGAGTGTTGAATGTTGCCTGTTGTGGCCCCGCTCGTCACTTAAGCACAGAAGCCGCAGCCGCAGCCATCGCTGTTGCCGTTGCTGTTGCAGTTGCAGGCATGAGGCAAGCTGAAGTTGATGCTGATGCTGAATCTGAAGCCTCAGTCAAAGCCAAAAGCCAAACCGCACGCTAACAAGCGAGCAGCAGAAAACTCTTGGCCTGCTAAATTTGTTGGCAGCATTGCGGGTGAGAGGTAATTGCAACATCAGCAGATAGCAACAATGTTGCAACCAAGCTGAGAGCAGGGTGCAGCATCGTTGACCCATACGCACAATGCAACAGCAAAACAATTAACAGATTTCAAAGAGAGAAAGAGGTGGCAACAAACGGAGGCATGCTTCGCATCTGGTTGTTGCATCTATACCAAAATCTCATGCATAAATCATCTGGCAGAATTTTAATTCCGAATGTCAAAGTGACATAACAAAGCTGGGCATAGGCAACGTTTGGGTCTAGGGATTTTTGCCTTCGATTTTCGCCTCTGACATGTTGGTATTCAAATTGCCGTTTGTTAGCCCCGTTTGAGCATGGAACATGTTGAAGGCACTAGAGTTAGACACGGACCCAATCCGGTCTCAGTTCCAGGTGCAGTTGCAATTGTTGCCTTGTCTATGTCTTTGGACAGGATAATAATTGAATTTCAAAGGCAACGATGACAATGACAGCAAAAAGTCAGCATACACATAGCATAGTACAGTTTGTAGTTGTTGTTGTAGTTGTAGTTGTAGCTTTGTTTGCAACGGCAAAGTTACCACAAAATGGCAGATTATGAATTTATCAATGTCGCAGGTTTATTGAAATTGATTTCCGCTCTTCTGAGGCAGTTGCATTTCCGTTTCCGTTTCTGTTGCTCAACAAGAGTTCCTGTTATTCCACAAACATGTCGAGTTGCATTTATGCAAATAACACACACACAAATACACACACAGCATATATAAGTTTATTACATTTTGCCCATAATTGATTGAAGAGAACAAGGGAATGAGCAGTTTATTACTTCATATTCATTTCTCTTAGATTAGATCAAGTTAAATATTCAAGTGCTTTATTTATATTAGCAGGAATTTCCAATTTTTCATTTTCTATTTTCAATTTAAAATTTTTGATCTGGAATTTAACAAGCAATTGAATACTTTTGGCTGCATGTTTGAAATGCTCTCGAAATGTGAGAGATGGAAAAACAATTTTCATTTTATTTTCCATAATCCTAAGGTGTTTTCAATTCAGTTCTCACTGCAGTTTGGGGCACATTTTGTTTGTAGCCCAAGAACTTTACTAAATTCCTTTGAAGGGGAGACTTTTCTTTTGTTTGTCCTCCCTTTACTCCATGTTCCCCCCGAGACTAGACTAGAGACGGGACTGTCTGGGCATAAAAGGCAATGCATCATTAGCAAAAAAGACTGAAATTATGAAATGACTTTGAATTCTGAATTCAAAATTCTTCAGAGTGTCTTTTCAGTATTGTAAACGCCGACAGCGCATTATTAATTGCACAGACTCCAATGGAATACTTGCCATTATTATTGTTTCTTCCTCTATTGCCTTCTCTCCCTCTCTCTTTCTCTCTGTCTGTCTGTCTCTCTCTGTCTGTCGGTTTGATTGCGCAGCGCAAACAATGGATTGTGCCTTTGTTGCCATTAAGTAAGTAGGCTTACTAAGTTGCAGCTGCAGCAACAATTCATTGTTCAATTTTAAGCGCATTACAATTGCGTTTCTATACATTTCCGATGGGGGTAACAACTATACCTAGCTAACTGTGTTTCATTATTAGCTCTAAAACGAATTGAAACTGTAAGTGGTATATTTCGTAACTATTAGAATGTACACTTTATCATTTGATGGCAAATTATTATAAAATTTTAATCTAAAATTGAGTATTTAATTTTTATTTTATTTTAAATTATTCACCCTCTCTAGGCACAGTAAGTAACGACACATAGTTGCACATTATAATATCTAATATTGTTTTTCAATTTAATTTTCTAAGCGTAAATGTCTTTGACATGAAGTCTATAAAGATATTAAAAGTTCAATATATACGAAAATAGCCAAACATTTTAATACTTTTAGTTGATAGTAAAATAATATGCTCTTTATATACAGTTGTACAAGAAATGGTTTTAAAAATAATAAACTGTCGCAATATAATGGTTAAAAATTATTTTTCTGTATTTTGTTTTCTTATTTTCATCAAAGTTATTAAAACTAGTTAAATAAATAAATAATTATTAGTTAAAAAAAACCAATTGTAATTTTTTTTTAACTGTGAAATAAATTTTTTTACAAATAGGGTATCTAATTAGTTGGTTTGCCCAAAGAAATATTGTCAACTGTGTTTTGTATACTTTTTGTAGCATACCTTTGAGCGCTTTCGCTTGTTTCTGACATTTGTGTTTTGTCATGACAAAACCACAGAATCAGAGAAGAATAAAAGAGAGAAGCAGAGACAGATAGAGGGGAAAAGGAGAAAATACACACACACACACACTCATACTCTCTCTCTACTTGATGCGACTCAAGTGCAAATAAGCAATAAGGCGTCGAGTGTGTAAATCATTTGGCATTTTCAATTTTACTTCAACTTCAACCACAGGCAACAACTACAACTACAACAAACAAGGTGAAGTTGACCAGGAAAGAACCCTGCCGAAAATGGCAGCAGATGAAAACTTTTGGTGGCACATGGAAAACATCACTTTGGGGCTGGACTCCATGGCTAACATATATGGCCAATAGCTACTTGAGTTTTCAGTGCACTTGTTTTAGTTGTCCATTATGCGCTTGTATGCATTCCCAAATATACATATATATTTGTACGTGTAAGAGTAGTCGTAATTGTGCTTAACAGAACTTTAACTACTTAAAAGAGTTCACATACGATATGCAGTACATGTGCATATACACTGATAAAAATAATGATCTAAAATTAAGATTTTGGTCTCAGAACTCAGATTTTTGGTCTAAAAAATGCGTCGAGAACATAAAATTCTTAAATTAAGAGAACACATCATGATTTTAAGAACATTTCAATTAAGACCAAGTTCTTATTTTTAGAAAAAATGTTCTTAAAATTAAAACTAAAAAATTAAATAAATAAAAATTATTTTATATATTTATATTATTTTTTATTTTTAATTTTTGATTATTTAAAATTTAATCTGTTTTAGTAATTTTTTAAATGTTGTTTTAATTTGATACGAGTGGGGTTTGAACCGCCGCCTACTGTTTCATAACTGAAGCGGCATCTCTAACCAGAGCGCCACGGTGCCACCATTTGTTTGAAACGAAATAGTACATATTTATACTCTCCTAACAATTTAAGATTTTTATTCTTATATTTAGATTCTAAGATTTTTTAGAAAAATAATCTTAGTTTTAGTAATTTGGTCTTAAAATAATCTTATTTAAAGAACAAAATATTTAAGATAAATGTTCTTGATTTTAGAATTTGGTCTTTTTTTTCAGTGTATATATATATATCTATCTATATATATACTTGTGTTCTATTTTGAAAATAAGCCTTTTTGTTAGTGGCATTGAGTGCTGTTTGATTTCGGTTTGGTTTGCTTTTGAGTTTGAGTTTGAGACTCGTTCCGTCATGTAGTTGCCACTTGGGAGTGCATATCCAGATGCCTCTGCAATTGAAGTGTGCCTGTGTGAGTGTCTGTGGAGTATCTATGTTAGTACTGATCTCCACCCCACTCCTTTTCTCATTTGCCTTGTCTTTGAGTATGCAACGAATGCTACGATTGCTACTCTAATTTTCCTTCTTTCCTTCCAGCTTCACTCTTCACCCCTTCACCCTTTAGCATCCCTTGAAACAGACATTTTGCATATGTCCGTCTTTTGTCCAAATGTTGTTGTTGTTGCTCTTGTTGCCTGTTTGTTTGGTGTTGATTCCCCAGCGTGTTTGTCTATTGTTATTGCTCTTGCCCAGCATTTTACATCAAACTGTAGTGCCAAGCTGCCTGTCCGTCTGTCTGTCTCTCTCTCTCTCTCTCTCTCTCTGTCTGTCTTTTTCTAAGTCTCCCAACTGTCTATCTGTCGCTTTGTTTATTTGGCGTATTTGTTACCAGGACACGGATGCAACTTTTTGGGCCACTCTTATGCAAAATGCATGTACGAGTTTGTCTAAACTTTGTGCCAACTCTTGCCAATCCAATGGCCTCTCTGAGATTTTACTTTTTGAGAAACCCAAACACACACAATGTTAGCTTTAAGTTAATAAATAAATTTTACTTTTTATCAAGCTGTAGGTTCGTTTGCGTAATTACGTCACAGCCTGCCAGCAAATATGACAGCTAAAAAATTAATTATTTGGGCCATCATTTGACCCCCAGCGCCAGAAAAAGTTGAAATCGAAAAACCGTGCGGTCCTTTGAAGTGGCACGGGCCGCACAGCTGGAGGCGATCCGAAAGTTGCTTTATTTCCTACCTGAAATGTGGCGCCTCAGGCGTCTGAAACTCGCTTTCAGCTGCTTTTCATGATTTCGCATTTAAAAATGTTCCTATTTTTAGATATATAATTATAAGAAAATAATAAATACCTTTGCTATTTATTTTGGCTGGCATCGTACTATACAAAATAAATTAGCCTTGTTATTTCAATGATTTAATAACATTTTTTTGAGAATTTTCATAAATAATTATAAATAAATTAGCAACATTATTTTATAGGGTACAATTATTATTTGGTAGAAATAATAAATACTTTATTATCTATATTTTTAACATTTAAATAACTATGAAAGAAAATAATAAATATAAAAAAATAATAAATACCTTGGTTATTTATTCCAAAATATCCAATGTCTATCCAAAATAAATTAGCCTTGTTTTTTCAATGATTTTAATAAAATTTTTTGCGAATTTTCATAAATAATTATAAATAAATGAGCAACATTATTTTATAGGATACTGTTATTATTTGGTAATAATAATAAACAACTTTGTTATCTTTATTTTTAACATTTAAATAACTATGAAAATTAACAAATATTTCATAGAGACAATTTAATTCAACAACAAATAAGAAATATTAAGATATTAATTCACGATTTCATTATTACAAATGAGATTTATCAGAGTTGTGAAGCTTTTGTAAACAAATTATAAAACTCTTCCTAGATTTCTGTCATCTACGTCAAAAATAACTAATTTACACACATGTTAATGACAAGTGATGTTGTTGCTCGACTTGAAGATGCCCTGTAAGTCATATAATTCAATTTTTAAACTTTGCTGAAATCTAATGGTGTGCTTACCAACCAGTTGCCGCTTTATTTACAGGGTATAGAAATGTTCACTAACGCAATTAAGTGGCGCGTTGTGAAAAAGGAATGATAAGTAAACATGACAAGGCTTTTAAGTTTATTGCGCCAGCCAACTCTCATTTGGCTCATGCCAGAGCAAGGACATTTAACTACGTCAACCATCCCCCCACCCCTTATCCTCTCGTTTTTAGTCCTGCCAATATTATGCCCCTCTTGTACCGTTCCCATGCATTAAGGGTGCACTGCCATATGCGAGATGTGGCTTCATATTTTTTACTTTTTTGAATTTTCCCATGGTTTTTCCATGACGAGGGGATTGGAAATTGTGCACTTACTGTCACTTTTCATATGCAAAGCACTTTGTGTCTGTCGCTAATTTAATAATATGTAGCATTTTGCAGAGCAGACAGTCAAAATGTTGCGGGTACGCTGTCGACCAGTGTTACAAAGTGTCCAATTAAATGATTTTCTCCCTGGCATGAGACTAACAGCCGAATGCGATGGGAAATGCTCTCTCATAGACCACCTGGTTGCCTTTTACCTTAAGCTGTACCTCTTCCCATACTCCGCTCTCTTTTTTTATTCTCTCCCATAAACTTTTTCCCATCCACTCGCGATTTTTCACAGTCAGTGCATTTTGCAATAAATATCTGAAATTGCAATTGGCAAACACACACGCAAACTATTTGGCAAGCATTTGGCTACGGAAGTTGTGAAAAATCGTTGACAAGCGACAAAACACTTGACAGCGTCAGCAGCCCAAGGAAAAGCACTAAAAAAGAAAAAAGTCGAGCCAAAAAATGTCACAGTCAGAAAAATACAGAAATAACGAAACAAAACCAAAGCCAAATCACAGCAACAACATGTAAGAATGCTGTTGTCGAAAGTGTAGATCTAAAGCATACCCTGTAGCAAAAATTAAAAAAAAAAATATATGTTTCCAATATTTCAACTTATTTTTATAACAATTAAAATACAATTGTTGTGTATAAAATATCATTGTTAAACATTATTTCCTTTTGAAGATTGTTGGTTTTTATTAGCATCAATATATATATATTAATGAGGTCTTTAAGTCAATTAAAATAAACTTATTAGTAAACCCTGGATTTTAAAATATTTTAGTCTTTATTTACAATAAAATAAAATATATATTTTTTTACTGTTTATTTTAAGTCTTAGTTGCTCATTTTATTTATAGTTTCATACAATACGAATTTATTTAATTAATTCGAGTAGAGATCAACCAGATGCTTATTAATGTTAAATGCTTTGTTAAACTAGTTTTTCTTTTATTTTGGTTACAGGGTATAAAATGTGAGACACAGAGAGAGCGAAAAAGAAGCACACGGACAAAAAATGGCAGAACGTGTAAAAATTTGTGGTGCAAGCAAAGCCGAAAAAGGTGCAAAAAATGTGTAAATGTGCAATCAAATGAAAGAAAACCAATAATCGAAAAAAATGCCAATGCAGCGCACACAACTTAGGAATTATTGGCTCGCTGAGAGGGGTTGAGAGGGATGAGAAGGATGACTATAATGGAGAGGAGGAAAAAGGGGGGAGTCAGCAATTGCAGTCAGGCAAGAAAATGCACTAAATAAAACATGAAATAGCTGAAAATCGAGCATGTGAGTAGAGGCACGTGGCAGGTGTGTATTTGTGTGTGTGTGTGAGTGTGAGTGTGTGTGACAAGAATTTAAGCTATAAATTGTTGTCACAATATAAGTGCGGCAACAGAGAAGAGAGAGAGAGAGAGAGAGAGAGAGAGAGAGAGAGAGAGAGAGAGAGAGAGAGAGAGAGGGAGAGAGAAAGAGGGACTATACTGTAAACAATAAATCAAGTTGAGTTGCGTAAATTGCAAACAAAAGGGGCGCATCTTCAAATTGCGAACTCGAAATAAGAAATAGAAACAGAGCAGGAAACTTAGGGTTAAGCTCACACTATAGTATAAGGTCTTTTTGTTGGTCTTATTGTTGAGTTCTGTTCTTAAGTTGAAGTTGTTGTTTCCCGTTTATTGTTTCGGTCGAAAAGGAAGCCAAAATGTCAAAATGCAAAATATTAATCATCATTATTTCAATCAACATTTATTAACATGGACTTTGCATTAGCACATAATGTATTTTGTGCCTTTGACCTTAGCCCAACTCCCACTTTTAGCCGTCGAAAAAAGGGACGAAGAATCGCATCCTTTGCCACACGCACATTATATATCTATATAGAAGTGAAGCTAAACCACATTTTCAATTCGCCACAGGACAGTAAAGTCAAAGGACCAACAACACCCTCTCCCCATACTTCTCACTCTCTCTCTCTTTCAGTCCCTTTCGCTCTCTCTTTCTCTATTTCAGCCCTGTCACAGGTCATGGCCCAACCGTTTGTCTTTGTAGCGTTGCCTGTCTGTGGTCGAATCTACCTCTCTCCCCCTCAACCCCTGGGTATGTGTGTGTGGAGTGTCCTTTGGCTTGTATTCCTGTTGCCAGCATCAGTCATTTGTCTTTTGTCATATTAATAATTCCCTTTTATTATTTTCACCATTACCACACCAAAATATATATATAATGTGTTGCTGATGGTCATACCCCTCCTCCTTTTGCATTTTCCTGTCCATCTACTCCCCATAGTCCTTCATTATTCGACATTTATAATTTCTGATTATAAAGGTGCCGCGTACGCACCTTTTTTGCCGTTTGTTTTTTTCCTGTTGCTGTGCTTTTTTGCTTAGTCTCATTAATAATAATAAGCATAAAAGGGGGGGGGGGGCGACCCTTCCATGCCACGCCTCCCATCCCCATTCTGATAGCCCCTCGCTTATCTGTGGCATTGTTAGACAAAAAGCCCGCTTAATGCCATTTATACTCATCTTTAAAAGTTAATCATCTCAAGATGATCCTGTGAGTGCCTTCGTCTTTCGTCCTTCCGCCTGCGACCTGTTCATATTTTTTAATACGCACTCATAGATCATTAATATAAATTCCAGAATGACGGCAAGTAATATTAATGCCTCTGTCAAATGAGTTGAGTTAAGTGCCGCCATTTTCTCAGACATTTTCCAACCACTTTGCAATCATTTTCTGATTGTTAATTGTTAGACTGAACTTAGAACTTAAAGTTGATAACATAACTTTGTCTACTTCTTTATGCTAAAGTGTGCTAAAGGGAAAAACTTTAACGAATTTTCATTGTTCAATTAGAAAAGTTGGGGCAAGTGAAGCATTTTCATATGGAGTTGGCAGCTTGCTAAGTGTTTTCAGCTGCAAACAATTGAAAAAGATTTGGAAAATCTTTGAAAATAAAGCACAATAAATATAATATGTGAGTGAGTGTTCAGAAAGTTGTAAGTACTCATACGTTTATTTGATTAGCTTGATGTCGGGGCCAAAAACAAGTTGGCTAATTCAAAGCCACACACTTAACGTGACACACAATCAAGTGGCATCAACATCAACAACAGCAACAGCAGCAACAGCACACAAGTCAAGTAAAATGATTTGCAATTATTATTGTTTAATAAGTGCATAAGCCGACACTTATCCGACCCAAAAGACACAGACTTTATAACAGAATTCGTTGTTGTTGTTGCTGTTGTGGCACAAGTTTGTGGCAAGAAGCCGTCTGAAAGCAACAGAAGCCAAACCAAAGGCAACAACAAAAGAATTTATATGCTAGGGTAGCACAAATTATCATAAGATGGCAGCATTTTTGAGTATGTCTCAACCACCCAAAAAACACCCGAATCTCAACCGAAACACACCCAATTGTTGCTTCGAGTGGCATAAATCCGGGCAGCACTCGAATCTCGAGTCTTGAAACTCGTCTTTAGGCAAATGATAAATTGACAAAATTTATTTGGGTCAAAGCGTGCCGCATTCATCATAATTTGCTGTTGCTTTGCTGCTTTTCTGCTTTTCTTGTTGGCCCCGTTGTGCCAGCTGGCCACGAAAATTGAAAATTTTTGAAATGGGCTCAGGCACTTGGGTAGTATTTTTAATGGAGTTTACTTGGGGGCTAACACTAACAACTAAGCAAGACTGACACTTTTGGCTAATGCACATATAATGAGCTTAAGCCATGCGAAATGCCAAGGTTGTCCCTCACTCACAAATCTACCCAAATTGAAACTGGCTCTGGTTCTGCTTATGAGTCAGAGTCAGAGTCAGAGTTTGAGTCTGAGTCTGGGTCGAAGCTCTGGGTCCAAATGCGAGCCTCCGGCGTTCATTTGCATAATTAATATTGATGTACTTATGTTGTGCTGTTTCCAGTTTCAAGTTCCGAGTTTCCGAGCTCGTTGTTTTGTCATTGTTTATTTATTGTGCCAGTGCCAAATGAGCAACATCTACCTGATTGAAGTTTGCCAGTGGCAGGCAAACGAGCTAATATTGTAGATATAGAGAGATATAGAGAGAGACAGTAAAGCTTATCATTGCACCAACAACAACAACAAAACAAAATATAGAGATTGCAGGTACATTTGAGTGTGTCTGCAAATGCAATTGTTGCAGCCATTTATGAATAATGCAATGCATTTTCAATTTGCAAGTGGACCAAACCAAGTTGAAGAAGATGGACAAATATAAGTAAAATATATAGTATATATAGCATTGTATTTGCAACTTAATTGCACCATTTGTTTAATAGACAATTGTAATATGAAACGAATTTCGATTGGAGTTCATCAATTATCAAACACATGCGAATTATTAAACTGTTTAAACTTGAGGGGATATAATTAATATTCTCAAGTTACTGAGACAAGAAGAGAGAGGTTAATTGACCCATTAAGTGGTCCAAACTGGCTCATAATAAATGTTTAAATATTATTGCATTGTATTATAATTATTTAGCTAATTTAATAGTTAAAGAATGTACAAAATAGATTTTGTTGTACCAACAATATAGAGAAATCTGCTAAGATGGCTGAGAAACATTTCGATAACGAACCCTTAGAAAATGTTAAGTTAATGTTGTTAACAAATGCCAGAAGCAAGTTTTCTCTGACCGCTGACCCACTTTCTAGGCCATTGTACACACTTAAGAGTGTATTTGTTGTGTGATGTTTATCGTGTTCTATTTGCTTTTCTGCAGGTGTTGGCCAATCAGGTGTAAAGCAGGTCTTTGGTGCTGGTTGGGGCTGTGATTATAATACAACAATGGATGGGAAGTGTGCCTGAGCACGAACCCATTGTTGTGGAATGCAACAGAAGTTAAGCAAGTACAAGTACGAGTACGAGTATAAAGCATTTGTTTTTGTAATCACACTTGGACACACTTACCTGGTGACAGCTCCTCGGTAATCCCTTGAATGGTGCGCGTGAACAGTGTCAACATAAGGACACTGGCCAGTAACAGCCATTGACGTTGCTGCCACACATGTGCATGTTGTTGTTGTTGTTGCTGATGTTGCTGCTGTTGCACTTGTCGCGTTCGTGTTGTTTGCATTGCTGCTGTTACTACGCAGGTGACTGCCGATGTTTGCACTCTAGCACTCTTTAAAGTATACAAGTATATACTGTATTACATATATACTCTATTATTCCAATGGTGTTGTCAACTCAGTTAAAGCTGAAATAGAAAAACAAATGTTTTTTAGATAAGCAATCACGAACTTTGTGTTCGCCAAATACACTAAAAAAAGAATGGTTCTTAAAACTAAAAATATTTTATTTAAAACGAGATAGAGCCTTAAGAGAAAAAGACAAAATCACTGGTAAAAATAAAACGTGTTTTAAATATTAATATTTAAATATTAGTAATTAATGTTATCTTTTATTAATATCTATCATTCTAATTAATCGTATAGTTGATCAGTTAAACAAAACGGCAGTAATAACAGTTTTCATTTTTAATGCAATACAAGTTCCTTAAAGTATATAATGGGTATTTCCTTAAACTATCAGGTGTATTCTACAGAAATCTTACAGTGCTAAAGCAACACAAACGCAATTGTTTGTGTTCCTGAAAAAAAAGAATCCATTGCTTTCCATATGTCAAAAATAAGTCTTGTGAGATTTGATCAAATTAAATATTTATTAAATTTAATTAAAATATCTTTTAATTTAATAAAAATGCCAAAAAATATGTTTAAAAATATTAAATCTCCAACATTTTAGGATCACCAACATTTCGAACGGTTGTTTTCAAAAATATTTATCCATAAAGTCTCTAGAGATTTCTGGAACACATCTGTATATAATTTTTTAATATCTTACAATCATACAACAAAATTTTAGTTCTTTCTATAATTATTTTTGGTTGCTTTCAAAAATATTTTCTTTCTATAAGTCTCTAGAGATTTATGGAACACATCTGTATATAATTTTTTTTTATCTTACAATCGTACAAAAAAATTTTAGTTCTTTCTATAATTATTTTTGGTTTTGAGCAAAATATTTTAACCCTTTGTCCGTTGTTTTGTATTAATGTTTTCGTCCTTTTGATCCTGTCGCACATTTGTAGGGCAATTTGCGTTGGCAAGATGAAGACAGATCATTAATATGTTCAACGTTGACTTTATTGACAGTCAGCGTTGTCGTTTTATCTGACGCGCACAAAATCAGACCATGTTCTCTGTCGCAGTCGCATTCGCAATCGCTTTTTGCAGTTTTGCTCTCGGGGAGCAGACACATCATTCACAGTGCCGCAAAGTATGCAACGTCATGCGGCGCTGCGGTGCGTTTCATCACGGAACTGAAACTGGTAATGGTTATGGTAATGGTAACGGGCAACGGGCAACCGGGCAGCGAACTTGGACAAGGGGCAAACATCACCGTTAGCATTGCTCGTGGGCGCGTTGGGGCTACACGTCAAACACATTCATCACAAGTGCCAGAGTGACAGATGGCAAATGCGCCTACAGCTTCAGTCTCTCTCTATCTCTCTTCCTTTCCCCTCTCACCTACTCTTCGGCTCGCTGAGAGTGGCCTGCTTGGCCTTATGTCATTCGCAAGGGCAAAAGGACAAATGAGAATTTTCCAATTATTGCAGACACTCACTTGGCCACGGCCGCAACGTAAATTTAACGCTTTAAAACTGACGCCATTTGCCCATTTTTCATTCACCCTGTCGAAATCTAAATTTTAGATGAACGCAAATCATTTGTCAACGCTCTAATATACCCTATATACTCTAGTTTTGTCGCTGCGTGTAGTTGCTGCACTTTTAAAGCGTAGCTTTATGATTTTGTGCCAGAAATGTCACAAAATGACAGTCGGGTGTGAACAATTATTCATTTACAATTTATACCCTGTAAGTTTTTGAAATGAGTAATACTTGTAATTGAGCAAGTGTGCAGAGACGTTAAGTTGTAGTTAATGTTACTTAGGGTGAATGATATCAAAATGCTGTTTACGGACTATTTAACAGTCTGATTATTATAAATTATATAGAGTTTTTTAGTGAAAGCAGCTGTTTATAGTTTGAAAAATTTGTCTTACTTATTTACAGGGTATTTGCCAGTACTATAACTAACGAATGCTATATTTTCAAGTCAAAGCTGTTTATAGAATCACTATCAGATAATTTTTAGGGATCGTTTTATTAAAGTCTAGTTAAATTTTAACATAGAGAGTCAAAAAACGGCTCTTTGGCTCATTTTTTCATTGTCTAATTAAGGGGCTTAGTAACTATTTAATAGATATTTGTACTTAAAACGCAAAAAAAATTTTTTTAATATTATAAAAATATATCTCTTTGATAAAATGTAACTGAACTTAAAAAAATCGGTCCTTGAAGTTACAGGGTATACTACAGTCGACTAACTATTAGCTACAGGACTCTTGTTACAGTCCTCGGTGACGCGGCAGTTGATCAAAAACGCATTTTGACTGTGTCAGCGTCAGCGGGGCACGATTTTAATAAACGTAATGTGGCCACATGTGCGCCTGACATGATTTGGCATTATCGCAGGATAACCGAGTTCCGAGTACCGAGTACTGTATTTATATATACAAGTTCATGTGTATAGCTATAGTGAAAGTGAGGAATTGGGACGAGAATTGGCTTTACATTATTGTTGATATCGTTGCGAGGGTCAGGCTTCTGGATTTTGATAAATATATTTTAGATTTTGAACATCTTTAGCTGGCAGCATATGCTGAGTAATTACATGTATATATACTGCTATACTGCAAGCGAATATTGATTGAATTTGAGCTTGATAATGTTGGCTTACCATATGCCAGCACAAAGTACAACAAAGCAGCCCCAACAAAAGCCACTTTCATTTTCACATTTTCACATTTTCACAAAGTGTTGAGCTAGAAACTTTCGCTAATATCGAATGTAAAACGCTTCAAAACCACGTGTATGTGTGTGTGCTGTACTGAAGAGTGAAAGCGTGTGTGTGTGTGTGTGTGTGTGTGAGTATGGCAAGTTTTACGAGCGCCTGTTAACCGCGGGTATTTACACTAAGTCTAATGAAATGTTTAACAAGCACTTTGCTGTGCGCAAATCCCAATGACCCATAATATTAGCATAAAATCACTTGGCAGCCGAGCGGGGGCGGGTTAAGAGACTGCCCCCTTTTGCCTCAGCCCTGGTGTCCCATAAATAGTGTGGCAGCAGCTATAGTGTATATCCTTGTGTGTGTCTCTGAGACTACTTGCTTAGTCTGTTGGTGTTGTTTGACACGCCTGAGGGCCTCAAGCAAAATGTTCATTTAAATTGCGCACTTTAAAGTTTTTGGACGAGCGTGAAAGGCTTAACGAACCGATCCGAAAACTCGGCTATATCTACATATATACTTACATATATATATATATATATATATATATATATATATATACATATATATCTTAGCAATTTGCTCTGCCTATACAGATACTTTGTTGTCGAGTGTTGGCGTATTTTCAATTTAAGCGCATAAATTTTTATGTTGGTCATACTTTATTTACTGTGCACGCTCTCTCTCTCTCTCTCTCTCTCTCTCTTTCTTACGATTCTCCTCTCTCTCTCTCTCTTCCTCTCCACGCTGTTTGTTTCCACAAAATAAATTACATTAAAATTCTAAGCCATCAGCCACTGTGGAAATTTATTTTTGCACATTATCCGCTTGCCGCAAATTGTATTTATTCCACAGTCTGCGCTCTGCGTTCGCTTCCGGCCAGCAAAACAACAATATAACCAAAAAGCAACAGAAAACCAAAAACAACAACAATTCACAACAACAGCTGCTGACGTTTTAGTGGCACTTACTCTTACTCATACCTAATACTCAATGTTTTGTTACTGTTGCTGCCACTGACCAAAGTTATAAAGTATCCTTCAAGGCAATTAGTTTATTTGTACAATTTCATTTCATTTAGGCGGTTGGAATTTTAATGCATTTCATTAAGTTTCTGTGTAAATTTTACACTTTCATTTGCTTCAAGTATAAAATGGCAAGAAAGAGGGAATCTGAGAGATTGCGCAATTTCCCCATTACAATATCTTTTCCAAAACAACTGCTAACTGGGATGTCTAATAAACCCAAAGTTACTGTTATCTACAGAATTCTATTGTATAGTATACTATAATATTTTAAAGCAGTACTTTAGAAATTTAAAAAAAAATTCATACAATCAAATATTTTAAATAAAGCTTTGCATTTTATTAATGTGATATTTTAAAATTGTCAAAATATTTCTATAATTGTTGTCAAACCCTCCAGCTAGTCATTAATAAAATGTTATCAAGAAGTCGAGAGTTCATTAAAGCTTAAAGCTACCTGGATGTATGAGTTATTTAAGGCTAATACTAAATTAAAATATGCTATTAAGTATTTTTCAATTAGTAGAAATAAAATAAATTCTTTGAATTTAAAATAATTTTAAATCATCGTTTATCTTTTGTTGTTTAAAATAAAAAATAATATTATATTAATATGTACAATCTTAAAACTAAAGAAATGTTTCGTAAAAAAATTAGTTGAAGTAGTAGTACATTTTCAAAGTTGTTATACTTGAAACATATTTTAATATAAATAAATTTAGTTAAGTAGACTTTTAATAATGCTAAAAATTAATAGTATTAACAGTAAATGGCAAATTTCAATAATTTAAATAAAGTTTTAAAATAAATTCACAAAAATGTTAATTCTTTTTGTGGGAAATTAAAATAATTTCATTTCCAGATCGAAAGTATAGGAGTTTGTTTATGTACAAAAACAGATATACACAATTATTTTTAAATTCATGTATACGTACATAAATTGTCCTATCATAAATTAAAGTTTCGTTTTACAGCTTAAAATGAAAATACCTTCGTAGGGAGCGTATAAGATTTCATCTATTTTGTACTTTGCAATAGCAGAACACATGCACACACACTTATACTCACTCACACACATACACACACGTATCTGTGTGTATATACACAGAGGCAATATTTGTGTAGAATTTGCAGTCATTAAATGCATAAATTAACTTTATTTCAATATGTAACTTACTCGAGTGCAGCGTAGTTCTAATATATTTATTGTTTATTAATAAATGCAACAGAATCCTTTGAATATAGCAAAATTGAGACAATGTTTTGGCAGTGCAGGAAAAAATGTAAACACAATTTGGTGTAATTCACGAATAGAAGGGCCACAAAGGGACGCCGATGAGTCCTGGCGAAAGGACACCGATTAAGGCACTAGGAGCACTTGTGGCCAGTCGATTTAATAGTTAACACAGGCAGCAACATTCAGTTGTTTAACTTAATTAAATTTCTTCATGTTTTATTTTGTTATTAGCATACAAACAATATACACGAAAAAATTCACAACCGCACGAATTTCGATGACAGACGGAGAAGTCAATTCGCTCTCATTTTGTTTTGCTGTTCCATTCCGCAACGTTTCGCAAAGAGAGCGTACGTGAGAGTGAGAGAACACAGCGCAGCTGTTTCAATTTGACTGTTCTATGGCCTGGTGTGTTGTCGGGGGTGGGAAGCGGCATTTGGCAACTGTCAAAGTGACAGCTGAGCTGAGGGTTTAGTGCAAATGTCGACTGCGCAGACGCTACGCTCGCCAATTGTTTCGATTCCATACGTTCCACTCAACAAACAGACTGGCAAAAGGACGATGCTTGGGCTGTCAAGGGTTGTTGAGCATCTCGTTTCTTGCAACTCTCCTGCCCTCCACCCCTGCCAACCGCTCCGATACCGACAATTACCTGGAGAATTGGCATTAGCCCATTTTCGTTGCGTTATAAATTGCGATTGTCACTTTGGAGTATTTGGCGTGGACTGAGGGCTGCTGTTGGTGCTCCTATGTCTCTGTCTGTCATACTCGTATCGGAGCAACTGGCAGTGCACATTGTACCCGGAGGGTGTCTCTGTTGCTTCGATGCTGTGACTTTCATTTCGTTCGATTACATGTCCGCTTTCCACCTGCTCTCTTCCCTTCTTTCTCCATCATCCTGCATATATACTGCTTATGCAATTACATTTAACTTTGGTGTATCTGAAGAAGGAGCAGGACCAAAAGCAGGAACAGGAGCAGGAGCAGGAGATGGAAGATGGAAGATGAAACTGCGTTGGCTGTGACATGGAATTAATTTTCGATTTTATTGTCAGTTTGTCAACTGCTTAGTTGGTGTTGTTGTTGCTGCTGCTGCGCCTGACTTTGATTTAATTGAAAATGCATGAATATGCAATTTTTAGCAGTTCGTATACTCGTAAACTCGTAAATGCCAGTTTTTATTACTTTCGCCCGCACTCAGTCTGTTGGAAGTGCTCAAAATTTTAGATTTAATAGCCTTTTGGAAACATCAGCTTCATACATATTCATATATTATATAGTACAAAAGGCATATAATCACATTCAAACACACACGTGCCACAAGCAATACAAGTATATATATTTATTTTTTTTTATTTTTATAAACATGTCTATGTGGGAGGACTTTATAAAATGCTTCAAGAAGAGCACCAAGATCACTGGCTGCACGGAAACCAAGATAGCTGAGCTCTTTAATCGCGTTCCTCCGGATCAGCGCAAACAATTTCGAGAGTTTGCCAAGAAACATGACGAATACAGACAGTAAGTCTTTTCACTTATTATATTTAGTAGTTTATCATTACAAGTGTACTCCCAAAGACGTGTTCGCAAGTATCCGGACAAAATGCCAACCATAGACTGGAAGTATTACAGGGAAAATGTGCGAAAAGAGATGGTCGATTGGGTTCATGAATATGAGAAGAAATATGATAATTTGGACAGCATGTTTACCAATCGACATACCATGATTGATTTTTCAAAATACTTCGGGGAAATTACCAAACAATCCGAGGAAGTTCAAAAGGAGGTTTGTAAATTCAAGGAGGAGTCTGAGAAGCGCATCAAAGTTCTACAGAATAAAATGAAAGAACTGGAATCTATGCGGCCCTACACTGAAATGACCATGGAGGAGTTTTGTATTGCCCATCCTAATGAGGCGCCCGATTTCAGAAATAAGCCCACGTTTTGGCCACATACAACCGAAGAGCAGGCGGAGGATGAGTTGCCGGAGAAAGAGGCAGCAAAAGAAGACAAACCAGACCCAACTAAGCCAGCTCCCTCTGGAACTGCTCCAAAAGGTGCCAAACCAGAAACTCCACCAAAGGTAAAAGAACCCGAACCAGTTAAAAAAGCAGTTGATACTCCAAAGAAGGAAGAGAAAGCAAAAGTTGCTGCAGTAAAAGTCGAGGAAAAAGATTCAATGGAAAGCCAGATTACGGATAAAGTAACAGATTTGGCTTCTAAAGGCATCGATATGGCCAAAGAACTGGGATCAAAAGCTATCGTTCTATTAAAGGGCTTATATGAGAAAGCCGAGAATAAGCGAAGAGAAGTTGCAGAGTCTGCGAAGGCTGAAAGATTGAAGAAAGAATCTTCTGATGCCTCTGTCAAAACCGTATCCTCCAAAGATTTGGGGGGATCGTCGGAAATATGCAACAAGACCATAATTCGAGGTGAAGATACTGCCGAAGCCGATGTAAAGGAACATCATGCTGACTTGACCATAGAAGGACAGTCCGATGCAGATGCAGATGTATGTAAAGAAAAATCGAAAGTGGAAGAGAAGGAATCTGAGGCAGACATTTGTAAAAAAAAGTCGAAAGATAAAGAAAAGGAACCAAAGACATGTGAAAAGGATGTTGCCTCAGTCTGTTTCGAGAAATATCAAGAGAAAATGAAAGATGAAAAGAAATCTTGTGCCAAATCGATGAAGGAAGAGTCTACGAAGGCGACAGGAAATCAATGCGAAGATGTCTGCAAAGAGAAGCCCAAAGATAATGATAAGTGTAAACCAGATGAGAGAGCTTCATTGCCTGATCTCACGTTACGGGCTGAGCCAAAAAAGCCGTTGACAACTTGTGAACTGAATCAAGTACCACCAACAAATGCAGTTACATCTGCAGCTCTTAATCTAACAGTAAAAGCGTCGAATGCTGGAAATGATACTACAATAATTGGCATGCACCAGGAGGTTCTGACGGCGGAGAACGAGATTTTTCTGGGAACAAAGGGACCCAAGGACTCCAAGGATAATTCTCAGCAGGTAAAAGAAGTAACTCAAGAGCTGAAAGGAGAGAAAACATCTGACCAAAAACAAACGGCTAAGGCTCCAGTAACCATGAAGTCAGATCAGAAAGGTCAAGGTCCAGTAACAATGAAATCAGATCAGAAAGGTCAAGGTCCAGTAACCATGAAGTCAGATCAAAAAGTTCCTGACAAGAACGATGACAAATCAATGTCAGATGGTATCAATGAAGGTTCCGATGAAATTGCCAAAGTGATGTTCAAAATGGCCATCGGAGCTGCCCAATTGTTAGCGGAGGCCAAAAAGAAAATTGAGCAGGCACAACGGGAGAATTCTGGTCAAGCAGAAGCTTTGAAGCATGCTTTTGAGGCAGCTGGCAAGCAAGTTGACCTGGCCTTAAGTCAGGCTCATAGTGCTCTCGAATCTGCCAAGAAACTAACCCATCGTGCCCAATCTACATTGGAGGACAACGAAGAGAAGCTGGTTGCCACCATTGAGAAGCACACGGTATTGGCCAAGTTATTGGCCAATAAGGCTATGACCATGCAAAAGGAAATTGACAAACTTCTGGATGGTCTTAAGAAGAAACAATGAAACTACAATAAGTTAATGTTATTATTATTTTGAAGCGCAGTTCACATTTCGTGTTCGAACTGTTTTTTCATTAAATTTGCTGTTAAATTTTGAAAAACCAAACGATTTGTGTGTGCTGCTTTTTTGGGTGTGCTACATATGCAAATTTTGTTTGGAAAGCTCAAGCAATAAATTTTAGTGGAAAAAGCTAAGCGAAATATCGAAACTTTTACCGAGAGTGGCCGAAACTTTGCGGTGAATTAGCCAAAAATTTCACTTTGGCCAAAAGCGTTTCGATATGTGTGTGTGTGTGTGTGTGTGTGTGTGTGTTTGTGTGTGATAGGTGTAGGTGTGCCAGTTGGCCTAGTAGATTGCATAATTATGCAAATGTGTTGTTTTTCGGCATTCAAAGTGGCGCATTTGAAAGTGTTGCCTACTTGTTGGCCCTCTTTCCATTCCTTTCCTTCCTCCTTTCCTCTCTCTCTCTCTCTCCTTCATCCCTTGCATTCGCTGCACAATTTTCACAATCAAAACGCATTTGCATAATTATACAAAGCACACTTCCTACACCTATGTGTGTGTTGTGTATGTTTGGGTTTCCATTTAATTCAAGTTTGATAGTTTGTTATAAGCTTTAAGCCAAAAGAGACTCGATTTAATGCGGTGGCACTAGAACAATGGGAGTATTTAAAGTTAAAACAACAGCAGCAACAATGTAAATATGCCAACGAAAATCCGGCTTTGTTTTATTTTTGTATTTTTTATTTGTTTGTATTTGTGATGGAGGGGTGAAAAACTTTTCGGCTTTTAACAAGCCATATAAATTCAATTTGAGCAAAACTTCTTGATGAGAAAAGCGAACGATGCTACGTTCATGATAAGCTCGGATTACCATATTGCCTTAATCGATTTCATAGGTGACAAAAACATTTTGAAAGGACAGCTCTTTCAGTTCGCACAGTTAATTTACCTTTTGGGACAGTTTTCGTTTTCGTTGTTGGCTTCAAAAATTTGCATATTTACAAGGTATTCAAAGGCTGTTTTCTGATTAGGCTAAAAAGGATTATTCATGAGCAGCTGAGTGCTGAGCCCGGAATTGTGTTTAAAGCATATCGTTATCGTAATGTCAGCCAATATTCAATGCAGACTCAGCCATTTGGCAGTCAGTCTACAATCCAACTCCAACTCCAAGTTCAAATTGAACTTTTAGTCCTGTTGCGAGTTAAATTCAATGCCAAAATTGTTTGAATTCAAAGCCAGAGACAGAGATAGAGACAGAGACAATGATAGAGTCAGAGTTTTTCTTATAGTTTTATGTTTTATGTGCAGTCTTGTTGACAATTGCCCGCTGTTTCTTGTTGCACTATCGTCGCATTGTCGGAAATATAAAATATGGCCATTATGTTTATTGTTTTCAACTAGAAAAGAGAGAGAGAGAGAGAGAGAGAGAGAGAGAGAGAGAGAGAGAGAGAGAGAGGTGAGTAAGAGAGAGTGAGAGAGACAAATTGCAACTCGCTTGTCGCATGTCACTGGCAATTTTCAATTGAAATAGATTTTTTGGCAAATGTTTTCAGATTGTTGTGGCATGCCAGTTTTTTTGGCAACTCTCCAGGCATAATTAAAAGCCTTCACAATTTTAACTGTTGGCCCTCTAAGATGCCGTTATCGTATGGGAGTTGGCTATAAGCACTTCGCTTTATGTTTGCTTATATTTTTTACTGCCACATTTGTGGCAAGTTGTTTGTGGCAAGTTACAAGCCTTACTCGTATTTGGCCAGCTAGTTGCGTGCCGTGTTTGTTTTTAGTGTTTTCAGTGTGCTCGTATTACTGTGTGTTTGCCTGATTAACGCTTTTTATGGTTGCGCCAAATATTTGTGGCAGTTTTTAATAGCCTACTTCTGTGCCTAAGTTATGTACAGAAAAGCCTAATTAGCAGCGTTTAACTAAGCCTCACGGCTTTAGTATACTCTATGTATGTTTGTGTGTGCTTTTAATGCGACGTGATCGTGGTTATTAAAACAACAAAGGGTAATGCCAGTTACATACGAGCAACCTGAGGGCTCCCTTACGGTCCTATATATACACTGATAAAAAAAATGTTCTAAGATCAAGATTTTGGTCTCAGAACACATCTTGATTTTAAGAGCATTTCAATTAAGACCAAGTTCTTGTTTTAAGAATAAATGTTCTTAAAATTAAAACTTAAAAATAAAATAAATAAAAACTATTTTTTATATTTATATTATTTTTAATTTTTGATTTAATTACATTTTATTCTGATTTACTAATTTTTTAAATGTTGTTTTATAATTTGATACGAGTGGGGTTTGAACCGCCGCCTACTGCTTCACAACTGAAGCGGCCTCTCTAATCAGAGCGCCACGGTGTCACCATTTGTTGGACACGAAATAGTACCTATTTATACTTTTATAACAATTTAAGATTTTTATTCTTATATTTAGATTTTAAGATTTTTTAGATTAATAATCTTAGTTTTAGTAATTTGGCCTTAAAATAATCTTATTTTAAGAACAAAATATTTAAGATGAATGTTCTTGATTTTAGAACTTGGTCTTTTTTTTCAGTGTAGTATGTGAGAGTGGTTGTAGTTGTTGCTGTTGTAGTTGTTGCTGTTGTAGTTGTTAGCTGCCAGCAAAATGTAAATTTCAGCTGAGTGGCTCGACAGGCGCCACTGGCGGCCCATTGCTTACACGTTGTCCACGCAGCATGGTGCCAAAAGGAGCTGCTGCTCCTGCTCCGGTGGTAGCTTGATTAGTCCAGGCTGCTGCTCTCAGTTCCATTCGCATTCACATTCAGTAACTAAGAGGTAAGAGGTAAGAGGAGCAGAGGGGAAGCGGGTGGCAGCCACAACCCACCGCAACACACTTAACGACGTAGTTAGCGTTAGTTAACGTATGTACGT
Organism: Drosophila falleni; assembly: GCA_035045575.1. Classification (NCBI taxonomy): domain Eukaryota; kingdom Metazoa; phylum Arthropoda; class Insecta; order Diptera; family Drosophilidae; genus Drosophila; species Drosophila falleni. The sequence goes on along the minus strand of JAWNOV010000089.1, from coordinate 4,986,686 downwards.
GATATCGTTAAACTGGTATAACGTTACCAGACCCCCATAGCATAATAAGTGTCTTATTAGTTATGCCAGAACAGCAGCAGCAGCAGAAGCAGCATCACGATTCAGTTACTACGATTATTGTTGGTGCACCTAGGAGCAAGTCATGGATGCGGACATCACGCATCACGTGCCGACTCAGAGTCGATGGAATCAGTGATGCTACTTGACAATTTCCATGTGACCAGGACGAAATTTGAATAGAACATTTTTGTTGACACAACTCGCTGATGTCTTGAATGCTAAATGTGTAAGGCAATATCATTGAATTGAATTATTATTGAACTGTAGCAATTCGATATGAGAATACTTTCAATTAGCCAGCTGGCAATTGATAAGCGACAATGACTTTTAATTAATTCAAAACAAATATTGTGCCACAACAATTGAAAGTTTTTACAGGCAAAAAAACACCAAGCAAGAAGAAGTCCAAAATCAACAACAAACTGAAATCTATTTGCCCAGCTAACAGCTAAAATGCTCTACATACAAAAAGAGAAAAAAAACACAGAAAGCAGAAGATGAAATTAACGCAGGGGCAACGAAATGAAAATTAAATTCCAAACAGCCCTTGGCCGTCGAGTGGTTGAGTGGTTGGGTGGTTGATGAGAGTGGTGCAGGTCGTGGGTCCAGTTCCAGGTAATCGCAATCGTGTAGTATTTACTTTTAGCTTTGCTTGTTTATTTTTTAATTTCCTTCCAATTAAGCAACAAACAAGCCGCCTCCCCAGCAATCTTCCAATCTTCCAACCTTCTACCTTCCACCTCCAACCTCTAGCTCCCTCACACTCCTCCTTCTCTTTCGATGCTGATGTTGGCAATAAAAACGCGCAGGAATCGAGCCAAATGAAACGAAATGAAATCTAGTCAAAGTTACCGAAATGTTAACGCAATCGCAATCGCAAACGTAATGAAAACACGTTGGCACAATTCATTTAAAATCTACATTGGACCAAAACAATTTGGCATTCCTAAGACACAAGGAACAGGACACAGATGTGTATGCTTTTAGGCGCATTTGTGGTTAATTTCCATTCGCACGACTTGCGGCTCTCTCTCTCTTCAGCAAAAGTGAGAGGGAACAAGGGAACGTAAAGGATCCTTTGCCCCTTCAAGTTCATTACTTATGCACAACTTGTACGCATAAATAAAACATGTCAAACGAGTGCGACCCAAAGTGACTTGCGGCTGTCGTCTCCGTATGGGCAGCCATATCCCGATCCCAACAAGGATCCATAACCCACCCAAGGGGCAAAGACAGGCACTGCACTCACGCGATTTTTGTAGGCAACACGCATAGCACTTGAGAAGTGTGGGTCCCAACAATTAGTTGCCTAGACAGGCAATCGTCGAGTTACAACTCTTGTGAACAGTTGGCGACAAATGATTGTTTTAAAAGATTAGCAAGTTTCAATGAAATGAATAGTAATATTTATACTTGACTATCCTCATTATTTCCAACCCAGGAGGCGATTTTTAGACAGGGACTGGGAGCGGGGCCTGGGAGAGGGACCTGGGAGAGGGACTGGGAGAGGGACTGGGAGAGGGACTGGGAGAGGGACTGGGAGAGGGACTGGGAGCGGGCCTGGGAGAGGGACTGGGAGCGGGCTTGGGAGAGGGACTGGGAGAGGGACTGGGAGAGGGACTGGGAGAGGGACTGGGAGAGGGACTGGGAGAGGGACTGGGAGAGGGACTGGAAGCGGGCCTGGGAGAGGGACTGGGAGCGGGGCCTGGGAGAGGGACTGGGAGCGGGGCCTGGGAGATGGACTGGAAGTGTAATATTAATAGTAGTATTTATAGTAGCAGTAGTAGAGAGGGTAAGAAAAACAAAGAGAAACTAAGGAATCAGTTGCCAATCAGTTGGTCAGACAATCAGTCAGTCAATCTGTCAGTCAATCAGTCAGTCAGTCAATCAATCTGTCAGTCAATCAGTCAGTCAGTCAGTCAATCAGTTGGTCAGCCAAAAAGTAAGTCAATCTGTCAGTCAATCAATCAGACAATCAGTCAATCAGTCAGTCAATCAATCAGTTAATCAGTTAGTCAATCAATGAAGCAGTCAATCAGTCACTCATCAATCAGTCAGTCAATCAGTCAATCAATCAGTTAGTCAATCATTCAGTCCATTGTTTTCAGTCAGTCAGTTAATGTGTCAGTCAATCAGTCAGTCTATTTGTTTCATTTAATGAGTCAGTCAATGAGTCAGTCAGTTTGTCTGATAGTCAGTCAATTTGTCAATCGCTTTGTCAATCCGTCGGTCAGTAATGAATCCATCAGTCAATCATTAATTCAATCCTTCAGATATCGGTAACTGGGCTGACAATTAGTCAGTCAATTTAAATGTCATCAATTCATTGCTGCCGCTAAACATAAATGAAAGTCAATAATTTGATAAGATTACAATGGTACAATTTACCAATCATTGGTCAGATTAACATAACATACAATATTCTAAAAATTTACATTGACATTAAGATACACGACACGTGTTGACACTCATAAAAAGACATCTTGCATCCTGCATCTAACATCTTCAAAAGTTCGTCGCACTTACGGTTAAGAAACACAAATAATTTAGGACACAAATTTGCCAAATTGTACAGCATTAGACAACAAGTCTTCGTCAAAGTTCATTTGAGGGCCATCTGGTAAAGGAACTGTATTATGGTGCGAGTGGGACGTCCACTCATGCGACCCTCGAGTAGATATGGCGGTACACCATCTAAGCACGTCATGCCTGTGCCTCTGGTGTCCAGATGCACCCAATCCTTATTGGGAACGAGCGTGTGGAGAAGTGCAGCTGCCAGGCAAGAGGAGGCGGGTCCTCTGCCCTTGTTGCACAGATCGTAGGTCATATTTGGCTCGATCAGCTGCCTGAAGTAATTCCAGAGTGGCAATCGCCACATGCGATCACCAGTGACCGATCCAGCCTTCTTGAACTGCTTCCACAGAGCACTTCGGTTCGTCCAGAGGCCCGTTGAGGAGGCACCCAATCCATGGACTACTCCCTTGGCATGCGTACCCACATCCACCATAGTCTTGGGCTTCATGGTGTTCATCGCATGTAGAATGGGATCGGCAAGCATAACAGTACCAGCAGCCGAGGTATCCTTGATGCACAACGTCGATCCATTGATGAGAGTGACCACATCACCCGGCTTGACAGCCATACCCGAAGGCATGTTCTCGCAGAGCGGCAACATGGCCGACACATTGATCGGCAGGGACAAGGCAGCCGCAGCTCGGATGGCAGCCACAATAGTTGCTGCTCCACTGATCGCGGCGCGTTGTTCGTCCATGCGACTCTTCCTCTTGAGGCAGAGACCACCGCTGTTGAAGGTCAGTCCACTGCCCATTAGCAGAAGTGGTTTATCATCGGGAGAGCTGCCCACGTAGCTGATTTCTAACATGATGGGCGGTTCACAGGAGCCTTTGGCTACCATCAGAAATGAGTTGAGACCCTGCTCCTCAATCCAATCCATGGAACGCACCTCAACTACGATGCCGCAGGGACACAGTGCATCAATCGTAGCCTGAGCAAAGATCGTGGGCGTCATTTGATTGGCCGGCGTGTCCGAAAGACGTCTGGCCAGATTCTGAGACTCTGCCTTGAATAGACCGCGAGTCCAGGCATCCACATCGGCGGAACCGTACAGTTCCAGCTTGGGAATGTGCATGCGATTGTTTTTCGATTTGTTGGCATTATATCTCCAAACTCCCATCGCAGCTCCCTCGGCTGCCTGCTCCGGGTGATCCATGCCATCGACGTAGACCGTTTGAGCCCCCTGCATTTGGAGGAAACGTGAACCAACCGCTGCGGCAATACGGGTATTCTCCATGCCGACATCGAGCATCTCTTCCTCATCAACGCCGGCTCCCTCTTGGCCCAATCCAACGACCGCGACACTCGAGAACTCCTCGTCCACATTACTGAACATCCTGCCCTTGCCCAGTTTGCCAGTCATTCCCGTTTCTCTTACCAATTGAGTTATTTTGCCGCTGACACGATCGTCGAACTTTTCGCCGTTTGAGGTCATCTGGGGATCCTTCTCGCCCTCCTTTAGGTACAGCCCGATGACAATACCATTCATATCACACTTGGTCCGCACTTGCAAATACCGTGCACCTGAGGAAACCGATAAAACGCGTTTCATGCGAAGCAAATTAAGTGCAGATTTGCCATAACAGGTTGCCTGAGATTTTGCCATTTTTTATTTGTAGGTTTTATGATTTAGAACGCGCTTTCCAACAATATATATATATGTATTTTGAAATGAATACTACTCTATTTCCACTTCAATTTAAACGATTTGTCGAAAAGGATAAGAAACTTTTTACGTACAAAAACTGGATTTTTTTTTTCTAAAAAATACAGTGCGCTACGCTTTGCTTCTACCAATATACTGAACTGTTTAAACACATAACAATTTGGACTCTACGCAAAAGTGAGAAGGAAGTTTGAATCTGGTTAACTTTGATGAGAAAAATTTTGAAAGTTATTGGAATAGAAATAGAAATAGACTCTCATATTTGCTTTTTATACCCCATACTTTAAAAATAAGAAAATATACAATATACCCCAATAGATCTCAAAGACTATAAGAGCTAGAGCAACTAAATTTGGCACACAGACTTCTATAAAATCCACTCTGGTCAAGTGTATCTGGACTCTAGCCTTTCCGACTAATTTATTTTTAACAATATTCAAACTTTTAATGATTAAAATATGACCATATGGGAAAACAAAACACTGTCATACCTTTTATATCTCTTTAAATTACATTCCCCATTTTCAGAGTTTTTCTCCGTAGCAAGAAGAAATTTGTTTTAATCCATCTAATGCTCTATCTTTCCATTTTCTCCAACTGTCTGTGTCTTTCTATCACTATTAAACGCTCTCTATATTATTCCATTTGCATAATTTAATGGTTAAGCGATTGACAAATTGACAACCTGCTGACAACTCAAAAGACAATTATGGCATTTATGACATCTGTGCGCGATTTCAACTCCAACTGCAAATGCAACTCAACCTGCAATTTGATGTCATGCAAATGATTAAATTTGCAATTATAAAAATCAACAACAACAACAGCAACAAGCTAACATAATGAGTAAGTGCTGTTGAGAGAAAATGAGTGAGTGAGAGAGAGAGAGAGAGAGAGAGAGAGAGAGAGAGAGAGAGAGAGAGAGAGAGAGAGAGAGAGAAAGAGTGAGGTAGAGAGGAAAGTACTCGTAGAGACTGCAAAAAAATGCAACGAAGCCGCAGACGAAACACGTAAAAGCAATAAAGCAATAAATTGCCCAATTTGAAGCACTATTGTAGCCAATAATTTGCAGAGCCACTTGGCTGGTTGGTTGGCTGGTTGGCCAGTTCGCCAGTTGGTTGGTTGGTCATGGCTCAAACACACACATACACACGCATACACCGACAAATACATGGGTTTGTATGTGTTGGGGCTTGTGCCCATATAATTTCAGCAGAAATATGCACATTTGTCAATGTCGCGTGATTGATGTGGTCGAACGCATTTCCGCCAAGCAGCCGCCATGGCCAAATAACAAAAAATACAAAAAACAGGCAGTCAACAGTGTGTAATGTACACACACATACACACACACACACACACATTTACACTGATAAAAAAAATGTTCTAAAATCAAAATTTTGGTCTCAGAACTAAGATTTTTGGTCTAAAAAATGCGCCGAGAACTTAAAATTCTTAAATTAAGAGAACACATCTTGATTTTAAGAACATTTCAATAAAAACCGAGTTCTTATTTTAAGAATAAAATAAATAAAAATTATTATATAATATATATTTATATATTTTTTAAATTTTTATTTTTTGATTTATTTACATTTTATTCTGTTTTAGTAATTTTTTAAATGTTGTTTTAATTTGATACGAGTGGGGATTTGAGCCGCCGCCTACTGCCCTATAACCAGAGCGCCACGGTGCCACTATTTGTTTGATTCGAAATAGTACCTATTTATACTTTACTAACAATTTAAGATTATTATTCTTATATTTAGATTTTAAGATTTTTTAGATTAATAATCTTAGTTTTAAAATAATCTTATTTTAAGAACCAAATATTTAAGATGAATGTTTTTGATTTTTGAACTTGGTCTTTTCTTTCAGTGTAGTGGCTGCAAATAAAAAGAGAGAGAAACAATTTTTTTTATATGTATATAAGTATAAATTGAAGGTTGGGAGCATGATTGCGTGTGAGGCCCCAAAGGATGCTGGCGGCTGCGTTGGCGACATTACGCGATTTTACGCATGATTTAAAATTAATGACAGCGACGGCAACAGCAAAAGAGAGCAAGCAGAAAGAGACAGAGAGAGCGAGAGAGGAAGAGAGGAAGAAAGAATTGGAGTTGGGATTATAGCATAATGTGTTGCATGAAAAAACATACACGATACACCTCACACACACACCTCACACTTCGTGGAATCAAGTCAGTCGGGGCAGGATGTTTAATTTCCTAAATGCATAAATCTCACTAATACGCACAACAAAATCTAAGCGCGGCTTATGCGATTGCCGCTTTTTTGTGTCTGGCAAACAAAAAGAGTAGCAACAACATCCGTAAATCATAAACAAACTTCAAAGGACATTTACAGCGGACAGTCGACAACTGTCCAAAGCCAGAAAAAAAACCGAACGAACGAATGTTGAGCTTATTACGCACAGATACGAGGCACACACATAACACCTAGGTAACCACAACAATTCAGCTTCATTTGTGCTGACACACCTACATAAACACCAAACACAAACAGAAACATACACTGATAAAAAAGACCAAGTTCTTAAATCAATAACATTTATCTTAAATATTTTGTTCTTAAAATAAGATGATTTTAAGACCAAATTACTAAAACTAAGATTATTAATCTAAAAAATCTTAAAATCTAAATATAAGAATTAAAATCTCAAATTGTTAGAAAAGTATAAATAGGTACTATTTCGTATCAAACAAATGGTGACACCGTGGCGCTCTGGTTAGAGAGGACGCTTTACTCTTGAAGCAGTAGGCGGCGGTTCAAACCCCACTCGTATCGAATTAAAACAACAAATAAAAAAATTACTAAAACAGAATAAAATGCAAATAAATCAATTTAAAAGTAAAAAATATAGATATTTAAAATAATTTTTATTTATTTTATTTTAAAGTTTTAATTATAAGACATTTTATTGGACCAAAAATCTTAGTTCTGAGTCCAAAATCTTGATTTTAGAACATTTTTTTTTATCAGTGCACGCATGGCCATTCGTTACGTATACGCAATGTTGCTGTTGCTGTTACTGGTGTGCCGATAACGGCCTACTTGCCCACGCAATGCTTTCATTTCTATTTCCGTTTTCACTGAACGCCGCCGCACAATGCCCACTTTAAACTTACGACTCTTTGGCTAAGTCGGGGGTGTGTGTGTGTGAGTGTGTGAGAGGTGTGTGTGTGTGGTAGTGTGTTTGTCAGACTTCGCTCACCTTTCTGCCGTGCTGGCTGTTCGTTCATTCGTATACTCGCTTGTTCGTTTGCTCGTTTGTTGGTTTATTTGTTTGTTCGTTTGTTAGTCGGTTTGTTTGCCGGTTTATGCCTTAACCTACGGAAAATTGCCAATTGTTGTTGGCATGCAAATTTATGGCTTATTTGTTTTGCCTTTTGTATTGCGGCTAACATTGCATACAAACAAACACACGTACATATGTGTATGTTTCTGGAGTGTGTAGCAGCCGCTTAATGCACGTCAACCCTTTTCACGAGACTAATTCAACTAACCAGGAGCGTTTTAGTAATATTATAAAACCATTTTTGTCAAATCATTTCCTAATGACTTACCGAGACTCTATCGAATCACATTTGTTTCACTTAATTATAAATTTACAGTATATATAGGAAAAAATATACAAATATCTAAATAGTTACATTACATTATTATTGCTAGCTGATATTATAAATAAATGTAGTGGAAACTTAAAAGTTTATTTATTAACAGAAGTGCAAAAATAATATTTTAAGCATGACTTATTTATCTACTGAATGGACTTTAGTAACAAATTAAAATGGTATCAAAATTAAATAAGTTTTTTTTTTGTAATTCATATCGAATGTTTTGAAATAATTTTTTACAAAAAAGCCCTTAAACCGGTCCTGTTAATTTTTATAGCCAGTTTGCTCAGTGTTTTGCCGCTTTCTGACCCAAATGCCGGAAGTCAGACGATGCAGGCAAAAAGCTTTGACCTATCAGTAGATTTCATTAACAGAAATTTAGATAGGCATTAGTGTTGATGCTATCCTTAGGCTCAATCCCTGGCTGAGGACTGTGGGGAGCAAAGTTTTCCACTTTGGCGACTTTAATGTGTAGCAAAATTACACTTCTACAAGTCAATAGATAGATAGTTTGATGTATAGAGATAGATATTTAAAGTATATACATTTGTTTTCTTGCAGAAAAGCGCACAATCTGCACATGGAATATTTCTCTCTTGTGGCTCGTAAATTTGCCAGCTGCATAAATCACGCAATTGAATTCTAATTTTTGGTTTATACCATGACAGACAGACAGACAGACAGAGAGGAGGGTAAAAGAAGAGCTTATTGTTCGACTGCCTAAGTCGAAATCAATCATGATTTTTAATGCACAAATGGGAGCAATTACAGTCAGTCGAGCAGACAAAAGAATTTACACTTGATTTATAGTTGATTTGCCTGGCAGCTGATTGTTTGTGTTTATTATGTGTCTGTGTATCTATGGCCAAAATGCAATTGGAGTCTTTTGTCTACTGATGGCAGTAGCAGTATCAATAATTAAGTCTTTACAATAAAAGCAAACTTTATTTAAGCATCTTTCGCTACAGTGCGCAATCGTTAAAAGCATCAATGGTTTTTCTTAAACTGAATGATCACTGTATTTCAAGTGAAAGTAAAAGCCAAAGCTAATTGATTGTTTACGCTTTAAACTGTCGTGAACTTCTTTTCAAAATATCAATTAGCACCTTTTTTGTCGGAGACAAAGTCAAATACTGTTTTAGTAGCTATAACTTTGTCGCTTTAACTCGACCAACACTGAGTCGTATTATTGAGATGGGCAATACATCACTTATTTTTGCACTGGCTTTGATCCTCTGCTGTTGTTGTGTTTTGACAGTTGCCGATCTGGCTAAAGATATACTGGATTTTAAGAAACTGTTACCCCGTCGTCGCATTGATTTGATAGTGGCAAAATACTATATTTTCGATGAGGATTTTAAATATGCCGTCCAGTTTGTGCGAAGCAATGAGTTCTCGGAGATTTTGAGGCAGATGGAAAAATCACCACGAGTCTCCAATTTGAAAGATTACTTAAAGAAGAGCACACAGGGTCAAAACTTGTCTCCTGTGATGATAGAATTGCAAAAAATATTTCGCAACTATGAAATAGCGCAAGTTTCGCCCGGGGAAATACGGAATCGTGAATTAAGCTCATTTCTGTACGAGTTTACTCAAGTCTTGCCCCGAAAACAGCTGCATGATTTGGCAGCGCGTAAAATGCGAGAGAGCAAACCATTTGCCAAATTCTACAAGGCGCTGAAGGATAAAGAGTTCAAGCATCTGGTAACGGCAGCTAGGGTAAGTCTAGTTGAGCAAACAGGTTGGCATTCAAATTGTTAATTCAAGTATTCTTTGCACAGCATTCGCAGGACCTAAGGAGGTCAATATACAAACTGTCCATGAACGATGTTGACGTTGATGAAATCATAGACATGGTGTTTGAGTTGTTAAGCTGGGGTCCCAATCCCACAACTTCTAGAAGAGTGGAAAGTCGAATGCTTTCCACTCACTGCATGTAATAATTAAGTATTTTTGAATTATGAATTACCCTGTAGCACATCACTCATTAAATACCCGAAACGGACAAAAACGACGACGATAGCACCCAAAAAACATTCCAAAGACTCAAAGTTAAGATGCTTACCCTGAAAATACATGCAAAGTACGGCTTAAGTGCTTTTCAAACCGTAAATGTGACCGTGCCGGGGTCAGTTTTCAGTTTTCGGTTTTCAGTTATCGTTTTACAGTTCCGCAAGAAAAATTCTGAAAGGACTTTACAATTTGTAGCTGGCTTTAAATTTGGTGTGTGACAAGAACTTCAAGTAACTGAGTTGCTGCATCGATTTCACACCAAGGAAACAGGGTGGAATAGGGGGAAAGGGGGAAAGGGACAGGGAATAGGACGACAACAAAGCCTCATTTGCAATATGGTGACAGGTTGCACAATATGCACTCATTAGAGCGGTTTATGCCACATGGCACTTGGGGCACACTAAGCTTGCCACACTGCAAAATTTGCAAGGGAGAGTAATAAGTACATACACTGAAAAAAAAAAAATGTTCTAAAATCAAGATTATGGTCTCAAAACTTCGAATTTTGGTCTAAAAATTGCATCGAGAACATGAAATTCTTAAATTAAGAATACACAACTTGGATTTTAAAAACATTTCAAATAAGACCAAGTTCTTATTTAAAGAATAAATGTTCTTATAATTAAAGTCGAAAAATTGCAAAATTAAAAATGATTTTTATCATTATAATTTTTATACCCTGAGCCCATTAAAAATGGGCAAAATTGAACGCGTTGATCTCTGAAACCAAATAAGCTAGAGACTGTTGGTTCCTGAATACCAAAGGTTTGATTTAATTTTTGGGTCGGTCCACTATATCATATAGCTGCCATAGAAACGATACATCGAAAATGAAACTTTAGTATATAACATTTTTTTGTTTGTTGAGATATCAGAACCAAACTAATAGAATATGCATCTGGGCTGGTATTATACATCCTGACCAAATTTGGTTAGAATCGGTTAACTATATCATATAGCTGCCATAGGAACGGTACATCGAAAATGAAGTTTTAGTATGGAAAAGTTTTGTGTTTGTTGAGATATCAAACCCAAACTGATAGAATATGCATCTAGGCTGGTAGTATACATCTTGACCAAATTTGGGTAAAATCGGATAACTATATCATATAGCTGCCATAGGAAGGGTACACCGAAAATGAAGTTTTAGTATGGAAAAGATTTTTATTTGTTGAGATATCAAAACCAAACTGATGAAATATGCATCTGGGCTGGTATTATACATCCTCACCAAATTTAGTTAGAATCGGTCTAAAATATCATATAGCTGCAATAGGAACAATCGATCGAAAATCAACTTTCGAGCGTGCTCGACTGTAACCGCCCACAATTTTTTTTTTTAATTTTGACTTTCGTACATTTTATAATGTCTTGGGAATTTTATAAATATAGTTTCAATAACCACTGGGCCACCATTTGTTGTATATGAAATAGTACATATTTATACATTCCTAACAATTATTTAGGTTAATATTCTTAGTATTAGTTATATGTTCTTAAAGCGTTTTTATTTTAAAAACAAAATATTTAAGATGAATGGTACTTGATTTTAGAAGTGTGTTTTTTTCAGTGTATATATCTACCTATAGACGTATTCACATTCGTTGCTTATGCGTTGCATTGATTTGACCCTATGCCGTGTCAATTAAGTTGTTGTGGCGCCCAAAAGTCGAGCAACATTTTAATGCTGCGCATCGCACAATTTGTCAACATCGACACAGTTTAAAGGGTTTGCTGCCATGCTGCCAGTTGACTTGCCACAAAATACGAGCACGAACATACATACACGTCTAAGCGCCTGAAAGCCGTTGCCAAGTTTATTTTTAAGAAGCAAATTGCTGCTGTTGCTGCTGCTGAATATGCAACAAAAGTTGCAGCTGCAACACAACACGCCCACAACAAGCCATCGACGACCCACATCATTTTGCAACAGTTTTTGGCTGACGCTGATGCAGAGGCGTCGCATCCTGTTCGAGTTGCCAAGATTGGGGGCAGAAGGGGCATGAGAATGGGGCAGGAGTTGCTGCTGTTGCTGCTGCTTCTGTTGCAGCTGGCATTGATGGCGACTGCCTGCTGCTGCTGCTGGCGGCTGCTGTTTCTCCATTTTGCTTGACATTAATTTTATGCTATGCAGTGTGTGCTGCTGTTGTTGTTCTAGTTGTTGTTGTTGCTGCACCACTAACAATTTGTGCGAGTTTGTTGCTGCGTGCCAGGGAGCCCAGAACGAGACTCCAAAAAACAACAGCAGCAACATCAACAACAACAACAGCAACATCGCCATCGCCAACGGCCCAAAACGCGCTTAAATTGTCGCATTTGTCTTGTTGTTTTAAGTTGCCGCTACGCTTGCTTTGCTGACTATTTGCTGCATTGCATAAACTTTGTGTAATCCTTTCAATTTGTTGCATACTTTTAGGCGGAAATTAAAATAACAAGCGCAGTCGACCAGTTAAAGCCAGGGATGGCATCTAGTTGGAGAAACCAAAAGTAGCACCGTCAGCGATTTGTTAGAAACTTGCTCTACACGTGTTCCACTACACACACACACACACACACACACACACACACACACATACACACACACACACACACACATTAGAATCTGCAACTGTAGCAAGCCGCAGGTTCTTCAATTAGTGTGCTACACACAATGTTGCCTATGGCCTGGCCTTGAGTTCTTCTATTTTCTACTCACTCGCAACTTAAACTATTTTGGCATGCAACTGAAATCTTTAGTTTACCTTACTATCTCTGCCTCACTCCCCTTACCAAACCCACTTCACTCTCCTGCTGTGCATTAATTAAGTCAAAAGTGTAGGTAGTTTGGGGATACCTCCTGATTCTCTTATAAGTTTCAGTTTCGAGTGGCCTTTGTAAAATAATCAAATCGAATCTGGATAGGGTGAATCTTTGCTGCTGGCAGTTTCAACAAAACCACGGACTATTCAACAGATTCGCTGTAGTATGAACCGCATACGTATTTCAATTTGGCATTTTATACTCTTTACTCGTAGAGGTCAAGGGTATTTTGTATGCATTGCAAGCAGCCTCAACAGATGATACTGCCATGAGATCAGCCAGAGACAGTAAGAGCTACAGCCAGCAAATTTGGTCTATAGATTTTTAAAACTTTGGACTTTTTCTCACGCAGATCTGGCTACTTTAAAATTATGCCTACTGAGCTGTTTGCCTTTGCAGTTCATTGAAAACGTTTAGCAATTGCACATTAAGAGCTAGACACTCGGAATTCGGTGATCAGACACAAATTTTGTCTCGTTAGCTTCCGTTAACTAGCAACTTTAGATGTAACATTTTTTTACAATTTATCATGATTTTTTACAAAAAAAATTATTTTTATGTGTTGTTTTCTACTAATAACGATATAAGGAGTTGATAAAAAGTAAGAACTTGGAATTTAACATCTTCAATTTTTAAAATATCAAAGAAGAGGCCCTTTGCATTAAAATCAAAACATTGTTCCAGTTTGATAATTATTTTTAAATAGAATTTATAAGACCTGAATGCAGATTGAATTAAGAGTTCAAACCATGATAAAAATGACATTCTTAAATTAAGTATTTTTTGAGCGTTGGAGTTTAAGATTCAAAAATACATTTAATACATATTTGAATTAAGTATCGGGTATATTTTAGTCGGGGTCTTGACAATAGCGTTCTTGTTGCTATTCTAAATCATGCGCCGGCTTCTGTTGATGCTGTTGTTGTCATTTGGCATCAAGTAAATAATTGCTGCTTTAAATGCTTGTCAGGCATTTGGCCATACCTTTCGACTATGCCCTGTGTTTTCAACTGGGTCCATGCGCATACTCATTAAGAATGGTTATAACAGACTATAAGATGCAATTGATTTATATATTTGACTTTGACTTTGACGGAGACTTTTGCAGAGTATTCAGACCTCGATGTTATGCTTTCTTCACGTACGAGTATTTTATTCTCATACTCGAATGTTTTTTTGGAGTATTTTGGCCAATTCAACTGGCAGACCTTTTGGCTTCTGCTCTAAACATTTTTGAGTGGCCGCGCATGATGCGTTGGTTCTGAACTGTCTGACTCTCTGACTCTCTGACTGTCAGAGAGACAGACGAACAGACGAACAGACTGGTAGAGTCGTTACCGCCTTAACTGTAATATCAGTTACACAGCCAGAAGCTGTACAGTTTTAGCTGCTCCCCACTTCATATTCTATTTGGAGTACCGTTTGACCCGCTCTCCGATTTCAATGGGTAAACGTTGAGAGGGATTTTATATATTTTATTTTCCATCCTTTTTTTTTGTTCCTTGTTCCTTGTTGCTCACAGCCTTTAGCCTGTTTGCTTCTCTCATCGCCGAGAAGTTCTTGTGCTTTACTTACTCGTATTTTGGCCAGATTGTCTGTATTTGCGGTGGTGCGTTTGTTGTTGATGTGTACGTGATCTGGGTACGCTTGTGGCTCGCATGCCCTTTGCTTAGCAATTAGTTTTAAACTGGTTGAATCTTTGCTCCTCTATGAGAATGTACTTCCATCTCGTATGTACGCTCATTAGACGCTGACCGTCAAGCATTGTAAAAACAGAAATGGATTTTTATGCTCTGTCGTCGCCATCGCAGTCGCCTGATGCATCCATAAAAGGATGTCCTGGTGTTTAATCCAGCCAAACAATGTCCCAACTCTCCTAGCCATGGTCAGAGCAAACAAAAAATCAACAACAACAATCAATGTTGGCTGTAATCAATTAACGATTTAACGTTCGCTGTGCGGCTGATACAACTGCCCGTTGGCGACCCGTCAACATTTGGCGCCACCTCCACCTCTGACCCCAACTCCACCTTCCACGAAGCGCGGGTGAATGAGGAAAAGAGACAGAGAGAGAGAGAGAGACTGGGAGCTCGCGTCGTGTGACTGTAAAATTGAAACGCACCACATTGACAGCGGATGCATGAACACGTCATCGATGTGCAAAGGCTGCGACTAAGTCTAGTGGCAGTGGCAGTGGCAGTGGTAAGTGGCAAAGTGGCAAAGTGCATTCTGCTTGCTGCAGCACATTAAATTATTGACAGGGTTGTCATCTGTTTTGCAACTGCAATTGCTTCCATGGTCCCTGAATAATGTTCTTATAAACACTACAATTATTAACCTTAATGTATCAATTAAAAAGATTATTTAAGAAATCAGTTTTTCTATTTAAAAAGATAAAATTTTTCTAAAACCATAGCATTTATTTAAGCATTTTTTAATTTTAAAATTTTTTGGCTTCTACTTTGATTCTGTATCAAAATATTATTTTTTTCAAAAATTCGATTTTTTCCCTATCACTGTCTTTTTTATCCGTACTTCTCCCTTGACTTGTCTCTTGACCCTTACTCAAAGTCTTCCAACTCTCATCACTTGGTTTTATATATCCTGTCCAAAGTTGGTTCAAATCGGACCACTATATTATATAGCTCTCATAGAACCGATCGGGCAAAAATCAAGTCTTAGTATGAAAATCTATTAACATATGTTTCATGAGCAAATTTTTAAATTTTTTATTAAAAAGTTCAATGCTACAGCTTATTAACATCCGATTTCATTAGCAATATTCCACGCCAAGAACATAAATAATTAATTTTTTTTTAAGCAATACTTAATAAAAAAATTTACTAACACTTAATATTAAATGCTGGTGAAATGAAATTCCATTAGCAGTACTTTTTTCAATGCCAATGAAATGGCAGTTTCATTAATAGTTAATAAGGCGCGACTCTGTTGCCTTCCCATTAGTAATTAAATTAATTTAAGATTTGTAATATTAAAGTCAATACAAAACTATACAAATTCAATGCCTGCTGCTCTTTTTAGACTACGGTTACATTTAATAAGAATTGGATTTTCCTCTTTTTCATTTACAGATCATCTGGAGGCAAGAGCACGCCGTAGACAGCAAAGGCAATGAATACGATGCCACCCAAAACGGTGACAGTTCGCACAGAGATTCTGGAAGCTACTAGACGACCGCCAATCACAGCAATGCCAGTGCAGATACAATGGCCAAGAATGCCGGCAACACATACGCCGTAAACATCCTTGCTGGCAGCTAGAATGATAGTCGTCAATTGGGAGCGATCGCCCCATTCGGCCAGAAAGGTCATTGTAAAGGCCTGGGCAAATATGCGCATGGTAAAAACGGATACCCGGCGACGCTTTTTTGGACGGCGTCCACTTTCCTGATCTTGGACCTGATCAGCATTGAAATTACGATCAAGTTCAGTCTCCCGCCTACGCACGTTGCTTTGAACCTCTTCGAGGTTCTCTTGAGCATCGGTTGGTTTCATTTTTAGACCATCGTTCAGTATTAATAAGCCGAATATTAAAAATAATGCAGTTGATATATAATACGTATAAATCATAGGAAAGAAGTTTGCTGCCATGCCGAATAAGCATGAGAGAACTGACATTAGAGCCAAGGCGGTAATGGCACCGCCAAAAACAATCAATCGAGAATGTCGTAATGCCATAATGGCAGCAATAAAGAAAGTCTTATCGCCCAGCTCTGTTAACAATATGAAAGTGAACGAGGCGGTGAACGCATCGAAAAAATTACCCTTCCTCTTTATAGTTCTCTCGAAATCCAAATCCAAATCTAAGTCCCTATTTACTGATTTCTTTTGTACTCCATTCGTGTCCGTTACCTGAATTGGTAAGCCATGTGGTTCCAATTTCTTTTCCTGTTTCAGCAAATTGATTTTATTGTCAAACTCTGCCGCACATATGTTTGAGTAGTTAATGATCACCATTAATGCCATGGCAACATGCAACTTGGCTGATCTCTTCAGATATATATTTGGTCTGGACGTTTGCCTGATCTTTAATTGATCTTGAAACATCTTTTTGTTTCTGGTTGATAATTTTCTGTCTTTAAGAACGTGTCCAAATTTTGAGAGTGAACAGCTGACCAACAAATCGATTTAAATAAATAACGATAATATATAAGATAAATTTAATTAAATTTCCATAACCTATTCATTTTATAAATATTAATTTAAATTTAAAACAAATTAGTTCTACATTAAATGATTTTATTTTGAAACTTTTGTTTAATCAGTCGACACGTAACTTTATAAAATGCCATAACTTATTTATATTGATTTTTGAATGTTAAAACTTTATGACATACTTATGATAGTTTTCATTTAGTTATGGATTTAGTTTATGGACTTTGAATGAAAGTTAGGGAAAGTTTTTATTGAATTTTATTAAATTAAGGCCACTTGACAACCCTTAGATCAGAGTATTCGACGCAAAAGTTTATGTGGGGCTAATGTGATTACTCCTGTCATTATTGCGTTCCTTTCTCTGTCCTTGTCCCTTTTCCTGTCGCTATCCCTGTCTATTTATCTGTCTTCTTCTCTCGCGCTGCCATTAAATTGACCGCTGGCTGTCTGTGTGTGTAAGAGAGTGTGTGTGTCTCTGTGTGTGTGTGTGTGCGTGTCTGTGTGCATTTAACTGCACGTTTTCAAACTTTGAACCTCGCTGCGTCTGGCTTTGGTTCAGTTGTGCATGTGTGTGTGTGTGTGTGTTTGTGTGTGTGTGCATTTGATTGGTTATTGACTTTTAACAGAAAAATTGATGTAATGCAATTAGTTTTGCAGCTAAACCGTTTGATGATTGCACAACAACAACGAGTACGTCAAGCTAAACGAGCCCGTTAGCCAGAATCAGCACTGTATAATGGATGAGGGGCAATCGCATGTTGACAAAGGGGTTGAAAGGGGTTGAAGATGTTGAAGCACACTCTGTTTGTAGCTGAAGCTGAGTAAAGAAATTCTTATCTCGTATAAATGTATATATATGCATGTCTATATGTGTATGTGTGTATTGAATGACGCAAGCATTCGTCAATTGTTAAATGCGGAAATCGCAAACAGTTTGAGTCGATTTGCTTACAGGGCGTATGATTAATGAAAGGCAACAAATTAATGCAAATTACCGCATTCTTGTCTTTACTCACTCACAATGGGATTTTAGTAGATGGTATTTGATGCTATTAAAAGCAGTCTTTTAAGGGTTGAGTTAATATTAAAACAGTTCTAATTTCAGTTTGTCTGACACAAGTTCTAAAATTAATATTGCTAAAACATTTATTGATCAACTGAAACTAGACAATTTTTGAACTAAGATGAGTATTCTTTTGAATTTAGAACCTTATCTAGTTAATAATTAAGTGAACAAGAGCTATTATTTATTCATTTTAACAAAAAAATCCATGTATAAAAATTAAATAAAAGATTGGAAATAAAGATAATATTAAATATAAATTTCAACTGTAAAAAAAGACTTAAATTAGAATTATAACTAGAGAGAATTAATTAGAGTAATTAGTTAGAGAGAATTCCTAGAAATTTAATAGTTATTTTGAAAACAATTGTAGTTATTTTGCTCGATTGTAAGGATTGAAATTGTGCAGAAATTTTATAGCCATGTCTGCGAGTGTGTAAGCGGGTGTGTGCGGGTGTGTGTTGAAACTACAAAATTATCAATTAAGCCATGGGTGGCTATCAATTACACGCGTGGCTCCAAAATTAAACCATAACGCGAAATATACAACAATAACAACTGAATCGAGATGCTGCCGGTACGTATGCGGCCAAATGAAGTGAAACATTGCAAAGGGGGTGGAAAGGGGGGTAGTTCAGTTACTGAATGAGAGAAGGGGAGGAGGGGGCTTCGGGGTCGAAGGGTAGTCGAAATTTATTACAGTTGCACGAAACAAAGCGTAAAACTTTTGCTGCTTAATTGAAAAATATAAATTGTGGCAATGTGCGCGTGTGTGCATATGTATGCGTGTGTGTGTGTGTGTGTGTGTGTGTGTGTGTGTGTGTGTGGAGTGTGTGTGACGGAAGTAAAGTCAGCAGCAGAACAACAACATTAATAACGCTCGCAGCGGAAATAATAAAAACCATTTTAACGATGACGCCAAACAAAAAAAAAATTATTATATGAAATATACATAAAATGTGCCAATATTGTGGACTTTACTTGGTTATGCTGCTGCAGTTGTAACTGTAACTGTAACTGTAACTGTAACTATAACTGTAGCTGGTAAATGCCGCTAATGTACTCATGGACAACTCCCTTATTTGTGCCCCTGCCCCCCGCTGCCACAAACTGTTAGCCAATTACGAAGTACACGAAAGTGAAAACTTTGCTCATAAACCAGGAGCGTGAAACTGAAAGACAGAGACAATTGGCCAGTACCTCCCCTTCCCTTCCCTTCCCTTCCCTTCCCTTCCCTTCCCTTCCCTTCCCTTTCCACCTGCTCGCAATTTACAAGCGGAAAAACGACAATCAATGCGGGTCAATATTTGTCAGGGACAAACAGCGAGCAGGCAGCGCATAAAAAAGGTACAAAATCACACACAGCTAAAAGGCAAAAGAAAAACACAAAAAAAAGAGGCAACAACAACGACAACACGACAAACAGTGCGAAGCACACAAAAAGCGACATTTGAACATACAGGTATCCAAAAGAGGAGCACAAAAAAAAATAACACTCCTCTCACTGACTGACTGACAGACAGACGGACTGACAGAGAGACACACAATTATCACATTGCCTTTGATGATGAGCTTCCTGCACATCAAAAGCCAAAAATGGAACATCCCGGAAAAGGCAAACCAGTCGCATTTTGCAGCCACCCGAAAAAAAAGAGGGGAAAAAAGGATCGAATTGAGTAAAACGTAACGAACAAACAAACAAACAACATGCAGTGTTGTCAGCCCCACACACACACACACACACACACACACATTTCGTATACGAGTATGTCTCTATCCAATCTGAGTGTGTGAGAGTGTGTGTGTGTGTGAGTGTGTGTGCCTGATAAAATCTGTGGCCCCTCTGATAGACAGTGGCAGCCGTTGAGCAGCCACAAAATCCACATGCAGCACACACACACACACACACACAAACACACGCACACACACAAAAGAGGACCAAAAGCAAACACACCTTGACTTTTGGTCAGATATTCTGATTTGTTTGAGTTTCTACTTTTGCAGCTTAACAAATTAAGCGCCCAATCGGCAGCTTACCAGCACAAAAACAACAACAACTTCAGCAAAAAAAAAAACATGAAAACTTAAAAGCAAAAAAAAAACAAAATATGGCAAAGAAAGCTGGCCAAATGATTAGCAGGCTTATTGGCAGATACATGTTCAATTGGCAATTGCATGTGACGGACAATTTCTTCAATCTGCTTGCAAAACTAAGTGAACGAAAGGTGAAATGCCAGACTACGAAATACCCTGTTTTCTGAGCGAGTCAAAGTTGCTCTTGCCTTACAATTCATTGTAATAAGTTTAAAGTTATTTGTAATATTAATTTCAATCATTATTTAAATAAAATAAATTTGGGAATTAATTGCTGGAAAAATGTTCACTTTAAAAATATATGTTAAATAATTTAATAATATTTTAATTGCAGATAGACTATTTGTGTGTTTGACTATGGAATACTTTGAAAAAAAGTTCTGAGACTTTTTGTTTCCATATATGTGGTATAGAGTAAGTAACCGGTGTATAAAAAATTTACTATTTCAATTTTTTTTTTTTTTTTGTAGGTAAAATGCCTTCTAAGTTGAAGCATTTTTGCATGAAATTGTTCAGAGTGTGACCAGATTTTGTTAGCACAAAGACTTTTGATTGATATCCGATGCGAATAATGTGAGTGACAAATTCGCATAAAGTGAAAAAGTAAAAGAATGGTTTGTTATTCAATAATCAACTGTCAATTGAAATTAAAAAATAAAATTTACCTTTACTCAGCATAGCGTTATAAATCTTTTTTAAGTAAGTTTAATTTAATATATGCTTGCAAGTTGTATCTGCCCACTGTAGTTTTATTCTAGAGTATAACCAGCTTATTTGACAACTTTCATATGTGTAGGACCATTCAAAACTCGTTGCATTGCATACTTGTCATTAGTATTGTTTGTTGTAGTTGTTTCTATTGGCATTGCCTATGCTCGGGTCTTGTCGTCCCACCTCCCACCTCCCTCCTCTCACCCTCCTTTACCCAGTTTCAGCTAACCCTTCACCTGTGTCACCTGTGCGCGCTGCCATTTTTGTTTGCTTTTGCTGTGCACGCAGTCAACCTAAACACCATGTGTGTGTGTGACTGTGTGTGAGTGTGTGTGTGTGTGTGTGTATATACACTGTACACACTGGAGGACCACTTCAGGTGGCAGAGCAATCCCATTCCAAAACTAGCATCGAATCCTGGTCGACTCGTTAGTGCTTTCGTCTATATGAAAAGCAACTTTTGATGAATTTATTCGCTAAACATGTTTATTATTTGCTGGTAAATCACACAGCAATTTGCCAATTTTAAGCATTTCACTGTGTGTGTGTATTGGTATTTGTGTGTGAGTGGGTGTGTGTGTGTGAGTGAGTAGAGTGTGCTTAGCGGCATTTGAGTACCGACCGGTCTGTGTGCTGTGTTGATTAATGGCCACACACAAACTAACAAACAATTTATCCAACACTCTGCGCACTGTTGCCAGGGTATGTGAAAGTCTGTATCCATGCTGTGCATGGGAAACGATAATAAATATTAAGTATAATTTAGATACAACTTGTATTTTACTGTAGATTTGTTGAAATAAATCTTAACTGGTCTTCAGTTGAAGTAACATATTTACGGAGGAATCTCTTTGAAATTTTTTAAAGAATATATGTGTAAGGCTTTTCTAGGCTTATTATTATTAGAATACTTATGAATGATTAACTTAAGTTTTAATTGTTTACAATTTTATCTGAATGCAATTTGAAATTACTATAAATTAAATTAAATTATTGGAATACTTATGAATGATTAACTTAAATTTCAATTGTTTATAATTTCATCTGAATGGAATTTGAAATTACATACATACATTTTTTTAAATCAAAAATAATTGAAATTTATGTAATAAAATGAGTTTATTTTAATGCGATTACATTTTTTTAAGTCATTATAACAATAGAGGATAATCAAGCGAATTGACAATCAAAATTTCCTTTAAAAATATTGAGTTCTAAAGTATCTAAAGTACACTACCACCATTTTTATCTATTCGTATAAAAGAGAGATCCAACGCTCGAATAATTGATTTGAAATACTCATTTAACATTTGCACACAGAATTCAAATCAATTTGTTACTTAAATCGACTCCCGCTCAGCTTTTGCTTCGGGATTCGGAATTCGGGTTTCGGGCCTCGGTTTCGGGCTGGAATTTGCTGTGGGCGTTGTTAATACTATAAGCGCTGTAATTAATTTAAAGCCTTGTAATTAATAAGCAACACCATCAACACCGTGTTGTTGTTACAAGTGGCAAGCCAAAGCAACAACAATAATAACAACAACAACAGTGTCAACGGATAAGCGTAATCATTAACACTGCGGCCAGTTTGGCCAGTTAAATGGATTTGTTTGGAGGCATGTTGGCCAAAAGGATAAATGCTAAATAAAACTAAATTGTTTTTAAGTAAGTTTCATCAGAAATGTTTAGTTTCCTTAGTCTTAGTGACTAGTGTGGCATTTAAATTATTTGAGCTGCAACCCGATACAGCAATTGCAACTTGTTTTGTTTGATGATTCCAATCAGACACATCATCAATCACAATGCGGCACGCGAGCCATGCCACAAGGAGGATTGATGCAGGGGCAGGTGGAGGGGATGAAAGGGCAGTTGTCAGTTGGTTGCTTAATGCTATTGTCCATGTTGTTGCTTTTGTTGTATCGGCAGCCATGACATTGCAATTTGATGCTTCGTGTTTGGAGGCGTGCCACATTGGGTTCACTGATAAAAAAAAAATGTTCTAAAATCAAGATTTTGGTCTCAGAGCTAAGATTTTTGGTCTAAATCATGCGTCGAGAACATACAATTCTTAAATTAAGAGAACACATCTTGATTTTTAGAACATTTCAATTAAGACCAAGTTCTTAACTTAAAAATAAATGTTCTTAAAATTAATACTTAAAAATAAAATAAATAAAAGTTATTTTGTATATTTATATTTTTTTTATTTTTAATTTTTGATTTATTTACATTTTTCTCAGTTTTAGTAATTTTTAAATGTTGTTTTAATTTGATACGAGTGGGGTTTGAACCGCCGCCTACTGCTTCACAACTGAAGCGGCCTCTCTAACCAGAGCGTCACGGTGCCACCATTTATTTGATACGAAATAGCACCTATTTATACTTTTCTAACAATTTAAGATTTTATTCATATATTTAGATTTTAAGATTTTTTAGGTTAATAATCTTGGTTTTAGTATTTTGGTCTTAAAATAATCTTATTTTAAGAACAAAATATTTAGGTTGAATGTTCTTGATTTAAGAACTTGGTCTATTTTTTCAGTGTAGGTTTTAAGGCGACTCAGATGATGGGAGGCGACTGGATTTATATCCATAATTGACAATTCATGCAGGAAACAGGCCATTATGCCGCTGTTAACTTATTAGTTGGCATGAAAATTGCGCTTAATTTCTGTATTGAGTGCTGCGTCATCTTCAGATTGGCTGTCACCTTTTGAGTGGCTGCTCGGAAGTGTCCAATTTTAATATAAATATAATTAACAGCCCCCCAATGCCTCAAAGGCTCTTATAGCAACTCGGCCATCATTTGTCGGACTCCTTGTACAATGCATACAATGTACACTTATTGTTTGCTTGGGGGCATGAATTATCCTGCCTGTTTGGTGGCAGCTGTCAAACATTAACCGTACATGGGGACAAAACATGATAGGCAAGGTGTCAGTGTCATTGTGAGCATGTTGGTCATAATAAGCTGCTTAATTGCAAATGCAGCTGCCTGAGGCAATAACATAAACACATGCATTACCATATGTCTCACTCACCCACTCTCTCTCTCTCTCTCTCTCTCTCTCACTCGCTCGCCTTCTGTCTTCGTTTTAATTACTTTTCAAATCTTCGCATAGAGTTGAAAGCACTAAAAATGCTTTCAGTCGGGCCGACCAAAAATTTAATGTGCCATTCAGACTTTAATCCATTCAAAACATACATATTTATGATCTCATAAAAAGCGACTGCCACGCGTGCCACATGCCGCATGCCTCATGCCTCCTGCCACAGCGCACTTTCTTTCAAGCACATGCAAATTTGCAACGTTTTTTGCAACATAAAATTACAAGAATTTTATGGTTAATAAAAGAGCTGGGCCCACACATACAAACACTAACACTCACTCACACACACACACACACACACACACACATGCGAAATCGCAAGAAATTAACTTCTGTGCAATGCGCTGGCATGTGCCGTGTCAGCTAACTACACTGAAAGAAATAGTTGTTGGTAACAATTTAATTACTTTAATAATTGTGAATTCTATTATTATTATCTTAAAATGGATCAAACACTTATCTCGTTCAATTTTCTACCGGAAACGATATAAAGTTACTTGTTTAAGTAATTTACACATTAATTTACCTACTTTATCGCACATACATAAATAAATTGAGTTTTTCTATATATTTGCCTGTTTTCTGAAAAATGTACTTCCAAAATAAAGTGTATGTATTATATCGATTTTTTGATAAAATCTCTCTTCCATCATCAAAAAGTTAATCAAATTGAAAAGAAAACAATTAAATCTAGATAGATTTCAAAGTTATGACGTTATTTTTTTTGTTTATCTAAATAAAATTTGATAAAAATTCTTATCAAAAACTAAGTGGAATTCTTGTCACGTTCGCGATGTCGCGGTACAAGATACTAAAAAAACTCGTATGATAAATAAAATTATAGTAAATCATCAAATTAATTGCTAAAATAGAAAACTACATCATTTTATTATGGTTTTAGAATATTTTCTTCCAAATTACTTGCCACATTTCGCAGCTTTTTGCATTTTTTAAGGCGAAGTGAAAAGTGACTTTCATTTTTTGTCGCGATCTCTATGTATTGTTAAATAATAAATAATTCGAAAACGACAGGTCTTCAAAGCATTTCTTTTATAATAAAAGGTTGTTGTTTAAATGCATTAAATGCATTCAAAAACATTTTTGAAAATGTTAATTTTTAACATTTTTTTTGTTCATTGAAAAACGTACAAATGTCGGATTCTTGATTCTGGTAATACCAATATGCATATTTTAAAATAAACTCACAGTAATATTTCTCTGAGTGTACGTTGTCAATGTAAGCCACATTATTGGCTTTGGCACCTCGCTGCTCGTTGCCAATTTGGTGCCTGCTGCAGTTCAAACACAATAAAAATTATGCGTGCCATAAATCCAGCTGATGAGATTCGCCCCAGCAAATGTCGTTATCGTGTCAAGCTTAAGTAGGATGGGGGTAGGGAGTGAGGGGTGTGACGGGTTGTAAAGTGCGGGTGTGCGATAATAATTTTCGCCTAATAATGATGCGCGTTATGGCTTCACGCGTTTCGGTTGCCATAACTTTGCATGTCCTCGCTGAGATGACAGTGCAGCCAAACAAATGACGCCATCCCAGAGTCAATGTGGATGTGGATGTTGATATGTGCG
Source organism: Drosophila falleni (assembly GCA_035045575.1). Taxonomy (NCBI): domain Eukaryota; kingdom Metazoa; phylum Arthropoda; class Insecta; order Diptera; family Drosophilidae; genus Drosophila; species Drosophila falleni. The sequence goes on along the minus strand of JAWNOV010000089.1, from coordinate 4,961,202 downwards.
TGGAGTACGCACAAAACTCAATCATAATCTGTTGCCCTGACAAGCATACAAAGACTGTGTTGGAGACGGAGACGCAGCTCTTGGTTCTTGGCCCGGTTGTTGTCATGACAACTTCCAGGGATTGCCATTGCCATTGCCATTGCCATTGCCATTGCAATAACTTCTCGTTTGGTCGGCAAGCAAAGAGGCAAGTGTCGCCTTCGTTCTTATTGTGCAGCTGATAATCAGTGGCATTGGCATCGTAAACAGCAGTTCCGGAAGTAGATAAGACACTTGCCACACTGGCTTAACATGCCTCTTAATGTACTTCCCACACACTCAATCTTATTCCTCTTCTCCTTTCTTCGCGCAGATTAGAGCTCATGAGCATAAAAAGTATATACTTTTTTATATGCTTGTCTATACAATGCTTTACAATGTTGCATTGTGTAGCAGGTTCTATGCTCTGTTGGTCGGTTAAGCATGGAAAATTAGGCTTTTGATTGGGCCCAAAATGCAGCCATGAATAATTTATGGCAAGTGAGAGCAAACAACTCGAAACGGAAGCCAAAAACCTCTGCATAATTGCCTATAAATGTCTCTGGCAATTTTCAAGAAGTTAAAATGACCAAGTCTTTGCCATTGTCGTTGTCGTTGTTGTTGCTGTTGTTGTTGCTGTTGCAACACACAGCACTTTGTGCATTTCCGGCAAGTGCGTCCACAGCATGTTGACAAGAAATTGCATAATTATGGCTTGCCGGACAAGCGGTCAGATCAACTCAACCGCAAGTGCTGTCTTTACACGACATTCCCTAAAGTAGGAGCAGGAGCAAGGAGCAAGGAGCAAGGAGCAAAGGCAGCCAAGTTGCAGCCAGGATATGCTTTAGGTTTTGGTCAGCAATGGGGCAACAAACTGGCAGCAGGTTGCAAAAAGAAAAAAAAAACTAAACCCACTTACAGGCCAAGTTGCAGTCCAGGTCCGGAGTACGAAGTCCGAAGTTTAGACTCCGGGTTTGTTGCATATGCATGTGCATTGGCTCGAAAGCTCGAGGATGTTAAAAACCGAGCGGGCATTGCCTAAAGGGAGGCAACAGAACAATTGAATTGCATAACATGAATAGAAATGAATTGGCAGCCCAGATCCAGTTGGGCAGTTAGAGTTGGAGTTGGAGTTGCCACTGCCACAGCAGATGGGGCAACAGTGGCAATGGCAAACATATCCTGCGGCTTACCTAGGCGATGTCAGGCGTTGTCCAGGGGGCCAAAAAAGTTAACTGCTTGCACATTTGCATACTCAAGGTTGTTAGTAATACGACTATGAATGAGTCTGTAACTGTGTGTAAGTGTGTGTGTATCTGCACTGATAAAAAAAATTGTTCTAAATCAAGATTTTGGTCTCAGAACTAAGATTTTTGATCTAAATCATGCGTCGAGAACATAAAATTCTTAAAAAAGAGACCACATCTTGATTTTAAGAACATTTCAATTAAGACCAAGTTCTTAGTTTAAGAACAAATGTTCTTAAAATTAAAATAAAAAAAATAAAAATTATTTATTATATTTATAATTTTTAAATTTTGATTAATTTATATCTTATTCTGCTTTAGTTTTGGTAATTTTATAAATGTTACTTTAATTTGTAACGAGTGGGCTTTGAACCGCCGCCTACTGCTTCACAACTGAAGCGGCCTCTCTAACCAGAGCGCCACGGTGCCACCATTTGTTTGAAACGAAATAGTACATATTTATACTCTCCTAACAATTTAAGATTTTTATTCTTATATTTAGATTTTAAGATTTTTAGATTAATAATCTTAGTTTTAGTAATTTGGTCTTAAAATAATCTTATTTTAAGAACAAAATATTTAAAATGAATGTTTTTGATTTTAGAACTTGGTCTTGTTTTTCAGTGTAATACGACTATGAATGAGTCTGTAACTGTGTAACTGTGTGTGTGTGTATGAGTGTATCTGTGTGTATGCTAAAAGTTCATGTGGCGTAACCTTCTAATGCGAGACATTTATGCACTTTTGCATCAATTCTGCGGCTGCGAATATTTGCATAGGTATTTTGCACGTGCTGCTTCAGCTCGATTGTTCGTTTATTCGATTACTCGATTAATAATCGAACAGAATATAATCATTGAGAATTAAACAATTGTTGAGGCAACTTTAAGTGCAGCGTTTACAGGCGCAGCCAAGAGCATTTTTACACTCGATTAGCTGTGTGTTAAGTCCTGTTTAGTTCACACACACACACACACACACACACAGATACACAGATACACGTGCCTGCATATGTGTATTGCCAGCTTTTGTTTAGGTACTGAGGTACTCAGATAATCGCTGCTGTTGCCGTTGCCGTTGCTGTGCACGTGCCACAACAAACTGTTTTTCGTGGAAAACGCTCAAATAGCTGGGAAAATTACAATGAGCGTTGTTAGGTTGCTATTGGATTTTCATTAAACGGCTGCTGGCATATGTACTTCCTCGCCGTATGTGTGTGTGTGTGTGTGTGTGTGTTTGTGTGTGTGTGTGAGTCTGTCTGTCTGTGTGTTTGTATTATGCTAACAGAAAAAAAGCATTGCCTACTTTGTGGCGCCGTCGAAATGGAAAGTTAAGCACTTGAAGCGCCTTTAAGTGCAGACTCCAGCTTCAGTTGGTTTCCTGGTCCGACTGCCGTTGAGTTCCTTCTTCTTCCAGCTTAGTCCTGGCAACCCCTTTTCGCGCACACGCACACATTCCTTGCCAAATACGGTCGACAATAAGACGCAATGGCTTTTGTTCTTTTTTTGCACAGTTGCACACAATAATGAAAATGTTGTTGTTTGTGAAATTCCAACAGCAGTTGCCAGCACACACTTCAGCGAGCGCACACACACAAATCCACACACCCTCACAGAGACACACACACACACTCGCACACACACACACATAGAGGCAAAGCTACATTGCATTACTTCCGCCTCAATGGTTATAATTTTAAAATCAATACAATTCAATAAAGTTTTATTACTGACGCTGCCTGGGGAACGAGTTTGCAGCAACTTGCTTTTTGACTCAGATGAGTGGAAGTTGGGTGGTTCTGGAGGAAAGTGGGGGAAGTGGGAGTACAAATCATGTGTGAGTAGGGAGAGGAAGAAAGCCATTGTAGAATGCTTTGGGAATTGCCGGCAATTGCTTGAGTTTTTAAGTCGCTTTTTGTCTTAACCGCTTCGCATTGGGGGACAGTTTTACCTAATGCCCGTATTAGCCATAAACTTTGCTCCTTTGTCAGTGACGACGCGATGTGGCCACGCCAGTGAACTTATGGCAACGCCCATTTGTATGCAAATGCCGGCACGGCCAGTGTCTGTCCACTTCCCTCCCCTACACTGATAAAAAAAATGTTCTAAAATCAAGATTTTGGTCTCAGAGCTAAGATTTTTGGTCTAAAAAATGCGTCGAGAATATCAAATTCTTAAATTAAAAGAACACATCTTAATTTATGAACATTTCAATTAAAACCAAGTTCTTATTTTAAGAATAAATGTTCTTAAAATTAAAACTAAAAAATAAAATAAATAAAATTTATTTTATATATCTATATTTCTTTTTATTTTTAATTATTGATTTATTTCGATTTTATACTGTTTTAGCAAATTTTTAAATGTTGTTTTAATTTGATACGAGTGGGGTTTGAACCGCCGCCTACTGCTTCACAACTAAAGCGGCCTCTCTAACCAGAGCGCCACGGTGTCACCATTTGTTTGATACGAAATAGCACCTATTTATACTTTTCTAACAATTTAAGATTTTTATTCTTATATTTAGATTTTAAGATTTTTTAGATTAATAATCTTAGTTTTAGTAATTTGATCTTAAAATAATCTTATTTTAAGAATAAAATATTTAAGATGAATGTTCTTGATTTTAGAACTTGGTCTTTTTTATCAGTGTACCTCTCCCTGCTCGTGCTGATGAATCAAAGTCATAACGTGGCCAGGGAAAAAGACCCATTCTCCCTTGTCGCTGTCGCTGGCTGTCGTTGGCGTTCTTGTTGCCAATGTTGCCGCTGTTGCCGTTCGCATTCGCGTTACGCATCGTTATGCACAGCGGCAGATGACTGTTATTAAAATCAGTTGTTCGTCAGCATCACCATCAGCTTCAGCTTCAGCATCCCAGAACTCGCAGACAATGTTGGGCGCCAGCTGTGCAGTGAGAATCTTGGACAGGACAACGCCAGCCAGCCAGCTCAATTTGTGCTCTCTCATAGATGGGGACGCGCATTCATTTAATGTCTTAATTTTGCACTCATCCAAGTGAAAAATTAAAATGGATTCTGTTTCAGGCTTTTGGGCAGTTCTTGCCGCTTATTAACTGCAGCAGGTGAAATGAACTTGCCACGCTCATAATTCTAATGTTTTTTGCTGTTGCTGCTTCCCTATTTAAATATTAATAATAAAGTCGAGGGACCCCGGCCACAAATTGTTAAATTGAAGCTAATAAAATTTAGTGTTATATTACGCCCCGCCTTCCCCCGCCTTTCCTCGCCTTGGCTTGCCTCGCATTTCTGCCACCCATTTTATGGCCCACAAATTTCATGGCGATTAAATTTGATAGCAGCGTATGCATCTCACGCCTCAGCTTCAGCTTCAGCATCAGCTTCACTCTCTCCAACTGTCTCCTGTCTGGCTTGGCTCCATTGCGTAATTGTGGCCAACACTTTGAGGCACAGCTCTTTGGCCCGAAAGCACAAACAATAGAACTTCTTTTATGCTTGCCAAAATGTTACACACCGAAAAAAAAGCCAAAACACGCAAAGAAAAACAGCAAAAAGAAATCTAGATAGAGTACTCGACTTGCAGATACTCTCTTGCCAAAAGTGGATTATTAAGGTAACCATACTTTTTGAATTGTGGAAAGAAAAAATTGTTTAATATTTTAGTTAAATTTAAAAAGTGCAAAAATTACTTTTTGATTTTTTGTAAAAAAAAATTAAAATAAGAGTTTTGTGTTGAATTATAATAATAATAAAAATAAATAATAAAAATAATTAAAAATAAATAAGTCTGTATAAACAAATAGATCTCAGAAAAACCACCACTTTCACAGTTTTTAAGATAATATGTTTTTTTTTTTGATAATCCCACCATATCGCATCGAGATGGTACAAGTAGAACGAAAGTTATAGGGACTTCATTTTTTGAAGGTAATACAAGTAATTTCTTTAAAGTATTTTTATATATATTGAAATAAGTAACAGGTATCCTATGGTAGGGATCTCGACTATAGCTATTAGCTATTATTATGAGGACTAAAGAACTTTCAGTGATTTAGTAGAATTTTTAACAATACAGGTTTACAATTTTTAAAGTGTAGGTATTAGTCACACACAATACAATCAAAAATTTATTTTAAATAACATAAGATTTGATCGAGAAATAGATTTAAAATATTTGTAATAACTCTAAAGCCTTTTATTTTCGATCCGTGTTTATAACTAGTTGCTAAAAAAGTACTTTTTTTTATTTATGATTATTGTTATATGAAGTCGTTAGTCCTGCATGTCCCTAAGAAGGCACTCTAACGTATAGATACAGGGTATGAGCAGCTAAAAAAAAGTAGAAACTGTAGAAAATTAAAGCGCCAAAACGCGTAAAATGCAAATGTGCGCGCTTTGTTAAGGGTTGGGGTTGGGGTTGGCTTCGGGACTGTGGCTGGGGTTTGGTTTGTGCAAATTATGGTTTAACACCTCATTGAACTCTGCAGCATTGTGAGCACACAGAGCTGCGAAAATTTGAATTTGAATATGAATTTCAGAATTTCATATTCAAATGAGTTTTCAAAGACTTTTGGCCACGCTTGTGGGAACATCGAGTTAATTATATATACTATATATATATATACACAAAGGAAGAAGATATAAATCTAAATTATGGCTTATTGTTTCCCTTTTAATGCAAATTAGGCCACATTAAATGGCAATTAAATTGCACTTCAAAGCGCGTCATTGAAGGTTTTCACTTAACGTATTCAATTCGACATTTCAACTCAATAATTGCCTTGAGCAAAGTGTTTCATATTGTCAAAATGAGAATCGTGAATTGTGAAACGCAATACGTAAATCGTAATTGTTTATGCAAGAGACGAATGCAGTCGGTAGTGCATATGTAAAACCTAATTACAACTAATTACTATTTGCACAACTGACAACCTTTGACCCAATGTAAACAAAAACATTCATATGCTGTCTATGTGTGTGTGTGTGTGTGTGTGTGTGTGTTTGGTACGTATACATTTGTATAGTGTGTGTGGTTGGCGGTCAACAAGCCAATTCAAGCCTTGAACGCTGCCCAGCAGCCGGGCAAATAAACAAAACGCTTTGATTAGAAAATTTCATTACACCAAATCGAACGCTTGCCAATTGTACACACACACACACACAGCCAGACACACACACACACACACACACAAATGCAAATACAATCAGTGGCAATGCAAACAAATAAAATGCACAAAGGGCAGTTCCATTGCTGACCCATGCGTCAGTTCATTAAAACGCCTTCCTCCCCCTCTCTGACTCCTTCCTCAAGCTTGCCTCAGTCTGCACCGAAAAACGCAATTTAATAACGGCTGCAAATGAGCATTGCTGCAACATGCTGCCCTTTGTGTGTGTGTGTGAGTGTGTGCGCCTCGTGTTTGTGTCAAATTTTATGGCCCAAAGGCGCATTTGAAATGAAATCGACAGGCTCAATGTGGCGCCACCAACGTACCCAAAATATGCAATGCTTCTAATGCCTCTATGTTGCACTATTTGCCCCACAGACGGTCAACTCAATTTATTAACGCACACACACACACTCACACAACACACACATACACAATCAAATAGCAATACCCATGGGTACAGCTGTGACAGAGAGAGGCAAATAGAGAGCGAGAGAGAGAGAGAGAGAGAGAGAGAGAGAGAAAGAGAGGCATAGCCCTTGCTGTTGCATGCAACTTACTGCAAATACAGCCTAACTAAATTATTACAAATGCATTTGTGCAACAACTTTGGCAGTTGCAATGCGTATACGCATTGAGGATTCACTTGCAACACACATACTTACATCTACACTGATAAAAAAAATGTTCTTAAATCGAAATTTTGGTCTCAGAACTAAGATCTTTGGTCTAAAAAATGCGCCGAGAACATAAAATTCTTAAATTAAGAGGACACATCTTGATTTTAAGAACATTTCAATTACAACCAAGTTCTTATTTTAAAACTAAATAATAAAATAAATAAAAATTATTTTATATATTTATATTTATTTTATTTTTGATTTTTGATTTTTGATTGCTTTACATTTAAATCTGATTTAGTAATTTTTTAAATGTTGACATCTGAAGCGGCCTCTCTAACCAGAGCGCCACGGGGCCACCATTTTTTGAATGCAAATTGGTACATATTTATACTCTCCTAACAGTTTAAGATTTGTATTCTTATAAGATTTTTTAGATTAAAAATCTAACTTTTAGTAATTTGGTCTTAAAATATCTTATTTTAAGAACAAAATATTTAAGATGAATGTTCTTGATTTTAGAAGTTGGTCATTTTTTTCAGTGTATGTTACATGCTACATGCATCTGAACGTTTCCCATTTGGCCTTAAATATAGTGTCTGTATGCGAGCAGCGTGTAAGATATACGATATGATGGATTACAATTGTATATAGCTTCCAAAGATGCTATAACTCGAAAAATGAAAAATGCATATACTCTTTAAAGCAGAGAAGTTATGTAAGTATAACCAATACGTTGCACGTAACGGAATGGTACCATTTTAATTATAATATCTTGAATTATAATTTGTTTTCTTTTGATTGTATAAATTCAATTTTTAAAATATCTGAAAGTAAGGATAAATATTTTTTATTGTTAAAAAAACTATTCCAACTAACATGATTCTAAATTTATAATCAACTTTTATTTTATTAATGTCCTGTATTGTCCGTATTCTCATTATTTTGTATAGCCCAAAGCTGCCTGCTTGTCGGTGCATTTTAATAGTATTTAATTGAGGACACCTGCAAAGTATTTATCGCCATTTGACTGTCCAGCATAGATATGAGATTATGAACGCATATTAGTTGGAAATAGTTTTATGAGCCTTGCGGAGATATTCAATAAATATATAATTGATGCTCGTTATATATTTTATTGCATCGTGAACGGCCGCAAATATTTCAGCACTCAATTAAAATTGCATTGCAAATAATTGCAGCACATTTAAAGGCAATCGAACACACATACAGATACACACATTTAATGCATTTTTGTGGTAATGGCTACAAATTAAGCGTAAATTACATGGCCAACGATATTGATATACCGCATTTTTGAACGATGAAATTGGTTGAACGGTTGCGCTTTTTACAAATATATGCATGCAAATTGTGTTGATTTATCTGCAGTAATTTTATTAAGAAAATCAAATGAATATTACAAATTAAGTGTTATGAATATTGACAAATTAATTAAATGTATAAAAAAATTCTATAGTGTCAGTGCTTGACTTTAGATTTACTGAATGTTAATAGACAAGTTAAAATATTAAGTATACGAAAAAAAAATACTTCATTGTGTAAGATCGACGCTGTCAGATGAATTTAATATTATTATTATAATGAATCAAAAATTCATATTTATTGTACAATTATTTTGTTAATTAAGAAGTTATTAAATATAAAAGTCGAATATAAAATTTAAATAAAATAAGTAATAATAAATACACAGAGTTTACTGGGAATTATTGAATTTAAAGCTTGGTAAGTATAGATTTTTTTGTGAAGCCAATTCATTATAGACAAGCTCTACAGTAAGTTGGTTTTTGTGCTATTTTAGTTTGTCTTTGGTACTATTCTACTGAAAATGTAAACCGTTTTTGTTCAATAGCCTTAATGAACTGGTCTTTATGTTGATCTAGTGCTGATGCTGTTGGCCTTGTGCTTGTTAGCCTTTTTGTATGCCATTAGCAACTAGCCACATGCAGACACCCAGAAGAAACCTTTGCTGATGTTGGTTAACTATTTTGCATTCGAAGCAGTCGCCACAGCAGCAGCTGAGGCTGAGAGAGAAGTAGAGAAAGTAGAGAAAGGGACAGGGACAGGGGGTAAGAGCAGTAGAAAGATAACGCCTTCATTTCAGCACTTTGAAAAAGTTTAAATATAAATTAAAAACTTTTCTCATTTTTTTTTATTTTGGTCTCTACACGCACCCAACAGCAGTTTTGCTGTTGTTGTTGTTGTTGCTGGTTTTATTTGGTATGTATTTTATGTGAATGCAAAGTGAAAAGTTTGCCGGACGACATTGAACAGCAGCTAAAGCAGCCAGAAGCAGCTGTAGTTGTTATTAAGTATACGCAATGTTGAGGCTATCAGCATTAGCACATTTTAATCTTTGGCCGTAATCCTTTACCAATTTCCGTTTCAGTTACTTTCGCACAGCCTTAAGCCATGTGAATGTCGCGACGACAACGAGACGAATGAACCCGAATGAGACCGAATGAGCTCGAATGAGCCCGAATTTATGCATTGACCGTACTCGTATTTGCAATACATTATTGCTGTCAGATGAAGTTGTCCCTTTTGCAAAATTAATTGCATCCTTTTTGGCTAAAAATTACTGCCAACAAAAAGCCGGAGAGCATCGGTTGCCAGCCAACAGCCAACAGACGACGACGATGACGATGACAACATTGTTGTAATATTTTTGTTAGTAAAATGTGGTCAAAGTTTTGGCTGCCATAAAGGCGCAAACAACAAGCTATCAGTGTGTGTGTGTGTGTGGTGTGTGTGAGTGTGTGTGTGTGTGTGTGGATGTGAATGTATGTTTGCATGTAGGCTAACCGCAAACATCTGACCGTAATGCAAACGCATTTGCTGCTTGCAGCTGCTTTGAGCCTTGTGAACACATTGCGGCCAACTTGGAACTCGACTCGGCAAAGTCTCCGAGTAACCGAAAAATGCTGTTGCTGATCATTTGCTTGCTTTTGCCTTAAAGTCGAGCTTACTATACAAGAGGCGGGAGGGGTCAAGTGGGCGGAACATTAGTTCAACATGAAAGGCATTGCAGTTTGCTTGCGGCTTGCTTGAGGCAAGCACAAAAATCAGTGGAAGTAGCAGCAAAATGCAGCCAACCCAACTGTGTGTGTGACTATGTGGTGTGTGTGTGTGTGTGTGTGTGGGTGTGTGTGTGTGTGTGCCAGGCCACTAAATGTAATCTTTGACTGAGGCCATATATCTCCTTTGCAACGGCTTAGTTGGCCAGACCCAAAAATGTGGTTTACAAAAGGAAATTAAGTTCAATAAAAAGTATTTGTAATTTATTAGGGTTTATGTTACGTGGAAGCAGCAGCATCAAAAGAAGCATCAAAAGCAGCAGCAGCAGCTTTTAGCCATGGCTTTAAGTTTAAATTACAGAAATTGCCATTTATAATTTGAAAACTAATCATTTTGACAACTTCTTAATATGCAATTTCATTATTCGCAAATTGCAACTTGCAACTAGCAACTGGCTATTGGCAACTGTCGACTGTCGACTGGCTGCTTTTGGCCACTTCAGCAGCTGGCCCCTTTAGGGCGTTTATTTCGTTGGCTCGAACTTCTGTGCAACCGGAGCATAATTGCATTTCGTGGACAATTAATTTCTTTTCTATTGCCCATTTCGTCGTAATTTAATTGCAAATTACTTCCTTTTGTGTTTGTGTCCGTTTCCACTCGTAATTGTAGCTTCATTTGCCTTTTGCTTATGCCCCAACGACGACGACGACGACAACGACGACGACTCCCATGGCCCAGTTCGTGCCTAACCGGGGCCAACACCAACACGCAGCTCTTGGCCAACAGCAACAGCAACAACAGCAACAACAAGTGCAACTACGATTGCGATTCCCAACTGCGAATAAGTTTCGGGCCGAGTGCATTTGAAATTAGCAAAAATGTAAAACCAAATTGCAAAAGTTCCACAGTACAGCAACAACAGCAAGAACAACAACAACAACAACAACAGCAACAGCAAAAGTAGAAGCCATAAATCTGGGAAAATCAAGTCTCAGTTGTGCTTTCATATGATTCTCATTGCATGCGGTTTTTTATTTGCATTTCTCTAGCTTTGAAAATGTCGCAACAAGCAGACTTGACTAATTATACGTTCTGAGAAGAGAGTAAGCGAGAGAAAGAGAGAGAGAACGCAACAAGAGAGAGAGAGAGAGAGAGAGACAGAACTAAACAAGAGAGTGAGAGAGAGAGAGAGAGAGAACGAAACAATACAGAGAGAGACAGAACGAAACAAGAGACAGAGAGAGAGAGAGAAACAGAACGAAACAAAAGAGAGAGAGAGAGAGAGAGAGAGAGAGAGACAGAACGAAACAAGAGAGAAAGAGAGAGAGAGATCATCCTTCATCGTTTAAGAATGACGCGCAAGGAGCACTTCAAAAATGATATGCATTTGATACAGAGAGACAGAGAGAGAGAGAGAATCTTAAACGCTTGACTAATTATACGTTCTGAAAGGAGAGTAAGTGAGAAAAAAAAGAGGAAGAGAGAGAACGAAACAAGAAAGAGAGATCATTCTTCAACATTTAAGAATAACGCGCAAGGAGCACTTCAAAAATGTTACGCCCTCGGAAGAGAGAGAGAGAGAGAGAGAGAGAATTTTTAACGCTTGTGAATTCTTCACAAAAATAGTTTAGAAACTATAGAGACGGTGATAGAAATAATATCGTAAATTTTTCTTGCTCTTTTATGCTTTTCAATGGTCAGTTAAAACGATTTAGAATACCATAAATAGAAAATTCATAAACTCTCTCAAGAGAATAATCAAACGAGACACTTTCTATACAAAAAGAGAGAGGGAGAGAGATAGAGAGATTATTGCACGTTTTATACACTCTTTGTATGCGTTGGTATTTTGTCTGTGTACTCTGCAGAATTGCAAAGGAAAGGAGAAACCGAAAACAATCTCCAGCCACTTGAGCATAGCATTAAATTTCATTTGACATTTTAGCATAATTGAAGCAAAGTGTAGACTTGCGAGCAAGACGGAAAGAAAGAAAGTAGTTTAGTTTGCTTTTTTTTTATTATTTTCTTTTGCCATTTCTTTGCTCTGCTTTGCTTTGCTTTTGCTTTGCTTTGGCTTGGTTCTTTGCTGGTCAGGACACGCAGGCGACAAGAACTCAACAAAAGCGACAACTTTGCACTGAGCAAATGAATGCACGACCCTGTGGGTCAGACGATGGAGAGGTGGTTGAGGTGGGTGGGGTGGTTGAGGTGGATTAGGTGGTTGAACGAGTCGTCGTTGCTTGCTTTGCCAACAAAGTAGAAAATCCGAAAGAATAACACAAAATTTTGCGCTTTACGTTTACAAGTTGGACGCATCGACTGCAACTTGGAGTCCGGTTCTCTGTTTGCTCATTCGGTTTGATTGGGAACAGCAGCAGGTGGGGTGTTAAGAGTGTTAAGTGTTAAGAGAGGGGGTTAAAGGGTGCTGAGTGCAGCTTCATCAGTGGCAATTGTTTTGCCTGCGCTTTTGGCATTAAAATTCATTTGAAATTTATGCAAAGTACGTAAAAACACTGGCACACACATAATCCAATGCGAAAAACGGATTTACACTTTTGTTTTTGCTAGATAATTATCTTAATTGCAATTTCTGGCAATTAAAATGCAGCCAACTGCAGCGTGGCCAATTATATGATAAGTTGTATTTAGTACACGAGAGCGTAATATGTTTCAAGAACAACTTGTGTTTAGCCGCAAAATAAATTAAATGCCAATTAATTTGGCAAGTTTAAAGCATTAATAAATGCAGGCACATTCATTACTCCTGCATTTGTAGCCAAAGTTTTTGGCTCAATATTTTGCAAGGAGAAGAAGATGAAGATGGTGAAGAAGGGAGGCGAAGGGAGCAGTAGCTGAACGCAGGTGATCTGCATCATTTCTCAAAGGCAGGCAAATGAAAGCACTTAATCTTGTGCTTGAACTTTGCAACACCCAAGAACCCAAAACACTTTTGTAATTTTAATCAATTCATCTTAATTTCGTTTGAAGTGCACATTAACCTAATGGCCAGAGCGAAGAGGTAGTCCAACTGCCAACTGCCAACTCCAACTCCAAGTCCAAGTCCAAGAGCTGGCTAACAACTTGCGGCTAGCTAACAAGTGCTTTTCCTACCATATTAAAATGTTATCTGCTGAGCTCAGCTTAGCTCGTATCAAGAGTGAGAGAGAGAGAGAGAGAGAGAGAGAGGGGAGAGGAAAAGAAAATATAAAAAATAGTCAGGTCTTGGCCCTGCTAACAGACAGAGTATGTTGCCAGCAGTGTTTGTGCGTGGGCGTCGTCTTAAAGGCAAAGGTGATGTTTCATTTTCACATTTCTCATTTATCTTGTTTAGCCTGGCCAAGAGATGCCTTAGGGCCTGGTCAGGTCGGTCTGCGCTGCGCATCCTGCCAACCTCTGCGAATATATTTAAGTAAATGTAACTACTGGATAGTGTGTGTGTGTGATTGTGTGTGTATTAGTGTTGTGCGGGTTTTCAAATTGATGCGAAATACTTGTGTTTATTAATGAGAGAGCGTAAAATAAGCGTTAAAGTGTTCCAAGTTCTCTGCACATTATAAATTTGTATATTGTTGCGGGATGCTCTTCAGTTTCTGCTTCAACTGAGAGCATTGAGTGTGCAGATGCGGATGCGAATACGGATGCGAATACGGATGTGGATGTGGATGTGGATGCGGATGCATTTGCAAGAAATAACAAATCATCTTTTGATTAACTCAAGCGTGTCAATTTGACGTAAACCAAATATTTGTTCAGCACACACACACACACACAACCTGTATATATATATATATATATAGCTTCAAGAAAGAAAAACCGATTGCATGCCAAGGAAATTGCAGTCAACAACTAACAAGGCTACGTATTTGCCTTACGTCTGGGTGGAAACGACGTACAAAGATACTTACCATATGCAAATGCATAAACTAAATTTTCCCTATAAGTAAATATATATATATATATACTTATATATATATGTATATTGTATATATGTATGCGTACATTTCTGTTGTGTAGCAAAAAAACACGTATTTTTACGCTTCATTGCATAGGAAAATGGCATTATTGTTACATTTATCGGGTCGATAAAATTATACCCTGTAAGAAATATTATTTAAAAAAACAAAAAATTTAAATTATTAATTATTTATATCTTTATTTATCTTTTTATCTATCTAAAATCTCAAGACACAAAGCTTAACTTTTTTAAGGCGCTAGTCTTATATATATAATTGTAATCGATTGAATAAAAATGATGAATCTTTAATTAACTTTATAGATGTTATGTTAAAGTTCATTTAATTTAATATTACTTTATTCAAATCGTTTAAATCGGGAATAGTTTTAAGGCTTAACATCCTCATTTTTCTAAGCTATCTACCCTTTTTACATGCTGATTTAATGGTGTTAAAATATGCATCTTAAGAAATAAAAAGGATCTGAGCACAGTGCCAGCAGCAATGCAGAAAATGGAAATAAATATACTTGGGCCAAATGCTAACGGAAGTGTCCTCGTCTGATTGAGATCCCAGGACTAACAGGTAGATGTCGACCTCCATCTCTCTATTAGCCAATCGATATGGAAATTGCAGAGGCGTTAAACAATAATCAGGCACAAGACTTGATTGCTTTGATAAATATGTAATGATGGAACTCAAAATTAAAGTGAACTTCCAAGTCGAATTTAATGTTAGCTTAATGTAAATAATTGTATTAAATTGCAAACTCAAATTATTATCTAAAATACTTGAATAACTTGAAAGTTATTGCTGCGAGGTGTCGGTAAATTCGCATTAACTTGGCCAGAACAACGATTGGCAGCTGCGTTAGCTGTGAACTCCGCCTGAGGACGAAACTAAGCAACAAACTATGGACTATGGAGTTGACGATGAGAAAATAGAGTACAATTGTTTGTCACAGTGCTGAAAATCAAATTAAATAAGCACTGATTAGATTGAGATTGTAAAGATTGGAAGCAGAAAGCATAAATGCTATAAGCCAAAGAACTTGGTAGAGATACAAGGACGAAAAAGAAAAGAGAAAGGGAAAGGAATGGAGATGGTGATAAGGGAAGGGAAAGGGCAAAGAAAAGACAGACACGCGACGCAGCTAACGTCAAATCTAAATGAGGTTATAATTAAAAAAGTTTTCTTATTTGCTGCTGCTCCTGGAAAAGCGACGGCAACAGCATCATCCAGCTGCAAATGAAGAAACAAGTAATTCGCCTAATAACGAGCTTATGTAATTAGCTCATAAACAACAACAACAATAACAGCAACATCAAGTAAACAGCATGGCAATTGCAGCCGAATAATAACACCAACAACACCAACAACAACAACAACAGCAACGAGAAAAGCAACAACAACAACATCAACAGTCGCAAAAATTGTACAAGTCGAAATGTAATGAAAAAGTTACGGCTACGAAAAACTTCATAAAATTGAAGGTAAAAATGGTAAATCTGACGCTGCTGTCAGTGCAATCTGGCGCAGCTCTGAGTCGAACTTATCTACTCCTGCAATATCTGGCGAGGGTTGCCTAAGCAGTACTTAGCGCAAAGAGAGTTTACCAAAGCAGCTAGAAAATTTTAAAGAAAATATTTATCTGCTGAATGAAACTTATTTCTAGCTGGGTAAAGTCTCTTAACATTTTTAAAATTTGTTAATAAAAAACAATTTTAAAATATATGCAACTGCACTCGAAAATAGAAAAAATACCCTGCAGTGAAACCGGTCAGTACAAAACTGGTCTTGTGACTTGCCTTCAACTCTTGATACCAATATCAGAGACATTTTTACGTAAAATGTATAGAAATTAATGTCGAACTAAAAATAAAAGCATTTTCAAATTTAAATTTAAAATTCTTGATTTAAGCACATATTTTTTTTTAAGTATGGATTCAGGATAATATTGTTAAATTAAGATAATACGTAGATAAAATGGCAACGTTATTAAAAAGTCAACAATTAAAAAGTCAAAGAAGTCTTAATTATTTGATCTAACTGACAATTTTTACTTAATCACGATATATAATAAAAATATTGTTAAGTTAAATCGTGCTTGATTTAATTATTTTGTACTTGGTTTAAGAGAATCCGGTATTACCATATTTCTGACATATCATGGAATTAATTAAGTCCCGGAATCCCGAATTTTTTCTTCTGTATAGTTCTTTAGAAACAACCCTCACAGAGAGAGAGAGGAAGAGAGAGAGAGAGAGAGAGAGAGAGAGAGAGAGAGAGAGAACATGTATGGAAAAATACATGCTTGTCTAACGCTCACATAAGTTGATAGTTCGTCTCGGTTTAAATTCGAAATGTAACATAAAGATGCAATTGTTGTTAATTAACTGAAGAAGAACGTAGGGATCAGATTGAAGCAGAGCAGAGATGAGGCATTAAATTTCGTGCTGCACGTACTCGGCTGCCTCAGAATGGGGCACGTTTGCGATTTTAATTACAAAATTGCGCAAATACTCGTAATTGACCGTTAGAGTCACATTAGCAGAGCCACAAACATTGCTGTCAGCGATCGAGTGTATCAAATGGATGCGAAGTCCTTGCCAATGGCAATGGCAGTGACAGTGGTAATGTCAGTACGATGACCAGTGGTCATGGTTGGTGGTTTAGTTGCCACATGCGTCTGTGCCACTCAAACATTGCTGCACCGGAGACAGTGCGCGGCCAGCAACACTTCCGGTGACATTTCAATTACCTCCACCACCTCAAATGCAACTGAATGGAGCCCCGATCCAATGGCAGCTGCTGACTAACAAGTGCACCACCAACCGTCCTCCTTCCCTCCCCTCAACCCTTGCAACACTCACCACTCTCACATGTGACTGCAACCAAAGGAAAAAGAGATAGAACGACGCGAACCACGGGTAGTAACAATTTTTTGATTAATGTGTCTGCTGCAAATTACAAAGGGCAGACAATAACCAAATGCCCCTCGAGTCCGTGTCCAGTTTTTAAATGCCGCCCGCTGTGTCCGAAAGCGTCCAAATGAAATAAACATGGCTACTAATGTAATGTACATCCAGAGTACTTATTAAGAACAATGAGTGGCATAACCCAAACTCAAAACTGCAACTGAAACTGAAACGGAAAATAAAACTCAACTCAATTCTACTCTACTCAACTCACGCCTAATTTTATTTTATTTATATTGGCACTGAATTTGCAATTTACTTTATTAATTTCAGTGCCAGACCGCGAAAACTCTGCACTACAAGTAGATGCTGAGTACTGAGTACTGAGTGCACTGCAAGTGGCAAAGCCGCAGTCAAAATCATTTTCTAATTAAATTCAAGCCAAACTTTGGCAAGCGAATGAAAACAAAAATTTCTTTGGCTTGCCGAAAACTTTAAAATTCAATTAAAAATTATGCAATGCCAGTGCGACAGCAGACAGACTGAGACAGCGACTTTTAAAAGGAAACAGCGACAGTGAGCAAAAGAAGGGAGAGTATCAGAGCCAAAGAGAAGGAGAGTGAGAGAGAGTGAGAGGGAGTGAGATACTCATACGCAGGCCATGAAAATGAAATATAAGCAGTTCAAAATAGACTCCAAGTGATGATGGCCCAACAAAACGAAAACGAAAACGAGAATGAGAACGAGAACGAGTCGCTCTCTGTAATTTTGTGCAAAATTTTACTAAAAATTACTGCTAAAGAAAATTTGCACATAATTTGATTAAAAAGTTACACGCATTTGCAGCAACAACAACAACAACAACAACAACAAAAACAGCAGCAACAGAAACAGCGTCATCAACTTTGTTGCAGTTGCCAGCAGAGAAAAAAAAACAGAAAAACATACAACCTCTGATATTAAATGCTACACTTGAAGATACTCTATTATTCTCATTTAGAGAAGCACTGCTGCATCCTTGCTTTTCTTTGTAACATGATGGTCAAAAATAATAAGTTTCAAAATGTATGAGAAGTCAAAGCATAATAAGTTCTTTAATTTGGAAAATAACTGTGCTCTGTGTCTGTTTTGTTTAAAATGCTGCTATGACACTGAAAATTATTTATCTAGCCCATAAAATGTTCATAATAAAGATCGAAGTTAAATAAAACAAACATAATGTAAACAAACCCAATAGACCCCTGTTCTTTTTATAAGCACGGGGTCTACAAAATTAAAAAAAAAAATATAGTTTAGAAAATGTTTTCCTATTTTATTTAAGTATGTGCTCAACAAAGAGCAATAACTATAATGTGATAATTTTCAAATAATTTTTAGGAGTCTAGAATTTGGTAGAAAATGTATATAATTTTTTATATAAGATTAAAATTATTTGAACATTTTCTACTC
The DNA here is from genome assembly GCA_035045575.1 of Drosophila falleni. NCBI lineage: Eukaryota > Metazoa > Arthropoda > Insecta > Diptera > Drosophilidae > Drosophila > Drosophila falleni. Next base: position 4,942,816 of record JAWNOV010000089.1, on the reverse strand, counting down.
AACTATCAAATTTTTTATCTTTAAGCTTTTCAATTTATAGGGGGCGAGAGCTTAGGAGAAAAGTTTGATATAAGCTTTATCAAGAATGTTCCAAATCTTCTTTTACCATTTCTCATACAGGGTATTATACAAAAATATGAAATGTTGCGGCGTGTCTAACTTAAGCGGTAGAACTTGACGCATCCACACAAAACTGTTTGCAGCCAGGATGTTGTTGTTGTTTTTGTGGTTTTTTTCTTAGTCTGAGCAAATCTCAGTTGACTGCAGTTTGTAGTAGTTCGGCGGTCTCGACTTCAACTGTGGTTTCACTGCGATTCAAAAACTTTGAAGCGGCTGCGAGATTTGCTTTTGTGCGTTGCCTGGATATGGTAGGTTGAGGTGTGAGATCGGAAAGTGTATAGAATACATAAGAACAATTATATTAACTGCTAATAGGCGACTGGTAGATGTAAATGGAAACTGAGTTCACTCGTTTCATGGCATTGAATCATGTCAACTTTTTTGTGCTAAAAATTAAAAAGTTGCAAAAACTTTTTTCCGAGCTAATCAAATATTTTGCAGCAGGAGCAGTTGCTTCAAGGATGATGAGGATATGAGGATGGACGCATTCGTGCGGGGCGTATACGAAAGGGCTTAAATCCTTTTAGACACGTGTGTGCAGAGTACCGTTAATATGACAGAAACACCAAGCTCAAGCGTGCGTAAGTGTGTGTGTGAGTGTCAGTGTAAGTGTATGAGTGTGTGTGTGTGTGTGTGTGTGACATGCAAATCTTGTTTGCCAAGTGCCACGTCACAGCAGTCAGTCCAAAACAAAACACACACACAAACAACAACGACAACAACAACAACAGCAACAACGACAACAACAATGAGAGCACAAATTTAAAATACTTTGAAAGCAGAGACTGGAGTGCGTTTTTTAATTGAAAATTATTATAAAAAGTTGTAAATCCCTCGCATTTATGTGATGTGAGCTGAGCCATAGATGGAGGACAGGGGAAAGGAAGACGTATACTTGACGTGGCTTGGCTTATTAAGGGGAGGGCTTTTGGGGCCAAAAAGGTGGCCACACATATAACGGATTCATGTTGTTTAATTAAATTAAACCGCCAGCTGACGCCGTGTCTGCCCTTTGTTGTGGAATAAAGGCGTTATTAATATTATTAACATTGTTATTATTATGATGTGGAGAGTTTTGCAGCCCAAAAAAGGGTCAAATGTGTGTTGCACCATTTCAGGTACTTTGCATAATGCGACATGTGAAATTTTAAGTGTCAATGGGCCTCGTCGATGCCTTTTGTCTTCATTACGCTCCTGATGTCATCCCATAAAATGTGAAATGTAAATACGGCTTATAATAACTATGGGCAATTTTAAAAGGGGATGTTACTTATAACCTCACAACTGTCGCGGTTCACAGAGAAAAAGAAACCCTCTCGGAACACTCCAATGACTCCAATGAGGCAATTGAGCGAAACTTCCTTCGTGGACTGACCCTGAAAGTGTATCTATTTAGATCTATATGTATCTATTCGTGTTTACTTTCAGTTCAATTTGATTTTGGCATTACCCCAATGTGGCTTGTCAATCGTCTGACTGTCTTGTCTGTCTGTCTCTCTCTCTCTTTCTCTCTCTGTCTGTCAGTTTGTTTGTTTGTTTGTGTGCTTTGATTTATTTTATTTGAAAATGATGCAGTTCGTTGTCTGAGAGTCGACCACTTGGGGCAACTGAACAGAATATTTATAATAGGGCAAAGGCAATGCGATTTCCCTGACTGTGATCTGACTGAACCCCTATATATGTATAATCATCATACTCTTAGAGTCACAAGCAGTTTTTATATGGCTTACAGCTATTTTTATATCATTTTTGCTCTCTCACATTAGTCCGTAGTCTGAAGTCTCCCATCATGTCAGAATCCCTGCAGTTGTAGTCGCAATTTCCATGTATTTGTATTTGTATTTGTATTTATTTATTATATTCTTTAAGCTACTTCACAACATTCTCAATTTGCCCCAAGTTTTTCTTCTATTTGCTTATTATTTTCACAATTCTTAAAAACTTTTCATCAGCAGAGGTTCAATTTTTAAGCCATACACACACCATAACTGACGACTAACTAAATACCGCACTTGGTAAATTTTTTCTTTGACCCAAACTTTTAATTAGCTTGTTATTATAACTAGGGAAAAAATATCTTTGAAAGCATGTAATTTTTAATTAATGTCATCTAAAGTTTCCTCGAGTGTCTTAAACAAAATGTTTTGTCTTAAAAACTCGATTTCAAAAAAACTTGGCAAGAAAGTTATTGAAAAGAAAATCTGGTTTCAAAACTTTAAAGCCGTAAAAAAATGAAATGGTCGAATTTCAAAGGTCTGCCTAACTAGACAATTAGTTGAAAACTGCTTAATATTTGTTGTTGCATGACATTTTTTATATAATTATTCATAATTTTCTTCCCAATGGAATAGAGTATTGTGTGAGTCTGCAACATCAGATCCCAGCGGTCTAACGACAACAATTTGCAATTTTCACACGTTCATAAATTACGTTCATTAAATTGCAAATTCAAATTTAATTTGTTATTTATGCAATTTGATATTTTTCATACATTCGCGCAATGAACATTTTATTTGTTTTTATTTGTGGAAATGACATGTAATTTTCATGAATATTTGCTATTCAGTTGAGTTGCGATTTTGTTAGATTTAATTTCAAGCATTTTTTTCGACTTGTTGTAATACCCTGTAAGCGAACAAAAATATTGGTATTAGAAGACAAGTTTCTGTATATAGCTAAATGATTTAAAATAAAAAAAAATAGAATTGAGAAATATAAAAAGAAATTAATGCATGTCGATTCTCATTTTATTTTAGTAATATTTGATTCTCAAACTTGAATACAGGATATCTGTATACCAACCTATCTCGACTTTATCACTCTCTCCCGTATTTTTTTCATTTAATAAATATTCAGAAGCTATTAAATGCAGTTATGCATATTAAAATTAGCTTTTTGTTGTGCATACAAATTGTTTATGTCGCGGTTGTCATTTATATTCTATGTGAATATGTCACTGGGAAATGTTTGTTAATAATTATTGATGTGTTTTACTTATATTTATCTCATTTACCAATTGAAACTAGGACAGCAAAATTAGGCAAAGTATGGAAGACAAATTTCATATTTATATATTAAGCCGAGTTTGAAGCACGACAACAACAACAACAGAAAGAACTCCCCTCCTCAAACAATTCTCAATGATGTGAAAATTTGTTTGCGAATTTGTAAATAAATCCGAAGAGAAGCACACTCATTCATTGATTCGTTCATTCATTCAGTCATTCATTCACTTATTTATTTTTAGATACGCATCAAGTTGATTTATTTAGATTAAACTTTTGCCGCTTTTCCACTCGCAGTGGTCTGTGTAGTCGTCGTAAAATGATTTACATAAGAAGGACAGAAAAGAATAAATTGATTTTAAATCATTTTCGCAGACGACTTTATCGGGGGGCTTGTGATGTTGACACGGTGCTGCCATGGTGAGGGGAGGGAAGCAGAGGGGAGGGTTGGAAAGAGAGCGGGTGTTTCATATGCAAATAAGCATGAAAATAAGAATAACAAAAGCCAAGTTAACGAGTATTCAAAAACAAGATTAAAATAGGAGTGTTTCAGCAGACACACACACACACGCGTACACATACTGACACACACACATACAGTCATACAGAAAGAGACAGACAGACATCAAGGCGTTCGCACCGCATGTTGTGATTTACCGCCCCCCATCTTCTTCATCCCCCCAACCACCCCCCGCTTTTGTGATGTGACAGTTGCAGTCCGTGGAAATTTCGTAGCCTCTCTCTCTCTGCTGCTCTGAAGCCATGTGTGAATGTGAGAAATTCCATGTTCCGAGCTATCTGCGAACGGCAATCTGAGCTGGCGAATTTCAAATTGTGAATTTGGATACAAGCCTGAGATGCAAGGGTGAGATGCGCTTCCATCCAAACGTGTTTTGCTATTTGCTTTTAGCCGTTTCGTTTGCTGTTTTGTGTTTTGTGAGTGCATTTGATGTGGATTTGATTTGTGTTTAGCGTTGATTGAAAACTGCGCCGAAAGACATCAACTTCAATTGAGCTCTACTCCAAGATATTTGCATATTCACTCAACTACACTAAAAAAACCAAACTTCTAAAATCTTAAAGTAAGTATATTTTAAGACCATATTAATTATACTAAAATATCAATCTTAGAAATCAAAATTCTTAATACAAGAATAAAAATGCTTTATTAATATTTTAAGAACATTTTAAGACCATATTTATTATACTAAGAATATTAATCTTAAAATTCAAAGTTCTTAATACAACAATAAAAATGTTTTATTTTGAGGAAAGTATAAATATGAACTATTTCATATGAAACCGATTCAGTTTTAAGGCAGCAGGTTCAAATCCCACTTGTAAAAAATTAAAATAACATTTATAATATTACCAAGACAGAATAAAAAGTATAAAAAAAAATTATAAATTTAAAAATCATTTGTATTTTTTTATTTTAATTTTAAGAACATTTATTCATAAAATAAGAGCTTTGTCTTATTTTATATGTTCTTAAACCCATGATGTGTTTTCTTAATGTAAGAATTTTACGTATTTTTAAGAACAAAATTTTTAGTTTTTGGGATCAAAATCTTTATTTTAGAACATTTTTTTTTATCAGTGTAGGAGTACGATTACGAATACGAATACTAGTATGCTAGTACTTTCACTGCAAGTTCAGAACTTTGCTTATAATTCACTAGTGAGAGTTTGTCTCTTGGTCTGACACAAAATATGGAAATTGCACTTGCCTCAACTCTGACACTGCCTCAGTCTCTGCCGCTGCCTCTGTCTCTGCCGCTGCCTCTGCCGCTGCCTCTGCCGCTGCCCCAACTGCCTCTGTCTCTGCTGCTGCTGCTGCGGTTTTTGTGACATGCCGCATCAATCTATCAGCATTTTCGCACTATGAGTACGAGTTCGAGTACGAGTACGAGTACGAATACTAGTTCGAGTACTCGATCTCAGCCTCTGGGCAGCAGCAACATGAACATGCTGACAACGTGGCGCGATGCTCCGGCTCCGTTGTTGCCCCAAATTGAATAGATTGGTAGATGGACCAGTCGCTTGCCAGTTGGCTGCCAGCATTTTACCCCAAATTTTGCATATATAAATATTTATGAATTTATTAAAAGCGAACCAGAATGGGCGGCTGGGAATGCTGCTGGCTGCCTAGTTGGATGGATGAATGCATAAGTCAGCGAGGCAGGTTGGCAGCTTGGCAGCCGGGCAGGCTCGATGCTAGCACACATGCCCCCGTATGTTGCCGCATGCTGTTGCACACACACACACACACACATATATACACCGCAACACGGACGCTGCCAGTGGCGTCGGCACACTGGCTCATGTTTAACGAAATGTTTGGTACATTTTTGGAAAATTTGCACTACACGGCGACAGCGGCCTGCTATCCGAAAACAAAAAAAAAACTAGCTAGACGAAGCTACAGTCGAGCATTCTCGACTGTCGGAGACCCCGTACTTACTATGGCAAAAGCTAAGACTGCTAAAAATTCATTCTTGATTTGGACCCGATCGGTCCTATGACAGCTATATGATATAGTGGTCCGATTTGGACCAACTTTAGACAGAATATATAAAACCAAGCTTAAAGCATATTCTATCAGTTTGGTTACGATATCTCATAAAACAAAAAAGTTTTTCATACTAAGACTTGATTTTCATAGAAGAACCTACATACCAAGTTTGATGTCTCTAGCTCTTATAGTTTTTGAGATCTAGATGATCATACAGACAGACAGACATTGCTATATAGTTCGGCTATTGATGCTGATCAAGAATTTATATACTTTATAGGATCTGCCACGCCTCCTTCTGCCTGTTACCCACATATTCGATAAAACAAACCCAATAGACCCCTGTACTTTTTTTAAGTACGGGGTCTAAAAAAACCAAGGCAAATGGCAAAAATGGGGGAAAAAAAATGGAAAATTTCACAAAATGGCGCGCTCGTCAGCTCGCCAGGCCGTCGACTGGGACATGGCCTGGACTGGACTGGACTGGTCCGGACCGGAGCCATTCATTTGCACGAGAACAAGGCAATCGCATATTTGCGGCTGGCAAACGAGATTGTCAAGTTTTTGAGTGCCCAGCCATTCACTCCTGGCCCCATTCAGTTGGGTCAGTTGGGGCAGTTGGATGCAGCGCGCCTGTCGTTCAAAATATGACGCACAGGGGCACGCATAATGCATGAACTTGTCATTATCAGGGCCAATTCAATTGAGAATTTCGTTCCTAATTTTCAGTTTGGGCGCTCTCGCTCCTTCTCTCAGGTCATGTAATACCAAAAAGGAGAACAGGAAACGGCATTTGGCAAAAATTGAAATGCCCACTGCCTGTTTCCACTCCCACTCCCACTCTCCCCTCCTCTCTCATTCCTCATGCCAGCCACTTTCACATATGAAATTTGGCCTCAAGAGTTGTGTCGTTGGTGATTGCAAATTTTGTTGTGCTGTTGTCGTTGACCATTGACCCCCGTTGCCAGTGTTGCCACTTGATTATACGCTCTTGTTTTCTGTTCACAACAGTGTGAGTGTGTACATGTGTGTGTGTGTGTGTTCAAGTAATTTAAACTTCATGTCAAATTCAGCAGCGTCATTCAATTTCATCGATGCATAATTTTACAAGCTGCCCACTTGAGGCTGCCATTGCCACGGCCACGTAATTACCTGAAGCACTGTAATTGCAAAAACTCTCATCCCCCTTGCTGTATCTCTCTCTCTCTCTCTCTCTCTCTCTCTCACTCTAGCTAATTCAACACTATAGGCAACAGGGTGGCAGCCACAATGACGCTTAGTTTTGGAGCTGGAAAAGCAACTCACCCATTTGAGACGATGATGTTGGGCTTTGAGAGTTGAGGTTGCCTTAAACGCAATTTATGCAAATTCGTTTGTCTAGCTTGTGTCGAAGACAGAAGAAGACAGCATACAGCGGAGACACATGGCAATCAGCGAAATGTGTTGACAGGCGGCGTTGTCAGCTTCCCATTCTCATCATCCTTACATCCTCCCGGCCAGTCCTGGCACATTTAACACGCTGGCCGCATTAAAACCCACGCGATTACCATAAACGCATTAAAAATATGCCTGCCTATGTATAAGGGTGTCTAATGTGTGTGTGTGTGTGTTGGGGTATATGGAATTTTGCATATAATGCTGTTTGTTTTGACATGCTCGATGACAGTGTCAACGAAAAATCGAGCCCTGGGCTAAATCCTTAGCATCCCAAAGGCAACTCCTGGGCCTCGCCTGGGTACGTCACGAGCTAATCTCACAATATTTCAATTGCCAAAATATGTTGCTGTTTTATAGCATATTTGCATATGTGCATGTCCTCTAATAAAGACCCACTCCCCCAACGATTATGGGTACAAAAAAGCATTAAGAAACAACGAGAAAACCCTATAAAACGGTGGAGAAGGAGTGCAAGGATTAAAGAGCGAGAGAGAGAGAGAGCGAGAGGCCCCGCTCTCAGTCCCTCTCCCAGGCCCCGCTCACAGTCCCTCTCCCAGGCCCCGCTCCCACTCCCTCTCCCAGTTCCTCTCCCAGTCCCTCTCCCAGTCCCTCTCCAAGGCCACGCTCCCACTCCCTCTCCCAGGCCCCGCTCCCAGTCCCTCTCCCAGGCCCCGCTCTCAGTCCCTCTCCCAGGCCCCGCTCACAGTCCCTCTCCCAGTCCCTCTCCCAGTCCCTCTCCCAGGCCCCGCTCCCAGTCCCTCTCCCAGGCCCCGCTCCAGTCCTTCTCCCAGGCCCTGCTCCCAGTCACTCTCTCAGGCCTCGCTCCCAGTCCCTCTCCCAGGCCCCGCTCCCAGTCCCTCTCCCAGTCCCTCTCCCAGTTCCTCTCCCAGTCCCTCTCCCAGTCACTCTCTCAGGCCCCGCTCCCAGTCCCTCTCCCAGGCCCCGCTCCCAGTCCCTCTCCCAGTCCCTCTCTCAGGCCCCGCTCCCAGTACAGAGTAAACTTTATAACAAGTTTGGTGTCTCTAGCTCTTATAGTGTCTGAGATCTAGGTGTTCATACAGACAGACAGACGGGCAGACGCACATTGCTATATCGACTCAGCTATTGATGCTGATCTAGAATATATATACTTTATAGGGTCTGCCACGCCTCCTTCTGCCTATTACGCACATAGTCGGTAAAACAAACCCAATAGACCCCTGTACTTTTTTTTAAGTACGGGGTCTAAAAATGAGAAAAAATGAGCGCTTTGTTTTAAGACAGAAATATTAATATTTATATTATTATACATAAAATTATGGAAAATTTGATAAACCTTATGGAATTTGTTAAATAAAAATTTGTTAAATAATAAGAATATATTCTTATACTCTCTATAAATGCAGAAAATTTGAATTAAATTTATTCAGATAGGAAAAAGTTGTATGTCGAATACAAAATTTTGAGTTCATCTAAGTTTAATTCACTGCTCACACTCTCAAAAGAATAGTCACAAGTCCGGTTTATGGCATAATGCAGTGTGCTTAAGTTCCATATGTAAATATGTAAACATAAAAATAAAATTATCAAAATTTGTACACGTAATAAACATTCGTATGCACATATATTTAATGGATAAAGAAGTGGCTGCCATTCAATAACACGGCACAAACACACACTCACATATTTGGAATGCAAATTTTATATTGATTTATATTTAATCGCTTTTAAGTGCAGCAGAAGAGCACAACAACAACAACAACAACAAGTGGAGTTGGATGTACTCGTACTGAACCCACATAAATATTGCCGCCAGGAGCAGATGATGCCATCAAAAATGTGAGAGGGAAGAGAGAGGGGAACTGTGAGTCTCCTCCGGCTGAGTGCAATGAGTGAGTTGTCCGCTGTGCAATCATAAATAAAATGCACGCATATAGAATATTTATATGTAAACAAGGCCAACAACAATGGCAGCCCGAATCCAAAAAGGAAAACCGCGCTTTAAGCAAATAACGTGCTCGTTGCAGTTGCATACACAGCGTGTGTGTGAAGTCCAAGATCTGCACACTATACGTATACGCAACCACACAGTCCTTGCAACAATTTAAGCGCAGCGTATAATGCAATACACACACACACACAGGCACACATTTGTCGTTGTTGCTGGCATCGTCATTTAACATTTTGCCTTCAAGTCTCGTTGTCTGGCGAATCACTCACTCACTTAGCGTTGCCTCTGTGTGTGTGTGTGTGTGGGATAGTATGTGTGTGTTTGTGTGTGTGTGAGCGGGTAATACGCACTATGCCACAAATTACATTGCTGCAGCTGACGACAACGTCATATTCGTGCCACATGCACACATACACAGAAAAAAAAACCAACTTCTAAAATCAAGAGCATTCATCTTAAATATTTTGTTCTTTTAAAATTACTAAAACTAAAACAGAATAAAGTGTCAATAAATACAAATTTAAAAATAATAAGAACTATAAATATAAAAAATAATTTTTATTTATTTTATATTTAATTTTATTTATTTTAATTTTAAGAACATTTAGATGTGTTCTCTTAATTTAAGAATTTGATGTTCTCGACGCATTTTGTAGACAAATCTTAAATCTGAGTTCTGAGACCAAAATCTTGTTTTTAAAACATTTTTTTTATCAGTGTACACACACACACATAGATGAGCCCGAAGCCTTCGCGTCGCGCACTGAATTTGTATTGCATACTTTGCGGCTCTTGAGTTTTTAACCTGTCGTCGCCGCATTTTCATTCCCATTCCCATTCCCTTTCCCATTTCCCATTTCCACATCTAGAGCTGCAGCCTTGTGCATTTCGTGTTCGGTTCAAGTACTGAGCAGAAGGGAAAGGGGAAGGGGAAGTATGTACTACTTATATGCCATCACTCATTTGTCTGCGTGTTGCATTGTTTATCTTCTCCAGCTGCGCTTTCTCTCCCTCTCTCCTTCACTCTCCCTCTCTCTCTCTTCACCCTAAACTGCTGAGCACAGTTCATGCCACTAACTTCCACTTTTCGCAGTGTCTGCTCATTTCTTCTGTCTCCCGTCTCCCTCTCACTCATCTCCCATCTCCTCTCTCATGTCTGCTGTCTGTGTGGCTTTGCTGTTGTTTTAACGTGTTGTCAAATGTGACAAAATTAAGTTAACTGCCAACATTATCGCGCATACAACAAAAACTTTGTCGCGGTTTTTCCCAAAACTTTTTCGTGTGCCAGCGCTTCTTGTTTGTGTGTGTGTTTGTTGGTGTGTGTGTGTAAGAGAGCGTGCTTTTGCTTGTGTGTGCTAACTAAATTTTATTTGCCTGAATTTCACTGGCAATTTGCAATAATTCGCTTTAAATCATAAACAAAAGCATTATATAAATTAGTTTAAGACTTTGAATCGCATAAAAATGAAGTTGAAAACTTTTTACATTGTCTCTGCTTGAGTTTAAAAATGCATAATTATTGTTCTGCATTCGCAAAATGACAACATAACAACATAAGCGATCCCAATTCGCCTATCAGCGAATTGCATAATTTACGCTTCAATTGAATTGAATTGAATTTGATTTTATGCATTTGGCCGTATGGCAATAGCCAGGCCAAATCAACAGTTGCAAATGTCATGCAGATACGCACACACACACACACACACACACACACACACACACACACACACACACACACACACACACACACACACACACACACACACACACACACACACACACACACACACACACACACACTCAGACATAAAATCAACAAGTCAGCACCACTGATGCGGGCCACGACGTGGTTGCCCCTTTTGGCCAAAACGGACACGCGCCACTGCATCGATAATAACAATTGAAAATGTGCATATTGTGCAAACAGCACATAAACCCAATAGTCACACAAACAAATACAAACACAGTCACAATCACACACACACACACATGCAGATATAGATGCTGGCTGTAGGACAATACTTAATGACACATATCTATTTGTTCCCAATTTATATAAATTACAAAAGTCACTTTTCTCTTATAAATTTTATGCACATTAAAATTGGCCCAAAATGTGACCATTTTTATAATAAAGACAAAATAATAAAATATAGCTAAATATAACTAAATATAAACAATCTACAGTCGAGCTTCCCTAACTCGAACTTCTATAACTCCTATTTTTTCTAGCACGAACAAAATTGATTTGCAATAATGTTTACTGAGCAAATTCAAAACAATTCTGCCTCCGTAACTCGAACTTCTATAAGTCGAATTTTTCGGGAAAATCACCAATAAATTGCGTTTTGTTTTTGTTTCTGTTTTCCGATTTCTTAAGTTCTAATTAGCTTGAAGAAAAATACAAAATTTTAAAGTTAAAGTATAGTAAAGTAAGAGAAAGTTTATTCACAAAATTCTAATTTTTTAACAATACGAAAATGTTTTAAATGAATGAGTTCTTAGTTACTAATTTCTGATTTTTATAATTTTTTTAGTAAGCTTGTAAGCCCTACAAAATAAAATAAAACTAAAAAGGACACAATTTAACATAAATGAATTTTTAGTTTCTCTTAATAATCTGAACAAAAAAAATTCCATAACTCGAAGGGTTTGTTTGGATAACAGTTATTCGAGTTAGGGAAGTTCGACTGTATTTGATCATAGAAAAATACAAATTATATAATAATAAATTTTAAAAAATAAGTAAATGTGCACATAACAATTTATCAATTACTACTCAAGTAAACTGAGCTTTTGCATTTAAACTTGAATTATTTTCTACTCTCAAAAATATTTATTGCAGTTTTAAGCTGAGTACGTAGCTAACTCAATTGATTAGCGGAGCATTGACTCCTTAGAGAATGCTGCAGTTGAGGCAATAACTTGCTTGCCCTTTATGGCATTATACCCAGTGTGCACTTAATCTAGTCAAAAGGGGCACTTTGATGTACTTAACACATGTGACCAACATAAAGCTACCACAGATACATTTACTGGTATTACCCTATGGTCTATTCCCTATATGATTCAGTCTCTCCCTCTCTCTCTTTCTCTCTCTCTCTCGCTCTCTCTCTCTCTCTCTCTCTCTCTCTATTTCTGTGGTCACTAAGCAATAGCCATTCAAGTGCTTTGGCATTGGAACATTATCGCTGTCGATGAACTGATTGGTTGCTCGACACACACTCACACACACACACACACACACACACTCACTCACACTCACACACACACACACACACATTTAGCGAACCCTTTGAGTTCATTTGCTGTTCGCATTTCCAATAATTAAACAATCAGTTGGTCATTGAGGCATAAGGCTCTCGTGTCACTTGATTCAATATCCTCAAACGATGGAGCGCAGTAACATTTTGGAGAATTTCTCAATTGCAAATTACATCAGCGCCTGAGTACGAATACCTGGTTGAATACACTCAAGTACTCAAAAGGGTGCAATAATCCTACCTGTCTGTTTCAGAATTATTGCAGCTAATCCAATTTAGAAGCTTTGCGAGCTTAAGCTTTAAAGCAAAGTTCCCAATTTGTTAAGTAACTTATTAATTAAACAAACAATTAAAAGACAAAGAAACTTCAATTGAGTTTTATCTGAAAAGTTGGCTTTAATTCGATAACGGGTACAAGTCAACTGGCAAACGGTTTTGCAGCTTTACGTAAAGGAGAAAAAAAAAGCTGTTGTTGATTCCTGCTCAAACTGAAAGGATTCAGTTCAGTTGCCAACACACGGCAACGGCAGCTGTTGCCAATTTCAAAGCAATCGCCGGCAGGAGCATCGACTTATTTCTTTTTCTTTTTTTTTTTGAACAGGATTTCTGCGTAACTTTTTTGTGGCATGCAACGAGCGGAGGCAAGCATTTCAGTGATGACTGCGGATCGTTCGTTCGTTCGTTTGCCATACAAATCAATTTATGGCTGACCAACGATTAAACAATTTTTGCCCCGCTTTGTGCAATTGACGTGCCGATAATTACGCCTGCCAAGCATGTACGAATGTGTTCACTACAAAAACCAACAAAAATGTACAGAAAAAAATACAAGCACAAAGATGAAACCTCGACAAAATGGCAATCACAAAACAAGAAAAACTCTCAACTTAGAATAGAATAACCAGACTAGAAACTACCCTGCAGCCAGAGCTCATTAATTTTAATAATTAACTTTAATAATTCTCTTTAGTTATTTTATTATTATGGAAGTAAACGATCGCGAATTATAGTTTTTTTAAAGTAATATTCTAATTTTATTTTAAAATGTTAAGGTTTCAAAGTGAAATAAAGAAAAAAAATTTGCAATCTTTTGTAAAAAAATTAAAATAATAATAATTAAATAATAATAATAATTTATAATTTAAAAATATTTTTGTAAAATTTTAAATAAAATAATATTAATTTATAATTAATACAAAAATATTTTCAAATATTCCTTATTCCTAAGTTTTTATTTAAAAGGTTGTAATGGAAAAGGTCCCTGGAATATTTCAATAATTTCCTGTGATTCTTTGTTTTATTTCTTGACACAGAACATAGAAATGCCTAAAGTCAAGACAGACAATAATTACAATTACAGGGTATTAAAAGCTGCCACACAAATTGAGCAATCTTGAAGCCGTATATATGTAAGTTGTCAGCTTTGTATGCGGCAGAGTAAAATGAAGAAAATCTATGTTGGAAAGTCAATTTCCTTGTTTATTTAAATTTCAAAGCGACAACATTTTCAAAACAAGATGATAAAAGCAAGCAAAAATCGCAGTTTGCTTTGGTTGTTGGCTTTTTGGGGACACAAGGTGTTTTGTCGGTCGTGGCCCATAAACTGGATTAAATTTCGTTTAAAATGTAAATGGAAAACGCCGACAAAGGTGATAGACAAGCGTTGCTGAATTATATTCGAAACGGCGTCTTATGCGAAACATCAAAAACTAAACAAACACCTCATCAAAAACATCAAAGGCAACACTTTTGTTGCACTGCAGCCTAAACAGCCTGAAAAAAATAAAATAAATGAAGAAAAGTGTGTCGACGTGGAAGGGAAAAAGCAACAGAAGAAAAGAGGGAAAATAAAGATGAAAAAAAAAATTGGCAAGAAAAAGCATTTTCTTGCGCAGAACGCAGAAAATAAAATCAAGAATTTCACACCTTATCAATTTTGTTAGATTATCAAAACGAAGAATGGCGCCAGCCAGGCAACTCGCAACTTAAGGGGAAGCCAGAAAGCTCTTAAATTGCATCATCAACTTGTGGCGCCCCCAACATTGATGCTGATGTTGAAGCTGATGTTGTACCATAGTTGATGCTGATGGCATTGATGACGTCGTCCTGGTTGTTGTTGTCATCATCATCGCCTCATCGTTGCCGTTGCCGCCACAGTGTCATTAAGGAAGTCAAAAACTTAGACCCCAAAACGCGTTTACAGTGAACCCTCAGCATGAGGGCTAAGAGGCTGAGAGGCAGCTTTGTTGCCTTTGCTTTGTGTGACAGCAACGTTGACATTTATTTTGATTTCAGGTCGAGTGCAACCGGAGGCAGGAGCAGGGACTATAAGCCAGGCGTAAGTGCGTGCCACTCCCCCCATCCACTTGCCACTTCCCACTTGCCACTTACAAGTTGCCACGACCCCTGTTAACCTGAAGTCGAGCTCATGCTAATGTGCATTCAGCTTAGCTGCGTAAAAACCTTGCGATGAGGGTTGCTGCCCTTTTTTGTGACTTAGCCAAGTTCTTCTACCATTTGCTGTTGTTGTTGTTGTTGTTGTTGCCGAAACATAAAAGCCACTAAATTGAATTTTATGTGACAGTGCCAACCAAGTTTGATGTGTGCGTTTATTAATGGCTGTTGGGATCAGATCTAGCCCTCAGCTGGGATAATGATAGCTCGATCTCCAAATAATTGATAGCTTTTTGCTTAGCTTTTATCTTGCGTCTAAGCCAGTTTTGGGGTAATTGCAACTGTTGTACTTAAATGCAATGAAATATGGCTTACAAAAGTATTTCGCGAATTCTTTTGTCAGCACAAGTTACGTTTACAAATGCCAGCAATGTCCTGGCCACGTCTGCGAAAGTCCTCAGCAAATTCTCTGCATAACTTGTAGCAGCAACTAGACGAGCATATGTAAAAAATACACACACTCACACACGCACATATACATCTGCATGGCATAGTTGTGGTCGCCATAAAAAAGCTGAGCTGAGGCAAAAAAAAAAGCTGGTAAATTGTGTGACCCTAAAAGTGTCCGGCAACACATAATGCCAAGTTTCAGTATGTTCAGTATTCGGTGTGTGGCATAAGGGATAGACTGGCTGCAGTCAGTTTATGTGTGCTCACACACACACACACACACACACACACACCCCATGCACACACAAATCTGACCATGTCCTTTTTATGCAACGTCTATTCGTGCCTCCTCCTCCTCCTTCTGCTACTGCCCCTAGAGTTTGGCTGTTGCCACCGAATGGCCGCAAGGAATTTCACACAATTGCTGGAAAAATTGCAGAAAATTGAAAATGTGCGAGAGCATATAAATTTTTACTGCGTCACTTGTAATGCTAAATTGTTGTTATTTATGGGCAGCTGCGACTCGTGTGACTCATGCCAACAATTCGCCCCCTCCTAGTCCTTCTCCTTCACCCTGCGCTTGTCCTTGCCCTTGATCTTCATTGTCTTTCCAGTTTTATTTCCCTTCATTTTTAAGAAAAACTTAATTTTAAATACAATACTGTATATTGATTGATAAATATAAACAATATACTGTTCTCATCAGTAAATTTTAAATACTACATTTATTCTAATCTTGATCTTCATTGTCTTTGCAGTATTTATGTTTTATAATTTTCATAGTAAAATTCCCAACGTTATTGCTAAATATAAACAATCTATTGCTCTGATCAGTACATTTTAAATACTACATTTATTCTGATCTTGATCTCCATTATCTTTGCAGTTTTTGTTTCTCTTGATTTTCATAGAAAAATATAATTTTAAATACAATACTCAGTGTAGTCCCAACGCTATTGATAAATATAAACAATCTATTGCTCTGATCAGTAAATTTTTAATAAGACATTTATTCTGATCTTGATCTGCATTGTCTTTTCGGCTTTTATTTTTTTAATTTTTATAGTAAAAAATAATTTTCATTACAAAATTCATTGTAGTCCCAACACTTTTGATAAATTTAAACAATCTATTGCACTGATCGCAAAATTTAAAATTCTACATTTATTCTGATCTTAATCACCATTGTCTATTTTTAGTTTTCATTTTTCTTAATTTTTTTGGCAACAAACAATGTTCAATAAAATATTCATTTTAGACCCAACGTTATTAATAAATATAAACAACCTATTGCTCTGATCAGTAAATTTTTTATAAGACATTTATTCAGTATTCGTTTAAGTTAATTTTTATAGAAAATTATAATTTACATTCTAACCATACTCATTGTAGTCCTAGCATTATTGGCAAATATCAACAATCAAATTGGTTATATCTGTCGATAATAATGCCAAACGTTTAATTTAAATTCTGGTTTTCAGGTAACATTCCATTCATTATAGTCCCAGCATTATTGGCGAATATAAGCAATCTACTGTTCTGTACAGCGAGATCAATAAATTGATTATATCTGTCGATAATAATGCATAACGTTGATTTTAAATTGGAAGAAATCCTTTTCGTATAGTATACATTCCGCTGGTAGCCACTCTATAGAGCATGCCTCGTCCCCCCGACAAGGACATGGATAGGATCATTAAGTATACGCCCAGTGAGATGGCATATTTCTTAGTCTGCAGCCACTTGATGGTCTCGGTCCAATCAATGGACACCTTTGGCTGCAACATCAGAGCACTTTCGTGTTGTGTATAACTCTTGCCAAAGAAGAGCAAATACGATATCTGAATGCAATTGGCATCGCGGACAATGACATGCAGACTATCCTCATCCGAGGATGAGGTCACCTGCGATGGCACCTCTAGATACTCGACGACGGCCACACAGTTCAAGATGGAGCCACAACGAGAGGCGCCCCAGCTGTTGCCATAACGACTCTGAGTCAGTGCCTCATCCACGTTGCACGTGAGCTTAATGGGCTCGTTCATGGGCAAACAGCCGACAGTGAGCATGGCGTAGAGTTCCTCCAGATTGCCGCCATAGAAACCCATCTTGACCGGATACTGTTCCCGCAGAGTCGTATAGGCCTTGGTGTGGGCACACTTGAGGCTCGGTGTGACCTCAAAGATCTGTGTGGGCGGCGATGTGGGCGCCGTTATCTTGAGATGTGCATACAGATCGTCGAATTCACAGGGTTGCAAGGTGCTCAGTGCCACATATTGTCCGTGCTTAACCAACACCGCGTACAGCAGCTTCAGCACATTCTTATGGGAGCTACTGTAGTTGCCCTTCAGTATCTGGTTCAGTATGATCTCCAACCGATCAAAGTCGGCAATCACATCAAAGATCGCATTAATGTTCGGCCGCTGATAACAGTCCAGGAACTCCTCGGGGAAGGGACGCAGCAGGGACTCGTAGCGGTAACTGTTGGCAGCTGCCACAAAGAGCGACAAACGTGCGTCACAGGCCAGGAGATCGGTCTGCAGATGCTTCTGGATTTGGAATAACTGACCCAGAGTCGGCGAGCAATCGGAGAAGGGCAACAGGGCGCAACTCTGAGCTGCATCCGTTAGCTTTTGGCAGAAGGTTAAGCCGGCGGCATGGGAATCGTCCAGAAAGGATATCAACTTCATGGCAAATCGTGTAATTAAGAATTTGAAGAACTTATGTTAATGCCAGAATTTAGTTAACCCAAAATGAAGTGTGTGTGTGTGTAAAATTTCGAATCGAGCTTACGCGGATTCTATGTAAAGTTCACTTGCTTTTGTTTAAAGCTGAAATTTATTTGACTTTGATATTTTTTTTCTGAAATTTGCTTCAATGACATTTGCAAATGACAGAAGCTCTGACTTTTCCCAGGTGCCTCAGCCAGGTGCCAGTTGCCAGTTGCTAGTTGCCAGCTGCCAGACGAGATTGACGGATTTTCTGCGACTTTCGGATATTTTGGTATTTTCTTTATTTTTTTTTGTGGTTGCTGTTGTTGTGCTGATTGAATTTAGACACTTGTGTGACATGTTGTGATTGTCGCACTGCCACTGCAACTATGGAGGGGGGGGAGAGAAGGGGGGTTTTTGTGAGGGTGTGTCTGTAATTGATTAATGGAGCTGATGCACGACGCGTAGCTTATGTCAGCTTGCATGTTTACAGCAACAACGCCAACGCGACGGGGGCAAAGGGCAATCAATTGGACCCCATTGAGTTATGGTCGCACATGAAATCCACCACCAAGCAAGGCAACCAGTCAATAGCTGGTCAGTACGCATAATAGACCAGGGCCAGAACCAGAAACAGGACCAGAAACAGGAACAGGAACAGGAACAGTACAAGAACAAGGGTAGGCAGCTCTTCTTGATCAGCAACTCGGCAACAATTTCATTTACACACACTCACACACACACACACACACACTCACACCCACTTGTGTGTGTATTCTGCATTTCAACGGGCATCGCTTTATCTACTTTAAAAAGTGCCTGGCAGCAGGATGCGTAATTTATTGATATACTCTACCTAAATTATGAGTCTCCTGGGGGACGCGAGAGAGCACATTTTTATTTTTTTGTGGCTCTAGCTGCAGGTGTCGGTGTAGAAATCAGTTAACCGAGAAAGTTTTCAACTTTTTTTTTGCCGTTGCTGCCCTGTGAAATCAGAAGTTTCAGTTTATTCAAATAAACGCCAACATTAAGAGAGTTGCAACTGTTGCGCTGCCACAGTCACTGCCACTGCCACTGCCCCAACAGAGCACACTCAAGCGAAGCGAAGCGGCATAAATCAGAGAGAGAGAGAGAGAGAGAGAGAGAGAGTGAGAGTGAGACAGCGACTCAGAGTGAGAGATAGACACAGTGAGAGACTGAGACTGAGACTGAGCTGGGCTTCACTTTGCCAACTTTTTTCGTAGATAAACTTTTGACGCACCAAAAGCCACCACCTTTGCGTCATTTAACCCTCTTTTTTTGTGCCATACTCGTACGCCCGAAAGCGTTATTAATATGCGCCGTTTTCTTTTGCCAATGCCAAATCCCGGGGGAACCCCACTGAATAATTGCCTTGGCATATGCTCGAAAAGGAAATCGAAATGCCAACAAACTGCCTTTTATAAAAACAATTCTTAAACTTAGAAAACATTTCATGCCCTGCTAAAAAGTCGAGTTGTTTGTTATCAGAACTGAAACATATCATTTAATTGTGGTTTGTTTATAAATGCTTGATTTTATGCGCGATTCCTTAGAAGCTCGAAAGAAAGAAATACGATTTCAGAGATTCGACTATTTGGCCAATGTTGATACGGCAATTCTGTAGCTCGGCAAGCAGAGAACGAAGTGGCGCAGAGTTCTGAAATGAAAATAAAATTAAATTTAAAAAAAAATAAGCAACAAGAACATATTAAGTAATATTTAATGGCATCTAGAATTCAGAATTAGGGACTGTAATCATTTTAAGTTTTATAATAAAACTCAAGAAATAATCATTATTCTATGAGTTTTTTTATTTTACTTATTATTACCTTTGAGCAATAAATAAAACTCAGGAGTAATCATTATTTTTTATCAAAAAATCAAATTCATAGAACAATGATTATTCCGTGAGTTTTATTTTTTGCTCAAAAGTAAAAAAATAAAACTGATTGAACAAAAATTATTTTTAAATCAAAACCAAACACAAGGTGTTATTTTAACTATAACAAGTAGGCGGTTACAGTCGAGCACGCTCGACAGTAGGATACCCTGAGCCCAGGTCCTCTACACTTAGGTTGAATTTCGACCAATTGTTCCTATGGCAGCTATATGATGTAGTAGACCGATTTTAACCAAATTTGGTCAAGATGTAAAATAACAGCCCAGATGCACCATATATCAGTTTGGTTCTGATATCTCAACAAACAAGAAATTTTTCCATGCTAAAGCTTCATTTACGATGTACCGTTCCTATGGCAGCTATATGATATAGTTAACCGATTCTAACCAATTTTGGTAAGGATGTATAATACCAGCCCAGATGCATATTCTATCAGTTTGGTTCTGATATCTCAACAAACAAAAAATGTTTCTATACTTAAACTTCATTTTCGATGTACCGTTCCTATGGCAGCTATATGATATAGTTAACCGATTCTAACCAAATTTGGTCAAGATGTAAAATAACAGCCCAGATGCACCATATATCAGTTTGGTACTGATATCTCAACAAACAAGAAACTTTTCCATACCAAAGCTTCATTTTCGATGTACCGTTCCTATGGCAGCTATATGATATAGTTAACCGATTCTAACCAATTTTGGTCAGGATGTATAATACCAGCCCAGATGCATATTCTATCAGTTTGGTTCTGATTTCTCAACAAACAAGAAACTTTTCCATACTAAAACTTCATTTTCGATGTACCGTTCCTATGGCAGCTATATGATATAGTGCACCGATCCAAAAATTAAAACAAACTTGATCTGCCTATGGTATCCAGGAACCTACATACCAAGTTCGAAGTCTCTAGCTTTTATGGTTTCTGAGATCGACGCGTTCAAACAGACGGACGGACGGACGGACGGACGGACGGACGGACGGACGGACGGACGGAAGGACGGACGGACGGACAGACAGACGGACATGGCTCAATCGACTCGGCTGTTGATCCTGAAGGGGTCTGCCACGCCCCCTTCTGCCTGTTACATACATTCTGCCAAACACATAATACCCTTTTTTGCCCATTTTTAATGGGCTCAGGGTATAAAAATTAAAAAAAAAAATAGTCGGCCGGTGCTACAGTCGAGCATACTCGACAGTCGGAGACCCCGTATTTACTATGGTAAAAACTTATAATGGAAAATAAACTAAAAATAATTTAGTTAACTTAAATGCAAATGTTATCAGATTGGTTACGATATCTCATAAAACAAAAATGTTTTAGTCTCTCTGTTACTCATAAAGTTTTAATGCGCGTTAAAAATGTAACGGTTTGATTTAATTAATGCGACTTGCGAGTGATTCGAGTTTCATTGATCCATTTTAATGAGAGTCTGTTTGAGGTAAGGAGAGAGCTGAGAGATCTTACGGAAAAAGTACACTTGTCAAGGAATAATCCTATTTTGACATATACTCCAATTTATATTCCATTTAAAAAAAAAAACAAAACTCAAGAAATAATCATTATGTTATGAGTTTTATATTTTTGCTCAGAAATAATGATTATTTTATTAGTAATATAATAAAAATTATAAATCTTAAGATCATGGTGAAATTGCAAAGATTACCCTCAAGGAAAAATTTTGGGTTATTTCACCATTTTTACAGTTACTAGAAGTGAATGATTTTATCAATTTAAAAAAAAAATCATTATTTACAGTCCCTGTTCAGAATTGCTGCTTTTAAAAATCAAATAATAACTTGATGCAATTAGAAATCAACTTAAGGTGCTATGACTATAAGTGGAACGAATCACGGATATTTTATTGCGGTTTGACAGTGTTTTTTTGCCAAGAAAAAAGAGAAGAAAGCTCAGGTTGTTTTCAATTATAGGCCTACCATTTGGGCCAAATCAATTGGCATATTTTCACACATAAACATAAATTGCCTTCGATGCAAGAAAAACAGAAGGAAAGGCAAGAAAAAACTGAGAGAAAAGCATTAGGAAAAACATACGCGTTCTGCTTTTTGCCATCTCGCCATTTCATAAATATGTACAGCACGTAGACCAGCTCAATTGCCAATTAGAAGAAAAACGCCTTGGCACTTGGAAAGTCTGCTTTAAAATACATACAGAAAGAAAGAGAATAAAAAAACCGAGCTGAAGCTCGGCGGCAAACCGCCGGAAGTTGATTTGTATACGAGAACGTAGGTATGGAACGGATGAGTTCCGTGTGCTATGAGTAGATGGAATGATTCGAGACGTAATAAAGCATTGGGCCCAATAAAATAAAATGCTGCTATGATATTTCTCTCACGTTTCCTTGGGAAAATTATTAGGCTTCCATCTCTTCATCTGAGCAATGCACACAGAGAGTCGCACCTATATAATTGTTTAAAACATATTCGAAAGGACCTAGAACGAACCTTTTCAAAGTCAGCTACGTGCCAGAGGTGATTTGATGAGGGAAGGACATTTGGAAAAGGTGACTCACCTGCAGATTGCTTAGAATTTTCGAAAACTTGGGCGTGCCAATGCTGTCGATGAGCTTCGAGAATTGTTGATCCGCTTCGATTTTATCGAAAAATGTTGCCAGTATTTGATCCTGTGGCAACGCATCCAGCACACTGTCCACCAATCCCTGCAGTCCCTTCACCTGCTCCGTTGTGCTATTCGCCTCGAGGTTGTCGACGGGCAGCGTCAACTCTGCAAGCAAAGCCAAAGTCAAAGTCTAGTCAATAACTGGCAAAATATTTAATTAAATGCACATATGTCCAGTGCAAAACTACGACTATGATCTACTGCTATTTCCTTTCCCCTTTTATGCACTGATAGAAAAATACTGAGACATTTAAATATTTCAAAATTTATTCAACTATACGCACTTTTAATCAAAAACAAATATGAATATATTCAATTTAAATATATTTCATATTTAATTTAAGTATTATAATATTTAAAAAACAAACATGACAGTATTCAACTAATTTTGCATTTGTATTAAAGTAAATAAATCTCAAATATAATTGGTCTTATTTATTTTGATTATTTTATTTTATTTTGTTTGTTAATTTTTTTTTATTTTTAATTTGTTTTTATTTTTTAATTTCCTTTTTTTTATTTATTTTTTAAATTAATTTTTTGTTTATTATTTTTTAATTTATTTTATTTTTTTTATTTTAATGAAGTCAAAAACTTTTAACTCAATTTAATTTTTCCCTGACTCTTTTTCTTAGCAAGGCACAGAGCATTAAGCCACGAGACTTAAAATAAATGTTTTCCTATTTAACTTTTCCGCATTTCTAAAATGAGTTTGATATAAATTTAAAAGAAATATGATATTTTTAATTCTAATTGTTTTCTCTTTGGTTTTACTATATTCCTATTAACTTTGACATTTAAGTATGTTTTCTAGTTAAATCTAAATTAATAAAATCAAATACGGTTATATGTGTTTTTTCTACCAGTGTAGCATAGGCTTGGCCTTGTCTACATACTTTGGCAACTACTATCTGCAAATAACTCTGGCCAAAGGCGAGTGAAGACTGATAATGTGGAAGCCTACTCGTTATGTCAATCCAATAGGACCATTTCAAAGTTATGCAACAGCTTGTTTGCCGTGTTCTGGCCATGAGTCTGTCTAAGTTATTGAAAAGCGTCAAGGCAGAGCTTGTCACTCATACGCACCGTTGCACGCTGTGCTGCTGTTGTCCTCCTCCTCAGTTAGGGGCAGGTCCGTGCTGGGTGGTCCAATCGTTTGCATCACGGTCGTCAGCAGCTTCAGCACATCGAGGCCACTGGCATTCAAATAACGAGTAAAGGCCAGCACTTCCGGTAGCTGAATGAGTTGTTGCTTCTTCTCCGCAAAGTTGGCGCTGTTGAGGAATCCATAGGCCCGTTGCACCTCCGCATCATTGCGATAATAATTGCTGACAATCTCTTGAACCTGTCGCGTTGGTATCAGTGCTACAAACGGGCTCATATCAATTGGAGTTGCAACAGAAATTGCCGGAGTCGGCACTGTCACCTCCTCCAGCTCCTCAGATGCCGAGGCATCGATGTGAGTCTGACTCTGTGTCTGACTCTGTGTCTGAGTCTGAGTTTTGTGGGTTAGAAAAATTAAATCATCGGACACAGTATCCTCTTTGCTGCTCGAGTCGCTCTCCTCCTGGCTTGAATTGGACTCGCTCAGCGTGATAAGGGCAACACTGCTGTCCGCGTTCTTTTCCGGATTCACACTCACAATGTCCTCGACCATGACAATGTCTTCGATCTGTGAGGTACTGTGAGGTCGAGGTGCAGCGCTCACAGCCACACAGATCGAGATGATCAGGCTCAAATTGAGGCCCAAAGATGCGACGCGTTCCCGTTTCATTTTGCAACTGGACAGTCAGTCTAGTTGAGCCACTGGGATTGACGTGTGCAGCTGTGTAGAGACTTTTGGAGACTTCATTTATTATGGGTGATTATTTAATTGAGTTTCGTCGACAAACACAACGACAACACAACGAAGTGTGAGAAGCGACCCTGTGGCAATGATTGTGTGTCATCTACAGTTTGAGATTGTACAATATTTCATAGTTAAATGGGACAATTGATTTATGCAGCGTGTAAATAATGCTTATCTAGCTTAACATTTATCAAAAACAATTCGATTGGGCAATAAAACATAACTGCAGGCCTTGACCAAAGCATTACAGATTAAAATCAAAGCGAGCAGACTACGGAAATGTCTGTCTGTGTGGTTAAAGTATACGGAAGTGTATGGCACAATTTACAATTTACAAATTTACAAGAAAAACAAGTCATGTAAATGTGTATGAGTGTATGTGTGTGTGTGTGTCATTCACACTTTGACAGCTGTTACTGTATCACTCAGTTAGTCACTAGCTGTCACTCATTCTGGTCTACAATTCTCGCTCACATGTCAAACTGTGCATAAAATATATATCTACACACACACACACACACACACCACACCCACACTCTTATACACACATTTACGCTTGATATATTCATTCGTTCATTCAGCAAGTTAAGTAGGAATAAAATTGTCAATTTTCATGTCATTATTTCATGTCGTCGTGGCATTCGCGTTCACTTTCGCATGTGTCAGACTGTGATTGTGACTATGAGTATGAGTACACTGATAAAAAGACTGTCTAAAATCAAGATGTTGGTCTCAGAACTAAGATTTTTGATCTTAAACATGCTTGGAGAACATACAATTCATAAATTAAGAGAAAACAACTTGATTTTAAGAACATTTTAAAAAAAGTCCAAGTTCTTATTTAAAGAATAAATATTCTTAAAATTAAAATCAGAAAATAAATATTATTTATTATATTTATAATTTTTTTTATGTTTTAAATTTTTTTTTGTTTAAGTAATTTTATAAATCATATTTTAATTTGTTACGAGTGGGATTCGAGCCGCCGCCTACTTCTTCACAACTAAAGCGATCTCTCTAACCAGAACGCCACGGTGTCACCATTTGTTTGATACGATATAGTACCTATTTATACTTTCCTTACAATTTAAGATTTTTATTCTTATATTAAGATTTTAAGATTTTTTAGATTAATAATATTAGTTTTAGTATTTTTGTCTTAAAATAATCTTATTTTAAGAACAAAATATTTAAAATTAATGTTTTTGATTTTACAAGTTGGTGTTTTTTCAGTGTATGGGTATGAGCATGAGTATGAAATAAATAAACCCATACTCATGGGTGCACTGCACACACAGTTATGATTTATTCACTTGGTTTGATTTATTACAAGCTCCCCTTTTGCCTCTCCCTCTCTTTCTCTTTCTCCTTCTCCTTCTCTTTCTCTGCCTCTAATGTGCATGTAAATTGTGCGCATACAAACCAATAATAATTGTATCGTCGTCAACGCTGACAGCTCTATTCATGCAATTCTTTTAGGTAAATTATTTGACTTGGCGTCAGTTAGAGTTTCAGTTTCGGTTACTTTGGTTTCTGGAAAGTGTCAGGCGGCAAATTGCATAACATATGACACTTTATAAATTTTTAGCGGCTGTCCAGAAGCAGCACTTGCCACAAGTGTCGTAACTTTGCGCCACGCCAAAGTTGTCCCAGGTTGTCCTCTCCATTGGCATTGGCCCACGCAAGGGTGCTTCTGCTGCAGGTCCTGTTCCTGTTCCTGTGCCTGATCCTGTTCCACGACAGTTGCGGACCAAACTTATAAATTAATTTTGCCACACGAAATACTTTGGCAAGCTCTTGGCATACCTCAGCTGCTCGTTCTTCATACCCTTCCCCTTCCCCTTACCATTCTCATCCCCATCCTCATCCTCGTCCTCGTCCTGCTATGAGGACTGCCTAAGGAATTGCGAGTCGCAAGTGTTGCGGTTATGGCCAACTTACTCATAATTAACTGCAGTCCAGCAAGTTGGCAAGGAACAGGGCTTACTCAGGGAGAAGAAAGGCTGGAAAGGAGAAGACTTTTGAGCGCACCTGTGACTTGCCTCAACGTTTGCATACTTTTAGGGGCAAAGTTAATTTCATGCCCGGCCAAGGATGTGTGCGTTGTTCGCGGTTGTTCAGTTGTTCGGTTTTAAAACGTTCGGCGCTTTTGTTTATGTTGCGGCACAAGAACTCGCATTTTACCGCAAGTGTCAACATTTATTTCCAACTTAACACTTTGGCGTAACATTGCGCTTAATCCGACGCGCCAGAACTTGACTAATTTTGTGCAAAGTTCAGCATTAACATTACCGCAAATTAGCAAAAGTTTTCGCACAACCAAAAAAAAAAAAAAACAAAAAATGCAAAAATAAAATCCAGTTACAGGCGCAAAACAAAAAGCACGACGAGCCGCCATTTGAGTTGTTGTCTGTTGTCTGTTGTCTGTTCAGTCGCTCACTTGTTATTGTTATTGTTGCTAGAGTTGAGAGAGTTGTTGTTGCCTTAGTTGTTGTTCTTGTTGTTGGCCATGCTATCTGCCTGGTTCACTGACTGCCATAAATTAACTTGTCCTGGCAACGAGGCAAACTGCTTACGCGACCATTTTCCTAGTTGTCGACTGCGACTTGCCAGATTTTTGTTTTTATCTGTTACTTGTTATTGCTGTAGTTGTTGTTGTTGCTCTTGTTACTCTTGCTGTTGCCTTTGTTGTTACTCTTACTCATGTCGAGTCTTTGGGAACTTTTAATTATGTGCCTGTAAACTCGGAGTGCCAAATGAGTTTGTTTGCCAAGCAAAGTAAGATCTTTGACTTTATCAATTGCAAGCTTCTCATCTTCTTACATTACAACAATCATGTTCGAATTTATAAGCACTTAATCATTTATTTGACTATTCAAATTTAAATTATTACTTCAAATTTAAATACTATCTTAAAATTTATTATTTTATTATTAATAATAAAATAAATAAAATAAAAAAAATTCATCACATAATATTTTTTTTTTTTTTTTTTTTTTTTTTTTTTTTTTTTTTTTTTTTTCCAAAAAAAAATTTACCAACCAAACACACACCCCCCCCCCCCCCCCCCCCCCCCCCCCCCCCCCCCCCCACCAAACCCACCCCCCCCCCCAATAAAAAAAAAAAAAAATTTTTTTTTTTTTAATAACAAAAAAAAAAAAACCAAAATAAAATTTTTTTTTTTTTAACCCCCCCCAAAAAAAAACACAAAAAAAATCCCCCCCCCCCACCAAACACCCCTTTTTTTTTTTCTTTCCCCCCCCCCCCCCCCCCCCCCCCCCCCCCCCCCCCCCCCCCCCCCCCCCCCCCCTCCCCCCCCCCCCCCCAAAAAATTTTTTTTTTTTTTCTTTAAAAAAAAAAAAAAAATTTTTTTTTTTTTTTTTTTTTCAAAAAAAATTTTTTAAAAAGCCCAAAAAACGGTTTTAAAAAAAACCCCCCAAAACAAAAGATAAAATATTTTTTTTAATTTTTTTTCCCAATTTTTTCAATTTCAAAAGTGATTCCTTAAAAATCTCATTTTCTTACATTGCAACAATAATGTTCGAATTGACAAGCACTTAATCATTTATTTTACTATTCAAATTTGAAATATTATTTCAAATTTAAATACTGTATTAAAATTAAATTAAAATTTACTTATTATTATTAAGGTATTACTATATATAACTTAAAGACAAGAGTTAAATATTCTCACTTAAATATTCTTAGCTGAATTTTCTCAGCATTTTTCAATTTCAAAAGTGATTCTTCAAACTTCTCATCTTCTTACATTGCAACAATCAGGTTCGAATTGATAAGCACTTAATCATTTATTTTACTATTCAAATTTAAATTATTATTTCAATTTTAAATACTATATTAAAATTTAATATAAATGTACTTATTATTACTAAGGTATTACTATAAATAGCTTAATGACAAGAGTTAAATATTCTTATTTAAATTTTCTTAGCAGAATTTTTTCAGAATTTTTCAATTGACACTCAAGAATACCTTTAATATACAATTTTATTCACAGACATCTATCAATATTTAAATTAAAATTATTATTGCAAATTTAGGTACTATATTAAAATTTAAAATAAATGTACTTATTATTACTACGGTATTACTATATATAGTTTAAAGTCAAGAGTTAAATATTCTTATTTAAATTTTCTTAGCTGAATTTTCTCAGAAATTTCGATTGACACTCAAGAATAACTTTAATATTCATTTTTTTCACAGCCATCTATCAATATTGTTATTGTCTCATCAAAGCACTTACGCAAATGTCAATCTGAAATTCTGGCAGTCTCAAATGTCCACAAAATGTCAGATATTGGCGATAAGTTGAACTTTGATTGTCGCATAATAACAAGAAGCCGCTATTAGAGCGAGAGAGAGAGAGAGAGAGAGATGGCTGTTGTTGTTGTCGTTGTCAGGTGTCAGCGATAAAATGTTTTGATAATTTTTATGATTTTTTTTTTTTCGAATGCGTTGTTATTGTTGCTGCTTGGCGATCTGTTTATCATTCTCTTTTGCCTGACCGCACACAGGGCTGCAGGACAGCTGCAAGTTGCTTGTGGCATGCCCCAGTGACACTTACCCTCCCCCTCCCTAGCATCCTCAACACTGCATCTGCACCCGCACAATGTTCAATCAATTGTGCTGCTTTTGGGGAAAGGGGGGAGAGGGGGAATTTGGTTGGCGCTTTCAAGCGCAAAGTTTGCTACGCTTTTGACACGTTTGGCAAATATTTGAGCACGTCTAAAAGCGCGTAACGTTCGCGGGGCATTCATATTTTTTGTTATTGTTGTTGTTGTTGTTGTATTTTGAAGCCCAGCCTCCCATCTGGCCATACCCATACCCAGCAGCCCTTCGGCTCTGGCTCCGGCTTCGGCTCCTGGCCAAGACCAGGGAGTTGCGTGCCAGCGCGTGCTTTGCCCTTGTCCGTGGCTTTAATTAATTTTCGCTTCCGTTAACAATTTTTATGTGCGGATTTGAAAAGGCGGACAGAACGGCTTTGTACTTCTCATACAGCTTGCATGTGCTGATTTCGTGTTTATGCCTTCTTTAATTTGCCACAAATACTCGTAAGTATTTGTCCAGTCGACCAGTCGGCCAGTCTGCCACACATTTGTGGCACAGAATTATTTGCCGGATACATGCGATTAGATTGCCTTCGTTCAGCTTAACGGGAGCGTGCAACAAGTTAATTACGCTATTCCAACTCCTGTTCAGCTTAGTATTTATTGTGATTTTATTTTGATTATTGCTTGAGTTATTCAGCATTCCAAACTTCCAATTGCTCAATAAACATATTAAATATTTAGTTGCTGAATTTAGCAAAAGAACCAGCTCGACTCTTAACAAAACATAAGCGTGGCCTGCATGCTGCATGTTATGGAAAGAAGTTAAAAGTTAAAAAAAAAAATACAGAATATATGTGGAGAAATGAAAGAGGGAAAAATAAATAACAAAAATGCTAGCAAATACGAACGAAAATAAGCTAAAAGTCTTTTGAAGTTGCAAAGTAAAAGCAACGATATAAAGTTGGCGCTTTTTGGCTTTGACGCACGTAGCTGCCGATTTGAAAGTTTGTCCTCTGTGTGTGTGTGTGTGTGTGTGTGTGTGTGTGTGTGTGTGTGTCGCACAACATCACGCCAATGTGAAGCCGCGACTGCCTGTCGAAAAAGCCAAAAGCAATCGACAACAACAACAGCAACAACAACAAAAACAGTCAAAAAGAAGAAAAGTCGTGCGACTTTTGCGAACCGCGTCCTCGGTTGCCTCTCCTTTTATCCTTCATCCTTATTCCTATGCTGCATCGCTTTTATTAAGCTTATAAATTTTTTATTTAAGACTTTTCTCTTTGAACGAGTTGGGCCAAAAACTACGGCACTCATGTGACATTTATTTGAGTTCTTCTATTCGATGCAACGTTGTCAGTTAATCATGCCCCAAATATGTCTGACAGCCTTGGCATTTGGCACTAAACAATTTGCATCGTAAATTATCAAATCGTTAATGCACATTTTTAAAAAACTTTGCGGCATTTCATTAAATGCCCAGCGGGCGGCAGAAATGTATTTGAAATTTGAATTTGAATTTGAAGTAAAAAACTGACAAACGACACCACTGGGCATTGACATTAACCCCACTTGAGCCCCACTGCATCAGACATAAATATAATTCAATAAAATGCTACAATGCGCTTTTGGTCGCTTTGGTGATGGTATTTTCAATATGTGATCACAACAACAATTTTTTATGCAACTAACCGAAATTGGACATCGCTAAACCTTTTCATATCGGCTTTCAATTCTCTAACAGACTAAAACTCAGTTGACACGAAAAAAATATAAATAAATTGAACTCCACACAAATAATAGCCTGGTTAAGCTGTGATATTTCTGGTTTCAATTCGAAAGCTCTGAATATTTTACAATTTAAACTGATGGCGAAATATATATACCAACATTTTTAGGTTATCGATTTAAATTTAAATATATTTATAAAATTGCTTAATTAAATAATAAATATTATTTAAATTTTATTTTATTAAAGTGGTTGTTTAAAAAATTAGTGAGTGAATTATCTATATAAATATAGGTTTCTAACTTACCTTAATGTAAAGAAAGTCTGAAACTCTAGAAATATACATTTATCTACATTTATGAAATACTCGCCAATAAATAAGGTAAGATAGTTTCAACTCGAAATTCATATAAATTGTGCTACTAAATAAGAAACTTGACAACTAGAGTACTGGGGAGTTTCCTTCAATTTGTACCACATGTCGTATGTGTAATATTGATAACGATTCTGTGCGTCACGTTCAGCATATAAATTGCTTAGTTTAAGCATATTTCAAAAAATATATGAAACCCATTTTGTTATCGAAGAGGTGCGAATTGCTTTTGTTTTTATGCTCTTGACAACTGTCAAAATAGTTGGCCAGCAAATGACCAATGCAAACTGGGCCCAAACACACACACATTGGCATGCATAAGTTGGACATGACACCAAAGGAAATCAATTTCCATATGCAAAAGTTTCTAGTGCACGTGCCGGATCGAATCAGAAGGGGAGGTGAGGGTAAGGAGCCTGGCCCATTCTGTTATGGCCAAAATCGAATTTGGTCCATAAAATATTCAAATTGCGCTGTATAAACGTCGCATAAACATTTTTTTGCGCCCTGATGCAACTCAAAGGAATACAAACACAGGTATATATATATATTTATATAGTTGTATATTCGTTTATGTATCGGAATTGGTATACCCTTATGGTATTTACCTTTTGCTTTTCTTTCGCCTTGCACCTAGTGCATAAATTTTTATGTTAAAACGCCAAAGCCGTAGGCACTGCGAGGTGAGTTCGATCACTTAATATGTCCCGTGGCAGAAATTCAATTTGCAGCACATCCGTAGACGATGAAAAAACTGCAAATGGTGTTGCCTTTAATGTCCAAAAAGTGCAAATGTGCCACTTTCCCATTTTACCCAGCTGCCAGAGTCGAGGCAAAACAAAGCGCAACAACAAAAAAAAATAAAAAAAGAATTGCCGTTAAGCCCTCTTGGCCCTCTCGGAAATAAAGCGTACGCGCCAACTGAAAATACACACACTCACACACACACACATACATATTCAGACAGGCAATTGGACATTTTGGTCAGTTTGGTTACTTTGTTGCCGTCGCTTTTGATGTCCGGACAAGTGGGAGAAGTTCGACTGGGAGTTTTGACTGTTTCCATGTCCGAGCGATTGATTGAAAATTGATTTCATTATGAGCATTTGACGCATTCCAGCTCACACCTCGCACATGTAATTGGATATTGTGAATGGGCATCTCTCTCTGTCTCTCTCTCTCTCTTTGAGTACTATTGTATTCACATTCAATTTGTTTATGAGTTTTGCGTTGACTCTGAGTATTACTAAATATTCAGTTATTGCAAATTAGCTGCGGCATTTGCTTTTTGTCTGCCAGTTGAACTGTCTCAACAACTTTGTGGAATTTTTTTTAAAGCAATGTTAACCAAGAGCAAATTCTCCTTCCCTTTCTGGCGGATTTAAGCCGCTTATGGCCAAACCGTTGGGTTGATTTTTAATGCCGTTGCCAGGACTTTAGTCTTTTGGCCGAAATATAACGATGTTGCCATTTCACTTAAGGTCGCTGCCCAAGTGCACTTCTGCTTACCACAAATGGCTGTTGTCTGAACCCCTCCCACTCCCCCTCTCCACCCCTCGGTTCCATCACCACCTTCGCTGGTTATTTAGCATAAAAGGTGTGCGAAGTGGGCGGCATCGTGTCTCGAGTCTCGACTCTTGTGTCTCGTGTCTTGGGTTCTCTTTGTTGATGTTTTGCATCAAATTTCGAGAAGTTGCTGTCGAGCAGAGTTGGGCGCAAGGATTCCAGGACTCGGCAAGAATATTTTGAGGTGTCAGTTTTAGGGTGAGGTCGCCACAAAGTGCGCTAGATACATTTACATAATGCGCCCCCACGAAATGCTAATGAGTACAAATTAAATGTGGCCAGAGTGCACTAAGCCACAAGCTACACAAACATAGTATCTTACTCTATATATCTTTGATAGAGTACACTCAAAATAAATCAGTGCGATACGCTCTACAAAAAAGAAATATTAAAGTGAGTGATTCGAGTTTCATTGATCCATTTTATTGAGAGTCTGTTTTAGGTAAGGGAAGAGCTGAGAGATCTTACGGAAAAAGTACACTTGTCAAGGAATAATCCTATTTTGACATATACTCCAATTTATATTCCATTTAGTCCTACTTCTATTCATACTTCTATTAGCATTTGAATTATTTCTCTATATTCGAACTCGTACTTCTTTCTCAGTTTCTCTTTGCAACTATAAATACTACTATTAATATTACTCCTCCCAGTCCCTCTCCCAGGCAACGCTCCCAGGCCCCGCTCCCAGCACCTCTCCCAGGCCCCGCTCCCAGTCCCTCTCCCAGGCCCCGCTCCCAGTCCCTCTCCCAGTCCCTCTCCCACTCCCTCTCCCACTCCCGCTCCCAGGCCCCGCTCCCAGTCCCTCTCCCACTCCCGCTCCTAGTCCCTCTCCCAGGCCCCGCTCCCAGTCCCTCTCCCAGTCCCTCTCCCACTCCCGCTCCCAGTCCCTCTCCCAGTCCCTCTCCCAGGTCCCTCTCCCAGTCCCTCTCCCAGGCCCCGCTCCCAGTCCCTCTCCCAGGTCCCTCTCCCAGGCCCCGCTCCCAGTCCCACTCCCTCTCCCACTCCCTCTCCCAGTCCCTCTCCCACTCCCTCTGCTACTCCCGCTCCCACTCCCTCTGCCACTCCCTCTCCCACTCCCTCTGCCACTCCCGCTCCCAGTCCCTCTCCCACTCCCTCTCCCAGTCCCTCTCCCAGGCCCCACTCCCAGTCCTTCTCCCAGTCCCTCTCCCACTCCCACTCCCTCTCCCAGTCCCTCTCCCACTCCCTCTGCCACCCCCGCTCCCAGTCCCTCTCCCAGTCCCTCTCCCAGGTCCCTCTCCCAGTCCCTCTCCCAGGCCCCGCTCCCAGTCCCTCTCCCACTCCCTCTCCCAGTCCCTCTCCCAGTCCCTCTCCCACTCCCTCTCCCAGTCCCTCTCCCAGGTCCCTCTCCCAGTCCCTCTCCCAGGCCCCGCTCCCAGTCCCTCTCCCAGGTCCCTCTCCCAGTCCCTCTCCCAGGCCCCGCTCCCAGACCCTCTCCCAGGTCCCTCTCCCAGGCCCCGCTCCCAGTCACTCTCCCAGGCCCCGCTTCCTTCAAGCACGAAAGCGCTTGATTTTTCTCTCAGAGTACTCTATAAACTTCCTAGCAAGCTTCGCCTTTAGAGAGAACACACATATTTTTTATTAATACAAACTCAAAATGCAAGCAGTAAATAAACCCGTAGAAAAGTGCGTTACTGAGAAGGACAAGCTGAGTAAGCTGGAGGGTTTGCCACGGGATGTGGACACCTTTTGGTGCACAGATCGATCTCCGCCACCCTCGATATTGAGCGGTAAGAAATATCTGATATATAGAATTCACAACAAGGGCTTGGCATTCAGTCATCGGGAGAGACAGTTGCTCAGCATTCACGGCTTGATGCCACCGGCCGTTTTGACCATAGAACAGCAGGTGGAGGCCTATCAGAAGTATTTTGCCACATTAACTTCGGATCTGGCTAAATTTATATTTCTTACGGATTTGGAGGCTGGCAACCGGAAGTTGTTCTATCGCTTTTTAATGAGCAATCCTGAAAAATATATGAGGGTCTTTCAGAGCGCCGAATCGGGACGTTTGGTGGAGCACTTCAGTCATGCCTATACCACGATTCGAGGCATGTACATAACGATTAAGGATCGTGGGCATGTCTACCAAGTCCTTGGAAACTATCCATTCCGCGAGAATACTCGCTGTTTGATTGTAACCAATGGGAAGTCGGTGCTCAGCTGGGGCGACAGAGGAGTGAATGGAACTCCCGTAATCCACTACAAAATGTTTGCCAGTGTTGTCCTCGGCGGCATAAATCCCAATTGCTGCCTGCCTGTGACCTTGGATGTGGGCACCGACAATGAGCAGCTTCTGCAGGATAAACAATATGTTGGCCTGCGACAGAAACGTGTCACAGGAGCTGAGTACGAAGAGTTCTTCGAGGAGTTTACATTGAGTGTGCTGCGCCTCTTTGGGCCACGTGCCATCATCCAGACCAAGGACTTTGGATACCAGGATACAGTAAAGCATCTGGCGCTGTATCGCAATCGCCAGTGCTTTATAGACCTGGATCATCAATGCTTAGGAGCCTGTGGACTAGCCGGCATCCTGGGTGCCAAGCAGATCACCCAGCTTCCCTTCAAGAAAAACACGCTGCTCTTCAGTGGCCTGACCAACTTCAACATAGGCATGGCTCAAATGTGTGTGGCGTACCTGAAGCGATTGGGTCTGAATGAGGATGCGGCCAAGTCTCACATCTGGTTTCACGATGGCAAGGGACTTGTGGTGCATAATAGATGTGGCTTGAAGGTTGCCGAGCAGCTGCAGGAGTTCCAGCAGGTTCACGAGCCAGTTCAAGGCCTGGTCGAGTCGATTGACGCGGTGAAGCCAAACATTCTGATTGGCAGCGGTCATAAGGGAAAAGCCTTCACCAAGGATGTCCTGCGAGCCATGGAACGGAGTGCTCAGCAACCCATCATCTTCGCCATGTCCCGTCCATCGACATTGGCCGAGTGCACGGCCGACGATGCCTTCGTTTATACCAAGGGTCGCTGCATCTTCATCTCGAGCATTCCACTGCCATCTCTAAAGTATGGCAATACAGTGTATCAGCCGGGATATTGCAGCGGTGACTACATCAACTCTGGCATCACACAGGGTGTCTTGCTCTCCGGCATGACAACGGTGCCGGATGAGACTTTCCTGGTGGCCGCCGAGCGATTGGCCAGCCTCGTCTGGCCCAATGATCTGGCCAAGCGAGATGTCTATCCGCCAATTCGGAAACTGAGATGCATTAACTTGCACATCGCCGATGCTGTCTTCACTTTGGCCTATCGCCGGGGACTGGCCACCCTTTGGCCGGAGCCGAAGAATCCCATCGACTATATCAAGAGCATGCTGTACGATCTCGAATACACCGAGTCCATTCCTCATGTCTACTGCATGTGCGATCACATGATTGGCACTTCCGAGTCGGCTCAGTACTACAAGCATAATATATAGCCTGCTCTCTGTATTTATCAGTTCAAATATTAAAATCGCTACCATTAATTGCATATATGTGGAATTTATATTGTTATAATATTGAGCAACACTGTATTTATTGTTTATCTCGATACTTATCGGTTCTTCGATTACAGCGATGGGAAGGCTGAACGGCGTTGCCAGACCCATTCCCACATATGTATATATACTAATATCTTTGCTTGTTGCAATGTGACAAACTGTGTGGCATGCCTCGTCTTGCAGCAGTTGCAGACAAAGTCAAAGCAAACCTATAATTTCAATTGCAACTCTTCCTGAATATTTCAGTCTAGTCACAGACTGAGGGCAATTAAATGCATGCAATTTTCACATGTCAACTCACTGTGTGTGATTGTGTTAGTGCGTGTGTTTGTGTGTGTGTGTGTGTGTTTGACCTGCGGATGGTTGTAAAACTATTAAAAACAGCAGTTGGATTGTATACGGAGTTAAAACAACCACCGGGAAATTTCGTAAAACCAAGCCAAATTAAATTGCATATATGCAATTGACAGGTATTTCAGCAGAGAACAAGGTATTACGTATACCCTATTTCAATTGGGTTTCATTTATCAATGTGACAAATGAAATGCACTTAGCCCAGCTCGTTTTCTTCTTTCGATTCGTTGCTTTTATTGTGGTACTTTTAATTGACAAGAAAAAACAGCAGGAAAGCGAAACGTATTTATTTAAATTATATACAAATATTTCGGATTGCTATTAAAATTATATAACATTTGATTAAATCAACTTTAAGGGTGAATTTTGAATACCATCACATCTATTTATTATATAGAAAGCAAATATTAAAGATCTAATAAAGTAAAATTAAAATCGTTGAGTTTCTATCAGAGTCCACCAAACGGGAAATTCAGCTTTAATCAGTTTCCTGTACAATACCTTGAATTTAAAGCAGTTGCGTGTAATGTGGAAATAAACATTTAACAGCTTAAAGCCTGAATTATATCCCTATTAACTTCATACATAAATACGAGAACCTACACGAAATTGTACTTACCGTCCCATTCCCAAACTAGCGAATAAGGCACACCAGCTGAAAATGTTCAACATTTCTTAGACTTAAGCCTCTGAAACAATGAGCATCTGATGCTGCCTTCAGTTAAGGTGAAGTTTGCACAGTTCCAGTAACTGGCGAACTTAGATACAATATGTTTATAGAAGTTGTGCTTAATGTAGATACAGTATCTAAGAAAGTATCTGAAGAAATATACTCTATTAAACTGTAATACACACATTTGTAAAGAATGCTTTTTTTTAAGTTCTGTCAAATAATAACTATGCCTGAAAGTTTTAGTGATTCACACCCCCCTTGTTAAGATTAAAACAAAGAATTTCTATTAAAGAATCTTATCACATTTATTTACTGCATTTTCTTTTATTTTTACAGCTAAGTTCTTTGTTTAATTGTAAGTTTTCATTATCATTTTTTTTTTATTTATAATATTATTATTTGTTTTTATGAAATATTAAGATAGCTCATGATACGTTCCTCTGGGCAGCTGTGTTTTATAATTTATTTCGTTTGTTTTTAGTTTTTTTCTCTTTAGTACTTTTGTTTAAATAATTATTTAAATATTTATTATAGTTTATCATAGACAGAAAACTGTATACAGACATACACATATGCAAATGTATTTCAAGCGCGAATTATGTTTATTGTTTGAATACTTTGTAAAACGCTGCGATTAATTTTTCTTTTTTACAAGGATCTTTTTGTTCTTTGTTATTATGCTATTTTAACTATATAAAGTATGTATATGTATAATTATATATATATAGTGTTTATGTTAAGTTTGTAATTCATTACTTTTGTTTTTGTTTTCGCTTTTATATTATTTGTTTTATTTGCATTCTGAATTCATTAAATAATGATATTGCAATTTGCTTCAATTACGGGTCTTCATACATACATTTTTATTTGCTCAACATCATGTGATTGTCATACAAAACATTTCACATAATTATTAAATTATTTACATTAATTCTCAAATTAAATGTCTACAAAAGCAAAAGAAACTTGCTGTGTATCAAGTTAGAAGCTCAGAGCATTAGTAGCTGACAAAATACAATAAGAGTATTTTCATTTATTTCATTTACAATGGATATACATATCATCATTATAATTAATATTTATTCGAGGACTAAGCTAAAAGTTTTGTGTGAATAACTTCTAGATGGAAACATTAAAATTCTTTTGTTTTTTTTTTGTCTGAGAAAACTTTTAGAAAAATATTATTTATTAAATTACGGATATACCTACAGTACCATCATATAATCGTATAAGTACCTATGGGCTTTTCCTTTCTTCGTTTGCTAGACGACCAATTTCCATGGCCCTCCGATCAGAGAAGCGTTTAGTTTTCCATGTATTTGCATTTCAATATTGTTGATAGTAAGATACGTGTTATTTTTTTCTTTTTTTTTTGTTTATCGCATATTGAACTATTTATGGTGGAGAGAGGGGAATTGTCTGGCAGTATCTGATATATTTATGTATGTATCTATGATGTAACTATAGCTCTAGATGCGCTCTCAATTCTGAGTTCAATTCATTTCCCATGCCTGACAGCATTCAAATTTCGTAAAACATTAGTAAAATGTATTTGCCACACCAACTTACTTAAGCTATGGTTAATTAAATATACTCTCTACTTAGGTATATGTATGTGTGTATATGTAAATGAGCATTTTGGTCTCAATGCAGTAACTGTGTGTATGTGTGTGTGTGTGTGTGTGTGTGTGTGTTGATGTATGCATATGTATTGCTTATGGTAAACATCAGGCTAACGCACCAATCTGTACAAAAACGGCCAAAATGCCGTCGGCGTGTCCTTTTCAGCCTAAAAAACTTGTCCAAAATCATAGACTAAAAATAAAACAATCCAACCGAAGTTCCAGCGTACACAAAATACTCAATTTATATGCCAAGACCAAGACCAGGACTATTTCTATTTCTATTATTATTATTTGTTAGCTTTATTCAATTAGATTCTTTTCTTTTGTTACCAAATATTTAATTCAAATGATATCCTTACTTGCTGTAAATGCTGTTTATAGATTATAACTAAAGCATCATTATGTACAATACATAACCTTAACCTAGAGACAATAGCCTGAAGTTGGCCTGTGCGTATTCAATCTGTTGGCAATGTCTTGAATTTTGGTTCCATAAAATACAATGTACGCCAGAGCCTGTATTAATGTTTGTTATATTTTAAAAACTACTTATTTATACATAGCTTTAATAGTATTTTATAACTAATGCTACAATTATTAAACAAATATTGCTAGTTAATATACAAATTCGTTTAAGATCTCTCCCATGGCCAAGCGACACAATCTTTGCATTTGATTTGCCAAAGTGCTTTAACAATCGAAACAGAAACAAGAACAGAACGGAAGTAGAAATATGAAGATATCCAAATGCATTACAAAATATACACAAACTCAGGGAAAATTCGTTGAGTAATTCTATTTCGTTTGCTGCTCCTTGTAGTCCTGTTCAGCTTCTATGTACGAGTATCATGTCATGTAGGTGGATTTTCTTTTCTATCATTTTTTTTGTTTGTAAAGATATTCTTAGTATAATTTCGTGATTCTTTTTTGAAGAGAGATCGCAATAGAAATAGAAGTAGAAATAGAAATAGAGACTCTGTTCTATGTATGTAAAACCGTATTTTCCATTTTCATTATGGCAGGATCCTTTTGTTAGTAACTTTTAACGTTTACTTAACACTTGTTTAGCTAGTTGTGTTTTATGTGTATTGTTGTTGCTGGTTGCTTGTTGATGATTTTTGTGTGTTTTATCTTAGATAATAAGATTACATTCGAATGCCAAACGAAGAGCACTAAACAATGTCTATATACGAACACGAGTACGAGTACGAGTACTTTTATGTAAATGAAGCAAACATATTGAAAACATATTGAAATATTGTCTTTCAAAAGCTTAAAAATTTCAGTCTTTGTAGTTGGTTGCTCGGCTCTTGTCACTGCTTTCTGGGTGCTACTTAATCAGTTATCACCTGCTCGTCGTTATTCTTGCTGGCTGCAAATAATTCAAATGGCAAACAGAAAAATATTCACACATTAATATTTCGTATAATTAAAGGTTATTAAATGTTCTAATTTTGATTATACTACAACTTACTTTAACTAGAGACTTTAGAAACTAGTAGTACACATGGCAAGCACAATTACGAAGGTGAAAATGTACAATTGGTGGCCAAAATTGGGTCGCACACCCGCTGACAAGAACTCAAAGCTGTACAAGTACTCTGAGAGTGGGCAGCATAGTTATTATATTTTTTTTTTTTTTTTTTTTTTTGGGGAGAGGTACAAGTGGTCAAAGGTCGTTGGTTAATTTAATTTTATTTGGATTTAATATACTAGGGTCGAAAATAAAAAGAAACTAAAGTGTATACTTGGCTCTCGAGTCGTATACTTACTTCTGGGTCAGACCAAGGCGTCGTTGCTGAACACATCGTTGACATGTTTGCCATTGCTGCTGGTTGTCGACGTTTTATCCTTGAGGCCGCATTGCTGCAAGAAATACAGGCAAGAGTAACAAATTCAATTAGACCCAAATCTCACTTACAAAGCAGGTGGAAAAATCAGAAAACCAAAAATAATTTCGTTAATTGCAAGCGACTCGAGAAAATAACATGGAAATTAGGCGCAGCATCAGCGATTTACATGAAAAATTAATTAAAACAATTAACGGCATCCAATTAAAGACAGCTGCTGCCGCTCTTTTCCCTCTCGCTCTCTTTCACACGCTCTCTTTTTCTCACTCGCGCTGCGCAATTTGTTAAATGTATATTTAATTGGAATT
Source organism: Drosophila falleni (assembly GCA_035045575.1). Classification (NCBI taxonomy): domain Eukaryota; kingdom Metazoa; phylum Arthropoda; class Insecta; order Diptera; family Drosophilidae; genus Drosophila; species Drosophila falleni. The sequence goes on along the minus strand of JAWNOV010000089.1, from coordinate 4,902,014 downwards.
CATTTCACTTACCTCCTGTTTAGCCTGCCACTGTTTCATGGCTGATTTGTATTTCTCAAACTCGTTGCACCAATGCGAGTAGATCTTTTGGTAGTCCTGTTTCTGCGATGGCGGCGAACATCTAAATTAAGAAAAGAATGAATTTAAAGCACAGAATAAGTTATCAGCATGTACTATATACGGAAATTGAACTAGCAGCTAAAATGCAAAAGTTGAATTTCGAATTTCGAGTGTCGAATGTCGAAAGACGAAAGTTTTTCAACAAATGCGCGCCAACTTTCTAATTGCACAATGGATATTTTGACGCCCGAAGCGGTAAATTTAATTGCCTGCTACGGATGAGTAGATGATGGGAAGGGGGGAAACTCACCTGTGAGCATCCACAGTAACGCCATAGCTGCATAGGAGGGTGCCATCCAAATAGCTATCATATCGTCCGCCATCTCCCTCATTCACCGCCAACAAGACAAGGCCGCCCTCATTGGTCTCAATGTATTTGGTGGGTGTGTAGCGTACCTCGTAGCTGCCAGACGAAAATGAAAATGAAAACGAAATAAAACGAAACCAAGATAAGCAGATTTTCTATGTTGAGTTGCTTTTCCATTTTTGTGTACGCGTAGAAAATTGTCTCATTGGAAACGCACAATAAAAATCAATATAAAGTGTGAGAAACTTTGGCAGCGCCAGCTGAAACTTTTTCCATTACAGACAGACTATTATTTCTACTCTCGTTCCCATCTACACTGATAAAAAAAAATGTTCTAAAATCAGCATTAAATTCTTAAACATTAAATTAAGAAATTAAAAACATTAAATTCTTAAATTAATAAAACACATCTTGGCTTTTAGAACATTTTAAATAAGAGCAAGTTCTTATTTTAAGAATAAATGTTTTTGAAATTTAAATCACAAAAAAAAAAATTCACAATTAATTCTAAATTTATAATTTTCATATTTTAATTTTGACTTATAAATAATTTATTCTGTCTTTTTAATTTTCTAAATGTTATTTTAATTTCCAGCGGTTTCTCTAACCATATTTATACTTTTCTATTAATTCAAGATTATTATTCTTGTATTAAGAACTTTGATTTATTAGCATAATATTTTTAAAATTAGTAAAATGGTGTTTAAATGTTCTTATTTTAAAAACAAAATATATTAAAGATGAATGTTCTTGATTTTGGACTTGGTCTTTTTTTCAGTGTGTTGTCGTTCTGATGTGCCCTGGTCCTCAAATAAACGTAAACGCCAAAAAGCAGACTTCAACAGCATTTTAAAGTGTCAATTTACCGCAGCATTGGCAACGCCAACCAAAGTTTCGGTTACACTTCCGATTTCATTATTTGCTTTCAATTTTCATTCAGCGTTTGGCTCTTTAAAGCAGCTGTCTCCGTTTTTTTTTTTTTATCTCTGTCTCCAAGGAGTCGGTTTAATATATGACGACGTTTACTTGAAGACGCTTTTAAGGCATACATATACGTATACGTGTATGTACTTGTACTCTCATTTATTTGTAGATTGAATTACATCGCCTTCTACACTGATAAAAAAAATGTTCTAAAATCAAGATTTTGGTCTCAAAACTAAGATTTTTAGTCTAAAACTTCTCAAATTAAGAGAACACATCTTGATTTTAAGAACATTTTGAATAAGACCAAGTTCTTATTTTAGGAATTATTGCTTTTAAAATTTAAATCATAAAATCAAAAAAAAAAATTAATTTTTATATTCATAATTTTTTGTTTAATTTTGATTTATTTTAGTAATTTATTATTTATTTTAGTAAATTTATAAATGTTTTTTTATTTTGTTACGAGCGGGATTTGAACCGCCGCTCACTGTTTCACATCTGAAGCGGCCTCTCTAACCAGAGCGCCACGGTGCCAACGTATGTTTGGCACAAAATAGTACCTATTAATACTTTCCTAGAAATTTAAGAATTTTTTTCTTATATTAAGAGTTTAAGCTTTTTTAGACTAATAATCTTAGTTTTAGTGATTTGGTCTTCAAATAATCTTATTTTAGAAGTGTTCTTAGTTTTAGAAGTTGGTCTTTTTTTTCAGTGTACTCACCGTCCCTTCTCCGTGGAGTGATGATACCAGCGCGTCTGCTTCTTGCGCAGCACATCGGGCATCTTCACGAAGCAGGAGAGATGCAGTGTCTGGCCATAAGAGGAGGTGACACGTTTGCGCAACACGCTCGTATCACAGATGCCCGATGTCTCGTTGGCCACATCCTGCAGCAGGCCCAGTTGATAGGGTCGACAGGCGTTGACCTCCTTGTCCCAGCCGCAATAAGGATCGGCGACGCAGCGGAAGCAACTGTCGTATCGACGGGCGCACATGGCCAGATCGATTTGCTTGACCTGATGATCGGTGGCCAGATAGAGGGAGCCCGTCTTCTGGCTGAGTGTCAACTCACGGATGGGTTCATTGCGGGGCGAGGCATCAAAGATGTCCACGAGATTCGAGTGCCGTTGGCCGTAGTGCATGAACTGCACAATCTTGTAGATTTGGCCATGACTGGTGGCCACAAAGTACACAAGGAACTCTTGGTTCAGTTTGTCAATGCGTATTCTGCAAGTGCAAGAGAGAAAGAGAAGAATAAGGACTTGATAAATCGCACAGAGAGTCTGTAAAAGTCTGATGCTCTGACATTTTTTGTGCAACAAATCTCAAATGCACACGACTTGGCCAAGTTGGAAAACAAAACGTTTAACTAAAAGCATATCCTGCGGCGCATTGCTCATAAGTTCCGGCCAAGTTATTTTACAAGTCGTTATGCTGCACAAAAGTCAAAGAAACGGCAGCATCAGCAGTTGGAGAATCCGTAGAAAATAGGAAAGAAAAAACAACATTTGTGCTGTCAGTGAGCGAGTGCTCCCAGATGTCAGAGCATGGCGTTGTGTGTTGTCCTGGTGTCCTGATGTCCTGGCTGTGGCCAAGGCAAGGACTGCACTATATAAACTTGGCAAATGTCAACAAGCGAGTCTCACACACACAGACAGACAGACAGAAAGACAGATGGCAGTACGTGGCCTGTTGCCAGGAGCAACTGAAATTGCAGTTCGCTAATGAATACATTTACACATTTTACTTACTTGTCTACGACGAGGCGGGTGAGGATTACGTCTCGTTTGTAGAATACCGGATTGCCAAATTCATGATCGACCGCCTTGTCCATTAGCGGATGTTTGCGTATGAAATTCAACACCGAGTCCGGCAATGTTGCGGTGTCGTTGTGGCATGTGCCCGGACGTGGATCCGGCACTTTTGAGTTCAGCACGGGCAGCCAGGCACTATTCGATTTTTCCTGTTCCTTGAACTTGCCTACGCCACATAAAAAAAGAAAAAACAAAATGAATGGAAAGAGTGAGTTGTATTTTATATAGTGCATAAAAGTGCAGCCCTGAAAAGTATGCTACGTTTAATTTATGTGTGTCAGCGCTGTGGTAAATGATAAATTGGCGAGCTCTTGGCGTGGATTTGTGGCCAAGCCAGACAGATACTGGACCAAAAAAACACACAAAAAAAAAAACAGCAAACAATTCGAACTACTAATTACACATAAGCTGAAGAGTGAGGGAGATATACAGCGAGAGAGAGAGAGAGCCAAAGTACTTTAAGTGTTTGCTGCATAATCATTTGTTTTTCATAATTAATTGCTCTGGCTCTGGAACATTTTTTTCACATACATCGAAGTGTGTGTGTGTGTGTGTGTGTGTGTTAGTATGTGCAACATGCCCGCAAACATTTCATAATGAATTTTAAGTGTATGCCAGATTTTTTACTGCCATTCGCCTTGTGGCGCTGAGTCTGTGTCGCCGTCTGTCTGTCTGTCTGTCTGTCTGTCTGTCTGTCTGCCTGTCTGTCTGTCCCTCCATTTGTCTGTCCCTTGGTCTTGGCACTGATCCATACCCACAATTTTATGGTGTTAATGAACTTTTCAACAAAGTGCTCACACAACTTTCCAAGTGTGTGTGATTGGCACTACTTGAAATTGGCAGCTGTCGCCTAAATAAATTCTCGAATACTCAAAGAAACTATTTATGAATGTTGAATATCGTATATGCAAAAGAATATTTGAATGTCACTTTAATCCATTTGCAAGATTTCTGCAGGCATGTCATGCCACACAACTGATTAATCTTGCACACAAATTGAATTCGACTGAACTTGCAACGGAAATGAATTTCCGGATGTAATGCAACATCTGTAGTTGTCGCGTTTGTTACACATTTTTGTTGCTGTACTTCTTGTCGTTGTCGTTGTTGTTGTTGTTGTTGGTGCTGACATATACAAAACTTGAACATTTGCAACTATTTGAAAGCATGCACTTTGCATGTTAATAGAAAACAAGTATAGAAATATGTATATTTACTTAAGTATATATACTCGTATATAGAATTTGCCACATAAGTGACGGTGGCATGTGGCATGTGGCGTGTGGCAGATGAAGAGAGACTGCCACTCGTTCTAGTTGGGATTAAATTATGACATGCGTTGCAAGTTGCACGCCAGATTTTATGCACTGCCAGCAAATTTTTGTGCTTATGACGTTGCTTTACAAATTGCATGCGTCGGGGATTGCGTGTGGCAAGCAGCAGCAGAAGCAGTTGCAAGTTGCAAGTAGGGTCGAAGGGGCGTTGTTAACACCTGTCACGCATATCTTGTTACCGTTACCATTACTGTTACTGTTACTGTTGCTGTTGTTGTTGTTAGTCAAGCAGCACGCCATTTTGTGGCAAATGTTAAAGCATTTAAAGCCAGCCAAGCGTCGAGCATCGAAAAAGAAGCGAAAGAGGAGCGACCTCTCCCCAAAGGCAGCAGGCACATCAATTCAACTCGCGCCATTTAACGCTAAAATGCCAAAGCTTCTGTGTACGACACACAAACACACACACACACAAATATACACACACACAATCACATGCAGCACCTGTGAGCGTAATATCTTCCGGCAGCTGCAGCCTGTAACGTAATGGGAAACGTTGGAAGAAGTCAAACGTAGCCACATGCACGTTCGTAAAAATGGCGCCACAGAGAATTATTGCCAATGCAATAAATCTCATGCTTACGTTCTCAGAGACACACACACTCAGAGAGAGATAGAGTAAGAGAGAGAGAGATACACACACATCTACAGTCACCCACTAACCTTCAAAGGCCGCATTGATATCCCGTATATCGTAGCTGCAGACCGCGGAGCCAATCAGTCCATTGGTGTTCGTTGTAAATGTGGCATAGAACTTGCTGTCATCGTTGGGCATCTTGTAAACGGATTGAATTTCGTTAAAGTAGAAGGGAAACTCGCTCGAGATGCTGCAGTTCATACGCGCCTTTAAATAGGTCGCCCAGTTCTGGCTGATCATATATTTGCCACCGCGATCGTTCTTGCACACGCGTGCCACACGCGAATAGACAGCCTTGCCACAGTTGATGTACTCCACGGCGTGTTCCCGAAAGAAAAAGTACACAAAATCACCGATCTCGAAGGAGCCCACAAAGTTCGGTTCTAAAATAAAAGATAATATTGATATATTATAAGAAAGTGCATTTTATTATTACAGATAATTATAATTAAACATTAAATTTAACAACTGATTTTTTAGACAATACTTTCAATTAAACTTACAATTTATTTAAATTTTCATTCATAAATTTTTAGTTGAATCGAAACGAGAAATATTATTTATGTTCTTTACATATTCTTTAACAAATAAAATTTTTTTTTAATTTAAACCATAATTATAAGGTAAAAAAAAGTTAATTATTGTCCTAAGAAACCTAAAAATTAAATGTAATCGTAGTCATTCGTATTTATTTTAAGCGATAATGAATTTGTTTCTTGATTAATTTTTATTTTATAGCAATATGAATTAAATATACAATTTATACTAATTAAATATAAAATTAAACAACTGAATTTATTGACAAAACTTTTAGTTTCTCTAACTAATTATTTAATATATTTTATAAATCGAAATGGGAATTATTATTTCTGGTAATTTAATATTCTTTAAGCGAAAATCAATTCATTTTTTGATTTGTATATATTTCGTAACAATCTGAATTAATTATAAAAAATATAGAAATATATATCTGATAGATTTGTGGAATACTTACTATCTAGTAACTTGGAGTCATATTTGACGGTTCGCTTAAAATTGGCCTCCTTACGACCATTGGTAAAGTTGTACAGATCCGAGCGAAATATTACGGAATCAGCTTTGGTGAACTCGGCATTGGTTCCGGCGTACTGCGAGAATAGTAAGAGGGCAAAGTCAAATGGATTAAACCGTAGTCTGTGCCGGATCGCAGGCAATGCAGGCAAATTAGCGCCAAATATTCGGGAAATTTGATTTTCCAAGGCAAAGGGAAAGCATAACACACACACACACACACACACACACACACACGCTCACACTCACACACAGGCACGCACACAATTACGCGCAAAGTGTAAGCACGTGCCTCAGACCCGATTCACTCTATAGCTTCTCCATCCCTTGCTAAGTGTGTGTGTGTGTGTGTGTGAGTGTGTGCCTCACTCTAATTTAATTTCAGCTGCTTTATTGCGACTCTTTTAAATTTCTTGCCATTTGGCCTCCCAGAACTTTGCTTTCCCCCTAGAAACACCCCTTCCCGCTTCCCACTATGCCTTATGCCTCCTGCCTCCTGCCTCATCTACCATTCCCCAAAGCGCCACCGCTTTCTACTTTCTACTTGGCTTCTCCTTTGCCTTTCCCGCCTTTGCCTTTACTTTACTTTTGTAATTTTATTACAATTGACATTTTTCGTTTTTTTTTTCTTCACTTTTCGTTGTCGTTTTCTTTTTCTTTTTCTTTTCCTTTTATTTTTATTTTTCCTTCCGTCGGCATTTCGACTTGCGAGACTTGGACTTACCAGCGCAGGCAAACCAAAGGGATTTCCGTTTTCCACATAGACGGCGGTTGAGTTGTCAGCGGGATCGTAGGGACACTTGCCAATGCCCAACCCAATGCCGGGCACGTACTGGGATCTGGGTAAATGTGTTAAGTTGGCCTGCGAGAAAGAGATGAAGAAAGGGAAAAAGAGTGGAAGGAGTAAAGCGCATTAGTTGACTTTAATTTTGGCATTCAGTGATGTTTCTGTCGCGTTTCTGCTGTCGGCAAAATTAACTTTCATCTTGACTGACATTCACAATTAGGCAACGACAAAGTCAGACCTTGGTTAAGAGCTCATTTTAGCCATAACTCTTTAAAAGATTCTCTATATACACAGAAAAAAAATCAAGAATTCCGGGCTAAAATTAAGCAGAAGTACGGTAATCCCGAATTCTTATAAGCCAAGTATAATATCAACAATATTTTCATTTTTGGAGTTCTGTAATAATTGTTTTCAATTAGATCAAATAATATAGGCTTCTTTGACTTTTTTATGTTGATTTAATAATATCGCTGTCATTTAATCTACATTTTATCTTAATTTAGGAAGTATATCATTAATACATATTTAAAAAATTCAAATTATAAACTTGATTTTGAAATGGTTTTTTTTTTAGTGCATAAAATACTCACATTTATGACATAATCCTTGGGATTGTGTGCATTCGTTCCACACACGTAGAGTCGGTGTCCATTGAAGTTCATCGGTTGTATGACGCGAATGTGATTCCGGCACTCTACCTTCTTGATGTGTGCCCATCAGTGATGAAGTTCGTGTTTCAATTCATAGTAAAAATAACAGCAATAAGCAACAAAATAATTGTGTTTGTGTTGTGGGGAGATGGACAGATAAAAATGTAAAGGCAATGCATAAGTATCGGGTAACGAGATGAAGGCCAAAATACAAATATTTGCAATACTTGCAAGTTTTTCTTTAAATTTTGCAAGGGATATGGATATGTGCTTGAATGTATACATATAAATAGGTATCAAATATTTATGGCTAGAACGAACCTCTCGCTTGCCCTTGGACACACAGTTCAGGATGTCGGAGCCAGTGGGTTCCAGTATTAATACGTCGCGCTGTAAAGAGATGAAATCTTAAAGTTTTAAACGAGGGCAAACAGCAGACTTGAATATATAATATAAAGTATTTTAAAATAATTCTTGCTCTTTAATTTAGGTCGACACGCTTAACAAATATTCGAAAACTTTATTGAAAGCGTGATAAAAATTTCATGCTTATCAAAAAAAAAAAACGACGCGACAGGCAAAACAACAACGACAACAACAACCACAACAATGGGGACCGAGCAACAATTGAAGATTGTTTGTGTGTGTGTATGTGTGTGTGTGTGTGTGTGTGCATATCGCAAGCGCACAAAACACGTACAATCAAGACGCCCATCTCGTGTGGCTGTATTGTTAAGTGAATGTGTATGTGAATACATACTATTTATGTATGTCTGTGTGTATGTACACTGAAAAAAAAACAAGTTCTAAAATCAAGATTTTGGTCTCTCTTTTGGTCTAAAAAATGCGTCGAGAACATAAAATTCTTAAATTAAAGAACACATCTTGATTTTAAGAACATTTTAAATAAGATCAAGCTATTATTTTAAGAATAAATGGTCTTAAAATGCAAATCAAAAAATAAAAAAATATATAATTATTTTTTATATTTATATTAATAATAAATTTTTTAATTTTGATTTATTAACATATTATTCCATTTTAGTTTTCGTAATCTAATAAATCTTAATTTAATTCCTATTCTTATTTTAAGAACAAAATATTCAAGATGAAAGTTCTTGATTTTAGAAGTTGGTCTTTTTATTCAGTGTATGTATGTATGTGATGCCTGGTGAGGCACTACTGCTGCTTTTTATATTTATTGTTATTTGTTGTAGTTGTTGTCGCTTGTTATTGTTGGTATTTCACTCACGTTGAGCATTTGTTTATTTAATTCGATTTTCGCCTGCACTTGAATTTTGAACGGCAACGCGACGCAAAAAAAAAAAAATAAAACACACAAAAGGCAAAAGAAAAACTTTTTTGGCAATTTTAGCAGCGACTTGGCATTGTCGCACGTTCCCGATAAATGTTCACTTATTTTCTTTTGGCCATGGCAATTGTTAATGTGCATTCCACGGCAAATCAATAAGAACTTATATAGAAATCTGAGAAATGACACACTTTACTCTGGCCATGTGAACACAATATCCTGTCCTGTTGACAGTTTGCCTGCCTCACTGGACACGCCTGCACTTTAAGATGCCATTTGAAGATGCTCGGAAAGAGTGGGAAAGAGTGGGGAAAGGAGGTCCTGTGGCTAAGTGCTGCGATTCAACTTGAAACGCAATTTGTGCGGGCCAAAGTTGAACTGAACGGATCTGGGAGCAAGCACAAATAATTGCTGTTGAAAGCATTTGATGCAACTGGGGCAAAGTGGCGCTAGGATGGCTCAAAAGATGTGGCAAAAAGGCAGCAAAATGGTTCGTCCAGTTCGAATTGCGAATCCAAATGCGAAATGAGAAATGCGAATGCGAAATGCGAATGGCAAGTGGGAAATGCCAATGCCAATGCAATGAACTTGAAACGGAAACGGATATTGATAGTTCAAGACGAAATCATTAAAGTTCAATTGTCCGCCTGCCCATAGACAACTTGGGCATCTAGGCAACTCTCAAGTTCTCTCCCACAGCGGATTTGCAAAGCCAAAGAGAAATAGCCAAATTTTTTCGACAGCGATTTGGCTTGCAGTTCCGAAAATCGTAAATTCCATGAAATACCAAAAAGGTTTTTAATGACTTTTGCCTACTGCGAAAATTCTAAAGTCATTGAGAATTCTTTTAAAAAGTTGTCAAGACTTTCAAATATTTACAAAACACTTTAAATGAATCAAAAAAAAAATATATATATATATATTTTAAATTATTTTGAGCAGCCTAATTCAATTTCAACATTGCAGCAATTTAATTTACAATTTTGCACTTTTTGATTTACATTTTATTGCAATTAAACCATAATTTGATACTGTAATTTACAAAATGTGCGGTTAAATAAATATTATTTGAAAATTGGCAATTCGATATTGAGTTTGCATACAAAAATGAGCCTATAATTGATATTGTCAATCGACTGCAATTTTATTTAGATATGCATGAGTTTTTCCAATTGACCGATTAAATAAGTTCCATTTTTATGATATTTAAAATACTTTTAGTAGATAAACAATTTGTTGTGAAATATTTTAAAATGCATAAATAAATAGAATTCAGAGCAAACCACTTGAAAAAACAGCACATGACAAGCAAATGCGTGTGTGTGTGTGTGTGTGTGTGTGTGTGAGTAAGATTGTGTATACATGTGGGTGTGTGTGAGTGTGTGTGTGTGTATGAAGAGATGTCACAAAGTGCATGAGCTGAGGCAAGCTGGATGAAGCTGAAGCTCGACAAACCACTTTACTGTCTGCCCAGGTGAAAAGCCTGCAAGTGAGTTTAACATATGTGTGTGTATGAAAGCAGGTGTTTGTGTGTGTGTGAGTATGTAGGTGTGTCTGAGTGTGTCAACAACTGCCTGTGTGCCTGTTTTGCCTCCTGTCTGGTGAGCAACACTCAAGTGGCTAAGAGTGTCAGCTTCTCTGTGTATTTTGTCCATTTACATGCGCTATTTATTTCGTATTTTCTCTTTTTTACCTGCAATCAATTGACATTTTGCTTTCACTCTTACTTGTTCTTCTGCTTTAGCTTCTGCTTGTACTTTTACTTAAACTATTTTACTTGGAATGAATGGTTTCACTTACCTCACAGATGGATTGACTGATGTTGCGCAGATTGAGACGAAATATGCGATCCCTGCAACAGATAATGGGAAATATATTACGTCTTGCTTTAGCCGGGGCTTTGTGGGGATCTTATACGGAAATGAAAGTGACACTTGAGTTAATCCCGAGCTCGTGCCCGTGACATACGATAAGTTAATGCTGTGGCAAACAGACGCTGAGGTGGCATCACCATCATTCTGTCTGTTTTGCTGGCAGCAATTGAAATTGACAATTTGCTGTAGTATTCCTATATAAGTATGTATCTGTCGGATCTGTCTGTCTCCCTATCTATCTGAATATATTTTGTGAAAAATGATTTCGTTGCATATGCCACAGACGTAGCACACTTTTAGGCTTTGCCGCACCTGCGGCTGCGTTGCAGTGGCAAGGCTTGCGATTGATCGATTGATTGATTGATTGATATATCGTTGTCGGCGTCAGTGTCGCAATATTGCGTTCATGTTGCTGCAAAACTGTCTGAACTTTAAGCGGCAGCCACATTCACATTCACATTTCCAGTGCCACTTTCGGGCCACTCCAAAGTTGGCAACTCAAAAAAAAAGGGGGAAAAGCCGTCGACGAGTCTCGGTGCTAAAGTGTGTTTTATGTAGTTTCCGGCAGAGTTTTAGGCGCTGTCGCTGGCCCTCAACAACTCAGAACCATTAATCTTCATTTCGGGACTAGGAGGCAGCCACTGATGTTGCCCCGACGACGACCGCTGCCCTCTGTCGGCTGGTAGCTGTGGCTGCGTTGGAAAAATGGCGCTCGAGTCAAGTGGTAATTTTGGTTACTTTGTTTGGCTGCTCCTCCTACTCCTCCTGCCAACTTCACCCACGAGACCGCAACTGTTAAAATGCGGCCATGTTCAAGTTTTGCGGCAGACAAATGAGCAAACGACGGCCATTGTCAAATTGAGCTGGCGAACTACTCCGACCTGGCCTTGCTCTGTCGGGACACGACCCTGCCCCAAGCTAACCCCTCACCCCTCAACCCTACCCTCACCCTCTCTCCGCACGTCAAGCATTAATTCATAATTATGTATGCCGACAGTGTTGCCAACAAACTCAGTCGGCTTGGCGCTTGGACCAAAAATGAAATATGCAGCAGCAAAAGTAGCTGCTACTCCTTCAAATCCACAACCGGAAGTTCGCACAGTCAGACCGGAAGCGTGTAATTATCGCGTGGTGTGTGGTGTGAGGCTCGAGGACATCAAGTGCGCTTTGAACTTGGTCTGCATAGTTGTCCAACCGCTTATAAATCCAACACTTATTCCAAAAACTCATTCTTAGCCTAAAAACCGGATACGGATACGAATACTTACATTGCACCCACGTAGAGCGCATTGTTGCGTTCGTCCATGTAGAAGGTTTTGTAGTGCAACGGGCCGCAGCTAAAGTCCCTGACATGTTCTGTAAAGAGTCCAAGAAAGCAGAGGTTCATATAAATATATATACACAAAATAGAAAAGACATTTCCGTAGGTTTAAAGGTAATTTTTGGATAGCGATCCAAGGTCTTGAGTTAATTAAAGTTCATGCATCTATTAATGAAGCTGTCAGCGACAGCGTGTGTCTGGGGTACAAAAAACTAATTAAACTATTATAATTTAGACATACACACACACACACACAAAGCTAATTTATGGGGCGGCATCAGGCGCAGAATCCAAAAGAAAAGACAAAAGAAGTCATGTATATTCGTAATATGAGTATGAAAGAACAATGCACACACACACTCGTAAACAAACACAACATTGCTGAGGTCCTTGCAGATTTTGACAACGAATGCGGCTAAAATGTCACGTACTCGGAAACATCACGTGCCTCGCGTTCTCCCAAAAATAAATGTTTATATGGCAAGCAGACTTTTCTACTCTTCTACGGTGCGACGGTTCCACGGTTCCACTGTCAATGTCATTAACGATAGATTGAGGCATTTAGCTAAAATTTTTACGACATTAAGTTGTCAACTAATTTGGCGCAATTAGTAAGCAATGGCTGAAGCGTTGAAAAGTAGGCAACTTTTTATTTCAAAGACAAATCCTTTGATGGCAGCGCTAAGAGTCAATTTGTGTTGTTCTTCCTGCGAGTTTCTCTTGCCACTTGCTACTTTCAACTTTGTGTCTCTTTTCAGTCGATGTCAACATCCCAAAATGAAACGACATCTAATGAGCTCCCACTGACAATGGGCCTTTATCGTCCAGCTCCTTAAGCTTATGCAACAGCACGACAACAGCAACAACAACAACAACAAAAACTTGGTAAATAAAATGAAAACATGCTCATTAAAATGAGCAAAGCCTTAGACATTGAGTTGCCCAGTGATTTGCATAATAATACATAATGAATAATAAGTAAGCATCTAAATAGTATTGTCAGTCTCAGAGCTAAGCTCAACTTGGCATGTCAGCTAGCTGACTTGGCCAACTGACTAGTTGACCCTTATGCAAATTGGCAGAACACTGCGACATTTTCATTTAGTAATTTGTAATTTATCTGTGGCATCAACATGACCAACTCTGTACTCTTGTTTCATTCTCAATCTGATTTACAATTATTTATAATTATTAAAAGTCTATTAAATATTCAAATCACAGGAACCATTTCACTGACAGCTTTTACATTACATTTTGAATAATTTAGAATTAAGCACGAAGTTTTCTTTTTCTATTATTTTGATATAAAATTTATAGAATGGCTTATAGTCAAACGTTATTTGGATTAAGTCGTGGTTTCAGGTAAGCTTTGATTTGAGTGTTAAGCGCTTCTTTCTCTATAACTTTCTCTTTTCCTTAGCCACTCGATATGCTCCAAGAGGCAAAAGGAAGTTCCCGGAGTGTCCAATTATCATTGGGCACCGCCGATCGTAAGACACGAATACCGGAATGTTTCAAGCCCAAAGTATAATAAGGTGAGTTATTTAAGGGAATGGGTTCACTTTAAGCATCCCGTTTTTGCAGGGCATGAGTCTCACTCACGAGGAACGACAGAGACTGAATATTTGTGGACTTCTTCCTCCCGCCTATCGAACCATGACTGAACAACTTCACGCTGTGGCAACCAACTTTGCTGCCCAGACAACGGATCTGCATCGTTATATGTACCTGAGAGAGCTGCGAAATCGTCATGAGCGTCTTTATTTCCAGTTTGTCACTGATCACGTCAAGGAGGTGATGCCCATTGTATATACGCCCACTGTGGGCGCGGCCTGTGTGCACTTCAGTTTGTTGCACTTTGCTATTTTGGGAATGTATGTCTGCAAGTTTGACAAGGGTCGCATTGTCGATGTTATCAAGAATTGGCCGGAGAAAGATATTCGTGCCGTTTGCATCACTGATGGCGAGCGGATTCTCGGATTGGGTGATCAGGGGGCCAATGGCATGGGGATTCCCGTGGGCAAACTGGATTTGTACACGGCACTCGGCAAAATACCTCCAGAATTTTTAATGCCGGTTCTTCTGGACGTTGGCACCAACAACAAACAACACTTGGCTGATCCGTTGTATATTGGTGTACGTCAGGAGCGGATTCGGGGAGCAGAGTATGATGAGCTGGTTCAGGAATTAATGGATGCAATTGTCAAATGCTGGGGACCCCAAACACTCATTCACTTCGAGGACTTTGCCACACCGAATGCCTTCAAGTTTATTGAGAAATACAAGGATTGCTATTGCTACTTCAATGACGACATTCAAGGAACAGCAGCCACAGGATTGGCCGGATTCATCGGAGTTGAGCGTATAACAAAGATTCCCCTCGAAGATCATGTCATTTTGTTTGCAGGTGCTGGCAGTGCAGCCATGGGCATTGGTAATCTGGTAATCCAAGAGATCATCAGTCGGGGCTTCAGCGAGGAGGAAGCTGCCGAAAATATCTACATGAGCGACTCTTCAGGTCTATTAACCAAGGATAGAAAGAACGTCTTACCGAGTGCGAAGCCATTTCTTAAAGACATGCCTCCCAACAAAAATCTAGAGGATTTGGTAAAACAATTAAAACCCTCAATAATATTGGGTGCAACAGGCGTGGGCGGACTCTTTACAGAGAACATCATTCGATCTATGGCAAAAAGCCACAAGCGGCCAGCAATTTTCGCAGTTTCAAATCCAACGAGCAAGGCTGAATGCACTGCCGAGCAGGCTTATAATTTCACAGAGGTAAATAAGACATAATTCGTATCTTATCCTTTTCTTCCTTTCACTTTTAAAACGAAATTAATATCTTTGATCTGAGCTTTTAAAGTTCTCTGCTCACATGCATAAATTTAGTACAGTGAAATTTTCTCAGCTATGTTGTGCCCAAATCTCATTCTCCTCGTCCTTACCGTTTGGGCTTCATGAATATCAGTCAGTCAGTCTGTGAGTCAGTCAGTCAGTCAGGACAAACGGTTTCTTATCTATAGATGTGGATTTTACTTTATTGGGCTTATTTTTTTTTTTTAAGTTCCCTTCTAAAACTGAAAAATATGAGAATGTAAAAATATTGGAAGTAATTTAAATCTCTATTGCTATTAGGGTCGTGCTCTGTTCTGTTCTGGCTCTCCCTTCCCACCAGTTGTGTTCAATGGGAAGCGATTTATTCCTGGCCAGGCAAACAACTCTTTTGCATTTCCCGGTGTCGCCTTGGGCGTGATGTGTGCGAAGCCCTTCACCATACCCGATGACTTATTCCTCGTTGTGGCACATACATTGGCCGACTACGTTGTGGAAGAAGATCCGAATACCGAACAGATTTATCCGAGTGCTACAGAATCTTGTGCAGTTGCCCTCATGATTGCTGTTCAGGTGGTGCAGTATTTCATTGACAATGGCATGGCCAATTTGTATCCGATACCCGAGAATATCTGTGAGTTTGTCAAGTGTCATCAGTACTATACGGATTACAAATCATCAGTGGCCTCTACTTGGAAGTATCCCAAACTGCCTGGGCTTCCCTTAACGAAGAAACCTGAGAAGGACTCGAAATCGAGTCCCAAGAAGTAACTTAGTCAGCTATGAAATATTTAAAATAATTTTCGCAGTCGATCAAGACAAACGAATATTAAAATTTTCTTTGTTAAATGCTTTTAATTTGGTGGACCTGCTCGTAAACATGGCATTGTCCAGGAAAGTTCTGACACCATCCTGTTTGGCAGTTGAATGGTAAGTGATTGCAGCATTAAGTTTTGAAAAATAATCTATTTCCATGCCTAGTTCCGTTCGTAACCTGCTACAGATCTGTAAGCATGTGAAACGTTTCACACACTTGGATCTGTACAGCGAAATTTTACATAATAATACAGATGCTCTTATGAATTCCCGCTACAACAAGGTGAGTTTTCTCTGGAAATATTAGTAGGGCTATAAGATATATTCTTTGCTTAGGGTCTGTCGTTTACGATGAGGGAACGTCAACTGTTAAGCATTCATGGACTAATGCCATGTTCAATTCGTCCCATTGAAGAGCAGGTGGAAGTGGCCAAGCTCAACTTTATGGCACGCCACGATCCCCTTGGACAGTATACCTATCTGATGTCCTTGCGACAGCTCCATGAGCGTGTATTCTTCCGCTTCATCCGTGAGCACACGGAATTGACCTTGCCGATCATGTACACGCCAACAGTGGGCAGTGCTGTTACCCTATTCTCCACTGTCTACCGCAGCGGCATGGGCATGTATGTGACCCTTTATGACAAAGGTCACATATTTGATGTCCTCAAGAACTGGCGTGTTCCGAACGTGCGTGGTGTTTGTGTGACGGACGGCGGACGTATACTTGGACTGGGTGATATGGGGGCTAATGGCATGGGCATTGTGTTGGGCAAGCTCTTTCTTTATACGGCACTTGGAGGGGTGCCACCAAACCTCCTCTTGCCCATCACTCTAGATGTGGGCACCGACAACCAGATGCTCCTTGAGGATCCGCATTATGTGGGCGCTCGCTTGGGGAGGATCAAGGGCGCTGAATACGATGACTTTGTGGAGGAATTCATGCAGGCAGTTGTGAAATGCTTTGGCGACGATACCTTAATACACTTCGAGGACTTTGCCACGCCGAATGCTTACAAATTCCTCCGGAAGTACCAGCACAAGTATAGCTATTTTAATGATGACATTCAAGGTACATCCGCTATTGGTTTGGCCGGCTTTCTGGCGGCCGAGCGTCTCTTGAAGTATAAACTCGAGGATCAAGTGTTTCTATTTATTGGAGCGGGCAGTGCTGCCATTGGCATTGCGAATCTCCTAGTCAGGGAGCTGACATCACGTGGTCTCAACAAAGAGAAGGCATGCAGCAATATCTACGTGGTTGAGATGCACGGACTCCTCACGACAAAGTCAAAGGGATTGAACGAAGACACATCCCAATTTGCAAAAGATATTGAACCGATTGCCAATCTGGAGGAGGTTGTGGATAAACTAAAGCCTGCTATACTCCTTGCTGCCACAGGAACGGCGGGTATAATCAGCGAGAAAGTGCTGCGTCTGATGGCCCAGCATAATGAGAGACCAGTTGTCTTTGCCCTCTCAAATCCCACCTCCAATGCGGAGTGTACTGCCGAGCAGGCATTTCACCATACTGAGGTGGGTAGCAAATGGAACCATTATAAATGTATGTTTCTTAATACAATCTTTTTGCAGGGTCGTGTGATATTCAGCTCGGGATCCCCTTTTCCTCCGGTAGTCGTAAATGGGAAGCGTTTCACAACCGGTCAGGCGAACAATTGCCTCGCATTTCCCGGCATCGCACTCGGAGCACTCAGCATGCGGGCTCGACACCTTCCAGACGAGATTTACCTGAATGTGGCTCACGTTCTGGCAAACTATCCATCTGAGGAGAGTCTACAGACCGGCAATTTATATCCCTTGATAAGTGAGGTCAATGATCTGTCCTTTGCTGTTGCCATGAGTGTGGCCGATTTTCTAGATAAAAACAGTGAGTATCATTTAAATTATTGACTCTTATTATTTTAAGAGTAACGGTAATCCCATGCAGATCTTTCCAATTTACATCCAATGCCCAAGGATGTCTGCAAGTTTATGCACAACTATATGTACAGGCTCTCTTATGGACCGTCACTACCCAAGACTTGGAATTATCCACCATTTAAACGTATTTCACGTCCTAAAAAGTCATAATTCATTTCGACGTAGTCTTCAATGAGACTAGAGGTTAGTCTGACTAGCCTCAATATCAATTCTTAATTTTAGTATTATCGAAATTGTCTTTGTATATTTCAAAATTAAATTTGAAAATCTTTTTATATTTTAATCTCAACCCATTTACACTTCAGCAGTTTTATACTTAAGATAGCTTGATTGTTTGTCTCAGTGTACACGTCGGAACAAGGGCAACATGAAGCGACCCAAATAGCGGCAGGAAAATGTTGGGCATTTTAACGTCATTATTGTCTGTCAGCGCGACATTGACATATGTATGCATACCCATGCTGTAAGTGTATGTGTATGTGTGTGAGAGTGCGAGTGTGTTTGTGTGTGTGTGTGTGTGTGTGTGTGTGTATGTGTATGTGTTGCTGTTTTGCATATAAAATGAGACGAAATGTGTGTGCTCACCAAAAATGTCAATCAATTTTTTAAACGTCCTGCGTACAGACATATTTGCTTTGCCGGTCTTCTTTAGCCCCTCTCTCTCTCTCCTCTTGCTCTATCTCTCTATATATATTTTTTTTTCTCTCTTTCTCTCTTTCTCTATCAGAGTGTGCCAGGACATGCATGCATTAAAAAGCAATTGGTGTTAAAGGAGCAGTCACGTTGTCTGCCTGTCTATCAGCTTGGCAAGCGGCACCTTTGACTCTCTCTCTCTCTCTCTTCCTCTCTCTCTCTCTCTTCCTCTCTCTCTCTCTCTCTCTCTATTTCTTTCTCTCTTACTATCCCTCTGCCCCTCGTCTATGTCAGACCCTATCCCAACAACTGGTGTGAAAAGGACACATACGCACACAAACACACACAATAACCGTAAATATATATACAAAAGAAGAAGGCGACTGGCACAAAAAAGAGGAAAATGTAAAATCATTTTCTTCAACTGACAGCTGTCAAAATATTTGCTCTCTGTCAACGCGCTGCGTTGTTGTGTCTTCGATTTTCCATCCATCTACATACTAAATGCGAATGTGTGTGAGTGTGTCTGTGTGTGTGTGTGTGTGTGTGTGTGTGTTCTCACTGTAAATTTCATTTTAATATTCATTACTTCACACTATAATGCTAAAGGTTATCACTGACCGAAATCAACTGTGCTTTGGGTTTTTTCCCACTCACTCATATTCCATTTTCCATTTGACCTTTATTTTCTGACGGTTTGCTTTAACAAAATGTAGTTGATCGTAAGCAGACAATATGCAAATCTCTAGCTACAAAAAAGAAACCCTACAAGTGGTTAGTCTCCCTCCACCCCCACCCCCTCGACTGAAGCTGTTGGTTCCGCTCAGTTCAGTTGCCATGGCTTATAGAATTTAATTGCCTATAAAAAACTGTGTGGCTTGTGCAACGGCGGGGCAGACAAGTCGTAAATTTTGAGTGTTCCCCTCCACAAGCCGCAACTGCTGCTATGGCCGCCATCGATAAGTGCTTAAATCTAAATACCAGTGTCAAAGGTTAAGCTCTATCCGCGTAGATTATGTGCTGCGTCAGCATATAAATTTCATGGCGATATGAAGTAAGTATTTGGGTCGATGGCAGCTGAGATACGCCTTGGCCTGGACTCTGAACAAAACAAGCTAAAGTTAAATCGAATGCGAATGATTTAACCCATATTTTAATACAAATATATATAATGCATAGGCTAAATGACCTCAGTTGTATGAAAAAGTAGTCTTAGAAAATTGTATGTTTTTGACAAGGACAAGGATAAGTTAAGCAGAACCAAACAGTCAAATGCGCCTACAAAAACATAGATTAACCAAAAAAATTTAACACTGATATATCAAAAAATTAATACGAAAAAACGAGCATTACAACTACACACAAATAATGTTATTTTTAAAAAACCATTTAGTATTAAAGAGCAGACTGTTTACTTGGTCCTAGAACAAACCCTATGACTTTACCTACTATATATATAGTAATTACACCATGATTTGAACCAAACGCAAGTCGAGTGCAAGAAGGAATCAAATGCGATTGCTTTTCTATGCACGGCATAAACGGAAAACTTCCCTTGGGCTTAAACTGGGTCGTATATTTAAATATGCAAATGCTGTTTACTGCTCTTGTTGTTGTTGTGGTGCGTGCAAAGCCAACAAATGTGTAATTAGATGTGAATCCCTTGCGCTATTGCATTGCGTATACGCAATGTCGTGCACTCAAAATCTACTCAAACTTAGCCATTATTATCTTAGCTGGGTCAAAACTGAACTCTTACTGACTGTATAGAGTCGATAAGTAGCCACAATAAACACAAAAGCCTAAGAAGGCATTTGCCTTTGCCTCGGCGACTGCTGCTACTTCATCTTTTTGAAGATTTTCATTTATCTGCTGGCAAACGTTTCAGCACAGAGATAACGCACACACACACACACACACACACACACAGGATAACAACAAGGGTCATGGGACAAGGGCGCAAAAGAAGTACAAAAAATAATGCCGCACTTAAATCCATTTAAGCGAATTTTTCAAGCATTAAATTTGCGTTTACGTTACGTATACTTAACTTCCAACGGCAACAGCTCCCAAACTGCCAACAGACAGACAACAGAGCCAGGCTCGCAAACTGGCAAACTGGCAACTGACGGCAGGTAAAAATTGCCGAAGCGCTAAGAAAAATTCACGTAAATTTTTCTTTTTCTTTTTTGTTTTTATTCTGCCTTTGGTTTGGGCTTTGCCTTGGTAAGAGCACTGAAAACGTATTTGCATCATTTGTTTTAGTCTCCAAGGCGCTCTCACACCTCATGTTCTGGCCAATGCATTTGGTTTGGCCAACAGAGTATCTATGTGTGTGTATGTGTGTATTTTACTTAGGCTCACACAGACATTAATGGCCAAGCAGCAGACGCACTCATGCGTTTGCAGTTCTCCGGAATTCCTTACCAAACGTTCTGTTTTGCTGCGTTGTTCATTGTTGTATTTTGTGGCCATGCAAATGACTTGCCACACCCATTCCGCCCAGCAACCATGTCTTGCCACAGTTGTGTGTTGTTGTTTTCTTTTCTTTCTTATCTCTGCTTTGCATGCCGCTCTCTGTTTTGGGGTTACCAGACGAACTGAGTCAGCACTTGATTTTTATTTGATTTTACTTCACTTTCTGGCAGCTTTTCTATCTCCCTCTCTCTCTCTCTCTCTCTCTCTCTCTCTCTCTCTCTCTCTCTTTCTTGCTCATGCTGCCTCTCTGAAGAATGCGACATTTTTTATGGCATTAATTTTACAATGATTGAAGCTTGCAACACAGCCAACATCCAAATGTTGAAGCTAGTGAGCTGCAAGCGCCAAGTTAATGGCATAGAATGACAGCAATGCTAGAGTGTGGCAGAGTCAACTTTATTAAGACAAATGCCACTGCGGCAATTGGCAAGACAACAACAGAAAGCAATTACTCTATGAAAATAGCAAAGAAAATCAGTTCAGTTCAGCTCAGTTCTGTTCAGTTTTCAGTCTACAAATGGCAATGTTGTCGCAGAGGCAACACCAGGTGTTGACACATTTCAGACTTGACTCGACTTGGCTTCCTTATGCCTTATGCCAAGGCAGGGACTGACTCGGACGGACTCGGGACTCAGGAATCCTTCGAGTCGGATGCGTGGCTTTGTTTTCATTACTTTCCTCCTGACACTTGGAGTGGGAAGTCGGACTCTCAACCTGCTGCAACTTGTCAGCTGAGACAGTGTCTGATAAGCTAATAAAAAATAAAATCCAATAAAATTCCTTTTCAAGGCGCTTCATTTTTCATAATTACAAAAGGAATTTTGCGCTTGCAATGAATTAATATACAAAGTTTTTAAATTGAATATAATTATAAAAAAAATTAAATGCTTCAGTCAGGCAATTTAAAGTGCGTTTAAGGTGAAACCATTTCAGGTGTTTAACTGTAGACAATTTAAATTAAATTTAGTAAACTAAAATTTAGATAATAGAAATTAAATAGATAAAATTTATATTAGAATACAAATTAGACATTTAATGTCATAATAATTAAAAATAAAAATATATGAACTACTGCTTAAATGTTTAAAAAAAATGGTAATTGTCTATTATATGGGCCTCATCTCAAAAACTAAAAAGAAAAAAACCACAAATAGGGGGTGAATTATGAGGAATTTAGCAAAAAAAATTAGATTGGGGACTCAATTGGTTTATTTTTAAAAAATCTTTGAAGTTTCCATACAAAATGAACTATTTTATTGTAAATAGTGTTGGTAAACGGACCACAATAATGACAAGTTGCACAAAACAACAATAAAATACTTCATTTTGTATGGAAACTTTAGGGATTTTTTAAAAATAAACCAATTGAGTCCCCAATCTAATTTTTTTTGCTAAATTCATCATAAATCACCCCCTATTTGTGGTTTTTTTTTTTTTAGTTTTTGAGATGAGGCCCATATAATAGACATTTACCAAAAAAATTAAATGCTTCAGTCACAAAATATAAAGTGCGTTTAAGGTGACACCATTTCCGATGCTAAACTGTAGACAATTTAAATTAAATTTAGTAAGATAAAATTAAGATAATAAAAATTAAATAAACAAAATTTAAATTAGAATACAAATTAGACATTTAATGTCATAATATTTAAAAATAAAATTATATGAACTACTGTTAAAAAAATTAAATGCTTCAGTCACAAAATTTTAAGTGCTTAAAGCTGACACTATTTCAGATGTTAAACTGTAGACAATTTAAATTAAATTTAGTGAGATAAAATTAAGATATTAGAAATTAAATAGATTAAATTATAATTTGAATAAGATAACAAATTAGACAGGTAAAATACTTAAATATTATTAAGAATAATAAAATATAAAGTAAGATTTAAAATTGCCTTAAATTAAAGTGAGTGAGTGTGTGTGTCTAGATGTGTATGTCTGTGTGTGTGTGTGTGTGTGTTGTATTTAAGTTGCATTAGCCAGCTGACGGTGTTGTTGCTTTAAGTTTGCCTTTGGTGCTCCATGCATCAGGCTTATCTAGTCCAGCAGAAGAAAATGTCGCACAAATCTCGGACCATTTGGCAAAGTCAGTTCTGGGTCCATTCGCTATCGTTGCATGCAACAGAGGACAGACGACAGGCGACAGCATGTGGCAAATGTAGAAATGTCTGTTCGATATTTAACAGCTTCCAGTTGAGCGCGCCGTTAGCCATATGCAAAGTGTGAGCCAACTGCCTGTTGGCTTAGATTTAGCTTTGCCGTTGGCAAGTTTGCTCAGCGCTTTGTTCGAGTACATCAGCTTTTTGCCGCAATATATATAAAAATGTAAATGTGTGAGTACACACACACTCTCTCTTTCTCTTTCTCTTTATCTGTATTTGTATGTCTTTGTCTATCTGTATGTAAGTGTAAAAACAACAAACGTTTGGTACAAATAGCTGGCGCACTGTAAAAATCCAGTCAGGTAAACAGTTGGCCAATCTGACGAGCAGAGGGACCCAGAAAGGAGCACAAGGACGAAAACAAGAGAGAGAGCGAGACGGAAGAGGCGAGAGATAGAGCAGTAAGCACCTGGCATTTGTGTTGAGCACGTTCGTACCTTATGTGGGATTTAGTTTTAGACTTCATTTTACTGCTACCAGCAGGAGAACAAGTACGAATACGAGTACGAGTACGAGTATGCTGCGCTTTTGGTTTCATTTTGCCTGGTTTGCTTTTGCTTTTGCTTTTGCCTTTGGCTTGCTTCTTTATGCCATTTTATGATGGCCGCAAAACCGTGCCGTAAAAAGCAGCGATATAGCGAGCAAAAGAGCGAAGAGAGAGAGAGAGAGAGAGAGAGAGAGAGAGAGAGAGAAAGAGAGAGTGGAGTAGAGAGGTAGAAAGATGTATAGTAAAATAAAGCCATAGACAAGCAGTTCGCCTGCCATCACTTGAGCCAAATACACAAAGAGAAACATGTGCACACACACACACATACACACATACAAAGAAGCCAGCATTAAGATATAGTTCATACACATAATGCACAACAGGCTGAGGCAGTGACAGTCACTGTGCCAGAGAGTGTCACAGTGTGGCAGTCAGACAATGCTGTAATCTAAAAAATAACACAAACGTGCAATTGTGTTGTTCTAAATGCGAACAGTGTAGAGTCCCGAGACGGAATAACGTGGGAATATATTACAAGTTGGCTGCCGCCATTAGCCAGAAGTATGTCAGTGTCCTGTAGTCCGTGTCCTGTGTCTGTGGAGTCATCTTAAAGCAGTCTAAATATTTAATAAGGCGCCAAAAGATGCTGAGGCCTTGTGCCAACACTTGGCTCATTTGGCTTTCATCAGAGATCGCCAGTTGTGCACAACTGGGAAATAAAGCGAGTCAGTCAATTAGGAATGAGCAGAGACAACAGACAGGCCAAGGCTGAGGCTGAGACGCTCAACTGTTAGCCATGGCCATAAAAGCAGTTGGTTAGCTGCACACAAATCAAGCCTGCAACGTGTGCAACTTTAAGTCCGATTGCAGTTGGCCAAACAAACTATATAATTCAGCAGAAAATTGTATATCTTCATCTTGGTAGAGTCAGCGAATCATGTGTGTAAGTGTGTGTATGTGTGTGTGTAGTGTGTGGTGTGTGTGTGTGTGCAACTGCAAGAGGAAACATTAGCAAGTCTAGACACCTACGTCATGCGTCATGGCAGCCCAAAAACGTGAGCAGGAAGCGCGCTGATGTAAAAAGAAACCCAAAAATTGAGACGTCAAGCAGACGAGAACGTGGAACGACAGTCAGACAGTTAGACCGACAGACTGACAGACCGACAGATCGACAGCAAGAGGCCATGGCCACGAAAGTCAGAGTCTCAAAGCCAGAGGCGGCTGCCTGCAGTCAAATGGCAAATGGGAAATGCATTGCGTCCAATTCGCTGTTGCCGTTTTCTGAGTTGCACCCGAAGGAGATGCCGGAACGGAGTCTGGCTGCTGTTTGAACCCTTGGCTTGTTTAATATGCTGAAAAATACGCGTCCCGACTTCCTGAAGTCTTTCCTCAACGCTTTTTGTGCCCCATTTCCTTGTGCTGTCTGTAGTCTGTAGTCGATGGCTTCTCTCGGTTCTGGGCTGCTGCACTTTGACACATGTAAGTAAAATGTCGGCTCAGACATGCACACACATGCCTGAGTTCCCTCTACACACAC
Source organism: Drosophila falleni (assembly GCA_035045575.1). NCBI lineage: Eukaryota > Metazoa > Arthropoda > Insecta > Diptera > Drosophilidae > Drosophila > Drosophila falleni. Next base: position 4,876,997 of record JAWNOV010000089.1, on the reverse strand, counting down.
TCACACACACACACCATATCGAAATAAATTTAGCAAAGTTTAATATTAGTGCAATTTCAGAACGATCTTAACTAAATATATGTATGTATGCAAAAATTCTCCATCGAAGCATGTTTAATTACGTCGCATAATTGGAATTCAATATCAGACCGCGTGTGGAGCGATATTTGAATAAAACCACATGGCCAGCTATAGTTACATACCAGTTTTAGTTGAAAGCCATTGAAAATTCATGAAAACGCCAAGCATGATAAAAATTTTCCAATTACCGATTTTACATATTTCAAAACCTGAACATAAATATTTATACCGAAAATTTATGAAAACTAAACGTGTGCAAAGATACCATACCATACTCTTCACACGGGAAACTACCAGAGTGAGATAGGAAAAGAGAGAGAGAGAGAGAGACATAGGGAAAGAAAAAGCAAAGAGAGGAAGCGGGAGAGAAGGAAGAAGCGGTTTAGTGCATGCAGTGCACACACTCCCACACACACACACACACACTCCATAAATGGCCCTACATATTTGCATGCATGCACTGACAAAAATAGTCACGGCTCTAAAATTAGAATTTTATTTTATGAAATTGATTTATAAAAAAACCTCTTTTCTCTTTTCTATAATTTTGGAATAATAAAATAATTTTTAATAATTGTAGTTTAAATGAATAACAATAATATTGAATCTATTGGATCAGCTGACAAAACAATTCTTGTTAATTATTTAACTCCACTTCTTTTGGAATATAATAATATGTTTAAAATATAATATTTAAGAAATTTATTTATCTTAATTGATTTACTATCTTTTTATTATATTTGTAGCTAGTTTTTCTCACTGCACCTGATATGGTTGTTAGCTTTGGCAGTGCTTTCGGCTTTCAGCTCAACCCCAAAGCAAATACAATGTAACACGATGGCTGAGCACAGGGAAAGCAACATTACAACAGCAACAACAACAACAACTCCGACAACGACAACTCCGACAACGACAACTACGTTGCATATTTTTAGGTGATTTGAATTTTTAAGAGCGTAGTAAATTTTTTTATATCCCTGGGGTTATGTGTCACTGCACTGCACTCTTCACTCTCCATTTGCCCTGTCCTTCCCCTTCGCCTTTCCCCCTTTCTTTTTTATCATCGGCTCTGATTGCGCTGCTGCTGTGTTTAGCTATAAACTGTGCAACACTTACGCTTGCTTAGCTAGCAAATGGTGTTGCAACGGTTTACACTTTCACTCGGTCACACCCTCTCTTACCACCCCCCAACCCCTATACCTGCCACAAGTTGAACCTGCTGCAAGTGCATAACTGCTGACTGAATGAGCACTTGTGACATTGACATAATACAGCTACTCGAATACTGTGTGCCCTCATTTCATATAGCATACTTTCTGTCTTCTTTTTTCTCTCTCTCTTTCTCAATTACTCTCCCTCTCTCTTTCTCTCTCTTTGATAGGACTGTTAAATGAGCGTTGCACTCGTTGTACTCTTGTGCACGCCTACACGAAATGGCATTTTAATTGTTGCAGCGACCCTCGCACTTTACGCTGATTTCCCACAGCTCAAATGCCTCTTCACACACACACACACACACACACACACACCCACACATACATAGCTGTAGACTTTCGCAATTGCCAGCAATTTGTATTGTGGCACTAAACAAGCTGCCCCGCACCTGACTGCGTTACAAGAGCTAATTAATCTTCGCCGTCAGCCATGTGCCAGGTGATATGAAGTGCACCACCACCCCCACCCCCTTACCACCCCCCCCCCTTCACCCTCTCCTGTTCGTCTAAAGGTCGACAGCCGGACTGCGTAGCCTGGCATATTCTGGCAGCTTATTTCCGTCATTAATTAAATTACGCAAAAATGTTCAAAAGCACATAAATCAGACGGCGTCATTCGGGACTCCAGTTGTTGCCACTGCCACTGCTACTAAAAATTGTTGCCACCGTGGCAAGCTGTTTGCTTTTTTAGTGCCCTTTCGGGACGACTATAAATATTTATGCACCATGCCACACGCTCTCTCTCGCCAAGTGAACGCGTCAAGAACTTCAAGTCGAAGTTGCGCCGGCCGCTCCCTTGATTACTGTCTGCCACAGGAGCAACAACAACACGGCACCACCGCACCACCGCATCACCGCACCACAACGCACCGCACAGATAAACTCATTTAAATGTTAATGCAACGAACAGGCAAAAGTTGCCTCTAAGAACAGCTCGCATTGCATGCATTCCATTTCCCTTTTCCCATTTCCCTTTATCCTATTTTCCACTTCTTTCCCCATCAACTGCGGAAGGGTGGAGGCTGTTGACGGTGGTGAATCTACTTCATATATATATCTATATCTATATCTATACCCATAACCATATCTATCTATCTATAAAACAACTTTTGCCTGTCTTGAAACAACATGTTACATAGTTTAATAACTGCAACAATGTGTTTAACCCCTCAATGGCTGCGGGGGTGGGTGAGGGTGTGTGTAAGGGTGCAGGGTGGTGCGCTGTGGTCTGCATGTTAATTAAGTGGAAAAATGTCTGCTCTGAATTTTTTTCAGGGCGGCAGCTTGCTTTAAGGGTAACTCAGAGTCAGCATAATGAAAAATCATAAATAATTGAATCATGCACAATTCCAAGTTTTATGTAACAATAATTACACCTACAGATGTCTACAAACTTCATCAACACAACAATGTTGAAGCTAAAGAGCAGAAATATCAATCTGATACTTTGTTAACAAATTTAAAGACTTTAAATTGTTTGCCAGTCGCTGGAAAAAGTTGCTTGATTTTTAAAATTGTTTTCAAATACTTTCAAGCTATTTTTGCCTGTGTTGATAGAATGCTCTTAGACAATTTCATGATATTTTAAATTATTTTAAACTCTGACAAAGAAGATTAGCTGCGGAAAGTAAAAATTAAGCTAAAGTGAACTAAAATCGACTAGACAGTAAGAGTCAAGAAAATTAATTGTATCTGATAACTATTGTCTAATTTAAAACTTTGATTTTGCAACTTTACAAGGTATTTATTCTTTTAAGCGCAATTTAAATTAAGCTTTTTGCTAAGAAATCAAGATAAATTTAGACAAGACTTCATCAAAGTATTCAAGCTGCATTTTTTTAATTTTCCAGACCATTTGCTCTCTTCTTACTCTCTTCCAACTCCAAGTCGGAATGAACCTCTTCAGGATATTTGTTTATAACACATTTGCGCATCGTAATAATAACCCACATTTCCAGGCAAATGGCAAAGACATTTCGTGAGTGAGCTGACAGCCATTAACCTGTTAATGCTGCAATTATGCGGCAGAAATAATGTTGTTATTCTTTTGCTTTTGCCTTTTGCCATTTCTTTTCCTTTTGCTTTGCTAGGGAAAATGATGAGCTGAGGAAAAGTGCCATAAATAGGGGCGCATTATTAAAGTTGGCAAACTGAAACTGTGCGTTAAAATAGCACTGCATAATGACAGTCAGGCAGGAGATACAAATACCCGTAACACAGTAACAAAGTAACTCAACTAGAGGAGGTGTAAGTCTGTGTGTGTCTGTTGGTGTGTGTGAGTGTGGCAAACAAGCTGGCAACATAAATACAAAGAGAGCACAAAGTATAACAGCAATGGCAAGTTTAATTACCCACATTGTAGCAACATTTCTTGAATGCAAATAAAGTTACAAGTTTCACTCCAAAGGGATAACAGAGGTAGTCTCTCCTTCCTCTCCCTCCCCCTCTCATTCGACATTTGTTCTCAGTTTAATTGGCTTAAATATAAGGTAAATATGATGGGCTTTCATGCGTGTTTAAGTACTCTCTGCATGCACTCCATTTCCCTTATTAAGCGACGACTGTAATTGCATTCTGTTCCTCGTGCTGGACAGGGTCAACTTTAGGATTGCATGACGTCTGATTTATGTCATAAAAATCGTAAAAACGTAAACAGAAAAATAGTATGTATAAAAATAAAGAAATATAATCATAATAAAAGGCAGAACGAGGCAAAGGTGTGCCACAAAAATGATATTCTTTGAGGCGCCTTATTTATAATAATATTACGACTTTTCATATACTTCTTACGAATGCGACTCCGACTTTACTCCGAGTCCAAGTCCAAGTCTCAGCTGGCAGCCATAAATCATGAGGCTTGTTTGGCGTTAAACTTGTCTCGTCCTTTTTCTTCGTTTACTCATTAGATTTGGTCGCTTTCGTTCTGTCGCCGTGTCGCTTTGTCGCCTTTGTACGAATAAAACCAACAAAACACAGCACATAATAATATGCTTATTTCAGGATACACCTTTTGTGTCAACGCCAGAGAAATCATTTCATCTCTCTATCACACACACTCTCTCTCTCTCTCTCTCTCTCTTCTGTTCTTATTGCTGCTCTGCATTGTCAGCAATTCGGTGGCTGAACAAAACCAACAGCAACAACAACAACAATGCCTCTGGCGCTATTGTGGCAAGCGGCGTTGATTGGCAGCGGGTCGCGTGTGGCATGTGGCATGTGGCAGGTAGGCGACACGAGGCGACGCTTGGAGGGTGGCGAGTGGTGTTGGCCTGTTATTTTCTTAATTTTCAACACGTTTGCTTCTTTTCGACTTGATTATCCTTTTGCTCGAAAACGGAAACTGAAGTAGCACAAGACGCGCCAGCAAACCAAACGAATTGCGACACAAAGGCGTATCTATTTCGTGACAAAAGGCAACTTTACTCACTGCCTATGTGTGTGTGTGTGTGGGCTGCGGCTTTGTTGCCTACTTTTGGCAGCCAACCTACATGTATTTACACCTGAAAGTATGCTAACGTCTTGCAGCACGCACATTACGCGTCGCACCTTCCAGCTATCCTCACTCGGGTTTCACTTCTCGTTCTCGCACTCGCACTTCTCGTATGCGCATAACTTTGCACCTCGACCAGACACCATCGGCCATTAGGGATGAGCAATGCTTATTTATATAACTATTGACAGTCACAGTAACGAGTTATCAAAAAAAAATTGACTATCAGATGTGTTGTACACATCTCTAACAGCGTCAAAGCTACTCAAAAGCAATTGTTCACGTTCCTTAAAACAAGCAAGCATTGCTTTTAAATGTCTAAAAAATTGTTGAGAGATTTGGCAAAATGAAATATTTATTGAATTAAATCAAACTTATTTTTAAATTGAATAAAAATGTATAAAATAATTTTGTTTTAATTTTGTAAACTGTACAAAATATTCCTCAACATTATAGTCAGGGGTTATTTTAATAAGTTATCACTCCGAATTCCGATCTATTATATTTTATCACTAAGCAAATAACCTATTATTTGCTTAGTGATTTTATTCAATCTTAACCGGGCGGCGTCGTTTCTAAAAGTGACGCTGGCTGCATTTTCCAATCCAATGATGCATTCTTAAGCTAACTCCCATTTACGCTAGAGGGCGCTTTATAGCAATCGATAAATGATTAATTATATTTACAGTGCGATAAATATAATTAATAAATAATACTGTTTACAATGTAATACAATCTTACATACTACTTTTGACTATGTGTAAATATTACTACAACATAAAAATGTTGTTGAAACTAGAAGAAAGCCGATTTTTTTAACTTCGAAAATATGTTCAAAAAAACTAAGTCTCTGACATTTGAGGAACACCGACATTTCGAACGCTTGTTTTCAAAAGCAGTTCTCTTAAAAAAACTCTAGGGATTTCTAAAACACAACTGTATAAAAAAATAATTCTATACTTTTCTCCTGTTAGACTACTTTACTTTTTTAAATCGATTTCATTTGTATTGATTTTGGCTTATCAAAAATTGTAGCTTCACCTGCTAAACGTGTGAACGTGACTGCGAAGTTTACCGCTTTTCTGCCCATCTCTATTGACCAATCATAAGACATACTGGCATTCTTGGCCATAGAACAGGCAACTTGAGTCGCAGTCATGTGCGTGCTGTCGTCTTATGACAGAAGTTATTCAACTGCCAGCTGTCGCCCACTGCCACGCCCATTACAGCATTAAAGGCAACTTAAATATTTGCAGAATGTGGTTAAGTTGGACAGCTTTAAGTCCAGCTAGCAGCTTCCTTGACTTGGCCAATTTAGTTACAGCGACGCGTGGCCTAAATTGTTTTAAATTACAAGGCGGCCATTAAAGTGAGGCCGTTAATCCTGCGGGCAAACACAGACAAACACACACACACATATACAAGTAACTATGCAGTACATAGCTCACACACACACACACACAGATAGAGAGTGAGCGAGACATATGTACACAGTTACATATGTACACACCGTCAGGTATTTCCGGCAGCTCATTTCCGTTTCACCTCAATTGGGTAAATGTAAACCCAAAAAAAAAAAAATATATACATAAAAAAGTAAAACAACAACAAGGCTAAAAGCAAAGCTGCAAAACCAAGCAAAAATAAATATAGAAAGCAAAACATAAAAAAAAGCAAAGAGGGAGTGGGAGAGAGAGAGAAAAGGAAAGTACAAAAGGGCGGTCGAGCCCACATGCAATGCCATAACTAGACGCAGCAGGTTTCCCCCTCAATGGCTGCCACAAAGAAGGGTGCATAAATTAAGGCTGAGCCAAAACGTCGCGACGCGTCGCCAAGTTGCAGTTGACCGTAGTCAGGAGACGGAAGACGGGAGATGGCAACAGATACAAGTAGCTTTGTGGCAATGTTGAGGCCAAGCAGCCAATGTTGTGCCGTCTTGCGGCAAAATTTAAAGACAGCAACTCAGCAGACAGTAGACTGAAGACAGTAGACAGGGGGTAGACAGGGGAACGGCACTTGTGCAACACCTCAGCATTTATTTGTGGCAGAGAATTTAAATTTCAAAGCACATTGCATACTTGCAGGCGTCAGCATTATATAGAGGTGTGGGTGTGTGTGTGTGGTGGCAAGAACACCCCTCAAATTAGCGTCGCTTCCCTTTCGGTTTTATGTGTTTACCTTTTATGATTGCTAGCCGGCTGTTGTTGTTTTTGCGGCTATGCTATACTACACTTTAGACTTTAGACATTAGACTTTATTTTGGCAACACCCTCCGTGGCATGGCAATGGCAAAAAGTGTGGCAAATTGCGCGCACACACACACACACACACACACACATGCAGACAGTGTAACACACTGCAAAAGGAAATTTGGACGAAATTGCGCGGTAATTGCAACCGCTAAATTTCACTTTTGTTTCCCACTTGCCACACTCCACACTCCGCTTTTTGAGTTGCGCCATGTGTGCTATGACTGTGGCTATATCTCTAGCAATAGCTATAGCTATAGCTATAGCTTCGACTCTGGCGCAGTACAGCAGAAATTGAGCAGTAACAAAAAAGAGAATTATGCGGCAACAGAGCGTGTCGGGTCTCTGCCTCTGCCTCAGTTCAGTTCACCTCAACTCACACCATGCCACACTGTACTACACCACACCGCATGGCCGGGCAGTTTTCATTTTTAAATTGGCGGTTTTATGTGTGTGTGTCTACACCCACACACACCAACACACACACATAGACAGAGGCTCACCCTCAGTTTTCTCTCTTGGTTATGCGCATTACCAAATTTTTATTGCACACTTTTGTGCGCTATTGCAATTTAATGTGCCCCAGCCAAACAGACGTTCCACATGCGGTTTTGATGCTCCACGCATAATTTAAGCATGGGCAACAAAAACCGAGCACAAAATACACGCTCAGACTGAGATTTACGTTTTTCATATTTCAACCACATTTGACATTCGAAATGTGCGCAAATTTGTTGCGCCTCCCACAAACAAAATTCTTGTATATATTTTTTATTTAAACGAATGTCGCATTAGACACGTGTCACTGTGGTTGTTGTTGTTGTTGTTGTTGCTGTTGTTGTTGTTGTTTCAGTTGACATTTGTTGGCATTTTATTGCAGTCGTCTTCATTTCGTGTTTGAAAACGCCCTTGAAATGTGCTTTGTTTATCATAAAGTCAGGCGTCACATTGTTGTTGTTTTTTTTTGTTGTTGTTGTTGTTATTGTCATCGTTGTCATATACAATAAATTAAGGCATAAATAGAGTGCATAATATCGGCATTGATTTCGTTCGTTTGCATGTCTATTTGCATATTCGTGCTGGCGCAGGCAACGCTGCGTATACGTAATAAATAGTTTTGCCTGCCTTGCGACAGCAGCCTTCTTAGCAACTTGCCAACTTGCCACACATGCAACAGAGATACAAAAACGTTACTTCATTGCCAGTTGCCAGTCGGCCTTTTTGCATTTATGCCACTTTATTTATGTGTGTGGTCGTGTGCGAGGAGTAGATCCTTTGTTTCCCGATTATTATTTATAATAAATGACTGCACATACACCAAGCCAGTCAGAAGCGCAGTTAAAGTTGCCTCTGCAATCCTCCCTCCCCCCTCATTTCCTCTCTCCCTCACACAACTCCACATCATTCATTATTAAATAATATTATTGAGCGTACCGTCCTTTGTCTGAGCTCTGCTATTGTTTTGAAATCGACAGTGTTGAAGGAGAAGGGGTGAAAAGAGAGGAGGAGGAGGAGGAGAGAGAGTGCTATCTGTTTGGAAGCGGGTCAATCGATTTTATTAGTAGCTAGTAGCCTGCTGGCCTGATCCTTTGTAGGCGTTTCCTTGTGCTGCCAAACAAACACGCAAAACTTGCCTCGATAATCAACTTCTTCTACTCTATACGTATAGCTAAAGCATTAATTAGAAATTTGTTGTATATTTGTTTGTCTGTTTGTTTATGCTTTCCATAGTCTAGATGATTGCTTTGTTAAGGGGTTCCATTGTGTGTCGCTCAAATGATGTGTTAATTTTGTGGCCAACAACTCGAAGACTTTCTCATATTGCATATTTCAGCAAGAGATAGATACGAGTAGACTATGCTCATATGCTTTGTTGGCCATTTAACAGCTCATTCCTATGCATGACCAGACATTGCTGAATTTTCTGGACCCCAAAATGTTGCTTGACTGCACTTAATGCAATTATTCCATGGCCAAATTCCACGGCTGACAATAAACCAATTTAACTTTTGCAATATGCTTGGAATTACCAACTCAAATAAGTCACAACCCCCTTGGTCATCCCTTAGGACAGCCACCCCCTGGTCAAAATAGTTTGGCGCATCGACAATAGCTGTCTGTGGAAAGGGGACCTTTTATGATAGCTGTAAGTATTTATTTATGCGTCTGAACTTTTGACCAGAACCCACTCTTCATGTACAGAAATAACTTGGTGACTTTTCAACCACCCGGCATAAGTTGTGGGTCAATTGGTAGCGTGTTTAATGCCATTTGCAGGCATAACTTGGCCAAGTACTCGCCTCGAATTGCCATTTGCCATGTGAGGAATTGTAGTTGTAGTAGCAGTTGTAAATGTTATGGCCAAATATTAACAGTTCATTGAATTAAGTGTAAATAAGTGGCAAGTATCAATGTAACTGATAGGCTTTACTAATAGTTAATATACTATATCTGGTATCTAAAGCATTTGCCCGTTAGCTTTAAGTCTTTAAGTTGCCATCGATAAACTGTTCGCTGTGCTGAGCGTTTAATTAAAAATATACATTGTGCTTGTACAAGTACAACAATGTGGGACATTGTCCTGTTGTACTGAGTCCTGTCGTCCTTTTGCTGCTGGCTGTCGTGTGTCAGAACAGGCTGATGGCCCAGACCGTGTACAGTTAATTAAATCAAGCGACATGTGTTTAAAATTAATTAAATAAATTCACATGATATTATATTATTTTTAATAGCTTCGGTCAGTTCACATTTCAGCTCAAGTCCTCTACATAAACAATGAAGAAATTCCGCAAAAACACAAACCTAAGTTAACAAACAAACAAACAAACAAACACAACAAAAAGCACAAAACTTTCATAATAAAATTTAGTGGCAAAAGGGAATTTTTAGTTTAATTAATTTGTAGTCATTAACTGGAGCTGCCTTTGAATGAGTATAAATACGAGTGTGAGTGTTAGTATGAGTGCTAGTATGAGTGTGTGAGTTTAAGCAATGTCAAGCCCCAAAATTCCCGCTGAGTGTGTTCTCAGTGTCGTTTTGTTAGTAGGTGCCAATACACACAATCACACACACACACACACACACACACACACACACACACACACACACACACACACACACACTCACACTTATCTACTCAGCCAGCTTTTGTTTAGGCCCACCACAAATTTTCCCCTCTCTCTCTCTCTCTCTCTCTCTCTCTCTCTCTGTCTCTCTCTCTATCTCTCTCTTCGTCGTCTTTTGAATGTGGTGCACCGAAATGTATGCCACATGTGATGCTAAGCAGCATATCGAAGCAAGTGTGTGTGTGTGTGTGTGCGTGTGTGTGTGTGGTATGAAGATATATTACATTTTGTGGCCAACATGCCTTTGTGCGTGTGTGTATGTGTGTGTTTAAGCATCAGACAAGCATTTGTACTTGTGGCTTTCGACTGTTTGGGCCAAGCGTTACACATAAGTTGAATTATGGCACTTGCCACCACTCGGCGCTAAGTGCAAAAGCAGCTGCAACTAAAGATACAAATACAGTTGCAGTAATAATTACAGTTGCAACTGCAAACAGCCTAATGAAGTTGTTTAAGCCAAGGCACAAACGGATACCAACAACACAATTGGGTCAACAGCGCTCTAAATTATGGCTTAGTTGATAAAACGGCGACGCATTTGGCACGCAAAAAGTGCGCTAACAAGCGGCAAGTGTCAAAGAGGCAGCTGTAACACGAGAAGACGCAAGAAAAACCGCTTAGACGTGGCAAGGATCCAATGGAAAGAAGGTCGTATTTTATTTTTAGCACAAATCTCGTAAAATGAGCAACAGGCCGCCCACAGGCAGAGTTCCCTTCGTCTTCGACCGAGTATTGATTTTATGTGTGTCGTGTGACAATTTGTCAGCTTTTGTTAAATTTACGTTGCCTACTTTAAGGCGCAGACGTAAATTACGTATACGCCGCATCGCACAAAACGATGTATGTGTGCGTGTGTATGCCTGTGTGCGTGTGTGTGTGTGAGTTTGTGTTTGTACATCAACAAATACCTGACTCAAGATTATTTGTCGTTGTGGCTTTTGTTGTTGCTGTGAGTTGGGGCAAATTGACGAATGTACGTGAATGTGTGTAGATGTTTTTGGCTTTGGCTTTAGCTTTACCTTCAAATTGTTTTTCCGCATATCAACTTTATTATGCCTTAATAATTGATGCCTTGATATACGACTTAAATATACCCAGACTCTGCCACAGCGCCCACAGTGGTTGACAGAACGCTTGTGGCCGCCTTCAATTGAATTGTGTAAATTTGCTGATGGATTTATGTAATGCAGCTAAAGTTTTTGGCTTTGTCTACCTGCTGCTGCTGTTGCTGCTGCTGCTGGTCTTGCCAGCTATTTGCCATGGCGATTACAGCTGAAAATTGTTGCTTAATTGCTGAGACTGAGAGACTGAGAGGAGTGTCCGGGCCCGGCTAATTTACCCAGCCAGTCGGAGCCAATTGGAGGCAACCCACATACTTACCTGGCGCCAAAGTTTGCCGCTGTTGTTGGCAAAAGTTTTTTGGGGCTTCTTTTGTAAAGTGGGCAGCGCTAAATGCCCCAAATTCTTTAAGTTTTACAAGAGAAACATTTGTGCGCAGTTTTCATTTTTCCTACCATTTTTTCTACGCTTTTCTTTTTTTTTTTTTGGGGCTTGCGTGCGTGCACGAAATGACTGCCCCATGTTGGTCAGAGTGTAGCAAGTTTTTGTGTATTTTTACACCCTTTTTTTGTTGTTGTTGGCCAAGCGTATTCTTTCAGTCTCTGTTTCTATTTACGCAACGGCCGCAAGTTTGGCCTGGCATTTGGTTTTTCGTCTGCCCGCGAAGAGGTGAACAGGCGACAGGGGAAGGGGAAGGCGGGAAGGGGGAAGGGGAAGGCGGGAAGGGGGAAGGGGAGGTCTCGCTAATATTCGCCATTAAACTTTTGCTTGTTTTTCTTTAATTAACAACGCAAACATCTGATATGCTACCTCTTTGTTGTTGTTGTTTTTTTTTTGTATATTTTGTGTATTTTACTTTCCTTTTTTGTTACTAACTTTAGCTGTTCGTTGCATACCTTTATTAAGTTTCACATTTTGCTTTTGCTTTTGTTTCTTTGCGGATCCCGGGCAACTTTGGTACTTAAAATTTGTACTTGCCTTTTGTTTTATGTCCGTCAAGCCAAAGGAAAAGGGTCAGTGCCTCAAACCCTTCTCTTTTTGGCATTACAGACTCTTCTTTAACCACACACCACGCCCACAACACCGCCCTAAAACAATTGCGCGTTGTCTTTGATTTGATTGCATTAATTGTTGAAATGGTTGTGGTTTCCTGATGGAGTTTCTATTCCTATCAAAATATTGACTCCTAACTTTCAGCGTATCTGAGTTGTTAAACAATCGAAGTCGTAATCTTCTTAAAAATTCACTGAAGAGAAGAGCGTTACAAAGATAACAGTTATAATTTAAAGGACAAACAATTTTTACTTTAATGAGTTTTCAAAATTTGTACTCTCGCAATTATGAATATAAATTTTCAACTTATTTTGAATAATTGTATATTTAAAGCATAAAAGTTTCTATTTATTTTAGAAAATTTAAATATAAATCTTAATTAATTCAATTGCAGTAAAGAACCACCTCAATTAAACATTTATTTGTTAATCATTGAGATTTAAATTTAAATCAGAAAAACGCCACCGAGGTCAAAACAATTTATCGGAATTTAAAATGCAAATCGGTAGAAAAAAACTTGAATTTATGCAGTGTATTTTCTTTTCAACAATTTTAATGCATTTTCTATGAGAAAAACACGAATAAAGTATACTTTATTTAAAAAATTGAAAACAATGGTGAAAATATCGATAAGCATGACATGCATGAAAAGATTAAACCCAAAAAACTATTCATTCAAGTGAGTGCAGTATTCGTAAATGAGTGAATTTGAAAAGCATTTCACACAACACAAAAGGTAAACACCAGAGAACATGCTAAAGTATATCGTTATTATTATTATTATTATTTTAAGCATCCCTGGGCGATTGTAATTGAGTTGCAATGGCGAAATGACGGCGATTTGGGCAACGGGAATGTCGCTTGGGGCAAATGTCATAATTCCACACGAGTGTTAACATAAAAATTAAAACTTTAATTCACAACTTTTCGTTTACTGCTGCGAACATGAACTAACAGCCGTTGCTGTCTTTTAACTGGCACAAAACTTTTGCAACGCACTGTAAGTGGATGACTATGAGGATATCTGTGTGTGTGTGTGTGTGGGCGAGTGCTTGAGTGTGGGCGTGTGGGCGTGGCTACTGATGAATGTGGATGCGAGCAAATTAAAGCGGATTACTTAATGAGAGCTGCATTTTTGATGCACTTATGTGAAATATTTATGTTTGATTTAGCCAAATGGCTTTTAATTATTAAACCAACTGATGTACTCGTATGTGGTCCACTAATGAATGAAGTCAAGAGCCTCGCTCGGCTATCGCTCAGTAAATCTGCCGAGTTATAAGCTTACTTTAAGTCCATAAAAACACCACTTGAAAACTAATTAAACACTAATAGCAAACAACAAAAAGCTGAGCAAAGGCAGCTCAAGTGGCGGAAATGCCAGACGGACAAACGGCCAGCCAACTGGCCAACAGAGCAGCCTGCAATTAAACCAAACAAAAATAACAACAACAACAACATCGGAATAAAAGAAAAGCTGAGCAAAAAAAAAAGCAAAACTTTTTAATTTGGCTCGAAGAGAGCGCAGGAAGCACAGGCTGCTGGGCGCGAATGAGTCTATAAGTTGAACTCGAGAAAACGTCTTGCCAAGGAAATAAAACAATGGCCAAAACAAAAGCAATACGAATATCGGGTGCCAAATGGCCGCAGCGAAAGGATAACAAACTCTGCAGCAGACGGAGACGACTTGTCGGAGGAGGGAGTGAGAAGTGAGAAGTGAGAATAAGGAAGGCAAGTGAAATGAAATGGCAAATCAATGGCAAAAGCAGCAACAACAAAAGCAGCAAATCGGCTTACAGTGAAAATTATTCCTTAGCCGAAAAAGGGAATCTCTGTCGTGCATATGTACAAAAATGGGCTAAGCGTCTATTGCTGGCCAACTTTTTGGCCATTCGCGGCTGTGTAAGCCCTAAGCTGTTGACTTATTTGCCAAGCTTCGATTTGCTTTGCTTGGCTTTGGTTTTCCCCAGCCTATTGTTTGCACAGCTTAGCTGTTCAACGATTTCTATTCTTTTCTCTTTTTTTTTGTATTTTTTTGGTATTTTTTGGTAGGGGAACAAGCATTTAGTTTTGCCAGATTGCGTGAAAATACGTGTGGCTTGGCCTGATAAATATTATATATACACAAATTTGGCTAGCAGCTGGAAACTGGCAACTGGCAACTGGAAACTAGAGTCATGCACTTACTTAAAACTGAAATTACAGCATAAAATATGCAAAGAAAAGAAGGCTGTGGGATTTATGAGAAAATGCTTGGGACTTACCTTTGTGATGCCGCAAGTGATGGCCAACAGCTGCTGCGCCCGTGCAACAAGGTGGCTCGTAATATAAATTCCAAGTGTTCTCATAATCCGCCCCAGCATAATCCACATAAATTATTTGTGTGCCGAGCAGTAGAAGAAGCCAAGCGATACCGCTAAGCAGTCTATGCCCCAACTTGGCCATCGAGCACATGTTGGTAACACTCACAACACTTACAACAACAACACGAACAAACACTAATAACAGACACGTAGCGTAGCGTTTTTTTTTTTGATAATACACGTTATTATTATTATTAAACGTTGCTAATTACAAGGCCAACAAAAAGTATGCGATTTGAGCACGTCGGTTACCATTGAGCCAGGTTTAAATACTATACTGATCGAAGTCTTTTTCGACTGTTTCTCACATTGTCGCACACGATAGACGCGAAAATCTTAACGAGGATTTCAGTACAACTTAAGGATTGACTCCGAGTGTGTGTTAAGCACGGCACGAGCTGCAGTTACGAACTGAATGGCCAGGACACGAGGAACTGTGTTAAATAAACACACACAGCACGAAGCACGAAGCACGAAACGACGACACGAACTCCACTCGGCTCAACTTTCCACTGTTCGGCAAACGCCAGACACCTGTGCTGCAAATAGAGAGAGCGAGAGAGAGAACAAGAGAGTAAAATTAGTAAGTGCTGATTGCGCATGCGCATCAAGAGAGAGAGAGAGAGAGAGAGCGAGAGCGAGAGAACTTAAAATATCCCTGTATATTTCCCAGTTTTGTTTATGTTTACGAGCTTGGGCCAAGTGTATTGAACTCATTTACAGCATGCAACGTGCAACGAGCAACGTGTAACGTGCAACGCTATGCATTAACAACAACAACAACAATAACAACAACCACAACAAGAACAATAATAACACACACATTTTCAAGGGTAACTGCAGACTCATTCAAACTGAAGTGCACACAAAACCAGCCAGAACTTCCTTTTCCTCTCCCTTCCCCTTTGGCTTTAAGCTGAGAACAGACTCAGACTCAGACTCGAGACGAGACGAAAGGAGACTGTTGCCAATGCTGGCAGTTAACAGACAGGACACTGGCAGAAGGTCGCTGGGAGACAGGAACCAACCAAGCTGGCCTAACCAGACTCAGACACACACACACACACACACACACACACCACACACACACACACACACACACACCGACACAGACACAGTTGCACTTAAAGCATTTTCGTGCATTATTATTTATGCATATGCTTGTAATTGCAGTAGAAATATGTATATATATTTGTCTGTATTTGTATGTGTGTATGTGTGTGTGTCTGCCCAGACTCTTTTTTGTCTTGTTCCTGCTGCTTTGCTTCGCTTTGCTTTGTGGCATCGCGTGTTGCCTTGTGGAAATTTGTGCAGCACAATTTCAATGCTGCATTTGTTGTAGGCTGGTAAAAAAGTTCTCTTAAGGCCAGACATAAGTCACTCAGACAGTCACGCAGACGGCATAGGCTTCAGGGCAGACAGTCAAGCACAAAGACAATTAAACACTACACTGAGTCTGTGTGGCTTTCTGAGTGTGTATGTGTGTGAGTGGTGTACACTGAAAGAATTATTCAGAAAATCACCAAAGATATTGCTAGCTAAAATATTGTTAAGTTGGTTACAAGAAGATAAAATATTTAACGACTGAATATCTAGCAGGATAATAATCTGTTGCGTAAAACGAAAAAAAAATTTAATGAAATACACTGGAAGATTTATTAAAATAATCACAAAAAAAAATTATACATTTATAGCGAGTTTGCAACAAAAATATATAAAATAACTAATAATATTTATACAATAATTAAATGATTATCTGTTTTATTTATATCTGTGGTGATTTTTAACATGAAAACTTTTGTAAAAATATTCAAATTGCACAAGATGAGACTTTTCTTTATCTTAGTGTTAGATAAACTAAAATAACTTGTTGTAATTAAGTGCATTGACATAAATTGTAAATATTATTAATTTAATTTAAATTTCAATGAAATAAATTTAAAATTAAATTAATAATATTCCAATGAAATAAAATTATAATTAAATTAATAATATTTACAATTAATGACAATGAACTAAATTTTTTTCTCAGTGTAATGAACTTAAAGTACTCAGCAGCTCACAAAAAATTAAGTAACCTTTGTATTTAATAGACATCTTAAATTCATTAATTGAAACTAAAAGAATTTTCCACTATCTAATACATTTTGTCAAGTGTATTAACCTTCAGACAGCCGAGTAAGTTTGAGCATACTTTTGATATTTATGGCGCGCTTGGACTTGACTATGGAATCCTGATCAAAGCCAGAGGCCAGCAGCAGCAACAAACTGTCTGCTCGGCTGACCGCAAGTTCGCAAAGTTTTGGCATTTGGCCCCTCTGCATTTCGGCTCAAGTTTACTGCATTAGTATTAGTACATGTGTATGTATATGTGTGTGTGTGTGTGTGTGTTTGCGTTGTTTGCAAGCCAAGACAATTTGCGGCTACTTTGTGCGACAACCAAAAGCATATGGCTTTAATATTATACAAGTAGGTTTGATAAAAGCAAAGCGCGATTGGCCAAAAAGGAGGAGAAAACTCAAGCCAGCATATCTTCAGTACAAACTGCTGAATTCTGTAACCTCTATGCTGTATTCTGTATTCTGTATAGCCCAACCCGCACCTGTCGTGTTCGCTGAAGCGCACAAAAACAAGCTGAACAATTGCCTTATAAATGCCCTCAAAGTTTTCACTAAAACGAAAAGACTTTTGGAGAAAAAACTTTGATTAATGTGCGCTTAAAGAGCCGGCAAATACGTGTTGGCAGGGCGAGCTGGCAGCCAAAACATGGACAAAACTTTTCATAACTTTAACAGAGGCAAACAAAACAGAACACAGGACGATGGCAGTAGACCGCGTGCAGCCAGCCGGCGGCTTCTTGGCCAAAACGCAACAAAAACTTATGCAATCAAGGAGGCGCAACGGAGGCGGCAATACACAACGAGACCCAATGCCATGGCCAGGAACAGGGACAGGAATAGAAACAGGAACAGAAACAGGACTTGTGCAAGGAGCAAAGCTGGCATTGCTGTTTCAAGGCGCCGCACAACAATGTCAGCAACTGCAGCGACAAGCGAAGGAATCACAGCGCAAAAGCGTTAAAAAATGAATTGTAAAACAAACGAGCAACATTTGCTCGAGGCACACCCACAAACACACACAAACACACACACACACACAACATGCACACAGCCACAAAGTAGCCAGCGACCCGCAGCGACCCGGCGGGCGTTCACAAAACTTCCCGCAAACTCCTCCTGCTCCAACTTCATCCTGAACAACCTGCGGACTCACCTCCCCTCCACCTCTCCCTCCCCAGCCAATGGCAACGTCAAAGTCAGCAGACCGGTTCAAGCTCACCCGCATCTCTATTCCCGTTCCCGTTCCCATTCCCGTTACCGTTCCCGCTCCGGTTAATAGAAAATGTAATTCGATGCATTTAATGTTGGCAACGCCAAACATTGCAGGTTGCCCTCCAGGACGAGCCGAATGCCACGTTACCGGGCTCAGCTCAGCTCTTGCCTCCTTTTTTTATGATTTTGCATTTGGCTCGTCGTTCGACGTTGTTGTGTTTGTGTTCCTTACCTAATCCTTGCAAACAAGCTAAAAACGTTGTAAAACAAACAAACAACAAAACAGCTGGGAATGAGTGGCAACTGGTGCCTCCAGCCCAATGAATGAGAACTTGGCTGACATGACTCTCAAATGCGCTGCACAACAATCAAAGGGTTTATGGGTAAAAAACTGACAAATCCGTTGCATACTTGTGAGCGTATTATTAACTTGAACCTTGAGCTAACAAGCTTACATTTAGAGAGTGATCAATTATATTTCGAGTATTCAATTAGCGGATCTTTCAAATTAAGGTTTTTAGTAAAAGAGAAAACGCCTTAATATTATCTTTGAAATAATTGAATTATAAAATTTTTTAAAATTGAGATCTCAAAATTATTTGCGTACTTTTTGCCACTTTAAGTAACTATCATATACTTGTATTATTTATTCAAAACTTACTGAGGCATTTCAATGAATTTTACTGCTGGTCCAAAAAAGCTGATTTTAAATACATTAATAATAAAAAGTGCTGCCATTTCCAGCATAGATATTAAGTTACTAATATTTTTAAAATTTTTAAGGACAATTATGCAAATTTATCTACACATTAATTTATTTCGATATCGAAAATCCTGATAAAATATTAACTTAATTCAAAAAAAATCAATTATTTCCTAAATGTTTGCTTTATATATTTTATTAACTTTTATCAACCTACTATTTCTCATTTGTATAATATTTGATCGCTTATCATTCTAAGCCAATTTTCTCTAATATGCAGATTTATCTATATATTAATTTATTTTAATCTCGAAAATCCTGATAAAATATTAACTGAAGAAAAAAAATAAATTTTTTCCTAAATGTTCGCTTTATATATTTTATTAACTTTTATCAACATACTATTTCTTATTTGTATAGTATTGATCGGTCATCATTCTAAGCCAATTTTTTCTAACGATCGATAAACATACTCATCTCTAATTTTAAAATTCGGAATGTCACAAAACTGTTTTGAAATTGCTAGAGATAGAAATTTGTGAATCTACACGAGGCAGACGCAATGGAAAAATGGTAATGAATTTGACTGACATCGAGTGCCATGAGAAATACAAACAATCATCAGGCAGGACCTGTCTGTTGTCCTGCCCCTCCACCCAAACACCCCTGGTGGACTCACCCCCAACCCTCATCAACATTTTTGCCTGGCAATAGTAACCTCAGTAACCTGCGCCGCGTGCCACAGCAATGACAACCGAAGCGGCAGCGCTAATAGAAATTAAACGAAAGTGCTGTTTGGTAGATGGGTGGATGGGTGAAGGGGTGGATGGGTCGATAGGTGGTTGCAAGCCACCCTCCTGCAGCGCACCGTGTGAAGGTCGAGCTGAAACCAAGTGCAGCAGCCGTACACTCGAATTCGCAATCGCAATCGCCTTCGCTTTCATTTCGCTTGGTTTCGTTTCGTTTCATTTTTTGACTATTTACATTTGCTTTTATTAATCATAAAAAAATGCTGAAATTGCCGAAATTGTCGAGCTGGTCGCAGTTCCTGGCGCAGGATCGTGCACGAAAGCGCAATTTGATTTTAATGGCGGCAAAATGTTGAATGTTCCGTCGCACAGCCAAGGCAAACAGACCGACAGATAGACAGACAGACAGTGGGACAGATGAATGGAGTAGACAGGCAAACATGCAGACAAACTGGTTGCCGTTTTTAGTCCTTCTACTCCTGCATGGAGTCCTTTCCATGCAATCAGACGCCATTTGTTGACGTTTGCCTGTATTGGTGTTTGTTAATCTGCCAGCTGCATATAGATGTGTATGTGTGTAGGTGTGTGTGAGAGTGTGAGTGATTGGCAAGTGCAAGTCTCACGCACACGCTGTTTCATTTTGCATGTCCTTTTGTCCTGTCTATTGCCTTAGCCTTAGTTGATGTTGCTGGTTGCAATACGTGCGTACATTTATTTGTTTGCATTGCTGTTTGTACGTGTGTGTGTGTGTGTGTGTGAGTTGCATGTGCGTGCTTGGAGGCGCACAGCCGCTCATCACTGTCATTAACGTGATTGTTGTTGCCGCTGTCGGCAGTCGCGTTTCCTGGCTGGCGAGTCATGGCCAGTGTCAATGACAATGGCCAACCACCAATGCGTCGCACTACATATTTTAAATATTTAAATGACACTGCCCCCCCCCCCCCACACACACACACAGGCACACACGCATACCCTTTAATTAATGTGACAGCCTCTAAAAGTATGCTTTGAAAACTATCAATTATTTATTTGCTGCCATTTAATCAAGCAACAATTTTAGACGTCTTCCTAAAAAAAACAACACGCACAAATGTCATTTACAGCGGCACAACATACCAGCAAGTAAATATATACAAATAAATGTATATATAGTAAGATGTACATACATATATAAATATGAATTTGTGGTAAGGTAAGCGTTGTTCTTGTTGAATTTATTGCCGCTGTGCGATCATTGATAAGGGCAAATAACAACATGGCAGCAGGACAAGCAGGACATGCTCAATGCAATGTGTCGATACATATATTTTCATACCCGTTACTTAAAAAATAAGTAAAAGGGCATATTGCTTTCGATGAAATGTATAGGAGGCAACTCCGAACCCATAAAGTATTTTCTTGATCAGCATTAACAGCCGAGTCGATATAGCCATGTGTTTCTGTTCGTCTGTTCAAAGATAATTTAAGATAATTCAGTTTTTATGGCTAACTACATTGGCCTGTGTAGTAGCAATGATGCAATGAAAAAACTTTTTCAATAATTTTACCTAATTCCTGTGTAGTTTCGTGTGCTGATTCTGAAAATAATAATAAAAATTTTGTATCACCCACCAATTTCTCACATTTTAATATTAAAAAAAATATAATATAATATAAGAGTTAATACAATTCAAATACCCCTCCAAAATGTAATCAGTAACTAGATGGCACTGTTGTCAGTACAATTCAGTACAATATGACTAGGCAGTCTAGTACATAATCATTTGTGTCTTTGCTGATCAAATGTTATAAGGTTGGTAGTTCTGATAAATGACACCGCTGTTTGTTTTCTTCCGGTAAATATAACCTCGCAGTGCGTTTGTAATCTTTATTCGTGGTTAACCTATGTGCTTTTAAACGCTCTAAGTATGGCTAGTCGTGGTTGTAAAAACTCTCCTAACACTTTTTTTTATATATGTGGTGAATTTGTGGTTAAAAAACATCAAAGGAACATTATTGACTTTGTGAAAAAAGTATACTTTGCATATAGTTGATGTCATATTGTGAGAGAACTGTGGGTGATAAAAAAAACTGATACTAAATACGGGCTCAGCATCCAAAAATATGTAAGATTTAGGTGAAATGGTTCAAAAAGTTTTTACAAAGTTGTTTTTTGTTGGCCTGTGCTATTAATATTATCTATAATTTCAATTCACCGCAGCAAGATCGGACAAGTAGAACGAGAGTAATAGCTAACCAAATATTATTAATAAAGTTATTATTTCAATACAATCAGCTATAAGTATGCAGTAGTTTTCATTAGGTAGTTATTTCTTTGAAGTTTTTTTAAATATATTGAAATAAGTAACAGGTATCCTATGGTCGGGATCTTGACTATAGTCTTTCCCACTTGTTTTGCATGTGTATGTGTGTGTGTGTGTGTGTGTGTGTGTATGTAAATCGACGTTACCAGACGTTCCACTGTGCACAATCGCCAAACGATTGCGTGAACAGAGGGTCGACTGCTATTTGTTTGCTGATGTTTGCAGAAAGTCAACGACAAGTCGCCATACACTCCCTTCCCGCTTTTCTCCCTTGTCCCTTCATCCTCCAACGTAGCCAACGTCTGTTCGGGCGTGTGCCGCTGATAAGGGTCGCTCGACAGCCAAGGGGGGAGTGTAGGGGGGTGTAGAGGGGGTTGAGGGGTTTGAGCAGGCAGTGCAGTGTGTGCATGGGATTTACTCTAGTTTATTTGTTAATGGTTTATTTATTAATTCCTGCGGATTATCACGTCAGACAAGCCATCACAACAGCGCGATACAGCACGGCGACCAAAAGGACCAAAAGGACCAAAAGGACGACCGGAAGTGAACAGTCGCCGCAGCAGGAAACGCATATGCTCCTGCCCTTTCAAGGGGGATATGCAGTATTGGGTGCTGCGATAACGCTTATCGTGTTCTTGGCAATTGCTGCTAATGGCTAATGGTTAATGGCAAATGGCAAATGCAACATGACCTAAGCTTAAGGCTTTCACTGTCTTTCCCCCCACTTTGGCAAAGTGGTGTGTGCAAAGTTTTGGGCAAATTGAAAATTTGTGTTCGCATTGAAATCATGCATTAATAATGCTAAAACACTAAATAGTTTTGCACACACACACACATACACATACACAGAGAGAAAGGACTCATGCAAAGTGCCAGGAACATGCGTAGACAATTTCCTAAATCATCTGCAAGTCATGGCACGTGAAACGTGGCTAAAACCGCCCGGAAATTTGAAATTTTGTGCAAGTTGAAGACTTTTGCCTACAGTTTAAAAAGAGAAAGAGAGAGAGAGAGAGAGAGAGAGAGAGAGAGAGAGAGAGACTTTCTCAAGTTATGTTGCCTCGAGTGCGTTTGACAGCACGCATGTCCTTGCGAGTGTTCAAGCGTGTGTGAACTTCCGCACATGCACACACACACACACACACACACACACACACACACACACACAGCGAAGAGAACACCCCAGAACACCCAAAAGCAACAACTACTGACGAAAATCAACCAAATATAAGCAATTAGTAAATAAATTTCAACTAGAATTGTGCAGAGAAGGGGCTGAGAGAGAAGAGGCTTGATAACTCTGACATTCATAGACATCAACCCGACACATTTGTTGCCTGTTCCCCTTTCTCCCGACCGCGCAAAATGAAAACCTTTTAAAGTATTCAATAACACTGAAATTCTAACCCTGTTCAGCCTTCTTCTCCCCAATTCTGTTGCCAAACTGATGGACATGCCTGCAAATTGAATTTCTCACGCTTTACTAGCCGCCCTTCAGAAATAGATCAATGTCGATAGCAACTGATGGAAATATTTGTAATTTTCACTCAAATTTGATCAGAAATGTCATGGAACTTCATTAGGAAGCTC
Organism: Drosophila falleni; assembly: GCA_035045575.1. NCBI lineage: Eukaryota > Metazoa > Arthropoda > Insecta > Diptera > Drosophilidae > Drosophila > Drosophila falleni. Next base: position 4,853,686 of record JAWNOV010000089.1, on the reverse strand, counting down.
GAATACTAAAAGAGTACTAACTGCCTCCCTCTCGAATGTCATCTTACTCAGTTCTGGGCTATGAAAGAAAACCCGCATCAAATTACTCATTTAACTCGCGACTGTATTCAACATCAAATGAATCAAATTTCATTTGGTTGTGCTAAGAACAAAGTAAACGCATATTATGTTTTATTCTAAGACAGTACTCTTATTAATTCAAAAGACTATTTGAAACTAGAGAATACATATTTGGAAACAAATTAAAAAAACTCTTGTCAAATATTTAAATTAAACAAAATTAAATCAATTAATTTATCATAAAATTAGAATTTAAAAAAAAAAAATAAAAATAAAAAATTAATTCAAAAAATTAAAATAAATAAAAATATTAAATTAAAATTGATATGTGAAAGACTTTATGTATTAGGTTAAGTAGATTAACGAGATATATACTAGTGTTCTAATTTATAAGAATATCTTTGTAGCACTGGTAAGTAAGATTCGAATAAATGAATAAATAGATAAATTTAAACTTTGGTAATTATATAATTGTACAAATCTAATTTTGAATTCTCAATTCTTTTTGTGTAATTAAACAAATATTGTAATTAAATACGATTATTTTTCAAAGGCAACTAAAAATGTTGGTTTTAATTAAAAAAATTAATACACAAAAAGAAAGCGTTGCTTAGCGATCAACCCAACTCAACTGTAATCGTTAATTAATATGATTTCAATAAGAATCAGAGTGAAATTTAATTAATAACTACTTTTGCCATTAGACAAACCATACAACCCCGTGTGGCAACATCAAAGCAACTGTTCAACATGGAAATAGCTTAGGTTAACACAGAGTACCGCTAAATAAAGCCACTTAGCATTGAGTTGTGTCACTTGCCCCCATATACACACATACGCACACACTCACACCACATGCGCACTTATAGCGAAATTGAATGTCAAATTTTATATACATATTTTCATATGTGGCATGAATTTGACATTGAAATTTGCATATGCCATCAATGCTTACATTTTTGCATAGAGTTTTGTTTTTGTTTTCATGCCCCTTGCTGACAGACCGACTGACTGAGTGTGCGTGTGTGTGTCTGAGTGTGTGTGTGTGGGAGAGTGTGTGCAAAAAAATGCTACAGACAGTGTGGGGGAGTGTTGTGGCAGAGACAGACGGTGGGCGTGGCACGTGTATGTTTGGTTGCCGCCTTTGAAGTGTGCCAGCATGGCGCTTAGCTGCTGATAATCCTTTTTAAATAAATTTGTTGGCACAAATCGTTATGCCGCCCGTGGGCTGTGTGGCACGCACCTTTTTGCAACCAACCACCCTCCCTCCCCGCTGAAATGTCGCATGAAGCGACACCGGGGGAAAGAACTGCGATTGAATAGCCGCCTGTGGCTCGTTGCGTTTTTCTCTGTTTCTCTGTTTGCTAAGCATGTTAATACACAGGAAATTAAACACTTATGCGGAAGTCATTGAAAAGTCCTGTAACGCTCATCCAACAACAACTCACTCAGAAATACACACACACACATGTACACACATGGGGAGCACAGTTTCAAAGTGTCTGTGCCTTCAATTATGCACAGAGAGGCAACAACAGAACAACTTAAAGAGCAAAAGGTGTGAGTGTGTGGCTATGCGACTAAATTATATCCTGTATGCTTATTCAAAAATCTTTTGGAATCCATATGTTTACCAAAGCGAAACCGCTTTGATGGATTTGAAAGTCTCTGAGAACAGTTATTTTTCATATTAAACTTTAGGTTACGTAGGCCATTAAGTCGCTTTTTTAACTTCAGCTTGCATCCTATAGTTATTTTTACGATCAAACTACATCTAAATATTCGAAAAATTTACAGATCTCTCCTAAAACTTAAAAACAATTAAATTGCAATTTTTGGTGTCTTTGAAACCAAGCCAGCAAATATTTTGTACGTTAAAGTACCTGTTAGAAGAATTGTTAAGTTTTTAAATTTATTCAATAATGTTAAATTTACTTTAAATTTTAGTAAAAAGCAAAAAAAATTCACATTTTTAATTGTAGAAATTTAAAATAAATTAAAGATTGTAGATTGTGACTCCAAAAATATGTCAATAAATGTATACTAATAATAAAATAGGACAATCACTTTTAAATAAAATCAGCTCAAAATACTTCCAGGTAATAAGGGTAATAATCTACCACTTAAAACATTTTTTACAGGGTATTAACGGCAGTAACAAGCACACAATGGCCACACAGCCATGTTAGTAAAGTCGATTATTATGTGAATGTGAATTTGTTGAGAACGATGATGATAATGATGAAGTTGATGCGACCCACACACACACACACACACACACACACACATACACACATACACATTTTAATTGTATGTTTGTATATGTGTGTGGATCGCATTAGCACAGTTAAATGAGTGCAGCAGCCCGACTGGCAGACGTTCTGTCGCTCTGTCTCTCTGTCTCTGTCGCTCTGGCATTCACCCAGCCAGACGTAATCCCAAATAAAAACGCACTAACCGAAACAAAAACCCACAGTCCGTGGAGAAATTCATTTAGTTTGCACTAACACGCTGTCAACAAAGGGCCAGGGGATGAGGGTAACGGTGCTGCCGGGAATACAAATACACATACACACTTGTGTACAGAACACCAGAGTACAAAAGGGGCGGCTTTTTGGAGGTGGGCGTGCCCACAGCGAACTTAAGCGATTTTGCATTTCATTACGTTTTTGCTTGACGCAGACGGGTTTTCCACAACGACTATGAGTATGAGTATGTGTGTGTGTCTCTCTGTGTGTGTGTGTGTGAGAGAGTGTGTGTGTGTTTGGGTATTTTGGTGGCAGTTGGCAGACCGACAAGGACGAAGGAGACAACAACTTCAGGGGACTCCCGTTGCTTTCAGCTTGAAGATAAACAAAATACATAATCCAAAGGCGTACAATAATGGCAAAAGGGGTTAAAGCTTTTGTCAGATAGATGTTGCTCTCATTCCCATTGTTGTTGTTGTTGTTGTTGCTGGGCGCGCTTTGCCGTAAACGGCTTGAGGTACTTAAATACTTTGAAAGCGCATTGTAGCGCAAAATGAGGCACAATCGGCACGGATTGACCCCACGGATTGCGTGTTCTGTTATAGGATAATTGCTTAAAGCAACCGAGAAGCAACAACGACAACAACTAAACATTTTTTGGGGCGTTTGATGATTGACACGCTGCCAAACAAACTTAATGAAAAGCATAAATATTTAAATCCCCATAAAAGTGCCGGCTAATAAAGGTACTTCAACTGAGTCGAAGGAAAGAGAAAACTTTCTACAGCACTGATTGAACCAAGCGTTTCCAGCTGTTTTGATTGGCAGCCCATTTTTTTGGTTTTCTATGATAGTCAAACCCTTTCTATATTTAATCAGCTAAAAATAGTCTGCTTTGGTTATTATCATGAATAAACAAAGAACAATTATCCTAAATTTTCGAACTTTAAATTAGCTTTATAATAAGCTAAGATTTAAGATCATTTTTATTTGTATCTCTTTACTTATTATTTTGAGATTTGCCTTGCAGATTTTTTCAATTTACTCAGAGAAAAATCAAGTATTCCGTAATTATATCAAGTACGATCGATGTTTTTCTCATATCAAGTATTTTTTATTTTAGTCCAAAATACTTGATTGTGGACTTTTTTAGGTACTTTTGGAATAAATTCAAGAACATTTTGTACTTATTCCAAGCCCGTATCAGACTATATTAATTCTATTCAATACTTATATTTAGAACGTGCTTACTCAAAATTTGTGTAAAATTAAATTAAAGTATTATATTTTCAAAATTCATGTGAAGTGATTACCAAGCCCGCTGCAACGGGAGGCTAAGTTCATTAGAATTCAATCAGGAAAAATAAAATAAAAACGAGAAAATAAACAGAAACTCTTATTGCAAAATTCGACACTGTCAAAAGTCATTAATTATTATTACAAATATCGAATATCTCAAAGACAGGGTTTTATAGTATATTTAATTTAATTGTTAAGATACAGATAAATTTACAATCACAGTTTCACTTTGTTTCCGAGGTGAAGATAATTAAAGAGTTAAACTTTAAATTATTTACTGTTCAAATGCAAATGTTAATCGCTTTTTGATTGCCAACGGCAAAAGCAATATTAACAACGATTGTAGTAAGTTCATCTGACTATTTAAAATACGCATGGAAATTGTGCCGAAATTCGGAAATAAGCATAACTAAGTTTGTATCTCTGTTTCCACGCATAGAACAAGGCTCTTCAATTGTGCACGCTCATTAATCTCTAACTGGCAATATTACAGCGATTTACATAAGCTGCGCTTTAAAATCAGTAAATCGAGAAAAGCACAGACTGAGCGACAGAGAGAGAGAGAGAGAGAGAGAGAGACAGAGAGGGCAGATGGAGAAACAGACATCGACATCGATTAAATTGCACAACAGAATGAAGCAATAAACTTTTAGAGGGCCAAGCGCCAGGCAATAGTCGAGAACACACACACACACAAACACACACACACACACACGTATAAGTTGACTGGCATTTTCCCCAGTGTATGTGTGTGTGTGTGCGTAAAAGCGGGTTAAACGTGTGCGCTTCAAATGACCAAGCGACGTTTAGCAGCCGATAAAGTCATTCAATGTGGCAGCAACAGCCACAGAGCAGCATGTGAATGCCGTCGGAGTTGACTTTGGAGCTGGAACATATGTAAGTATGTGTGTGTGTGTGTGTGGTGCTCATTTTACGCTTTTGTGATAAAGTAATCAGTTGATGTTATTTGACAAAGGCGAAGATAAATCGATAGATTGGCTGCCGTTGTTATTCCCTCTGTCTTGTCACTGACCAGCCGCAAATATGAAAGGAAGAACCACAAAATATTTATTGATTCCCATGCATTAAGCATACGCACTGTGAGCATGCGATTCGAAAATTACAATACAAGTTTATTTGTGCACGTTTGTGGCTAAATATTTACGTATTTGATGTAAAACGCATACTTTATTTATCTGAATGCCAAAATGAAAATAAATCACACACAGACACAATTTGTTATATCAGAATTTGATCAAAACAATACACAAACATTGAGGGGAAATCAAACATAACAAAACAAATAAACAATGCAATAGGCAGACTACAATTTTGCTGGAATTACGAGTACGACAAGATTGGCCAAGAGGCGCAGGCTTAGCGTCTAGACAATCGAGTACATGGCCAATAAAGCAAATGCGAAAATAGCCGTACATAAAAATTAACAACGGCGACGACACGGCAGCAAAAGAGTGCGAAAAAAAGCATAAGCCAGGCCGGCATGACGATGACAGACAAAACTAAAATAGAAATAGAAATAGAAAATGAAACTGAAACAGTAACCAAAACACAAACAAAACCAAAATAAAAATAAAAATACAAATAGTAACAAAAAAATACTCGTCTAGTCTGTCTGAGCTGAATGAACTGACTTTCGTATGAATGAAAATCGGAAAATTCGAAGCAAATAACGTTGAAACAAAAAAACAAAAAAGCAAGAATAACAAACGGGACACACACAGGGCAAATGTGGCCGCAAAATGTGGAAGCTAAACAAAGTCCAAAGTCATGGAAATGGACTCGGTCTGGTTCAGGTTATTTGGACCGCTTGACCGCAGTAGAAGTGCATGTCGTTTTATGTGTGTGTGAGTGTGTGCGTGTGTGTGCAGTGAAATAAAAACGCAACAAAGCGCAATCATCATTATCGTTAAAAGAGGCGCTTACAAAACTAGACAAATTGCCACTTTAGAGGCGAGAGGCAAAAGCCAAAAGCAGCAGGAAGTTGGCGGCCTTTGGGCAACGTCGCGTATGAGCAACGTTCGAGGCGTCTATAATGACCTCTGGGCAAATGCGGCAGCCACACACACACACTCACTTAAAACCAAAATGGCGCACATTAGAGACCGCAGAACGCACAAGAGTATGCTAGAAAAGTGTGCGATGTTGGCAGCAACAAAAGCAACAAGCTCATAATCAACTCTGTGTGTGTGTGCCATACAGAGACCTGATAGTCCAGATAGTCCTTTGGATGCCACAAATGGCGAGCACAGAGAAATATAATAAAATAACAGAGATTTCAACATGGAAAGTCAGCAAGTTCAAGGCAGGCTTGCACAGTTGCGACAGTTGGGGTCATAAAAAGCATAGGCCAGCACTTTTAGGCTTAATTATAGACACGCACAATACACACACACACACACACACACACATTCACACTTTTTTCTCATACACTCAAGGGCAGCCCAAATGAGCGATTATGTGTCGAGCTTTGCCAGCGAATTCTCTTGTTCTTTTTTTTGTTGTGCTGTTCTCTGTTTTGTGTTCTTTTTTTTTATTTGTCGGGTTGCTGGTCAATTTGCTGGCATCTAAACACTTTGCGAAGAGCATTCATTAATAGCCTGAACATTGTTGTTGCTGTTGCTTTGAGCCAGCTGCTCATGCAATGGCGACAGCAATTATAGTTACAATTAAAAAACCATTAAGCGTAATTTTCTTTCGTGTTTTTTTTTTTTTTTCTTTGTTTGTTGTGGAATTCAAAACAACAGGACACGGCTTTTCCGGTAAACGCAATGAAAACATTAAATCCTCGATAAGCCCAGCTCAGTTCAGAGTTAGTAGATTAATCTAAGTAGTTTAACTAGTTAATATCTAACTTTTGATTAATTGCCAAGGCCACAACAATCAAGTTCACTTAACAAAAAACTATTTTCTATGCAATCCAACAAGTTCTACTTGCAACAACTGAAGTAGTATTTGTTATTGTTGATTCACTTAAATCAAATATGCAATAAGAATAAATTGCTTCATTCATTTAATGATCAGCAAATGTCTTGCTCCACAGGCCAATAATTGAAAGTAAAGGTTTTATTATAAGTGGCACTGTGAAGCAATTTAGTGACGTTCTTTGTGCGACTCAACGGGAGCAGCTCAAATAGTAACTAATTTGATTAAGAAGTTTTTAATAAATAAATGTTAAGCAAACTCTCTAATATTTTTCATTTTTATTAAAATTCAATAAGAATTTTTAAGACAATGTCATAAATTGATAAAACACTTATAATAAAATGAAATGAAATTTTTGTTAACTTTTAATACAAAAAACTTATTTTAGAAACTCATATTTCATTATTATATTAAACTTTAAAGATTTCTGACTGTCGACGGCTTTTAATAAATAAATAAATATATAAACTTCAAATTAATAATATCGAATACTTAAGATTTCTTTCATTTTTTTTAATTTATATTTTCGGACTTTATTTTTAATTTTAAATAATTTTTGTCGACTGTTTTAAGTAAACATTTGTAACAATAAAATAATCTTCAAATAAATTTAAAGTGTCTTGTCTAGTAAATAAACCATATATAAAATAAAATATCATGTTCGACAATATTTTTGACTGTCGACGGCTTTTAATAAATAAATAAATATAAACTTTAAATTGATAATATCGAATACTTAAGAATTTTTTTAAATTTTCTAAAATCATATTTTCGGAATTTATTTTTAACTTTAACATTATTTTTTGCCGACTGCTTTAAGTAAACGTTTATAACAATATAATAAATTTTTAAAAAAAGTTAAAATGTCTTGTCTAGTAAATAAACTATATATAAAATAATATACCATGTTCGACAATCTTTACTCCTAGCTAATTTAGTAATTAACTTGAGCAGTCTAATAACAATCTCATGTTAGTTTTATCAAACAAACAGTAAAACAATGTAACAGGCACTGTAAATATTTACATTTACTTTAAGTGACTTCTCAAACCACCCTCTCATAGCTATCTAAATACGGTCAGTCGTAGCTTACCATTTTTATGAGAGCAGGACAGAGCAACTATCTGATTATGTATGCAAATAACTTTGTCCTATTACAGGCACAACAATTTGGTAACATTCGAGTGAAGTTTTTTTTCTTCTACGAATATTTGGCTCGCATTGTTTTCAGGTAAGAATTGACATGCGATGGCCAAAAATGGAAGTACAAAGCCGTTGATTGGCAGCTGTCGCACATGTAAAATACGGCACAATGCCAAATTGCCCGCACCTGAGTCGGAGTTTTAGTTTGAGCCAGATCCTAAGCCCAAAACCCTTAGCTGGCCTGCAGGACATGGATTGGATCTGACCAGGGTGTCAAAGGAGCTTAAATGCTTTTGAGAAGCATGCCGCACGATACACGTTCTACATTTTGTGTGTTTTCTTTTCATTTCTTTTCCCTTTTGGTCCTAGCGCACTTTTTACGCGATTTTGCAGGCGTTCAATGTTTTGTTTTTTTTTTTGACCGCTCTTACTGCCGCATATTTTCTTTTCATAATGACCAAAAACAGACGACGCAGTTTCTGCAGAGCCAGAAATGCTTTTGAAGTTCTTTGTCGCTATTTTGCCGCCACGTTAGTGGTGCGGGTATAGGGAGAGAAATGGGAGGGGAACGGGGGACAAGGGCAATACGATGCCTCGTTTTTTGTCTGCCTTGCATTTTGGCCGTTTTCTCGCTCCGCTTTCTGGTTATTGTTGTTGCTGCGTTTCGGGCCACGTTCCGCGGTACCCAGGTGCAGTAGCTGCAGATTCTGCAGTTTTATTGTGAAATTCTTGTAGTTGTTGTTTTTTTGGCCAACATTGTTTTTTTTTTGTGTTGGCCAAACAAAAGCTTTTTAGCTTGGCTTGTCTTTGTTTTGGCCCGCTCTTGCACGCTGCTAAGTGGCTATAACAATTTGGGTTTATGCATATACAATTTATGTTTTGCATTTCCTTAGTATTTCTCTAGACTCGCAACGCATGGCAAAGTTTTCACAATCTCACGCTCTTAGCCAAGTTGAAGTTTGGGCCCTTCCCAGCTCAGCTAATTTTATGCTCTAATAGCAATTGGCATTTATGTGCAATTAGCATGAGAATTTGCCAAGAATTATGGCCATAATAAATGCGCTAAGCAGAAAGACAGAGACAGCGAGAAGCTGAGACTGAAAAATAGAGAGAGAGGAAGGGAGAGAGAGAGAACTGGTCAACTGGAGGGCGCAAACATAATGCAAACGACTTGAGCTCATGAAATGGCCAACAAGACATAAAAACGAGCTTCGCAGGCTGTTGACTGTTGTTTTGTACGTTGGCTAAAATGCAAACAGGTAAAACTGAGCACACTCAGTATTGAGAACTGACGCTGCAAGTTGCCAGTTGCAAGTTGCCAGTTACCAGTTACCAGTTGGTGCATATATAAAAAAAAAATAAAACAACAAGGGACACTTGATGTTGCCCAAACGAATTTCAGGTTGTAGCACATTAAAAGCAGTCACACACACACATACAGAGATACAAATGTATTAGTATGTGAATAATGATGCTGTGTGTGTTGTCTGTATTCATAGTGTATACTCGTATATTCACCTTATTTGCGATGCTGGAATGCAATTTACAATTCACAGTGTAGAATTCACAATTCACTGAGTTTGTTGTTTGTTGTTTGTCAGCTAATCAACTTATGCTTGGCTCACACACACACACAGACACAGAAATAACACACACACATAGACAATTAGTTAATGCTAATTATTCATGTACTTCAATATATGGTGTATGATTTATTTATTCAATATTTATTTATTCATTTTGTTTTACGAGTTTATTCTGGTTTTTCACTGCGACTTGCCAATTTTAAAGTGGCGAATTGCGCGCCACATGCAACTTGGTACCGTTTAAAACGCGTTTGTAGCACAAACTGAAACTGTTTCTTGTTTCTGACATCGCGACGCTGAATGTCGCCAATTCTTGCCTCGTCTGCAGCTTCGTGGAGCATTCGTTCTCTCTCTCTCTTCGCTCTCTTTCTTCGCACTCGTCGGCTCTCGCATCGTCGGCACCACACTGAGAATAAAACCAGTTTTTTAACTGGCTCCTTTTGTTCTCACAGCTGGCAACACTGCTCTGCCGGCATTTGCTTAACATTTGTTTACGTTACAGAGCGCAGGCGTTGCTGTTAAGCAGCTGTTAACCCAACTCACATCTCTGTTAATGTCACAGCAGCATGATAAGAATACTGATGCATCTGACGACAACTGAAAACTGCAGGCACTTTTGAGTTAGGCCAATCACATTATTGCCTAGCTTATAACCTTTCATTGAATAGGCTTCTATTTTAGATTTCCTAATGACTAAAAGGAATCCAGTTTGTGTGCTAATTGCTTGTTCCTTTTCTGCTTCTCAATGAGCACTCTCAGTTTCACAACCAAATGCACATAAATCTACCACACAGCCCATAAATCCTTAGCCAAAACAATGCACTGTCAGTTGTCTAAGACAAGGGTAGTTGGGAAGATGGAAAATTGAAAAACAAAATGCCAAGCAAGCAATCTAAAACTAAGAGTGTAAACCTCAATTTTAGAAAGTAGATTAAAACCAGTTACTATAATTCATACTATAAAATAAATTAAGTTTTTCTTATTATAAATTTATAATAATAAAGCAAAGTTTGCACTGCAGATTAGTTAACATTTAAGTAATTAAATGTTGTTACTAGTGCCTTAAATACAAGTTAAGCTTGTAACGCAAGGATGATAATAATAATAATAAATATTAAAAATAATAAGTTAAGTAAAAATATCTTATGTATTGCATAAAATCTTCTTATTTTTCATATTTCATTACATAGTATAAAACTCTTTCGCTTTGAAAAGGTTGAATATGGAAATTCTTATTAATTTAAAATAAAAATATTAATAACAAATGTTCAGATCAATCAGTTATTTTGATCATAAATTTATATTCATTTCCTATTTAGTTGCTTAATAAATAAATACTATGTGAATAAACATAAATAGACAGAGGTATAAATTAATAACATGATTATAAAGAACTCAAAGGCTCTTAATAAATCAAAGGCAACCCGTTCAAACGAGGAATTGAGTTAATTGAAATAGAAATAGAAACGTGTTGCATGAATATTGAAATGTCTGATTAATTTGTGGCAAAGTCGAGTGATTGGCCATAAAAAGGAAATCATTAGGCATTAAGACATGTGCATAAATTATGCGCAAATTAATAATGGCACGTAGCCAATCATTTGAATGCCATTTAATTAATTTCGCCACGAGCCTCACCCACTCATACATACATACATACGTGTACAATCTATTGGACAGGTTAAATTACGCAATGCTTTGGCCATATGTACAAGGAATCAAACTATTTAGAATGCTGGCTGGCCAAGTTAATGACAAGACATAAGCCACTGAGTGGTAACCATGACGAAAATACTCGTACTTTAAGGAGATACATCAATGAAATCAAATAAATATCGTTTGAGCCAGGTGAGATGGCTGCCTCAGCAGCTTTTGGTATGATGCCCCAGCAAGTTGCACGCATCTGCTCGTAAATAACCAATGATGCGGCATTTATCTGGCTCTGACTTGGCTCTGACTTGGCTCTGACTACCACCCACAATCAGTCTCAGCTTACGAGCCAGAGCAGCAGCTAAACGGGCTATTGAAACTGAAGACGTCCATTGTTGGCCTGGCTGACTGACTGACTTGCCTGGCAGCATCCTTGGGGCTAAAAGGGATAAACGTTTAGCATGGCCTGCACGATTTTTATGTAAGGCACGTGTTGTTGTTGCTGTTGTTCCTATATTCGCCCACAACTTCTGTTGGCCATGTCCGTGTGACTGTTTCGCGTCATTTGCTCTGATCCCAGTGGTAATTTTGTGGGCCGAACCGTACCGCCTTCAACAGTAACGCAACACCGTCGACCAAATGGCAAAATGGGAAAATGGGCAATGGCCAGTCGAATTTCGTTTCATTTCATTTCGTTTTATTTGACGAAAACGTTTCTGCCTTTGAGACTTGGTGACTTTCGTGAGCTGTGTGTGAGTTTAGTGTCTAAAGTTGTCAAAACAATACGACAGCAGCAAACAATAAGTGCCAAAAGAAAAAAAAAACAGAAGAGAAGAGTAGAGAAGACAGGCTGATAGTATGAGCAGAGCTCGACAAGCTAACCAGATATCCGTCTATCCAGTTGTATGCTCACCTGGCAGCAGACCAACTCAGTTGTTGGCCCAACCCACTTGAGTATTGTGCACAATGGAAGCAGCTTTTTGGCAGTGTGTAAACCTTGTCAAAACAGAATATCGCTTACCAAGTCGTTTGGCAATTTTTCTCAATTTTCACATGAAACTAAAACACGCTGGGGCATCGAAAGGCTGCGATATTGCATCTCCAAGTGCTGCAAGTGCTGCAAGTGGCGTCGCACAGTGGGGCCATATCTCATTTTGCGTTGCAAAAATTATATCTTTTAAGCCAATGAAGATATTTAAAAAATTAAAAAGCAGTTGATAGAAAACCTCACAGGTTTTGAAATGTTTATTACCTCTGGTGGATTTAAGATTGTCGGTCTAAGTTGAATAATATTTTTCTGTGCATATTTTACGTTAAATATTAAAATAAAATAAATTTATTTTATTCAAAATATACATAATTTCATTTTTTTTAACAACATTTTTTCTCATATTATGTAATATAATTACACCAAGTACAAAAAAACACAAATTTTTTTTATCTCATCTTTTTTATCTCTCTTGGCTTAGTGAAAACGTATTAAACGTATTTTGTTGCGAGTTAACATCTCTTTTTGCAAAATAACTTATTTTTTAGTAATTTTAGTTATTTTCCGTCAAAGTTGAAAAACAACTCAAATTTTGTGTTTTTTTTTACACTTCTAATATTAAAAGTAAGCACGTGAAATAATTTATCCATTATTTCATTTAAAATAAACATATGTATATCATTTATATTAAAGCAAAAACATAAACAATTGTTACATTTCTTGTCTACAATTCAGTTTTTAAGCTTTTAAAATTTCTTGTTAAATTTGCAAATGGGTCAACTTTGAAAACCTGTCACGCCTACAATTTTTACGCGATTCCAATAAACTTTTAAGTTCTTGAAGATTTCTCTATCAAATGCATATATTACTTTTTATGAAGACTTTTGACAAAAAAAATTATTTTTGCCAGGCTTTTCGGCCTGCGGCTCCAGAGTGCGACGTCTCTGCGCTCGCAGACTTGATGTTTGGGCATCCAATTTGAAGTGCACGTCCAGGCTGCGGAGAGGAAGGTAGCAAAAAGGGGGAGAGAGCGGAAAAACTAGCTTGATTTCCGCCGCTATCCGCAGACCACACACACACACACACACACACACATACACAAGCACACAGAGAAATAAGAGGCAAGAATGCTGGTCTGGTGTTGCACGATTGCTCTTTGGTGATTTGGGAGCTGGTGGGGCAGAAGCAGCTCTTGCAGCTTCAACTTGAACGTGCACAGAACAGAAACAAAGCACAAATTGTTGTATGTAATTGTGCGTTACTCATACACATCAACACTCACTCACACACACACACACACACACAGTCACACACATAGACATAGAAGACTCACCTGCTGCTGCGTGCGGCGAATTCCATTGCATACTTGCCGCCGCTCGTTGGCTGTGCAAATAAAAAGTGATATACGCGCGACACTGAATGAATATTAATCGCCTTTTTTGCCTTGGCATCTGGCAATGGCCAAAACCCCGAAACCCACAAGCCCACAAGCCATCATCTACTGCCACCTTAATGCCATCAGCTTCGCGCCAGCTTTGGCCCAGCTGGTTGGCTGATTTGCCAGCTTAAATGATTTCCGCCTCAGTTTCTCACTCTCCATCACTTTTTCTCTCTCTTTCTCTCTCTTTCTCGCTCTCTTTCTTTGTATGTGGGCATCGAAATAAGTATGTGTGATTTGTTGAATTTGACAAAATTTATTAGTTTCAGGTCTGCCTATTGTTTATCGACGACCTCGTCTCGTTTTCGCAGTCATTTCAAATAATTCTCAACGTTTTATTGAATTTCGTTTCATTTGTATGTCATTTTCTGTAAATTGCTTTTAGTCCCCTACCCCTCAATTTAAAGGCTCTTAAATTTAACACTTTTTTATACGCCTTCAGTCGCTGTTAATTCCTGGCACAAAAGAAAAGGTGACGGCCATAAAATGAAGCGAGTGTCGCAGTTGTCGCGACCCTTTTGACAAAAATAAAACGAATGCAAAAAAAAAAAAATATGTATAAAAGAAACACTCATTGGAAACAAAACATGTATTACTTATTATGGCTTGTCAAAAAGGGTTAACATTGCCCCATTTGGTGGCAAGTTGTTCGCACCTTTGTGCGGCTTCTGTGCTCAAAACAAATTTTCGGCAATTCAATTTCGTTTTTTTATTTCGCACTCTAGCTGGACTCAGCACTGGTTTTTTAATGAATTTTGTGTATTGACGCTGGCATTAAATTTCGCAACGAGTGTGGGAAAAAGGCAGAGTTAGGGGCGTGGCAGTTGTCAGTTGTTAACGCCTTCGTTTTTTGACCAATGTCGTCGTTGAAGTGGACAAACTTCAGAGTTTTGCAGACACTTTTGCATGTTGCCATCAAATTTATAGTTAATTTTCAATTCAGCTGAACAAGCTTACACGTTTCATTGAATGGATTTCATTTTTGGGTCCTGCCACACACTCATACACTCAGCTAACAGGTAACAGCGTTTTGTCAAAGGCAAACTTTGCAGACAACAAAAGCTCAGCGTAGACAACACCACAAAGACAGCTAGCTGAAGGGGCTGAAGTTGTACCCTAAAGCATGAGTAGCCCCTGCTAGAGATTAGCTTGGCTACGCCACTGAGTAAATGGGTAAAAATGCAAATAAAAATTCACAACGAAACTAATCTGCAAGTGAACCCGATGAGCTCAACACACAGAGATAGAAACTGAAACAGAAACTGAAACAGAAACAGAAACAGATACGAGTACGAGTAGACAAAAGCAATTTGTTTGTGGCGCACACTATTGTTGCATTATTATTGTTTGCTGGCTGCGTCTGGCCGTGAATACAATAACAATAACAATAACAACAACAACAACAATGGGACAGTCTCCCTCTGAGGCTGCCACAGCGACAGTTGCAGCCACACGCAGCACATGTTTGCCGCCTTGTCGAGCCGCATTTGCCACTTTATACTAACTCGTTTTTCCCGCTTTTTTACACTCTTTCAATGTGTGTATATGTGTGTGTGTGTGTGTGTGTGTGTGTGTGTGTGTGTGTGTGTGTATGGGTGTGTGTGGCCTGTCCTTGCGGTGTATTTAACCTGTCTGCTCGTTGGATTACGAGCAACCGCCCACAGACCGAGTGCCAGACAGACAGACAGACAGACAAGCAAACAACACAGCATGTATCTATTCATATGCCATTTTGTAAGTGTATGTATCTGTGTATGCGTGTATCTGTGTATGTGTGTGTTTTGGGTAATGCAATACGCATGCATCGAGGGGCATGCAATCCGCAAACGCGTGCCTGCCACAGAGAAAGAGAGGGAGAGAGAGAGAGGGAGAGCGAGAGAGGGAGAGAGAGAGAGAGAGGGAGAGAGAGTGCAAGCTAACGCATATGGCTCCACTTCTTTAGCAGACATTTTAACGCTTATTTTAGTTTGGGCTACGGTTTTGGTTACACACACACTCGCACACAGTTGTACACACATAGA
The DNA here is from genome assembly GCA_035045575.1 of Drosophila falleni. NCBI lineage: Eukaryota > Metazoa > Arthropoda > Insecta > Diptera > Drosophilidae > Drosophila > Drosophila falleni. Next base: position 4,838,090 of record JAWNOV010000089.1, on the reverse strand, counting down.
TACACACACAGACAACCGCAATGTTCACACTAATTTGCACAAGCGTTGACGTTGACGTCGACGTCGACTTCGACGTCGCTTTGCGTGTTCTTTTCCAGCTCAATTGCATTTCACACTTTGCAGTTGGCGCTGAAATTCCCTTTGGCTTGAATGTTAAGCATCAATACGAGTACCCCTACTTTTACCCTTTCTCAAAGTAGGGTAACTCCCTTTATCTACCCTCCTATGTTCTAAGCATTGATTACTGGAATATTATTTTATGCTTTCATGTACTTTAAACCAACTGAAATGCTACCCTTTAAATATGTCAAATACAATCATTAATTGAAACACATTTTCCACATTTATTTATTTTGACTAAATATAACTTGATAAGCAAAAATACAATGGTGACTTTTATGTGATTCATATCAGGGGAGCGTACAGAGTGACTCAATAAGCTCACATAGCGCTTACCGTTGTATTAGACAAACTGTCGAATTAAGCTATATTCCAAGATTTATTATTCCATTTTGAAGCATTTTAGAATTTGTTCGATCAATGAACAAATTTTTATTTAATCATTTTGCTATAATTGATAAATTTTCTGTACATTATTACTCAATACCCAGCCGTAATTTTTATAGCACTGTGCGTAAGTCTCTAAAGCAAAATGTGAAAAGTGATTCATATAATCATTTTTTTAGCTCTCGTTTTCATATCCATAAAATCAACATAGACGGCATGAATGAAATAAAACCAAAAACCTAAATAAAAAGAAAAATATATATATATATATACATATAATAGGTCTGTTATAGAAATCAAAACGAAAGCCTACCTGCCAGGCTGTAAAGCATAAAATTGATAATCAAAACGTAGTTCACATCGTCTCGAAAATAGGACCAAATATACAAGCTCTTGTAGACCAAAGTATAGGCAAAGGCAAATGCAACTAGCATCCAAGGCAAGAAGAACCACTGATTAGCCTGTGGATAAAGGATAAATTATTAGACTAAAATCAATTAAAAGGTTACTTGTCTTACGTTTATGGTGCCGATAAAGAGTAAACCACTAGCAAAGATCTGCAACAAGCAGATATGATTTAATACCCGTTGATCTATAAAATCGACGTCACTAAGCACAAACACACTGGTTGTAAAAACAATAAAAGTTATTGACACGATCACCGAGAGCACCGCAATGATTTTTCGCGCAGTCTCGCTGTGTATCTTAAAAACCATTTTGAAGACTGAGGTACGTTAGGTCGACCCTTAAGCTAAGAACACGCTTTGAGAACTGAACGATATTATCCGAATGCACAGTAATGTGCTTTGAGTCATATTTATAAGTGGTTATTTATATAGAGCTAATTTACTTGGCGCTTATCTAATGAATTTTGACGTCATAAAATAATGAAACTCTCTCATTCGTATTTATTTACGCGTCTGGAGACCCTGCCTTTATATAATTTGACGGATAAAAGGGGCTTATCAGTTCGACAAGAATATTCACTTGGGAACTTTTATAGACAGCCTAAGCCCCGCTCACAGGTCCCGCTCCCAGTCCCTCTCCCAGTCCCTCTCCCAGTCCCTCTCCCAGTCCCTCTCCCAGGCCTTGCTCCCAGTACCTCTCCAAGAAACCGCTCCCAGTCCCGCTCCCAGTCCCGCTCCCAGTCCCTGTAATGCCTGTAGATTTTTTATTAGTGTAAAAAACCCTTTAAATTTGTTACATTAGTTTTATTTGATTAAATTAGCTGCAGTTTTTCTGCATACAGTTAAATGACCTGGATTAAATTTCTTATCAGTCGAAATACGAACAACAGCTTATCGCTAATCGTAAATATATAAAAATGTCTTGGGGAAAATATAAAAAAATACGCTTTATCAGTTTTACAGTTAAATGATTCACATCTCTATCTTAAGGCCTAGTTACACTGGAAGCAAAACGATCGCGGAATGAAGAACTCTATATTAAATCCATATAGTTAAAAAAAAAACCATTAAAAATTGTTTTTGCTGTTTTTTGAATTGCTCTTTAAGCTATATGTACATACGCTATAAAACGACACTATGAGTGTATGTAGATGTATTATTTTCATGATATGCATGAATTAATTTTAATTAATTAAGTCTGGCTCTGCTGGGTAGTAATCAGCATTTACAGTTCTATATTTGTATTCTGTCTTAATTGAAGGCATTTGAGCTGAGCTTAATGTCGGCTGATTCATTGAAAATTCTGATTTCAACTCGGAAAGATGCAAATACTAAAATTTGCTGTGCTTTTGCTGTTTGTGACACTTGCTGCAGGACACCTTGATTTTCTGGTAAACTTCCATGGAAAAAGGTGTATTCTTGACCCGTCCTATATAAGAAACTATGAGGAAACTACCGAAGTACCATCAACACTCTGTATAGCCCTTTGCTCCGAAGGCTCAGATTGGACTTCATTTGAGTAAGATTCATTTAATAAAAAAAAATGAAACTTATTTATTGTATTATTGCAGTTGCTTTGAGCCAGAGGTCTCCGCAGGCTGCACACTAGGAGAACGAAAATATCCCGAAGACAATTATCCGAAATGCTGTGAACGGTATGAAATATGCCCCAACAAAGGCGGAGAAAATTCCATTGAATAGAAAATATCTGAAAAGCTGGAAATGTAAAATTTTTAATGCATTAATCAATTTATAGAAAATATATTTACTTGACTATATAGCTTCGTGTTAAAAAATAGAATTAGTATTATGAACATTAGTATTATTAACATTAACATTTCAGTGATACCATTATTTTAAAATTAAAATGTTGCTACTCGTTTTCATTAGAAGTTCTAAAGCAGAACAGGTGAAAGTTTATGTTGGAGTAAAAAGTAATCGTAATGTGATTGAAGTCAAGCAGAAATCGCAGAATATGTGAAAAGTTTTCTCAAAATGTCGATAGACGAGTGCTTAACTCACACACACACATACACTCCACGCACACACACACACACACATACGCGTACAGACTACATAAGTTAGAGGGAAACGCGTTTCGCGTAAATTAGCCAAGTGTAGACTTCATTAAGTAGCGCCAGTAAATTAAGTGCTAATGTTGAAAGTTTTGACCGCCAAAGTGCGCAATGCAATGCATTGTAGTTGTTGTTGTAGTTGTTGTTGTAGTTGTTGCTATTGTTGTTGCTCGCGCCACGCTTCCGGCGGAAACAGTCAACAGCAGCAGAAGCAGCAACCGCAACAACAACAACAACTACAACATCAGCAACAGCAACAGGAACAGCAGCAAGGAGTCCAAATTGATGATGGTTGCCCCCAAACAAAAATTGCACTCACTTTCTCTAGTCTCCAGGGTACACTGCTTACAGGGTAGCTCATGTTGTTGTTGTTGTTGTTGTTGTTGCGTTTGCAACACAGTCTGAAAATTTTTAATGCTTTAATCTTGATGCTAATAAATCTTGAAGTTGCTGGCACTTTCACATTACTTTCGGGCCAAAAAGGGGTTAAAGTAGGGGTTGGCCCTCATTTTCAAGGGGCCAAAGGGCCAAATTCAATTAGACAGCTGCACGCGTAACCGTCTTAGTTTAAGCCAATTTGAATGCATTTTACCAAGCAGCGACCAGTCACTAAAGTGATGCAACCCCTTTCTCTATAACCACTCCCCCCCCATCCTGTCTTGCTTGTTGCTGCTCTTGACTGGTCCCGGGTCTTGGCTTGTGGTAATTAGACTTGACGCTCAATGAGTGCGAGAGCTCTGTGTGGAAATTGCCGCTGACAGTTTGGCAGTGTCGGTTTTACTAATCGAATTGAGAGTTGGCCTTTTGCGTGCTTCACAGCAATTGATTAACAATGTTTCTGTTATTAATACATTTATCAAATAAATGCGCGCACTCTTTTGCTGGCCTAAAAGCAACTTTTTTATTTTGCAGTATAGCATTAACGAGTATAATCCACGGGAAACGAAATAAAATTTATTTTCTCATTCAAATTTGCATAAAAAAACGCAAGAAGCAATCGCATTGTTATTTTTGTATATTGGGGCACAATTTATTGTACTAAAGATTAAAAAAGAATAATTAAAAGCTAATAAACATTTAAAGTGCTATTTAAAAATGAGCAGATTTAGTTAATACCAAGAACATGTTTAGATACAATTTTTTTATAAAATTTAGTTTTGTTGAATATGCTTTGAATTATATAAATATTTATTAATATAATTATATTTATATTAAAAGAACATGTTTAGATACAATTTTTTTATAAAATTTAGTTTTGTTGAATATGCTTTGAATTATATAAATATTTATTAATATAATTATATTTATATTAAAAATTAAAAGTGCTATTTAAAAATGAGCAGATTTAGTTAATACCAAGAACATGTTTGTAAACAATTTTTTTTATAAAATTTAGTTTTGTTGAATGTGTTCTAAATTATATTAAACCTACATTTATTTAAAATAAAAATATAAAATTTGTTACATATTATTTACAACTGTCACTAAGCATTTATCATAGTTAGCAGACAGTAAAGTTAAAAAAGATTTACTCAAATTTTAACACATTGAGCGATAAACTTTAACTAGATACACATTATCATATAACCCTTGACAGTAACTCTTGACCCACTGTGCATTAGTTGCGCTGTCACCGGCAGTTGGCATTAGCTGACATTGTGGGTGGATTGTGGTGGGTTCCTTTTTGTCCCCTCCACCCACAGGGCTTTGGTGGTTTTGTGGCCACAAGTGGAGTTCCGAGTTGTGACACACAACTGTCAAAGTGGCTCGTGACAAATTTGTTATTAGCGCAAAAGGCAAAAGAAGGCTTCAGGCTTCAGGATTCAGACTTCTGGCTTCTAGCTGACAACTTGGCTGCTCAACTGTTCAACTGTAGAATGTCCTTTGTTTCCTTTTTCCTTCTTCTTGTTTTATTAACTCGAAATTTATAGCCTGCCATTAGGCGCTGCAAATTAATCAAATTTTTTTATTTGCCATTCGCTAACAAAAATTTAACAACATAAATTTGTATTTAAAAATGAGTTAGCTACGCAGCTTGTGTTGAATCTGTATCCGTATACGTGTCTCCTGTGTCTCCTTCCGTGTTGTTGCTCAGCTTTGAGTCAATTTCACGCCGTCTCACCTGCCAAATGAATGCCATTTTTCTTGTCGACGTCTCTTATTATGTAAGAATTTGTCATTTTCGAGCATGACTCGACTAGATGAAATGCAATTTAGACTCGGCAAGAGGCATTTTAATGTTCTTATTTAATGGCTGGCCTTAAAGCAGCACCAACCATTCAACCATGCAATCCTCCTGCCAGCTGCCTCATCAAGCTTTGAAACTTTGTCCAGACTAAGCAGAGTAAACAGAGCATATGTTGGCCAGTCTGAATAGACCTTACTAACTTGGCTACTTGATGTTGTTGTTGTTGCCTGTTTAATGCCCAGAAAAAGTGCAAAAATATGTTGCACATAAATTTGTATTAAGTTTGCCGCTGTCAGTTTTTCGTTCGCCTAAGCAATGTGGGCAGACAGCATAACGACATAATCATAAATTTAAATATGCAACCCAGTGAACCCCTTGCACCCCCTTCCACCCACTCTCATTCAGTTAGACTTATGTACACACACACACACACACTTTTCATTTCTTAGCCAAAATAAAAAAAAAAAGAAATAGGAAAGAAAGAAAAGCGGTAAAAACCTTCGTAGTGACAGTTTCACTTTGCCTGGCATAAGGAATTTCAGCTGCCGCCACACACACATGTTGCCCTGGTTTATGCGTGTTAAATGAAGTTGTTTCGAATGGAACCGACCCTGGAGTCAGTGTCTCCAAGGCGACTCCAAACTCACATACGATAAACATATTCTATGTGTGCTTACACTCTAAATATCGGATGTTACAAACAAATGTCTTACTTGATTTCTTAATATTCATCTGCCTTTATATGTAAATTTGAGAATATACGCTAAAGAAAGATATCATATTAGGAGAAAAGATTTGCCTGTCCACCTAATAACTATCTTGTAATATTTATTATCAACCAAATAATTGACATTTTGAATTTTACTAATGAAACAGCAAGCAAATCAATTGATAGTCACAGTAGACCTAAGACTTATTAGTACAGCTTGAATAGATTGTTACACTGATCAAAAACAGCGATATCTTAATATACAAATTACCGTCTTAAGTATTTAAATTTTAAAAAAAATTTACAAAAATAACTAGTCGGCCGGTGCTACAGTCGAACATACTCGACAGTCGGAGACCCCGTACTTACTATGGAAAAAACTTATAATGGAAAAAAACTTAAAATAATTTAGTTAACTTAAATGCACACTTGTCAAGGAATAATCCTATTTTGACATATACTCCAATTTATATTCCATTTAATTTTACTTCTATTCATACTTCTATTAGCATTTTAATTATTTCTCTATATTCGAACTCGTACTTCTTCACTAGTTTCTCTTTGTTTTTCTTACCCTCTCTACTACTGCTACTATAAATACTACTATTAATATTACTCCTCCCAGTCCCTCTCCCAGGCCCCGCTCCCAGTCCCTCTCCTAGTCCCTCTCCCAGTCCCTCTCCCAGGCCCCGCTCCCAGTCCCTCTCCTAGTCCCTCTCCCAGTCCCTCTCCCAGTCCCTCTCCCAGTCCCGCTCCCAGGCCCCGCTTCCAGTCCCTCTCCCAGGCCCCGCTCCCAATCCCTCTCCTAGTTTTACGAAGCCTTTTACACTAATTTAAGCATTTTTAAGTTTAGCAGGCATGACTAAAATTTCAATTAACTGAAGTTCACATTGAGTTAAATTAATTAAAATAAAATTCCATTTAATTGTAAATTATAGGAGCATCACTTTGGAAAGTCCTAAAAAGTTTCATGGAAAATGGCAATAGTAAATTTGCAGAAAATGTGCTACCTACACCTGGTCACAAATGTTCGTTTAGGTAAGGAATGAATATTTCTATGAAACAGGTCTATATGCTCGCACTCCTATTCTTACTTGGACCACCCTCAATTTGGGCAAACATTTGCCAATACGTAGTCGTAATCCCAAAGCAACGACAACAACATCGCAAAGTGCTTTGCAAATAAGCCTACAAAGGGCAACGGCAAACAAACTATGGGCCAACTGCCTTGTAATAGATTTAAGGCCAGACCAAACTGCCCCAAAAAGAAGCATTAGTTTATTAGAGTATTTCAGAATGTGTGTGAGTGTGTGAGTGTGTGTTTGAGTGTGGGTGTGTGCGACTTTAATAGTCGAGCAACAAAATAAACAGAGTGCTTATACAATGACCAAGAAATCTTTGCTGCCATTGTGTTTATATTTTTTTAAGAAAAATATTTAAATGGAAAATCTTGTGAAAGTGCAGGGAGAGAGAACATTGGAAAGTTACTGTTACGCTTGTAAAACATACAAGGTGCTTCCGCAAAAGGATGCGCAAATAATGTCTGTAAACAATTTTTATTGCTTTCTGCATGGTCTCGAATTGGAACTGGAACTGAAACCGAGGCTGAAAAGCAAAGATCAGACCTCTGGCCATGTTCTGACACAGGCAGATTTGCTTAAAAGTAAAAGTTGTTGATAGAAATCACAAAACACAATAACATAAATTGCAAAATGTGACAAAGGGTTGCCCAACACACAGGGAGTGTGAGAGAAGCCAACCCCTTTGGAGTGCCAGGCATTGGGTCATCTAACAGAGAAATAAATAACAAACACACAAATAAGAGAAATGAAAGAAGAAGACGAAGTATTTGAAGTGCGGCAGCTTCCCAAGTTGTGTCGATGACATCAGCAAACAACAGCCGCAGAAATTGAAAAACTAATCCAAGGCATATGACGCATACGCCAACCGAGAAGAACCGAGAAGAAGAAGCTTAACTTTCCCCAAGTGATTCGCATTAAAAGTTTAAACTTGCCAAATTGCCAGTGCACACATACATACGTATACACGCATGCACACATATGATGTTTTAACCAAATCCAGGCACACCTCTAGTAGGATCACAACAACAAACCAGTTCAAACGAGAACAGCTTCAATCTCTGCCTCTGTCTGCTCTCTCTTTTCTGCTCTCTACTGTCTACTCTCTGCTTTGGCAGTTGGCGAAAGGAAATTGCTTGCTTTTCATAACTAAAACTTGGGAAATTATGAAATTCATACAGGAAGACAATTTTCTTGCACATCTAATTCGGTTGCCCGCCTCCGTTCTCCGTTTGCCGTACGCCGTACTCTGCTTACCGTTCTCTTCTCCGATTTCCCTGAGTCCTGCTACTGACTGCCTGCCTGCCTCGTTGACTGTGCAACATTGCTGCATGAAATTTGTTTGTGGTCTTAGCCATAAGTTTGCCCGTCGACAGCAACTTGCGGCTGCTGCCGGTTAGCTGCTGACTTCTGACTGCCTTCTGCCTTCTAACTGCTGCCTTTGCCCCATTTTCCTTTACCCTTCACTTTTATCCCAGAGATTTGCAGTTTTTAAGTCCGCAATCTCCTGCATTGCGTTCACTTCTAAGCAATTTCGGTTGCTTTTTTGCGGCACTTTTGACGGAAATCCTATTCGTCTGTCTCCCACCCACACACACACACACACAAACACACTCAAAGGATGAAAAGAGAGGGAAGTTAAAGCAATTCGTTAGCTTTGTTTAACTTGCAATTTGCTGGCAACTGATAGGTAGGTAGCCAAAAGCCGCAACTTGGCCAACAACTGACTGGCATCTTGACTTTCATTAGAGAGCAGTGCATATTTTTTGACTGTGTGCCACAAAAACATCAGCTTCAATTTGTATATTGCAAATGACTTGTGATGCCTTGAGATGTTTTGAGATGGCAACAGGTTTAATTCATTTTTTATGGCTGCATAAAGCAAACCATTTATAAGGATATAAAAGCACAAACAACGATATTGCGAGATGCGAGTTGCGAGACCAAAACCAATGAGCAGCAGGAAATCTAAAAATTACATAAGGGATCAGGGGACTTTTCGATAGCACGGCCTCTCAAGCTCTATCTCTTTCTTTACCTCTACTCTCTTCTCTTTCCTTTTGCCTATCTATCTCTCTCTCATTCTGTATGTGAGATTGTCGCAAAGGCAACGGAGACAACAGGAATGCTCCTTTTGCCAAACTCCATTTGTTATTATGCTTGGCGTGCAAGGATGCCACGTCCTGGCCACGTTTGTTTAGTTTACGTCCGATTCCCCATGCAATAACTTAAAAAACACGAAGACAGCCCGACAACCAAAACAGTCAGACAGGCCGACAGCTACGGGCGGCCCAGTACCAATAAATGCCAACCAAAGCACCTTGGCTCTAGGTTGGCTTCAGTCTACTATAGTATATGCCACTGCCATTGCCACACTGCCACAGTCACAGTCACTGCCACACTGCCACACAACAATAGGCAAACAGCCGCTGGGCACGGAAGTGCCGTCATGACGAGCATAATTCTAACATGGCCAACACCCCATTCGAGCCAAAAAGCAACAGGGCTAACAACCACACTCGCTTTCAGTTTGGGCACGCACTGACAATCTATCCCCCCTTCCCCCTCCCTAACACATTCCCCCTTCATCCCTGCCAAGTAGGAGGAAATCATATTTTCTCAGCTTATTGACATCGTAATCAGAGGCAATGTTTGACAATACTCATGGCAACAACAATGCTCAGACGCAATAATAAAATACAAATACAATTTATAGTTATACTATTTTTACAGGTTCTCCCTCAGCTTCCCCCCTTTGTCATGTTTCTGCTTCAATGCCAACAACAAAACTGGTAATTCATTACTTTATCGATGCCATAAGTTCGCATCGCAGCTGGGATCGGCTCCTTCCTTATAACCAGACCCACACTAACATCTATATGTATATATATATCTATATGCTCATGTGTGTACTCACAAGTGCAAGAATTTTTGTGTACACAAAAGCTGACAATTTATAGCCCCAGTCGGGTGTCGTCTGGCCAAGTTAAAACCCTTTGCAAAACTGTAAAAAAAGCAAAAATATAAACAAGTTACCACAGTTGGGCTTGGTTCTAGTCTGGGCTGCGGTCCCACGGTTGCTACTTAGTAGACATTTTTTAATTACGCTCAACAACAATAGGTAGAAAAGAGGATATTGAAAGACGTATTTTCAATCGCTTAACAAATAATTGTTTTGCAATAATTGTAAATTCAAAGTATTAATTTGTGTTGTCAAAACGTAATTGACATATTTTTAATTATTTATTTGGGGCATACGAGTACACTGCAACAAAATGTGTTTAATAGTTCAAATAATAAAAAAAAAATAAAAATTAATATTATGATAATAATATTACTACTAAATAACACACAAAACATGAAATAAGATATTTTAATTTTGTAAATTTTAATTATTTCTGCCAGTGTACATGCATTCGTTCAGTTGATTATATTTTTATTGGTATCATTGTTGAAATATTGTATATTAAACAAAAACAATGCACAACACACTGTAAACACCACAACTCAGGGACAACAAATTTTGCTCTCAACACACGAGTGCCTAGAAAAATATAAATATTGACTTGCTACAACAAACACCTCGACAAAGCGTTGACCTCCGGCAACGGGGAGCAAAAACTACAAATACAAAATAAAAACAACAATAATACTAATAATAATAATAGTCACACTAGACTGTAGTTATTACTATTATTATTATTATTGTGGCAACAAAAACTTTACTCATTTCAACGCAGGCATGACAAATTTGAGCTTGGACCCAAAAAGTATGCTACATTAATCGAGAACTGTTGACAGTGCAAATAAGATAAATAAATAGGCAAAAAATTGAAAATGCATAGATTGCTCGTTAGCAAACATGAAAATATAGTGTATACATAAATGTAGATTTATAAAAGCAATTTGAACCACAAACAAAATGCAACAAAAACTGAAGAAAAAGTTGGTACACATTAAAACAAGGCCACAGCTGGCACTCAGTTTCGGCCAGCTGTTGGAGAGCCTACGAAAAAGTGGCATTTTAAAATGTCGCCCACAGCAAATTGAAAATTAAACGAAAAACTTTAAAATAACTATATTAAAGGAGAGTGCTTGGGAGGGGGACGGGGCTTAGCGTCAAAGAAAAAGTTGTATAAAATGTTTTTACTTCTTGCTGACCCCAATTGTAGGCCCGGTCAGGCTGCCAGGCTACCAGGCTGGCAAACTGGCAAGCTGGCTTGTTCAGCAAGTGTTGCCAACTTAATAAAATGACGCTCAAACATGGAAAGTTGACCAGCACGATGAGGACCTTTTCCCAAGACCTGAACAAAGCCTCAGCCTGATAGCCACAGCAACAACGAGAACAACGAGAGAAACAACAACAATAACTACAACAATAAGTACAAACACCAACAAGCAACAGCAAGTGCATGTAAAAAACTTGTGCCAAAAAATACATTTCCCTTTTTTGGCAAGGCAATTTTTTACAAACACTGTCACTAAGTTCCTTTTATATAAAGATGCATACATACACATACCTATATATACAGAGATATTTCTATATGTATATAGCTAAGTTTGACCGTTGAGCTCATATTTTACAGTTGTTGCCGCCATTGTTGCTGCTGTTGTGTGTGTGTGTGTGTGTGTGTGTGTGTGTGTGTGTGTGTGTGTGTGTGTGTGGAGGGTTAGTAAGGCCACAAGTCTCTGTGGAGTGCCTAAATTGAATATCATCAAGGCTCAAATTAATGTCTTCAGCACAAACTTTGCCACTTCAAGCATATTTTTCCTGCCTGTTTTGCCTTCTTCGCGTAGTTTTTCTTTTACTTTTTTTGTATTTTGTTTTCTTTACATTACTTTACTTTTTTTTGGAGTCTGCACTTAGTTGTTGTTGCAAAGTTTTTGGTAGTACGCGCTTTGCGAAAGTTTTCTGACCCGCAAATTGAAATACTCGCACATTTTGTTGGTAACGTCGGCATTTTAGCTAATTGCACGCACGGCCGAAAAACTTGGCCAGTGATTTGATTTTCTGATTTTTCCCCAGCTTTAGTAAAAGCGGCACGCGTTGTACCGTAAACCACCGTGTGTTATGCATCCCCTGAGTCCATCCCAAATGCATAAACCCCAAAAAGGGAATCAGACCAACCCACCTCAAAACTAATATCAATGCCAATGGCACAACAAATGGGAATACACTCGTTGCGATTACTCGACTAGCAGATACCCAACCTCGTAAATTTTCTATGGATTTTAGAAAAGATACTGTAAAGTTATACCAAAGTAAAGCAAAGAAAAAATTTCAAAAAATACTTGAAGGTCAAAAAATTCTATTTAATTATAAATAACACTATGCAGATTTTTACAGTAACCAAAATTCGAGCACCTGCAGAGTGTTTTCATCAATTGAGTGCTCATTATTTAGCATCATCTATAATCAAAGTTTATCCCATGTTAGATTAACATAGAGATGTATTAGATCAAAATTAAGTTACATCACTGCAACTCTCTTACGCTCCTTTCAGCAAATGTTTTAATTCTTCGGAAATTCTGTTCTCTAACAAGCTAAAAAAAAACAGTTTACACATTTTCCATATAACTTCTGTAGGTAGATCCACTTACTTCATTTTCTTACAGATATATTCCAGTTTGGAACTGCCGTTTTATTCATCTAAATCTACTGGGTATATAACTAGCTACCCTCAGCATGCGTGTTATTAATTTCAGTCAATCCATTAAAAATGTAAAATGCATGAGCTGCAAAGACAATTGCAATCGGAACTACCATGTGTATGCGTGTGTGTGTGTGTGTGTGTGTGTGATATAAATGTGTATGTGGCTGACAATGCATGAGGGGCAAAGTCTCTCTGTCTGTCTCTCTGTCTCTCTGACTCTCTGTCTGTCTAAGTTGGTCGATGTGTGGCTGATCGTCTTGCAGCACGTATCCTCTAAACACAGGACTCTATCTGTCGTCTGCTTTTGATGTTGCGCTGTGCGTGCCTCGTGGGCAAGTCAAATTGTGAGACAACCCTCTCGTCTCCCCTTGCTGTTGCATTATTTACGCGACGCTTCTTGTTTATTGATGTTTGTCTGTGTCTGTGTCTGTGCCTGTAACTGTGTCTGTCTCTGTGACTGTGTCTATGTGTGTGTGTCGACTGCAGGTTTGCCTTTTCCTTTGCCATTTTACCTGACGCCTTGTGGCTTTCACTAACGCCAGTCTCCCCCCTGAGCACCACCGCTGGCAACCACCGTTGTCGACAGAGCAACTGCTTACATATTCATGAGGGTTGCGGTAGTAAAAGTAGCCAAAAAAGAAATGTCTTCGTCTCGTATGGGCATTGCCAAAAAAAAAAAAAAAATAGATATAAAATAAAATGAAAAAATTGCGGTCCAAGTTCGCTGGGTTCGTAACTTTGGCTGCTTTGGAGCCTTACATCCCTGTTTATCTCTTGATGCACTGACTCTGGGGAATTGGACTAACAGCCGGGGTGTTAGTCCGGGTGTTTCTACTACTGCAATTTGTCGTTTAAATATGCGGATTTAATTGAGTTTAATTGTATATGAAACGAAAGATTTGTATTTTCATTTTATGCTTTGCTGCATCGTCAAAGGTTATTCTCAGAAAAATCATATTGATGGAACATTTTTTTTTTTTGGAAATAACAAAGTCTCTTTTAAGCTCACAGTAGAATTTTTTAATTCAAAAAAATGCAGCAATGCTAATAAAAAATACATATTTTTATTATTTACTAGACTCAATGATTGCAAATTTAACAAAAAATCTCAGCTACTATAAGGTTATTCAAAAGATATTAGTGAAATTTTTTTAGAATACGACAGCAAAATGAAAGAATTTTAATCATCTCACAAAAATCATATTTTCGATAGTTTTATTGAAATACGAAGCTGAATAATGTTAACAATACTTTCAGATTATTGTTGTCTCTAAAGGTTTGTTTACTGAAAGCTTTTTCTAATTCACATTTTCTAAGAGACGTATTTATGCACAACAAATTCAGTTTTATATTTAATGTAAGTAATTATACTATATTTAACTCAAATATTAATTATAAATATGTTTAAAAGGGTCAATAAAACTAATTTTGTTAATATGCTTCTATGAATATTAGCTGAAGTTATCACGTTTAAATGTGCACACATAAATGTGCATGTATGTATGCGTTTGGGTGTGTAAGCCTTAAAACAAAGACGCACTATACAAAGGTCGAGAGCTTATTAAAATTTATATATTTAAATAGCATTTACCGCAAGGCGCAAAGCTCACTCCATTGTAGTCTATCACTGTTTTAGCCTAGGGCGTTACAGATGAAAGTTTCAAGTGCCCCAAACATACACCCAAGCACATACACCCACACTTATAGACTAACAATCACATGCATGCAGAGGCTGGCGATACTTGGGAATTGACAAAAGGGGTAGTTGGCACAAATGCAGACTAGAAAAACAATTTCACGGTTATTCCTTGGCAAATATGAAAAGTAAAATGTAATAGCCCCAGTCACAGATCTCTACCCTTTCCCCCAAACTCTCACTCTTTCTCTCTCTCTCTCTCTCTTTCTCGCCCTGATATATATCCACCCCCGCAGGGCAGAGCAGCAACAGCGTGGCATATCAAGCGGAAACGGAAGTCAGACACTTACATATGCGCGCGTAACTTTACGCCCACCGTCTTTATTTCCAACTTGTTGTTGTTCACAATTTTCGTCTTTTTTTTGTTGTTGTTGGTTTGTTGTTGGTCTGTCAGCCCTGCGGCATATTTCAACAGTTGCCAAGTTTGGTTGCCGTTGTCGTTGTTGTTGTTGCTATTGTTGTCATAATATTGGCATGCATATATCATTCTGACGGTCTATAAAAATTTCTACACCAAATGCCGCCATAAGGGTTGATTTCTCTTGTCAGCACTGTTGCACTTGTCATAAATCTGTGGACAAGGGAGAGACACAGTGAGTGAAGTAGTGGGTGGAGAGGGAGGGAGGAGTGTCGGTCGCTATTTCGTTTTTAGAATGTAATAAGCCTCAATGGACTATCGCTTATTTTGATCCTAAGTGGTTGATAATAAATTGTTAGTGAGTAATGTTGAATGTCATTTCAACTTGAAACTAAGGGTTGTTGTTGTTCAACCCCTTTGGCCCCCTCTGCAGTTCGCGTATCAATACAATTTTCTCAATTGAAGCAACGAGATACTTGAAAAAATCAAATGTCACCGAATTGAGAAATTCAGTTAAATTTGGCGTCTGCTTATTTATTAAGCACGTCGCACGTCGCACAACCTGAGATCAGACGCATACACACACACACACACAGTTACCCCTCGTCAGCTCACCTGTAACTCCCTTCGGCAACATTTTTATTAATATTTAATGTGAGTTTTGCAACTTTTGGTAGACCCTGTCCTGCCAACCCTCATAAAACGCAACTTTTTGCACAACTGACAACTCAATTCGGCAGCTTTACCTCCATTCAACCATTCCCCTGCCCCAATCTACCCCCCACAACAGCACGTGCCAAATATTTTTGTCGCTCTCCATGCAAAATGACACAGACCACGGTTCCAGGAGTCCATTAGACGTAGTTCTTAGCCTGCATAGCTCTATAATGAAAAATTTCTATGCCCGGAGAGAGCCACAAAAGTTACTCCCAGACGGGGGTTGGCAGTGATTTGGATGTGGGCGTGGGCACGGACAAGGGCGGGGCTCTAGCGAAGTGAGTATAGACGCAACTAACGCTCAACGTAACATAAATCATAAATATTTTAAAGTTTCAAATTACCAGTGGCAAAAACAATCAATGCGACCATTTCCTTTCCCCCCGAGCGGGACGAAAACGGGCTGTCACAGATGTCAGCATTTGTAGAGCCTCAGGGCAGGGGTTGGAGCTGGAGAAAAAGGCGTACCACGCAATCAGCTCTAATCTAATGAGAGACAATGCCGCATGTGATCATTTCTTGGACGGCTTGGCAGCCAGCTTGAAGAATCGCTCAAAACCAAGATGAAAGTAAACGAAATGCTTTATGCTTGTCGATTTGAAAATAAAAGCCCTAATAATATTTATTACTTTTACAAAACATTTATAGTTTCTTAATTACGATCTAATTTCTTTCGAGTTCCGAAAAGATGATATAGGTTTTTAATCATTATGAACCTGAATAATAAACAAAGGCAGCTAAAGTGAATACCTTTGATATTCGAAGATAAATTCATAGAGTTGCGACTGGGAGAGGGACTGGGAGCGGGGCCTGGGAGAGGGACTGGGAGAGGGACTCGGAGAGGGACCTGGGAGAGGGACTGTGAGAGGGACTGGGAGAGAGACTGGGAGAGGGACTGGGAGCGGGGCCTGGGAGAAGGACTGGGAGCGGGGCCTGGGAAAGGGACTGGGAGGAGTAATATTAATAGTAGCAGTAGTAGAGAGGGTAAGAAAAACAAAGAGAAACTGAGGAAGACGTACGAGTTCGAATATAGAGAAATAATTCAAATGCTAATAGAAGTATGAATAGAAGTAGGACTAAATGGAATATAAATTGGAGTATATGTCAAAATAGGATTATTCCTTGACAAGTGTACTTTTTAGTTTTTTTCCATTATAAGTTTTTTCCAAAGTAAGTACGGGTTCTCCGACTGTCGAGTATGCTCGACTGTAGCAGCGGCCGACTAGTTTATAAATAGTTTCATGGGAATAGGAAAGTCTAATTTATAAGGTTAAACATGAATTTCTCCTGTATGAAATGATGATTTGAAGTATACACATTTAAGTGATATGCTTTAAATGAATTGAGAATGCAAACTTTATTTTGAAATAAAAATAAAAGGTGCGTTGGGCTCTTAATGCTCGCTGGTACTTAAACTTGCAGCAAGAAGGATGTGAATCGCATCTGGTAAATGAATGGAGTGAGTGCGTACTCACTTATTCACTGCTTGGCAGTTATGAATATTACAGAATGCCAAAATGTCTTGTAAGTTTGCACAAGTATGTAATATGCGCGTACTTTTCATTTGACTGTAACAGTTACGGGTACCGTTACCGTTACCGTTAGTGACAGCACAAAATGGCGCCATCATTCCGCTTGTCTGCCGTTTGTCGAGCTGTCCGTCCGTCCGTCCATTTGTTGCGTAACGGTTACGGTTAACGTTGCAATTCATATAAAAATAATTGTTTGCAGGCGCACATTCATTATTTGCAATGGCAACCCTGGCAACAAAACACTTCAGCTGCTGCCGCAGCTCCTTTAGCTCCAGCAAATGATATTAAAAATGCAATTTGGCCAAAAAAAAAAAAAAAAAGAATGCGTACTCCTGCTGCCCAGATCCATTGGCTCCTGTTGTGGCTTAAACCTGTCCCAGCAGCAGGAGCATCACCGGCAATGGTGACGTTCCCCCCTCTCTCTCTCTCTCTCCACTCATCCCAGTTGCCTCTCCGCTCAACTGAATCGTTACGCACTTGGCAATACGCAATTCGGAATACGGAATACAGAATACGTATTTGCAAATTGCATTTCCAGCTGGATGCCCAGTGTCCTTTTGCATCTCAAGTTGCAGCAATTGCATTGCATTCCATTGCATTTGCAGGACATTCTCCTCGCCTCCTGGTCTCTTCTCCACAGACATGCGCATCAAATTAAACGCCCGCGCGCAATAAACATTAATAAAAATCACACAAAGATTGCCATTCGAAAGGTGCAGTCGGCAAATGATAATGGAAATTGCTCATAAACAAGTCCATCAAATAAAGTGCACACAGCTGAAACTGCAAAGGACATTAAAACGAATAAAACCAAGGATAAAAACTCCAAGCTTTGACATGCGACACATAAGATACCCTTTAGATATAAAAGAAAATATTCAGGATATATTAAGATTAACTTGGGATTTAAAAATACAATTACGATAGAAGTTGAAAAGTGTTATGACAAGAAAGTCTACTGAAAAAAGTATTTAAAATCAATAAGATAAATAAAGACCTTAAGAAAATGTACGAAAATAAATAAGCTTATAATCAATATTTTTTTTATAATATATTGCTTATCAAAAATCTTAAGTTTTCACCTGTTTTTATCAGCTTATACACGTATCTGTTATGCAAGTGAAATAACCCTAGGATAGTGTAGACAAAGCAGAGCCATTGGTGACTTTTGGCGTTAAACCGCAGTACAATATTAACAATGACGCATACGAGGCAACAAATACACACGCACACACATACACACACATAAAGAGTGAGCGAGAGAGAAAGAGAGAGGAGCGACCACAGCAGACTATCAAATTTTAATACGCCAGCAGCTTGTGCCTTTATTTCATAAATGTTTAATGAAATTAAGCGGCAAGCTTTTTGGGTGAGCTGCCCCAACAGGGTCTGTCCCCTGTCCCCCGCACCCCTCCGTTCACAAGCCATTCGTCTGTCTGGCTGCCCCGAAAAGAGTATTCGGAAATAAATCATAAAGAGTAAAAATGCATAAGTAAGCCAGACAGTTGGCCAACCAGGCAACCAGTCAGGACAGTCAGGACAACAGGCATTACATTGTTTGCATACCTTTTTAAACGGTTTTCAAAGTTTTTTTCAGCTGTTTTTATTGTAAATTTTGTATGCTTTATTTGCGACTACTTTTAACCACAACTAAAAGTGCGGCTGTTAAATAATGTAATAAGCGGTATTTTATATGCTTTTCAGTTTAATGAGTGCGACTCTCTCTCTCTCTCTCTCTACATACTTGAAAAGGTCAACTAAAACGAGTGTACAAAATATGAAATACTTCCGGCAAGCCAAACCAGTCATGAGTCAGGCAACGGGGCAAAGGGGAAGAGTGGCAACCAGGCAACACCCCAAAAAGTATGCAACACAAAAAACTATGTGCGGTGGTAAGAGTTAGACAACCATTCCGTATTCACATTCGTATATGCGAAATCAAAAGTTGTTTATGACTCAATTTGTAGTTTTGAACATGAATTATTGCAGCTGCGCGCCCAACGAGCAAAATAAAAGAAATAAAAATACAAAAAATTATTAAAAATAATAGAAAAAAAAGAGAGAAATAAAGCAGTATAAGCAAATGTAATTGTATGTGTGTGTGTGCCAAACAACACGAAAAATGTGCAAAAATTTGCTCAAAACTAATTTCACAAAGAGGAAATTAAATATGGCAAAGTTTGACATATGACAGATTTGTTGTTGCTGCCTTTTGGCATTGTCTTGATTTTATTTATTTACGACTAAAGGAACATAGAAGCATGTCCGTATGTATGTGCAAACTGCAAGTAATTGAAACATTTCGAGCTGCTGCACATTTCTTCCTAGAAAATGTCGAGACACTGACACCATTCCACATGATCATGAAAGCGTATTTGACATTTCATTTCAATTAATTTGCTTTCAGTTTTCATTTCAAGTGCAACTGCAATTGCGATTCTGAATACAATTTTAAGCCAAGAACTTTTGCCACTTTCTACTTAATTTAGTCAATAAGATGCAAATGATCCGGGTGCCAGTCTAATTAGAAACACAGTCGAGAACAAAAAGACAGCTCCTCATCTCAAGTTCGTTAGTCTCATCTTGTTTTCCATATTAAAAGCTGCGGTGCTTGTGAACTTAGCTGAATCCGCTGAGAATATCCGCTGACAGTGTCAACGTCAAGTCGAGACTGATGAGCTACAGCATTTCTGCATTTGCTTCTTCTAGGTGGACCTACATCCTTCTAAAATTTAAGCACTTATATTTCCAAGAGCGTAGGAGATTGAGATACTTTTTGTATTGCACTTTAAAGTTGAAATTATGTTATCTGTAATAAAGGAAATTTTTGTTTTTATTTCTTAAGTTTTAAAATGATTCCTTGTGTTTTCAAGAGATTGCTATGAAGATTGGCATATTTTATAATAATTTATCATAAAGTTCTCTGATTTTAAATTTAACTTAAACATAAATTTTAATTGATGAAAATATATCACATTTTATTTTTAGGACTCAGAAAAACAAAATGTACAAATTAGAACCAATAAATTAAAGTCATACAAGTATTGTAACTCTGATCAACAATTGTAGATATATGTCTATAAGGAAATATGGAAATTCAGCCCCCCTTAATGGAATTTTAGGGTACGACTCTGGCATAGTGAGACTGTGGGTGTGTGTGAGTGTGTGTGTGTTTGTGATTGTGTGTTGCCATATACCGTGCCATATGCAGTCATGCCGACCATGAAATGATGTGCACATTCTTCATCGTCAAGTGTGCAGTTTGTACGTTTATCATTCGACTGCGGTTACTTTTCCGTTTTTCCGCTTTGACCCTCATCCATCTCTCGGTCTTGGTTACGGATACGGTTGCGAGCTCGGTTAAGGATTCGGTTACGGGTTTCGATTTCATTCAGTGGCAATGTTGACAGATTCGCTGACAAATGGCCAAATGTGTATAATTGGATAAGAAGTGCATTAAATGCTCATACATCGACGCATCTGAACTTTTCATTTGCATTCAGTTGGAAAATTTAATCAAATTAGCGCACAAAGTGCACAAAACTTCAAATTTATGGTAGTATGTAATATTTTTGGCATATGCAGCTATTGGCAGGAGTCAGTTTCATGGCCAAAATGTTTCATGGCTGACTACTTATCGCTTAATCACATCAGAGCCATCGCATCGACCAGTGTGTTTGGGCCATAAAACATTTAGCAACATGAAACTGTTACTGTTACTGTTACTTTTACTCCCACATTCCCCATCAGACATCAAAGCCAATCAAAACGGCATTTCAATAATATCAGAACGCTACAATCGCATCAGCAAAGGGGGAGGGGGAAGGGCGGAAAAGCCCACAAGCTCACACACACACACACATAGAGACACAGACACACATGCGAACAAATGTTGTAATGTGGCACGCGTGTTTTTGGCTGTGGCAACTGTTTTGTTGGGATTGGAGAGGGTGGCACATAAACGATTTGTTCGCAAATTTCAGCAGCATGAGCTCACTCCCACACAAAGCAAACACACACACACACACACACACACACTCTCTCGCACACACACACAATTTCTTGGTGGGTGTGGAAATTGTGTCAAACGAGACTTTCGCTTTTCAACAAATGTGTCCTTGTCCAAATGCTTCGAGATATTACAACATGTCCATGTCTGTATCTGTGTGTGTGTATGTGTGGGTGTGTGTGTGTGGGTGGGTGTGTGGCTATAACATAAAAATATTGACAGCTACATAAAGATAACCATTGAATGAAATGGAATGGACTGAATGGTATTTTAGAGGAAGAAATTAACAAATTTAATATGATTTCTGTACTTGATTTCTCATTCTGATGCATATAAAAAAAAAAAAAAATAATGGAACTGTTCAATTTTAACTGGGCCAAAAAGAATCGTTTAACTTTCTCATACTTATGCCAAAATGCTGGTTCTGTTTGATTTTAACCGAAAAGAATCGTTCAACTTCGACTCCAATCGCCCAATTTAGTCACATTCTTTGGGTGATTTTTCCTTGTCTGTCTTCTGTAGATAGCACATACAGGTTTTATCTGTGTTAGATTCCTTGTCCTTCTTAAGATCAAAGCAATTGTCATCCATTGAATCGGCCAGCGGAAAGATCTTGTTCTTTATTGGAGCGGCTTTAACGGGGGCAGCGGAGGAAGCTGCGGCTCCAGAACAAGGAGCTGTACAAGCATCCTCCTTGTCCTGTTCTTCATCTTCGGTCTGGTCACAAACGACCGTATCCATTGTTGCCTCTGATGATTCGCATCCGCATTCAGCCATTATTTCCTGCTCCTGTGAGGGCGTCAGGTTCATCGGGCAGTCGCCATTCTGCGTCCTCCATGCCTCACTAGGGTCGATTTGTGGTGGACAATATACTTGACTAGCCATATCTGAGGCGAGCGCAAAGATCAGCGGCTTCTGTGGCTTCTGACAATCTTTACACATTGGACAACAACCACTTTCCGCCTGCTCTGTCTTGGCAGGAGTTGGCGCTGGAGCAGTACAAGCTTTTGGCTGTGGTTGTGGTGGAGGAATTACCTCTTGCCCACACCCGCACTCCTGCTCACTTGTGGCAAAGCTCTCAATCTCCTTTGCGGGCTCCTCTTCCTCGTAGACCGTTCGACAGCAAATAACCGAACAACACTCGGCCTCCGGTGCGCTTTCACCGCATTCGGTATTCGTGGGAACAGTTTGCGTATTCTGCGCCTTCTGCTCCAAATACAACTCACTCGTTATGGGACAATCCTCTAGGGAATCTTCCAATATCGGCATACCAGTGGACACATCATCAGCGTTGCAAGTGCAAGCTCCGTCGGCAGCTTCGGTGGCATCTGCTGCCGTCAGCTCTTGTCCATACCTGGCCAGCAGTTCGATCAGGACCGCATTTGTCCAGCCATATCCCGTCTGATTGGGATGCTCTCCGCCAAAGCCAGGGCTGCCAAATTCCTCACAATTATACTAAGAAATACAAGAGGTAAGTTAAACAATTAACAGATCAATTTAAAAGCTAGTGACACCAAACTTGGAATGTAGATTTCTCTACATTTGCCAGCAGATGAAGCTTGTTTCTTTTTTCGATCGGACCACTATGTATATCATATAGCGCCCATAGGAACAATCGGTCGAAAATCAAGTTTTAGTATGAAAAAATTGTTTGTTTGTTGAGATATCAGAACCAAACTAATAGAATATGCATCTGGGCTGGTATTATACATCCTGACCAAATTTGGTTAGAATCGGTTAACTATATCATATAGCTGCCATAGGAACGGTGCTACGAAAATGAAGTTTTAGTATGGAAAAGATTTTTGTTTGTGGAGATATCAGAACCAAACTGATAGAATATGCATCTGGGCTGATATTATACATCCTGACCAAATTTGGTTAGAATCGGTTAACTATATCATATAGCTGCCATAGGAACGGTACATCGAAAATGAAGTTTTAGTATGGAAAAGATTTTTGTTTGTTGAGATATCAGAACCAAACTGATAGAATATGCATCTGGGCTGATATTATACATCCTGACCAAATTTGGTTGGAGTCGACTAACTATATCATATAGCTGCCATAGGAACGGTGCTACGAAAATGAAGTTTTAGTATGGAAAAGATTTTTGTTTTATGGGATATCATAAGCAAACTTATAAAATATGCGTTTAAGTTAGTCTTATACATCCTTACCAAAGTTGATTCAAATCGGACCACTATATCGTATAGCTGTCATAGGACCGATCGGGTGAAAATCAAGTCTTAGTATGAAAAACTTTTTTGTTTTATGGGATATCATAACCAAACTTATAAAATATGAGTTTAAGTTAGTCTTATACATTCTTACCAAAGTTGATTCAAATCGGACCACTATATCGTATAGCTGTCATGGGACCGATCGGGTGAAAATCAAGTCTTAGTATGAAAAACTTTTTTGTTCTATGAGATATCGTAACCAAACTGATAGATTATGTGTCTAATTTGGTTTCATATATCGTGACCAAATTTGGTTCAAATCGGACCACTATATCGTATAGCTGTCATGGGATCGATCGGGTGAAAATCAAGTCTTAGTATGAAAAACTTTTTTGTTTTATGAGATATCGTAACCAAACTGATAGATTATGTGTCTAATTTGGTTTCATATATCGTGACCAAATTTGGTTCAAATCGGACCACTATATCGTATAGCTGTCATGGGATCGATCGGGTGAAAATCAAGTCTTAGTATGAAAAACTTTTTTGTTTTATGAGATATCGTAACCAAACTGATAGATTATGTGTCTAATTTGGTTTTATATATCCTGACCAAATTTGGTTCAAATCGGTCCACTATATCGTATAGCTGTTATAGGACCGATCGGGTAAAAATCAAGTCTTAGTATGAAAAACTTTTTGGTTTTATGCTCACCTTTTCATACGCAAGTCCTTTTTTTTTAAATGCATCATAGTTGGATCTGACCCAACGTTCTCGCCAGCGTTGGGACATTTCCTTGGCCGGAGGTGTGCCCAGATTGTTGAGTCCCTCGATTAGCATGTGCATCATTGGTGGCCAGACATTTGGATAATCCCATTGCTCTCCCGTATTACTCAACGTGTGTGGCACGCCGCCAGGAAACGAATCCAGTTTGTTTTCCTCTATGTAACACATAACAGACTCTGTTATCTTATCAGCTTCGTTTATGGGATAGGCGCGAGCCCAGAGAGGCGATAGATTGGTCACCACAAAGTAATCCCGCGGCACCTTATTCTTCAGATCATAGTCAAACCAAACACCACGTTCCTTGTTCCACAGCACAGCAGTTATGGCCTTAATCAGACTTCCAGCTATAGTCCGATAATGCTCCGCCCTGGTATTATTTTTCGCCCACGTGTTGAACTCAGCGAGGGTCTTGCAATTACGGAAGAGTATACAGTTGAGATCGACTGGGACTATCCAGGTGGTCTTGATGTTGGCCAACGTGCCCACATTATTACCACATGGGGAAACAAACCAGCGGGAGCTAAAGTCCATGCCGGACTCACAGGCAGCCTTTAAATGCGAGTAGTGCTCTTCCTTCTCCGCATCCGTGACGAAACCCGAGGCACTGGCGACATCCTCCCGATACGCCTCTGGCCGTGGTCCAGATGACTTATCACGGTATTGATACATGGTTCGTCCCTTTACCTGCACCGCATGATTCTTCAGAAAGTTATCCATCTCCATTTCGAGAATCGGCAGCACTTGCACGGCGTATTTCTGATCCTTGGTCATCTCCACATAGGTCTTCACCATCGGCACCAGCAGCGGTGGCTGTGAGCGTCCCCAGTAATAGATCCTACCTCCATTGGGCACGAACTTATACTGCGACACAATGTACAAAAAGTTATCAATCATTCCACGGGCGGTTTGGATCATGCCGCTGTGAAGAAGTCCTCGCACAATCCAATAGGTGTCCCAATAGTAGAACTCATTGAAACGACCGCCGGGTACAATCACAGGATTGGGCACATAGACCAGTGAGTACATCAAAGGATTTGTTCTCACACAGTCCTTGGCGTGTCGGCCCAATTTCTTCCAAATGAGATTCAATGCTGTGGCAAATTTCCTAAGTTCCGGATCCTTGACATTAGCTAAATAAGCGGGCTCACAACGCCAATCGGGGGGACTCCAGTATTCAATTTCGCTGCCGGGCGTATCAAAGTGATTCTCCACAAAGTTGGTCAAATGTTTCAACGATGATTCGTTTTTCTTGCAGGAACAAAACAATTGCCAATCGGCCAAGATGCGATCCGGCGAATATTTAGCGGGCATATCTACAAAATGCTTCGAGTCTCTGAACATGCCCGACATCTGCACTGCCCGCAACAAGGTGCCACAACAATAGATGGCACTGTGGCAATAGAAATCAGTATTAAATTGAATGTATCTGTGAAACTGTGTGTTTGGCAACTTACCCATTTGCACCTGCAAGGTGCACTTCTCCACATTCAGCGCATTTGCGAGCAGACATTTTGTCTAAAAATTTATGTTGTGCGTATGGAGCCTAAAAAGTCGAACGACAAACTGAAGCTCAAGCAACATTAGCGAGACAACTAACTAATAGTGAACTAATGTTCTCTCAAACAATTTTCATTTGAAAGACAAATACGAGTACAACAGCTCGACAGACAAGGCGAGAGATAAATCAAAAGGCAAGCATAACATCCATTATATTGACCATTAAAACAAATTTGTCGACATTTGCCATTAAGAGTCAACAATGCTGCCGCTATAAATCAGCGTAAATAGACAGGAAGCGCCTTAAAATCTGCTACACAAATGTGCCCCGCATTATGCCATACATTTATTTGAAATTACCATAAATGTTTTGTGGCCCCGTCAACCCTCCATCTTCTTCTCCTCCACCTCCTCCTTTTTCCTAAGAAAGGCGATTGGCCTCTTGTCCATTTGTAATTTCCAGACAATTTATCAAACAAGCGAACTCAGTTTAAGGCAAAAGGCAAGAAAATGCTGAATTGAAATGGCGCAGAAAATGCGCTTCAAGTGGCTTCGTGTGGACCAAAAAAAAAGAAGAAAAAAACAAATAGAAAGGAAAACTCAATTCCTTGTGAGTCGCCGGCCAATAAATGGACAATTGAAATCATCATCGCACCACTTCATAAATTTTATAAATTTCTCAATGCAATTCTTTGTTTCTTTTGCAGTTTATAAAAACTTTCTCTTAAGAAATTAGTTCCGAGTTGTCTGCAAAGTTTCTTCGCTATTGAAACAAAAATAAATATAATAATATTAAATTGTTTTATATTTCAACATATTTGGACTTTAAGTTGGCGACTGTTGTGTGTTTGATAAGGCTCAAAAGGATCTGCGAGCCTGCCATTTGCCTGATGCCAATAAAACGCACTGAATAATTAATGCGGCATCCTCAAAAGTGAGCAATGCAGTCAAGAACGCCTTTCACACGTATCTACACTGCACAAAAAGTCAGAGAATGAAGAGCAACACATGATTAAATTTAATTCATTAATTTAATGATTTATTTAAAGTTAGAACAGAGATTAAAGACAAATCCCTAAGAAAATCGATTGACGTTTTTTCTTAGCCAGAAAATCACAAATAAGTGTAAAAAAATTGAAAGTAGTCTGCAATAATTTAATAAATATATCTTTGGTATTTTTGTACATTTTTCTCTCGGTGCAAGGCATTCAGAGGATGCGATGTTGACACTTGGGGCAAGGCGATAGCCACGGACGAGGCATTGATCAACTTAACGAGCCGAGCAACATCGGCAGAGGCAGCGACCGAGGCAGCGACTGAAGCAGAGGCAGAGGCTGCGACTGAGGCAGCGACAGCAGTTAATTGAGTATTCTTCTTTTAAGTGTCATCGCTGCCAGCTGCATGGGGCATGCCACAGCGTCGTCGTTCAGTTAACATACTTCAACTTCGTTTGCATGTGGCAGTTGCAGTCTGTTGTGTGTGTGCGGCCTGTGGTCAGTTGGCAGTGCAAACGCACACATAAATCAATAACTTGGCATAAATTAATTAATATATATATAAAGAATGAAAGAAAGAAAGCTCAAGGTAGATCGAAAGCAACTGGCGACTGTATTACAACTGCAGCTCATGGCTTATGGCTTTAATCACTGCTCGACCGAAGCAATCAATCAAAATTGCAGCTGCCTTAGGGGCAGCCACCCCTTGGGGACAAGGGAAGCAGCAACAACAACAACAACAACAGCAGCAGCAGCAGCCAGTGACAAGATGAGAAACTGAATCACGTATCGCGCCATTCCAGAGCGCATGATAAATTGTCAACACGCTGACGTTTGTCTGCAGCGATTTAAAAACTACTTAAAATGTAAATGTTGTTTCGCCGATGTTGTAGCTGTTACTGTAGTTGTTGTTGTTCTAGAGGGGGGTTGACTTTTATGCACACGTCGCAGCGCAGTCTGCGAAAATCATGTTGTTGACTTTGAAAAAAATATGTGTAAAAATGCGCTATTGTAAATAACAGCACATAAACACGCACTGTGAAGCCTGAGACTGAGACTGTGACTGTCAGACAACCTGACTGACTGACTGACTGACTGCCTGAGAGAGTGATGACAGGGTATTGTCAACAGTCAACAGCAGCAGCAACAGCAACAACAATCGAGACAACGTCAAAGTGCACATTGTGTAGGGACAACTACGCCTTTTTTATTTTCGTTAACAAATACATTACATTTGAAGTGTTAAGTTTACACTTGGCATTCACACTCGCTCGTTGTTTGTTTCCACACTTTGGCAGGTGAGTGTGCAAGTGTACAACATTGTAACACTCGAATACTATCATCATCATCATCATCATCATCATCCAATTCACACCAAGTTGCACACATGAGTCGTACTTGTTGTCACATTGTCAGTCAAAAAGCAGGCAATGATATTTTTATCTACGACAATACAAAAATAAAACTGTCCCCCAACTGATAACTCCGGAGACCTATTGTTATTTTCTCACAGTGCGTTAAATAAATAATTAACCAAGTTCAGTTTTAGTTTCTCTGTCTGACAGTTTTCGACAAAATCCTGAAAAAAAACTTGTTATGAACAACAACTTTTGATGCGCAATCTGAAATTGTATTAACATGGTTCAGTTCTGAAAATGCGACACACAATCTCAAGCTAGAGATGACACTTAAAACGATTACTGCGATAATACGTTGTGTTTACAAAAGATTGGATTATAATACCCAATTTATACTAGCCGCATCATTGCTGATATCGCATCATTTCGAAGGTGAGAGAATTTGGCCATTTAATTTCTGTGGATTGAAGAAGAGTCATATTTGTCACGATGCGACGAATGTTCCGAAAGTGTGGCCGTATTTCGACTAGTATTATATCGGAACGTCTTGAATTGTTTTTGACAGTGAGAGCAGTTCTGAATGATGCGACTTCAATGTAAATGTAAAGGCAGTATAAAATGGGTATAAATGTGGCGTAAAGTAAGTACATTGACAATAACTAAATATAGTAGTTAAATTCTTAAAGGTCTAAGAAATGAGAATTCTTTATTTTTTTTGACAATACATGGTCGTAGAAATAAGATTTTAATATGGTTTACTTCAGTTATAATTACAATATGTATTTTGGTAAATCTAGCACAAGAGATGTCAATAAATCGATAACTTTGACGTTTACTTAGAAATGCACCCTTGTCGAATCATGAAACTTGAAACAGAGTACAGGCTATATTGTATCTGATACAGACTTCCCTTGTCAGATATTATTTATAGAGCCAGAGACTCAAAGTCTGTGTTTAACAAGTCTGAGAAAGCATTGGAGCTAATCGAACATAAAGTTGCACCCTAATTGCGAAGAGGCTGGTCAAATGAGCTATAAATTCATCTGTCAAAATACTTGACAATTGATTAATTGAAATTGACTTTGAAAGTTGGTTGATAACGCAGCCATCCAGTCAGGCAACGCAGCATTAGCCGTCGCCATGGGAAGTGGCCTGTCAATCAGCTAAAACCACACACACGACCAACTCACACAATGCGTCATTTGTTGATGAGCTAAACTTTGACCAAGAAGACATGTCTACCACTCAGGAGGCTCATCAAACAAAAGGGCAAGGAACAGGAGCAAGACACAGACGTTCAAATTAAACAGAACTAGTTAAACAGAAAAGTTTCCCCGCCACGATAAACATCACAATCGGCAAATGTATCTCATATCGAGTTGACAACTTAAATTGTTAGTTCGCCGATAAGCGACTAGCTTTTGCAAGGAAGGAAGGGGAATAAGTCCACCCTCTGCTGTGGAAGTTGTCTGGCGGGGGCGTGTATAACATTTTTTATTTATTTCACTATTTTTTATGGGCAATGCGAACGGGACACGCGCCACATGCCAACGACAAACAAATAAATAAAAATCCAGTTTCGGCTGCACCAAACAAGCCAAAGTTGACTTAAGTTGAGTCGAGTCGAGTTGAGTTGAATCGAGTCAGGTTCTTGGCCGGGGTCAGCGTGTGGAGCGTGTGTTTTACAAGTCTATTAACTTGAAGCGCTTATCTAATGCTGACAGCAAGTTTTTCACTTTGCCAAAGTTTTTCTAGCCACACACACACACACACTCCCATGCACACACCCACACAGACAGAGCAAACGCAACTTCCGCTGCTGCTGCTGCGTTTCCGCTGCACACTGGTCTCAATTCCTATATTTTTGTCTGAAATTCATGTTGGTCTTTATTTTATGTATATATAATGTGATCTATAAACCAAGAAACTCTTTAATAAATAATTATAAATCTAAAAAGGTTTTTGTACTTTACTTTTTTTTTGTTTTTATTTAATTTTTTTTTTTTTTCTGAATTCTAGAACACGATAATGAAAATAAAACATCACAAAGTGTACTTGTTTCTTCTAATTTAATAGTAATGCTAATACTTATATTCTCATTTTTAGGTTCTTTTCAATCTTGAAAAAAACTAATTTAAGTATAAAGAAAAACTAAAAGTAGTTTAGTATATATAACTTTTTTGTTTCTGAAGTTACCTTACCGAGACTCAATGATATTATACTTGGCATGGTCTTATATATTCTGACTAAGTTTGATTACAATCGGACCATTAATTTAAAAAGTTTCCATAGGAATGGTCAGTCAGAATATTAAATTTAAGATCGATTTTAATTTAAGATATTTAGTAAACAACAATCTTAAAATTTAAAGAACAAAACTATATAAAGTCAAGTACGGTGCTATCTTATTTTAGGATGACATGTTTTCGAATATCTAAAAAAAAAATAATACAAAATTATATTATGTTGAGTTTTGGGTTCAGTGTGCGCTACGGGAGGGCGTCTTTTTGGCATTAACTTGCCAACTAGCAACGGCAACTGGCAACTGGCAACAGTTCAAATGGTGTAGCAAATGCCACACATGTCAATCATTTGTTTGCCATTTTTTCTGAAAATGATACAGCTCTATGCATAATGTATGGCAGCTCATTTCCCCTTCAATTTGGCATTAGAGCATTTGCAACTTGTGTGTTGATTTACGCGACAGGGAAACCAAGCATATATTTTACTTACTTCTGATTTATGCAAGAGATCTTAAAGCATTTGCGTTTTAAACACAATGACACACACACACATATGCACACACACAAATAGAAAGTGAAAGAGAAAGTGTTGAAGGCAACTGTAAAGTTTCACACTGAACGATGGCCACAAATGCGTAAAAGCAATTTCTGATTTGCTGGCAACAGATAAAGCTCAAAGGATACAACTTGTTGGCCACGAAATGGTCAAGTGAACTGAAGTTGCTCCCAGAGAGACAGAGAGAGAGAGAGAGAGAGAATTTTCGCTTCATTAAACACAAAGTGCTTCTTGGTCAAGTTGCTTTGCGCTGTGCTAAATAATATTTATGAGCTGGCTAAATGGTTGCCTTCTGAAGCTGAAACGTCATCAGAAGCTGAACCTGAACCTGAATCTGAGCTTGAGCTTGAGATTGAGATTGGGCCTGGGTTGCATCCTGGAATCCTTTTGCAGGACATGATACTTTTTCAATGAACGTTGCGCATTATTGTTATTAGTTTCAGGTTGGAGCACATAAAAACTTCAACATCCAAAGAGTTCAGCGAGTGGCAGAGCTTACACTGTTGCATAGCAAGTAACAGGAACAGCAACAACAGCAACAACAACAGCAACGTCATCACTTGTAGTGCAGTGTACAAAGGAAGGCGAGAGAGAGAGAGAGAGAGAGGAGAGTAGAGAGTAGAGAGGAGTAAAAGGACAAAGCTTTGCTGATGCTATCTGAGAGCATTGTCGTTGCCATTTTGTTGTTGTTGTTGCAACTGTTGCAGCAACATGTTGTTGATGATAATGCTGTCGTTTGACTATGTTGCCATTGTTGTGAGCTGAGCGACAGCAACCAGGCGATAGGGGGAGGAAGGGGCCAGCAGCATTGGGGGCATCAACAATAACGTCAGCTTAACTAAATGAAGGTCCAAGTGTCATGGATGCTTCTCAACTTTGACACGACGACGACGACGAGCTGTTTTTGCTGTCCCTGCCTGTCTTTGGGGTCTCTCTCTCTCTCTCTCTCTTTCTCTCTCTTTCTCTGTCTCGTTCTGGGTCTGGTTCACTGCGGATGCGGGTGCTTTGTAGTGATTGCAAGTAAGCAAACAACTTTTATGTCAATCTGTAGTTGTTAAACTTACTTGCAAACTTAACTTCAGGCAATAATCGCATGCCAACGGTTAACAACTGCCTGCAAAATGGCAATCTGGCAACTGGCCAATGTCAAAATGCTATATACAACAAATAATGTTTTTTTTAACTATATTTAATTCTTTTTTCAAAATCTACTCTAAATAAATTTACTAGTCACTAACAATAAAAGTGTTTTTATTTATATTTTAATATTATAAATATATATTAAAATTTTTATTACTTTTATTTTAACAATAAACTTATTTTTATTACTTACTACAATGTATTCAAGTGAAACACACGGGTATACTAAATATAAAGCATTTTGTACTTCACTACTTCAAAACTTCCAAATCTCATAACTTTGCCAAAACTTGACCGATTTTCATGCAGAATATCATGTTGATCATTATTTGAACTCTATATTAATTCTACATCAAAATATTATTAATTTAAAAAATTCGATTTCTTTTCTCTATAACTGTCTATATTATCCATACTTTTCCTTGACTTGCCCCTTGACACTTTTTCAAAAACTTCCAAATCTCATAACTTAGTCAAAACTTGACCGATTTTCATGCGGAATATCATTTTGATCATTATTTGACCTCTATTTTAATTCTGCATCAAAATATTATAAATTTAAAAAATTCGATTGTTTTTTCCTATCACTGTCTATATTATCCATACTTTTCCTTGATTTTCCCCTTGACACGTTTTCAAAAACTTCCAAATCTTATAACTTTGTCAAAACTTGACCGATTTTCATGCAGAATATCATGTTGATCATTATTTGAACTCTATATTAATTCTACATCAAAATATTATTAATTTAAAAAATTCGATTTCTTTTCTCTATAACTGTCTATATTATCCATACTTTTCCTTGACTTGCCCCTTGACACTTTTTCAAAAACTTCCAAATCTCATAACTTAGTCAAAACTTGACCGATTTTCATGCGGAATATCATTTTGATCATTATTTGACCTCTATTTGAATTCTGCATTAAAATATTATTAATTTAAAAAATTCAAAAATTCATATTTTCTGCATCAAAATATTATTATTTTAAAAAATTCAAAAATTCATATTGAGTATGAATTATTTCTAGGGTATACCAGAAGAGTAGTACCAGAAAGTAGTACTACAGCTAAATATTTATTTATTCACTCAAAGAGAAACAGGGTATTCTTGTCATGTTTTACACACCACAAGTTGCAACTAATTGACGCTTGTTTTCTGTGTGTGTGTGTGTGTGTGTGTGGATTTTTTCAAAGAAATTGTCTGATGTCTGCATTTCAACTCATTTGGCGCCAAAAAGCAAAAGGAAAATGAGGAAAAACTGGTGCAGCAACAAATTGCAGTGCATTTCTCAGTGATTTAAATGCAGTTTTATGTTCATGCAAGGGGCGGGGCGTGTTGAGTTCATTTCCATGTGCAAAATGCTGCGCATTTTTCTGTGTCATTTACAGCGGTAACAACGCCGAAAAAAACAACGACAACGACAACAACAACGACTTATTAACGCGCAATGGGAGCATTAAAATTGACCGCAGCAGCAGCAGCAGCAACAACAACAACAGCAACAACAATGATGATGTTGATGGCAATGACGACGACGACGACGACAAACGGAAGCGGAAACGGCAAATAAACGCACGAGCGCTGACGTGAGTGCTCGACTGTGCTTTGCTTTGCTGTTGCCCCCTTGCCAGGTGGGGCAGGTGGGGCAGGTGGGACAGGTGGGACAGGGTGGCGGGAGGAGTCCGTGTGGCAACGGGCATTTATCTGGCGCTGCAGACCTGCCACGCCTCGCCGCCGCACGCTGCAGCCATAACATTGTGGTTGGTTGTTGCATGTTTGTGTGGCGCGCTCGTTCCTTTCTTCTCATTTGTGCCTTTGTTTTTTTTTTTGTCGACACGATGCGGCGCCATCGGTTGCATGCATGGCAAGGATTTCTCTGCTTAATTTGTGGTTTTCCAACCAAGCAGAGAGCCAACACATAAGCCGCCAGGCAACTGGCCAGCAGCAATTGCAATTGAGGTTGCAGTTGCACGAATATTCCGGGAAACTCTTAAATATGATTATGGCATATGTGCCACATTACATGCAAACACTAACACAAAAACACGATACACACACACACAGACACACATAGATCATACAAACAGAGATCTGCACAGGTGCAGCTTGCCACATCTTGTGGCTGCAACATCTTTTGGCAGCTTCTTTTGCTGACTTAGATATGCTATCGCAATGTCAAGCGGCAAGCCAAAAATGAAGCCACAAATTCGATTTAATTGTCGCACATTACGAGCACATTGCATTACATGTTGCATACCCACACAGTGGCCATCATGCAACACAATGGCGCCCCTCAACTGGCAGCCATTTGCAATTACACAGAAAAATGCGCCCGCAACGGAAATGGCAGCAATGTAAAGTACGGGTTCTGTTGCAGCAACAACAACGACAACAACAACGACAGCAACAACGACAGCAACAATTGCTTGTAATGCAACTGCAAATAATAACAAACTATGTGGCAGAGTGTCCTTTGTGATATTCCCCTCTCCCTCTCTCCCCTACCCTCCCCTCCCTTCCCCTCTCTTCAGCTGCTGAAATGAAATGCGCCATTTGCAATTGTAGTTTATTTAATACACACCACAATTAGTGTCCATTGTGCACGCGAACAAACACGGCAAGTTGTTGCTGTTGTTGTTGCTCTTGTTGTTGCTGTGGCAGGATTGCCATGTTGCCACACAATTTGAGGCACACCGAAAGCTGCAATTGCAGTTGTCGCTGTTCTCATATCATTAAATGCCAACCATTTGGATTAATTTGTATTAACAAGCGCAACAACAACAACGAGCTATAAAAGTTATCTAGAAAGTTAAGACCACATTTTAAATAATTAAACTGTTTTAGGCAGATTCTCGTGGCGCAGTAATAAAAATTTTAGTGAACTGGAATAAATTCAAAATGTAGATTTTTTCTCAAGTAATTTTTTTTTTTTATTCTGGAAATAATTTTTTTTAGTTTCCTTATTTTACTAGATATAAGTTATATCATATAACTCTTTGGTATTCAAATTCGTATCCATATATATTATTAAATATTTAATTTAATTAAGTTCAACCAAATATACAATTGTTTATATAATTATAATTAAGCTAACACTACTTTCTGAAGCCTACGAAAATATATTTATATTAACTGTTTCGTAAATAGTATACACCTTAATAATATCGAGCTTAAATTACCATAATTTGACAAAATCAAAATGTTCAGGTAATTGGGCAAGGTACACGTAAAGTTATCAGTTAATAACAAAAACCAAATTAACAACATAAACAATTGTTTGTTTCCTTTGAAATCAGCGTATTTCCATCGTAAACAGATTATATTCTCAATGCCATATTCTTTAACTCAAAATCAATTATGAACTCATTATTCAATTCAGCCTAAATCAATTTTTACGAGCGCCCTGCAGTCGTTAATTGATTTTTAAGTGACGAGCGACACGCACACTATGTTAACTACATGAACACACACACACACACACACACACACACACAGTTCAGGAGGTTATCCAAATGCTATACATATAGACATAATCACGGACCAGTAATTATTAACATCCAAAGTTGAACCTATCTATAACGGACATTCATAACACTATTATTTATGCATTTAACAAAATGATTTTATCATTATTGTTTTTTCTCTCTAATTGAAGTTGCTTTAATAATATTTAGTCTGTATTATTATTCCTCAAACAGAAAACTACTTGTAGAATATTGTGGCTAATTGAACAACTCAAATGATTTTTTATAAAATATCGCTGTTAATAATATTTATAAACTTGTATTATTATTATTTGAAAACTAATTTTAATAAAATATTATCTTCTAATTACTTCATTTCAGATATTATAAATTCATCTTAATTACGTATTACAAATGCGTTTTATCGTAGATTCACTGTTAATACATATTGTAAATTCCACATAGATATGTCTGTATATGTACAGACGACACCATAAATAAAAGCGTTAAAGTAATCAATAATAAAAGCAGTTTTTATGTTGAACGACACTTAATTTTTTGCCTCAACTAAATGCCAATTAAAATTCGTAATTATTTTTTAATGGCATTTTGTGGTCAATATCCGGAAAATCATTTCAAAAATCCCTTCGCAATGAAAGTGGACGTGGACATGGACTTTAACGTTGACGTCTGTCCGTCATGAACATCATGGCCGTCAATAGTTTACGAGTATGAACATGGGATCGTAAGTGCAATGACGAGCAAATGTCAAATGGCCAATAGCTATAGTCGTACTCGTATCAATATCAATAGCAATTCCATTGCGATGACTTGTCAAAGTGGCGCCCAAGTGTCAGCCAAGTTACTCACTTGGCCAAATTGCAAGCAATTGCAGCACGAAAGCTGCACTCCAAACTACACGTGTAGGTACAAGAAATCGCAATAAGGACCATTGTTGACTCTGTTGGGGGTTCACTTGCTCAATAAAATTCGAGCAATCATCGCCATCAACATTTCGTTTGACTGGAGGACATGTCGAGGACATGCCGCAAGTGACAATCATTTATATTTAATAAACAACAAACGCATGCAACAGAATGACATTCCAAAATGGGCGGAGCAACCCCATTGATAGCTGCTTTCATTCGGTCTAAACGCCCCACGACCAAAATGAAAGGAAAGGACAAGTCCGAGACAATGACCATCGTCTCAATACGCTTCAAACGGTTTATCATGCATTTTGTGTTCTTGTAAATCGAATCCCCTGAATAATGCAGCAGGTACACGCACCAGGGGAACTGGAGGGAATTGGAGGGAACTGAGGCAAGCAGAAGGATTCGGAAAAGCGATCAGCGCCACACAAAGAAAATAAATAAGCAAGCATGAACACGAAGCACGAAAACTAAGAAAACAAAAACCAGAATACACATTCAATAGAGTGCTCAACTTGATGACACCCTATAAAATGAAAAGAGGGCCCACAAACAAGGAAAATAATAAATATCCAGTGGCTCACAGTTTATTTGACTCACTAAATTTTTAACGATGTATCGTATTAAGTGCTTAATTTAGATATTATGTATATAAAACATGAAATACAATTAATTTCTCTTAAGCTTAGGAATTAGTTAATAAATCTTTAAAATTGTATTTATAATAGAGGTAGTTTAAAAGAATTCATATATATTTGTATAAAATTGAAGGATTTATTTAGTATGTAACAATAATTCGATAATTTTCAGTCATTTTAAGCCACTGTCTGAATTTTTTTTGGCTTTCAGCATTGGTTATTAAGCCCGCTTTTACCTACTTCATTTACAGGGTATAACAGACAAAAGTATATGCAGGACAGAAACTGTTTTGCTTCGGGCGGCATTCAAATTGAATATTGAAAGCAGAAAACTGCCAAACGCTTGAATTATGCATTAATGATGTGTCTCACTCCGTTAAGCGGTCGACGATGCCGTTGTCGTCTCCGTGTGGCAGGTGAAGGTGAGAAGGGGTGAGCGTGGCAAAAGCAAAAGCAAAAGGACAACACAAGACAATGGCAATGCGTCGTCCTCCGCTGGACACCACACACCGCCCACTGTACACTGTACACTGTCCAGTGTCCAGTGTCGCCCACTGTCTGCTGGCCAGTGGCTATTGGCTGCAATGGCTGCTTATTAATTTTTTATGCGTCTGCTATTTTTATGGTTGACATGAAAGCGCTTTGCCCGTAACATTTTATGTTTCCCTCCAGTCATTTTACTTTTTTATGTCGAGAGCGGTTGATTTGTATAGTTTTTGTGTACTTTTCTATTTCGGGTGCAATACTTTCCCTGACATTTGAATGATAATACGTTGAAAGTGACAGGATGGGGATTCATTTGCGGTCAGTTGGCATGTTAGTTATTTGGCAATTACACTTAGTTCAGTTGGTTTATGTAGTACACATTATATTTCACAGAGCTACACTAATATAATTTATATAGAAGTTTAAAGCCCCGATTTATACTAATTATGACATTTGAAGTTGATTAAAAGTTAAAGTTTGAGATTTAACATTTTGAATTTTCGAAAAACACATTAGAGGACCCTTTGGATCATAATAGCATCCTGACTTAAAATTAAGTTTTCTAAATAAATAAGTTAGGTTTTCTAAATAACAAAAATTCAACAATAAAAATAAACGAAAGATATGGTAATAGATTAAATAGTAATGTTTGCATACCAAAAAGTGTGCATTTTCATCAATGTGCACCTGAGCGAGAATTACCCAAACAATGGGGCCGCTGAAATCAGTTGACAAAAGACGTTAATTACCGGAATTAGTGCACATAACGCAGGCCAGCTTATCGGCTCTATAAATTGAGCGCAGACCAAAATTGTCATGGAAAGTATGGCCGGGTGTAAACTGCGGCTGTACCGCGTAAAACTCATTACATACCACATGACACCGCCCCACTCTTTCACACACACACACACACGCACTCACACTCACGCACCAAATGGTGACCGCAACATGTTGTAATGCGTTGTCCCTCTCATACCTCCCGTTGCTTTATCAGTGCCTGTGCCCATATTTTATTTTGGATCTGGAATTCCCTCTGTAGTCGGGTCAATGCTTTAAACAATCAAGCCTGCAGTTCATGGCGAGAGGACAAACTTAATGTCAACACGCTAATCTGTCAGTCGCTGTGATTGGGATTGCGAAGAGGAAGAGAGGAGACCCAAGACAAGGATACAACCGAGCCACTTAAGGAGTTGTGGTGCTGAAGTTTCGCCTCGTCGCGCAACAGTTGAATGTGGTAAGGGAACAGTGCTGCCAACATTTTAGAGCAAAAAAAATAGCTGCTTTGCTTAGAAAATAGCCAACGTATTTTTTTAACATTTTTTGCTTATAAATTTTAGGCATTTCCCTATCAGACATATGTACATAAGTACTTATTATACACTTTTTAATATTTTCATGGACAAAATTTTTAAATTCTTTTTCTTGCGTGCTAGCTTTTTGAAAAACCATAAAGAATAGCAAATCTTGTATGAATATGTATTATAAATCGTCAGATTTCATGCTAATAGCAATTTTAAAATGTTGGTTATAAAATAGCTAAGCTGACAGCACTGTTAAGGAGGTTAATAACGATGATGATTATGGCTTGGGCATAGGATTGTGCTTGGGTGCAACAATATCGCCACAAAAGCTTCATATCCTTTGAAATGACAAAAATTTGTTGCTTTCAGTGGCGCTTGACGGGTTTGCTCCACTTGACAGCTTCGCCTTATTCTCTCGCGGATCCACAAGCCACTGCCATTGCCATCTATGCCACCAGCAGCAGCAGCAGCAGCACGAGTTGAGGACGCGTCTTATCAACTATGCAAGGCTTTGTCTAAATGATTATTTGTGTGTGTGTGTGTGTGTGTGTGTGTGTGTGTGAGTCTGCTTGTTGCCGCCAGCAGAGCACGCCCCATTTTGGCTGCTGCAGCCTGTTTTTGTTGGCGTCTTTTGTTGCGCTTAATGAATTTTACGTAAATTTTACGAGCGCTGATTTCTGTCAGAGCGACACTGAGACCGAACATCCCCCACCCCACAGCCATGGCCACCCTCTTACCAAACGCCCAAGCTATTAATCTACACTTTAGCGTAAGTACGAGGTATCAGAGAAACCTCCCTTCGTTAGTTGTTGAATGGATAGATAAAATGAGTGTGTGTGTGTGCGTGTGTGTGTGCTTATAATGACAAGTTCAACAACAACTTAGCATTGTCTTGTGAGGACGTGACATCCCGTCATTTGTTTGCTCAAGTTATGCAAATATTTTTACAGTCAAGAAGTTTTTGTTTAATTGCATATTTTGACTCGAATTACGCGTGTCATAAAGCAGGGATATGAAGCTTACTACAGTTTGACTGTCATGCTCTTGACAATTAACCTGCTGGGAGAAAGAGTTAGTTGGCTGGTGTTTTCGTTATAAATACACCGCTTTCACAGACATAGTCCGTGAGAAATATAAAATTAAACGCTTGGCGCCAATATATATTTTCAGCTTTTCCACTATACAGACACACTGCTTGACTATCGCATTGAATATCGATATTTACGCATATCGCATGCACTGACTGTCATTTCTGTTATGTGAGGAGTAGTGTGGAGTAAATTCTGTACACTGTCTTCTACTCTTCGAGCACTGTTATCGCTTCAAACAAATGTGTAAAATTGCAAAACCCCTTTTTCGGCAATATTCATTCACCGGCAAGTGACCATAGCCTATGGTGAAATCACAAGCACCGTTGGTGTACATTCAACAGGTAAAGAAGCCGGTACCGAATGAGGTGCAACTAACACAAGAAACTGCTCAATTCTATGACCAAATTCAACAGTATGACCATTGAGAGTGTGCAGGAGTGGAGACCAGTGCTGTGACCAAAAAGCTGCTCACAATTAATATTTGAGTTTAATTTTAATTTAGTTACCAATCATTTGAAATAAATTAACTGTTAAATGAAAATTGTATGTTCGAGATTAGATTAAATAATGGTGAAATTTTGTATGAATGCTTAGTTCGTTGTGCCTCAGGGGGAAAAGTTGTGAAAGGAACTAGGATTAACTTAATAAAATCCGAAAATTTGACAAAATGTATATTTATTTGTTTTATTTCAGATTATATTCATTCAGAACTCAAATATTTAATATTTACATTTTCCTTAAGACTTACGACAACCATTATCAGAATAATAATCAATAAATTGACCATAAAATTGTATACACATAAAAATTAAGGAATAATTAATTTTAAAATTAAATGTCAATGTTTTTGACATCTGTTTTCAGTTTTAAATTAAAAATCTACATATAGCTTAAATTATTATTTGTGTATCCAATTTAATTTCTAAATTTTATTTTAAATTTATAAATTTCTTTTGTTCAACTGCTCTTAGTAGGCATAAAATACAATAAAATATACATAATTTTCTTCCTCTTTCGCACCCTCTTCCTTTCTGCTATATTTTTAGACCAGATCAAGTTTGTTTCAAAATTTTGCCACGCCCCCTATATCGCCCACAAATCGGAAAAAAAATTTCATATCTAAATTATAAGAGCAACTTAAAAGCTAGGGACACCAAATTTGGTGTGTAGATTTCCAGAGCGGGGCCTGGGAGAGGGACTGGGAGCGGGGCCAGGGAGCGGGGACTGGGAGCAGGGCCTGGGAGAAGGACTGGGAGAGAGACTGGGAGAGGGGTCTGGGAGAGGGACTGGGAGAGGGACTGGGAGAGGGGCCTGGGAGAGGAACTGGGAGCGGGGCCTGGGAGAGGAACTGGGAGCGGGGCCAGGGAGCGGGGACTGGGTGCGGGGCCAGGGAGCGGGGACTGGGAGAGGAGCCTGGGAGAGGAACTGGGAGAGGAACTGGGAGAGGAGCCTGGGAGAGGAACTGGGAGCGGGGACTGGGAGCGGGGAGTGGGAGAGGGGCCTGGGAGAGGGACTGGGAGAGGGGCCTGGGAGAGGGGACTGGGAGCGGGGACTAGGAGAGGGGCCTGGGAGAGGGACTGGGAGAGGGACTGGGAGCGGGGCCTGGGAGAGGGACTGGGTGCGGGGTCTGGGAGCGGGGCCTGGGAGAGGGCCTGGGAGAAGGACTGGGAGAGGGACTGGGAGAGGGTCTGGGAGAGGGACTGGGAGAGGGGCCTGGGACAGGGACTGGGTGCGGGGCCTGGGAGCGGGACCTAGGAGAGGGACTGGGAGAGGGACTGGGAGCGGGGCCAGGGAGCAAAGACTGGGAGCGGGGCCTGGGAGAGGAGCCTGGGAGAGGAACTGGGACCTGGGACTGGGAGAGGGGCCTGGGAGTGGGACTTAGAGCGGGGCCTGGGAGAGGGACTGGGTGCGGGGCCTGGGAGAGGAGCCTGGGAGCGGGGACTGGGAGCGGGGCTTGGGAGAGGGCCTGGGAGAGGGACTGGGAGTGGGACTGGGAGAGGGACTGGGAGCGGGGCCTGGGAGCGATGCCTGGGAGAGGGACTGGGGCCATAGTAAGTATGGGGTCTCCGACTGTCGAGTATGCTCGACTGTAGCACCGGCCGACTAGTTTTTTTTTTTTGATCTAATCACTCCCTCTTCTCGTTTCCACATTTGTTGGAAGTATGGCTCTCTGTTCGCAGTTTCCTAATAAAAAATATTTTAAAATGAACACTTAAAAAAGCGATAATCAGAGTTTATTATTTAAAAAAAATGTATTAGACCGCTGATAAGCCAACCAAAATCATTGCAAAGGCCAAACACAATGTCAAGAACGATGCTTTGTGATCGGCAATTATGACTATATAAAAAAGAGAGATTCTCTTCGGTTCGCCGAAGATTTGTTAGCTATAAGAGAGCCAGAGATTTAAAATAATTTAGTATATAGGTTTCTATATACCGTTCGCAGATTAAGTTTGTTTGTATTTTTGGATCGGACCCCTATATCATATAGCTTCCATAGAAACAATCGGTGGACTGACCAAATTTGGTTCAAATTAATTCCGTATATAATATAGCTACCATAGAAACAATAGGCCGAAAATTAACTTTTAGTACAGAGCACTAGAAATAATGTTTATAAAGCAGATAAACTTGATTTAACTAAAATTGTGATTTCCTACAACACATTTATTATTGGGTATTAATTTAATATTTGACAAATCGTAGCATTTTTTTTAGCTGGTTAGCGATAACACGCATTAAAAAAGGCTTTACAAAGTTGGCTTAAGGTAACTCACTTTCATGCAAAGCAATTTAAGTCACTGTATGAACATGGCATTTGACCCTCTTTTCATTCATACGATGAATTATTTTCAGCTTAGTTTGCTCCATGAAGAAATAAGTATACTTACCTATATGGGTTGTTCTGAGAATGCTCAGTGAGTCAATCAAACCTCGAGCCCGAACATATGCGTTGCTTAGCAACGGGAGACCAAAAGCAGGCGAACGCATTCTCACGATTTTTGAACAACACTTGATTAGACTGTAAAACGAGTTTTAAAAATATACATAAATAGATCAAAGAAATAATTAGTTGACTTTTTACATATATTTTTTTTTTATTTGACTACTGTTTGTTATTTAGAGACAAGTATACAATAAATAGTTACATTAGATATTATGATTTAAACATGCTTTGCACTGAGAAAGATAAAAAGGCAGTTTTAAATTCAAAGTCGTTTAAAGTTGAGACTGTTTTTGGGTTTAACCACAAGTACATCATAGTGAAATATCTTCACTTCAAGTTCTTTATTAGGAATAAATAGACACCCCCAGGATGGATGGAGTTTTCCAAGCGCTATACGGTTCTCATATATAGCGCGGCCGGTGAACAACGGTTTCCCATATTTTGTGTAGCCAGTTATGAAGGCGTTCGGTGGGACTTTGCCATGATCTGCATGTACCCATTCGACATCGCAATCTTTAAGGACCAACAACTCTATCTTTGTCAGACGTTGATTTTTCAAATCCCAGGGTTCGGTTGAAGCCCATTTTTCTGGCGCGAAGTTAAACGGTATCATATCGACGCCTAAAGGAGCTCGTGCCACATACGTAGCGTGTCCCTCGTGATCGGTGCCACATTCCACAGCATCATAAAGGGGAATAACAGTAAAAGGATGACTCAAATCGAGTGGTAGCCATTGGATTTGCAAGGGATTCATATTCTTAACTTCAGTTCGTTTAGTGAAATTTAAGTCAATGTGATGCACGTTAGGTTACTCAGCTTTCCGTTTTGTTTCCGCTTCCGCAAACGTGTTGCTGTTGCTCTTATTGTGAAAACTGAACTATGTACTATGTCAAGCGTATAGGCAGTGCTGCCATAATCTCCAAAGCAAAAATTGCTAGATTTGAAAAAAAAGTTGCCTAAAATTGCTACAAATTATGTGAAAATTGCCAGAAAAAATGCTAAACATTAAAATGTTCGCTTTTAGGAAATATATGTATGAAATTAAGAAAAAAAATCGAAATTTATAAGGAACATGATTTTATATCTTAAGCAATTATATTAACATTAAACTAAGGAATACTTATAAAGCTATCTAGCTGGCCAGCTTCATTTAAATCAGCGTACTTCTCATTGCAGGTAATTTGTGTCAAATAAAAAGTGCTTCTAAATTTTTGGCCAAATCACAAAACACAGCAAAAAAGTGCGCGAATACTTTCAAGTTGTTTATATAATCGAACCAATTAGTTAAATACAAGTTCCGATATTTTTGTAAACCATTATTAATCGCAATTTGTGCTACCAATTTCAAAAATGTATAAAAAAAAAACCAAAGATGCTAAAGAAAAACGAAAGAATGCTAGTTTTGCAATAAAGTTGCTAAAATTGCTAAAGAAAAATTAAAAATTGCTAGATTTGTGGCTAATAGCATTTTTGAAAAAAAAAGTTGCAAATTCTTTAAAAGTTGCTAGATCTAGCAACTAAATTGCTAAACTGGCAGCACTGCCTATAGGATAGTAAGATCTATTGAACTAATCGATAAAAAGTAAATGAATGAACTAAATCCCTGATTTTAGGTCATTTAGTTCAGTGACTAAAATCGAAATATTGTTCGTTCGTTAATCGCATTATAGCGCGTTGGATTCTAACGGTAAGAGGCACATTTTTTGAACTGATGTATTTATTACATTACTACACAGCTTACGTATGAAGCTTTCATACATGTTAGGAATTATTTTTTATAAAGATAAAGATATAAATTACATTTAGAATAGTTTAAAACAAATTTTGTTTGAATTAAAAAAAAAAGCCAAATTCCATTTAATAAAAGAGCCAGTTTTCGGACCAGCGCTAAAACGCCAAATGTGGCAGCCGTGCGTAAACCCACGAACCAAGCCTGCCAGTCCGTTTTTTGTGTCGATTCGACTATTATATCAAGTTGGCAGCCCTG
Organism: Drosophila falleni; assembly: GCA_035045575.1. NCBI lineage: Eukaryota > Metazoa > Arthropoda > Insecta > Diptera > Drosophilidae > Drosophila > Drosophila falleni. The sequence goes on along the minus strand of JAWNOV010000089.1, from coordinate 4,793,553 downwards.
CGACTACATTTAAATGTAAATCAGCTGTGCCTTACCGGTCTCGGCAACACTGCAACACTGTTTCTTTCCAAGATGAGCAAAATCGGCACTAGCCTAACCCCAAGAGAATCTGGCAAACATATTGTGCGCCATGCAAAGTATTTAAAAGTTCTGCCCTCTGGAATTGAGCGTCTGGTCGATGAGATTGTCAGCGGTTTAATATGTGAGTACATAACTGTTCATCAACATTATTCCCATGTGCTTATTAATACAAACTGTACAAACGATAGCGAAACGCATTGATGTCGCTAATTTCTCGCAACATGAACTTCATCCAAAATCAACTGATGCTCATGCTGCCAACTGGATTTTTATTGTGGATACACTGAACTTTTGCTTCTGGACACCACGTGAGTTCTGCCGATAAAGATTATTCAACTACTATTATTACTAGTACTACTTCTATTACTAATGTACTACTACTATTTTTACTCTACTACTACTACGTCTATTACTAAAGTACTACTACTACTACTACTTAATCTAAACTACTACGACTGGTGCTTAACTAATCTACTCTACTACTACTGCTACTTAGTAACTACAGAAGCTACTACGCTACTACTTCTGACATCACTTAACTTCTCTACACTGCTAAATGGATACTACATATACGACTACTATTACTGCTGCTTCTACTACTATTGCTACCTTTAATAAAATTAATCATTACTATATTTATATTTAGAAAACTACACCAAGTATAAGGTGAATGGATACACCGGCTACTTTGCCCTCTGTGCTGCCATCAATCGAGCTATGAAAGATGGCTTGGACATAACGAACCCGGAGTTTTACTCCAAAATCGACATAGAAACATTGGCAAACATCTTTCGACCGGACGATAAGAATACAGAGATTCCATTGCTAGAGAAGCGCTTGGAGTGTCTCCACCAGGTGGGAGAGTGTCTACAGAGCAAGTGGCAGGGACGCTTTGAGAATGTGGTAAAGGCGGCCAACAATTCGGCGGTAGCTCTACTGCAGCTGATAGTGGATGAGTTTCCCTGTTTCCGAGATCAGGCTGACTTTGCCGGCGAACGAGTTTCCATCTTAAAGCGAGCCCAAATCCTTGTGGGGGACTTGTGGTCCTGCTATCGAGGTGAAGGTCTTGGCTACTTCGAGGACATTGAGAAAGTAACCATGTTTGCGGACTATCGAGTTCCCCAGGTATTAGTGCACTTTGGGAGCTTGGAGTATACGCCGGAACTGCTAGAGCTGCTCAAGAAGGACACCATCATGCAGAATGGTGATCCTATGGAGGTGGAGATAAGAGGCGCCTCCATTTACATAATTGAGGAAGTCAAGGATGATGTCCTGGATATATTAAAGCAAAAGCATCCGGATGTGGACACACGCAATGTGAACTCCATTTTAATTGATCAATATCTTTGGGATTACAGACGTGACCATGCCGCGGAATTGGAGTACATACCATTCCACAAAGTGCTGAGCATTTATTACTAAATCCAAGCGAATAATGAAATGAATAAAGTTTAAATACACTTGTTAAATAAATGTACATACAACTATAATATTTGTAATAGTTTTATGATATTTTAAAACTGAATTTTTATGCAATCCCTACTTTTACAGCGAGACGTAAAGATTATATCATTAGATGCTACCCACAATCCAACTTTATCAAAAGACTGGCCTTGCGTCTTGTTTTTATTGTCATAGCAAAAATTACTCTCACTGAAATTGAAATCTTTTCAAGACAAAGTTGCATATCTTAATTATACCTATTATCAACACATGCGAGCTATACACACACACACACACAAGGAATCTTTTCAGACAAAATTATAAACTGTGTGGGAGATGTATCATAATTTATAATGAATAAATTATTAAAAAATTTCTTTTAATAAATTGTTATAAAAAAAAACACTAAAAAACTTTTTTGATAAATTGTTAAAGATACATTAATCTTTATTAAGTAATATGCACAATCATAAATGCCTTAATTGAATAGTTGTAGAATTGAATTGTAGAGTTTGCATACATTCCATGATATATTAAACTCACTTTTGTCATTTCGCCTTAGCGTGGCTTTACAGTTCTGCTTTAATTCTTTGATATTTTTGGAATATATTTCCTCAGTTTGCCTACGTTACGGTTCATTGACAATGGTTGTGTGATCTCATAAAATCACGATCAGGTCAATAGTACTGTAAAATTTGCGATTATACTTAAGTTCACTTTTGGTGATTGAACGAATCTTAAGATGAAAGATTTAATTAACGGAATGCAAAAATCTATAAAAGAAAATGTGAAATTAAGTGCAATGTGCATAAGTTAATTTAATTATTTAAATAGAAGAACAATAAATATATATGTATTTATTAAATAAAAGTTTATAGACAGATTACAAATTTAAAATATCTAAGACTATAGAAATTTATATTAATACTTCAACCCTTTTAGCACAAGAATATATAAAATATCCTATTCAGATAAAATTCGATCGCAGGCTATAAGTGATGAAAAATTAATAAGTCGAGAGTTTCTGAAATGCCCAGATCAGGGTAATCAATCAGAATTTAATAAATTTACATTAAAGTCTTGTTTGTATAGTTTTCTTTGGCGGTGATTTAGCCTTCAAATTGTGGACGTGTTAGTGAGAAGATTTAGTTGTCAACAATTAGATTGCCTTGTCTAAGCTTGCCGAGACACTTCTTCAATGGGTCTGGGTTGTGTGCTTATATTGAGAGAGAGAAAGAGAGAGAGATAGAGAGAGAGAGAGGGAGAGAGAGAGAGAGAGAGAGAGAGAGATAGAGAGAGAGAGAGAGAAGTCTCTCCCAGTTGAGGTAGTATCTTGATGGAATATGTGAATTGATAAGAGACAATTAACTGGTAGAAAAATAAACCAAAATGCGGTCAAAAGTTTAATGTTACTTATGTTATGTTACTGTGGCCAATTGGCTGCTGGGGGTAGAAAACCACTTGGATGTCGACGGTGTGGTACAGTTGAGATTGGATCTTTGCCGCGAACGGTTGTCTCTGGATCGTAGGGTTTGTAGGGTCTCCTAAGGTCTCCCTCCCCGTCACCCAAGTGAGTGATTAAATCGTGTTAGCCAACAGACAAAATGTCTATCCAAATCCAAGTGCAAATAGTGATAAAGATAAGATAAAAGAAGTTGAGTGATAAGCGTGATTTTGTGGATTATTGTGGATGCTGAAAGGAAGAAAAGTCACATTTCTCACATTTTTGTCGTACATTGAACTCTGAAGTGATGCCGGCGGAGGAAGGCAGCGGTACACAGGCGGGAGCGGGATTGTGCCTGGAGTGGAAGCAGCTAAATTACTATGTGCCTTCCCAGGAGCAAAGCAATTACAGTTTTTGGAATGAATGCAGAAAGAAACAAGAGATTCAAATTTTACACGATGGTAAGAGATCGCAATTGGTGGGATTTGGAAAACAAAATAATTGTGGTGTGAATTTGGATGTGGTTTCTCTTTAGTCAGCGGTCACTTGAAAACCGGCGACCTCATCGCAATTCTGGGCGGATCGGGGGCGGGTAAAACCACATTGTTGGCAGCGATTTCGCAACGACTTCGCGGTAATTTAACCGGCGATGTGGTTTTAAACGGCGTGGCCATGGAACGGGATCAGATGACACGCATCTCCAGCTTTCTGCCACAGTTTGAGATCAATGTTAAAACCTTTACCGCCTACGAGCATCTGTACTTCATGGTAGGTCTTCCCTCATTCCAACTTCTCCCTCCTCCATTTAACATTAACATCTGTCTGTCTGCCTACTCCAACTCAGTCCCACTTCAAGATGCATCGGAAGACGACGAAGGCGGAGAAACGTCAGCGTGTCTCGGATCTGCTGCTGGCCGTGGGATTAAGGGATGCGGCACACACCCGCATCCAGCAGCTGTCGGGTGGAGAGCGTAAGCGTCTAAGTCTCGCCGAGGAGCTCATCACCGATCCCATCTTTCTGTTCTGCGATGAACCGACCACGGGCCTCGACAGCTTCAGTGCGTACTCCGTCATCAAGACACTGCGTCATTTGTGCACCCGGCGACGCATCTCCAAGCACTCTCTGACCCAGGTCTACGGCGAGGATTCCTTCGCCACGCCCAGTGATGTGAGCACGGGCAGCAACTCCATTGAAATGGAAGTTGTGGACAACTCACACGAGAGTCTGCTGCTGTCCATGAAGGACTTTCCCACGCTGAGTGTGCTCAACAACAGCCCCAATGGAACACTCAAAAAGGGGGCCATCTGTTCCATTCACCAGCCCACATCCGACATCTTCGAGCTCTTCACCCACATCATCCTCATGGATGGCGGTCGCATTGTCTATCAGGGACGCACCGAGCATGCTGTCAAATTCTTTACGGGGTAAGTTGAACTTCAGTTGTCGAAAGCTGAATCCTCATTTCCTCCTCTTCTGATCTCTAGTCTGGGATTCATGCTGCCGCAGAATTGCAATCCCGCCGACTTCTACCTAAAGACTCTGGCGGATGGCAAGGAGAATGCGGGTGAGATGCTGCGGACTAGGTACGAGCACGAGACGGATGGACTCTACAGCGGTAGCTGGTTGCTGGCCAGGAACCACAGCAGTGACTACATGAAGCGTATGCAAGAATTTAAAAAGATACGCTGGCTATATCAGGTGTATCTGCTGCTCATACGCTTCATGACTGAGGATCTGCGGAATATCAAAAGCGGCCTGATCGGATTCGCTTTCTTCATGATCACCGCCGGGACGCTCTCTCTGATGTACTCCGGCGTGGGAGGATTGTCTCAGCGTACTGTGCAGGATGTGCGTGGTTCCCTTTTCATGCTCAGCACTGAGATGATCTTCACATTCAGCTACGGCGTCATGTACATCTTTCCCAGCGCATTGCCTATAATAAGACGCGAGGTGGGCGAAGGCACCTACAGCCTCTCCGCCTACTATGTAGCTCTGGTGATTTCCTTTTTGCCGGTGGCCTTCTTCAAGGGTTATGTCTTTCTATCAGTGATCTATGCATCCATTTACTATACACGCGGTTTTCTCCTCTTTATAACCATGGGATTGCTAATGAGTCTCTCTGCCACTGCAGCGGTTGCCTACGGCGTCTTCCTCTCCAGTCTTTTTGAGAATGACAAAATGGCATCGGAGTTTGCGGCGCCCTTCGATCTGATCTTCCTTATATTTGGTGGCACTTACATGAATGTCGACTCAATTCCCGTGATCAAATACTTTTCGCTCTTCTTCTACACAAACGAAGCTTTAATGTACGACTTCTGGATCGACATTGACAACATTGGTGAGTCAGACAGACAGATCACATCTCTTCCTTATCATCGTTTACAACTTCTCTCTGTCTTTCTCAGAGTGTCCAGTTAATGAAGAGCATCCGTGTGTTAAGACCGGCTTGGAGGTGCTGCAGCAGACCTCCTACCGCACCGCCGAGTACACCTATTGGCTGGACTGTGCCAGCCTCCTGGTGGTGGCTTTGGTCTTCCACATTGTCTCGTTTAACCTGGTGAGGCGCTACATCAATCGCAGTGGCTACTATTGAGTGGATCTTTTATTATATGCTATTCCTTTTACATTACAATCTTAGCGGTTTTAAAATCGATGGCCAATTGATTTCAACCATTCAACCTTTTACATTTGTACGTTAATTACATTAGTTCAAATTTACAATATTAAGTAGAAAACCTTTCAACTTTTTTTTTAAATTTTACTTCAGCGAAAAATATTGCAATTCATTTCTATGCATATGTTTATGTTTGTATGTATGTTTGTAGTTGTGTCTCCGTTTGATGTACTATAACATTATCCAAGTACCGGGGGAATTAAATAAATTAGGCTAAAAAACAACCCAAAAAATATAGAACAACATTTTGGTAAAAATAAATAGATCATTATCCGGGCAGTGGTTCAAAAAAAAAATTTAGCTATCAAAGGAGATTTGGCGCTTCGCTTTGACGCTGGACTCGACACTTGGAGCCGCAGTTGTGGCCTGCAACTTGCGCCCAGATCCGTTGCTGTTGCCACCATTATAGTAAGGACTGATGTTCCGCTGATCCTTGCCGGTGAAATTCTTTTGCGCCGATCTTCGCTGTTCGCAATGCACATTCTCGCGCAGCGCCAAGCCGCCTAAATTGCTCTTGGACGAGCTGTTCTGCAGTGTAGGATTTGGCAGTATGGGCAGCTGTTGCTGATTGCAAAACAGATCCTCCGAAATGCGTTCCATTAGACTGGATTGTGTGGCTGAGTTTGAAGTTGCAGTGCATTGGCTCATTTGGCTGAATCCGAACGAATCAATGGAGTTCTCGCTGCCGAACAGATTCTGCATTGATCTATCAGCCTTGCTGCGGGCCAGCGACATCTGGGAGAGCGACGGGGACTGGGAGGAGCTTTGTGACAACAACAGCTTCCGCTGTGCAAACTCCTCGGGTCCAATGTAGCCCGAGAGTCGTGAGCTTGACTGCAGCTTCGTTTCACTCTCGTGGCTACGTGCATGCAGGTAAATGTCGTCCGGTTGCTTGCCAGCAATCACGCTAAAGGCGTACTTTTTGGCTAACCTGGAATAGATAAAAACCAAAGAGTCATGTGGATGCACTGCCAAAGGACATGAAAGCGTTACTAACCGCAGCAATGTCTCACTGTTGCTTGTCGTGTGCCCCAAATAAAACTCCTGAAAGATGCGCTTCACAATGCGCGCCAAATCCGCCGCATGTTGTCGGAAATTTTCGTGCTTTGCCGATATCTTCTTCTCCTGCAGAGCCTGTGACACAGCCCACAGTAGTTTCTATATAAAAAGTAAAGCAGATTATATATATGCAAGTGATCTAAGATGAATCATAATATAAACTCACTTTTCTCTGATTGTCCGTCATGACGCTTTGAGGCGTTGCACTCATTTCCGAATGTGCGCGGTGCAATTTGCTAATTGTTGGCGTCGTGCTGCAAGCCAAAGTGCTGCTGCTGCCACTTAATCCATAGCTTAATCGCGGGGTGTTGGCAAATGGCGACTGTTGCATGTTGGCAGCCACGTTCTGTTGCGATGCTGTGGAGGAACCTGCTCCAATGCAAAAGCTCTGACTCTTGATCTTGAGAGCGCGCGGAGTGAGACCGCTGCCAAAGCCGCTGCCAGCTCGAAACAATTTGCTACTCTGACTTGCCAGCTCAGCAGCATCTTCGTCATCGCGGGCATTGCGTTTACGCTTGAGCAGCGACTCCAGCTGATTGCTCGGAGTGCTTTGCTGGCTACCATTGTCAGGTGAGAAGAGTGCACGTTTCGATTTCTCCACGCGATTGGCAATCTCTGGCTTGAAGAGGGGCTTGGGCGGGAACAACTGCTGTGACAACGATGACTTGGCTGGACTTTGGAATAACGCGCGCTTCGAGGTTTCTCGAGATGGTCCCGGCTTGATGAGATCGGTGCGAAAAAGACGCTTGCGTGCTGAAGAGGACGGAGTTTTTCGAGCTGCAATTTATACAATATTATAATATATTCATTTTTCAACAATATTTGTATTAATTTACCTTTCTTTTTGCTGCCAGGTGTTTTACGCTTTGGCGTTGCTTTGCGCTTGTTACGCTCTTTTCTGTTGATTAAATTAATTTGTTTAAATTGGTGTTAATAAAGAAACAAAGACATGTTGATGATTTTATGCCCCTGCAGACATTAAGACAATAAGGATTGCAAAAACAGTGAGTTTGTTAGAGATATTTTCAGTTGATTTTTGACCAATTGTTAGTATGAAATAGTGACCAGACACGGCCGGAGGCGACAGTAAAAATACATTTCTATAGAACTGAGAGACTAGTTTAATCAAAAATTAAATGCATTAAATTGGGACCTGTCTTTTTTAATGCTTTTCGTATTTCTGCTAGAAAATAAAAAGTAGAAAGATCAGTTTCACTTACTTCTTATCCAGTAAAATTTGCGGACCCATGGAGCTGTTTAGTTTAATGGAGTTTGTGGCCAGATTTGCAGATGAGAAAATGGCTCGTCGCTTGGCCAAATGACTGAGGCGATTGCCAGGCGATTGTGTGAGCATTCTATTAAGGAAAGGAAACATAATCGTTATTAGATAACTTGCTTTAAGAGAGACTCTTGGCTTTTACTCACTTCATGCGCATGTTGCGTTTCTTGGCACTGGAAGGAGAGCGAACATAGGACGTAGCCGTCTCTGCACCCACGTACCGCTCCACCACCGACAGACTGAGGTATTCATTCTGTTCAGCCGCTTTGTTCAAGTTGTAGCTGAAGAGATCATTTTATTAGATACTAGATACATAGATACATATATCGAGTGGTTCCTGCTGAAGCTCTTACCTCAGTCCATGCTGACGCACGCCCAGAACTTCGCGCCAAGTCATGTTCTGGGCTTCGGCCAGGCTGTGCGTGGGTTTAAACAACGAGGACGTGGCACAGATGCCGCTGTCTTCGATGCTGGAGGACGTGGACGTGGAGGGAATATCATCTGCCTCAGCATCTTTGCAAACAAGAAAGTTGATCACTTTTGCTTTCATGTTTACCACAGCGTTGATGACATCGGTGTCAGGAGTGGTCACCGTAGGTGGAGGACGCACTCCCGTTAAGCAACGACGTATGCGTCTATATAGCTCACGTTCCCGCCGGCAATTCTCAATGAAATGGGTGAGAGGATCGGTGCTTGTTAGTTGAGTGTCTTGGGTCTGATCATCCACAAAACTAGATTCCGTAGGCGCTGTCAGGGAGTAACGTGCGCTGGCATTGTGACTCGTTGTTGGCGCCTCGCTGACACATTGGCTTTCCTCGAGAGCTTCGGGTAAGTCCTCCAGAGTTGTGCCCAGTCCCTTGTCAGTTGGGTCATCGCCATCATCCTCGTCGCTATCCGCAAACAAATCTGGCGATCGCTCATTGTGCATTTTGTTTAGAATAAATGATTCCGACAGCTGTTGTTGCTGCTGCTGTTGTGGAGCATTCTGGGAGCTTTTCTGGACAGTAGTGGATAAGCGAGGCGCATCAGTCAGACTTTTGATTTTGCCATCGAAGGACAAAGTGTCCGTTGTGGCTTTTGCTGCTTCGGCAGATGTGGTTGGCATATCGACGGCATTGCAGCTATTCTCCTCCATGATGCTATCGTAAAACCGAGGAAATACGATCATGCCTGGTGACTTATGCTTTCCCGAGGTAGTATGTTGCTCCTTCTCCTTCTCCCTCTCCTTCTCAATCTCTGGCAGCTGTAGATTCTGCAATTGCGAGCCGTAGAGCCGTTTATTCACTTGGCCATAAGGACTGTCGCCAAATCCTCGAAATTGCGACTCTTGACTGCCCTGTAAGCTCAATTTGGTAGCATTGTCGGTGCTCAGTGTTTTTGGCTTCAGTAGGTACGGTAGATTCATGTTCTCCTCGTCAGATATTTGGCCCTCATTGTTTTCACTGAGCGACGACTAAACAATCGAAATACATTTCACAATCATTTCTAACTATTATATTTGAATATGTAACTTACCCCGCTGCCCGTAGAAGGCTCCGAATCGTAGCTGTTGTTGATTTTATGCGCTGTGTTCGAATTAATTGCTGCCATTCTTCAACAGTTCAACTAAAATATGACAAAAACACACTTAAGTAACTTTAGATTTTTTGCTTTGTTACCATTTATTTTTGGATACTGTGTTTTGGTACAGGCACGCTCAACTTCATGTGAACTGGGCGCGGCTCGAAAGGGGGCACAATACAATATTTGTGTATTGATAATGTGCTCAGGTGAGTTGGCTTTACTTCAAGTGAATCAATCAGGATAAGATGTGCATTTACCTTTTGAAATGTGGCACTTTTCACAAAACGATGCGGCGGCACCAAAAAAAAAACGCGCGCGCATTTGATGCACTTTTCTCACACAATTTATGGGAGAGTTCCCACAATTTGCAAGTTGTTTCGGGTTTTTCAGTTACTTAAGTGATTAATTCATTATTCACTTCGCGTAAATATTTAACTTAATTTATTTAAACAATAGACAATGCTTTAGCAGTAAAATTGCATAAATTGCGCGAGTTCACGAACATCTGCCACCGATGCAGTGTTGCCACCTTTCTCATAGAAAATTCCCGATCTGGCAAGTTGTACATTTTTGGTATTTTATCGAAAGTAGTATTTTGGAAAAAATACTTTTTTTTTTAATTTCTTGCTCCGAAGGCTGACGAGTTGCAACCCATTATTACAAATTTAAATATTAAATTAAAACCAAAACCCTTTTTCTACTTGATTTCACAATTCAAATTTTCATTAAATTATTTATTTATTGCATTTACCAATTTGTATTTAACAAAATTTAAACAAAACTATTAATCATATGCATGCGATAGTGGTGTATTCAGCCCTGACTCAACAGCTGGCAACATCGATATTGCGCACAGCTGTTTTATTATCGATAAATCGCATTCATCGATTCATTCAAGGCAAACAAAAATAACATTTATCTTATTTATTTTACAAGTGCGCTGCTGGTAAACAACATCTCATCCAAGTGTAAATTCCATTTTATCGGGACTGCCCCGATTCAAAAGAGAGATAAAACTTAAAGCCGTGCCAACGTCGTTCTTTGTTATACAATTTGTCGTGGACCACCTGCAAAAATGCAGCATTAACAATAACACCGTCAAAATCAAATCAACGTCAAAACAACAACAGCAACGTCATAGATTTTTGTACACATACTTGATAAATACTCTGCCATGCCATACAACTGATTGCCATTGTTGTCAATAAGATGCGAGGAATTGAGGGCAAAGTGGTTGTGCTTGGTTCGCGAGGTAAGCACAAAATGCAATTCAAACCAGTTGAATTTTAATGACTTTGAACTTCATTCTCAAGGCATCATTTGTATACATAACTCTAGCTGATCCGTATAGCCAGTAATTTGCTACAATTTCAGCAACCGCAATGAGATAAGCTCAGCTCACAGCATAAGCATGAATCGATAAGCGCCAACCTTGAAATCCCTGCAAGGGGGAGTGCGGCATGTTCGGGGGTTTCTCCCCAGCAGCGGGTGGTTCAGCAACCCAAGAAATATCGTGCCTGGCACAGCAGCTTGGGTAGCTTCTCAATACTCTCCTTCAGGGGTTTATCACCCAAGCTATTGACTCAAGCAAACACACGCACTTTTTCTGGCAAGCTCAATCCTTGGCATTCTCAATCCTTGGCATTTGTTTTGAATTTTCAAAGTGCGATAATAATAGTATTGACAAGGTCAGAAGGCCTTAGAAATTGAACCACGCCAAAACAATGTATGCATATTGTTATATTCACATATATAAACATATGTATGTTCATTGCATATATTGTATCATTTGCCGTTCAACGACATTCTCCATAATAAGCACACTTTCTGATTAATCAGTTCTTTTCATTTTACAAGATGAGTCAGCACTGATATCGAATCAACTTACGAGAATAGGGTATTTTCGCAACGACAATATACGTATGTAACAATGAATAATTTGTTTGTAAGAAAATAATGTACGCATTCACTACTTCAGTTCCAGGTTTTTCTTATCACCTTTTTTTCCTTAACCACTTATGTCTCAATAACACCTTTTGTTTATTGCGCCCACTTTGTTTATTTATCAGATACGCAATACCCCAAGATTTTTTGTGTTGAATCCGAATCATAATCATTTCTAAGTTTAAATATCTCTAATCTTATAATTTGACATACATACGAATACCCATATATACTTTAGGGAAATACGTGTATGTGGTTTAAGAATTCATTAAAAAATCTTATGAAACGAATGGAATTTAGAAACTCTATTTCGTCTTGATTAATGAGTAACTTTTGTAAATTAATCAATACCCATATATAACATAGGGAAATAAGTGTATGTGGTTTAAGAATTCATTGAAAAAACTTATGAAACGAATGGAGTTTAGAAACTTTATTTTATCTTAATTAATGAGTAACTTTTGTAAATAAATCAATACCCATATATAACTTAGGGAAATAAAAGTATGTGGCTTAAGAATTCATTAAAAAAACCTATGAAATGAATTAAGAAACTTTATTTTATCTTGAATTATGAGTAACTTTTGTAAATAAATTATTTTCAGAATTTGCTTACACATATTATAATAAGAACATTTTATTTTTGTTACTAGTAATAAGTACAATAAGATAATGATAATGTTTAAAAAATTCCATTAGATTTATATGATTTTTCAAATAAAGAGTTTAACTATATTTAGATAATATTTATTATATAAAGCTGCTTCCCTAAGTAGGTTTAGATGGATTGTGAATATAGTACAATACCGTTATCTACATAAAAGCTAAAGATACAGCTTTATGAAAGATTGTGAATAATAATAAAACAATAAAGAACAATAAAGTTTATTAACCCTATTTCTAATTATTTATATCTACATTATACTTTCAGGCGTGGGGAAATCACGTTTGGTAATCAAGTACATTAAGAACGCACTGCATCGCGCCGAGGAGCCAACGATAGCCGTCTCGTTCTTCACCTGCAACATCGTCTTGGACGATGTCAAAATCAAATTACAAGTGAGTACAACAAGTGCCGGTCTATTTAAGAGTAAACTGAAAAGAGTTCTGGCACTCCCCATTGCCCCGTAATCCTATTTGCTTTATCAATGGCTTGAGCGGCAGCTAATCTGAGCTTTTGTTACCACTACCGACAGGGAAAGGGTTCCACTGTGGGTTGATGGGTTGATGCTTTCATTTTGTTATTCCTTTGGTCATTTTATTTGCTTTTTTATTTGCAATTTCTGCGTCCACTGCACTTTGTGTTTATTTGCTTTTATTTTTTTAGTCACGAGCGCTTTTCTGCTTTCTTTCTTTCTTTATTTTTCTATTTTATAGTTTATTGATAAGCTAACAGTTGTTTTCCCCTTAAGCTAGGGTTGCCATCCCTTTCACAATGGCTGACCGTAACTTCTCTCGCGAATTCGATTTCGCTTTTATATACCACACACTCACATGGCAAATAGTTTTTGTTGTACTGAGATTTTTTTTAGCTCTTTGTTCTGATGCGTTCTCTGAACATGTCGTCGCCCCAAATTTTTATGAAGATTTGAATTGTGCTCCATAAAGATGAGCAGAGCACATACACCCACAATATGATTGTTATTATTGTGGGAATGCGAAAGCATAAAGACCGAAATTGCAGAATAAACGCGAAATGACTCAATTAAAGTTCCTGCTCTTAAGTGCAAGGCGTGGCAATGTCAGGGTCAGGGGGGTCACATACTATTAAGATTTGCTCTTCACATGATTGCGCACTTATTCCCATAATTTTCCTTTTCATCTATAATTGCAGATCTGGGATACCGCTGGTCAAGAGCGCTTCAGAGCAGTTGCACCCATGTATTATCGGAATGCGAATGCAGCTATTTTGGTATTTGATCTGACGCAGTACAAGACATTCACGGAGATCAAATCATGGATACAGGAACTGCATCGTAATGTGCAGGATCCGATGATACTGACGCTGGTGGGCAACAAGATGGACCTGCAGGCACAGCGTGCTGTATCTCGAGATGAAGCTTACGTATTTGCCAGCTCCATTGGGGCCACCTACTTTGAAACATCCACCGAAACTGATCAAGGCCTGGAGCAGGTATTTCTTTCAACGGCAATGGGGCTGGTGCGACTTGCCGATGAGGGCAAAAGTCATTCCCTGCGCTCCTTTCAATCCACCGATTCACTGGCATATACCAATGGAAACACTGCCTTCAGCCACACCGTTGCTGCACTGGCTAGGAATCAGGACAGTGCAGCTTTCCGCCTGCCCTATGTGCATATTGGCATTCCAGTCGATGGCCAGGATGTGAAGACGACGGGTGAGGGTCGGCTGGAGACGCCGTCGTGGAGTATCGAGCACATCGCCCTGGGCGAGGTTGAGAATCCTCGCTGGTGCTGCTACTGAAGCAACCAAAGCAACAAAAGAAACAAAAGAAACTTCAACTGACAACTTTTCAACAGCATTGTGATGTTAATTAAAACAGGTTTACTTTAGTTATGCGCCTGCACTCGAATATATGAATCGGCTAAGCAATCAAATTCAAATACAAGACCACCCACAACATAAAATTACAAACAAACTGATAGGGTACCAAGCACTGCGACTTCCGAGGCGACTTTGACAAGGACATTGGACATTCCGCCAAACGGACAGAGCTGCTAAATTATAAGCTAGTTGTAAGCTTAACTGTTAAGTGTAACCAGCGAATGCCTAATGTGTGTATATTATTATTTATAAATATTAACAAGCAGTAGCGTCGCTTAAAGCTCACTTGACTTTACCGCCTAATTAATCATTCACAAATATAATACATACACGGAGAAAGACGGACGGAGGAATGATTTCTCTCGTTGGGGTGTTATCACAAATCATGTACAAACTCGCACTTTATACAAAATATACATAATATGCAACCTCATAAAGTACTAAAAGTACACATAATGCTTGGTTTTTGACACGCCCACAAGCAGGCATTAAAGCTAACGCGCCTGCAAATGCATTAACTTGGCCATTAACACAGTAACTTGTCGTGTAATTGGTATTTAATGGGCACCACATTCAAGGGTTATACGAGTACGCATACAAATACAAACTGGATAGTTAAGTAGCATTTGAAATGCTTTATCTGCAACCTCATAAAGTAGCGACGTTCTGGAAGGGAGTATCTCTTTCGAGTTGAGTTCCTTGGAAGACAACTTTGGCGATTAGGTAATATACAAAACTTATGGTCAGTTGATTTCTTATGTATAAATAATATGTGCAATTTAGCGTAAGACACAAGAATGAAGAACAACAGCAACAACAACAACAACAAAAGACACAAAACTCATTCAAGTGTCATCAACACATTTGGCAACCGTTGGACCTGAACCTGAATCTGAACCTAAACCTGATCCTGATGATGATGATGTGGTCGAGGCGTTGGTTGTTGTCGGTTGGTGGAATTGAAGCTACTGTTCCACAGCTGCTGCTTCTCGGACATTGATTTGCCATTAAGCGTCAAATGAGTTGACTCAACGACACCCACTAAACGTTGGTCCCTCTGTCTATGTGTGTGTGTGTGTGTGAGTTATGCACTCAACCGGAAGTGATACATATATATAAATAATATATACATACGCACGTGTAGGTGTGGCCAGTTTCAAGGCCTGTCTTTGTACGCACACACACACACACACACATATTGACATGGCTGATAATGGTGTTTAAACGGCTGGCTTAATGATCTAGAAATGCATCAATGTAATCAAAGGTAAGACAGTCTGTTGGCCTGCATTGATTCATCTTCAATCCAATGTGACTCTTAACATTTGCAGTTGGGTTAACCGCATTGTTGTCTACGTAAATTTCTTACTATATTTACATGAGTAAACATACACACACACATACTAAACATACAAACTTTGCTCTGTTATACAGAGTTATCATATATTAGCAATTTGTGGCCTGACAGACACTTTGATTGCCATTCAAGACAAATGTGTTGGAAAAGAAGCTAAATTTCAATTAGCAACGAGTCCATCACTGACCAAATTTAGTAGACAAATAGAATTTAAACCCTGTACTTACAAGGGGTCTATTAATTTTTTCATAAGTAAAATTGCATTACATCCCCCTAAACTATATTTGTTCTTAATCATTACCAACAATGGAGTCGATAATAAAAAATAAAACAATACGGCTATGGTCATGGAACTGTCAGGAAAATTGTTTTCAACTATTATGCAAAACCATTCTAAAGATTAAAATTTTGATAGCAAAAGGATTTGTTCATTCGTTTCAATGTGTTTATGTATATGAATATTGTTTAATATTTTAATATGCCATCAGCAGTGAGATTTCTGAATTTAATTTTTCAGAGAGAAAAATGTATATCATTGACATTCCTATCAGCTTTTATTTGTTAAACGAATTTATTATTTAACGTGTTAAGATAGAACACACTTTGCATATTTTATTAAATTGCTTCCTATTTCCGACTAGTTGGATTAAAAAGCATTCCGACAATTGTCAAATTTTTGTAAATTGTCGCCATTTTTTCACACATGAATTGATTTTTTTTGTTCCCTTGATTTACCTATAAAATGTGTAAATTGTTATTGGGCAGTAGATTAAAGTACTTTAGTTGGCAACAACAGCTTTCTACATACTCAATAAATATGGATATGTGTGTGGGGGCCATGCATATAAATTGAATTAGATGTCCGCTTTGGCATATTTACGAGTCTGTTTGTGTGTAGTATGTATGTTACATATGTGTATATGGTCATGTCAAATACGCTAAAGTTCTCAATGCCACATAAATTGCACACTCAGACAAACAAACACAAATCAAATATGCAAACGAACAAATCGTTGTGTATGCCTGTGTGTGTGGGTGTGTGTGTGTGTGTGTGTGTGTGTGTGTGCTTGTGTGTGTGTGCTTGTGTGTGTGTGTGCTTGTGTGTGTGAATATTGTTGTGCCTGTAGTTGTGTCAAACTGCCTCACCTTTCGCCCTGCCTTCCTTTCTTACTGGCTTAGCCCAAAGCTTTGTTATTCATGCATATGATTTTGAATATTTAACAGGTAGCACGGTTTGTGGAATGCAGCGGAAATCGCTCGATTCTGTTGCATACTTAATGGCGTCCAATATGTGAGTACTCTTACAGCCATGTCGACCATATATATTTTGAATATTGTACACTGGCTAAGGCTAAAATTGCATGTTAAGCATGTTGGCAACACATGTCTAGTTGTAGATACAAGATACAAGTTAATATTCAAGTTTGTTCGACACGTTTGGTCTATTGAATTCACTTTGCATTTATTTGCTGTCTCCCTCTAATGCCCCGAAATTAAACAAATTGCCATAATAGATATTAAGCAAATAAATTGAATTAGAATCCATTTAAATTGACTACAGACTACAGATGAAATTGCAGCAATTGCATATTGCACAAGACGACGGGCATTAAATCAACAATAAGGCAAAATGGCTTTGCTACAAATTTCTCGAATTCCTCGACTCTGGGCCACTGTCAAGAAAAGTAGCAGCCGTTGAAAGCTATGCAGCGACATGGAAAAGACCACAGCAGGGAATGCAGCAGTATCAGCCAGATGATGATGATGGGCAAGGAACGAGAATCGAGAAACGAGGGGGGATACAGACTGTCTCAGGCTCAAATCCCGAATGCATAGACAGCTGTTGTGTATCTGCAGCTCAAGCACACACAAAGGCAATGTCAACGGAGACTGAGAGGAGATGGGAATAAACAGACGACGAGTGTTGGCAGTTTGAAAAAGCAATTCAAATGGAATTTAATGCCATTTTAATTGAGCTGCCTTGCAATGTCTTTTCAACCATTTCTCACTCTCGCTCTCTGTCTCTATCACTATCTCTATCTGTCTTTTTCTTCTGTCTGTTTAGATTTTTGTTACTATTTTTACAGTGTGGATTCACTTAAGTTATTTATAGTAAACACTTTGTGTTAAGAGATTTTTCACTTGAAATCGGCAAAAGGAGAGAATTTGATTTGCATATCATTCAATCGGTTGCCCAAAATCGACAATCGTTTGCACCAATAAACTAAAGCAGCCAAAATGCAAATATATCTACATCATATATTGAGGGCGAGACGACATTAAATATTAAATAAAGTGCATAAATAAATAATGTATATTGAAATGAGCAACTTCCTTGGCTTGGAACATGCAACTTCCGAGATCCGTTGTTTATAATATCACAATTTCACGATATTCTTTGCTTCGTTCTTTGCTGCTTCATTCTATTTTGTTTTGTGCTGTTTACACAAATTGATGTGCAATGCCAGCAACAACATAATTTCAATTTATCATAATTTGCTCGCAAATTACTTTTTCGCCAAAGACGACGACGCCGTTTGGCAACTCACGTTGCCAATTTGGGAACGGCAGTCGACAGGTGAATCAGGTAAGACTATAGTAAATGGAAATGGAAGCTCAACTCAGCAAATATGGCAGCCATTAAAGTGATAAACCTCAAGTCAACAGCTGCGCAAACACATTGGACCCATAGGCATTTCTTTGAGTGTAGGTTGCTTGGCTGCCTCCTAATATACACACACATCTGTGTATGTGTGTGTGTGTGAGTGCCATACATAACGACTCAATTTGTCTAGACTCTAGACCGAGTGACTGTAGCAGTAACTCTATTCATATTGCTCTCTGTCTTGGTCCACATTGATACCCTATATCTATCTTTTGAGCAGAAAATAATATAATAAATATAATAATTTAAACACATGCCTAAAAGTATGCTTCATTTATTTGAATGTTATCTGAGCTTACCTAAGCAATGTTTTGTAGGCAATCCTAAAAGTATGCTGTACTTTTAAACAGAAACTTGAAATGATTTGAAGGTAAACCCACAGTCGGTGTACTTCATATCTTTATTTTGTTTAACGCGTGAACCTTTTACAGATACACAAATACAACAGCATCCACTCACACGCACACTTACTCACTCACACACTTACTTATACACACTCACACCCAACTAGCTGTCATAAAAATTGAGAAATGTGACTGCGATGAGTGGGCAACATTTTGATGTTATTTTGTTTGTTTTCGCTGTCGTTGTTGCTCTGTCGCATTCTATATTCACTTTTGTTTCCTTTGTTTACCTGCACACGCCATTTGCCTTTTTAATTGTTAAGAGCCAAACAATCGCATCCTGTCGACTTTTTCAATATGTCCTCCAAAAATGGTCATCTACAAAAATTGTTTGCCATTAACTTCAGTCAACTGGCAACAGGTTTTTGTTGTTGGGTCAACAACAATTTTACTAAAAATGGACTGCACATGTGTTTGGAAGAATTGAATACATTTGTACACTGTGACAAATATTCGCTGCCATCGCCGATGCTTCTTCTAATCCTTAAGTCTCTTTAAGTTAAGCTTTACATTGTTTGTCTGCTGTCATCGTTCAAGTTGATTGTTAGCCATGAGTTGGCATCTATCTTGCGGCACATTGTACCTGAGCTTGATCTGAATATAAATCCTATACCCAGATAAAATCTAGTGCATTGTGTGCACAATTTCTTAGCTAGAGTTTAAATCAGTGTTGCCGGTTTGGCAGTTTTCTGGATAGATATATTTTTGGTATTCCGGACTCTTTAATAAAGTTAAAGAATAAGTTAAGTGAAAGGAGTGTTTAAATAAAACATTATTATGGTTTTAAGCACAACTGAAAGTCTTCAAATTTTTAAAAACTTTTAAAAATCGTATACACTAAACAAATAATTTATTTTCATAATTTTTTTACACTTCCAATAAAATTATTTTCTTTAAATTTTCTAAACTTCTAAAAAAATCCAACTTGAGATAATTATTTTTTTTTATAATTTAGGGGTAAATGAAACAGGATTCCAGCTGAAGTGTTGAAGCTTACTTTGATGAAACTGACAACACAGTGGAAGGACAATGGATTTTATTGGATGACTTTATTACCTTTGTCTTTAACTTTGTCTCAGCTCTCGTAGTTGAAATTGGCTGCCTGATAATATAAATATCATTGTTGCTTGCACATAATTAGGCAGGCAAGTCAATGATGCTGGCTCTACTAACTCTAAGCCTAACGAGACCCCATAGAAAACTTTCTATCAAGGGCGCTAGTGGCATTAATTTTGTTTCTGTGTGTATGAATGCGTATATATACGTGTATGTATGGGTAAATGTATGGGTATTTGGATTTTGGCTTAATGCTTCAGTATGTTGACTTTGAGCTCTGTCGCTAATTAAGCCTGTTTATCGGCGTTAGTTTGGTGTTCAACTTTTGTTGAGCCCTGCCAGTAGACAGAGCACATCAGACATCAGACAAGAGACAAGAGACATCAGGCATCGGGCATCAGAGAGTGGGCAGCCTTTATCACTGCGACAACTCATGTGTGTTTGTTTGCCGGCATTAGGCGGTATTATATGTAGCAGTAGGAGCATCCAACTACGAGAATGCTTACAACCATATTCATGCCGATACCCTACTGATTCCCATTCCCATTTCTATTCCTATCCACATTCGCATTCCCAATCCAATTGCCAACCTCTATTCCTTGTTTGAGTGCAATAATAAACCGATTCTCCCAAATGCCACAAAGCCTTCAAGTTCTCGTCTAATTGAGTAAATTATCCAGGGAAATGAAAATCGTATGGCACATGAGACTGTGGCATCTATGTATGTGCATACCTACATACACACACACACATATGTACTTCTAAGTGCCTTTTGTAGTTGTGTGCGTTTGTTTGCTGTCGTCTGTTTTGTGGTTGATGCGCAAAATCTCAAACAGCCAGCAAGCAAAGCAAAAATGCAATTTATTCACGCATACATATACACACACACACACAAACACACACACACTCATACAATTCTAGCAACTCAATTGTTTGTGGTTTGTGGGGCTAGTGACATTTTATTAGCAGCCAAAACTAATTACATGAAAATCTATTGCAAATGACAGCGACCACATTATGCAATTTGCCAGCAACTCCCACAAGTAGGCAACACTTTTTGTCTCCCTCTTGCGATAGAATTGTCTCGTACTATTAAGAGAAGAGCAACTTGAACTTTCCTAAACGGCATATTTTGTGGTTCTGTCTGCGCTAATGAAAAGCTTTAAATATGCATCCTCACACACACACACACACAAAACGCACACACATAGCGTACGAGAGCAAATAAAGTTAGACTGCAGGGAATTTGAGCGCATCGGGGTCATCTGGCTAACGGGCGAAAAACCCAAATGATTTATCATGATGTTGCACATTCTCAGTGTCATCCAATTGCCATTTAACTTTGCCATGCATGCTGACAGTTTTGTAACCTGTTCAACTTAACCTTTGACTAGCTCTGTCATTCAGGTTAAGCACGTGTGTGCAGTTTTCATACCCTTTATTATTAAAATTAATATAAAGGATCTACACTTTATACAAAACACATAAATACATTCGCTTATTTTATTTGTCTATTGAATCATTTAACATAACAAAAAAGAAAATAGATACTGAACATCTATTGGATTATTCATAAGTAAAAAATAAAATAAATAGTTTTAATCTAAGGGATTAAATGCAATACAATATGTATATATTTATAAGATTGCTAAATTTTAGCAAACATTTAAAACAATTAAAACTCCTATTTAATTTGAAATATATTTTATTATTGTCTATTTTTGAGAGGACACAAATGTTTTAATTCTTCAAAATGTTTTTTAGACGAGTAAACAATATTGGCGTCCGCTTACCTAGTTAGAAAAATATATAATGCAAAAAATTGGCTAGAAAATAAATATGGAAATATGCGGAAAACTTTTTAATTGTTTTAATCTAAACTTTCAGTTTAACAAATAAAACCACAAAATTGGACAGAGCTCCCTTTGAATTGAATAATTGTGTTTATAGGAAACTACAGCTATAGTAAATTATGTTTCATTTAATATCAAATACAGTCTCGACACCCAAAACGAAAATAAATTGGTGAAATAAAGTTAAGTCAATAGTAACAATTTGTAAATGATGGTTATATGTACAGGGTATTTGTCAAACGCACATTTAAATTGAACTCAAATAACTATCTGAAGGCCGAGTTAAGCCTGTGGACAAGAAAATGTCGATATAAATATATGTATTTTCTTTTAAAATTTTAATGGGTATCTTATAGCGTCGGATGAAATTGGCCTTAAATAGAATTTCGAACTGGTCTAACTTATGTCTAAGTATATAGTGTATATCCGTAAACGAATTACAAGTGTGAAATAGACGTGTACACATGTTTTTGAGTACGGGTCTGGGTCAGCCGTTGACCTGGAAAGAAATGGTCAACTACTTATTTCCGCTTTACTCCTTTTCGTATTCACTCGTTGTAAGTTTAAGCTAAGCTCTACATTGTAAATACCCGTGTCTGTGTTAATATAAATGACTGCACAGGCCAACGGTGCGTATGATTTTAGTTTTTGATTGCTCTGTGTATTCTGTAGATATTCTGTAGACTGTAGTTGAAGTGGCAAGAGTAAATGTAAAAAGAGGGTAGCTTTAAAGGAAGTACAACTTGCAATACATATCAATGTTGGCATTTGATAGCATTGAAATACGTAGCATAGTTTTCTGCTGCTGCTTGAAATTACCATGGTAATTAAGTACATTTGCTCGGACTCGACTCGACTCGTATGTCGTTGAAATTCAAACACAGGCTTATCCTGCTAGACTGACCAGTATACATCCGATAGAATTTGGCAGGATATACGTATGTGTAGATGCGAGTACTTGCTGTTTGTGGACTGAGACTAACAACTACAGTGCCAAAGTGATTTGCACTTTGCTAAACTTTTTTGAAAAGAAGACTCAAGAGTGCATGAGTGCAGTTTATAATTATGTGTTCATGGAATGAATTTTGAGCAGAGCTTAAATAATTTTGCCAATTGAAGTGAGATACGATTAAATTGATAATTGATAATTGATTATTAACGAGTCGCAGTTCTTGGTAATTGCTATTTATTTCCTTAAACATCGTTTATTCTCTCTGTGTGTAAAAAGAAAACGCAATTATGTTTGCAATTTTTCAGCTTGTTCGACAAGCAACAAGTTATGTCGTCCACTTGTACTTGTTGCTCATTGGAGGGGTTTTATTTGGGCGCCGTTTGTTCGGTGGTTTCTCGTTTCCCGCAGCACTGATAAGCGAATTTGCTGTCATGGAGTTGTTTGTTGTTTCTGATGGCTAATTAGACTAATTGACACTTGTCGATTGCCGCCTGCCGTCTGATAAGCCACTGACGCAGCTAAATCAGCTAAGAGGAAATACTTGTAATTGCATTGTCTAATGGTTTGGCTATGGTTATAAAAGCGAGTATTCTTCTCGTTTACAACAACATTCGAAGTGGTCAAATTGCATTGAACAATTGAATAAGTGAATCTTAGCCAAGTCGACCATGTTGCAACTGAAAACTTTACTGCTGTGCTGCGGATTGCTGGCAATCCTAGTTAGCCATTGCCAGGTGGCGGCTAAAAAGGAAGAGCCCAAGGAGGATCCCGATTGCCCACCGGATGATGATCGCGATGGCAATGACGAGCTGTGCAAGGACTTCCAGTTACTACGTGATCTCATCGACATGGATGTGCTCGCTGAGTTGATACAGTCTCACTATCAATGCGATGTCAAATTCCGTAAGGCTGTGTGCTATTACAAGACGTCCCGCTTTAATCTGGTTATCGAGCAACTGCAGAGGAGTCAAGCCTACCATGAATTGATTGGTGTACTGCGCCAAGCGGGAATTAACACCACGGACATTGACAATATTGCTGACATCTTTGAATGCATTGAGGTGCCAATTATGCCGATCGACAAGAAGTACAACTGCAAGGAACTGCGTGGACACACCTTCATTGGCGATGTCTTGGCTGCCATGCCCCATCAGGAAGTACGCGAATATTCGCACAGTAACCGCGGAAAAAATACCAACTTTGCCCTCTTTAGACAAACTGTAACCTCAGCCGAGTTCCAGGCCAAACTGCGCTCCAATCTGGTAAGTGACTGATTCCCTTGGCTCACCGTTGACAATTGACTCATCCCAATTAACATTTGACAGTTGAAACGCGATGCAGTTCGTGCCCTGAATGTCCTTCGTCGCAACGGCTGGGATGTGCCGGAGTTGCTCCGTGGTGCCATGACCATTCTGTCCTGGTGACAAGCAAATTAGTTGCCGCTAAATGACTTACATCCACATGTATACAAAATATTTCAGAATGTCTATTAAAATTGCCAATTGGCCTATTGTCGTGATGTATATTGCTGGCTTTTTTGTTATATTTGTTATACTGAGATCTGGGAAGTGTTGAAAATAATTGGCTAGGTAACATAATTATCCCAGTCAGCGTTATTCATGATACATTTCTGTGTTGCGAACATCGAAGAGTACAGAGTTAATAATTATTGTGTTTTTTATTTTAAGATCTTTATTTATATATATCAACTAATTCACCTATATACGCCCTTATACACCCAAATTTCCCCTATATACCTTCTATAAATTTTTTAAATTAGCTTCTGTGAGATAGTTATTCAAGTGAACGACTGGTATAAGTATCTCTATGCTGCAGTTTATTGCAAGCACTGTTACAAAATTTCGTTCGTTAAAAATTGTCAGATTTTAAAAAATTTAAAAAAATAAACATGGTAATAAAATATATATATAATACTATAAGGGATCAGCATAAATACACCTAAAATGCAACGATATATTTTTGAATTTGGTGTTTCCTTATATCTTAAAAATTGTAGGCCTTTTTATACCCTGAGCCCATTAAAAATGGGCAAAAAAGGGTATAATGAGTTTGGTAGAATGTATGTAACAGGCAGAAGGGGGCTTGGTAGACCCCCAAAAGTATATATATTCTTGATCAGGTTCAACAGTTGAGTCGATTGAGCCATGTCCGTCTGTCTGTCTGTCTGCCCGTCCGTCCGTCTGTCCGTCTGTCTGTCTGTTTAAACGCGTCGATCTCAGAAACCACAAGAGCTAGAGACTTTAAACTTGGTATGTAGGTTCCTGGATACCATAGGCAGATCAAGTTTGTTTTAATTTTTGGATCGGTCCACTATATCATATCGCTGCCATAGGAACGGTACATCGAAATGAAGTTTTAGTATGGAAAATATTTTTTTTTGTTGAGATATCAGAACCAAACTGATAGAATATGCATCTGGGCTGGTGTTATACATTCTGACCAAATTTGGTTAGAATCGGTTTACTATATCATATAGCTGCCATAGGAACGGTGCATCGAAAATGAAGTTTTAGTATGGAAAAGATTTTTGTCTGTTGAGATATCAGAACCAAACTGATAGAAAATGCATCTGGGCTGGTATTATACATTCTGACCAAATTTGGTTAGAATCGGCTTACTATATCATATAGCTGCCATAGGAACGGTGCATCGAAAATGAAGTTTTAGTATTGAAAAGATTTTTGTTTGTTAAGATATCAGAACCAAACTGATAAAATATGCATCTGGGCTGATATTATACATCCTGGCCAAATTTGGTTAGAATCAGTTGACTATATCATATAGCTGCCATGGGAACGGTGCATCGAAAATGAAGTTTTAGTATGGAAAAGATTTTTGTTTGTTGAGATATCAGAACCAAACTGATAGAATATGCATCTGGGCTGATATTATACATCCTGACCAAATTTGGTTAGAATCGGTTAACTATATCATATAGCTGCCATAGGAACGGTGCTTCGAAAATGAAGTTTTAGTATGAAAAAGATTTTTGTTTGTTAAGATATCAGAACCAAACTGATAGAATATGCATCTGGGCTAGTATTATATATCCCGGCCAAATTTGGTTAGAATCGGCTAACTATATCATATAGCTGCCATAGGAACGGTGCATCGAAAATGAAGTTTTAGTATAGAAAAGATTTTTGTTTGTTGAGATATCAGAACCAAACTGTTGGAATATGCATCTGGGCTGGTATTATACATTCTGACCAAATTTGGTTAGAATCGGTTTACTATAGGAACGGTGCATCGAAAATGAAGTTTTAGTATGGAAAAGATTTTTGTTTGTTGAGATATCGGAACCAAACTGATAGAAAATGCATCTGGGCTGGTATTATACATTCTGACCAAATTTGGTTAGAATCAGTTTACTATATCATATAGCTGCCATAGGAACAATCGATCGAAAATCAACATTTAGTACAGAGTACCTGGGCACAGGGTATTAAACTGTCGAGCGTGCTCGACTGTAACCGCCCACTAGTTTATTATTGCTAGTGTCTTTAACTTAATTTTTATACTAGGCTGTTTTTTTTTCTTGCTGTCTGCTTTTAGTCGTGCATAAATACATAAACAATAGAGATACCAGACGGCTACAAAAAGGCAGCTGCCATTTTTTTTAAATGGAATTGAGCTGAAAAACAATATTAAAGTGGTAAAATTTAACGACGCAGTCATTTAAAATTATTTTTGGCATCGCTTTGCAGTTGGCTCGCAGCGTATGTACTTTGTAGAGTGCCAAAATTGAACGTGGAAACTCTTGGCCAATTGACAAACAAATTAACGCTCGTTACACTTTCATTGCTTGCGCTCAATTTACGATCCAAAGGCAGTTGTTACTTATGTAGTTTTCCACGCCTGCCAGTTGTCGTTTTGCCAAGCAGCAACAGCAACGACAACAACGACAGCAACAGCAACAACAACCACAATTACAGCAACAATTACAGCAGCAAATGCAGAGCTCGGTACTCGGCATAACGTACTCGGTTATCCTTGTTCCTTATCCCTGTATAACGCATGCAATCGAGCAGCTTTCACATCGCAGAGGCCTTCTCATGGCAATTGATTTATGGCCGCGACGTGACTTCATTTTGGGGCAATTGTGGGCGTGGCAGTGGCAGTGGCACCTGTTGTGTCGCCAGTGCGCTTATTAAATTAACAAAGTAACGATCTCATTCGCGCTCGCTGCGTGTGCGAGTCAGACAAATTCAATGCCATTATGCATTCTAACTGTATAAACAAATCGTACGCCCATTTGCCAGGTTGTCGACTCGTACGTGCTATGCCAAAAATACTCACACACACAGATACACACACACACACACATACACTCACACATATAAATATAGGCTGAGAGTGTGTAGGTAATACACTCTCTTTGCTTTGTGCTCGTGTGTCAATCAAGTTAAATGTTAATGAATTACTCGGCATCGGGAAAAGGACATGCTGACAGGACAACGCTGCCGACACTGACAAGTTGTTTTGGTTTCCATGTTCTAAGCGCTCTGTGGCTTTAGCTTCTTCTACACTGATAAAAAAAATGTTCTAAAATCAAGATTTTGGTCTCAGAACTAAGATTTTTGGTCTAAAAAATGCGTCGAGAACATCAAATTCTTAAATTAAGAGAACACATCTTGATTTTAAGAACATTTTAAATAAGTTCTTATTTTAAGAATAAATGTTCTTAAAATTAAAATTAAAATATAGAATAAATAAAAATTATTTTTTATATTTATAATTTTTTTTAATTTTTTAAAATTTGATTTATTTACATTTTATTCTGTTATAGTATTTTTTTAACAAAATATTTAAGATGAATATTCTTGATTTTAGAAATTGGTCTTTTTTTCAGTGTAGTGTTTGCTTTTCGGCCATCTCGTTCATGTCTCTGACCACGAGTAGAAGGTGGAACAAGGGAGTGTTTCGCCTGTCAGCATACAGAGGCGAAATAAATCGTTGCATACTTATGTGCGCAAGAACAATATTACTGCTTTTTAAGTTTGCTTTCACTTTCATTCTCATTTTTGCTTTCACTTTCACTTGCACGTTGCTTTTACGTGTCATTGAAGTCGTTATGCTGTCAGCGTATTCGTTGGTGTGGGCGTGGCATTTAGATGTGTTGAGTTACGTGCAACAGATTAAAAATATGCAATGCGAAATTAATTAATTAGCGCTGCTCTTGTTAGCTGCCATTTAATCTGTAGCTGCCATTCTCAGCGTTCTTGGAATCTCGACAATTGTTACAAATTAATTTGAACAATGTTAACTGCAAATGTACAAGAATACGAGAATTGAATTTGCAAATTTGTTTTATTCATTTCATTGTTTACTCATTTATTTATACATGCGTGTGCAACAACAAAAACCAACATTGTTTCATTTAATTGATTTCAATTTAATTTGACCAAATGACTTTATCGCTGAATTCCAAACGTAATTCAGTAAATGATTGTTTATTTAATATTGTGCTTTTTGAATAATTTTAATCAATTAATTATTCACACTTATTGAGAAAAAAATATTGCTGATTAAGGCTAATGAAATTATTCGAAGTTCAATTGTTTCCCTCACACTAAAATTCATATTTTAACAATACAATTTAAAGCGCACTTTAAATATAATATATTCATCAGATTTTAAATGTCATTTGCGATTTTAAGCCGTAACGATTGGACACAATTTACCATCGGGAAAATTGCAACAATTTGTGGGCTTGATTTGTTCTAGAATTGCATTACGCTAACGATCTGATGACATTGCTCCAATTGGAACTCTAACTGGATATTGAAGGCCGTGGTTGTGAATACTTCTGGGTTGTGTTTTTGTACAAAAGGCGATTGGAAGCACGTCGAAGACATTTGCGTTCCCAAATGCTTTACTAGTCTTTTATTTTCTTAGACATTTTGCAATAAATTGACTTTTCTATCGGGTAATTTTTTGCTCGTTATTGATTTATTAAACTAAAAGTTGAGCTTAAACTTTAAAATCGCTAGACTCAGTATTAAGAGAAATAAATTGTTCATATTATCAAAATTGTAAACTAAAAAAAAGCTCAAGCTATATAATTAATTATTAATTATTATTATTATTATTAATTAATATCCTTCTTCAGCATTGGCATCCCATTAAGAGCATTCATTATGTTCAATACAATATTTGCCTGGAAAACTCAAATCAGACTTTATCTTGATTAAGGCTGACGCTAGTTCGGAAATTGCCACATATTTTGGTGGTCTGTTGGCTCTGAGGGGCATTTAGATTGCCCCAAGAAGCTAAACCTAAACAATCGACCACAATTTTTCATTTACCATGCATCTGTGTGGGAAATGCAACAATTTGTGGGCTTGATTTGTTCTACAATTGCATTACGGTAACGATCTGGGGCCACTGCTGCAATTCTGGTTCTGATTCTGGTTGTACATCTGGACTCTAGCTCAGGCATGTCGTATGGTAGCTGTGTTTGGGCCAAATGCGATTTGAGGCAACTGAAATGCCCAAATGCCTTACTGTTGTTCGAATTCCTACAACACATTGCAATAAATTGAGTTTGCAAGGCTGCAGTTTTGTTTTTTTTTCGGCAAGAATTAAACTCCGAAGGAGTTAAACTTTCTCGAACGGTTCCACTTTTAAAGTTTAAGCGAAGCTTATATATGTGTATTTGTTTTGCTGATAGTTTTGATTAATCATATGGTAAACAAAGAAGAAAAAGTGCGGATTCTTTTTGTTGTTCTTATCAGGAAATTACATTACGTATACGTAATATTTAAAACGATACCTATAAATTAACTATGCTCTCTTTAAAGCTGTCAAAATTTTGTTTACATATCGGTAAAACGTTCATTGATAGTATCACCTTAGTTTAAAGGTCCCTCGACTTAAAGGCAGTATTATGTTTGCATGTTCTGCAGATGGTTTGGATTTGGGATTTTGCCTGAAGCAAGACTTCAAGCTGAAAAGCTTCCTCATTTTGTGTCTGCCATTGGCCCACTGACATCTTTGTTGTAGTTGTTGTGGATACTCTGGTTTATACTTGGCCAACGTTATGCGTTATGTTATGTTATGCGCTTTGTTGATAAAGCAACAGCTATTGCTCAATACTCGTAATGCCAGAGATTTATGGGCATTGCTATCAGTTTGGTAGTTACCAGTTGGCTGGCATTGGCATTGGCATTGGCTATAAATAAATGCTGATGCCGGGCAAAGCTCAAGCAATAGATGCTATTTGAGTATCAGTTGACAAATCTCATTATGGCCAGTTATGATTTGTGCGCCCGTTGGGTATCCTCCAACTTGCTTATCTGTGTACTTCTTCACTTTCATTGTCCAGCTTGTAGCTGGGATTGAGCGTCATGGATTTTCGATTGGCAATCTCTTACATTATCCGGTTCCAGTAATTGATAAATAAAATATTACGATACAAGATTTCATTTAAGTGCAATTTGCGGTGTGACAACAGCACATAAATTAATTCCGACTGCAGCTCGATATTCACACAATGAAATATGTATCGCCCTAAAGTGTTGGCATTTTAATGAGTATGGCAGCTCGACACCACAAATGAAAGAAAAACATATACATGCATGTGTGTATGTTGAGAAAAAATGTGGGCAAAGTGCCAGTGTAGCTGGAAAAAAAAAAACAAGAAAATAATAAAACGGAAAATGGAAAATGTTGTTGCAAGGTCAATGCAATGTCGATGCATTGCCATGCAATTATAATGAAATTGGAGAGTGCGTTGCTGCGTAAAAAATATTACATTTGCACATTCAATTGCAGCACATCATGTGGCATACTTTTGGGCTATTTACAGAGTCTGAGCAACTCTGACAACCAGCAGATTTTCTTATTTTTATTTTCTTTCTTTTTTTCCGTGAAGCTTTGTTTGCTATTTTGTGCTGTTGGCGCTTATCTATGCTCGTCCTTTGCACCACAACTACAACTACAACTACAACTACAAATACAACTGCGATTATAACTATGCCAGTTGCTTTCGCTTTGCTTGACTGTTTAACGGCCAAAAGCGGCCATGCGGGTGCTGCTTCTTAACCAGCGCAAATATTTTAACCTACAGCAAAAGCAGAAGCAAAAGCAGCGGAGCAGCAAGTAAATAAATGCGCTCGAGATAAACTGGCGCTTTGTGTGCCATTTCAGCGTGTTGTATTCTTTTTGGTCTTCTTCTTTTTCTCATACTTATTCGTGTTTCGGCTGCTATTAAAGCTCTGTCTGTTAAAGTCGTGTTTTTGCATGCAAAAATTGTGTTGCATACTTTTGGGCCGTCCAATATGGCGCACCGGACATTGTCCCGTGCCGACAGCGTACGTGACTTTGGCGCCTGAAACAACTTCGCGCTATTCTCAACCAAATGCCAGCCACGAGAACATTTCCCATTGTTGGTCATTAGTTTGAAGGCAAAGCCTCTTTGGGGTCTAACTAACGCGCCTTTAGACATACACCATTGACAGGGTGCCTCTACTATAATTGATCAATTATTTGTTTATACAAAATCATCAAAATAGGAATATCTTAATGTAGAACAAATAGTTTTTCATTTCTGCTTTTAGAATCTTCTTTAATTTTTAATTTCAAATATTTTTTAAGACTCGTTTTCATACTTTTTTTTATTTAAAAAATTGTTGGTGTATGCAACTGCTTAAGTTTTGCACTTGTGATTTTATAATACACTTTATAACACAATTTAAAAAAAAACTAAAATTCATCATTTGACAAAAAAATTAGGGAAAATTAAAACAATGAACAAACAGATGAATAAGGATTAGTAATATTTGCTCCAGTTAAAAATTATTATTTTTTTAAGTAGGAAGAAAAAAATGTTAGTTATTAATAAAGTCAGAAAAATGTATCAGTAACTTTAAAAAGGAACATAGTAATTATTTTCTTATCATAATTAAAATGAATTAATTAATATCTCGAAGCAGAGTTGACATCTCAACTCGAACATCACCGGAGATTGTGAAATTTTGATGGCAACTGAAGCACCCTGTATGAGGTATATATGTAAAGCTACTTTGTCACACAACACACGTACGTGGCACGTATGCCAAGAGTAAAGGATTGGGATTGTCGAGGCTTTGGTCAGTGCTAGAGTTGGTCTTGGCCATCAACTTGATTTGATGTTGCGGTCTGGTGCCGTTCTGTGGTCTGCGGCTCTGTTTTGCGGCTGGCAATTGTTGACCAGCTGACCCGTTGTCTGAACCTTCGTCTAACCGTTGAGTATGAACAGGGGTTGAGGGTGGGGATGGGGATGGGGGGAGGTTCTAGGGGAAGCTCGCGCGCGCGTTAAAAAATGTTTTAGCTGCGTATTTTTTTTGGGGTTAACAGCGTGCACGTGCTCGCCAGGACACGGACAGAACAAAGGTGGTGACGAGAACAGCTATGGCTATGGCAATGACTAAGGCTATGGCAATGGCGTTGAGTGCTGAGGCAGCTTGGCAAAGATTTATCAAGGAGCGAAGTACGTGACGGCAAATCGTGTCAACTTGCATCATGGTGGCAGCCACAAGAATTATGACGAATGTCTACAGCTAAATCTCGACTGTCATTTGTGGACAGATGTCGTTTAGTTGGATGGAAGCAACTTCAAATTCAGCTTTTATTATCTTGTCACAATTCACAACGAATTTCCCTGCCATGGATTGCTGGATTGCTTTAAAACGCCACCACTTAAGAATCGCTGACCTACTCTTGGCCAATGTCAAGGACTGAAAGGCTTAATGGATTTCCGTTACGCCGAGCGCCAAGCTAAGGACTTATTAATGGCCCTACCCGCACAGTGTTAACGGCCATTTTTGGGCTTTAAAGCGACTCGTTGTAAGCCATTAAAATTTACGACTGACTGAAGTTCGTAAAAGCTTAAAATCGAACCTCGAAGCAGTTGCCATCGCAGTCGCAGTCAGTCTGTGATAAACCATTGAATAATGAAAGCTAAATGGTAGGCACTTAATAGACGACATGACCTATAAACACCCAACTCCCATCCCAACTTCTGGCTTACCCTTAGCTATTCCCATCGAGGTGCCCCAGCTCCAAATCGGATGGCCAAATTGCACTGGCCAAACGAAAATACCAACATGTATGTGTACTCGTGGCAGCCAGGACAATTTGTTTGTCTGTCGTATCTTCGGGTGCGTTTTGCAGGCCGTTTGTCGAAATACCTTGGCCGATTTGGTATCTGTCTGTCTGTCTGTCTGTCTGTCCTTGCAACGCTCTGCTGCATTCTCACGCATTGCCACACACCGAGTCTGCGAGTCTGAACTGAAGACAAAGTTTTGCATTTTAATAGGATCTGAATGCCATCCATTGCCGTGTGCTTGTTTATGTTTCAGCTTTTGGGCTTGTGTGCATTAGACCAGGTCAATAAGTGTCGCATTGCTATTTGCCGTAATCCTCTAGGTAAAATCGGCTCCATTAATGGACCTCAATTGTATTCTAATTGACTTGAATGTGCTATAAAATCAGCAAACTATTATTGGCAAATGAAAGATTGAAATCTGAGAGGCCTTTAAGTGTTTCCTGCTTACAATACAGTCTTACTGACATTCTCAGATATTTATGCATTTGCAGAGCAAACAATTCGAAATAGTTGGCATTGTTGTTATAGTGACAATGTCAACTATCTTATATCGAGAAAAACAGCAAATGCAAATTCCAAATTTGTGCCTGAGTTTTTCTGTCTGACAAAAAGTTGAAGTATGGAAAATTGTTAATGCAAGCAAAGTAATTAAATTGCACAGTCATAGAATGGTCAAAAATTGTTATGAATAAAAATTTATATTCAGTTTGTGCTTAAAGAATATTACATTTTGTAATTCATATTAAAAACTTTGTAAGCACTGGAATAGTTGAAGAGGGAATGACAAAAGCTCAGTTAAAAATGATTTATATTTTAATTAAAGTAAAAATTTTGTTAAAAACACACTTTATTAGCTTACACAATATTTTATTTTGTATTAACACTTGGCTTTGAATATACAAATTATTTTTATTTAAAACGTATTTACAACTCGTGTGTAGCTTCCAATTAAATATTTCTTCATTCATACCTTTTTAAAATGACCTGAATATAAACCTATATGTCCCTTCATGTCCTTGACCCCAACTGATAATTGTAAAATTCATAAATAGAGTCCAATTTGTTGCTTTAAACAGTTCAGTGACACTAAAATTTAATATAGATAGACTGGGCAAATAATTATGTTAACGACTGCATTTTAGGGCTTATGCATTGTCTATTGAGTTAAAGATTAATGACGCTGTCAACTTGCTAACCTCAGTGCTCTGCTCTTTCCGTCTCCCTTTAACCATTACGCTTAGTCACGTTCTCGCTTGGTTTCTCCTTTATAATCAGAGTAGAGGCGAGTCATCATTGTGACTGAGATGTGCCTTGGCCCCTGCTGCCTGATATATACTATATACACTTTGCCAAGTATGCAATAAATTTGACATATACCTGCATGTGGTTGTATGTGTGTGTGTGTGAGTGTGTGCCTGTGTGTGTATGTGTTTGTGAGACCATCACTATCATAAACATTAACGGCTTTTACTTACTCGTAGTTCGTGGCTGGCAGTCAGTTTTCCACTTGACACAAAAGCAAAATGTAGGCAAGCTGGCTGGATTCATTTTTATGTAGCATACTTTTCAGCGCTTCTGCTGCGATTTTTCAACACAACACAACGAGAGCCAAGCCGAGCAGAGACATGTGAAGCACGTCAGGCACGCAAAACTTTGACCTACAGCAGCAAAGTATGAGTAATGAGGTAAAGAGTAGAGAGTAAAGAGCAGGGCTTATAATAAAAAGGCGACAAAATGTTGTCGCTCTCGTGCCTTATAAGTTCCGTTGGCACTTTCAAAGCGTCTATTTGTTATTGCTGGAGTTGAATCACATGAACTACCCAGAAACGGTAGCCTTTGGCACTTACTCCCAACTATATGGCCACATGAAAGCATCTTTCGTGAAGGTAAAGCTACTGTTTGCTTGCCAACTTTTAATGTGGTTTTCTTGGCCGTATATTTTGCGGTCAAACGCCAACATAACCACGACTTTAGCATGCCGGACACGTTCCATTTCATTTAAAAGTTTGGCCAGCAACGAGTAAAAATCAAATAAAATTAGCCCAAGAAACGCGTGTGTGAAAGCGTTGGAAAATTGTTTTCAATTTGCGGCAGGTACTCAGAGTACAACTACCCAAATACGTGGCAGGGGCAGCTTAAATCGAAACTACATCCAGCGTAGGCAGAAATGCCAGACGATAAGTGCTTCCGAGCACTTAAAGTACATTCGTATATACAAGCGAATTGGAAGTAGCTGAAAATGAGAGAATGAAGCTACTTGAAGAATTGGCTCTGAAACTCTCTTAGGACTCTTGACTTAATGCAAATAAAATACCAATATGCTACACTGGGTGGACGACCTTCAATTGGTCAGCTATCCAAATGTAAGCCTGTATGCGTCTGAAGGTTTCTCACAGGGTGCCTCAAATCAAGTTATGCTATGCGTATACTTAATATTGAAATAGATAATTCAGTATTAATATATGTAAATAACACTAGGCAACAAAATCGCACTTTTTGCGAGTTACAGAAACCAAACCCACTTTTTTGGATAGATTTGGGGCCAAAACCGACGAAAAACATTTTTTTTTTTTTTTTTATGGTGAGATTTTTTTATTAGAATTTTTCAAAATTTGGCTTTTTTTTAAATACTTTTTTTCAGAGGTGCGCCCACATTTGTCATCATTACACGAAAATGCCAAAACCGATTTATCAAACCTTTACTTTATCTAAAAGCTAATGAATATATCTATATTTCATCTATACACAGTCTTAGATTTAAACCAGTAGTTTAAGAGATATCAATTTTTGAATTAAGAAAATGATGATTTTTCCTTAGCTTTTTTCTTAGCTTTTTTCACTAAAAAATTCGAGGAAAATTCGGAACAATTTTTTTACATTTTATTAACTATTTTATTTGCGTAGCTGTTGTTATAACGCGTTGTTTAAGATTTGATTC
The DNA here is from genome assembly GCA_035045575.1 of Drosophila falleni. Lineage (NCBI taxonomy): Eukaryota > Metazoa > Arthropoda > Insecta > Diptera > Drosophilidae > Drosophila > Drosophila falleni. Next base: position 4,758,205 of record JAWNOV010000089.1, on the reverse strand, counting down.
ATTAAAATCTATGGTGAGACGGCGATATGATATTTTGTTGAATCGAGGCATGTTTTTGTCGACTTTTTTTGACTTCGTTGTGGTGTGGCATGACCTTTAGTATGAAAATTTTTTGTGTTTTTTGAGATATCCCAACCAAACTCACAGAATTTGAATTTGTTATTGTTTTACACATTGTGACCAAAGTTGGTTCAAATCGAACCACTATATCATATAGCTGCCATAGGAACGATCGGTCGAAAATCCATGCTTAGTATGAAAGGTTGTGTTATTTCTTAAGATATATCAACCAATCGCACAGGTTGTATATCTGGAAATGTGTTATATATCCCTACCGAATTTGGTTCAAATCGGATCACTATTCAATATAGCTCCTATAGGAACGATCGGTCAAAAATCCACCTTTAGTATGAAAAACTTTTTTATTTTCTAAAATATTTTAACCAAACTCACACATTGTGTATTCTATGTTGTCCTTTATATCTTCACCAATTTTGGTTTAAATGTGTCCACTATATCATATAGCTGCCATAGGACCGATCGGTCTAGAATCAAGTTTAAGTATGAAAAACTTTTTTGTTTTATAAGATATCGTAACCAAACTTATAGAATATGCATTTAATTAAGCCTTATACATCCTTACCAAAGTTGGTTCAAATCGGTCCACTATATCATATAGCTTCCATAGGAACGATCGGTCGAAAATCAAGTTTTAGTATGAAAAACTTTTTGTTTTTTTGAGATAACTCAATTAAACTCATGAATTGAGTATTTTTAATTGCTCATCACATCCTTACCGAATTTGGTTGAAATCGGAGCACTATATCATATAGCTGCCATAGGAACGATCGATACGAACGGTCGATTAGCAAGCTTTAGTATGAAAAACTTTTTTATTTTTTAAGTTATCTGTACCAAACTTACAAATTAAGAATCTCGTATTGTCTTATACAACCTGTCCAAGTTTGGTTGGAATCGGACCACTAAAACATATAGCTGCCATGGGACCGATCAGTCGAAAATCAACCGTTGTGAAAAACTTGTTTCTTGCTTATATGCTAATAACTCCGTTGTCTTTCCATAGATTTTAATGGCAAACATACTTAACGATGGCTAATTAATATAGCTAAATATATAGTAACAAATTATGTAGTTCAAATGACCCTCTATTCTGTCAGTTTAGTTAAAACATCTCAAAATACAAATAAGTTTTCATACTAAAACTTGATTTTTGACCGATTGTTCCTATGGCAGCTATATGATATAGTAGACCGATTTGAACCAACTTTGGTCACAGTGTGTAAAACAATAACAAATTCAAATTCTGTGAGTTTGGTTGGGATATCTCAAAAAACACAAAAAATTTTCATACTAAAGGTCATGCCACACCACAACGAAGTCAAAAAAGTCGACAAAAACATGCCTCGATTCAACAAAATATCATATCGCCGTCTCACCATAGATTTTAATGAATCATATCTTAAACAACGCGTAATAACAACAGCTACGCAAATAAAATAGTTAATAAAATGTAAAAAAATTGTTTCGAATTTTCCTCGAATTTTTTAGTGAAAAAAGCTAAGAAAAAAGCTAAGGAAAAATCATCATTTTCTTAATTCAAAAATTGATATCTCTTAAACTACTGGTTTAAATCTAAGACTGTGTATAAATGAAATATAGATATATTCATTAGCTTTTAGATAAAGTAAAATTTTGATAAATCGGTTGTGGCATTCTTGAGTAATGATTACAAATGTGGGCGCACCTCTAAAAAAAAGGAATAAAAAAAAGCCAGATTTTTGAAAAATTCTAAAAAAAAAATCTCTCCATAAAAAAAAAAAAAAAGTTTTTCGTCGGTTTTGGCCCCAAATCTATCCAAAAAAGTGGTTTTGGTTCTTGTAACTTTTGGGCTGTTGCCTAGTGTAATACACACAGCAATAATAAAATTATTTGACTTAAATTTAATAAGAAGAATAATAAATTTAAGCAGCTGCTTTAAAATAGTATATTTTTTCATTTGGAAGCTCTAAAATTATATAAGTAGCTTATAATTCTTTAGAGTTTCCAAATGAAAAAATATACAATTTTACAATGCTTCAATTTATTATTCTTTTTTTATAATTAAAGTTAAGTTAAGCTCAGACTTTTAAGCTATAAGTTTTGTATCCATTTAGTCCTAAATCATAAATTTGTATATATGTATAAATTATTTTATATGCAAAAATTTAAATCAATTAATAAATAATATTTTAAAATTTAAATAATTTAAATATTTCAATAAATTAATTTAAATGGATACTAAGGAGCAAAAAATAATAAGAAACGAACCATAATTAAATTAAATTGCATAGCCCTGTAAGTATTGTGTAAATTTTTCAATGTACATACACAGATGTCAGGCATTTACAAACACACACACAGTCACAGACAGAAGCACACGCACACACACACACACACACACACACACACACACAAACACAGAGTTCACGGCAGCATTGTGGCAGCGCGCCGTGTCGGCATTCAATAAATATAAAACACATTCATCACTGTCAGCTTAAATACGCTGCGAATACACAAATACTTGTACTTTAATTTAACGCCCCTGGCAAGACATGTTATAGCTGAAAATCGGGTGTGAGGTTTAGGTTGCCTCAGGGTTGTCAATCGACAGTGAATGCATCTGCTAATCGACAACATTCCTGGCCAACATCACCGTCACGTGAATTAAAGTCTTTGTTTTCCCAGCACCTTAATGGAGTCTGCAAATATTTGCAAATATCTTATATCGCGTTCTACGAAACGCTTTTAGCACATTTATGTTTTAACTAGGATTCGAGATAAATCTACACAATTCAATTACAAGAATTGATTTGATCCTGTTTGTATTGCTATTTTCGATATGTTTTCGCTGTAAGGAAATTTGTCGCATAAATTTGATTATTTTATAAATACTATTTATAAGTAATTGGGACTCAAATATAAATTATTTGGCCTGCCGCAACGCAGTGGCACAACCGACAGATTTGCAAAATTCAAATTAAAATTTCTGGTTACCAATTATGCTGTGGCTTTGATGTGGCTTCTGGTTTGACTTTGAACTTGGCTTCGACCATGACATGGCATAAATAAGTAAATAACCAGTTGAAAAATGTGTAATATGCTGAAAATTTCCGTTAAAGCACAGACACAATTTTAAAGACACCAACAACAGCAGCGCAATAAGGAAAAAAAGTGAAAGAAGGTAACATTTCATGGCTAATTAAACGGTAGCTGAAGGAGCAGCAGAAAGAGTTTTCTTTTCACCTGCCCGAAATTGGCAATGGAAAGTGGCAATGGAAAAGTGAGCAGGTGTATTAAGTACAAAGAAATAAAGGCTCTGATGGACAGACTGAGTGACGGGCTGTCGTGCGTGTCGCCTCTCTTCAAAAGTGTGCTTTATTGAACTGTTTTTATAGAGTGTGCGACGTCGAGGTGTGAGAGAGAGAGAGAGAGAGAGAGAGAGAAGAGTGAGAAATCGTGATGTTCAATGAGTTTTTAATTAACTTTTGGCATTGCTGTTGCCATGGACGGATTGCGGCAAATCGTTTCGAAGCAGAGCATTAATTAGCCATACTTCGCAAAGGCGTTCACTGGTGAGAATGTGGACGAAAATTAAAAATTGTGCGTGCGCACCACATGGCGTATGATTAATGCGAGCATTTTATACGTTTTATTAAATAAATTGCAATTTATCATTGGGGCACAGCGATGCGAAAGCAAATCAAATAAATTACACAGCTCTGTGGCAAAAACTTTGACCATTAAATTGCTTTAAACAAACTGAAGCCAATGACGATTCATTTCAATTCTCACTCTCCTGCTGCCACAACAGCAACAAATGTTGGTCTGCTTGTTGGTATTTGTGTTTATTTGCTGGGCATTTTATTGCAATTGATTTTCGGTGTCAGCTGCACACACAGACGGACAGACAGACAGACGGACAGACAGACGGATGGACAGGACAAATACAGACTCCATCTCAGACTCGACAAGTGTTGCGGCTGCGGCTTAAGTTTGTCGACAAATTGAAAACTTTTTCGTTGGCCAAGAAAAGCACCGAAAAAAATTGTAATGGAAAACCACAAAGCCGCCAACCAAACCAGAGACTTTGGGACGCCAGCTGCAACAAAATAAATCAACAAAAAACAAGAAACAAAACAAAACAACAATAACAAATTTAAATACGAAAACATTCACTTAGTTTAATATCACGCATCTTGACGCACTCAAAGGTGCTTTTAATAAATAAATAAAGAACTTGCTGCCGTTACACAACTGGGCGAAAGTAGTTGGTCGAATCGAATTGGCAGCAGTAAAAGGTAACTAAGCTGAGACGTGGTATATAAAATATGTAGAAGTTTATAAGTATCTGTAGATTGCGAACAGGGTCAGGCACCGCCGGCAGAGCTGCAGCAGAGACTGTAGACAGATTGGGGCCTGTGTGGCACATGAATCTGGACGTGATGCACCTCCTCCTCCATGTGGACGTCGCTGCTTGAGAATGGCGAGGCGCCAGTGATATGATTAAAGCGCGTCTGATAACACCGTAACAATGAGACACGCTCCCGCCAGGTGTGCCAATAATATTGCTTATGGATGTGTCCACCGAACTCAAAGATCATTGGAGGTTCGGATTTCAGCTGATGATCCAGTGACTGCACGCTAAGCATCATCAGACAGCGATCGCGTTGCCGATAAAAGTTAAAGTGTATGTACTCCAATGGCACCATGCTGATCAGATCGAAGCACTCGATCTCCGGATCGAGGCCACGATTGGAGACATCTGGCTCTTCGTATTCCTCGCTGTACTCCTCGTGCTTGTCGAAATTGTCACTGCCAAAGAGCAATTTGCTGGCAGTGAGTGCGATTTGATACTGCCGCAATCCATGACCGTCGACATCCACGAGCGTAAAAGGACTCTCGATCATTACCGGCTCATAGATCTCCTGGTATTCGGTGAGCAAAACTTTCTGCACTCGAAACATTTGGACAGCAAGCGTAATCACAGTGTCACGATTTGACTATAATTTAATTGAAATGTCAATCAAAGTTCGCTGTTCACAGTTCACAGTTCACAGTTCGTTTTGCCTCAGTCCTTTTGTGTCTGCCGTGTACTTTGTCGATTTGTTTGTTCTGAGTTCGGAATTCGACATCAGCTTTCGCTTCTCACAGCCGCTTGCTACGTTATCGAAACTATCCTGTAAACTCGATTAGGCAAATGCAAATCGCCTTTAGCCATCGCATTGTCAAGCGCATTTTCTTCTCAATTGCAATTGGTATCTCTGAGAGGAATTGGAAATGAGGATTCTTCATTGCACTCACTGAAATGCTAAACGGAAACTCACTTAATCAGCATACTGATGATTCGGTGTGAGAGAAATTGAACTCAATGTGCAAATTGTACAAACTCGTTAGCTGCTAAAATTTGACTAAACTGTATCGAAATTGTTTGGCTTTAATCTTTAAGAAAACAGAAACTGGAAATAAAATTTTTAAATTTTCTTATTAATTTTAAGTAAAATTAATTTAAAGTATAACATATATTTTTAGCACATTTAGTTTGAATTTCAATGATTTATTAATTTGGATAAATAACAGTCCCCGATAGAAGCCAACTTAAACCTTTTAATAATACTCTAAGATATATCATTTAGATAAACCTAGGTATTTTCAATTTAATTATATCATTTAGTATACCCTGTGCGCTTAGATGGAAGGGTATTATAAGTATGGGTAAGCATTAATGATTTCATTTTCTTTTGCATTGTCAATTTACTTTTGCGTCAGCGCAAACACATTTAGGTATTCAGATTTATGACATTCTTTTGCTATTTTTTTTTGCTACTTATGACCTCTGACCTGCAGTCGTAGACAAATTCCATATTAAAATCCTTTTGCGCTTTGCAAAATGCGGGCGATGTTCACTTTAACTGTTGGAATGAGAAATGAGGATAAAACTCAAGACTTTTGTGGCATCTTTGATGGTGGAATGAGGATAAGACTAAAGACTTGAGTGGCATCTTTGTAGATGATTTTCATGCAATTAATTTCAAGAAGTTTTTGCTCAAAGAATGAAGCTTTAAGTTGTCATGTCCTGACTTTATCCTATTGACTTGGTCAGCTGTCAAATTTGCCAAGTTGTCCATTTGCTGCGTGTGAAATTTCAATTGATTAACTTTAGTTGCAATGCAGGGACAATAGCCACAAATTATACACACATACATACCAAGAAAGATGTATAGTAATTACAACGCAGTGTTAGAATTAATTAAAGTCGTTCCCTTGGCATATTTATGATGCGTTACACAGTTGGCAATTACAATTCTCGCACAGCGTGCAATTGTCTGTGGTGACAGAATTGTGCTTGTGGCATGAATATCATGCCACAATGTAGCAATGTGGCTATTAACTTTGGCAAATTGCTTCGATTGCTTCACGTCTCCCAATGCGGTAATTAACGCTTCAATTATATTTCGCTTATTAGATGAGAAGGGGGCGAGGTTCAGGACGTGAGGCTTTTGATTTCTATTTGTGTGTCTTGATTTCGAGTGCTTTGTGAAACTGTTTGCACATCTAATTTAAGTGCAAACCCACATGAAATTGCCTTTGCCTTGGAAACGGCCACAAATGCATTATTGGCCCACCTCTGTCTGTCTCTCTCTCACTTTCTCTATATATATATATTCCCTGGCTATTTTTGTCTCTGTCTGCCTTTATCATTCAACTTGCTGTCGACGTCAATTGTGCTTAAGCGTAATCTGAGTGCAGCAATTAGGTAAAAGTAGCTCAAACAACAACAATACTCACACACACACGCACACGCACACAGTTGATTGCCTGTCATGTGTGTGTGTGTGTGTGTGTGTGTGTGTGCTTTATTACCGCTTTGCGCTTTTCATTACCAACATTTCAGGTTTTATTGGTGAATGCGATGCTACATAAAGCAGGGAATCAGCCGTAGCTTATATTCTCAAACAAACACAGATACAGATACAGATTCAGATAAAAGATACACATATAAGCTACAGATACAATTGCACATACTGCTATGATGTCTATAGTTACGTTGCCATCTCCTATTCATACAATCCCCCCCATCCTGCCTTCTATCTATGTTTCCTTTGTGCTTTTTAGCTCACTTTGCTGCACATTTCAGACAGGATTATGTATACCCAGTACTTAAAAATGATTAAAAAATGGTATGCTTTAACTGCAAGTTACTTAATATTTTCATAAATATGTTTATCTATTTATATATATATACATATATATAAATATATATATGTAGGAGAGTAGGAGAGTAAGAAAGTAGGAGAGTAGGACAGTAGGAGAGTAGAAAGTGGAGAGTAGGAGAGTAGAGAGTAGGACAGTAGGAGAGTAGAGAGTAGAAAGTAGAAAGTGGAGAGTAGAGAGTTGGAGAGTAGAGAGTAGAGAGTAGGAAAGTAGGAAGTAGAGAGTACAGAGTAGAGCGTACAGAGTAGAAAGTATAGAGCAGGAGAGTAGGAGAGTAGGAGAGTAGGAGAGTGGAGAGTAGAAGAGTAGAGAGTAGAAAGTAGAAAGTAGAAAGTAGAGAGTACAGAGTAGAGAGTAGGAGAGTAGGAGAGTGTGAGAGTAGAGAGTAGAGAGTAGGAGAGTAGGAGAGCAGGAGAGTAGGAGAGTAGGAGAGTAGGAGAGTAGGAGAGTAGGAGAGTAGGAGAGTGGGAGAGTAGGAGAGTGGATAGTGTGAGAGTAGGAGAGTGTGAGAGTAGAGAGTAGGAGAGTAGAGAGTAGGAGAGTAGGAGAGCAGGAGAGTAGGAGAGTAGGAGAGTGGGAGAGTAGGAGAGTGGGAGAGTAGGAGAGTGGGAGAGTAGGAGAGTAGGAGAGTAGAAGAGAAGGAGAGTAGGAGAGAAGGAGAGTAGGAGAGTGGGAGAGTGGGAGAGTAGGAGAGTAGGAGAGTAGGAGAGTAGGAGAGTAGGAGAGTAGGAGAGTAGGAGAGTAGAAGAGAAGGAGAGTAGGAGAGAAGGAGAGTAGGAGAGTGGGAGAGTGGGAGAGTAGGAGAGTAGGAGAGTAGGAGAGTAGGAGAGTAGAGAGTGGAGAGTAGGAGAGTAAGAGAGTAAGAGAGTAGGAGAGTAGGAGAGTAGAGAGTAGATAGTAGGAGAGTAGGAGAGTGTGAGAGTAGAGAGAGTAGAGAGTAGGAGACTAGGAGAGTAGAGAGTAGAAGAGTAGGAGAGTTGAGAGTAGAAAGTAGAGAGTAGGGACTAGACAGTATAGAGTAGAGAGTTGACAGTGGAGAGTAGAGAGTAAATAATGTTTTAAAGAATATCTGTAATTCGTTCACTTTGAAGCTTGGAGTTCTTAAAAACTCCATTAGCAACGAAATGCTGCTGCAATGTTAAGAGTCGTTAATTATTAAATTGATATGCTCCGTTAAGCATGATTAGTTTTGTTTTATAAATTGTTTTACAATATTGCCTTTAAGTGGTTCTCAATAAACTGCACATTTCACTTTGTGAGCTCAATTATTATAATCCAATCAATGCAACTTTTAATGCTCAATTTAATTGGTATATAATATGTTATGTGAAATACATTACATTTAATTGGAATTCATTTCGATTGAGAGCCATTATATCAGTCTGAAATTTGCATTTTATTTTTGCCATAAATAAATTATTTTAATTAGAAATCCAATGCCCTGAGGCATATTTTGACAGCCTACTCCATAAACCCCTCTCTCTCTCTCTCTGGTAATGCTGCTTCCTGTGCACTTTGGATGAGCTCTAATGCCACTCACGTGTTCACGTTTGTCAAATGGAATATAGCTAAAAGCGCAATGCATTTGATGTTGAGGCTTAAAAGCAAAAGTTTTCCCAAGCTGCCACGTTTTTTCTCCGTCCGTTTTTCCTGTTTTCCATCATTTAAGCTACGAAAGAAAATCACATCCTGTTACATTTGTACGCTCCATTGAGGCAGTCGTGACAGCGTGGTAAATTCCTGAATAAAAGACGAAACTCTGTTCGGCATGCAGATGTTCTGTTTAGTGGGATTCAGTTAAAAATTCAACCATGACCATAATACGAGTTAGAGTACTTGACACTAAAACACAGTTGTCGACACGTACCATTTTCTTTATTTAATACCCTGTAAGTTTAAAGAGTATGCTCTAGATGTATCAAAAAAATATTTGCTAAACATATTTGATTTATTTGTAGCTGAAAATATAGATATTTCATCAATTTGTAGACTTTGTTGTGGTTTTGCGTCTTTTTATAGGGTATAACGCAGTCTACACCTCTTGCGGGCTGCATACTTAGCTGTTTTTGTTTTTGATTTTTGTTGTTTTTTTGGAATGAAAGAAGAAGGAAACTATTTACACTTTTTATCTTTATCTGCATCGCACACTCGGTAAGCTTATACTCAATTTTTGCATTTGGCGCTTTTCACACATCCGCATCGTAGCCAAATAGCAACCGACACATTTGCACAATTGCTGGTAACTGACACGTCAGCCACGCAGTCAGCAGTCGAAGTCAGTAAGTCCTGGAATAAAGGTTGTGGATACAAGAAACGCACTTCGAGCAGCCAAAAATTTCTGTGTTTGAGTGTTTGAATGTGTCAGGTAATGGTGTGTGTGTGTGTGTGTGTGTGTGTGTGTGCTGGGTTAGGTGTGTTTCCAAGTCAGGTGTAGGAATAAAGTCTTTACAATTGAGGCAGATTTATTTTATATACATTTGTATGTAAATTCTGGTAACTTTCTAATGCAATTCACGTGCAAACTCAAATGCAGTTCTGACAGTCTATTTTCCTTTATTTTCATTCCTTTTTATTTTTTTTTTGAATTCATATTGCTTTCGTTTTGATATCTTACTGGACTTTCATTCAAACATATGCTGCACTTTTTATCCAGAGGTAAAGCCCGCAATTTATATGAGTTCTGACTTCAGGTTGAGTGTGGCTTCCAGCACGATAAATGTATATTTTATATGCCATTTAAAAATATATATGAATCTTTCTATGATGTTCTCTGACATCTTTTCCCATCCCATAACCCGTCACTTATTATCCTACACTTGGCATATACATATGTATGAAAGAAGCATTTGAGTTACGGCTGTGCAAACAGAGCTGCAGATTAGTTTCTATCTGGGCAAAATATTTACAAAGCTTTCTGTCTGCAATCTCCATCAACCAATTAACAAGTACATTTTCCGAGAGTAAAAACCTTAAAGTCAGCTTAAAGTCACATGGGCACAAGTGTGCGTAATTCGAGTCTTTATTAAGTGCTTTAAAGGAAGCCGGAGGTGTGAGTACAAAGGAAATGGAAAGATGAGAGAAGAAAGTGGGAAAAGAGAAAGAGAAGTGCCTATCGCCCAGCTGCTGATTGTTTCCCATTTTCTATACCCTTACAGCATGATTGAGCTGTATATGAATATGCATAGGACTTGATGTCGGATATCGATCAATTTCTTTTGATACTTAGCTCAAATTGAGGCGGCTTCATATCAGGACATACAATGTAGGAGTTGCCATAGTCATGAGCTCAGGCAAGGGTGTGCAGGCTTCGTATTGAAGTTGAATGGCCTCTATTGTTAGATTTTTTTTTCGTTGGAATAATAAAAGTGAAAAGGCAGCAAAGTGGCTCTAGGTATCGAGGCAAGTGAGTTGAACTGTTGATTTCCTCCCCTTTTTTGTGCTTGAGTTTGATTTGAGAGAGACAGCTGCTGTTAATAAGGTGTTGAGCAATTTAATTTTATTGCACTTATTTTCGACATCTGAACACGCACACACACTCATACAAATAGAGTCAAATGTACACAGATATTTATACTGTTTACCAACACATTCAGCGTCCAGTTTTTTCGAGTGCCTCCTTTAATTTTAATTGGCTTTACGCCTACAGCACGTGAGCCACAATTTTTGTTATTCTTTATTGTTGTTGTTGCAATTGCAATTGTTGTTTTTGCTGTCGACATGTTCCTCTATCACATTATAATGTAATTGTATACTGAATACATTTCTACATTTGTGTATATGCTTGTGTTCTTTTGGCCCTTTATTGTTTTGCACATAAATTGTTGTTGTTGGACTGGTCCGGATGGTTGGGGGGAACTGTGTTGCTGCTTTTTGTGTGTGTTCGGTTTTTGCAATTTTTGGCCTGCAAGTCGTTAACATGTTTTTATTTAATGCCATTTTGATGTGGCACAAAGAAATTGCCACTGGCATTTATTGCCGTAATTAAGTGATGAAAAATGTTTCAAATTCAGCCAGACTCACCCTAAGTCATGGCCCAATCCTTGGCACTCGAAATTCACATTAAGTCGCACCGCTTTTCCATTGCCATCAAAGGTCATCAGCATTGACATGGTTATAAATTCAGAGTCATTGCCAGCAGAGTGAACAATTCGTATATATCTCCTTTAAGTGCCTAACTCTCTACTCTGGCATGCTTGGCCAAGTTAACGAATTCAGCTAGCAAATTTATGGCCAGCACCAAAATTAAGTTTCTGACTTTTGTACCAATTGCAACAGGCGCTTAATTAAATGTTTATTGTTTGCTGTGCTCCAAATGATCCTCTCGGCTTTAAACCAACTCCCAAAATGAAAAAAAAAAATTGGAATATCAAAATTACAAAACTGAATTTCGTAAGCTTACAAAAAATTTGATTTTTTTTCTGATATGCGTACTTTTTTAATAGTTTTACAGGATTCAAAAGCTTAACTTCCGTTGGCAACCATACATAATTCGCTGACAAATTAAACCCGCCTTTTTCACCTCACATCCAAATACCCTGTATGTAAAAAAATTAGCAAAAGGGGTTGACCATTTGTGTACTAAAAGAGGTGTATTTCCTGTAGGATATAGACTAGTCGATCACTCCGAGAAATATATTTTTTGCATGGCATTTTTTTGTCAAAGTTTCCGCGTTTGTTTTTACAACTTTTAAAATCAACAAAACCAAAAAAAAAAATGTCAAAATGTTTGTTTATTGAAGATAAATATAAAGGCATGTACATAAAACTATTATAGTCATATTATTCAAGTTATGTGAAGTTATTCAATAAACGAATGTCTCCTGTCGAGCGAAAAATATTTTGTTAAATACATTGTTGAAACTCTGAACTTTTATTTAACAATTCACTTTGCTGACATCCAACGTTATTCATGCAAATAAGTTGAATTACGAACAGATAATATTCTCGCAGCTGGACTTCTTCAATTTCCTTTTAACATTCGCATCACAATATTTAAAATGAATGAATTATTTGCTTAAAGATATGTAAACATGTATGAATAATTTTAATTAAATCCGTTTCGAGAGCATTGTAATCGACAATGGTTGGAGATGGAAACTGAACTTTTACAGTCACTGTCTGTCGGTTGAAACTAAAAGTTTTATTAAGATTGTCACGCGCCGAGTGCAGAGAAAATACGAAATAAATAATGAAAGAATTGGATTGCCAAGTGCGTAAAGCTTTAATGTAAATTGAAAATAAAAAAAAAAACAAACAATGTTAGTGTCAGCAGGCAGCTTTAAATTAATTTAACGGAAAAATCGTTTGCTTGCGTAAGATGCTTAAAATTCAATACACGCACCTCCTGGCAGGAGTCCTTTATACACTTGATAACACTTAGGCAACCTTTGCCATATCATATGATATGTGTGTGCGTGAGTGAGAGTGTGGCATTGTGTGTTTGTGAGAGCCCTTTAACAAAAACTGTCAGCCGGCTGGGAATTTTAATTTGAAAGGCAAACAACAAACATCAGATGAGGCGGCACAGCAAACATCGACAGGGAAATGCTGCAAAAAACATTTAAATTAACGGCTCCTTCAGAACCATTGACATTGTGTATTTGTATGTGTTTCTGTGTGTTTCTGTGTGTGTGTTGGTTAGAAAGGCATTCATAAAATGTGGCCATAAATGGCAAAAGGGTCACACAACACAACACAAGGCAACAGACATAGGCGCACAGCATGTCCATAAAGATAAAGACCATAACGGGGCCATAAAGGGAAAAACAGTCTTCAAGTGTGTGTGTGTTGTCTTCTTTCACTTGCGACTGTTGCTGATAGCCATACTTACCGGAAATGGGCGACGAGCCAACTGAAAACAATATTACAAAATGTACACATACATACGCACTCCCACTCCCAAACAAACACACATACACACACACACAGACGCACACACTGTGCGTATACGTAATATTGTTGTCAATCCTTTAACAATGTCAGTCGATTTCTGTAAGCTACGTTTTGGCCATCCAGTTGTCCAGTTGCAAAGTTTGTCAAGTTTACATATTCATAATAAACCTTTATTCATAATATATCGATAAATAACAATCTTCGATTTCCATCTCTCGTACATTTAATGCATTTCAAAATGTTTTATTTATAACTATAATATTTAGTTCTAAACTAAATGCTGGGAAAACATATCAACAAAGTAATGACTGCTTATCTACGACTAAATTAAATTATCAATAAATCAATATTTTATATTCGTTAAGAAAATTGTAATTTATATTAACTTATCCACTTGTTTTGTATATTTGCATATGTTTAAAATTTAAATATCTGTAACTTTAATAAATAAATACAAAAAATATCTAATAATAAAAAGTCTACAAATATTTCATTTCCTTAAAAAAGTAAATAATGTAATGCAATTTTATTATCTAAATAATTCACAAATAAATAATTATGTAACAAATTTTTAAATATTTTAATTTTTACACATCATCGAAATAGACCATCTCTAATGCCATTTTAAACTTTTGCTGTACACAATTTTTTTTTTAATGTTTATTTTTGCAATTAGTTTTACACTTAATTTTAATTTTTGTATATATTTTACGGTCAATTAGTAAGTATCGATTGTAGTAGCTACATTTAACTAAGCTCTGAAGTGCGAGCAGTACTTTATATTTATTTAAATACATGATTTTTGTTTAATTTTTGTTTTGGCAGAGATATGTTTATTTTACAATCAATAAATTTTTTAAATATTTATCTATACAAGTGAATGCGTGTGCTCGATTATAGACATAATATCATTTCTCAATAGCGGCACTTAAGATGGCAAACTTAATAGTTAATTAATTAATTACATGAATGCTCTTCTCCTTATTGTTGATTTTGTTGCCACTGTTTAGGTAGCTGGCGTTTTCAATTAGTTGCTTTAGTTAAATGTTAAATGTTAATACTCTCCCTTCTCTCTCCCCCTTTGTCTCTCTGTCTCCTTCTAGTTGTTAAAACACATGAATTACAGCAAAATGACGACGTTGCTTTGTTTACTTGTGTGTGGTTTACACATGTGTGTGTGTGTGTTTGTGGTGTGTGGTATGTTTGGTGTGTTGGTGTGTGTTTATATTTGTGTTTGCCAAGTGCAAAATATTCACAACATGGGGCTCATTATAGTTGCAAATGATTTGCGCCTGTTTTGCCTTTTGATTTAGCAATGCAAATCACAAATCGCAAATCGCCGTTCGACATTTTCGATTTCGCTGTAATCAGGCGTTTTAGCCGCCTCTTTGAACTTGCTCGTTTGTTTGTTTTAGTAATATATATAATTAAATTTCATAAAGTCTTTTAACCATAATCGCATTCATTATTCGTTCTATACAGAAACCTCCTTCGTGTACTTGGAGCGATCGTTCAGATCGAGCACCAGTTTATCGGGTCTCTTGGGCTTTCCCGTTCCCGTCCCCGTCCCGCTGCCGCTCGTCGTCTTGTCCGTTTGGCTAGTGGAATTGTTCGATGTGTTGGACACATTGCCCAACGACACAGCCGTCACTGTGGCAGCAGCAGCACTTGGAGCTGCAACTGCCTCACAATCGCTGTCGGCATCTGGTGGCCTAATGGTGCTCGTAAAGAGCGCAATGTCGTCTGTGGAACGCACCAGCTTCGCTGCAGCTGCAGCTGAGGAGCTGTCATCGAAGTCAGTGCGATCGCGATCGAGGAGTTCGCTACTTCTTGCCTGGCTGGGCAGAGTCTGTGCCACAGTTGTGGCAGGTGGCTGAGTGCAGCTGCCACTGCGTCTGCGTCCAGATGCCACGTCGGGCTTGTCGCTAAGCTTATACTTACTTCTACAGTTATCACAAATTTGATACGAAATGCTGATCTCGGCCTCGAGCAGATTGCGTGGTGCACGCTTGCAGCTGGGCGGTGGCGTGTTGGTGGCTGCCGTGCGCACAGTGGGTCGTCGCCGTTGGGTCGTCGTCTGGTCGAGATCCTCGGACTGGGAGCACATGCAGTCGAGCTTGATGTTGGCAAAACTGAGACTGCCCTCCTGCTGTGGCGAGCCCAGCTGCTCGCAGGTGCTGCGCGGGGGGCAACAGTAGTAGTGCTCCTTGGACGCGTCCAGGCAGCGACTGCAGATGATGTGACCATCTGCACTGCGGCGTAGCAGCTGCTCGCGAAAATCGTCGCCACTGAGGTCCGTGTTGGTGGCACGCTCCTCGTAGGCAATTGTCGGTGTTGGGGTTGCCGAGGAGGGAGGCGTCTCCAGCACCATGGTGGGTATGCTGCCACGTGCAGCGGCTGCTGAGGCAGCAGCAGCTCGTCCATTGGCATTGTTGTTCTGCTGCAATTGCTGATTGTATTTCTGCATTTCTGCGTTAAGTGCCAGCAGCGGCAAAGCACTTTGCCGTGCGACACTTGCCGCATTGCCACCTGCGGCATGTGTGGCAGCTGCAGCAACTACCATCATGCCACCTGGCGTCTTCAAGCCGTCTAGGAGACTCGATATGGTCATTACAGCCACACCTTTGGGCGGTGCCATCTCCTGAATGCGCTTCAGCTGCATGCTCAACTGACGAATCTCCTCCAGCGCCTCCTGATCGGACAGCTTGTTCTCTGCAAAGGAAATGTATGCTTAATCAAAATCGTTGGGCCTCAGCCCCCTTCAATTACAGTTGCACCGACTGCCACACCTACACAATGAGCGCCATTAACACATTCAACTAGTATTAAAGCTGTTGGCGACGCCTGCGAGTCTCACATTCAATCTCATTCCCATTCCCAGATCCAGTCACAGTCACAGTCACAGTTTGAAACCCCTTGTAACTTTTGCACTAAAAAAGTTCCGTTCGTGTTCAAAGTTGGCTGATATAAGTAATGCCCCCCATTCCCCATTCCCATTCCCGTTGCCAACCCAACAAGGACAATTTAAATGCGTATTCTTGTAGTTGCGGCCGACAGCAAAACAGGCAACATGCAAAATGAAAATGGACGCTGTTGTGGCTTTCAGTTTATTTCCTTTTTCATTTTCATTTTTTTTTTTTTTTGTTTTTTTTTTTTTTTTTTGTTAACAAGACAACCCACATATTGAAGCTAGGGAAGGGGGAGCCTGCATGATGATAAATGGCCGTTCAATTCAACTGAAAGCCTGTCAGTGTGATTTAAGTGAGTCCACTCAGCGCCACTTGACGCGACTTTCAAATAAAAAACACCAGAAATTTTTTTGTTGTTGCTGCTTTTTGGCAGTGCTGGATTTAGATTTATGGCTGTGAAATTAAGCGAGCGCAGTAGTAGCACCACCACCAACAGCAGCACCACCACCAACATCCGCACCACCGCCAACATCCGCACCACTCGCAGCATAAGCATTGCCCATAGAATTGAATTTATTATGTGCGCTCCTAAAAGTGTGCTACACATTTGCAAAGCCAAATAAAAAAGCCACTAGGAGACTGCTCGATCACTAAATATCCTGCCCCCAAGCCAGGGTAAGTGAAGATAATAGTAGAGTATATTTCAGAGACCCTTAGGATCATAATTTAAAAAATACAAATTATAAAATAAAAATTATATGTTGATTTATAATCAAATCTAGTCAAAAACGGACCCCGACTATAGGAATACCAGTTATAAACTTTAAGGAGCCTGTACTTTTCTTCAAAATAAAAACCACCGGCACAGTCGAACTTTTAAACTGATATATTATATCGATTAAGTACAACCAAAGACATTAGTAATAAATAACGTTAATTAAAAAAAATGGCACAGCATACCCCTTTACTTAATATAAAAGTATGGGTACACAAACATAAAAAAAAAATACTTTTATTTTTAGACCAAAAAAATGAATGTACAAAATAATTATTAATTTAAATATGTATTATGCTAATAAAAATAATTTTTCCATTTTATATAATCAAATATAAAACTTATTTTTTTCAATTTTGTACGAAGCAATAATGCTCTTTTTATCTTTAGGGTATAAAAATAATATTTAAAATTCACAGCACAAATACAAATGCACATGAATATACGAGTAATCTAACAACTTCGTCTCTAGTTGCCTGTGTGTCTGTGTGTGTGTGTGTGTGTGTGTGTGTGTGTGTGTGTGTGTGTGTGTGTGTGGGTGTGTGTGTGTATTTGCTGCTCTGTTATTGTTTCATTTAAATATGCAAATTGAAGGAAGGCCGCTTAAAAAACGCACGCAGCGCAGCACAATGAATAAGCTGCCCTCAACCACTCAAACACTCAACCACTCACATAGATAGCAACAAAAAAACGAGAAAGATTTAAAATTTAACGCACAATTTAGGCAACCGCAAATGCGTCTTGCCGTGGCAGCTCAGACAGAGCGGCAAAATAGAAATACGAGCAATAAAAAATTAAATAAAAATGCCGCCAATGAGAAAAGGTCGCTCATACTCGTAAAGCATTAAAACATAAAGCGTCGCAGTACTCGGTGATAGACTCAAATTAAAATGTCGCCTAAAATATCGCGAAAAACACAAACTCTTCCATACCCCAACACTCTCTTTACTGGCATTCATTTTCCCTTTGAGATGTGATGCAACAAGATGTTGCCTATATGTGAAATTTTGTTACACCGTGTGACTCGTAATTGCAAAAGTTATTAAGTCAAGCTTTAGTTTCTATCAAAATTTGGACAACCTTACGTTAAGTTCGTGATTTGCTCGACATCAAGCAGTTTTGGAAATATGCCATCAAAGGAATCTCGTGTGCTGCCGCTGGGAATAAATCCTTAACAAATGTCTGTCTGCGTTTGAGATAAACAAATAAATATGTATGTATTAGGGGTACTTCTAGGAAGTTTTTGCTTCGCTGATGCTGCCAGTGATATATACACACACACACACAAATATAAATATACACATATTCAAAGGTTAACCGCATCAAGCGTGGACGACATTTTACGTAGGAGGAAACATAAATCAACGCTGGGGTTGACATAAGATACAAAAATATCTATGTAGACCATATATATATACTTGAATAGGGGCCAGACAACGATGTTAGCGATAAGCTGACGCCACTTTCAGATGTTGTCAGTTTATTTTTTAATTTGGCAAATAAACTGCCATAAATAAAAGTCAAAATGCCGCAGCAAAGGATGACTTAATCAGCATCCTTGGACTTGCTGTGTTATGTGTGTTATCCTGCATTAACTGCCTGTCCATTTCGCTACATGCCACAACACAGAGAACACAACAATGCATCATTTGTCAAATTAAAGCTAAGATAGGGACACTCTGGAATGTTTGTAGCTCGCTTGTCATAAGCGTCGATATGCAGTCCGGAACATTAGGCATATAATGATGCAATTAGTTACCTGCCGAGGTGGTGCCAGCTGCAGGAGCTGTTGATGTTGTCACCGAACTGGGATGAGCAAACGTGCGCACCTGCGGCCGAAAATTGAATTTGGCTCCCGACGCCTTCGCGCCCAATCCGATGTTCTCCTGATGCGACTTCCCACTACGAAGTACAATATAAACCTGCAAATAACCAGATAACAACAACAAGAATAATAGCTCAGCATATAGAATAATAACTCAACAATACAAGATATCTTCCAAGTTTCACTCTACTCACCTTGCTGCCAAAGATGAGGGCCAAGAGAAGCGTCACTGTCAGCTGCGTGTGGCAGAAGAATATGATGTAGAGCAGATCCGGATTGGCCGGAGACTGCAGGAAGAGCCTGGCAGCAACAGAAGAATACGTTGAATACACCGAATGCACACAAATACAACAATTGGACGGCTACAGTCGAACACGCTCGACAGTAGGATACCCTGGGCCCATGTACTCTGTACTAAAATTTGTTTTCGACCGATTGTTTCTATGGTTAAGATATCTCAACAAATAAAAAACTTTTTCATACTGAAACTTCATTTTCGATGACCGTTTCTATGGCAGCTATATGATGTAGTTAACCGATTTTAACCAAATTTGGTCAGGATGTATAATATCAGCCCAGATGCATATTCTATCAGTTTGGTTTTGATATCTCAACAAACAAAAATCTTTTCCATACTAAAACTCCATCTTCGATATACTGTTCCCATGGCAGCTATATGATATAGTTAACCGATTCTAACCAAATTTGGTCAGGATGAATAATATCAGCCCAGATGCATATTCTATCAGTTTGATTCTGATATCTCAACAAACAAAAATCTTTTCCATACTAAAACTCCATCTTCAATATACTGTTCCCATGGCAGATATATGATATAGTTAACCGATTCTAACCAAATTTGGTCAGGATGTATAATATCAGCCCAGATGCATATTCTATCAGTTTGGTTCTGATATCTCAACAAACAAAAATCTTTTCCATACTAAAACTTTATTTTCGATGTACCGTTCCTATGGCAGCTATATGATGTAGTTAACCGATTCTAACCAAATTTGGTCAGGATGTATAATACCAGCCCAGATGCATATTTTATTAGTTTGGTTCTGATATCTCAACAAACAAAAATCTTTTCCATACTAAAACTTCATTTTCGTAGCACCGTTTCTATGGCAGCTATATGATGTAGTTAACCGATTCTAACCAAATTTGGTCAGGATGTATAATACCAGCCCAGATGCATATTCTATTAGTTTGGTTCTGATATCTTAACAAACAAAAATCTTTTCCATACTAAAACTTCATTTTTGATGTACCGTTCCTATGGCAGCTATATGATATAGTTAACCGATTGTAACCAAATTTGGCCGGGATATATAATACTAGCCCAGATGCATATTCTATCAGTTTGGTTCTGATATCTTAACAAACAAAAATCTTTTCCGTACTAAAACTTCATTTTCGAAGTACCGTTCCTATGGCAGCTATATGATATAGTTAACCGATTCTAACCAAATTTGGTCGGGATATGTAATACCAGCCCAGATGCATATTCTATCAGTTTGGTTCTGATATCTCAACAAACAAAAATCTTTTCCATACTAAAACTTCATTTTTGATGTACCGTTCCTATGGCAGCTTTATGATATAGTTAACCGATTGTAACCAAATTTGGCCGGGATATATAATACTAGCCCAGATGCATATTCTATCAGTTTGGTTCTGATATCTCAACAAACACACAACTCTTTCATCCTAAAACTTCATTTTCGATGTATCGTTCCTATGGCAGCTATATGATATAGTGGTCCCATCCAAAAATAAAATCAAACTCGATCTGCCTATGCTATCCAGGAACCTATTTACTTAGTTCGAAGTCTCTAGCTCTTATGGTTTCTGAGATTGACGCGTTCAAACAGACGGACAGGCAGACAAACTGACAGACAGACGGAGATGGCTCACTCAAATCGGATGTTAAGCCTGATCAAGAATATATATACTTTTGGGGTCTGCCATTTATTACTTACATAGACACGTTAAGGAAGCACGTGAGCAGGAACTCATTGTAGATGGCCATTGATATGAAGCGGCTCTCGTTGAACTCAGAGGGCGCCTTTCTCACCATTATGCAGAGTCTTACGCCCCATGCTAGAAATAATACCTCCACTGAAAGAAAGAGAGAAGAAAAAAATAACATTTTTGGTAAGTTGGATCCTTTGTGCATTTGTATGGCTCATAACTTTGGTTTTGGTTTGAGTTTTAATTAAAAACTTCAGTACTTGACGTGTGCTTCCTAATTGAATGGCAATGCCTGCGAGCATTAAAATTAAATTATGTATTATTGCGGGTTATATTACAACGCGTACCGACGACCCTTCAGAAAAAAAGGTACATATGAAACACAAAAGTTTTTTTGCTGATTTATTCAAATTTCCATTGCAATTATGGAAAACCTGCTGCTGCAGTTCTTAAAAGAGTGCAGCATAAATTTTAGCAAATTAAGCACGTTGCTAGGGAGTCAAAATTAATGAATTTGTGCTGTAGCTAAAATGAAGTTATTTAGAGAATTCCTGACATTCACCCTTTTACCGTATAGATCTATCCGTGTAGTGTGTTAAAGTTTTTTAATAAGACCAACAGCTGAAGATTTTTATGAAGTGCTCACACATGCTAGTAATTGTCATGCCCCATGACAGCTGCATTTTTCTGCTGTCTCTTCCTCACGTTCTCTTTCACCTACTGAGAAATACAAGCATCACATAGATAAAAGGGGCATCTGCTCGTAAAAATCACTTTGTGAACTCAAGCGCTATTTATTAGTCACAGCTCTTTCTGTAAATGCTTACAAGCTTAGTAATTTTAAATGTTGCGAAAAATAAATTTACAGTTTTTCAAAATGTATTTTTTACTGCAGCTGCAATTTAGAAAATTGTATTGATTTTTTCCTACATTTAAAATTAATTACTTAATTATACATTCCGTTATAAATCCAATTAAAAATAGGCAATGTAATAAATACAGAAAATATTAATTTTATATTTCCTGCAATCAATTAAATCAAAATGCATTTATCATGGACAATTATCGAATAATATTCTTTAGGGGCATTTTAAATTAACGCGCAAAAAACATCAAATAAATCAAATAATGAATGGTTGCGCTTAACTTGAGTGACCTTCAGTTTGAAAATATGCTTTAAGGATTAGTTGAATGCTATTTGTGATGCATCACAGTACTGCGAGTGCCACAAAAAGTGGCGTTTAGCTGAACTGGCTGAATATGCTCGGACTTTGCCTGTGGCCTTCCAACTGGATTTTAGCTTAAGCCAAGAGGACATACGTTGACTGTAGCCCGTTGTCTGTTTCCTGTTGCGTGTTGCCCTGACGACGTCGGCATTCCAATATTTTTCCACTTTATTTTCTCTCGTTTTTTTACGTACAACTCGCATACCGTGCGTATACGTAACGTGGGAAGCGATATATCGTCTGCTGTTATTTTTTACGGCATTGCTTTGAAGTTCTGAGTTCTGTATTTCTGTGTGTGTAAGTGTGTTTCTGGGCTTGCTTTTGAGTGGCTTCAGTACCAATCAAGTCAGCTTTATACGCTCTGTATGCAAGGCATATCAAATTATTTCGTATCTCTCTCTGTCTCTACTTACTCGAGGTGAATGTGTAGTCCCACCAATCGGTTTTGCATAGGAATGCTTTGAGGTCATCAGCGGTGCGTCCCACCACCACATCCGGCGGCGATACTAAAGTCCGTACCAGCAAACAGGTACCAATGGCCCCACAGATGATTCCCAAACGCTTGAGCAGCGCAGCATCTGTGATTTTGACAGCCTTTGCCGAGCGCACCCGAAATATCACCGAGATTCTAGACGAAACATTTCCATAATGGAGAAAATATAATAAAAAAATCTCTCTCTCTCTCTTGTATTGCTTGAGGGGATTTTGCAACTTACCGCCAGGTCTTCAGCATGAGTGCACCATAGGTCAGAGAGAATCCAATTTCGCGCAGCCAAATGCGAGCGGTGCATGTGTAGAGATTTGGATTCGGATACATAACAATATTCTGTGGGTTGACGAGAGAAATGCAAATAAGTTAGACGAAAACGTTGTCCGGTTACTTGGAATTGCAAATTAGACAAGAATTTTCGATGCCAGACACAAATATTTAAATGTCGCCTCCGCATCAATTGCAAATTATCTCGCATTTTTTTGCGTTAGCATAACAAAAGTAAAACAATTATTTTTTACAGTGCTCGAATTTCAATGTTATTTGCCTAGGTCGGCAATTTAAATATTAATAAATCAAAGTAGGAGCAGCAACAATAGATTCAGCTCATTCTTGCCATACTGAGGCACATATTAAAAAATCATAAAGAGGGCTCAAACGACCTTGCCACAAAAACCTTACTCTTCTCGCCCCACGTCTCTCTCTCTTACGAGCTGAGTATATCTTTTAGCTCTCAGCTTAGCTCATCCCAGCTCAGTCATTGTGTGTTGCTAAGACGCTTCAGATAAGTGCCACAATATATCTTTTTCTCTTGCATTGTCTGCAAAACCTCAAGTGTGTGTGTGTGTGTGTGTGTGTGTGTGTGTGTGTGTGTGTGTGTGTGTGGTGTGTGTGTGTAAACGAGCGATGAACTCTCGTTTAAAGTTCTTTATTTGGCCAGTTTTGACATTATTTTTCATCACGAACCATAAATCAATCAAATTAAATTGCGTTGAAATCGATTTGAATTGGGTATGGTCATTTGTGAGTAAGGAGCATTAATTTATAATATTTTCCTTTTCCTTTATCTGAATATGAAGCGTTTTCTGCCTGTTGGTTATGCAAATTGTGTTGTATGATTGACATCAAGTCTGATCTAATCTGTAGTCAAACGCATCAATTTTAACCCAAATAAATACGACTATCTACATATTATAGTGTAGGCGTCAAATAAGTCTAGACATGACTATTAGAAATAAAAATGTTATTTTTATGTAGAATACTTGTAAATTACTGCCTTGCCTATCAATCAACGACCACAAAAAAGAGTTATGAATGTAAATCTTAGATAAATAAATTAATGTGAATGAAAAATGTTACGGCAACATGGAATACACCAAAATTCCCATTTTGGTAATTTTTCAAAAACAAAAATAATAATAATAATTCTGATAATACTTCTATTCGTAACTTTTAAAATAAAAATCATAAATCATTTATTTTTATTTATAAAAATCAAAAACAACTAATTTTTTTGTTGTCATTGAAATATACCCCGTACTTACTATGGAAAAAACTTATAATGGAAAAAAACTAAAAATAATTTAGGTAACTTAAATGCAAATGTTATCAGATTGGTTACGATATCTCATAAAACAAAAATGTTTTACATACTAAGACTTAATTTTCGCACGATCGGTCCTATGACAGCTATAAGTTATAGTGCTCAGATTTGAACCAACTTTGGTAAGGATGTATAAGACTAACTTATGTGTGTCAGCCAGGCCCTCTCCCAGGCCCCGCTCCCAGGTCCCTCTCCCAGTTCCTCTCCCAGTCCCCGCTCCCAGTCCAGCTCCCAGGCCCCGCTTTCAGTCCCTCTCCCAGGTCCCTCTCCCAGTTCCTCTCCCAGTCCCCGCTCCCAGTCCCCGCTCCCAGTCCCTCTCCCAGGCTCCGCTCCCAGTCCCGCTCCCAGTCCCGCTCCCAGGCACCGCTTCCAGGCCCCGCTCCCAGGCCTTGCTCCCAGGTGCCAAACTTGATCTGCCTGCAGTATAGAGGAACCTACATACCAAGTTTGGTGTCTCTAGCTCGTATAGTCTCTGAGATCTAGGTGTTCATACAGACAGACGGACAGACAGACAGACGGACATTGCTATATCGACTCGGCTGTTGATCCTGATCAAGAATATATATGCTTTATGTTGTCTGCCACGCCTCTTTCTCCCTGTTACGCACATAGTCGGTAAAACAAACCCAATAGACCCCTGTAATTTTTTTAAGTACGGGGTCTAAATATGGATATAATTGTTAGTTTAAAATTCTCTAATTCCAACGGTCCTGCTTTCTAAATGTTTAAAATAAATCTGGGCACGATTTTGAATATATTCTTTCCGCTCTGACAGTCTTTTTAGATGTTATCCTTTTCTTAGAACCTAACTAAAATTTATGGCAAAGATGAGAAATTGACTTACCGTGCAGTAGATGAAGAACGCTCCCAGTGCAATGACCCGCAACAGAGCTGGGCTGGCGGCACGCACAACCTGTAAATGTTAAATATTTATATGAGATTTTTTGAATGGGATCTTTGGCCTAGTCAAGACTAGATTGTGGTTGTTGTTGTTGTGCACGTGGCGTGGCTTAGTTTAAATTCAAATTAAAATTAAAATTGTCTCATCTGCACAATTGGACAATGTACAAAGAGGTCAACTACAGAATGGAACCTGAGAGAGGTGGATATCCGAGCTTGAGATGTCTGTGTGTAGTCATATTCACACTTGGCTGCTTTGCAGGATGAACTGCAAGTCCTTAGTGCCATTTAATTAGTTTGGGCGAACTGAGATGAGAATAGAACTCGACATGGTTGTCGAGTCGTCGTCGGATGTAGACGTAGACACAAATGCGACAGAATCGCATTAGAAATGAAAACAGTTTAGTTGGCTGGCTGCGCTGATTCGCCCCAGGGCAGGGCGGGGCAAGGACGTAGGGAAATCCCCGATGGGAAATGAAATAATTCACAATGTTAACTTAATAGGAGATGTATAAGAGTTCCATTTCCACGGCAGAAATGTGCTCTGTGCTCGCATGGCAACGGCAGAGTTCAAAACGGTTTAAAACTATACGCTAGAGACCCTTGGTCTATGAACTGGTTTAATGAACGCACAAGTGACATTGGGAGTGGTCGGATTGTGCGGACTGCAGTCCAGGAAGCTCGTTGAAATCTGTGTGAATGTTTGCACTTCCGTTTATGCGCGACAATATCCGGAGTCCATGTCGAGGACATAGACTCACTCCGACTCCACGACAGCACGTACAAAATTAACTTGAAACTAACAATGCTAAGCAGCTTAACAATAGAATGACAGCAGCTTAAGTCGGTCTTGCGCAGGTTCTAAGGCATTTGACAACCAGCCAGCTATGCTGGCCTGTAAATCTAGCCTCCACCTCCGACCTTAGACTTAAAGAAACTTGTCTTGCCATTTTAAAACCAACACAAAGTGAGAAAGTCTACGCAGCATTAAGTATACCTGTAACTTGTGGAGTACAAGGGTAGGTTGTATTCGTAGCCAAATATGTAACAATGGCTCTCAGTGTATGAATAAAATCTTAGCTATGATTTGTTTGTACAGCTTAATTCAGAGAGAAGATATTTAAACTATATATGAAAATGGCTTTATTATGTTTAAACATTAATGAACAAATAGGCGAGACAATTTTTTTTATACCTTTTTCCCTTAAAAATATAAATTTATTTCCACCTAAGAAACAGTTGTTTAAATGGTTTATAAAGCTGAGCGCCACTATTATTGTATTTACTTTTACTGTATTTAGTATTAGCTATCATTCCACTGAATTACATCATAATATAATATAATATATAGTATTATATAATATGTTTGAGCGTTTAAACTTTAAAGAAAAGACATTCGCCTAAATGTTTGCAGTAAATTTCAAGTCTTTGGAGTTCTACTGAATTTAATATACAGGTGTGTTCTACAAATTTATAACAGCGCTTAAGCAACCCAAAAGCAATCGTTGGTGTTCCTGAAAAAAGAAACCATTGCTTTCAAATTTCAAAACAATTTTAAGAGATTTGACAAAATTAAATATTTATTAAATCGAATTGAAAAATCTTTAAATTGAATAAATATGCACAAAATAAAAAATAATTGTTGAAATTAATAAGTCTCCGAAGTTTTAGGAACACCAACTTTTCGAACGGTTGCTTTCACAAACATCTCTCTACAATAGCTCGAGATTTCTGAAACACACCTTATATATTTGAAGTTTGTAAAGGGTAGCTTATAGTCGGGACCTCGACTATAGCATACCTACTTATTGCATTTGGTCATTCAGACTGAGAATGTATGTGTGTGTGTGTGCTTTTGGTGTGGTCACTTACCTTGACTTGTTGATAGCGAAATGTGAACCAGGCGGCGGGGGGCAGCAGGCCGATGACGATGCAGGCCAAAGCCAGGATGCTGGTGCGCATGGGCCAATTGAGGGCCGCAATGCAGGGCGAGGCATCCTCGCAGGAGTCACAGCCCTCGGCGCAGGGCAGGCACTCGTATTCGTTGTTGCTATTGTACGTGGAGTTCTTGCCCTGCGAGCAAAAGATACAGATGGAGATGGACATCAACATACATATTTAATGAGAGTTTCGGTTAAGCTTTGGCAATTATTGAAACCACCTGACACAGCGGTTTCCGTTCCCCTCACTGCTTTGGTGTGATAATGGTAATTTAGACCACAAACAAACAGAAAACCTACCAGCATCAACTTCTCGTACTCCTCCTCCAGTAAACTGCCATTGAAGAACTTGTGTAGCGATACAACGTCCGGAAAGTAAAAGCCCTTGCGGCACAAGCATTTGTAGGAGCCTCGACGAAAGCCTAGACCCATAATGGCCTCGCACTAAGAGAGATAGAGATAGGAATAGAGTGAGAGGGAAGGTGTGAAAGTGAAAGTGAAAGCAATTGACTGCTGATTGCTCTGTGTGTATATTTTAAGTACTCACCATGGTGGTGCGCTGCTTGCACTTGTCGGTGCCGGCAAAGATGTTCAGCGGTCGCTTTGTGCCCGGCGTATGCCGCTGCGGGCATTGGTCGATGTCCACGCGCCGCAAGTCAATATCAATGCCAGATGTGCCCCTGCAACACACGAGACGAGACGAAGAGAGAGACGGTAGATGAGCAGGCGTTAAAAATTTATGTTATTAATTTGTCAGTTTAACAATCAACTGGGCGGCACTTAAGCCAAATGGCGCCATTTATAAAATCAATTCAATGAAACGTGCCAGCAGCTGATATTTATGTATACATAGACAATATATACTCTATAATATATAACATATATGTGTGTGTGTATGTGTGTGCCAGACCAGAGTCCATCTTGTTCACGGACACTGGTCGCATTGTTGTTGTTGTTGTTGTTGTTGCTTTTTGTGTACTCCCAGCGATAACATACAATAAATTCCGCCTTTGATGGCTGTGTGAATCGCAGACGACGAACAGGACAACATATATAAAAGGGATAATGGATAAAGGCCATGCGGAAGCTAACAAGCGTGCTATGCTTCCGTTTTCGCAAATGGAAATGAACGCAAGCAACAACAACAGCAACAAAACTAGTAGAAAATTATTTTCTTGTCCTTCCGCTTGTCGTTTTACAAAGACATAAAGCCATGAAAAGGGTGCACTAAGCCGCCATCAGAGCCAACTCCCCGATCCAGACCCTTGGTACTCCCCACTCGATATATTCTCTATATGATCCGCTGTGAAACTGGCATGGGCAGCTGGCAAACACCCAATTACACGCATTCCTAAGCAGACACAGCAATACAGCAACAGCAGCTCCGCCCAGCTCCAGTTAAGGCAGCCGGAACACATGTACAATTTTACGCATAATCCAAGGGCCTGTATTTCCATTCTTTGCGAACAGTGACTCACAATTGTATATTTCTTTAACGAATTTTCACAGATTTTTAATTTTTTAAGAAACGTTAACTGTATTATTGTTAACTAATTTTTGCAATATCTAACTAAATAGATAATTCACTGAATCAATAACATAAAAAATAAACAAATAAAATTTATTTTACAATTTTAGACATGAATTTATAGATATATAAATGCGACAGAAAGACAATATTTAAAAACCAACAACGATTGTATATTAGTTGATAATTTAATTTATTATGCAATTCTATTAATCAATATTTTGAAATGCAAGTTTTAAGTCATTTGTTTAGCTAATTAAAAGTCTAAATCAAAAGTTGTTTTAAAAACAACAACGATTGTAAAATAGTTAACAATATTTGAAGCCTTATTTTTTTAAGCAATATTATTAATCAAAAGTGTCTTTAATTGTATTATTGTTAGCTAATTTTCGCAATGCCTAACTAAATAGATAATTGATTGAATCAGTAGAATAAAAAATAAACAAATAACGTTTATTTTACAATTTCAGACATGAATTTATACATATATAAATGCAATTTAGTCGACAGAAAAATAATATTTAAAAACAACTACGATTGATTATTACGTATAGTTGATAATTTAATTTATTATGCAATTTTATTAATCAATATTTTGTTAATAAAACTATTAAGTCATTTGTTTAGCAAATTGAAAGTCTAATTCAAAACTTGTGACAAAAACATCAACGATTATTTAACAACATTTATTAATCAAAATTTTCCTCAGAAACTTTTTAGTCATTTGTTTTACAAATTGAAAATGTAAATCAAAAGTTGTGTCCAGTGTTTTGGGTTTTACTATAAAACTTCACGCATCTCTGACTGCCAGATTGTCTAACATCAAATGGAAGACCTTTTTCTTAAATGCACACACACACAAACACACACAAGGGTGGAGTGTGTGTGTCGTGCTTATTTGGTCTCGAGTTTCATCCGCCCGTCAGTTAATATTGACATATCAGTTTGTATTTATTTGATTGTTTCTGACAACTTATTGATTGCAAAAAAAAGGGATATCGACTGAGGCACATTGGGCACAGGAAGTGGCAGGACAACAGGAGACTACACAATGGCCATAATACATTATAATAATGATTATGTTAATTCTTCTGCAGTTGATCCCAACGCCTTTTATGTATGTCCTTTCGTCGTGGAACCCTCTTTTATTTTCTTATTTGCTTGCCTTTTTTATTTGCTGTGGTTTCATTTTGTCGGCACTGTTCGATTTGCTTCCCTGTGTTGCTGTTGCTGTTGACAGTTTTGAAGATAATTTGTAAACGGATATCGAAAAATAGGCTTATCGAACTGACCGGGATGGCAATCTGTCCGAATGAATTCTGCTGCGACTCATATTGATTTATTAGTTTGTCGACTTTAACATTGGCTGAGTGTGGGAGTGTGGGAGCGTGTGTGTGTGTGTGTCAATTTAATAGCCACAGCGACCGCCACGCACTGCTGATGTGGCAATGCGTTGTGCCTGGTGGCGTATACTTGATGCGCCTTTGATTAAGTGTCGACCAATGCCTACAAATGAGCTGCCAATTAATCGTTTGTCGTCGCCATTTCCATTCCATTTCGATGTCCTCGGTGCCTGTTGATTTTCAATTTTGCTGCCAAAAGCAAATGCCACAGTCACTCTTACTCTCCTGGCCACGTTTAGAGCCAGGACCAGCAGAGACATGAGAATGCCAAGGATTTTATTAAGCTTTTCTCGCCTGTGGAATGAGCTGCAAGCGGGTCACTTGTGTTTTGCGCTGAACTGATTAGCATAATTGGTTTTCTTTTAGCTATCTTCGCTATCCTACTCTCCCCTCTCCCCTCTGCCTATCATCTAATTAAACGATTGCTGTTGAAGCAGCAGCTGTTCCAAGTCGACGAGCAGATAAACAAACTGGAAATATAATTTGCACATTTCAAGAGAAAGAAAGAAAGTACTTATATTGTTTCAAGTGTTTGAACTGACTTTAAAGTAAATATTTTTCTAGCCAACATGCCGGAAAGTGCGCGTACGGAGCTATGCAACAAATACTTAAACCCAGTCAAAGCACGTGCTCAGCTCACGGAATTCTTGTACGTGCATAGCTCGAATGCATTTTCGCAGCTTACACACATGCCAAACACACACTCACACACACTTACATACATGCACATTGATACAGATATATGACAGCACGTGCACGCCATTTAAAAATAGTGACAGCTAATACGTATACGCAGTGTGGTGTGCGAATGTTGCCGTTTTTTGTTTTTGTGGAGTACATTTAGCTAGTGTTAGTGCGTAATTTGGTTATAGCCACAATAACAACACGCACACACACGCATGCCTGCAATCAGTTTGTAAATAACACGACTGGTTGGATTTGTCGACGCATTAAGTATACGCCATGTGAGCACTCATATTTACCAATGGACAGCAAACAGCTGACTTTCAATGCACTTGCACCACCAGCACCACAAAATGCATCACATGAAGGCTGCCACTAATGTACGAGAACGTAATCTGCTTTACTCTTGCAATTTTCACCTCACTGACATATTATAGAGTCCTGGGTAAGCCAGCAAAATTTGTGTGTGGCCAGAA
This sequence comes from Drosophila falleni, assembly GCA_035045575.1. Taxonomy (NCBI): domain Eukaryota; kingdom Metazoa; phylum Arthropoda; class Insecta; order Diptera; family Drosophilidae; genus Drosophila; species Drosophila falleni. The sequence goes on along the minus strand of JAWNOV010000089.1, from coordinate 4,727,305 downwards.
TTAAGGTCACATTAATGTTGCATTTTGTCAGATGAACTTCGCTTCATTTAAATAATTCAACAGACATAAGAGACTTGTCAACTGTTCTATGGTATTATTATGTGCAAAATCTGTAATTTAACATTTAATAAATATTTTGAATGAAGCATTAAATATGTTTTGCAAATACAAATCGAAATTGCACTTCAGATTTTACGTGTATAGTTGATGATTTTTACCTTTACAAGTGCTTCTGGGTATGAAGCAAGCGTAACAAAACAACACTAAAATACATTTTTTATATGAAATATTTTTTTTATTAAAAATCGATTTATGGAAAAATAAAATGCTTAACTCGAAGGTCCACTTAGATTCATTCGACAAATGAAGGACGAAAGCAAACAATTGAAGAGAATTTAAAAGCAACTTTTGTTTAACAATTTTAATTAAAATATAATGTTAAAAAATGAATCTTAATTGTTCTGCTTCGAATCGAAATAAAAACAAAATTAAAACTATGTTGTAAATGACAAAATATATATAGACTTGCTGTTGATTTATTTGTGAACAAATTGACCTTGTTATTATTGTTGAACTATTGACAAAAATTTAAATGTGTGCACTTGGCAAGATTGAAAGGTTGCCTGTGTTGATGTCGATATTGCAATGTTACAATGTTGCATGTAATTGGCTGCCGACAAGACATTGACATTGTAGAAGCCACATGGAATGTTAGTTGGCATGTTGCATGCGCTTTGAAACATGATTGGCAGCATCTATCGAGGAGGCGGCGGAATACGATATGTTCTGGGTCAAAACGTTTCTGTATTTGTGCAGCTGTGTGTGAGTGAGTGTGTGTGAGTCAGTGTTTTGTGTGTGCAAGTCAGGCAATATGAGTTGCAGCCGGACTGACACAAAATGTTGCATGTAAACGGAACGTAAATACGAGAAGATGACTTGTAAGCAACTTGTGAGCAGGCAGCATTCTGTCATGTAATCCATAATCATGTATATTCACAAGATGCAATTCGTCAGACTAACAAGCACTGTCTCCCCTCTATCCTCTCCCCTACTCTCCTCTTCTATTCCCTCTCTCACACTCTGCTTCAGCTTGTTGGCCATACAAAGGCATGCTTATTGCAATATTTGATATTTCCGTTTCCGTTTGCCTCATTATGCTGTGCCACTTCGTGTACAGTTGTGTTCGTGTGATCGTGTGTGTGTGTGTGTGTGAAATACTTATATGTATTGCAACATAAGTCAAATAAATACAAAGCCAAGTTTATTTGAATTCTGTTTTCCCAGAATTTCTCTCTCTTTCTCTCTGTTGTTTTATTGAGAATTTGTTGCATGCAGCGAACACTAAGCGAAACTTAAATGAAATCAAATAAAATTATTGCCCCAGCAGGCAATCTGAGCCCTGAGCAATCTCGACCAGGCCAACACAATCGCGTTCACAGCCTGACGTCGTGTCCTTTCTTTTTGCGCACAGCAGGCGGTTAATGTGATTTGCGCTTTATATATATTTGCGTTTGGCCTTTTCTTTCATTCATTTTGCGGGTTGAGGCTTGTTTTTCCAGCTGCTAATGCCCATCCAAAATGCCAAATAATTTTTAATGTTATTAAGTTAATGTTTGCTGCCGCTTAGCAGGTCGGTCGGCCCATTGTCCCATTGTGAACATTGTGCACATTGTGTTGTCCGTTGCCAGCATTTATCATGGTATAACGCAGCGTAATACATAAATTAAATCAATTAGCAACTTTTCGTGGCTTCAACTTCCACTTGGACGCGTACTTCGAACTTGGTCGTTCCAGCTAGTTTACCATTTTCCGCCAGTTTGCTGCCACGACGTAAACAAATTAATTTTCCAGTCTGTGCCACAACTAATGGAATACTGATAGCAGCACATTATTAACACGATTCCACCAATTGCCCCTTTGCTTCGTTGAGCTTTGGCATGAAATAGCAATAGTCAACTTTTTGACTGCCCTTTTGAGAGGGCATTTTTATGGAAACATGAAAAATAGAATTCTTTGAAATGAGTGTACAAATAAACAAATTAATTGGTAGCAGAATATTAGAACTGCCGTATATCTATTATTTTGTCATACAACTTTTATATTTTATACTATGATTGGCTAGCTAAATTGCTAACTTTATTTTTTCTTTAAAAATCATTTGTAACTTAGAATTCACTTATTTTCCACAAATATATAAATTAAATAAGTATTTGCAATGCGTGTAGTAGTATTGTTTAATAGTCGGCTCTCTGGTATTTCATTTCGCTGACTCTTTGATTTTATTTTTGTACCGTAAGCTGCTGTATTAAACGAGCTTTGTTTTTCTATTTTTTTGGGATCTGCCTGTGGAGGCTGCAATGTTGACGCCACGCCTTGTGGGCAAATAAACTGAGTGAATTTTCAACATTTCGACATTAATTTTGTTGCATACGTCTAACGGGCGGGGCAAATTAATGTTGCAACTAATTGCAGGCAGTTGTTGTGCTTCCGCCTCGACAGACCGGCGAGTGGAAAGTTTACTCTTCCTGAGGAAGTTCGTATGTATGTCTATGTATATGTATGTGTGTGTATGTGTGTGTGTGTGAAAGTTTCTAATGTGTGAAATTTATGGAGCGTGCAAAGTCAATGAACATCAAGTGGCGTCTATGTAGGCATGTGTGTTTGGATGTGTGTCTATGTCTGATGTTCTTTATAATTGATTGCATTCATTAAATATTCTGTCTGCCACCCACCTGTGGAGAACTTACACTTTGACAGAGACTTATGAACTGACAAACTGATACTGGGAAGTGGGCAAATTAGACGCAGGTGTCATGGCTAATGAAATTTTAAATGCTTGGGCCGTAAAGTGGCTGTAACTGTAATAATTACGCAAGCTATTAGTCAAGTATGGCGCAAAGGCCCTGATTTAAATTTTATTTTAGCCAGAACTGTTGCGAAAAATGTTATTAAACTCGTTGACAAGTCAATTGTTATTGTCACTGCTGGTGACACTTTCACTTGTATTTGCCCACGACAAAAATCGAAATACTCAGGAACATTCACTTTCCCCGTGGCAGAAGCAGTTTTACCAATCCAACTGTTAGTATAACAATTAGTCTCCAGTCCAGATTCAACTGTCAATACTCATTTACACAGGGCAGCAGCGTGTGCGATTCACAGACAAGCCGGATTCTAGAAGGAGGCGTATAGCGAGTACAGAGAAGAAGCGTATAGTTTATCCCTGCTACTGCTACAAGCCGCATTCAGAGAACGGGGCCACAACCGCCAGTTACGAGAAGTATATGGTTGAGACCAAAGATATATTTTTCTTGAATAAATAATCATTTAACAGCCTAAAACTACGGATATTGATCAAAATAAATCACTTTTTTTTGGGTAATTTTCAAGAATTTTATTTTATAAATAGTAAGTATTTTTAAATTAGTGAATTTAAACAAAATTTTTATTTTTGGCTTTTATTGTATCTATAAACTAGTGGGCGGTTACAGTCACGGTTCAGTGTACTGAAAGTTGATTTTCGATCGATTGTTCCTATTGCAGATATACGATATTTTAGACCGATCCTAACCAAATTTGCTGAGGATGTATAATACCAGCCCAGATGCATTTTATGTCAGTTTGGTTCTGAAATCTCAACAAACAAAAATCTTTTCCATACTAAAACTTCATTTTCAATGTACCATTCCCATGGCAGCTATATGATATAGTTAACCGATTCTAACCAAATTTGGTCAGTATGTATAATATCAGCCCAGATGCATATTCTATCAGTTTGGTTCTGATATCTCAACAAACAAAAATCTTTTCCATACTAAAACTTCATTTTCCATGTACCGTTCCTATGGCAGCTATATGATATAGTTAACTGATTCTAACCAAATTTGGTCAGGATATATAAAACCAGCCCAGGTATATATTCTATCAGTTTGGTTCTGATATCTCAACAAACAAAAATCTTTTCCATACTTAAACTTAATTTTCGATGTACCGTTCCTATGACAGCTATATGATATAGTTAACCGATTCTAACCAAATTTGGTCAGGATGTATAATATTAGCCCAGATGCATATTCTATCAGTTTGGTTCTGATATCTCAACAAACAAAAATCTTTTCCATACTAAAACTTCATTTTCGATGTACCGTTCCTATGGCAGCTATATGTTATAGCTAACCGATTCTAACCAAATTTGGTCAGGATGTATAATATCAGCCCAGATGCATATTCTATCAGTTTGGTTCTGATATCTTAACAAGCAAAAATCTTTTCCATACTAATGCTGAATTTTCGATGCACCGTTCCTATAGCAGCTATATGATATAGTTAACTGATTCTAACCAAATTTGGTTAGGATGTATAATATCAGCCCAGATGCATATTCTATCAGTTTGGTTCTGATATCTCAACAAACAAAAATCTTTTCCATATTAAAACTTAATTTTCGATGTACCGTTCCTATGGCAGCTATATGATATAGTTATCCGATTTTAACCAAATTTGGTCAAGATGTATACTACCAGCCTAGATGCATATTCTATCAGTTTGGGTTTGATATCTCAACAAACACAAAACTTTTCCATACTAAAACTTCATTTTCGATGTACCGTTCCTATGGCAGCTATATGATATAGTGGATCGATCCAAAAATAAAAACAAACTTGATCTGCCTATGGTATTCAGGAACCTACATACCAAATTTGATGTCTCTAGCTCTTATGGTTTCTGAGATCGACGAGTTCAAACAGACGGACAGACAGACGGACATGGCTCAATCGACTCGACTGTTGATTCTGATCAAGAATATATATACTTTTGGGGGTCTGCTGCGCCCCCTTCTGCCTGTTACATACATTCTGCCAAACACATTATACCCTTTTTTTGCCCATTTTTAATAGACTCAGGGAAAAAAAATAGTTAGGAAAATCAAATCTAACCATTAATCGAAATTGTCATTTTTTTAAGACTTATAAGACGCTTGCAGAGCTTTTGTTAAAATAATCGTGCTATATCTGTTCTTTCAAGTCGCTAATTATTTATGTAAAATTTTGATTAATATCAATTATTTTAAGTTCTTAAGTATTTTGCAGATCATCAAAAATATGCATTTTCAAACGGTAAGAGCTCGCTGAACTTAATAGTTAATAATATATAAAATTTTACATAATTTTTGTTAAGAAAATTGTCGAATTATCATTATATTTGTGCTATTAAAGTAGCTTTCAATACAGATTCCATTAAAGCATGTTGCTGTTTTTGTTGCCTGATACCTTGCAATATTCACAAATTATGCATGAAGCGAAGTGGAAGTGCGGACAGCAACGTCGACTGGCTAATTGTGCAGAGCAGTGTAGCATGCCCCATGCTCCATGCCACATGAATTCTGCCCCATCTTACTTACTATAGAGATTGTCGCCCACGTTCGGTCGTAAACAATAAAATTGCTTTCAGCAATCATTATGCAACATTGAGGCACTCAGTTTGATGTTGTAACTAACTGCTTGGCAAAGCCTACCAATTGTAATTGTAATTGTTTTTGTGTTTGTTGTTGTTGCAATTGTGTAAGGGCCTCGTTAATGCTAAAATCTGTTTTCTTAGTTTTGGACTGGGTATTGGGCTTGTAAATATTTCTAATAAATACGTCTAACACTCACAGTTGATTTAACAAATTTAATGAAACGTTGCTCCTCCTCCTACAACTGACCGTCTAAAATAATTGAATATGGCCAAAAGTACACGCTTCTAGCCTTAAGCGGTGCTTCAGAACGCCAAGTGCTTGCCAAATTTATTGACTTGGTCAACCGTTCTTGGTCTTGGCCGAAGATCGATGAAATTTTCATTAAACTGGGTTACTTGTTTTTTAAGGGTGTACGGGAGTCCATTCCGGGAGTCCAATCGGACTTTTTCGCTTAGTTTGCCAACTTTTTGCCTCAACATTCAATTGGAAGTTTTCAAAAAGCGAACTATGTCCGACAAAATAAAAGAAATGAGGCGAAAGAGAAAAATTAAAAAATTCAGCGAAAGTCAAAGGGAAAGAGAAAGGGAAAGGAAGCGGAAGGCGTCATAAAGTTTCATAAGAACGTTCTGGCCATGTTAACATATTCCGTTTGTCGGTGTGCGTGAGAGAAATTTGATAACAGTTCTTGGAGAGAAAAAAGTTGTTTTTTGACGCTGCACGTGCAGCCTTGTGGCACTTATTTTACTTGAGAAGAAGCAACGCTATTCAATTACTGATACTGTTTGCTGCACTGTTATTGTTATTGTTGTTGCTGTTGTTGCTGTTGCTGTTGTTGTGGTTGTTGCTGGGGCATGTGGCATGTGGCACAGTCGTGAGACAAAAGCCAAAACGTTGCCACACCCAAAAATGTTGCTTACATTTCATTTTTAGTCATTCGAAGGCTGCGTCTGTCGCTGACAGTTGAACGGCGCTCAGCAACAACAGCAAACAGCAAAAAAACAATAAAAACTAAGTACAACAAGTAAGCAGTCGCTATGCGAGAATACACGACTACCACATACTCTCTATGCAGCTCCGAAGCATATTTCCTCTGCCAACTGTTGGTTGAAACTCTTAAGAGTAAGAGTAAACTCTATCACAATTTAGGCATATCCTTCGATACACATTTTTAATGTGTACAGGGTATACAAACTACAGAAAAAGCTGCGCACTGGCACTTTACAGGCCATTGCAGTTTCTCTGGGCGCTTTTTGTGCAAATTATTTATAGAATGAGTCTGAATGTCTGTACTTTGTTGTTGTGCCACACCCATTGTGCATTTGGATGGCTGAGAAGAAGGGGACTGAGGGACATTTCCCTAGTGATTTCCCTTGCGATTTCTACGGCAATTGTTTCTGACTTTGTGTGCTTCTACTTACTTGAAGTGATAGCTGCCATTTTCGTAGCCAAAGAATGGCACCGTATACGTTAGCATCCATATATTCCCGCCACCGCAGTCGTAATATGGTTTTGACCATCTGCCATCCTCATACTTGACGGCCAATGTATCGTCCTCGATGCGCTCCTCTGTGCGGTTCGAATAAAGATGGAAAGCTGCAATGAGAAAAGAAACATGTAGAATATACTTTTATTGTGTGAGATGCAATTACAATTGGTCGATAAATCGATTGGAATATAAAGGAGATAAGCAATACTTAAAAACTCGAGCAACCTCAACAGAACCTAGAACCTAGAACAACTGCAGTTATAAAGTCATTAGGAGTTCGACTTTATAAATATATTCGAACTCGTACTTCTTCCTCAGTTTCTCTTTGTTTTTCTTACCCTCTCTACTATTAATATTACTCCTCCCAGTCCCTCTCCCAGGTCCCTCTCCCAGTCCCTCTCCCAGGCCCCGCTCCCAGGCCCCGCTCCAGGTCCCTCTCCCAGTCCCTCTCCCAGGCCCCTCTCCCAGTCCCTCTCCCAGTCCCTCTCCCACTCCCTCTCCCAGGCCCCGCTCCCACTCCCTCTCCCACTCCCTATCCCAGGCCCCGCTCCCAGTCCCTCTCCCAGGCCCCGCTCCCATTCCCTCTCCCACTCCCTCTCCCACTCCCTCTCCCAGGCCCCGCTCCCACTCCCTCTCCCAGGCCCCGCTCCCAGTCCCTCTCCCAGGCCCCGCTCCCATTCCCTCTCCCACTCCCTCTCCCACTCCCTCTCCCAGGCCCCGCTCCCAGTCCCTCTCCCAGGCCCCGCTTCCAGTCCCTCTCCCAGGCCCCGCTCCCAGTCCGTCTCCCACTCCCTCTCCCAGGCTCCGCTCCCACTCCCAGGCCCCGCTCCCAGTCCCTCTCCCACTCCCTCTCCCAGGCCCCGCTCCCAGTCCTTCTCCCAGGCCCGTCTCCCAGTCCCTCTCCCACTCCCTCTCCCAGGCCCCGCTCCCACTCCCTCTCCCAGGCCCCGCTCCCACTCCCACTCCCTCTCCCAGGCCCCGCTCCCAGTCCCTCTCCCAGGCCCCGCTCCCAGTCCCTCTCCCAGGCCCCGCTCCCAGTCCCTCTCCCAGGCCCCGCTTCCAGTCCCTCTCCCAGGCCCCGCTCCCAGTCCGTCTCCCACTCCCTCTCCCAGGCCCCGCTCCCACTCCCTCTCCCAGGCCCCGCTCCCAGTCCCACTCCCACTCCCTCTCCCAGGCCCCGCTCCCAGTCCTTCTCCCAGGCCCCGCTCCCAGTCCGTCTCCCAGTCCCTCTCCCACTCCCTCTCCCAGGCCCCGCTCCCACTCCCTCTCCTAGGCCCCGCTCCCAGTCCCTCTCGCAGTCCCTCTCCCAGGCCCCGCTCCCAGTCCCTCTCCCAGGCTCCGCTCCCAGTCCGTCTCCCACTCCCACTCCCAGTCCCTCTCCCACTCCCTCTCCCAGGCCCCGCTCCCACTCCCTCTCCTAGGCCCCGCTCCCAGTCCCTCTCCCAGTCCCTCTCCCAGGCCCCGCTCCCAGTCCCTCTATGACAGCTATATGTTATAGTGCTCCGATTTGAACGAGCTTTGGACAGGATATATAAAGCCAAGTTTTATGTATATTCTATACGTTTGGTTACGATATCTCAAAAAACATAAAAGTTTTTCATACTAAGAGTTGATTTTCGCTGGATCAGTTTTATGACAGCTATATAATATAGTTGATCGATTTGAACCAACTTTGGTTCATTCATTCAAAAAATGATTTAATTTAATTTTTGGGTGAATCCTACCAGAAACATCTTAGTTGCATCAAGATCCACAAAATGCTTTCTTAAACAGATGCTGCAACATTGTACGTCCTATTATAGCTTTTTATAGACCCGAATCTGATCAGTGCATTCGTCCCCTTTATCTTTTGGATTCTGCAATATGCATTCAGCTTAATTTCCATAATGAGGCATCTGGATCTTGCTGAGAAGTTTGATTTATATAAACGTGAACTTGAATCCTTATTTATGGCGCAGTAAAAAATCTATTCCTGCTAATAGACACACACACACCGATGTTCACACATACATACACACATACGATTGAGCACTTTAAGGTAGCATTGAAAAAGTTTTGAAATAAACTTTTATTGTTCATTAGAGAAAACAAAAATTAATTTCATATTCTGCCCCAAATGTAGGTCAAACTTAATTAAATAACATTTGATTCATTTAAACAAAAGAATGTATTAATGATGATGAATTAAATTTCAGCTAATTAAATATGGCTAAGACAATGGTATACATGGTCGAAAATGCATATTGCAGATGATTAAACATGTTTATGTGTCAAAGTAGGATGTGCAAAACAAAATGTTTTAAGTATACACTTTGCAGTCATATAATCCTTTCTTCATTCTATAACGAACAAAGAACTTTTAATCGGATTGAATGCATTTTGGTTTGTCGATTATTCGGCCTTAGAAAACACAGTCTAAGCTCTGTTTCAAAAACTTCTGTTTGATGAAAATAGTTTTTCGTTTAGCCTGTTAGTTTTCCCAGAGAATTCAGGTGTCCTTCTGTACAACTTTTAGTGCACTAATAATAATTAATATGCTTTATTTATTGACTATAACAAGCAGGTGACGAGAATTCAACAGCTGTTCTATGGGATGTGGCTGTTATATGTACACTTTGAAACTGATTTTGACTATAAAAGCCAACTGTGACCATCATAGAGCCAACAATTGAAATAGATCCGATGTTCAAGCTTAACAAACCGGCTCCGCTTACGGAAAAAGTGCGTTCCCAGGATGGCAGCACCTATATGTATAACGGAATGAAGCTGATTGGTTGGATACCTCCGAAGGAGGGACTAAAGCGATATATATACCACTTCTGGACATGTCTGCCCTTCATCTTTGGCGTCTTCTATCTGCCCGTGGGATTGGTCATCAGCTATGTGGCCAATTTTAAGACATTTACGGCCGGCGAGTTTCTTACATCGTTGCAGGTGGCCATTAATTTGTATGGATCCTCTGTAAAGTCAACTATTACTTATATTCTGCTCTGGCGTCTGAGTAAATTGAAGGATCTGCTGGACAAAATGGATGAGCGATTGCTGAATGACGGCGATAGGCAGAAAATACACAATATGGTGGCACGTTGCAGTCGCGTTTATGTTTTCTACTGCTTCGTCTACAGCGGCTATGTAACCTCCACATTTTTCACGGCTGTGATGTTTGGAAATATACCGTGGAATGTCTACAATCCGCTTTTCGACTGGCGTGCTGGTCTGGGCTACTTCTGCCTTCAGTCAATCTTTGAATTCTTTTCCATGTCCTGTGTGGCGTTACAGGATCAATTAGCCGACGCTTACCCACTTATATTCACAATGATCATTCGTACCCATTTCGATATTTTAAAGGATCATGTGCGTAATCTGCGCATGGATCCCGCCAAATTGGAGCAGGAGAACTATGAGGATCTGGTTAACTGCATCAAGGATCACAAAATGCTCATTAAGTAGTGCAAAGATTATTATTTATTTTGGATTCATATTAAGTAACATTGTACTTTCTTTGACAGTTGCTGCAATCTGATTCGTCCCATGATAGCTCGTACCATATTCGTACAATTTCTGCTAATCGGCGTCGTCATTGGCCTGACTCTGATCAACATGTTCTTTTTCTCGAACCTCTGGGGCTTTGTGGCCTCCTTTATGCATCTTGCCACAGTTCTCTTGCAGACGTTTCCTTTCTGTTATACCTGCAATTTGCTCATTGACGACTGCGATGACTTGGCCAATGCCATTTTCCAATCAAACTGGTCTGATGCTGAGCCTCGCTACAAGACCACATTGATTGTCTTCATGCATCACCTTCAACAACCGATAACCTTCATTGCAGGCGGCATATTTCCCATCACAATGAACAGCAACATCAGCGTGAGTTTCAAATTAAATTAAATTGTGTGTTTTAATTTAACTAGATGACTCTCAAATGCAGGTGGCCAAGTTTGCATTTAGCATTATCACCATAGTGCGGCAAATGAATCTCGCCGAGAAGTTTGATTATAATGCAAAAAATGAGGATTAACTGGGTCGTTTCCCACATTGTCTACGTGCTATTCTTTAGAGCTCATCCTGTTTTATATTACCGTGAATTTTTAGCCTTATTTATTGTGGCCCAAATGCGACTGGCGCGTGCCAAGTGCTTCTCTACGATTGCCTCTATATTACATATAAAAAAAGTACCCTAGCTAATAGAAACACACACACACATACACTCGAGCACTTCTTGGCGACATTGTTTGTGGCCTGGTATTTGCATAGAATTTGTATATGTTATAGTTTATCTCATAAGATTTGGCTGATTTAGTTGTGCCTCGCAATTTCGAGCCCCAGAATGGTAATGGAAATGAAAAGCCGCAAGCGGACGGAACTCGACTTTCCCCTCGCAATAGGGGAGTATAAAAAAAAATTTCAAATTGTGTTAACAGACGGAAATTACAACAACATCAGCAGCAGCAGCAGCAACAACAATGTCACCAATACCATGAAATAATCAGTACGCATAAAAAGAGCAGACAGTAAATACGCCTAAAGCGTTGGTACGACAAGGCATGTGGCATGAGGCATGAGGCATGGGGCATGAGCCACATCAGATCCGTAGCGAATCCGGAGCACTCGCAGGAAGTCTGTACATATTACTGTTTACATATTGTATGTGATTTTTATTTAAATTTTATGTTAAACACGTGACGGAGTAGACACAAAAAGAATCATACATACAACACAAAACTCATAGAAAAACATACAAATACATATAGTCAGAGAATGGAATCAACTGGAGCAGCAACAATAACTATGGACAAGTATTTATGCTAAAAACAAATATTATGACATATTTTTGCGGTTTACTCTTACTACACTCACACACATACACATTTCGACACTTAGATACACATATTTGTTCCCATTGTACTTAGATTTTTTCACATTTGCTGTATAATTTGTCGAATAGCAATGTTAGCGAGAATGCAGATCATTTTAGATTGCTTTTTTATTTTTGTTCAAAGAACAAATCTAAAGTAAAGTTTTAGTGTATTTAACTGAATTAAAATGAGTTAAACTTATTGATAACTTCATTTAAATATCAAATACACCTTTTAGAAACACAATCTTAAGGATAAGAGCATCTACTACATATACATTTGTATTTTTGTACATCATTTTTTAATTTTATAAATTTAATAAAAATTAATCTAGGCAAAAACGTGTCTTATAATTAAATATATCTTATTGAATTCTTCTTCTACTATACGAAACATGTGACTAATGAATATTTCAAAAACGTGTCCGCCGTAGAAACGTTACAATAAAGTCTAAAGGATTCAGTACAGAAAAATTAGAAACTTAAATCCCGTGTTTAAAGCTTAACATGTGTAAAATCTAAATCAAATCCAGAAACGCTCAACGGTCAGCTGTCTATAAAATTATAATGTTGGTAATTGCTGGGGCCACGTAATCATTATTAGTAATATAATGGCTCTATGTAGAATTCTTATGAAGTAATTATAGCAGCAATACCCGTATAAAAAGACGAAACCAAAGGCGCAGCTCAATCAGAAGTATAAGAACAAATAAACCGGCATGGATACGCATATCAACAGCTTGAGTTACTTCAGGAGTCACTGGACAGTGTGGAAGATACTGGGAATTGCCTATAAACAGATTTATTGGAGGAAACTATACTTATTCTACAGTCTAGTACTATTTCTCTTTATTACCATTGGATATCCACTACATCTAGGCATGTCGGTATTCCAGAACGATAATCTTCCGGATGATCTTAAGAACTTAACGATCTTTACCACCTGCCTCTCTTGCTCCCTCAAATTTATAATATACGCCTACAATTTTGATAAGGTACAAGAAATGGAGCAACTCTTGAGGCAATTGGACTCACGAGTCAGAGGAAAAGAGGACACTTACATATACAACCAACTGAAAACGCAGTTGCGAAATATTCTGTTTATATTTATTAGCATCTACCTCCCAATTGGTGTTTTCGCGGAGATGTCAATTATTTTTCAGGATGAGCGGGGACTATTGTATCCTTCATGGTTTCCCTTTGATTGGCGAAATTCCACTCGAAATTATTGTATTGCCAATATATATCAAATTGTAGGCGTAAGCTATCAAATATTGCAGAACTATGTCAATGATTGTTATCCCGCCGTTATGTTGTATATAATCTCGGCTCATACCAAGTTGCTCTACAAACGCTTTGAACGTATTGGAATAAAAGACACTGGAGATTGTGAGGTCCAAAAGGAACTGGAGGCTTGTATCACAGATCACAAGCGATTGCTAGAGTAATTAGCTTCTAAATACTTATTTTACACTTCACTGATTGATTTCACCACTTGCAGGCTCTTCCGAACAATGGAGTCCTTCATGTCCCTGTCCATGCTTATTCAATTCGCAGTGACTGCTTTGGGTATTTGTGTTAGCACTGCGACGTTTATATTCTTCGTTACTGACCCTATGGGTCGAACATATTTCTTCTTTTACGGACTGGCCATGCCTCTACAAATCTTTCCCACCTGCTACTATGGAACGGACACTGAGCTCTGGTTTGGAAAACTTCACTACGCAGCCTTTAGCTGCAATTGGACCAAACAGAGCCGCAGTTTTAAGAAGAAATTGATGTTGTTTGTGGAATGCTCTCTAAAACAGAGCACCGCCATGGCAGGTGGAATGGTACGCATTCATGTTGCTACCTTTTTCTCCACTCTCGAATTCGCCTACTCCCTCTTTGCTATCTTACTACAAATGAAAAAATAAATTAGACGCTACATCTATAGATTTTTATCACACTTCATTCGCATTAATCAAATAAAAAAACTTGTTTTGAAAGCTCTTTCTGACTTCCTAAATTACAACACACATGTAGCACTATAGTTAAAAAAAAAATATGAATTTTTTATTAAAGACTATGGTAAAATCTTAATAAAGTTATTATTTTCCTATAAATAATAATTGTTTTTTTTGCAACTATGGTTATCGACAATTTAATCTTTTCTATACTAAAACTTTATTTTCGATGCACCGTTCCTATGGCAGCTATATGATATAGTTAACCGATCTTCACCAAATTTGGTCAGGATGTATAATACTAGCCCAGATGCATATTATATTAGTTTAGGTTTGATTTCTCAACAAACAAAAATCTTTTCCATACTAAAACTTTATTTTCGATGCACCGTTCCTATGGCAGCTATATGATATAGTTAACCGATTCTAACCAAATTTGGTCAGGATGTATAATACTAGCCCAGATGCATATTATATTAGTTTAGGTTTGATTTCTCAACAAACAAAAATCTTTTCCATACTAAAACTTAATTTTCGATGCACCGTTCCTATGGCAGCTATGTGATATAGTTAGCCGATTCTAACCAAATTTGGTCAGGATGTATAATACCAGCCCAAATGCATATTCCATCAGTTTAATTCTGATATCTTAACAAACAAAAATCTTTTCCATACTAAAACTTTATTTTCGATGCACCGTTCCTATGGCAGCTATATGATATAGTTAACCGATTCTAACCAAATTTGGTCAGGATGTATAATACCAGCCCAGATGCATATTATATTAGTTAGGTTCTGATATCTCAACAAACAAAAATCTTTCCCATACTAAAACTTAATTTTCGATGCACCGTTCCTATGGCAGCTATATGATATAGTTAGCCGATTCTAACCAAATTTGGTCAGGATGTATAATACCAGCCCAAATGCATATTCCATCAGTTTAATTCTGATATCTTAACACACAAAAATCTTTTCCATACTAAGACTTTATTTTCGATGCACTGTTCCTATGGCAGCTATATGATATAGTTAACCGATTCTAACCAAATTTGGTCAGGATGTATAATACCAGCCCAGATGCATATTATATTAGTTTGGTTCTGATATCTCAACAAACAAAAATCTTTCCTATACTAAAACTTAATTTTTGATACACCGTTCCTATGGCAGCTATATGATATAGTTAACCGATTCTAACCAAATTTGGTCAGGATGTATAATACCAGCCCAGATGCATATTCTATTAGTTTGGTTCTGATATCTCAACTAAAACTAAAACTTCATTTTCGTAGCACCGTTCCTATGGCAGCTATATGATATAGTTAACCGATTCTAACCAAATTTGGTCAGGATGTATAATACCAGCCGAAATGCATATTCTATTAGTTTGGTTCTGATATCTTAGCAAACAAAAATCTTTTCCGTACTAAAACTTTATTTTCGATGCACCGTTCCTATGGCAGCTATATGATATAGTAAACCGATCTTCACCGAATTTGGTCAGGATGTATATTAGCAGCCCAGATGCATATTCTTTTAGTTTGGTTCTGATATCTTAACAAACAAAAAACTTTTTCATACTAAAACTTCATTTTCGATGTATCGTTCCTATGGCAGCTATATGATATAGTGGACCGATCCAAAAACAAAAACAAACTTGATCTGCGCCCGGTATCCAGGAACCTACATACCAAGTTTGAAGTCTCTAGCACTTGTGGTGTCTGAGATCGACGAGTTCAAACAGACGGACAGACAGACGGACATGGCTCAATCGACTCGACTGTTGATCCTGATCAAGAATATATATACTTTGTAAGGTCTGCCACGCCTCCTTCTGCCTGTTACATACATTCTGCCAAACACATTATACCCTTTTTTTGCCCATTTTTAATGGGCTCAGGGTATAAAAATGCTAACTAGCTTTGTTTTGATCTTTAAAACTACTTTTTTTTAGCTTGTTTTATAAAAACGTATAATTTAATTTTTTTTTTTTAACTCAAAATCCCAAATAAGTGACAAGCGATAAAGTGGAATTTGAATTACACAGCCACACAAAATAAAAACTAGTGGGCCGGTGCTACAGTCGAGCATACTCGACAGTCGGAGACCCCGTACTTACTAAGGAAAAAACTTATAATGGAAAAAAATTAAAAATAATTTAGTTAACTTAATGCATATTCTATCAGGTTGATTACGATGTCTCATGAAACATACTAAGACTTAATTTTCGCCCGATCGGTTCTATGAGAGCTATATGATATAGTGGACCGATTTAAACCAACTTTGGTAAGGATGTATAAGACTAACTTAAATGCATATTCTTTAAGTTTGGTTACGATATCTAATAAAACTAAAAAGTTTTTCATACTAAGACTTGATTTTCGCCTGATCGATCCTATGGCAGCTATATGTTATAGTGATCCGATTTAAACCAACTTTGGACAGAATATATAAAACCAAGTTTAATTTATATTCTATAAGTTTGGTTACGATATCTCATAAAACAAAAAAGTTTTTCATACTAAGGCTTAATTTGCGTCCGATCGGTCCTATGACAGCTATATGTTATAGTGCTCAGATTTGAATGAACTTTGGACAGGATACATAAAGCCAAGTTTTATGTATATTCTGTAAGTTTGGTTATGATATCTTATAAAACAAATAAGTTTTTCATACTAAGACTTGATTTTCGCCCGATCGGTCCTATGACAGCTATATGTTATAGTAGACCGATTTGAACCAACTTTGGCAAGGATGTATAAGACTAACTCAAATGCATATTCTATAAGTTTCGTTACGATATCTCATAAAACAAAAAAGTTTTTCATACTAAAACTTGATTTAAGACCGATTGTTCCTATGGGCGCTATATGATATAGTGGTCCGATTCAAAAAAGAAACAAACTTAACCTGCCTGCACTGTAGAGGAATCTACATACCAAATTTGGTGTCACTAACTTTTAAATTGCTCTTATAATTGGGATATGAAATTTTTTTTTTTCGATTTGTGGGCGTTAATAGGGGCGTGGCCGAATTTTGAAACAAACTTGATCTGCCTGCAGTATAGAGGAACCTACATACCAAGTTTGGTGTCTCTAGCTCTTATAGTCTCTGAGATCTAGGTGATCATACAGACAGACAGACAGACAGACAGACGGACAGACAGACAGACAGACAGACAGACAGACGGACATTGCTATATCGACTCGGCTATTGATGCTGATCAAGAATATATATACTTTATGGGGTCTGCCACGCCTCCTTCTGCCTGTTACGCACATATTCGGTAAAACAAACCCAATAGACCCCTGTACTTTTTTTAAGTACGGGGTCTAAAAATGAAGTTCTGACGTGGAGGTCTACTATGCTCACTATGGCTGTAAAAGTAAAATCAATATTTTCATCATACTGTTTTTAAACACATTTTTAAAATTAATTGATATTTTATGTGTATATAATTACATTGTAGTTATTATAACATGAAATGCTGTTAAACATTACGTATACGTAGCTTTGTTGCAGTTAGAATTTGTTTCTTCAACTTTAATCAATGCAGTCGTTTCCATTTGGTTTGTTAATTATTTGATCCACTTTTGATGTATTCACAACTTCTGTTATTTTCTCATGAAAAGCCAGCTGTTCTTGTTTTAGCCTTATATTTTAGCTAATAAACGCAAATGCATTAAAAAAATGTTTATTTATTAATAATCAGACATAGGCGTAAAATTGCTAAAAGTTTCTGACTTCTTGCTACAAATATAAATATTATCAATTGACACATTAAAGTTAAATATTCTTATCGGGTGTTATGCCAATTGTGTGTAAATAAAAAATCCCTGCTAAACTTTTCCGATTCTTTTGTGCTAATTACAGACTACAAAAATAACGTGTGATGAGAATCCAACAGCTGTCCCATGGGAGTGGGCGTTGTGAGGCGATATTGGATCTGTTTGTGACTATAAATGGCTCTATGTAGAATTTTTATGAAGTAATTATAGCAGCAATACCCGTATAAAAAGACGAAATCAAAGTCACAACTCAATCAGAAGTATAAGGACAACTGAACCGGCATGGACACGCATATCAACAGCTTGAGTTACTTCAGGAGTCACTGGACAGTGTGGAAGATACTGGGAATTGCCTATAAAGAGATATATTGGAGGAAACTCTACTTATTCTACAGTCTAGTACTATTTCTCTTTATTACCGTTGGAAATCCATTACATCTAGGCATGTCGGTATTCCAGAACGATAATCTTCCGGATGATCTTAAGAACTTAACGATGTTTGTCACCTCCCTCTCTTGCTCCCTCAAATTTATAATATACGCCTACAATTTTGATAAGGTACAAGAAATGGAGCAACTCTTGAGGCAATTGGACTCACGAGTCAGTGGAAAAGAGGAGACTTACATATACAACCAACTGAAAACACAGTTGCGAAATATTCTGTTTATATTTATTAGCATCTACCTTTTCGCGGAGATGTCATTTATTTTTCAGGATAAGCGGGGACTAATGTATCCTGCATGGTTTCCATTTGATTGGCGAAATTCCACTCGAAATTATTATATTGCCAATATATATCAAATTGTAGGCGTAAGCTATCAAATATTGCAGAACTATGTCAATGATTGTTATCCCGCCGTTATGTTGTGTATAATCTCGGCTCATACCAAGATGCTCTACAAACGCTTTGAACGTATTGGAATAAAAGACACTGGAGATTGTGAGGTCCAAAAGGAACTGGAGGCTTGTATCACAGATCACAAGCGATTGCTAGAGTAATTAGCTTCTAAATACTTATTTTACACTTTTCTGATTGATTTCACTACTTGCAGGCTCTTCCGAACAATGGAGTCCTTCATGTCCCTGTCCATGCTTATTCAATTCGCAGTGACTGCTTTGGGTATTTGTGTTAGCACTGCGACGTTTATATTCTTCGTCACTGACCCTATGGGTCGTACACATTTCTTCTTTTACGGACTGGCCATGCCTCTACAAATCTTTCCCACCTGCTACTATGGAACGGACACTGAGCTCTGGTTTGGAAAACTTCACTACGCAGCCTTTAGCTGCAATTGGACCAAACAGAGCCGCAGTTTTAAGAAGAAATTGATGTTGTTTGTGGAATGCTCTCTAAAACAGAGCACCGCCATGGCAGGTGGAATGGTACGCATTCATGTTGCTACCTTTTTCTCCACTCTCGAATTCGCCTACTCCCTCTTTGCTATCTTACTACAAATGAAAAAATAAATTAGACGCTACATCTATAGATTTTTATCACACTTCATTCGCATTTATCAAATAAAAAAACTTGTTTTGAAAGCTCTCTCTGACTTCCTAAATTACAACACACATGTAGCACTATAGTTAAAAAAAAATATGAATTTTTTATTAGAGACTATGGTAAAATCTTAATAAAGTTATTATTTTCCTATAAATAATAATTGTTTTTTTTGTTATCGACAATTTAAGCAGATAAAAGATAATAAATAACTAGTGGGTGGTTACAGTCGAGCATGCTCGACAGTTGAATACCCTGTGCCCAGGTACTCTGTACTGAAAGTTGATTTTCGATCGATTGTTCCCATGGCAGCTATATGATATTTTAGACCGATTCTAACCAAATTCGGATGTATAATGCCAGCCTAGGTGTATATTCTATCAATTTGGTTCTGATATCTCAACAAACAAAAAACTTTTCAATACTAAAACTTCATTTTCGATGTACCTTTCCTATTGCAGGTATATGATATAGTTAGCCGATTTTAACCAAATTTGGTCAGGATGTATATTAGCAGCCCAGATGCATATTCTCTCAGTTTGGTTCTGATATCTCAGCAAACAAAAAACTTTTCAATACTAAAACTTCATTTTCGATGTTCCGTTCCTATGGCAGCTATATGATATAGTTAACCGACCTTCACCAAATTTGGTCAGGATGTATATTAGCAGCCCAGATGCTTATTCTATCATTTTGGTTTTGATATCTTAACAAACAAAAAACTTTTCCATACCAAAACTACATTTTCGATGTATCGTTCCTATGGCAGCTATATGATATAGTTAGCCGATCTTAACCAAATTTGGTCAGGATGTATATTAACAGCCCAGATGCATATTCTATCAGTTTGGTTCTGATATCTTAACAAACAAAAAACTTTTTTATACTAAAACTTCATACTAAAACTTCGATGTATCGTTCCTATGGCAGCTGTATGATATAGTGGACCGATCCAAAAATAAAAACAAACTTGATCTGACCATCGTATCCAAGAACCTTCATACCAAGTTCGAAGTCTCAAGCTCTTATGGTTTCTGAGATCGACGCGTTCAAACAGACGGACGGACGGACAGACAGACGGACATGGCTCAATCGACTCGACTGTTGATCCTGATCAAGAATATATATATTTTTGGGGGTCTGCCACGCCCCCTTCTGCCTGTTACATACATTCTGCCAAACACATTATACCCTTTTTTGCCCATTTTTAATGGGCTCAGGGTATAAAAATCAGAAACTTAAATCCCATGTTTAAAGCTTAACATGTGTAAAATCTAATTCAATTCCAGAAATACTCAACGGTCAGCTGTCTATAATTAAATATTCTAGAATGTTGGTAATTGCTGGGGCCACGCAATCAATAATAATAATGTAATAACTCTATGTAGAATTCCTATGAAGTAATTATAGCAGCAATACCCGTATAAAAAGAAGAAACCAAAGGCGCAGCTCAATCAGAAGTATAAGAACAAATAAACCGGCATGGATACGCATATCAACAGCTTGAGTTACTTCAGGAGTCACTGGACAGTGTGGAAGATACTGGGAATTGCCTATAAACAGATTTATTGGAGGAAACTATACTTATTCTACAGTCTAGTACTATTTCTCTTTATTACCATTGGATATCCACTACATCTAGGCATGTCGGTATTCCAGAACGATAATCTTCCGGATGATCTTAAGAACTTAACGATCTTTGTCACCTCCCTCTCCTGCTCCCTCAAATTTATAATATACGCCTACAATTTTGATAAGGTACAAGAAATGGAGCAACTCTTGAGGCAATTGGACTCACGAGTCAGTGGAAAAGAGGAGACTTACATATACAACCAACTGAAAACGCAGTTGCGAAATATTCTGTTTATATTTATTAGCATCTACCTCCCAATTGGTGTTTTCGGGGAGATGTCATTTATTTTTCAGGATGAGCGGGGACTATTGTATCCTGCATGGTTTCCCTTTGATTGGCGAAATTCCACTCGAAATTATTGTATTGCCAATATATATCAAATTGTAGGCGTAAGCTATCAAATATTGCAGAACTATGTCAATGATTGTTATCCCGCCGTTATGTTATGTATAATCTCGGCTCATACCAAGTTGCTCTACAAACGCTTTGAACGTATTGGAATAAAAGACACTGGAGATTGTGAGGTCCAAAAGGAACTGGAGGCTTGTATCACAGATCACAAGCGATTGCTAGAGTAATTAGCTTCTAAATACTTATTTTACACTTTTCTGATTGATTTCACTACTTGCAGGCTCTTCCGAACAATGGAGTCCTTCATGTCCCTGTCCATGCTTATTCAATTTGCAGTGACTGCTTTGGGTATTTGTGTTAGCACTGCGACGTTTATATTCTTCGTCACTGACCCTATGGGTCGAACACATTTCTTCTTTTACGGACTGGCCATGCCTCTACAAATCTTTCCCACCTGCTACTATGGAACGGACACTGAGCTCTGGTTTGGAAAACTTCACTACGCAGCCTTTAGCTGCAATTGGACCAAACAGAGCCGCAGTTTTAAGAAGAAATTGATGTTGTTTGTGGAATGCTCTCTAAAACAGAGCACCGCCATGGCAGGTGGAATGGTACGCATTCATGTTGTTACCTTTTTCTCCACCCTCAAATGCGCCTACTCCCTCTTTACTATCATACTACAAATGAAAAAATAAATTAGACGCTACATCTATGGATTTTTATCACGCTACAAATGAAAATAAAAGTTTATCATTTAGTCGTATTTTAATTTATTAAGACACTTTATTCGCATTTATCAAATAAAAAAACTAGTTTTGAAAGCTCTTTCTGACTTCCTAAATTACAAAACACAAAAATATACATTTTTTAAAAGAGACTATAGTAAAATCTTAATAAAGTAATTGTTTTTTTTTTTGCAACTATGGCTATCGACAATTTAAGCAGATATAAGATAATAAATAAATATGCTAACTAGCTTCGTTTTGGTCTTTAAAACTACTTTTTTCAGCTTGTTTTATAAAAACGTATAATTTAATTTTTTTTTTTTTTTGTTACTCAAAATCCCAAATAAGTCGGCCGCTGATCACGAATTTGAAGTCAATTTTTAGAAACTAAAAATGGCGGATCCATTAAGTACGTTCTTATCAAAAATTCGCCCTATTGGAGATCGTCACTATCGCCATATAATAGTGAGGCCTCCAGATCAGAGAATCACTTTTATTTTGTGTGGCTGTGTAATCAATGGCTGTAAAAGTAAAATCAATATTTTCATCATACTGTTTTTAAACACATTTTTAAAATTAATTGATGTTTTATGTTTATGTAATTACGTTATAGTAATTATGACATGAATGCTGTTAAACATTACGTATACGTAGCTTTGTTGCAGTTAGAAGTTGTTTCTTCAACTTAAATCAATGCAGTCGTTTCCACTTGGTTTGTTTATTATTTGATCCACTTTTGATGTATTCACAACTTCTGTTATTTTCTCATGAAAAACCAGCTGTTCTTGTTTTAGACTTTAACTTCAGTTAATAAACGCAAATGCATTAAAAAAATGTTTATTTATTAATAATCAGACATAGGCGTGAAATTGCTAAAAGTTTTTGACTTTTTGCTGCAAATAGAAATATTATCAATTGACACATTAAAGTTAAATATTGTTATCGGGTGTTGTGCCCATAGTGTGTAAATAAAAAATCCCTGCTAAACTTTTCCGATTCCTTTGTGCTAATTACAGACTACAAAAGTAACGTGTGATGAGAATCCAACAGCTGTCCCATGGAAAGTGGGCGTTGTGAGGCGATATTGGATCTGGTTGTGACTATAAAAGTCAAATGTGGCTATCGTAAAGCTAACAATTGCAGTGGATCAATCAATTGAATCAAATCAAACCAACTCTGCTCCCGGAGAAAGTGCATTCCCAGGGAAGTATAATATTATAATTATAATATATTGTAAAGATTTCAGTTTAAATTTGTCTTATTACTTAAAATTTAAAAGGCAGTTAGTTGTAATTAACCAAACAATGATTTAATGAATTTAAATTAAATTTTTAATAGGAAATATATACTTAGCATTTGATGTATTGAATTTAAATCGACACTGAGTTTTAGTTGTAATGAATTTAAATTAAATTTTATCAGGAAATATATACTTAGCAATTGATGTATTGAATTTTAATTGACGCTGAGTTTTAGTTGTAATCATCAAAAAAATTATTTAATTAATTTTAATTAAATTTTATTAGGAAATATATACTTAGCATTTGGTGTATAGAAGTGTAATCGACGCTGAGTTTTTGGCAATTATGATTAATTGATTGATTTTATTATTAGTCATGTTTTTGATTACTCCATTTGGGAAACTCTAGCAATAATTATTCAATTTATTGCCAACATGTTACGATATTATTAAATGCTTAAAATTGATTCACTTTTTTTATTAGGTGCTTTTCGGGGAAAAAGTCGATGGATGAATTTTATTAAAAAACATTTGTAATAAAATCGTGTGCAACAGAAAAAATATAATCTAATTAATTGCACGTGAATTGGTTTCCAATTAATTGCGGTCGCAAAATAAATTATGTATTTTATTTGTTCTGATGACGTGAGAAAACTACTAAAAATTTAATAAAGTTGAATAAATTTTAGGGCATCATCTATGTTATTTAAACAAGTATTTGTAACAAGACCAACTTCTGCGCCAGTTTCAAAGTTTCACCAGCCACAGAGCTGGGACTGAGGCCGAAGCTAAGGCTAAGGCAACAACTGAGGCAAGTTCAACTATGCAAATGCATATAAATTGAAAGTCAGCTACGCCATGCAGTTATCCCAGCAGCGTTGTCGACCTTAAGGCGAATTCCGACACGTTTCAGCTTAGAGATGGACTCACGTCGTGTTTTCACGTTCAACACGAACGGAACTAGGTAAATATATATGTTAATGATTGAATGTAACAACTAAATATTTAATTATAAGTAGAAAAATGTTATCTAAATTAATAAAACTCTACCAGGTCCATTTAGGTGCAACTAGCTTTTTGACGTTTGTGTCTGGAACTCGTGAGCTGTCGTCTTGAAAGACAAATGCAACACGCAATCATCGCTAGCATTAAGTAAATTTTCTGTAAGCTGTATATGTACACACACACACACAGACACACACACACACACAAATCGACGAACGTAAATCATAGTTCATAGTTGCGGTTATTCCGTGAGGCATCTTCCATCTAAGTCTTGCGCAATCGGCGAAGTCGATTCGAGGTCACCGTTTTCCATAGATAAATGATTCTCTGTCAAATGGCGGTCAACACACACACACACACACACACACACTGACACACATGCATGAAGGGTTTTTGTAGGATATGCTGAATCGGGTTCGGGTTCGTTCATTATTTGAGCTACAAAAATAATATTTCATCAGTTTTTTCATCAATTTCAGCCCTACCACCACTACATAACATTCCGCTCTCTGCACCCCTGGAAAGCCGCAAGTAAACAAACGAGCCGAATGAACGAACAAATGAATTTTTATCTTTGCCAAATGGTTGGCCAACAAGAGGTCGTTGTTTGCCTCCACAAACAGGCTGCAATCTGCTGTATGCCACTCTCCCAAAAACAGTATTACTATAGATGGATCCAAGTACGAGTTGGGGTCTGATTACGGCTTCGGGTACTGCTCTTGGAAACTAGACAGCAACGTGTTTGTTTTCGATTTCGTTTGTCATTTGAAGTTTGTGTGTTTGTGCAGATCACATGCAATTTGTCGTGCAACCGGAAGCTATAAAAGGCTATAGACTGCTTGCCCCTTTGTGTGCCTGCCACGTTATAGCGTGCACCAAATCTCGGGTATATACTCTATATCTATAGGATATATGTAGCAACAAACAAATCATTTGCATGCCTACATGAGCAGTCCGCGTGGCAAACACAATCCATGCCACGTGGCGTATACGTAACCTTTAATTGCAAATTACGCATATTGCGATGTGTAACAACTGTCAAACAAATTGATGGATTGTCTGACATACAGACAGACCGACCGAGAGAGAGAGAGAGAGAGAGAGTAAGAGCGAGAGAGTAAGAGCGAGAGAGAGAGAGAGAAAGAGAGTAAGAGCGAGAGAGTGAGAGAAAGTATGCATAATTAAATATAATTTCCTTTAATTTACTTATTGTCAGTTGCATTTAATGCACTGATTGTCACATTCTCAGTTAATACGAGCAATAAACCCTTAAGCGTGTATCGATTAAATATACTACGACCTACGAGTTTAATCGAGTTAAGCACACATGAATATGGACCGGAAATTGAAAGGGACATATGCATAAATTTAACGATTCTCTCTCTTTTGGGCAGGTTTGTATTCAGAACTAATTAGAAAGGCGTTGCCAAGATTGGGACTCGTTCATTTACATTTTAAGTGCCTTATAAGTATTTAGAGTCTAGTCTGTGTGCCGGCATTTGCCTTTTATTTATTTGCTTAATTGTTGGGCTATGATAGAAATTGGCCCAACTGGCAAACAAGGAAACTGGCAACTGGCAACTGGCAATGATAAAGCGGCAGTAAAATATGCCCCTTGAAATGGCAAGCGAGTTGGAGACGGCAACGCAATTAGGCAGCAGAAGCTAGCTTTTATGGCCTGGCTCTGGCTCTGTGGAAACTTGGCCAAATGTCCCCTGATGTTGTCGTCTGGACAGTGACTAATGAAGTCAGAGATTAAAGCACGCAGCAAATATAAATATTCAATGTCATACTCATACTCCTGCCGTCGCTATCGGCGCATAAATAAACTGAGAACAGACCTCATTCAATTCACAAGTGCGACATAAATCAGCTGGCACTTACATTTTAGGTATTGCTCATTGCGAGCTATCACCTTCTCGGCATTCTTCCGTGCGAGAAAGAACCATTCCGATGTATTGCCTAGGTAATGATACTCCATGGCCAGATCCTTGGCGAATATGGCGCCCAGATTCGGTGGCGGCAGGCGATAGGCGAACGGACAAAAGAGTCCTGGCTGGGCAGGATGCTCATTCCAATCGAAACAATTGCCCGCCGCGAATATATCATCGTCGAACTCCACCATGGAGAGCACCGAGGCGTGCAGCAAGTTGACATCCTCCTGCACCGAATGCGCCGTCGTCTTGAAGATTCTGCAATTGGAAGATTGAAAGACAGTGGAAGCAATTAAATTTACGGCCATGATATACGTCTAGCAGAAATTGCATTAAAAAACCATGGATTGTCATACTTTATACATAATAAGGATGCCAAAAGTGGCTCAGTAGTTCACTGGTTCATTGGGTGGCTTCACTGCTAGTGAGTGTGTGTGTGTGTGTGGGTGTGTGTGTGTGGGTGAGTGTGTGTGTGAGGTAGGTGGTCGTTGGCAACGCCAAGTGAAAGGCATACGAGACTTATTATTGTTTGCCAGGCTTCCTCTCATTTTGTTGGGCTGTCATTTATATTTTTATAACCGCTTGGCAACATGAACTGCCCCCACTCCTCCCGCCTCCCGCTGTCCCGATTGCAACAACTTTTGGCTTTCCTGGCAAGTCTGGGTCTGGGAACGGGGCACAAACACAAGTGCACTTATAGGCACAGCGCATTATGCTGCTTCAAGCTGTGCTCAAGTGCGCTCTCCTTGCTGCCAGCTACGTCTATTGTGCGGTCTCAGCTCTCTCTCTCTCTCTCTCTCTCTCTCTCTCTCTCTCTCTCTCTCTCTCTCTCTCTCTCTCACACTCTTTCTCTCTCTCTCTCTCTGTGTGTGTATGAGTAAATAAGAAAATTATGTTCAAGATTTCAACTTGAATGCCACCCACTGCTCATTGCCTGAGGTTGCTTTCCCATTCCCACCTCAAAGCTGCCCCCTGGTCGGTATTAATTAATATGTCGCTTTAACATAATAGTTACTTTGAGCATCAACAATGTACCATAAGATGCCCAGCAGTAGTTTCTACTAAATTTGTACGTATTTTCACTTTTGTTTCTTGCAAATTTACATACAAGACTTTCCATTTCCACGAAAGCCTCTCGAATGGTCAAGGTTACCACAGGATGTACATTAAGGTGCATCGATTTAAAAAAAAAAAAAATTGGTATCTCTTATTCGTAATGTACGGTTATTTCTAAGATGTTTTTAATAAGAAACTATAGTTCTATAGTTCTGTCCGCTTTTTGAGTTGATTATTTATTATTTTAAAGTTGATAAGAACAATTACTTGAATAACTGTGTTCCTGATATTGAAGCACTGATAATATATAATTTAAGACTATTTCCATTTTGCAGGAACCGTTAATCAATACACATTATTATAAAAATCATAAGAAATCATTAAACAGTAACAGTTAAGAATTTAAAAATGTGTATTTGAAACTGTGCAACTAGAAAACAATTTAACCAGATATTCGTCACTATTATTTTCTAAATCCATATTATTTTTAAAAACTTTAAAATTTTGTATCTCTCATAAGCCACATTATTCATTTGCTTAAGTTGTATCTCTAGAGATCTTAATGTTCATCCATTTTCACCTGCATCAGATGAAAGGTACAAACATTTACATGACTTATTCCCTAGTTAGTCAAGTTAAATTGTGTATGTGTTGTACACACATTTGGCTGGTTGACTTCATTTTCCAATAGCCCGAATAAAGTCAACGCTTAACGCCTCACCAAAGACTTGAGTGTGCATGTGACAAGCTCGCTAACTGGAGGCGTGGCACATTAATTAGTTGATTTACTCGAGGTTCATTTGTAAATGTCAGCAGCATTTTGTCAGTTGGCAGTCGGCAGTCGACAGTCGGCCAGACCCCATCATGGCTCAAAAGTCGCTAACAGACTTAAGGAAGAGAGTGAGAGAGAGAGAGAGAGAGAGAGGAAAAAAATGGAAACTTGAGGCTGGCTAATGATGATGATGGTGTTGCTGACTTTGCAAGTAATCCAAAGACAGCTTCACACTCACATGTGATTTACGGCCAGACTTCTCGCTAGAGCAATTACTAATATGATAAGTATATAATGGATGTCCTGGTCTTGAACTCGCTGCGACAACACCACAAAATGCTGAGCACTGTGGTCTGTGGTCTGTGGTTAAGGCTGCAGATGTTTAATTAGCTGTCCACAAATAACTGAGCAGAGTTGTTTCCACTTACTCTTAGTTTCATACTCTCTTCCTTTTCCTTTTAGCCAGACCACTTGAACTCTTAGTTTGCATATTGTCAAAGTGTACCAATTCCCAAGTAACTGAAACTATGCACTTACGCACCGCATCCGTCCTCCGTTTCCCCCCGGCTCACCATTATGTGACGCCTCAGCAAAGTGTGTTAAAGACACTTTTCCTGAGTCAAGTGTTGAAAGGGTAAAAACAAGCAGCAAGTTGCAGCTGCAGGTGCCTCAACTATTCAGGTAGTCAGACACGATAACAGCAGGAGCTGGAGTTGTTGGTGCACTCATGAGTAAGTAACTCAGTAAGTAGAGTTGAGTGCCCCCTTCATGTTGCCCCACTGTGCGTGTGTAGCATAAGTAAAGAATAAACAAAAACAACTAAAAGAACATCTGCCATTGGGGATGCCACAAATAAAATACCCTCGCAAAATGTAAGCTTCAAATGCCACAAAAATATTTAAAGCACACTTTTAGGAGCAACAAAATATTTAAAAGTATTACTGATTTTAAAAGATTTTTTTTCTAAAAAGAAAATAGTTTATAAATAAGAAATTTTTAAATAAATTAATAGATAATTATATAACTAAATAAAGAGTATATAAAATGAAAAATAAAGAAAAGGGCATATTATTACTCTTTAACTAAAATTAATTTGAATAAATAAAAAAAAAATCTGCAGCTTTTTTCATTTTCTACCCACATAATATACTATAATACTCACATTTTTAGGAGCAACAGAATATTTAAAAGTATTACTGATTTTAAAAGATTTTTTTTCTAAAAAGAAATTAGTTTTTAAATAAGAAACCTAAAATAAATTAATAGATAATTATATAACTAAATAAGAGTATAAAAATTAACAAATAAAAGAGGGCATTTTAATACTCTTTAACTTAAATTAATTTGTATAAATAAAAAAAAATCTGCAGCTATTTTCATTTTCTACATATATACGTATAATACCCACAGATAGGGTACAAAATTAGAGGGTCTTTGCTTACAATGCATTCGAGAAAAGAAACATAGACACTCAGACAAATACACACATACACACACATGCATAGCATTAATGTGGCCAAGTGAGAATTTTAAATTACCAGCTTGTCTGTTCGTGTATGTATTTATGTATGTCTGTGTGGTTGCAATTAAACAAGGTTGCCACAACTTCTGTTGCTTGCTGTACTCGCATAAATATACAATGTATATTTATAATACTTGAAGCCGCTGACATTTAATTAAAAATCATTGACCAAGGCCGAGTAGAGATGCCTGTTTATCAGCTACCTAATAAGAGCGCTTGTCTGTCATGTCCCAAGACTTCCTATTGCCCTACTTGCCACACACTTGTGGGTGTGAATGTGCGGTGTATGTGTGTGTGTGTGTGTGTGTGTGCTTGTTTTCTTGTAACTTATATGAATCTCCATGACAGTCAAAACGGCGCCTAAGCCGCTGTGAGCCGCGGGCCAGGCTGCTTATTTGTTTTGCATATGGTGTCCGTCTCCCTCGACTCCGTCGACTTCTTTGGCTGGTCGACAAAGATGTGAAATATATATTACAAACTTGTGAAAGCTGGGGATAAGTAGAGGCAACGAAACAAACAACGAACTGAGCAGCAGAGAAAAGCTGAGAAGATGAGAACTGTGCACGCTTTTAAGCCGATTTTTATTTGACTTGCGAAGGCTGACAAGCAGCTGACACACGGGATCTCAACTGAACTGAATTAAACTGGGCCCAGAGTATTACCAAGAATAATTTACAAATGCCAATTTGCCTTAAAGCCTATGACAAGGCCGCGATGGAGCCGCAGTTGAAATTGATTTTTAGGGATCCCCAAATGCAAAACAACAAATAACAAATATCATTAAATTAATTCGAAAATATCTACTTTTGCGCATTTCGTGCGTCAAAACCAATTAATTATGCACGAAAATTGAGTTGAAAGAGAAATTGGCAAATTAAATTCACATTGCGGCACCTAAGAAAAAGGTTCACAACAAATAATGGGACTGCAGGCCATTTTCAGCATGCAAATACAAAATTTCACTGCCACAAGGCTACTCAGTCGCCTTCCATCGTGTCCTTCGGCTTTCCTCCTTTACTCGAGCACCTCAGAGTGTGCCTGTGAGTGTGTAGGTGTGTGTTGATGTCGACGTCTTAATTGAAAGCGAAAATGTTCCAGTTTAATTATTCAAAGCACACAGTTGCGCTTGTTGGCCTGCAACGCATGCTGAACTCCCTGCAAGGATCACAGCAATACGAAAGAGGTATTTTCCAGCAAGGGAAAATGGGGAAAGGGGGAAAGGTGGACAGGGGGGTAGGCAGGTATTTAAAGGGTGTTGAAGTTGCTGGGCATGGTGCTGAATGTCGAATGGCAACTGCGTCTATCATCATCGTCAACCTTTTTGCCAAAGCAGCGTCTTTGTCCCTAGTTTTTGGCTTTTGTTGGCCTAAAATTTCTGGCCTGGCTCGCTTTTTAATGGCCCTTTAAGGAGCAAGGACTTTGTCAATTTTAATTACGCCATAATTAAATGATCAAATACAAAATGCCAGCCATGTGCCGATAAAACTCTATCTGATTGAAATGTGATTCAATGCTAATTGCATTCCCCTCCCTCCCCCAAGCGTAGCAAGTTTTAAATTAGAGATCGGCTGATGAGATGGATATGGGAATCGTTCACGCTAATGGATACTTCAAATAACCGTAAAGCGCACTCAAAGAGATAAACAAATATAATTAATTAATTTACTCATTGTCACATTTTTACTAATCATCATTAAAAAGTTAAATTTTTCGGATTGAAATTTAAGAAAAGATATATTAATTGCTAATAATTTTTTAATGTGATATTATAAAAAAAAAAAACATAAAATTTGAATACATAAATTGTTAATTATTAAATGTAAAATTTCGTATCATATATATTTTCTTATTCAACTGTATTCTTATTCTGTGTCAGCTATACGACAATATATGTACATATATTCAATTAGTCAAGGGTAAGAGAAGTTTAATTAATTAATAACCAAATATAATTAATTAATTTACTCATTGTCAAATTTTTACTAATCATCATTTAAAAGGTAAATTTTTCGGATTGAAATTTAAGAATAGATAAATTAATTGCCTATAATTTATTAATGTGATATTATAAAAAAAAAAACATAATATTTGAATACATAAATTTTTAAATATTAAATGTAAAACTTCGTATCATATATAATTTCTTATTTAACTGTATTCTTATTCTGTGTCAGTTATAGTACAATATATGTATATATATTCAATTAGTCAAGAGTAAGAGAAGTTTAATTAATTAATAAAAACGGCTGGTGCCTTCATTTGGCTCCAGGACTGCAAAGGATGTCAAATGACTCGGCCAAAGAGGAGGTGGAAGGGATGGAAGCGGTTGCCGAGGCAGTTGCTGTTGACATGTTTATGCAAGCCACAAACTCACACGCATCCTGTGCGTAACCAACACACACACACACACACACACTCACACCCACACACACGCCCATATTGTGTTGCTTTTATACGAGTATTTCGTATTTCTTTTGTGTGTTGGCTTTTTGAAAAATGTTTTTTTGATTTAGTCCGTTAATTGCTTTCAAGTTGGTAACTTCTTTGCTCGCGCCTGATGATTATTATTGGTGCGGCGGAACAATGGAAAAACTTGGCAAGCATTTTCGGGCAAAAGTTTCTTTTGATTTTGTTTACCCCCAACCCTTGGAGCCAACACGCAGCCCGGCCATAATGAGCCTGTGAGAGACTGTGGCAACTTTGCTTTCCCAGCGGGGCGAGAGTTATTTCGGGAAACTTTGCTGCCACAATGCGGCGCATGTCTATGACTTTTCGACGAGGTCTGGTTGCTTTGCCTGGCGGCCAGGCTAACTGTGGATTAACTGCGAAAAGGCAACGTTTTTATTGCGTAAAAATATACTTGCGGATGCGACTTGTTTTAAATGTTACGCATACGCCAAGTGGAACGATGCGACGGCTCGACAAGATTGTTAAGCTGTTAAGTTATGGCAACATGTGTTGCAGCAGCAAGTGAAATGTGGGAGTGGTTAAGTGGGGATGGTGATGCATGCAACAAAAGCCATAACATTTACACTTGCAATTGTATCCAAAAAGTCAAAGTCAGATGCGCTTACAAAGCAAACCGACTGGAAAAAGGCCGCCGCCGCATAGCCAAGTGGCTTAGTGCTTAGTGCTTAGTGGTGAAAGTGGCCGCAGTAACCTCAGCCACCGCACCGCACCGCATGTTGCACGTTGCACGTTGCTGTCAGTGGCACTTGTATTGTTGTTGCACAGCCAGCAAGTGCGAGAGCAAGTTGAAATTCACATTAGGAATGTTTTGTGCGAAATGAAAACAATTTCCATTTTGTAACTGCCACACTGTTGTAGCCACTGCCACTGCCACAGCCACAGCCACTGTTGTACACTGAAAGAGAGTGCAACAGTAAGTGAAGCAGTAAGAGCAGCCCAGCCAAGGGAGTCGAAATGGATGCGGATGTCCTTTGTTGCTGGCATGAGAAAGAGAAGGCTGGAGGGCATTATTAGCACCACCCGTGGTGCAGTGGCAAATCAAGCGGCACAAAAAGCCAAAGCCAACGCGGATGTTGGCCATGTGTTCACTGATGAGTATCTGCATCTGTAGTTGTATATGTATCTATAGTTGTATCTGTATCTGTATCTGTTCTCTGTCTCTAGCTGTATCTCGTAGATGTATCTGTGAATCTCTATCTGCCTCGCCTCGCACTGCATATTTATTTGTTTGCTCTGACAAACTTTGAAGGATGTTGACAATGACATGGGCACAATTGAGGCAATAGCGGAAAAAGGGGGAAGGCACACACTGATGTTGGCATCCGTTTTGACCTTGTTGTTGTCATGTCAGCGTAGACAACGCCATTTCGCGCCAAAGTCGCGTTTTATTGCCACAGGCAATTGCTTTTTGCAGTTGATGTTGCCGTTGCCGTTGTTGTTGTCGTTGCATGCACATCGCTTATGCAGATTTCGATTTGTTTGGCAAATAAATACGCGCAACGCGAAGCGCAACGATATGAGATTCTGAGGCAAGCAGAAAGTTGCAAGACAAATTGAAAACGATTGAACAACAGGCGATTTATGTGTTTTATCCTTTATCGGCAAACTTTAAGTGAAAAGCAAAACAACAGCAAAATCGTCAAAAATAAAAGGAAGGCATGTTCAACTTTGACGTTCTACCAAAAGAGCAGCAGCAACAACAGCAACAACAACAACAATGGCGTGGCAAACAACAAACAACCGGAAACTCAATTTCAGTTAAGTCGTACAGCCAAAAGGAAGGGGATAAAGGGATGTGGGGAAAGAGGTAAGTAGGAAGAGCAACACTTCAACTCAAGCTCGACGACGACGACGACAACACATTTAAGTACTTAAAAGTTTTTCAACTCTTTTTGCGCTTTTTCAACGCTTTGTTTTTGGCTTCAAGGTGTGTGTGTGCGTGTGTGTGTGTGTGTGAGTGCGAGTGCGAGCGTAAGTGTGTGTAAGTGTAAGTGCCTGTTTGTGTGTGTGTGTGTGCTTAGCTGTTTCCTTTCGGCCAAGTTAGCTGACTGCGAACACTTTTGCGGCACTCACGGAAACTAGAAGAAAAGTGGCCAAGGCAAGAAAACAATTGAAGCTCGTAATTTCGACTTGAATTGATATTGTTTTTCCTGCCTCCCTTCGACTACTTCTTCTTTCTTTTTTTATTCTTCCTTGTTGTCAGCCTGTCGTCTTCCCTTTCTTGTTCTCTTGTGTTCTGTTTTGTTTTGCTTTGTTAACTGTTTTTCTTGTTTTTGTTTGCGTAACAAATAAACGGAAATGCTTAGACACAAAAACTGAACACCAGCAACAACAGCAACAACGATAACAAAGTATCACAAAACAATAACTTCAATTAGTTTGTCGGTACGTGTATTCATCTAAACACCCGAAAGCCTTGCACCCACATCCGCACAGTGGTCTGAAATGGCTAATTCAGTGCTTTAAAATTGATATCGACTGCATAAGTTGACAATAAAAAATTATTTGTTAAATATATTTAGCTATATTTGAATTTATATTTTATATATGTAAAGACAATAGAATTTGGCACTAACTTAAAAACTTGGCAAAAAATTAGGATTTGGGACTTTGATTATTGAATAAGAAAATAAATAAATATAAAAAAGTAAAGAATTAATAAGACAAAATACATATATAACCAGTATACAAGCTTATATATTTTAATTTAAAGTGAATAATTCAACAGAACTGCTGTGACAAGTGCATTAATTTATAAGGAAATCCTTGTAGCGCTAGAATGTAAAATAATAATAAATTAAGGGGGTCTTCTCATTGAGCAACTTTTTTTTTCGACTTTTTTTTTGCATTTATTTATAGCTTGGGTAGTTGTGAATATGCTCCTAAAAGGATTTTTTGAAATTCGAAATACTTTAGAAGATACAGCCTTTTTTGTGAAGCAAGGTCTTCGTCAAAATGAGCTATTTTCTTTAAACTTCAAACTTTAAACGCGTTTATCTCGAAACCACGTTTTTCGAACTGGCGGCCATGATATCTCCAGTTCAACTGAACCGATTTTCATGAAACAAAGTGGAATCGACGCAGAATTGTCACCATTTTCGTGTGAAGCAAGATCATAATTTTAAAAAAATTTTTACTATTTTTTTTTTACACTAAACTACAAAAAAAAGCCCGAAATTGAAATTTTTTTTTTGAATGGCCGCCATTTTGTCGAAAAAAATCACAAAATTATGATCTTGCTTCACCCGAGAATTACATCTATACTGATTATAACCCCGTTTTTTTTTTTCATTTCCGACGCTCCGGAGACCCGGAATCGTGGCCGCCGTGACGACACCTTTTTTTCAACCCCCAACTTTGAAGTCTCATTACTTTTTGAACACCCCTCGTATCGGGGAAAAAAAAAATTTTTTACTTACTTTGAAACTTTTGTAATACAATAAAAAAAAAAAAGTTTTTAATTATTCTTTGCGTTTTCAAATAAGAATTTTTTTTAAAAGGGTCCAAAAAACGGGTTTTGAATGAGAAGACCCCCTTAAATTAAAAAAAATAAAATAAAAAAAATAGATTGTGCTTGTAGTGTACAAGAATTTTTTTGTAGCATAAAAAAAAATAATAGAAAATATAATTTATCTATAAAATAATAAAATAATAAAAAAAATAAAATAATAAAATAAAAAAAGGATTAAATAATATTTCAAATATAATAATTCATATTTTAAATAATGCTAAGTTAGACATAATATTTTTGTAGAGTGCAAGAAATCCTTATCACAAATTTATTGAATTAAAATGGAGCTAGTGTATATAAATCGGTTTTGGTCCACTATGCAACGCTTTCAAACACACTCTGGCCCTGGAAAGACTCTTGTCTACGCCGGATGCTTTACAGCCGTCGGCCCTTTACTCGAATATCTCATATCTCCGGCGTATAAACGGGGTGCGGGTTCTCTAGTTTCTCAATAGATGAAACTTTTGAATGGTGCTTGGGCGGCAGGAAGTCGTTGATTATGTTTGCACATGAAATAAATTGTGTTAGCGACCTATCGAGAACTGATTAAAATAACTGATGAATATCCACGAGAATTATGCGAAAGGGATTTGGAATTTGCCACTCCCTTCACGCTCTTGTCCAAGCTTAATAAATCAAGAGACTGAGCCTAAAACTGGCGCATGGCAGCCTTGGGCATTAATATATGTACGTCAAGAGATATATACAGAATAATAGCAGCAACAATTCCCGAGGGCAACATTTTATGCAGAAGACAACACCCAACAGACAACAGACAACAAGTACGGGTATTGGACTTGTAATGAAAACAAACGTCTAACATATGACACTAAATGCAATAATGTTGATCCTGTTCAGTGCTAGGATACAATTTAATTTATTGACATTTGACAGTAGCAATAGCACTTTGCCATTTTATTGCCCTCAGGCCAATCGATTGTTGTTGTTGTTGCTGTTGTTGCTCTTGTTGCTGTTGTCTCTTGTTCAGCGATCCACTTAATTTGTCATGTTGTCGGCATGGTTAATTGTTTATTTGTATTTTATTGACAGACAGCAAATGTACATTAAATTTGTCAGCTTGTCTTAGCACGATACACTTTCTTTTATTTTTGTGCACCTTTAAAGAATATTATAATTTGGTCACGTCATGTTCGAGACATTGCAAGGGAAACATTGTCATATCCGAAAGTCTTATTTATATTTATTTAATTAATTTCTGATCTCCTAGCATACTTTTCAATACATGATTATTTAAAAATACTCTTTATTTTTCTTTTCAGCCAAATACAAACGTTATTTTATTCGTTGATTAATACTGATACATTTTGATTTCTATAAGAATTGATTAAGCTGTCCGTAAGTGTATTTAATTTTCGATACATAAAATATCAACGGCTTTTCTGTCGTGTCTTTTTTCCTGTATTTTTGTTGTTGTTTGTCTGGGCCGGCTTTTAATAAATTACTTTTACTTTGGCCGAACAAATAGCCATGATTTGTGCGTTTCTCTAATCAATGCTATTGGACTTACGTTGATTCCCCTCGTTAGGGAAAAAAGCTCTTATCGCCACTAGAAAATTATGTAGCAACAATCAGAGCAAAAAATGTGAATGCAAGACATTTCTTTAGCTGACATTTTTCTTCTTATTTTTTTTTTTTTTTTTTTTTTGTTGGAGCTTAGAAGCGGAAAAAGTTGAAGCACTTTTTCACTGAGACATAAATTCAATGTCTAATGTCTGCAAGCTATACAAACACACACACACACACACACACACAATCAGAGTCTCATGCAGGTGGCTTCAGCAACAGTCCGCCAGAAAGATGGACAGCAGCCGGACGTAGATCCCACATATGCGTCGAGTCTGTGTCTGTATCTGTATCTGTGTCTGTGACTGTGTCAAACTTTCGTTTTTATTGTGAGACTGAACTTCCAAAGGAGACGAACAAATGTTGCCAAGACATTTCTGCTGGTTGGTTAGAGGTTTGAGACTGCCTACTAATAGTGGGCCAAAAGAAGAAGACAAGGTATAGGTTGGGCATTATGGGGAGGTGGTTAAATGGCATGTCCTTGAGATTGTCAAAGAGCCAGGATACGCCTGAAATCGTTGCTGAAATGGACAAAAACTAAACGCACACACAGCGACAGCTGCAAATTCCTAGAAAAACCAGAAGAATTGCCATTGTTGCGGTTGTCAAAGTAAATCAAAGCTTTTGGCCCATGACGTGCGTCTGCTTTCATTTTGGCCAACTTTTTTCCTGGCCATTGGCCATTGGCCATCCGCTCAGCTTTCAGTTTTCAGTTTCTCGGTCTCTGTTTCACTTCGACTAAGTAATTGAACTTTTATCAAAACTGTAGTCAACTTTTCACAACTTTCCACGAACTAATGGCAACACACAAAGTTTCTTGAACATGGAACAGTTCGTAATGAAGCAAATAATATGAATTATAATTATTTTACGTATATATACATAACTATCTAAATACATATATAAAAACAACTAATTACTCATATTTCTGTTGCTGATAAATTAAATAAAAACTTACTATTTTTCTGTGTGAGTTCATAATTAACTTTTTCCACGTTTTATTGCGAGAGTTGTCAATCTGCTAATAGCAAAATATCTCTCACACAAACGCGTAAGTATCTATGACAACCATCAACGAATTATTTGAAAAAAAAAATTAAAATTTTTAAATTAGGAAACATCGGTTAAGTTTGATGCGAGTAATTCGAGTTTTATTGATCCATTTTAATGAGAGTCTGTTTGAGGTAAGGAGAGAGCTGAGAGATCTTACGGAAAAAGTACGCTTGTCAAGGAATAATCCTATTTTGACATATACACCAATTTATATTCCGTTTAATCCTACTTCTATTCATACTTCTATTAGCATTTAAATTATTTCTCTATATTCGAACTCGTACTTATTCCTCAGTTTCTCTTTGTTTTTTTTACCCTCTCTACTACTGCTACTATAAATACTACTGTTAATATTACTCCTCCCAGTCTCTCTCCCAGTTCCTCTCCCAGGTCCCTCTCCGAGGCCCCGCTCCCAGTCCCTCTCCCAGGCACCGCTCCCAGTCCCTCTCCCAGTCTCTCTCCCAGGCGCCGCTCCCAGGCCCCGCTCCCACTCCCTCTCCCAGGCCACGCTCCCAGGTCCCTCTCCCAGGAAGTTTAACCCACGACACTGCGCATAAAAGTAATTTTTGGGTATAAAGAATCGAGTTATAAAAATTAATAAAAATCGTTAGTCCTTTTTTTTTAATCAATAAAATCTGATTAAAAAATCCTAGTTTTACCTGTAGATTTTACCCAAAATTTATTTAAATTTAAAATGTTAATTTAAAAGTTATAAAAGTACATTATCTATTTATGTTTGGTTCAAATGGTCAGTCTAAAAACTAGTTGCTTTTGTTGTTGTTAAAGTCTTGGGATTTTTGGTCGAAATAGTTTTAATACTTGCCCCGCTTGGAACGTGCCACATATGCAACATGAAACATGGTGGTTTCAGGTTTCGGGCACAAATGCTCTCATACATATGCACATATGTACATACATAAATGAAATACACATGTATTTGTGGTAGTTCGGCAATTTGCGTGGCCATTCCAATTGGCTGCACATTCGGCCATCAGTTGCCGTTGGCCAAGTTTCGATTGGAAAAGTTTGTCATGTGAATAATATGATTGTGTGTTTGTGTGTGTGCTTTTGTGTGTGTGCAGAAGAAGAAGAAGAAGTTTGACTTTCGACTCACCTGGTCAACATATTGGCACGATTGACAGCCACCTCAGCCTCGACACGAAATCGATCCTGAGCATAACGGTCCACCACACCCTCGCCGAGATTGAGCGAGGTTCCAGCCACACAGTTGGATCCCATCAGATGCTGCTGTTCGATATATTGCAAGAACTTGGAGACCAAGTCAATTTTACTATCGCGCGCATTTATCACATCGGCTGTTATTTGATTGGAATCAACACTATCGCCATCGGCATTGCCCTCAACATCGCCAATCACCAGCTGCTTGGTGTTGTCATCGATTATCACCTCCGGCGGATAGCCATCATCCATGGTTACCTCGGAAGTGTCGAGCACGGGGTCGCTCTCTGACTCCGACTCCGACTCGGACTCCGACCCGTAGTTAAAGTTGATCTGTTTCATCTCGATGCCTTCGCTGGTGCTGGCCTGTGAACGTGCCTCCGACTCCGGCTCCGATTCCGACTCCGTCTCTGGCCATTCAACATTGGCGTTATCTGTGCTATTGCCAACACTCTCATTGGCAGCTTCCGACTCCTCATCCCCATCCTCGACATCAGCATTATTATCATCACTGTCGCTGTCGTCGATCCCATTGTTTTTGTCAGATCCCCCGAGGCGGTAATCGGTGTCGGTGTCGGCAGAGTCTAGTGGACTGTTGACTGGCAATTTTAAATTAAGGACACCTGTCGATGAGGCATCCGGAATGCTGGCGTTGTTGTTGTTGCTGTTGCTCTGCTTAACTGGCAGCAGCCGTGTTCTGCCCGCATTACGAGTCTGTTGCAACTGCCAAGTTCTGGGGGCATTTGAGGCTGGCTGACGAGGCGCAAATGCTGCAATTTGCGTGGTTGACAGCTCATCATCCTCATCCTCATCGTCATCCTCATCGCTATTCTCGTAATTGGCATCATCACTGTTGGCACGCACAAATTGCCGAGCTGTGTTACTGTTACTGTTACCGATACCGTCGCTCTTCTTAGCGACACCTGTCGCTGTCGCTGGACTCGGACTCGGCTCAGTGGTTATCTGGATATCTGGCACGTCAGCGACCACATTCCGGTAAGCTGACACTAATGAGTTCTCCAAATCAATCTCATCCGCCAATTGCATGACTTCATCGAGTGTCGCCGTATCATCATCATCATCCCTGTCATCTGTGTCGACATCTGTGGGTCGTCCCTGCAGATGCTCAGCCTCGGCCAGGCTGCGATGATTCTTTGCTGGACGCAGCACACCCAGACTCTTGTCGACGCTTTTGCGTATACTCTCGTTGATTTTCTTCTTGTGCAATTTGCGAATTTTATGCGTGACCGGAGCAGTTGTCATCCCGCCTGTACCGGACTGTTCAGTCGGAATGGGAATGGGCAATGGCACATCACTAACCAGAGTCAACCTCGTGCTGTTGTTGTTGATGTTGTTGTTGACGATGTTGTTGTTGTTGCTGTTGTACAGCATGTGGGCCCTTGAGCGACCGTGGCGAATGTTGAAGCTGTCGCCAGTGTTGGACGTCGACATGTTTTCCGCTTTCGTTTTGATCCGAGCCCTGCCATCGGTGGATTCCAATCCAACCGTCTGATACACCAGCTGCAGCAACACGAGCAACAGTAACAGTAACAACGCCAATGGATTTCTATGGGTCCAAGCCCGCCGCATTGTCAGCGGCATCTCCCTTCTTCCCTTCTCCCTGCTGTGGGCTACTTTGATGGCCTGTTCACGGTTGAGGGATTGTTAAAGTATCAATTTCAGTTACAGCACAGTTTTAATACCTCTCTATCCACTTGGTCTCTCTCTCTCCACTCTTTTGTTGTGGTTGCCCTCTTCTTTGCTTGCTGTCTTTTTTCGCTTTTGCGTTTTTCTGATCTGCGTTTTGTTTCAATTTACCTTTTCTACGAATTGTTTCCTCTGGCAGAGCATGTTCCTTGCCAGCTGTGGTTCCTCTGCCTGTTGTTCTTGTTGCTCTTGTTGCTGTTGATGTTCAAGCTTCAAAGGGCAATGCGTAAACTTGCCGCCCCCCCATAACGGAACTGTGGCCCACGTGGGACCTGAGGCGACGGCGTCGCGGCTGAAGAGCTCATTTCCCTTATAATTTGTAGCTGCAAGTCAGGCCAGTAGGTAACTACAATGTCAAATTGATACTACTGCAATGAGAAAAAGAAAAGAAAATCCGCTGATTAACCTGCAAATCAGTTCGAATGCATATTTTCTATAAGCATTTGAGATCTAGTCTCTAGGGGCAGAGAGGTAAAAGAGAGGTAAGCAGTCTAACTACGCAGCTCTATTTGGATTTCAAAACGTAAGCAAAATATTTGCTTTGATTTATGCGAATTTCTTCTCTACTTTATTCGACGGTCTTAACTTGTTTTTATATAAACGTACTCAAAAGAGAGACGGGCCCAAGGACATCCTAAAATGCTGGGTAAGTCATTCTCTTCCTTCTCCCCGCGCTGTCTTTGAGTTTTCGTTTGTGTATGTGGAAAATAAATGGCAAAGTAAAGAAAACGTATTTTTTATGTGCAAAGGGCAGTTACAAAACAAACACTTCAGCAGCCAAGTAATTTCCAAAGGCAAAAGAACAACACGGAAGCGGGCAATAGAAAATACAACAACAAATACGTAAAACAATAGCAACAACAACAACGCCAACAACAAAAGTCATTTGGCCATTCACGTTAAAGCGGCAATTAAAAATTTCCGCACGCCAACACAGAAAACGCAGAAGAACAACAGCGTTTAAGACAAATAGCAAATTGTTGTTGTTTTCCCTTGGTGCACACACACACACACACACATTCACTCACACACACTCTCAGACACACTCTCAGACATTCTGCAGTTCTAAAAATTGCGCATACGCCGCGTGCGCTGCATAGTGCACAGGCACTTACAAATTATATACAATTTCTAAGAAGGCAAAATCGTGATTTTCAGCTCGAGGAGGAATTCACAGGCGACCCACAAAAGCCTTGGTTACAAATGCGAATTGCCGTCGGCCATTGTCAGACATCGAGCCAAGTGTATATATATAAATATACACACAAATACAACACACAACACACACAAACTGTGCTTCGTTTAGAGCGACACACACAGCTCACACACATAAATATTATGACGCAAACAAATTATATGCCATTTAAATGTAATACTAATAAGAAAATCCACTTCGTGGCAGCTCCTCCCACGGGCAACTCTTCCCTCCTCCTCCCGCGGCTCACAGTGGACTGTCAGATTTTCACGCTTTAGTGGGATGAACACAGCATAAAAATTATGTCTCTGTGTGAGTGTGCCAGTGTGTGTGTGTGTGTGTGTGTGTGTGTGTGGGGCGGCAGTTTCTAATTTCGGGTTTTATGATCCATAAAAATTGCGCCAAGACGACACAAACAACAGCTTCTAGAAATACACATGAAACAGAAACACATACATAGCACACACACAAATACATATATAAGCACGTGACAGTGTGTGTGTGTATTAAATAGCAAAGAAAATTCTCAGTAGCATGAGAAATTGACACCCAATTTTAGTGCTACCAAAAGTTCGATGTGCATAGTTTATACAGTAGAAAACCGCTAGCAACAATAGTTAGAAAAATAATGACAGCTCTAAATTATAAATATCCAATTTTCATAATGAAAATAAAATTGTTGATTATAATTCTATAATTTTCGATATGATTTTCAGTATATTGAAATGATATTTTAATTTATGTACTTAAATATCATCAATTTTAATAG
Organism: Drosophila falleni; assembly: GCA_035045575.1. NCBI lineage: Eukaryota > Metazoa > Arthropoda > Insecta > Diptera > Drosophilidae > Drosophila > Drosophila falleni. The sequence continues at coordinate 4,684,566 of JAWNOV010000089.1, read as the reverse complement.
AATATACAAAAGGAAACACGGTTACGATTCCCTCAAAATTAAAAATATTGTGTTAATATATAAAAACAGATTTAGTCTTCGACAATAAGAGAACTTGGAAAACCTTATCTCAGTTTTCAGATCTAAATATTTTCACAAAAACAGAAAGGAATAAATAAAAAGCTGTATACTAGGGTGCATCAATTTTTTCATGGTATGGTAAGCCAAATTCGTAGTCTACGGTCAATGTTTTTATCAAGAAACCATGCTTCTAAAATAAATGTCTAGTCCCCGCTTTTTGAGTCGACAAATTTCGAGTTTTATTTTCCTTTCACTTTATGAAATTTTTTAAGTCCAAATATCAAGAGTTTTAATAAAAATAGTGTCAGGATCGGACTAAAAATTTAAGAAAAAAAAATACAAATTGATTTTAGTACCATCATTTCATGGTAAAAACATCTTAGAATTGATCGCAGATTAATAATTACCATTTTTATTGTCAATTTTTTTGGGCTTTACAAATCGATACACCCTACTGTATACATTTTCTTCTAAATTTATCGCAATTTGACAGCGCATAAACATCTTGGTCGAGCTCCTGTGACAGTCAAAGAAAGTAATAAATATTTGATTTCTACTTGTACTCGAACTCAAGCAGCGCTCGACAAAAGCAATGCCAACTGGCAAGAGTAATGGCAATGTTGTCTGGCTGTAAGACAAACAAATCAAACAATAAATGGAAATTCCACTTATTCGATATACACTCGTACTCGTATATTCATGATGCCGCAAACTCAGACAATCCAGGGCTATGACTTCGAGAACAAAGTTGCAGAACAATCAAAAGCAAAAAGAATCAGCTGGCAATCTCGTGTGGCTTATCAGTATCAGATGGAGATTTCTACTAGATGCTATGGTTATATATGAACGGTATCAATTGACAACACAACAGATGGTAACCATTCCCGTTGGAATACTTCATCCTCATGCGGAATTGAAGTTGCTCTTGTTGCATGTTTCCGGCAAGGTAAAGTGGAAATCCCCCACAGTGCTAATGCATTACGAGAAATGAGAAATGAGAAACGAGAATGGAGAAATGAGAAAACTGAGACAAGGGCAACACGTGGCTGTTACGAAGGTAATCAAACCCAAAAGCCCAATGGTGGCAAGTTGTGCACTTAACCTTTTGCCACTGCCACATTTTCAGCGCAACCTGCGACAGTTGATTGGCTGTGGGGAAGTTGCATCAACATTAGTTACTAAAGCATCTTTCTTTGTCTGATGATGACGTGATTCCCACACGACTATAAATATCTCAATCTGATTAATGCTTAGGCTTGTAAGAGTCGACTGTCTTAAAAGTAACCCCTTTAAGCATAAGCTTCAAACAAATTGATTCATAAAAGTTTGTCATAAAACAGATTGCTGTTGCTTTTCCTTTCCTACAGAAACAGAAACTTTCATCAAACACTCACGAAAACTATAAACTGTAGCAAAGACCTGCTTAGTCCCACTTATTCGCCTGTTTCTGCTTCTGTCTTAGTCAAGTTTGTCACTTTTCCTTGTTGCTTCAAATTTATGCAAACACATTAACAAACTCAACGCATTTACGTGGTAGGCGTTTGTCCTTCCGCTCGTGACAAAGTTGCTCCGTTAAATGAAATTCACGTAATTTTTCTGCCGTTGCCGTTTGCCGTTGCCGTTGCCAGTGAAATGAAATGTTTCTTGCTAGACAGATTCTGTCTGTCAGGCAGGCAGAAAGTCACTCAGTTTTTGTCACACTCGACTCATGCATGCGAGGGCAGTTTCAAGAATCTTGAACATATTTATTTAGATAACCAAATACATTTGCATTTAAATAAATTATGGTGATTCACTTGATAAGTTATCTACTTCTTAGGCTACCCTCGTAGATATGCCGTGTCGTCTCCAGTCTCGTTCTCGTTCTCGGCCTCGTCAACAGCAGAAGTAACAGCGGCATCAGTAGCACCTTTGTTAGGTAACTCACATAATGGGATGGCAGCAAACAAAAAATGACATTTGACTTTTAAATTGGATAATTTTTTTCGCTTTTCTCTTTGCTGATGGCTGATGGCTGATGGCTGATGGCTGAATGCCAATCAGCAGGAAGAGATACAGCCAAAAAGAACATCCGTAAGACACAGAGAGAGAGAGAGACTGACAGACAGACAGAAGGCAAGAGAAGCAAACAGACAGAAATAAATTTAAGCCCAATTTGTTTGGCCAACGATTATTAATTTTCTGTTTGTCGGTCTGTCTGACTCGGAAGAGAGTGTGTTAACTTCTTGGCCAAAAAAAAAAGAAATGATTAATTTTTTAATTCATTATGCCAGAATTAAATTTATTATGTGTTTAAAGATTTGTAGCTGAATATGTCACTTTTCTTTTGTATGTGTGTGTATATTTGTATGTGTGTAATACCTGCCATACTTCTCAAAAGAATATGTGAGAGAGCAACAACAACAACTTGTGTGCTTTAAGGCTTCTCTTAATTTGCATATAAATGTTGCACAAACAGTGTGACATACATATGCCACATATACTCATGCACCAGCCCACATGCCTCTGGGTGTGGTTTATTGCCACTAATGCTAGTAACAAAAATCGCATAAAACGCACGTAAATTGCACAGATTATGTGCCACTTGGGCAATTCTCGAGTCGCATGATGACGATGACGAACGAGAGAGCAATTCGAGTTGATTTTCTTAACATATGAGCATGTTTTCCACGCTTTCAAAACTTACTGTAAAAAAGTGAATATGAAAGCAACTGTGTATAAAATAAAAACAAATACAAATGCTGGAAAAATATAATAGGATTTGATTTGAAAAGAACATTAATGTAATCTTCGTGCATTAAAATTCTTTACAAGTTGAAAGCTCCTCTGATTAAGGACTTAAGCTCAGTTTTAGTGTTACGAGTAAAAATTATCATAAAAACTGTAAAAATATCCAATAACTTAAGGTAAGAGAATAAATTTATTATTCGCGAAAACTGTTTAATCATTTTTTGTAATATAAACTTAAAGCTTTAATACTTCAAAAATAAGTTTGAATTCTCCTCTCCAACCAATTTAATCAGTGTCGTATTTGTTTTTCTATGTTGAAGAACAAACTCTGATTGAAATGTCAATTGAAAGTTACTTATTGAAAACAACTTAAAACAAATATTTAATTTAATAAAAAGTAGGCAGTCCGCTTGGATGTAGAAGAGAGTTTTATTCATAGGATATTCCTATAAGATATTTATTCGTTTTGTCTTGCTCGACATCATTTGTATTGTGTAAGTTTGGCATTTGGCTGAAGTTCGAGAAAACATCGCACGCATATTTAATATACTTCAATAATTTGTAGACTTTAACCATCAATCATTATCGTCAGGTTTCTAAAATAGGTTGAGGCATAGCTTTGATAAAGAGCTCGTTATGGACATATAATATTTAAGAGTGTTTGTGTTTGTCTAGCTTCTTGGAAACACTTGAGAGCTCCTGTTGTTGAAAATATAAAAACAATCGACTCAACGCGCACAATTCACTTAAGGAGCGTGTCGGGACTGAGATAATATTTCTACATAATTGCTTTTCGTTTTTTTTTTTCTAAAGGAAATTTCGGGGACATATTGCATACTTTTGGGCGCACCTATTCCTCATGTTTTTCCTTCTTTCTTTCCTCTCTTGTTACCACATACGCATAATAGAATTTGGTGAAAATGGATTTGGATTTTTGCCAGAGCTTACGGGCACAGCGATAAGAACAAAACGATGTTCATATATGTGTGTGTGTGTGTGTGTAGGTATGTGGGTGTGTGTGTTTGTTGTTGTACGTGATGCCAACGGAGCTGAGCGCCAAATGGCAGATTATGTCGCCAGCCATTAAATCACTGGCTGCAGGTAAAATATGCGATGCTTAAGCAAAATCAATTCTATTTATACGTGAGCGCATAAATTGTGAGCACACAAACAAACAATACAGAGTCCGGAATACGGAATCCTGAGTCCTGAATCCTGAGTACTCAGTCCTATGCTAAAGAAGCGAGTGGAACGTGCCACATGTTAAACGCGCAATGGCAATAAAATGGAGCAGTTGCCTAAATCAGAGCCTACACCTAAAACCCATACCTAAGCCAAAGCCAGAGGCAAGCTGTTTATTTCGAGTGATATTTAGTACTGGCATTACCAGAGCACAACAACAACAACAACCTGCCACACACACACGTGGCACAGTCTCTCTAAGCAGAGCTCTCTCTCTCTCTCTCTCTCTCTCTCTCTCTCTCTCTCTCTCTCTCTGTCTCTCTCTCTTTCTCTTTTCTGTGGTACGTTGCCATTGCCTACTTTTGTGGGCGTTGCTTGGGCAACTGGCAATCCTTCAGGGTTTCAGGACTTCCCGCCACGTGTCGATGTGCATTAGCCGTATGTGTGACAAATATAGATTCAATTAGTCAGCCCGTTGGGCATCGGTTCCAACCAACAAGCTGTAGGCTATTATCACAAGATCTGACCAAAAGATTATTGAGTAAGTCGAACTAAGTCCTTGCGACAATCGGCAATTCTAGCAAGTCATTAGAAACTGTGACAAAACATAAGTTGTCTCGTCTTCTACATATTATTTGTTTCATTCCGGATCTCTTTTTACAAAAAGTTGTAAAGTTAAAACCTCACTATTTAATATAGTTCAAAATTCGATTATAATTACTCATATTTTTAATTGCTTATATCTGTAATTGTGGCATCTGTCCACTTTATGTCACATGGTCGCAATAATAAATATAAATATGGATATTAAAATGTTTAAAATAAACAGAGATGACCAAAAAGCCGCAACCAACACAAATTTATTATGCACATTATTATCCCAAAATGTACAAAATTCACGCATCAATTTTGTGGCGCTGTCAAAGCGTTTTGCGGTTGCCGTCACATGCAACATTCTAATGTCTCATTGTGGGTTTTACGTACAGAAACAGAAACAGCATACAATTTACAAACTATCACGATTCACAGTTCCAAATTAAATATCACTTAAAGTTAAACGAATCTCGGCAAAGCAAAGTGCAAACACTGATGAAAGAATCGATTTAAATTCTTTCCCATGTCTAACTTCAACTCAATTATATTATATTTAAGTACTTTAATAAAAAATGTCAATAGCATACATTAGCTAAATGGTCAGGCCATAAATTAATGCCAGACACTGTCTCGCCAGTTGGTCAATTACTCGATTGTTGACAATTCATATAACTCATACGCCATGTGAACACACAAGTTTAGCTTTTATTGAGCTGCAGCGTTTGTTTTATCAAATGTTTCAAAGTCGCTAAAAACACAAAAAGCTCGTACTTAATGGAGAAAGCGTGTAGCCATAAATTGGCGGCGGCAGAAGTTTACAAAACGGCATAAAATCAAATGCCCAAAGTCAGTCAAATGGAATTTGGCTTAATTTATGGCAGACCAGGCGAAAGTCTGGAGAGTCTCAACAACACCACTTGGCTAATATAAAAAAACATGACGTCGCACTTTATTGACCAAGCAGATATGCGTATTCGACAGTCAAAATCAGAAGCTAAATCCTTCAAAAGCGATCCCATTCCAGCTAGTCATCAACTGACGGGCTGCCTTTTTATTGAAGGCCAATGCGTACATGCAAAAATGCCCGCTTATTTCTGTGTGTGTGTGTGTGTGTGTGTGTGTGTGTGTGTGTGTGTGTGTGTGTGTGTGTGTGTGTGCTGTGAAAATAAAATCAAATAGCGCGCGTAAGCACAAACATAGCCCAACTCAACTATTAAGTAAATTATCGGCAAACAATGCTAAGGACTACAAGGAATACAAACATATTAAGTACAAATACATACATATTTACATACATAGCTGTATGTGTGTATATATGTGACATGATGACGCCAGCATTTTCGACAAGCCACATGAAATTTTAAAGCGGACGACAGCGGAAATAACAAAAAGTAAAACGCTCATCAATAACACTTCCGCTCACATATTCAAACTCCAGTGTCTGGCGTGATTTATGGCAACGTTTTTTGGCTCTGACAGTTTTTTAACATGCCACAACTAAATTCTGTTCTCTGTCTGCGGCTGTGATGTGTGTATGTATAAATAATCATATCCAATTGGTTAATGGCTTCGCTTTGTGGTTAGTCTGCATCAAATTGAGCCAATTTGAAAATATGTTTAATATACGTCACGAATTTCTTACAAATTTGTTGTCGCAGCGTTTTTATTGCGTGCCTCAAAACGGCGCAACCTGAAAGTATGCAACACAAATTGGATGCGCATGCAAAATGGCTGATTTTAATTTCCTGCCCATGTCAATCAATGCTTCAGGCAGACATGAATCCATGTGAGACCTTGAACGTGAAGCGTGCCTGTGTGTGTGTAAATTGAATATTCATAAATGCATTGCAAATGCTTTATAGAAAGAAAAAGAGGCAGATATAAAGCGAATGAGGAAGAGAAAGAGATCAAGAGTGTGTGTCATTGGCATTGCAATTACATTGACTCTTCAAAGTCATCCCACATTAACTGTGGATGGTTTCAGGATGATAAAACTGCTGTAGGTCATGGGTAGAAAGTTGGCCATTAGGTTACACTTTTATTGCCTGTCGTGTCGTAAATTAACACAGACTGCGGCAATTCTTGGCCATCGACAATGGGCACATTAAAATAAACAGGCCGTGGCTGTCATCGAGTGTGATCCAAGTACGAGACTGACGACAACAAACGCGCATTACAAATATATTCTGAAGGGGAAGGCAAATGTTAAATAATATAAACACCGACTGGCTGACTGAATGGGAGTACCTCGTACCTCACACAAAGGCTCGTCATGCACGCAAAGAAATGTCTGAACAATCAGAGGAGGAGGAGCTGATGAAAGGGTGACAGCCCACTGTTTGGCCTGTGGGCTCCATTGTCACCACAGAGCCCACACGCACGAATTGTCAGCCAGGCCGTTGTGAAACAGTCGCGTCACGTTTATTGTCGTCCTTTGTGCCCAGTATAATACACACACACACACACACACATAGATGGTATCCGTGTGTATATAAGTGAAAGTTTAAGATGTTGTCGTCTGTAGTTCAACCTTGACACTTGACGGCGAAAGCTTTAAGGCATCGTACCGTGTGTTGATAAATGACATGCTTGCCAGCAGAGAGTTTAGCAGTCGTGGCAGTCGTGGCAGACAATGCTCTGCTTTGTTCTTAAAAGTTGTGCCTTCACAACACAGTACAAGACAGGAGAAACACAGCCCAACTGACAACTGTCGCCATAATTCACTCTTGCAACCGTGGACAAAGCGACGGACCGTGCAATCCGTAGAAACCCGTGCATCAAACTTGGTAACGACACTTGGGCAAACAACTTTCAGACCAGAAACTGCAACAGCAACCCCATTGAAACTATCCTCGTCCTTCGAGGTCAGGGCAATAAAGCTCGTTGGCCATTTGTTTTCATAAGACTACGACGGGAACTGTTGCTATATCCAATGTCCAATCACAGTGCGGCCACAAAAGTTCCAAGCCATAAACATACTCAGCGCAACCCAAATCACCTGCCCAACAAAAAATACTCGTAGAACAAATGGCAAAAAAAACTATCCAAAAGAAATACGTGAAAAATTATTTCAGAGACGACAATAGACGTCTTTGTAGAATAACTTGAAAGAAAAAATCAGTTGACAGAACTGAATTCAGATGCTATTCAAAGCTCTGACTGTTTCTCTTTTTTGGAAATGCGAAAAATTCCATGAATCAAATTCTCGATTTTCCATTTGGCTTTGGTTTGGTTAAACGCACAAAGACGTAGTGGAAATTGTTCTTACTATCCAATTTTATTTAAATTTGATATTTTTCTTCGGAAAACTGGTATGTATTTAATTAACTACATGCTACTTATTTTACATTTAACGAATAATAATTATTCTTTTACCTAAAAATGCCCTATTTCAAAAAGTGAATAAATTGTATTTTATGACATTTATATTAAATTGTTCTTACTATCCAAATTCATTTAAATTTGATATTTTTCGCCGGAAAACTGGTATGTATTTATTTAACTACATGTTGCTTATTTTAGATTTAACGAAAAAAATTTATTCTTTTACCATAAAATGCTATAATTCAAAAGGTGAATAAATTGTGTTTTATGATATATATATTAAACTATAGCATTTAAATATAAAGAGATCATGAGACTTTAATTTTATAAAAAACATTTGATAACCTATAATAATGAACAGTTTGAATAATCTCAACATAATTTATAAACTATGATTTGTTGATGGATAAATTATTTTCAAAGCGTCCCAAGACAATGTAATCTCGACTTGAAATTTCATGGATCAATCTTCTGTAGATGATTGATGAAGGTTTGCCATTTGATGTACATATAATTACCTAGCAATTGGACACATCAAAGCAAACGGAGTACAAACCAATGCAAAGCACGACAGTTGCTAACTGTAATTGATGGATGGGCGGATGTGGCAGGTGAGCAGGTGGGCGTCCACTTTACGTGTTCTGCCCATTAACTGGACATCGCTATTTAGGCCCGTTGAATAATAGAAATGTTCTTCCGTAAACCGCAATCAAGCAAGTTAATTAATGATTAACACGCAGTAATCATAACTAATTTACTGTAAAGCCAAAGGCCAACCTCACACCCACACACCCACACACACACACACCCACACACACACCCACACACACACCCACACCCACACACACACACTCACGCAATGGCAATGTGGCGTGCTGTTTATTGTGTTTATAGGAACTAGGCAAGGGGGCGCCTTACAAAATAGCTAAATCGTTCAACTATCGAGGCGTGGTAAGCTGTCCGCCAACTGACCGAGCTTTTAGCTATCGTGTTGACTGCGCTTGACAGTGCTCTTTAAATGAAATTTCGATTTTTAATTGGGCGCCAGAGGCAACTTACCGCAGGGTCTTGAACCGAAGCACAACAGTCAATTAGATTGATTGCCCCGACCGCTGCGGCTGTCGTCTCATAAACATTAATGAGGCCAATTCAGGTAATTTCGATGGATCAAATGTTTTTCCGAACAGTCGCTAATTAATTGACGGAAGGAAGAACATTTTAAGTCAAGTGCAGGAGGAGTCCCTATCAGGTATTTAATTTTCAATTCTATCTTTCTTTTTTTAGCGCTTTCATTAACAACTTATGTGTGTGTCTTTGTGTTATTTGATTGGTCGCCAGTTCGGTAATCTGCACACAAGATTTCAAATTATAATTCCACAAATTGCACAAGGGATTGACGCTGGCGGTGGTTCATCTAATCCGATTTAGCTCAGTAAATTGCATAGTAGCAAACAACCAAAATCTGAAGTTTTGCCAGTGGAGAATAGAAACAGAAAGACTCTGTAATTAGTGGGCATTAAGTTAATTGCGAAATGTTTGCGGCCAGTTTAATTGAATTAAACATGTTCCTCCGTTGCTGATTTACCTGAGTTTTTAATTACATTTGCTTATGCAAACAATTTGACGCGTAAAGCGTTTACATAAAATAATAATTAAATTGGGGCCCCACACGGCACAACGTTCACGTGGCGTATACATAATTTTCCCTGGCGATTAAGTAGTTATGAAATAATTATGCAAATCTTTTACTGACCCTTACGGGCCGAGTGTATACACAAACACAAAATAACTGGCAGTTGTTGACAGTACAGGGGAGTGGAGGTCAGGTAACTAATCAAATTACGGTAGGATTTTAGAGTCCGGAGTCTGTTTGTTGCCTACTTTTGGGTGCTGTTTCAGAAAGGGTTACAATACTCGTCAGATATACGGCATATTAAAGCAATAACTTATAGCAGACACTGTACACACCGACTTAACTTAGCTAAGAAAAAACTTTAAACAATTTTCCAAAGAATAAATTTAAAGGATAAACTGGCAACTGGCAAATGGAAGCCACTGTTCGGACACTGTCTGCTAACTTCTCGAAAGCTGTTTGCTATTCTTACCAGTTATTGTTGTTTTTTAGTTTCCACGAAAGTGCGGAAATGCAAATGCTTAGCGACCGTGTGAAAAGGGTCAACCACTTTGCTGAAACTGCAATTCATAGCTCTCAGTTCTCGGTTCTCAGCCTGAATTTGCATGGCACTTAACTTATTCGCTGGTTGCTCCCCTTCAATTCACAGCGCCACTTGTATACAGAATTGAGTGAGTTACGGTAGTTGGCGAATTAAGCTCATGGCTGGCAAAGGTGCCACATATACTTTCCGCTCACGATGTGCGTGCAACAAAACGCTCGCAATTAAAACCATAATCAGAATCAGTGGCAGCAACAACGGAAACAATTGAGGCGAATGGAGCGTATAATTATTTATTCTGTGCGAAATGCGAATGTTCGCTTCTATTCAGAATTACACGCACACACACACACACACTCACACAAACATAGACACATACACTTATTAAACGCACATTTAGATAAATCCGCTTAATGACATTAAATATGACCATTTCCGACTTCCTTGTTGTTCTTGTTGTCCGCTCATTTTTCTCTTGCAGCCACCGAAGCACAAAGTCCTTTTTTTTGTGGGTGTAGCTGGCTGACTGAACTGAACTGACGAAAGAATTTGCGAATTTTCGGAATTAATTAGGCGTTAATTGTATTTTTGAGCAAACAAAAGAGTTTAATTAATTTACCTAACAACGGAACGGAATGCAGAGAGGGGGAAAAAAAGTGTAAGCGAAAGTTGGCAACGCACTCAACGGCAGCCAAATACAATTTCACACTTCGTCTGGCGCCTATTGTGCCTAGAATCAGACTCCCAATTTCCCTAAACCTAAACCTAAACCATCCTATCAACAGACTAGGCCGTGTGACTGGTTTCATGGGGCGTATGAGGAATTTTTTCTGTTTCCATCGCCTTCTGCGATACCGACTTTGCTTTTAATGCGCCTTCTGTTCGCTAACTTTTTGACTGACTGCGTTTTGTTGGGTGCTGTATTTTCTGTATCTGGGCTCGGCTCGGCTAATTAATTGACTTGCCACGCTCGAGCTGTATCCAGAATCCGGCTTGGTTCTGCTCCTGACTTTGACTTTGGCATGGAAATTAACTCTATTCGCTTTTATTTCACTTTGTGCTTTTGCTGTAGCACAAAGTGCAGCTGACAGATTGTATATTGTATCCAGTTCATCCTTTACTCGAACTCGCATAATTACTTGGCATATATAAAAAAATATTTATTTTCATAAAAGTAAAAATATACAGCGTATGTTTCTTTGTAAAAACACTTGGAAAAATTCAAGTTAATTATCAAAGTAAATACCTACTTGTAGCTAACAGAGTCGTAATTACAAGGAACTCTCTTGTTAAATACGAGGAAAACATTTTATTTCCATGGACAACTCAATTTAATAATACCAATTCTCAAAAATCCAATTGCGTAAAACGAAAATAAGTCCCCAATAATAAAAAACTATTTTATTTTTGTAACTTAACAAAAATAAATTATTCTGTTGCAAATTATAATAATTAGTCCTTAGCTTTGGTTTGGGACAAATAAAACGGAATTTCATTTCAAGATAATTCCTTAAATTTTACTTCTCTGTGTTTTTTAAATAATATTGTTTGGGTTTTTCTTTTGTGCAAGTGAGCGAGATTTCAGTGTAATTTAATTGAATCGAGACCCGTGAGTCGCTATTCAGTTGCTGTGTTGTGGGATTGAGGATGCGAAAAGGGGGCAAAAGGGGCATGCAAAAGGGGCATGCAACAGCCGAGGATGGAGACAGCGACAACGCATTTGCACGCTACGTTAAAAATATTCGACTCAATGAATTCGATTGAGTTCAGATGCCAGAAGTGGGATATTATTTTATTACGAGTTTAATGCCCTGCAAAACAACGTCGTAAACACATGTCGGGACTTAAGTCCATTCATTCGAGCCAAAAGAATATTCTCAATTGAGCTACCGCTGCAATGCTCAATAACAATTGCATTGATCATACGCCCGAGTGGTCCGAATGCTGCTACACAGAAATCTGCTCATTTAGTGTTTACATCTTCTCTACCAATTCGATTTGCGTTGGCATTGCTTACTTATGCAAATTGATCAATCAATAGCATAAAGCATTAAACGGATTAAACAACTAAAGGAGCTAACCTGCTTTATTTATTTATTTTTATTTATGATATTATTTTTATTTATTTTTTTTATTTATTTATTCTTTTGTAGATTTTTGTCAGCAGTTATCCGTGTGAGTTTTCTTTGGTGCGAAGGAAAGACACAAGTTCAATCTATAGCTTTAAGTTAATGTGATTGATAACTGATTTAACTTCTTAATTAACACTTTTACTTACCACTTTAATTATATCTTTTTAATTTTGTTTCTGACCCACGTTAATTAAATTATTTTCACAGACTAATTTGACAATAAATTTTACTTAACTTGGCTTAATCTATTTAAATTCAAATCTATAGGCATTGTCATCGCCATTATTATTAAACATTTTTTTTTTATATATTTTTTTTTAAACAATCTTAAATCATTTATTTCACTTTCACGCCGTTTTGTTCGACTCGATTTGATTCGGTTTAAATTCTCGTCCTTTTGATCGAGTCAGTAAGGCTCTAAGCCTGTGTGGTTGACTTTGATTTAATCGTTGGATTTTTGAGACTTCTCGAGTGGCACACAACCACAGCGCGACGCGATTCGAAACGTACTGCAAATCATGGACCGTAGCAATATCCGAGATTCGTTTACGGAAAAAACTCGTGCGAATAAATTCACCACGCCAACACGAGGCAACACGAACTTGACACTCGGCTCAACGATGTGGGTCTGTGGAGCAGCAGCGAAAGCTGAATAACCGAAAAGTGAAAGCCCGTGTAACGGACTGGTTATTGAGGCAGGTTAGTGAGTTTGTTAGACTAGACTCTCTCTTACTTACTACCTCTCTCTCTCTCTCTCTCTTTCTCTCGCTAGGACGATGTTTTTGATTACACTGGAAGCGCGATGTTATTGGCTACTGATAAGAAGTTGGTAGCCTTATAGTAAACTGTTGCGTGCAATCAGTTGTATTTTTTAATAAACTATTTAATTTTTCACAATTTATCGCTTTTCTGTATTTAAAAATTCTATAAAATAGTCAAACTAGTTGTAAATTCTATTTTTCTCAAATTTTTGAAACTGCGCGTCAAGTTTTAATATTTTGGAATTATTATGTACGTTAAGTTTTGCATATGTAAAGAACTTATTAAAATCCTTAACAAATATTAAATTGATATACATTTACACCTAATAATGATACGTTATGTTCGACTTCAAATTCTAATTCCATATAATTCCATAAAAACTTATTAATTAAAGTGAAATAGTTTGAATTTTGATTACATTTTAGAAATATAGAGTCTGACTAAACATTAAAATGCTATGTTTTGATTGTAACTTCTCTCTTTTCCAGAGCATGCGCAGAGTTGTTGAGAACACAGCTCTCGCTGTAGGTGAGGAGGCTTCAATGTGGTGAATAGTGTTGCCACTGATAAGAACTGATAAGAATGCAGTGCAGGTGCAACAGAAACCACAGTAACAATAACAAAGGGCGCGCTTGCTAGCTCTGCCAGTAAAATGAATAATTGCAGTGATGATTTAATCAGCGTGGATGCCACAAGTCGAGTCAAGTTTAGTAACTGGCACAAAGCGAGGACAGAACAGGGGATGGGATGGAGGAGAAGGACATGGAGGGCAGCTGTTTGGAGCAAACTACTAAATGAGCTTCGTTACAGACGCAATTAATGAGCAACGTTGTACAATTAGTGAACTATCTCAATTATGTAGTTCACCTACAGACCGTCAGATGCCGGCAGATGCAACCCCTCATATTTGCCCCATACTATGATTGCTGTTGTTGTTGTTCTTGTTGTTGTTAAGGTAGTGGGGGCTACTTTTAATAGCAAATTTGCGGCTGCTCTGACCGTTCGTTTTTTGGCGCAAGTTAGACAAGGCCAGCTAAGGACAGGGGCATCCCTTTAATTATGATAATTACATTGTTGTCGAGCTCATTTGCTGACAGCTGCTGCCTCTCTCTCTCTCTCTCTCTCTCTGCTGCCTGCTGCCTACAACACGTTGTGGCAGCTGCTGCGATTTCTATCGTTAGCCATGCAGCTTACAATTCTTGCATTCTCTGCTGGTGTCCTGCATCCTTATTCAGGCAGAACACGTTCTAGACGTGAGCCATAATTTTTTATGTTGTAAATTTGTTAATATTTATATGCCTAATTTACCCTGTAATCTTAAATGAGGAATACTTAATAAATATACTTATATATGAGTTTAAATTAGTTAATGTTATCTATTTAGTGTCGAGCCTTAAGCAGTCGACGCAATAATAAAAATATTAATTAAAAACTAATATTAAAAACTTTCAAATGACAAAAAAAAATTTAATTTATAAAAATATAATATATATTTATCTGCAAAACTTATTTTTAGACCCCGTACTTAAAAAAAGTACAGGGGTCTATTGGGTTTGTTTTACCGAACATGTGCGTAACAGGGAGAGGGACTGGGAGCGGGGCCTGGGAGAGGAACTGGGAGAGGGACCTGGGAGAGGGACTGGGAGAGGGACCTGGGAGGGGGACCTGGGAGGGGGACCTGGGAGAGGGACTGGGAGAGGGACCTGGGAGAGGGACCTGGGAGAGGGACCTGGGAGAGGTGCTGGGAGCGGGGCCTAGGAGAGGGACTGGGAGAGGGACTGGGAGAGGGACCTGGGAGAGGGATCTGGGAGAGGGATCTGGGAGAGGGACTGGGAGAAGGACTGGGAGAGGGACTGGGAGAGGGACTGGGAGCGGGGCCTGGGAGAGGGACTGGGAGAGGGACTGGGAGCGGGCCTGGGAGAGGGATCTGGGAGAGGGACTGGGAGCGGGGCCTGGGAGAGGGACCTGGGAGAGGGACTGGGAGAGGGACTGGGAGAGGGACCTAGGAGACGGACCTGGGAGAGGGACCTGGGAGAGGGACCTGGGAGACGGACCTGGGAGAGGGACTGGGAGAGGGACCTAGGAGACGGACCTGCGAGAGGGACCTGGAAGAGGGACCTGGGAGAGGGACTGGGAGCGGGGCCTGGGAGAGGGACTGGGAGAGGAACCTGGGAGAGGGACCTGGGAGAGGGATCTGGGAGAGGGACCTGGGAGAGGTGCTGGGAGCGGGGCCTAGGAGAGGGACTGGGAGAGGGACTGGGAGGAGTAATAGTAGTAGTAATAGTAGTATTTATAGTAGCAGTAGTAGAGAGGGTAAGAAAAACTAAGAGAAACTGAGGAAGAAGTACGAGTTCGAATATAGAGAAATAACTCAAATGTTAATAGAAGTATGAATAGAAGTAGGACTAAATGGAATATAAATTGGAGTATATGTCAAAATAGGATTATTCCTTGACAAGTGTGCATTTTAGTTAACTAAATTATTTTTAGTTTTTTTTTCATTATAAGATTTTTCCATAGTAAGTACGGGGTCTCCGACTGTCGAGTATGCTCGACTGTAGCACCGGCCGACTAGCTTAACTTAAAAATAGTTGAATATGTACGCATTTCTCTCATGTTTGATGTGGTTTTAAAAAGTATGTCGTCAAACTTTGTTAAACTAATCCAAAAACTGTGGTTATTTGGGACCTGCACTGGGGACAGTTGCATTTCACACTTACATGGTCAAAAGTACAAAGATACCAGTATGACTTCTAAAAAAAAAATGTGAAATTAGCTTTTAATTGTATTCTTATGTCAACTTGCAGCATCGACATAACGAAGCGAAAAAAGCATTTTCTGCAGTTGAAACTAATTGGATTTTGGTTTTAATAGCCTGTTGCATAGTTCCTAAAGTTATGGACATGGCTTTACAGTTAAACAAAGTTGAAAGTCGGCTTAAAACAAATGCTTGAATGATTAAAGCACATAAAAAAGAACGCGTTGCATCGGGAAATGGGAAAAATATGAAAATATAAAAAGTTTTTTGGTGGCGAGTTGCTATTTTTGATATGCATGCAACAATTTATGGTTGCGTCAACAATTTCGCAAAATGTTTTTTATTCAAAAAATGATGGTCATGCGTGTGTGTTGTTTTTGTGTGTGTGTGTGTGTGTGTGTTGGTGTGTCTGGGTGTGCTAATTGCATGACCCATCATGGCAATTCCGGGTTCAGCAGAACATTCATTGAGTACTTTAGTATTTGAAATTTTACCATCGAGTTATTAAATACATCGTTCTTTTCGCTTTTCTCTTTGACAAGCGAACATTTTTGGAAAATTGACAAATTGTGTATCATACTATTTTTGACGAATTGCAGTGAATTTACCACAATTAAAACAACTCACAATATGGGTAACAAAACATAAACGATCATTCATGACATGCATTTCCATGTCACTTTTGTTAATAATGAAAAGCATTTTTTCCTCATTTTTCATACGTGTCGTTAAAATGCAACCAGAAACTCGTCTCTATCATTTGCATTTGCACTTTAAATGCAAATTGTCTGCAACATTTATGAGTCTGACATTTGATATTCACATTATTTTGGGGAAGAGGGGAGAGTTTCCTAGGTGATAACAATCATAATAGGCTTAAAGTTTGCCAAACGCTTCTTCGTTACGTTTAGTAATATGGAAAGTTTGCTTGAACGTACTACATGCATTTAAAACTTAAATTCATTTGGCAACACAATTAAAATCAATTTTAGCACTTGCACAAGACACGTTACATTAAAGTCTAAAGTATTTAGTAAAGAAAAATTAGAATCTTAAATGCCTTGTTTAAAGCTTAACATGTTTAAAATCTAAGTCAAGTCCAAAAATGCTCAACGGTCAGGTGTCTATAAAATTATAATGTTGGTAATTGCTGGGGCCACGCAACCCTAATTAATAATTATGTAATTATGTAGAATTTTTTTGAAGTAATTATAGCAGCAATAGCCGTATAAAAGACGAAACCAAAGGCACAGCTCAATCAGAAGTATAAGGACAACTGAACCGGCATGGATACGCATATCAACAGCTTGAGTTACTTCAGGAGTCACTGGACAGTGTGGAAGATACTGGGAATTGCCTATAAAGAGATTCATTGGAGGAAACTTTACTTATTCTACAGTCTAGTACTATTTCTCTTTATTACCATTGGATATCCATTACATCTAGGCATGTCGGTATTCCAGAACGATAATCTTCCGGATGATCTTAAGAACTTAACGATCTTTGCCACCTGCCTCGCTTGCTCCCTCAAATTTATAATATACGCCTACAATTTTGATAAGGTACAAGAAATGGAGCAACTCTTGAGGCAATTGGACTCACGAGTCAGTGGAAAAGAGGAGACTTACATATACAACCAACTGAAAACGCAGTTGCGAAATATTCTATTCATATTTATAAGCATCTACCTCCCAATTGGTGTTTTCGCGGAGATGTCATTTATTTTTCAGGATAAGCGGGGACTAATGTATCCTGCATGGTTTCCCTTTGATTGGCGAAATTCCACTCGGAATTATTGTATTGCCAATATATATCAAATTGGAGGCGTAAGCTATCAACTATTGCAGAACTATGTCAACGATTGTTATCCCGCCGTTATGTTGTGTTTAATCTCGGCTCATACCAAGATGCTCTACAAACGCTTTGAACGTATTGGAATAAAAGACACTGGAGATTGTGAGGTCCAAAAGGAACTGGAGGCTTGTATCACAGATCACAAGCGATTGCTAGAGTAATTAGCTTCTAAATACTTATTTTACACTTCACTGATTGATTTCACCACTTGCAGGCTCTTCCGAACAATGGAGTCCTTCATGTCCCTGTCCATGCTTATTCAATTCGCAGTGACTGCTTTGGGTATGTGTGTTAGCACTGCGACGTTTATATTCTTCGTCACTGACCCTATGGGTCGAACATATTTCTTCTTTTACGGACTGGCCATGCCTCTACAAATCTTTCCCACATGCTACTATGGAACGGACACTGAGCTCTGGTTTGGGAAACTTCACTACGCAGCCTTTAGCTGCAATTGGACCAAACAGAGCCGCAGTTTTAAGAAGAAATTGATGTTGTTTGTGGAATGCTCTCTAAAACAGAGCACCGCCATGGCAGGTGGAATGGTACGCATTCACGTTGCTACCTTTTTCTCAACCCTCAAATTCGCCTACTCCCTCTTTACTATCTTACTACGAATGAAAAAATAAATTGGACGCTACATCAATGGATTTTTATCACACTTCAAATGAAAAACTAGTCGGCCGGTGCTACAGTCGAGCATACTCGACAGTCGGAAACCCCGTACTTACTATGGAAAAAACTTATAATGGAAAATAAACTAAAAATAAACTTAAATAACTTAAATGCAAATGTTATCAGATTGGTTACGATATCTCATAAAACAAAAATGTTTTACATCCTAAGACTTAATTTTCGCACGATCGGTCCTATGACAGCTATATGTTATAGTGCTCAGATTTGAACCAACTTTGGTAAGGATGTATAAGACTAACTTATGTGTGTCAGCCTCGAGTCGATATTATCCTGTTGTTGTCGTTTGCGTTTACGTCTGTGCTGTCTCTCTCTCTCTCTCTCTCTCTCTCTCTTTCTCTCTTAGTCTCTTAGTCTCTCTGTTACTCATAAAGTTGCGAGTGATTCGAGTTTCATTGATCCATTTTAATGAGAGTCTGTTTGAGGTAAGGAGAGAGCTGAGAGATCTTACGGAAAAAGTACACTTGTCAAGGAATAATCCTATTTTTACATATACTCCAATTTATATTCCATTTAGTCCTACTTCTATTCATACTTCTATTACCGGCCCTCTCCCAGGCCCCGCTCCCAGTCCCTCTCCCAGTCGCTCTCCCAGGCCCCGCTCCCAGTCCCTCTCCCAGGCCCCGCTCCCATTCGCTCTCCCAGGTCCCTCTCCCAGTCCCTCTCCCAGTCCCTCTCCCAGTCCCGCTCCCAGTCCCTCTCCCAGTCGCTCTCCCAGGCCCCGCTCCCAGTCCCTCTCCCAGGCCCCGCTCCCATTCGCTCTCCCAGGTCCCTCTCCCAGTCCCTCTCCCAGTCCCTCTCCCAGTCCCGCTCCCAGTCCCTCTCCCAGTCGCTCTCCCAGGTCCCTCTCCCAGTCCCTCTCCCAGGCCCCGCTCCTAGTCCCTCTCCCAGGCCCCGTTCCCACTCCCTCTCCCAGGCCTCGCTCCCAGGCCCCGCTCCCAGTCCCCTCCCAGTCCCCTCCCAGTCCCTCTCCCAGTCCCTCTCCCAGTCCCTCTCCCAGGCCCCGGTCCCAGTTCCTCTCCCAGGCCCCGCTCCCAGTCCCTCTCCCAGGCCCCGCTCCCAGTCCCTCTCCCAGGCCCCGCTCCCAGTTCCTTTCCCAGGCCCCGCTCCCAGGTCCCAGTCCCTCTCCCAGGCCCCGCTCCCAGTCCCTCTGCCAGGTCCCAGTCCCTCTCCCAGGCCCCGCTCCCAGTCCCTCTCCCAGGCCCTCTCCCAGGTCCCAGTTCCTCTCCCAGGCCCCGCTCCCAGTCCCTTTCCCGGGTCCCTCTCCCAGGCCCCGCTCCCAGTCCCTCTCCCAGTCCCTCTCCCAGGCCCCGCTCCCAGTCCCTCTTCCAGGTCTCTCTCCCAGGTCCCTCTCCCAGGCCACGCTCCCAGGCCCGCTCCCAGGCCCCGCTCCCAGTCCCTCTCCCAGGCCCCGCTCCCAGTCCCTCTCCCAGGTCCTTCTCCCAGGCCCCGCTCCCAGTCCCTCTCCCAGGCTCCGCTCCCAGTCCCTCTCCCAGGCCCCGCTCCCAGGCCCTGCTCCCAGTCCCTCTCCCAGGCCCCGCTCCCAGTCCCTCTCCCAGTCCCTCTCCCAGGCCCCTCTCCCAGGCCCAGCTCCCAGTCCCTCTGTTATTGGCGACCATTGAATCTAAGCAATAAAATTAAAAGTTGGGAAGAGACCTAATTAAATTGGCTAACTGGCATTCAGTCATTCGTCAACTTATAAATTACAGTGTCAATAATGCATGAGGTCATGTAGACAAATTTAATTGATATAATTACGAGAGATATTTTTAAAACAATTACTGACTAAATAAATATGAAGATTCACCGAGGAACAGTTCAATCGAAATCGGAACGCCGAAGACAACGCCATGGAAACAGACAGCTTGACTTATTTCAACGGCCATTGGATAATCTGGAATTTTCTTGGATATGGCTCCAATTATGTAATTTGGAGACCACTGCTTATCGTCTACATTGTGTTGTTGCATCTGGCATTCAATATTGGATATTCATTTCATTTGGGAATGTCAATTTTCCACAACGACAATTTTACTGATGATATTAAGAACCTAACGACATTTGCCGTCTGTTTTGCTGGCACTCTGAAATCCTTGGTATACGCCTTTAACTTCTACAAGATACATCAGATGGAGCAGATGCTAAAGGTTTTAGACTCACGCGTCAGTGGAAAAGATGAAACAAATATCTACATAAATTTGAGAAGACAGTTGAGAAACATTCTCTATACATTTATCGGTATCTATATGACAGTTGGTATCTTTGCCGAGTTGTCGTTTGCATTTCAGAAAAAGCGCGCACTTATGTATCCAGCCTGGTTTCCCTTTGATTGGCGTAATTCGACGCGAAACTTTTACATTTCGCACGTCTATCAGATTGTTGGAATTGCGTATCATCTTGTTCAAAACTATGTTTTCGACTGTTATCCTGCCATGGTATTGTGTCTGATTTCAGCTCATATCCAGATGCTTTACGTACGCTTTGAACAAATTGGATTGGATGACCCTGGAGATGCCGAGGCTCACAATCAACTGGAGGCATGCATAACTGATCACAAATGCCTATTACAGTTAGTAGGAAATCCGTTTATATTCGTACCTTAATGTTCTAATAGATTCATCATTTTGCAGACTGTTTAAGACCATGGAATCCCTCTTCTCATTGCCCATGCTCATTCAATTCACAGTGACTGCCATGAATGTCTGCATTAGCATTGCGGCGTTTCTCTTCTTCGTTACAGAACCTATGGGCCGCTCTTATTTCCTATTCTATTCAATGGGTGTTCCTTTTCAAATCTTTCCCACCTGTTACTATGGAACGGACACTGAGTTCTGGTTTGGAAAACTTCACTATGCGGCCTTCAGTTGCAATTGGACTACACAGAGTCGCAGCTTTAAAAAGAAACTGATGCTTTTTGTCGAGTGCTCTTTGAAACAGAACACAGCCATGGCAGGTGGAATGCTACGCATTCATGTTGCTACATTTTTCTCTACCCTCAAATTTGCCTACTCTCTCTTTACAATCTTACTACAAATGCAAAAGTAGAGTGTAAATTGACATTCGAATCAATAAACAGTACAACCGTATTGGCTGCAATTTATACTTTGTAGTTAATTAATTAAATATTTTAGTTATCTAATATAATATACAATGTACGTAATTACCTGGCAGCTGCCGTTCTATTAAATTTCGATTCAAATTAAAAGCTGTATAGTTTTTTGCCCTCTTATTTGTGTTTAAGTTGGCAATGCTTCGTTGGTAAACAAATGTGGCGTTGCCATTAAAGCAGCCACCGCTCGATCTGGCAACGTCGTTTCGTCCAAAGCAAGAGCTGGCTCAACAAGCGATCTCCCAGCTCAACAGTTCAATTTCAGCTTACGTCATTGACTTACATAATAATATAATTGTAACACTTAAAATTAAATACAAATGGAATAGAATAAATTAAAAATATTCTTTAAATATAATAATATAATGAAAAAAGATATTTATTTTGAACTTTTGAGCAAGCCCCAATTCCAAAAGAGTTGAGAGAAAATATTTTTTAAAAAAATCGCTCGATTTAATAATAAAGCTAGTTTGGCAATCGGCACTGCGCAAAAAATTTATAAATCTATTTTTGGGTAAAGGAATGTGGGCTTTGTAGTTAGTATGACAGCTTCGTGCTGTTTTCGTCACTAGCGCAAACTGTCGTCCAAAGTGGCAGCGCTGCTCGATTTCATGGTCCCATCTTTACTGTTGATGACACTTGTATCTGAACGTATCGATACCTAAAATATCGATGAAAGCCATAATTTTCTAATTAGTTTCCAGTGTTCCCACATTGTAGAATGGGATTTGCCAACACTTCTGCTATTTAAATTAAAACTCGGGTATTCTTGTGGTTTTGCTCAGTATATAAATAACGTGAGAAATTCAGTTGGTCAAGGCATATGCACTTAAAAATATAACACTTTAATTATTTATGCGACACTTAGCCAATTATATATTAATTATATCATATTACACATGAAGCTATATCATATAAAAAGGAATTATTCGAAATGCAGACAACAGTAGAGCTGAGAATGCAAGACAACGACATGGTAATCGACAGCCGGAGTTTTTTTAGAAGTCACTGCGCTCTCTGGAAGATACATGGTCTTTACCTTGACCAGGTGGCCAGGAAGAAAACATATATTGCCTACAATATAGTGTTACATCTGCTAATCACCATTGGCTATCCACTGCATTTGGGCATAACAATTTTTCGCAACGGCAACCTCACAGACGATATTAAAAGCGTTACTTTTATAGCCACTTACGGTGCCTGCTCCCTGAAGTTTGTCATATACGCCTACAACTTCGAGAAGCTTCGAAAAATGAAGGATCTGCTTTTGCTATTGGACTCCCGGGTGAAAAGTCCGTCAGAGATGGATATCTACAACCTGTTGAGAACTCAGATTCGAATAATTCATTGTGTGTTTATAGGCGTGTGTGTTATATGTGCAACATCGGCTGAGTTGGCTTTTATCCTGCAGGATGGCCGTGAACTCATGTATCCCGCCTGGTTTCCATTCGATTGGCGAAGTTCCTCGCGCAATTTTTACTTGGCCAACTTGTATCAGATTTTTGGCTCGTGCTATCAATTAACGCAAAACTATGTGAACGATTGTTTTCCTATCGTTATGTTGTGCGTTATTTCAGCCCACATAAAGATGCTCTACTGTCGCCTCGAGCAAATTGGAGTCGATGAATCAGAGGAGCTTGATTTGGAATTTGAACTGGAGGCTTGCATAAAGGATCACAAACGCTTGCTAGAGTGGGTAGAATTTTATTTGTAATTTTATTTGTACATATTAAATTAATGCTTTTACAGTCTATTTCAGACATTGGAGTCCTTCATGTCGTTGCCTATTCTCATTCAAATTGGTGTCAGCGCCTTGAATTTCTGCGTTAGCATTGCTGGTGCGCTCTTCTTTGTAACTGAGCCTATGTCCCGCACATATTTAGTATTCTACGCAATTGCAATGCCACTACAGATTTTTCCCACCTGCTACTACGGAACGGACATCGAAATTTGGTTTGGGCAACTCCCCTATGCGGCATTTAGATGCAACTGGATAAAACAGAGTCGTAGCTTCAAGAAGAAACTGATGTTGTTTGTGGAATGTTCTCTGAAACAGAAAACTGCCATGGCAGGTGGAATGTTACGCATTCATGTGGATACCTTTTTTTCAACTCTCAAATTTGCCTACTCCCTATTTACAATCATACTTCGAATGCGAAAGTGAATATCAAATAACATAATTATAACAAACTAATTAGTGCATCTATGATAATGCAAAGATAATAATGTATTCAATATTTAACCTTTAGCTGTTCCTAATACCCGACTAAAATACATGCTTATTATAGACTAAATAATGTGGTGCATTTCAGTTGCTAAACTTTGCACAATGGCACAGCGGAAACCAATTAGTGTCCTGCAGCTAAACATACACAAAATTACTGCAGATTGGCTTCCGGTGCGTCGAGAGAAAGCAGAAACAAAGAAAGCGAGAGCAATATATATGCTCTCTGTGATAATTGATTTGAAAGTTGCTTTTATGCTCTGTAATACGTATACGCCACGTGTGCAGGAGATTGGGCTAATTGAGTCGGATATGCAAATTTTCGTTAGGGATCTGATGTAAAATTCGTTGTAGGCGCGTGTAGCTGTTGCTATGCCTTCTTTTTTTTGGCTTGGCGGTCGTTTATTTATTTGCACAACGATAAAACATTAAAAGGCTTTCTGAGCCTTAGCCTGGCCTTAATGCGCTTAAGTCGGCACTAAGTCATGTTGAATCTGCAAAGCCAACATTGTAAAAGGCGGCCCAGAGACGCGTGTCTAAAGTAAAATGGCAAACCCAGCAGCTGCAAAAAGGGCCAGCTCCCAATCTACCAATTTATAGCCAATGGTCAATACAAGCAAGGGGATGGGGCAGCTTAAGGACGTGGGACGGAAGGAATATTTGCAGCATGTCGATTTGATAATGTTGAACGGCAGCCGGCACTAAGTTGATTTGAATTTATAACAACAAACATTTAGACAACTCTCACATGGAGTAAAAAATAGATTCAGAAATGTGTAGACGAATGCAAAGCACGTAGCATAGATTCACTGCCTTCGGCTTAAGGCAACTGCTCTTAAATCGCTCACAAAATATGAGAGCTCTTTCAATTTTTAATCAAGCGAAACCACAAGAAAACTGCTTTTGCAGGACGCACAAATTAGCAATGAAACTACTTTTCTGCTTAAGCCAAGACAAGCAGGACAACGAGGACACTCGTCCAGTCGAAACTGAACATTAAGCAGACTCAGCTGTTTCCAGGCACTCGGAAATTGTATTTTGCCACTTGTATCATTTATTTGAGCTTGCAACACTCTGTCGCCACTTAGTCGAGACTAACATGATGATCATCATCATCATCATCATCATCATTGGCATCTTTATCTGTCGCTCTTCAACTGTATAAGTCATGCAACTGTTTCTCGCAAAAAGTCCAGCAAGTCACTTTATTTAGTTTGCAAAACTTACTCAGTTCAAGTGGCCCATTCCAGCTGCTACGTGCAACATCTCATCCTGCCCCCTCTGGTAATTTCTCAACCTATTTGAAGTTTCTGTTGCTCGTCTGCAATTTGCTGTTAAGAAAAATGTTAATACACTTGCTGCAAGTGGCGGTTGTTTCTGTTTCTGTTGCCAGCGTTTCTCCTGTTGCTGTGGCAGCCACAAGTGGCCACTCACCTGATGGGGCTTAACTTGGACATGAATTTGTCTACCAAAGCAAAACACATGAGTCGCAATAAATAAATTCAAAGCAAATGAGCCTGTGGCCAGAATTAAGGAATTCATTAAGTTTACTTTAAATGAAATTAGTAAGCAATGTTGTAAGACGAGCGTTTTCTGGGCAAGCAAATAGTTTACAACTTTTTGGCATGGAATTAATAGTTTCCTTATGACACAAGAAACGGCAACCCAAAAAACTTTTTTGGCGCACATTTTCAAATTTCAAGCAAATCGAAAAATACGCAACTATGCATTTACCCGGAAAAGTTTTGTCAACGGCTTAACTTGGGGAATGACAAGACCTTCCATCTACATCTATGCTTCTTCTTCCACATGATGATGCCGCCTTTGATGACCTTGGGGATGGCCATTGGCGTCGACGGCGACGTCGCACACTGGGGCAGGCGGCCGATATGCGTGGCAAAAATCATTTTTTTGACAAAAGCGTTCGTAAAAAGTAATAAAGGCATTCGATAGAGAAATCTCCAGAGATTACAAATCCAAAAGATTTTTGAAATCAGGTAAAAATTGTGGGCGTGGCAGCCTCTCAAAGTTGACCCTTATTTCAGTGCGCGCACAAATGTGGATTTTTTCCTAAAAATGCAAACTTTAAAACGGTTTTTTTGTCAAGTTACATGACCGATCTTTATGTTTTTGGTTTCATCTGAAAAGTACATTCATTTTTAATTAAATGCCGTAGAATTTTGTTTCTTCACTGGTTGGCTTTTTATCCCAGCAATGTTTAAAAAAAGCACTAAAATAAGGCTATTTTTTGACTTTGATGGAATAGAAAAAAAATTGGACTCCGAAGGACTCGATCCCACTACCACAGGAGTCTTCGTTAATCAATTCTCTAACGAAATAACCCCGGTCTTTCATGCGTCCAGCTGCGTCTGGGAGAGTTATAGGACGAAAACTGATGCAACCTCGCAAAAAAATGGTGATAGAAGAGGAAGAGCGCAGTACAATTACATACGTTTTCGACATGTCAGGCATCGTACAAAAATTATAAAAAAAAAAAAAATTTTTTTTTTTTTATTAGCGTAACTCAACTATTTAAAATACCAATTATTGTTGCTTAAAGTATGAAAAAAGTTTAAAATGTATGTTTTGGGCAGCAAAAATAAATTTTTTTTTTTATAATTTTACATGTAAAATATGCACTGAAAATATTTTTCAACTTTGACCGAAAACCCTGAATTAACCAGTGGGCACATTAAGCTGACCAAGCACTAATTTTAAAGCTTAAGAAGTTTTCTATCAAATGCTTTTTAAATTTTGAAAATATCTTCACCGGTTCAAAAGATATGATTTTTGCAACGCAAAATGAGGATCTGCCCCACTGTGCGTCGGCGCAGAGCAATGTACTCAAGTAAATTACAAGATTTCATAGTCTGAAAATATTTAACCGCAGTTACGTATGCTTTGGGCATGGAGAAAGAAGTACGAAGAGACTTGGGCCGACAGAACGAACCCATATAAAGCCAGAAATTTTACAACCGGCATAAGAAAGTCACTTAACGTAGCCGTTGGCGACGGCAATGGCACATTATGTGGCTACGACTCAATGTGGCGAGTGAAAGTTAATTTCTGAGAAAATGTAAGACAGAGGCAGAAGTACATACAAGATAGGAGCATATATGAGGAGATAGGGAGAAGGGAGGCGGCAACAGTGATAACATTTTCCTAAACTATGCCATTAACATGTAAAACTTTTGAGGTACTTGTAACCGCCTGCCTGGTTATTCGGCTTGTCTCAGACTGAGACTGAGTCTCAGTCAGTTTACATCCTAGAGAGCCTGGCAATGTATGGTCTTGGGGCACGTAAATACTTGCCAGAAACTTGAGCGAATTAACAACAAAAGTTCGTCCTGCTGCTGCTGTGACGGAAAACTTCGTCTAAAATAACAGAAAACTGCTGCTGGCAAAGTGACAATAACAGCAGGCACAGCGAAAAGGCTTGACAACCAATGCCAGTGCCAAATGTCAAACAATTTGTGGTGCCCTTAACGCCTTAACCCCCCTCGGCAACTGACATCATTTACTTACAACGAGGTAGCATCTATTTAAAGCAACTCGTCTCGTCTCCCCAGCCAAGCTGGCCAAAGTATTAATAGTTGAAAACTTAAGGAATTCTCAACGAGTTATATTTATGTTACAACTACAATTCTGGGGCGTTGGCCATAAAAAAGCGAAAACACCATCCGCATAATGGCCGCTAAAGAGCACTCTAAATATAGTCAAACGACCAGTTACGAGTATAACTCATTATGGCTAATGAGTGTTATTTGTGCCTGGCGCATAACAAACTCAATTTTGCATGAGACTCAACTCAACACGACACGACTCGACTTCGTTTTTAGCTTTAGCTTCAGCGTCAAAAGGTCGAAATTAGTTTGGCTTGACGGCACAGACAACTTCTCTCTCTCTCTCTCTCTTCCCATTCCTTTTTACACACACACATACACAGAGATACTTGTGGCAAATGAATGTCAACTTTGGGCTTTGGCAGAGGATTACGATTACGGCAGCTTCAAACGTGGGCGGGGCAAAAAGGCAAACATAATTACGCCCACACTTAAGAGCTTTTATCTGAGCTTGTTTTTGTGAAAAACTTTGCAAACAGATTTACACAATGTTCAGTTAAACGATTGCAATAAATTTCGTCTGCTTAAATGTGGTGATTACGAGCCCAAGTGCAGTTTCCCTTGATCACATGTAAAAAATTATAATAAAAAATAATAAAAACAGAAATAAAAAAAAAGAAATACAAAGTGAAGCCAGACAAAGTCAGAAACAATAAACGTGGCCCAAGGCATATGCAAATGTCAATAACAAATACGCACATCACATTCAAAATAAATACAGGAGGACTCTTTGCCCTGTATCACAATATTACGTATACGCTGCGTTGCCGTTGTGGTTGACGCTGGCGCTGTCGCTGCCATATGGGGCAATTATTACACGTACCACGGGGCAATGAATGAATCAAACCGCCTGACTGACTGCCTGAATGCCTGAATGAATGAGTGAATGGTTAAGTGGGCGAACGACCGCGTAGGCGGGTGGGCGTGGCCCATTTACATGCACGCCTTCAATGAAATTGGTGGATTTGCGTAAGGCAAGCGATACAATTGAAATTTCAAATACTATATACGTTCAGTCGATGACAGCCGTTTATGTTGATGACGAAGATTCACCCGTTGCATGGGCGTAACTGTGGCTTACACGGATTGAGCTTATTGTCAGCCTGCTGGCACAACGCATATCGACCCACGAATCACACACACACACACGCACACACCAAGACCGCACGGAGACCAACACATGGGTTCCACCCATGAAATTGATAACGTGTGATTTAATGTGTTTTTAACGCGTTTTAATGTGATTTTCAGTTAAATGAGGCGTGAACTTTAGAGGGTTCCTCGCCTAGTCATAGACCCGCCCATTGATTTGTTGGCCCATCAACAACACTTGATGTGTCGAACCGTTCATCCGGTGTAAAATCGTCGTTTGCTTTCATTTTCAAAACCAAATATGCGACAGCCTGAAAGTATGCAACACTTTTTCGCCTACTACTAAAGTAAAAACTGACAGTTGAAAATGTAGCAAATTGAGAATATAAAATGCAAAATACGTAGCATAAGTGGAATATTCACATTTGAGGGAAATGAGTAGCAACCGTAATAAATAGTTATAAATCACAGACAATAAATTCTGATCACTATTTTCATTTTCATTTTTGGTTTCCTGCTTCATCAAGTTTTCACACACCATCGGCTTAAAGTGCGACAATTGCCGGGAATTCTACGTATGTTTGGATTGCATCAGTTGCTCATTCTCTGTCAGAAATATGGCCAATCAATGCCAACAAAGCATGCTTCATAAATCACTATATTTGTACATATATATATTTAGATCAATTTGCATTTATACATTTTCACAGCAGACGTTTGAAGGGGATTTGGTCTCTCTGCACGATTGAATGCATCAAAAAAGGTATATTCTCATATGAACCGTAAGGTATTATTGGTTTTATATTGTGCATTTATTTAAATCATCGCAACGGGCTGCCATTGAAAAGACTGCAGTTTTCATTTTGGACTGTGAAGCGCTCTCGAAATAATAAAAATCACGCTCAATTAAAATTATTTATACAAATCAATTTTTATAGAAATATAAGACTTATGATTTGAAATTGAATTTTCATAATTGGAATTTTCTCATATGAATAGCGTGAATAAAAATGGCTTTTATTTTAAAAATGCACTATAAACATTTCAATAAATCTCAATCCTAAAATAGTAACCTTGACACTGATGCCTCTATGATTACACTATGTACTTTTATGTGGCACAACTACTCGGAAATTACTTGCCCCAAAAGCTAGATAAGCATTTGCCAAAAATGACACTAAATTACTTGAATGTCAGCAGGCGGGTAATTTAAAAGCAATTTTGTGATCATCAAATGTCACCAGCAGATGAGCTCATAAGCCAAGCAAAGACTCTAAATACACACACTGTACACACACAAACACCTTTTAAAATTTAATAACGCTAAATAATAAAACAAAGATTTAACAAAAAAAAACATAGTTCTAATTCATATTAAACATAAGAGTTGCTTAATTAATATTAATAGTATTGCATGTTTGCGAAAGGGAGAAGAAAAAGTCAATATTAAAATGCAAAGAAAAAAGATGCTAATTATAAAAGAATTTAGTTTTAAAATATTAAGTGTTATATAGTTTTTCACATTTACTCTTTAATTTAATTTCGCAAATTTTTAAAAATGTGAAGTTGTCTATAGCATATTTCTAGTCTTTTTTCAATACCCACTTGACGTCGATCAGTCTGAAGCACTGCAAATCATATGTTTGGCCAGATTCGAGCACTAATTGCATATTACATGTCCGTTGTTTGGCTTTGGCTGCTGGAAATGCATTACCAATGCCATTGCGAGAATCGTTACCAATTGCACAGATGATGACAGAGAAAAGACCAAACCACAGATATACGTAGTCAAAGTCAAATACACGACAGTGTTGTTGTTGCTATTGTTGTTATTGTTGGCTGTTGATTGTGTTAAGGTCATTGGCGGAAATTATAAAAAATTGCGTGCCGCATAAAAAAAAAACTGAAAATAATATTTGTACCCATATTTATTTATTTATTTATGCGCGACTAAAAGCAGTCGGCAAGAAACAAAAAAATCTTATATAAGAATTAAATTAAAGATTAAAAAATAAAGATAAAATTATATATATAAATATAAACTGTAAAAAAAAGATATGAGGTGTGCAGACGAGAGATTACTGTGTTGACTCGTTGTAGTGATGACAGTAGTGATCTTATCAGCCAAATGCTTCTTCTTCTTCGATAACAGCTAGTCGAGACGCTTGGCAACATTTCCGCTTGGCCAAATTGAACTGTTTTGTGGACTGTGGTCACATCAACGAGATTGAGCGCTTATCGTAAGCGAAAGACAAAGGCCAAGATGAAGACGACGACGAAGACGTAGACACTCAGTTGTAATGCCAAGTTGATTGTGGTTAACACACAAGTGACCATAATTCAGTTGGCAGTGGTTACACGTGTGCAAGTTGCTGAAAGCCTTAGTAGCACCTCCACATCCACACAATCTGCGTCATTCCCCATTCACCACATTCATTCTCATTCGCATTCATTTGTGTTTGCAATTTAATGCCTGGAAATCATTCGTTTATTCAAACATTTCCGGCTAGGGTCGAAGAGTCCTGGACTCGTCCTTTTGCCCAAATAGTATCACGTACGCCTTCAAACAATTATTGTCCTTGCCTGGTGACACATAGAGAATAAGAGCGTGCGAAAAGGAAGAAAATTTACTATGCAGGATGCTGTGAATTAAAATCAAATTTGATTTAAGGCAACAGCCGAAACGTTTTTCTATTTCGTTAACATACTTATGCTAGAAGTGGAGTAGGCTTTAATCAGTTGGCCAACATCTTGATAGTTTCGCTCTAAATCGCATTTGGTTCATCTATTTTAATGGGCACACAATTAAAATGAATCGCCGCGTAAATGACCCAATAAATTCATAGGTCTTTGGTAATAAATAACAACAAGTTTTGGGATATATTCGCCAGTTCAGCGGAGTTTCTAGACCAGTGAACAGTTCAATATATATTAGAGTTAAGCTATAGGCCAATAAGCGCAATCATCAGCGTATTTAGTGTGGCTAAATACAGTGGCAAATAAATCAAGCGTAAACCAATTGCAAACAGGTAAAGTATAAATATTTATTTATTTACAGTTTACAGTTTACAGCGTCACACGCGGCGTATGTGTGATGCAGCTCCGATGACTCAGTCGAGCAGTCAAATACTTGTATTTTTGTAAAACTCGTTCGTTTTCGTTATAAAGCTTCTGTGAAACCCAAACAAAATGCTATTATCGTTGCAGTGTCAAAATTCGCGCATGACCAGTGAAAGTTGTTAATTATTTATCTAACACTCGCCTGCAGTTTTCATCAAAATGTTGCAATCTCAAAGTTGGCACAAACTCCAAATCGAATAGATTGCCTCATATGCGGAAAAGAAAGTCTGAAACGACAACAACTACTTGTATTTTGCCAGTCAATGGTCGCACAAGAAATTAATCGATCAGCCAATACTGTCAGCACTATTACTTAAGATGAGAGGGTAGTTTCAGAAATTTCTTAATATTAACTGTGGATTTTGAAGGCATGAAACTATTGTCAGGGAATTATACTTAATAAGACAGACTTCTTTGAGTTGTTTCTATTCAGTTTGTGTTTCCGAAAACTTTTGAGACAGCCCTCGTTAAGCAACTAACCAACGTCAGCTAATCAGCATGTCAGTCAGTCAGTCATGCGTGACTTTTTCTGTTGCTATTGCTATTGCTATTGCCATTGCTTATTCAAACTGTGAAACACTTGATGTCGAATACACAGTGCGAAATGGTTACGAAAACGCAACAGCAGCGCACGCGTACAGCACAAATATTCAGTAAGTAAGTAAGTAAGTATCTCATGGATACTTCAGACTTCAAACAGCTGAGATACGTGCGCGCAGTCGTCCCATTCCGCCTGTTACCCCTTCTCCTTCTCCTCCTCCTCCGCTTTTGTCCACTGCAAACACGTTAAGCGGCGCCGAAACCTAAACGCAAAACCCAAAACGAATCCGAATGTGAATCCGAAACCGAATCCGAAACTGAAACCGAAATCGAAAACCCGCCAAGCGACCAGCAAAGCAAAACTGACGCCTCGAGAGAAGCGTCGGTTTGCCGGCTTCACGCGATGTATCTCTATGTTAGTCTGGGCCAGACTTATTTGAGTATCGGTAAGAGACTCTTGAGTATTCAGTTGCGAATTTCATACAATACGAAACGGTCGCTTGTGGGTTTTCAGTGTGTGCAATAGAATTCATATATCGTTTGATATTAAGCTGATCACTTGATAAACCTTATTTCAAGACGGCGAGCGAGCGGTTAAGTGTCGTCTGAGAAGTTTCGCATTAAAGCGGAAATTAGTCAAGTCAATAAAGTGAAGTTTTTTTGTGGTAACTCTAACAAAAGCAACGGCAACAACAACAACAACAACATCAGCAACAAAAGCAGCAACAGTCAACAGAACATCGAGTGAAAAGAAAGAGAGAAGAATACGTGTTTGTGTTCAGAAATACTTTAAA
The DNA here is from genome assembly GCA_035045575.1 of Drosophila falleni. NCBI lineage: Eukaryota > Metazoa > Arthropoda > Insecta > Diptera > Drosophilidae > Drosophila > Drosophila falleni. The sequence goes on along the minus strand of JAWNOV010000089.1, from coordinate 4,651,801 downwards.
CAAAATAAGAGCAAACATGATCGAGAGACGCAGTCAACTGGATAAGGTATGCAAACACCGCATTAAGAGATACATACAATTCAATTTTATTTTAAGTTAGTAACAGATACAAAGGTACAGATACAAAGGTACAGATACAAATCTAGTTAAAGCAAGAGAACTATCAACTTTACAACTTACAAGTTATTAAACTTTATTTATGTTTATTGAAGTGCTGACTACACTCTTAAAAAAATTAATATTATTTTTTGATATAAACGTACATAAATTGTATATTTTAGATTGGCTATATTAGCCATATTCTAAAAAATCCGAATTATTTACAAGATCTTTAACCTTTTTTTGGACATAAATTGTAAAATTTATTCACATTTATTCCAATATAAAATTAAGATTAGCATCAATTAGCAAAAAAATTATTAATTAATTTTTGATTGCTTATTCAATTCATTTAAGATACAAATGTATATATTGCATTTATTAATTTAAACCTGAATTTTTCGAATTCCTTTAAGATGTATTTATACAAAATTTCTTCACTCTATGACAACTTCTTTTATAGACAAATGTACATAATTAATTGTATAGGGCTATTTATATTTTGCACTATTCAGAATTCAAAGAATTCCTTTAAATATCGTCTTCAACATATTGTTTAACTGATAAGCCGGTTTCCTGAAAAGTAGTGAGATCATAAGACAAGAAGAGAAGAATTATGTTTCATTGTGTATTTGACTAATTTGTGTATCTAAATCCTCATTTGTATCTTGTGATTCAGTATCAAATTCGCATTTCAATCTCTCCCCTCTTCGTTTTTCTGTGAGTCATTAAAAATACAAAATAACAACAGATGATAATTCAGCTAAGTTACGATAACTTTTGCTTTTCGCATAATCTTACTTGGAAGTGTTTGAAGAATGCTTTGAAATTCTAATTAATGACGTGCGTATTCAGTTACGTAATTCATGTGAGAAAAGAGACGAAAGTCAGCCAAAAGCTGTCCCAATATGAATTATTTATAAATCTGCGATTCATTTGTAATTAATTTAAGCTCGCTGACAGACACAAAGTATCTGGAGGGGCTATAAATACCAGTAAGATGTTTGATAACATTAAGATTCCATACAGAAGCTGACGAGAATTCTTTTTGGCGAATTGATCGACATATATATAAAGATATTTATATTTATATTATTTTGTATAATACATATTTCGTGTAATGATCAGCAGACGTCAGACAACTGACGTCATTGCAGTTTGCAAAATTTCGAATGTGAAATGCGGTAACAGTTGGCGTGGGTTGACTATTGGATAAACAGACCAATTTTGGATATGAAGTGTGCTTCATGTCACGTAAGACCACTTTCGATTTGGTAGAAGCTCAACTCAACTGGGTAACAGTTATGACAAAGCAAGCCAAGTTACCAATAGACAGTTAGAAATTAGCATAAGAGCCTGTTGTCTCTCTGTCTGTCTTTTAGACTGGGAATGGGAATGCACGTGCCCCAAGCAGTTCCCATTCAGCTTGTTAGCACGAGCACTCCACAAACTGATTGTTTGTCCAGTTGAAGCATTATAAATGAGCAACAGGGTACAATTAAGCTAATAGGAAGTAATTAGAGTCTTACTGGTCCAGCGGATGAATATGCAAACTCAACTGAAACAGTCGGCCAATTAGAAGAAACAGCATTTGATTATTACTCAAAGTAAGCTTGAAATGTAACTAGAAAATCTCGAAAGTGATGCATAGTGCTTCACTATGCTTCACATTGCTTTAACTATGGTCTAGCATAATCCGAATCCAGATAAAGTTCATTAACACAGCGCAAAGCAATTAAAAACAAGTCTCTGGCAAGAGATGATTGACAGAAAAGTTGAATTCCACCATAAACTGGCCAAGAAACGACTTTGATGGGATCTGAAGTGGTTTTTATGAGAGCACAGAAGAACATCGCATTGCTTTACATTAGCTTTTGATTAATTGTTCATCAACTACTTGTTTTTAATCTGCTGTGAAACAAGTTGCCAAACAACTTATGATCAAATACTGTAAACACACTTCGCAAACTTATTCTATAATATTCTGAATTTGTTCCAAAGTTTTAATAAGATATGCTTGATATGTAGTTAAAGTTTAACTAACTTGAAAATGTTATAAGCATTTGCGATTTTCTCAGATAGAGAAATAAAAATGTTTTACAAGTATTGAAGGGTACTTCAGATACAGGTTATGAAAACACTGCTGATTTTCAGCATAAAAAATAAAAATAGTTTCTGGAAAAGCTTTTTAGTTTGTTTTTCGATAGCTACATTTTTTATACTCAATATTGGTTCAGTAGCTAAGTTGATTTGTGAGAAATAAATAGATTCTGCATTTTTAATAAGTTATTTTACGAATTTAAAATCTTTTTAAATCATGCAATAAAAATAATAAGATTACAGCTTTAGGGAGTGTTCAAATATAAATAAGAGAGAGTAAAAGTCTATTATATATGTCAAATTCCAATTGCTGAATATTTCTGTGCACAAGCTGTTAATTAAATTAATATAGTTTCTTAAAATCCGTTAAAAACAAATTTATGAGCTTTCAATGAGCAAAGGCTATTGTCGAAAAATTCAATTAATATTACAGATATGTTCATATTAAAAAAGCATACATTTAATTGATTTTTAATAATAGCTGGACGAATTTTCACTGCACGTGTCGCATATTTAACATTAAATAAATTACTTTATTTTTATTTTTTTTTCGCCTTTTGCCCGCAACTATGCAACTATTATGTTCTTGTTGTTGTTGTTGCTTCGTTTAAATATGCACATTAATAACGCTCTGTTCGAGATACAAATGGAATAAAATACCTACAATCTGTTGTTATAATGGTGTGTGTGAGTATGTGTAAGTAATTTAATTATTGCAAATTAATTACATTGATTATTTCGGTATTAAGTGGCTGCCAGCTTTATGCACACTCGTATCACAATCTATCGATGCGAAACTCTGTGCGTGTGTGTTTGTTTGTTTGTTTGTGTGTGTTTTCCATTGATTGCCATTAATTAACTGCTTGATTAACGATAGATACATCGACCCGTATTCTACTATTAAACTCAGCTTAGTGTAATTGCAGTTTCACTTTTTATTTAGCTGGCTATACGAGTACTCTACTTCTAAACATCTAATTGAGACTTTGAGAGCAACTAGTTAGTTAGCTGGTTAAAGTTAATTATATGTAGTGATGTAGGGTATTTGGTAGTGATTCCCAATGGGGAACTTTTTGTGATTCTTGGAACAATTTCCGACACTCAGTTCACGAAAAAAATAAGCAAATAAGCTAATCGAATTGTCAAAAGTAAAACGTAAAGTAATGACTTTGTGTGAATTAGTAACAACAAAAAAAAATCGCTAAACAAATTATAAAAGTTATTCGGATTAGAAAAAAAGACTTAAAAGTTTAAAAAGCCTTAACTCAGTTGAACAGGCAACAGAATGTCAATAATGAGCGATAATAGAACTCGTTATGTTCTACTGCTCACACACACAAACACACACACACACACACACACACACTCACACACACATACTCACACACTTGTAGAAACACGTATACCGATACATAAGTACATAATCATTTATCTTTAAACAATTGCGCCGTGTTTCTTGCACGTGTTCGGGTTCAGGTTCAAGGCTTTTGAGCCGTGACTGTCAGCATAGGGGCTGCTGCGGGGGGTACAACAGCGTCCAAAGGGGTTAGGGGGCGGAAGGGCGGCAGCTTCCACCATCTGGGCGTTACAGTTCAGTTTGTGCTTTCCGCAAAAAGTTCACGTTCTGTGGCCGCTGAAAATAAAATATTCAGAAAAAAAAATATTTAGCTAAATAAAAAATCAAGTCAAAAGAAAATTACACCAAAGAGACGACAACAAAAAGACCCCAAAGAGAGAGAGAGAGAGAGAGAGAGAGAGAGAGAGAGAGAGAGAGAGAGAAATTAAATAAAAGCAAAACAGGTAATAAAATATAAAGCTGACCGTGAGCAATGTCAGGGGCTCATGGCGCTTAGACGCCACTTGTGTTTGTCAGTGTTGTGCGCTTGTGTGTGTGTGTGTGTGTGTGCTGTAAGTGTGACCAGCCGAAAGGTGTAAAGCCGTTGAACGCGACTGCTGTTGTTATAGTTGTTGTTGTTGTTATAGTTGTTGCTAGTTTTAAGCAATTCAAATTTATGCATTGTCAGTAGACAGCAGGCAGACAGAGATGGCAATAGCAACGACAGTAACAACAGCAACTAGAGTCCAAATAACAACAACAACAATAGCCAAAAACAGCCGGTTCAGCTAAATTGAATTTTACGCTTTATGCCGCTTTGTTATTTGGTTTCTAGTTCAAGTTTAGGGTCAATAACTGTCGATTGCATTTTAACTAAGTTGATCAGACAGCTGCTGTTGCTGTTGCTGTTGCTGACTTTGTTGCTGTTGCTACTGTTGATTTACAATTTGTAAAATTGGCAAACAGTTTACGAAAATATAAAATCAAAGAGCGATAAGAACGTTTTAAAGCCAAAGTCGAAACTTAGCTACACTTTATTGTTAGTAACTAATACTAACCTGATAGATTATTATTATTTATAACAATATATAAATGTCATAATTTAAATATATGATTAATAAATTTTAAAATTATTTCCTAATAAAAAAATATTAGTGACATACAACATTTAGTTATGTAAATATATAATGAGTAAATGACGTGCTTTTATTAACATGAGCTTGTTATGTTAATAACATATTCTGTGTTTACTTACAAAACGGTTGCAAAATGATTAAATTATGCTAATATACAGTCATTAATCTGTGGGTTTTTACTAAAATGATTTTTTAATGAATGGCAAGTGAATATTAAGTTAAGTTTAGTTTAAAAATAACTACGAGTTAACAGTTTAGTGATAAGCTTTTTTAATTCCTAACATTTTTATGTTAACATTATATAGATTAACAGAATTAACAATTACAGAAAATGCAGATTTAGGTAATGCATATTACAAATAACCGAAACTAAAACTTACATAGACTGCAAACTGAAGAGTAAAGTTTTCATGCCGATCATTAAACAATATGCTTTTTTAATTCCTAACATTTTTATATTAACAGAATTTAAAATTGCATTGACTGCAAACTGAATCGTAAAGTTTTCATGCAGAACATTAAACGATTTGTTGTATAGCTAAATAATAAGCTTTTTTAATTCCTAACATTTTTATATTAACAGAATTTTCAATTGCATTGACTGCAAACTGAATAGTAAAGTTTTCATGCCGAACATTAAACGATTTGTTGTGTATCTAAAGCCGCTCAAGAGACAAACAGCTGTAAACAGAAATCCAAGTGTCTGTCCATCAATTCGACAGTCTGTTTATCTTTATCAGCTTCTCTGTGTGTTTGTATGTATATTGATTGAGCTTTTGTGTTATGTTTATCTTTGCATATAAAAATAATAAAAAAAAAGGGCGCGCTAAGTGAATCACGAGTAAAGCAAATGATACGCAACAACAATTCACAACGAACAGCAAGTTCAATGCGATTGTGATTTACGAGTATCTTTATTGCAGGTTCAATGCATCATCTATCTGTTTATCTGGGATAATGCTAATGGAAGGTTAAAGGTGCAAGAGCTCTATGTCTTTTAATGTGTGTGTTTAACTTGTTACGTAAGTAAGTGCAGCTCACAGACTTAAGGTAGATCAGTTCAAGGCGGGTAAAGGGCTGAGATACTGTATTGTTTTTTAATTGCTTCTGCTGCGCACTGCAAGTTCAATGAAACCTATAAATATTCTTAGTTATACGAGTATAATGATCTCAATTAAATTAATTAAGAATTTTATTAAAATGTTTTATGATTTTAATACTGGAACACAACAGAAATAATCTGATAAAATCTAAGCGGCAAATCAAAATACACTGGTAATAATTTCATAACAAATATTATCTGATTTTGTAATTAATATATTTACATATTCATAATTCAGAAATACAAATAAAACCAACAGAACTTACTACTAAAAAAAATGTATTTTACAATATTTAATTAATCGCTTTCCATTCAAAATTTTTGGCTAAATATTATTTCGTTTCCTTAATTTTCCTAATTGCTGGAGAAGCTTAAAATTCAGTGACTTACTGACGTTGTTGTTGGCCCTTGTTTTGCATATTGATTTAAATTTAGGTGGGCAACCTTTTCGCTCGGTTTGCGTTTTATTTTAGCCACAAACTGAGCCGCAGCCTTTTTTGGGTCTGCTTCGATAATCGCATCATATAATTAAATATGCAGCTACGCTCGAGTTCAAGGTAGTTCCGGTTTGATGACGGGCAACGTAAAATTCCCCGCTGCAAAACACACGATTACATGTTCATATATATTCGGACGTCATTTTATATGTGTGTGTAACATGATATCTCGACCTCATCTACGCTTAATGATTGAGTGGAGCACGCGTAGAACGCGACTATCTGATATGGATATGGATATGTATGTGGACATTGACTTGGCAATGTTGCCACCAAAACTCGGTCAGTCGCAGTCGCAGTCTCTCTTCCCATCTCTGTCCTCATCTCTATATCTATCTCTGTCTCTTTGAGCTTGAAGTGGCGCCTTAAGGTGAGCAACTGATCTGTAAACGGGCGGGTTCACTGAACTTTATTCATTTGTAGATCATTTTACACTGCCGCTGCTGGCACTGAAATCGAGACCGATGCTCTATTAATTACCGATACATATACACAATATGAGCACATATACTATATTGGGCTATAAAATATAAAATTGTGGTTCTGACTACATAAAATCGATGCCAGTAAGTGTGTCAGCCAGTCGACGCCAATTGCGCTGAAAGTAGCCAATCCACTTTTTGTTTTGTTTTGTTTTTGTTTTGTTATTTTTTCTTTCAATATTCCCCGCCCACTTCTACCTGGGCAAGATCGCTAAACCAGTTTTCTTTGACGCTGTGAAAGTGGCTCAAAGAAATTCTCTGCCATGCCGCAAAACTTATGTACTGCAAACTGCAAACAGTGAGACACAACTAAATATATGTACACGTACAGTATTTACAGTGACTGCAGCGTCGACGTCAGAGTCATGTAATGCAAACAAGATTGAAGCGTGTGCAAGATCAGCTGTAGCTGTCTCTGGCCCCGTTTTCCCTCTCGCTCTCCCTCTTCCTCTCAGTCTCCGTTCGATCTGCTGCAGCTTTAGAACTGTGCTACGTGCTGAATATAAGCAGCGCATGCGCTGCCCGTTGTCAGTTGCTGCGCAGACGCCTTCATGTGCACTTCACGTTCACGTTCACAATAGACGACGTGCGCGTTATCGTTATCGCTGTCGGTATCGTTAGTGTTATCGTTAGTGTTATCGTTAGTTTAGCATATTCGCTGTCGCAATCGCTATCGTTAGTGTTATCGTTAGTTTAGCATATTCAGCTCTCAATTTGTTATCGCTTTTGATTCTCAGCTCAGCTGAGTCTTTGACAAAATGGCAGCTCGCAGTGTCTACATCACAAACGAGGTGAGTTCCTGCTTTGCCAAAAAAAAAACTACAACAACTACAGAGAGACTGAAGGTGCTCAGAACCACTTTGGGATGCATAAAGAGACACTCGACAGTTACTGCTAATTAGTGCTGCCTCATTAAAAGCGGACGGACACAAAGGCAACTATTTAACAAACTCTTGAGCAGCACTCAACAGGCAGTTACGACTGAAAAACTTGGTCAGAATCAGCACAATAATGATTTATTGTGGGCCATGTGAAGAATGTCGTAACTGAAGAGTCCAACAATCTTCGCAATATGAATAATTAATAAACAAGCTGATAAACAAATACAAACAACAGCTGTGTGAAACTGTAGATTGGCCAAAATGAATTCTTAAAGTTACCAAACTCGTTTCAACACTTTTGCTTTTGCTTTTGTAAACTTTTACTTGGCAGCCGGTAGCCAGCAGCAAAATGTTAACTTTACTTTTATAATTAGAATAAATTAGTATTAATTTTTCAGCAGTGAAAGATAAACACAGCTAAAGGGCCTCCAGGCAGCGCCAACGCATTTCGATAGGAAAACAAATCAATAGTAGAAATAGAAATGGAAATGGAAATAGAAAGCTACAAAAAATAACGTGAGACGAACAAATTTTCCCAGAAAATGTGGTTGAGACTAGTGAAGTGTTTGTTTGGCCTGCAGCCGGAAATATGAATTGCTAATTTCAATGGCCCCAAATAATTAAAGCAATTATTGCTGAATCTGTTGAAATGTTATTATAAGGTATTAAATTGGAATACAAAAGCAATAAGCCCTTATTGATATCCTTAAGCTAAGTTGGATGCTGATTTTCTATGGAACGAGCTCTTGCTGAGAAATGCAGAAGTATTTCAGTTTTAAATCGAATTATGCTCAAAATATTATAACAAATTAAAGCTAAGAAGCAGCTAGAAATTGAGCTTATTTGTTAAAAATTCACACCGGCTATGTTACCTTAATTATTATATACTTAAAGACTTCTTTGATTAATATAGATTATAAATTTAAAAGTAATTGCACTTGGGTTAGGTTTAATCTTTTAAATTCGATTTTACAATCATTTAAGATCTATTACTTACACAAAATGCTAAGCATATCAGATAACAATCAAAGCTTCTGGAAGATCTCATCTGGCTAACACAATTTGCAAAATATTATTAGTAAATGTGATAAAGTGATTCCCTTAATTGCTTTCCATTTATGGCTGTAATAGTAAGATGATACTTTTAGCAAGTATCAGGCAACTGATTGGTAGTAAATCCTGTCCTGGCCATTGCCACACGTACAGTACGACAACAAGTACTCTCTCCCCCCCTCCCCCTTTCACTCCTCTAGTTTAGACCGCGTATTCGCTGTGCAAGCAGAGTAATTAACGTTTATTGACATTGAACAAACAAACGAGGCAAACAAAGCTGCGTAGGCGACCACTTCAAGATGATGGAAATTTTGCCGCCACATTTTCGTGAATTTAAATTTATTCTGTTGGGTTAACGATTTCGATATCATCCACCCGCACAGAAGTACTTATATACTTAAACGTATGTGTGTGTGTGCGTGTGTGTGTGTGTATATGTGTGTGTGTGGCACACTGTTGCATGTCCTGGCATACGAGAGAGACAATAGCCACCCACTTTGCCAGTTGTGTTTGCTGCGCGTTTATGCCTCTGTTTGTACTTTTAATATTTGCCAAAGTTTTGAGCAAGAATAACAAAAGATTTTTGCGCGTTAAATACATAAAATGTCATTTGGCGAAGCGTAGTAAACAGAAAAACAAGAAACACAAAGCACAATAAACGAAAAACAATAAAATGGAAAACAACAAAGCCAAACACGCGATGCAGACAAGCTAAGAGTAAGAGTTGCACAATGGCAAGTTGCAAGTATTGCGTATACGTTGCACATAACGTATACGCCGAGTATACAAGTAGAAAAGCCAATCTTGTCAAAACTTGAGAGCACTTTGAACCAATGCAAAGTAATTTAAATTTTGAGTTCAACAAAGTGACCGAAATTTCATTTGCTTTAGCACACAACAAATTGAAATCTCATAAAACAGAAACGAGAACAGCAATAGCTATAGCTATAAATATGCATGTGTAGGTATGTGAATAAACTGTATGGTAAATACCTCAAGACCAATAGCCCACAATTCTCTCCTACCTCAATAAAAAAAAGAGCAAATGGCAACAGACCAAAGATTCATTTGGACTTGTGTTTCAAACACATAAGAGGAACCTCTCGTTCCTTTTTTGTTATGCAAATGGAATTTGAGTACGAAAGCACTTTGGGCACTACTCTACTTGGAAAAAAAGCTGAGCATATAAATCAAAAATATCTATATTTGCATTCGACTTTGTAAAGTTTAAACAAATGGTTTCTAATTACACAAACTATTTGCAATATTCGAGAATTTGCAAAAGAGGATCAAAACTCATTTCGCTTAACCTAACAATGCTTATATTTATTGCTCTATTATTTATTGACAAGTGAAATGTGAGAAATTAAAAAACTTGTTGAAATTGTAGTCTTTTAACTTGGCCATAAGCAATGCTTTGAGTTATTGCCAAGAGGCTCTTTAAGCCCGTTTAAAGTCATTATTAAAAGTAGAGTTTTGTTAACCACTTAAAATGTGCATAATAATCAACAAAGAAAAAAAAATATGTAGAAACAAAAGACTATCCCAACGTTCACTGCCCACTGCCACGCCCCCTAACTCTACAATTTGCTATAGACTTTTTTCTTTTTTTTCTTCTTGCTTCTTTTTCTTCTTCTTTGTGGTTGTCGCTTGAGTGAATCACAGTTCTCTTGATTTATGCATTTCCTAAACGAATGTTAATTATTTCAGCATTTAACTGTTCAATGTTTTTGTGTGTATTTTTTTATATATATATAAATGGTATTTTTTTTTTTGTTTAATTTTTTATGTTGTTTTGCGCTGCTTGTTATCGGCCAAAAAAAAATTGGTTAGCAGAATCTTTTTGCTTGGCGCCGTTGTAGCCTTCTCCTTTTGACAAGGGTCAGGGTTAGAGTCAAACATTTGCTTAATTATTTATTTAATTATCCAGCAACATGATGGGGTATTATTATTAGTTTTGCACCTTGTCGGTGATCCATGTCAAGGCTGCGGCAGAATCTTAAAGCTCAACATCAAGTATACGCCGTATTAAAAGGTAATTTAAGCAATTGTACAATTGTATAATTAGACTCGGCACACTTACAATCTGGCATCTGATATCTAATGTGGTTAACTATGCAAAGTAAGTTTTTTTTTTTTGTTTTGTTGTGACTTTGATTGCAGTCACAGACAGAAGCCGAGATGAAAGAATACTCAGACTGGGATTCACTCAAGTGTGTCCTGTTTTATGCGGGACAATTTATGATTTAAGGCAGTTGAAGGACTCTTATAAATGCATTGACCTTTGAACTTGCAGCAGCATACATTGCGGGTGGCAAACACTGATTGTGTTCTGTCTTTGCTTTGTTTGCCTTGGCCCCCCGTTTAGCGTTCCAAAAACGAATTTCAAATAGTTGGAAAATGCGCAGTGGCAGTGGGAAAACTCGACCCGCCACATGAAGCAACAACAACAACAACAACTAAAGCAAAAACTGGTTACGCCTGGCAAACGCCACGCGGCATGTTGGCCTTGTGCTAATCCACATTTCAGAATCCCAGCCGTAGTCACAGCAGCAGCAACAGCTGAAAATTCTGCGACTACTTTGGGACCAAAACTCGAATAGTCAATGGTTGGAAATGGTTGGTTTTCATTGGCACAAAACCATTTAGCTGGTTGAGTGTGCGCCACAGAACGTAGTTGGCCAATGATCAGCCCAGTCGCATTTGAGAACGTGGCTCACACACTTGGGAAACTTGGCATCAACTTGACTTTGAGTTTACTTTGTTTGGGATTGTCAGTGCAGCTCGGATTTAATTGCAAGATCAATGTGGCAGCTGCCACATAAATAAACGACGAGAATGAGTTTTGACAATGATGTACGACTAATTGCAATTGACACTGTTAAATGCGACTGCATCTAATCAGCAATCATTTCAATTGTATTTTTACAGATAATTATTACAGCCATGGACCGATTCGTATGGTTTGTACTGTTGGTGGTCATGACGCATCTGGTTACCGAGTTCACTCGAGTCACGGGCTATGCGAGAGGGCAACGTCAGGAACTGCTACTTCTCAATGACGTAAGTATTAAATGCAATTTAGCTAGCTTGCTCAATGTGCACTCAATTCAATTGTGCATAAATAAAAGTCAAGAATGAATTGCTATAATTTTCATAGAGATCGATTCTCTACATCGATTTTCTCTCGCGTATCTCTCATGCTAAAATTCGTAATGATTTCATGTTGCATACTTTTGAGCGCAGCAATAAATATCATGATATATTTTATTTGCAACACATGAATGTATCAAATAGCTATTTATTTTTGACTTTAACACATTCTATTTGGATATTTACAATTAAATTTATTAACATTTTAGTATACGATGTTAAAAGATATATTTTATTTGAATGTATCTAATTAATATATAAAAGTTGCTATTTATTTTTAACTCTAATGCATTTTATTTGGATATTTACAATTAAATTTATTAACATTTTCGTATACGATGTTCAATTCATTAATTTACCGCTCAATTAGCATAATTTGTATATTCGTTTATTTTGTTGAATTTTTGCATAAGCGAAGTAATACTGAAAAGTATTTATTATACTTACAAGTGGCCAATTAGAGAGTCAACTGGCAAAAGGTTAATTTGTATGTTTATCTCTGGATATTTCAGACCATGCTGCATCCAATGCCAGTACAGAACATGCTACTCTATCCTAGCCATGAGTATGCACACTACGAGCAGACAGCGGCTGCTTCAGTTAGTGGCAACAGTTTACAACAGAACGCGGCCATGGTGCTGAGCAGTCTGGGAGTGGGCGGGGGAGGAGCTGGAAGCAATGCTGCGGGTAACAACGCTGTAGAACCAAGCTACCCGCTCTTTAGCCTACGGCCGTTAATTGACAGCATTTTCGAGGTAAGTGCTCGCATTTATAATCGTTTTGGCACGCCCGCAGTGTAACTGATGATCTGTGTGTGTCACGGCCCAAAACGCGTTAAGAACCAATACCAATTTCGATGCCTAATGGCGACTTTCAATTTGCCGCAGATTCCGATATCCACGCTGCGTGCTGTCAACAATTTGGTGGGACGCCTCACAGGCAGCTATCGACAGGCACCGGAATTAGTGCAAAAATCGGCGACCATCGATGCGAATTCACCCATCCGGCTGCCTCCGGGCAATTCAGTGCCGATTCCGGGCAACTTTAAGCTGTCAACAACGGGAACGGCGGCTCAGCATCAGCGTCAGCCAATGCGAGAAGAGTTGGCGTAGTTCAAAAAAGGGCAGCACTTGACATTTTCATTTACATAATTCGTAATTAGTTTTGTAGTTCAACTTTGACCTTAGGCCGGAGCAAGGACAAGGCGCACACGTTTCTCGGTGTTGTGTTTATAGAAAAACTGTAAGCGTATGAATTGTATAAGTATGTGTTTAATGCATTTTTAGTTACTAAATATTTTCGTTTTTAATGTTGACTTTTGTGATATATGTAAACTTGTTGTAAGCTTAATTTAATTGTATTTATATGTACTTCATACTGAAAGAAAAAAAAAGCACAATATATATATATGTAGTTAAAAAAAAGAAAAATATAATATGCGTTATTATTCAGCGAGGCATTAACAATTTTAAACGTTTTTGTGCGCAGCCTGAAAGCATGCAACACTTTTCAGCTGAATAATTATTTAATGAGCGTTATTCGAGCGTAAAAAACTGCATACCTTTCAGCGCCACTTTAAAATGCACAAAACTTGTACATTTAAAATAATATTGCAAGCTTATTGTCGTTTAATAAATAACATCAGTCTGCAAAATGTCAACAGCCGCCAGATTGTATATCAGCAGGGAGTCATTCAACAATATAAATTGAATATGACAACAACAACTCTTACAGATTAAAATTAAAGGCATAGATTAAAGACCTTTTCATAAACAAAACATTAATTAACTTGTTCCTGGAAATGCATTCAGAATATTATCAAAAATAGCAGTCGAAAGAATCAGGAAGTTGTCATTAACGTTATTGATTTGTCAATAAAAATACATTAATAGATTAAAGAATATATTATTTTAAATATGTATCCCTGAATTTGAATATAAATTGAGCTCTTGTCTGCTTAAACTTGTTTTAATAACACTGGAAAATAATTGAGTTAATTTAAAAATCGATATTATAAGCTAAGGTTTATTAAAGTAGTTTTGCAATCTAATAATCAATGAGTGCAAGCAAATAAATTGATTCGCTATTTCAAGTGTTTTTATTACATGCTCAATGTGAAAACCTTGTGGCACAGTTTGCTTTAACAAAGGTTAAGCTGGAAAGATAGTCTGAGAAGTGGTATGAAATGAATGAATTAATCGAATAGATCTAACAGGAAATGAAACGTTAGTAAGTCATGCGAACTGTGCTGAAAAAAACTGAATGGAATTGTTGACCAACAAATCCAGCAGATTTAATTATATTTTTTTTTTTTTTGTAATCGGCCCTTTTCTAGGCATTTGATTTCGATTCCGCATTTAAATTCATCGAGCACGTGCCATACGCTGCGTGGACAATCGAATCGAGCAAAAACAAAATACATTAGCTAAGGCGTCGCTCGGTCGTCGCTTTTATCATTTGAATATTTAATGAGTGCTTATTAGGACAAGAACGAAATGAAGAACGTTAAGCATGGAGCGTTTCATCAGCTTAACAACAGTCTTTCCCCTCTGCCTTCAAATCAGCTAAAAAGAAATGGCCATTGGCATTTGACTTGCGAGCTGTCGTGGCAATTGAGCAGCATTCGAATTTCGGGCGGGGTTTTTGGGAGTCCACCATGTGCCAAAATGTTGGTTGGCCTTCATTATATTGTACAGTGACGCATGTAGAGTTGCATGCCACAGCTGCCAGTCGAAAAATTCAGTACGACCGCAATTGAAATTGAGCCGCAACTAAATGACAACTACAACTTTCTGGTCAATTGCAACCACTACCAAACATTGCAGCATTACCAAACATTGAACGCCACACAGAGACATTAAAGCTTTTCCGTTGCCCTGTTTTTAAGTGATAAAACGGAGTTACAACTGCATTACGAGTACTTCAACCGGTTTGCAGAACTTCAATGCCACTCGGACGTATACGCAATTTAAGCTCTCGTTAAACGTTTGGCCAGTCACAATTCAATTATTATATAAGAATGTATTAGGCAATATTATAATATAACGGAATATGACTTTATCATCTTTGCACTTATCGCTCAGGCATTGTACTTGGCTATTCTATCTGGTCATTCAATACGAACAAAAGATGATGATTGTACAGATGAGCTCCTCTATATAAAAAGACGTTTGCATTTAAATTGCGCCTCAAATCCAGTTCAGATCAAAACAGACATCCAGCTACCGTGCTTTACAGTCCGACAACAGGCAATTCCCAATTCCCATTACGAGTTTCAAGTTTAAGCTCAGAGTCAGTCTCAGTCTCGGACTCAGAGTCGGACTCAGTGCTAAACGACAACGCGACGCGAGTGGACGAGTTTTTGTCTAGCTGAGATTTATTAATAAGCCGATTCTAAAGTGACAGAAGAAAAAAAAACAGAGCCAAAGGCAAAAGCGAAACCAGATAAAGTGTGTATAGGTACAAATTGTGCTAAGAACGAATCTACATAATAAGCAGATACTATATAAACTTGGC
Source organism: Drosophila falleni (assembly GCA_035045575.1). Taxonomy (NCBI): domain Eukaryota; kingdom Metazoa; phylum Arthropoda; class Insecta; order Diptera; family Drosophilidae; genus Drosophila; species Drosophila falleni. Next base: position 4,636,446 of record JAWNOV010000089.1, on the reverse strand, counting down.
AAGAGGCTGCCAACTATGCCAACTATGAGTTACGAGTTTATTTTCTCTATGCATGTGAAATAGCCTCACTTATGCTTGACTTCGCCTACTTCAGCTCCAAGAATTTTAATTTTCTGCTGTCCAGTTTGTCCGATTGTCCGACTGTCCGACTGCCGGACTATGTGACTTGCATACCAAAAACAGTCGAGTCTTTTGTTTTGCAATCTTCTCTGAGCCGACACAAGCCAATGTTGCAACGAAAGCTTTTGGCCAGAGGCAGCTTTGCGAGGCAGGCAGCTGCTGGTCATGCAAGAAATTAATTTTGTTTCACCTGTTTTTTAGCCACGAAATGTTTGCCAAATTCGGAGCACTTTGCTTGCTGTTGCTGCTGCAAGCAACACTCGGCCCAGCACAGGTGAGTGATTAACAAGTACAACAACTAACTAACTAACCAACTTACTTAGTATAAGTTAGTGTAAGTATTAAAACGAATTTTTTTTGTTTGTATTTTAAAACCTTCCACAACTATTCACTAATGCGAGTTGTTTGCCAACTTTCTGCATACACAAAATAATCGAAATTCGGTAGCCACGCCCCTGCCACGCCCCAGTTGCAAAGCTATTTTGTGGTTAATTCTTTCAACTGTTGGTCAGTCTATTTGTAAAAAGCAAATATTTCAATTATTGGGAACTAAAACACGCACACGAAATCAAACACAGTACCTGAATTTGTATTATTTATCTAAAACATTGCAGCGATTGGTTAGGCCAAATCAACAAATAAATTCACAACATTCACATTACATACGTATATGTACATATTTAGATTTAGACAAAAGGTTTATGTGGTTATCCTTTCGACGAATTTATATCCTATTTCCGATGACTTTCAAGGACAAAAGATTAAAGTTTAATTTTAAAGCTCAGTTGAAACACCTTTACATGTTACGCACAAAGTTAATTACGACAAACATTTTCTTTATGCTCCTTAGACAGAAATATTATCAGTCAGATAATCTTGGTAAAATTAGGTTTTTTTTAATATTTCTTTAGTTTTGTTCTTATACGTTATATATTTTATTTTTTTAGATATTTTTCGCATATATGTGTCTAAATTATCAATTTTGCTGACTTAAAAAGAACAAGTTTCTTTAGTTTGAACTAAAAGCTTAAAGCCAAAGAACAGTTTCGATTGTTTATTTACTTCAAATGCTCTGACATTACGTCAAACATTTGCCACTAAGCTAAGTTCAAGAGCTGTCATACACGTATTTATATTAAGTTATCAGGTGTCTGTTAGTCTGACAGTTTAAATAAAACAAAATATTAAATTTTCTGAACTGAAAGAAATATATGTTTAACTTTCAGACATTTACTGTCAGCTTTTTTAAAGTATTAATACAAAAATTCTCAAATGATTACTTTAAATAAATAATTGCACAAATTCCTGTTGACCAAACAAAAGTAGTCAATATGCCAATTAAGAGCCAATTCCCTAGTTTATTTGTAAATTTTAGTAGTTTATATGTATTTTATTTGGACAATGCAGTTCAAAGAATTTTGAAATCATATGACATAACGACATTTTTATTTTAATTTATTAAGACGAAAAGTATAATCATAAAAAGGACAAACAACCAGCAGAAATTTGACTGTTAGAACTATGACTTCTATTAGAATACTAATTTTTTTTTTTGTCACTGTAATGTAATATTTCTCGTAAATTTGAATTTTTTATAGACTGATAACTAAGGTCTTTAGGTGATATAAATTATATTTTAATTTATTTTTATCACTTAGTAAGAGATAATTAAATTTTTATAGACTTAAAGGTCATTTCTATTAGCACACATTCCTAGCTGTTATATTATATAATAACACGTATTTAGTGTGACGAAATTCTCGTATAAAATTACTGCAAAAACGTGTCAACTATTCAGACTAATTCCCAATATTGCAGAACCATCGCTGGCTCGCGGCTAAAATACTGCTGTTGATTTTATTTGCGGTTAGTTGCTCTTGATTTGTGACATTTGTTAGCCATTGCATTTGACTTTGGTATTTGTATTCTATATTGAAATTGGTTAAAGGGCTTTGATAGTTGTTGTTACTGCGGCATTTTGGACTCATTAAATTATTGCGCAACGCAATGCACCGGCCATTAAAAAGCGATAATGAAGAATTTTAATGTTTTTGGTTATTCAGCAGGTCATGTAATTGCGCGCTAAGGCACAAGTGGTAATTACTTTCGAACATTAAAACGACTTGACTATCATTAATCTACGAGTATAAGCACGACTTCGACTTCGACATCGAGCACAGGTTGTAGTTTGGTGCCTAGACTAACTCCTTGGCTGAGGGCCAGCAGTTATATATCATTTTAATAACAGCGACCACCTTGAACTTTAACCCAGCTTATGAAATCTGATATGAAACACAATGGAAAATGTTATTTAAAACAAATTACGCATACGCCGCATTGTGCAAGCGGCCGCAACTGCGCCATTCTCACAACGATTTACCTATTATATATAGTTTCGCGTATCCTGCCAGTTTCGGGTGTCAACTCTGCCACTGGCTCGGCTCTGTGCAACAGCGAGACCATTCAGCATGCACCCAGGTGGCAAAAAGCCAACTGCACGTTAACATGGCCCATTTAAGTGTTTGCTGTGTGCTGTGTGCTACTGTGCCCTTAGGGTTGGTAGGCGAAGTATATGGCGCAAAGGCGTAGGCAGGGGGGGCCAGATGTGGGCCATTCCTCCTTGCTTAAAATTAATTTCAAATATTATCTCAATTTTTAATTCTTAAAATATATTATTAAAAAAATGTTTAATGTGTTATACACATTTGTACTCTATTTAAAAATAAAGTTAATTTTAAACCATTATTTTGACATTTAAAGAAACCATTGTTGATTTTTGAAGCATAGACTACTGTTTTTTCTATGCTCTATTTGGTTACAAATTTGTAGAAAATGCATGAATGCTTTTTCAAAATTATGTATGGAGAATGGGCTCAAAAAACTGTTCTCGGAAAAAAGTCTTAACTCATTAAAGTTGGCAAAAAATGCACATGATCACAATGTTATATCCTTCAAATCTTCAAAGTGAAAACAAGTAACGTATGCTATAGAATAAAATAAAATTGTGAAGAAATATGTTTATTAAATTATTTTTATAAATTATTTATTATTATTATAATTATTATATTTTATAAATTTTATGAAACTGAATTATATAAATTTTTAATGAATTTATTAATTATATAAAACTTTCGTCAAATTAATAAATTCAAAGCAATTTTTTAAAACTATGAGATGTACGTTGTGTTATATACTAGGAAAAAAAACATTTTTACACCCCCCTTCGCACAAAGTTGACTACGCCTTTGCGTATCTTGCTGGCACTTTTTTGTTGCGCTTCTATTGTTTGTCTGCTGCAGTTTTTTGTTTCTGTTTTTTTGTGCTTTAGCGGATGTCGGCGGGCGCAAAGTTTTGTGGACTTGCCGTCAGCTGTAACAATTTTAGGCACTTTGGCCCAACTTGGCACTTGAACAAATCTTGGCACTTGGGTTTATTTCTATTTGTTTATGGCTCGGGGGGGCAACGAGAATTTAGATTTTAATCAACGCATGCATGAAATTTGCATTTGTTGTGGCCTCAGTGAGTGTGTGAGTTGTGTGTGTGTGTGTGTTTTCGTGGCAATTGTACACAATTGAAATTGAAATTAAGGTCCGCGAGAAGGGTTACAGTCAGAGTTACATTATAAACGCAGTTTTCCCGGAATTCTTGCAAATTACTAAGCCCTTTTTTTTGGTTTTGTTGGCCTCAAATGCTTTTGGCTACTACATCAAAGCACATTACAGTGCGATGTGAAACTCTGTTAAGAGTTTAAAGTTATTAAGGATCACAACCCAAGCACTGTCCATACAATCTGCAATCTCAACGTAAATTAGCTCTGAACACTGTCTCTTTGTTGTTTTCTTAGAGTCCCCAAAGAATTCACTCCCTGATGCTAATCGTTAAGTTATGGCAGATACGTAAATACCCTATCTACCTAATAAACACATTTACAAGCAACGCACACCCAACTTGATAACTCAATTGAACTCGACGGCAATATTTGCCCAACCACACTGTAAATATAACACAATTCAATGGATTTGTGCAAATATTTATCGAGCAAACAACTAACAAAGCGCCCTTTAAATAATTTCAAATAAATATTCGCCAATTTACAATTGCAAGTCAAAGCAGTGACATCTTTTGTAGTTCATTTTTGTCGACTAAGCAAACTTTCTATGCTTATCTGAACAATGGAGCATTTGTGAACTGAACTCTGCTTGCTGCTTTAATCACCCTCTTGAGATATTTATGCTTCACCAGCTGCTGCAGCCAGCAACAATGCTCCTGTTTTTCTGCTCACTTTCCTCCCCAAAGGGGTTGGATTTTACAGTCACTTGTGAAATGCGTAACGATTTACAAGTATATGTAACTATGAGTTCGCATAGATCGTTAAAAATACCTTAAAGGATGTATAAAGAAAATGCCAAATTTTGTATATGTCAAAAGATATTCCAAAGAATTTGTAGGCACTTTGTGATAAAACGCATGAAATTAACTACAGCTGATTTAAAGCAAATTCCTAACTAAGTTTGTTTACAAAACAATTTTGTTTTTTGGCTGCAAATCTTATATGTGAAACAATTTATTTTATCGCCGATTTGTTAATATCTATTTATTAAATAGTATTTAAGGGGTTTTATAATTACATCGGAGATATTCCGACGTTAAATGTATAGCAATAGATGTCCAATTTAAATATATTTATTTGATAAAATTTAAGGAGACATTGAAAAACCGGTTCTTATATTTGTCAAATCATCTCAGTTTAGAAACACTTAACTTCATTCCGATTTTGTCACATTATAAGAATCTACATTACTTTAAAGAATAAATATGGAGAATACGGTACTTGCTTTAAGCTTCGCTTTCAAATGGAATATTAATACTGATAAACATTTAAAATAGTCAACGACACATTCAATGAAATAAATATATATATAAAAATTATAGTCCAGAGGGCAACATTTTAATTTGAACAAAAGTTTTTTATTGACTCACAGTTGAACAATTTAACTATAGCATTCGATGTAAATTAATATTAAGTGCTAATCGTTAAAGGCTGAATTAAAAACAACTCATTTACAACAGAAGCTGAGCAGTAGTATCTGCCTTTTTCTCTCCCTCTATCGCTCTCTCTCTCTCTCTCTCTCTCTTTCGCTCTCTCTCTCTCTCTCTCTTTCGCGCTCTCTCTCTCTTTCGCGCTCTCTCTCTATCGCTCTCTCTTTCTCTCTCTGCAAATTTTATATGTGAAATTGATCAAATTTAAGGAGACATTAAAAAGCCGGTTCTTATATTTTGTCAAATCATCTCAGTGGAGAAACACTTAACTTCATTCGGATTTTGTCACATTATAAGAATCTACATTAATTTAAAGTATAAATATGAAGAATAAGGTACTTACTTTAAGCTTCGCTTTCAAATGGAATAAAAATACTGAGAAACATTTAAAATAGTCAACGACACATTCAATTAAATAATAAATATAAAAATTGTAGTCCACAGGGCAACAATTTAATTTGAGCAAAAGTTTTTTATTGACTCTCAGTGTAACAACTTAACTATAGCATTTCATGTAAATTAATATTAAGTGCTAATCGTTAAATCGCTGAATTAAAAACAACTCATTTTCAACAGAAGCTGAGCAGTAGTATCTGCCTCCCTCTCCCTCTCTCTCTATCGCTCTCTCTCTCTCTCTTTATCGCTCTCTCTCTCTCTCTCTCTCTCTCTTAATCGCTCTCTCTCTCTCTATCGCTCTCTCTTTCTCTCTCTCTCTCTCCTGTCCGTATGACATGTGTAGGTAAATGATTTCTTAATCGTCCAGAAGCTTCTTACGAGCACATTGCATATTAAGTGCAGCGGGGGCGGTAGTAAGAAATCAGCTTAAACTGAGTTTATCAAGCGCTTAAATCGATTTACGCTTGCAAGCCCAACCGCCAAGTATGTGTGTGTGTGTGTGTGTGTGTGTGTGTGTTCATGCAACTCTGCATTTGCATCTCATTACGTGTTGCAAGCCGCAAATTCAGCCAAAATGTCGCACGCTGTCATCTCTGGGTGTGGATGATGCAGTGGAATTTTCATTTTCTCATTTTCCATATAAATAAGCGCAAGTCATGCTCTTAATTATGACATTATTATAATTTAGTTAACAACTATATTTCTCACTTTTTTTCTTGCTGTCGACCAGAAAGTTGCCAGCGTCGAATTCAAAGTTTAATTGGAACTTAATTAACTTTCGCGACATTTGACTAAAAAACAGCAACAGAAACTTGTTAAACTCTGTAGCAAAAAGTTAAAAGAAGTAAAGAGAACAAAAATTAGTTAGTTAAAGAAAGAAAGAGAGTCAGAGAAATAGAGAGAATATAACTTACACTATCACAGATTGAGTCCATAAATGACCAACTGAAAGTGAACAGTGGGCAGTTGATCGACTGTCGAGTGCCGCTTAAAGCGCACAGTGGTGTGTCTCTGACCCACTCCACCACTTAGCAACATTGCCGTGCCTCCGTCTCCTCCATGCTCCTCCAGCGGCGTCATGTCGTATGCGTGCACCGCTGTTATCGTATAACCATCGACATTCTGTGCGAAAATCAGCCATGTTATGCCCATTGTACGCACATAAAACTAGCATTTTATTTTACCTGTAATCCATATACAACATCCGCCACTACTTCCGCATCCGCATCCGCATCCGTGCTGTTATCACGTGGTAGGTAAACATCTTGTGCATGCAATGTGCTGGCATATTTGTTGACCTGCCCCCAGGTGACCGTGGCGCCACGAGCACTAGACACCAGCCACAACAGCAGCAGCAACAGGCTGATAAACGTTACGTTTGTCAACATGACAACATGTGGCAGCAACAGCTATGTACACTTGCAACACCTGCAACACCTGTCTGACTTTTCCTTTCACTGTGAGTCTTCGTGCAACGCGCAAGGTGTGAAATCCAAATGAGTTGCGGCCAAGTTACCAGCTGGAAATATTGACTTTTCGCTTATCAGTTTCAGTTGTTTTATTGTTTACTCCCTTGCGCTCTCTCTCTCTCACTCCCTCTCTCTCGCTCTTTCCCTCTCTCTTTCTCTGCCTTTTTTTCAAAGGCTGCTGTCGATCTTGTTTTACTTATTGCAATTTGTTTCTGCACAATTGATAATATTCGTTTGCAGATTGCACTTCAATTAACTTTGCTGTTCAACACGGACAGAAAACAATTTCTGTGTTCAACCTCGCTCAACAACCTCACGTTGACTGACTGCTTATCACATTATCACTAACTTTGATATAGATTTGTAAGTATGTCAACATGTGCGTCCACAGCATTTGTGTCCAACAAAATTTTACAGAATGAGTTACATTTATGCATCTGAAATAAAAGCTGTGTAAATATTTAACATATCTTGTAACCAGCGTTAGACAAGTAAATACACAACGACCTTATATACAAAAATACTATCAAAAAACTTCCAAATAGTAGAGTCCACAGATAACTTAATTTAAATTGCTTCCAAGACAAAAATACTTATTTATTTTGTTGCATAGTGTACTTAATATATTGGTTTCCCTTATTATGAAATAATTCTCCGTTAAGAATGATCGTCCCGTTAAGTTGTCAGGTGAAAAGGTAGATAACATAGTGCTATAAAGTAAAGACATCGCCCTTCGCATATCTGTTTTATTTATTCTTTTATTTTGAGATATGATATCGATAAACATTGCAAAAGTCAAGAATGCATATCATTTGATTGATTTTACTATCGTATGAAAATAAATATATATTTATTTCAAAATTTTACTTATTATATAAAATTTTTTGCATAACAGTAATGATATGTTGCAAAGTTAGTAAGTAAAAGTTTATACTTACAACTGTTTTAGTGATTTTTTATCTTTTTTATGCGATATTAAAAACAGAGAAAAGTTAAGAAATTCTTTTAGATTTCCCAAAGAACTATAAACAGAGTATTCCTTTATTATAAACTCTCATTTGTATCATTCTCACTAGTCTAATTTTCTCTAAACTCATCAAATTACTATAATATAAACAACGTGTTATCTTTTAGACAACAAATCCAAATAACAATTATTCGTAAGCAACATAAGAAGTTGCTTTTTTAAAAAACTATCTCTTTATTTTTGCAATGCGCTTTTTAACACTTCCGAATATTTAAATCTGATATAAAGTTAGTAAATTGGCTAAATACCTGTGTTTATAAGATACACCAGGTGTTCAAATGAATAATATTCGCTCTTGGATTTTATTACAAAGTTCCAAAACTTAATTAAAATTGATTGACGCATCTCGCAAAATAGAGGGGATCAGGTGGAGCAGGGTCAGGTAGCGTGATAGCCTTCAAATCCAAATGTAGACCCAAAAATGTGTTTGTACATTTGTTGCCTAAGTCTTAAGGTCTTCCCTTAAAGTTTTTGGGACACAAAACTTTGACTATTTGTGAAATATGGTCAAAGTTTGGCTTTGCCTAAACGAAGCGAAGAGCTTTCAATAATATCAAGTATACGCATTGTTTAACTAACTTTTGGCAACTCTCTGCACCTTTCTGATTTCATTCACATCTGACATGCATGTATTCATCTCTATTACCTGCAGCTGATTACACTACGCGATGGCAAGGTGGGCGTCAACTTTGCCGGCTACCATGCGGATGCCGGACTGGGAGGACTGCTGACAGGCAACTCAGCCCACGGCGGACTCAGCGCCTCGGCTGGAACTCCGTGGGGAGCTCGTGCAGCCGCAGGTCTCGGTGGTGGCCTGGATGGTGAGGGCTTTTACACAACTAATTCATTTCATTCTGTTTTACATATTAACTCACATATATTATATATTCACAGGACGCACAGCTGGCGGAGCTTATGCCGCTGCTCAGGCTAACGATGATGTTGGCGCTAGCGCCGTCCTGGGCGGCAGTGTGGGTCAACGTGGCTACATTGGCGCCGAGGCTCACCGTCCTGGCCAGGTGTCCGGCTCCTCTGCCCATTTGACGCCCCAATATGCGACCTCTGCGCCAGCTTTAAACCATGATCAACCGGCTGCGGTGCCAACGCCATCGACCTACGTACAGCGGGTCAAGCCACCTAAGAAGTATTCTCTGATTGCTCCAAATGTAAGTAACAGTAGAAGATTCGCAAATTCTTTTCGAACCACTTTAGTGAATTTATACTCAGTGAATTTTGTATCTTGATATATGATACTTGAATCATATTTCTCATTGAGAATTTATACTTAAAGATTAGATAGCAATTTATCTCTATAGACGTTTTAATAAAAAAATAAAAGCCATTTCCATGAAAAACGGCCTTTAAAATGGGTTTCAGAATATTTTTGTGTAGCTTAGTTTAATTTTAAGATCAGGTCGAGTAGTACATTAAATTATTAACTTGGAGTTATTATAAAATATAAAATATAAATTAAGACATCTGAAACCATAACTAGGCATTGATAAAATTGGCCAAAGTTCCCTTCTTATTTATGTTTTTTTTTAATTATAAATCTATCATCAGTCTTGTTAATAGATTTTGTTTTTGATTAACAATTTTCTAATAAAACAACATGTTCAATTAGTCATCTTTAATCAATTAGTTAGTTAGTCGAGATCTCAATCATTTTCAATTGAATTTAAAGATCACGTTGAGTTTTTCATAGTACATTAAATTATTAACTATTAATTATAATTATATAATATAAAATATAAATAAAAATATCTGAGACTCTGACTAGGCATTGATAAAATTGGACAAAATTCCCTTCTTATTTATGTTTTTTTTTTTTTAATTATAAATCTATAATCAGCCTTGTTAATAGATTTTTTTTTTTTGGTTAACAATTTTCTAATAAAACAACATGTTTCATTAGTCATCTTTAATCAATTAGTTAGTTAGTCGAGATCTCAATCATTTTCAATTGAAACCAATGTCAAATACAATGTGTTTGAAATGTGGTGTGTGTGTGCTCGAATGTATGCCTAATCTATCCATGTTAGTCAGACCACAGTGCGGCGTCTGAAATCAATGAAAATCATGTTAAAACAGCCGCAGTGCCAACCGCAGGGAGCATCGAGATCGGGCAACAGCAACCGACGCCCGTAATAATTGTCAAGCGGCCACGCCTACGTGTGAAACGCCCACGTCAACGGCAACGCACCAATGTGTATGTAACGCAGTTGGATGTGGAACCCAAACAGCAACAGGATGATGAGCCGACGAAGGTAACAGTCAAAATAACAACAACAACAACAGCAACAGCAACAACAGCAAACCAGAAAAATAAACGGACATGTAATGCACACATAGCGATGAGCTGCGGTTTGGCACCACAATCACACCCACACCCACACACACACACACACACACACACACACACACACACACAGAACAAATATACACAGCACCTAAAGCTATGAGAAAATAACTGCTGGCTACAATTTTTGGCTTTTTGAGGGTGCAATTTTCGCTTTGGGTCAAAACATTTGCACATTTTATGATGCAAATTTATTTAAAACATTTGTGGGTGCCCCAACTTGTTGAAATAATTCCAACAATTCTGCATGCAGTATTATTTAATTTTATTTACGATTTCGGTGGCAGCTTAATGTTAATTTTTGGCATTTAAAGAGCGTTTTATTCTTTTATTCTTTAGCCATATTTTACCCAGCAACTGCAACTAATTACAAGTAATTTCGCTCTCTCTCTCTCTCTCTTTTATGTGCAGCAGGCAGCTGCTAAGACCACTTACAAGTCCGCTGCTCAGAGACCACAAATTCAAAATCACGTCATTGCCCCGCAGGCTCAGAACAGCGTTGTTGGTGGCGCTTTGGAAGTGAGTATTAAATTGCGACTCTGGTCGCAGTTGTTTTATCAGTTAAGTTTTGATTAAATTACTCTATGACATTTTCACTTTTCTACAGATTCCCATTGGCATCTTACGCTCCCTGCAGTTGAGCCTCGGCAACTTGGTCAACGGTGGACAAGCTGCTCCTCAAGCGCCTATTTTACCCTATCAAGGTTAAGGTGCTGTATACCTTGAATCTCGTATTTGTTTACGATATACTCAATAACATGTACTCAATTAATAAATAATAAAATCTTCCACTAATTAAAACCCCACAATTCATTGAGACTTTTACTGATTAAATAAATATTTAATTAAAGTAACATGTTTTTATTTTAAATGACATAGTAAGAATTTACTTTTTAATTACTACTTTTAATTTCTTGAATAATTAAAGCAATCTAGCAATTTAAAAGAAAAATAAAAAATGTTTACCTTAATAAAATTAACAATATTGGTGTTATATTTTCGCGTTGAGCATAGTTACTCAAGCAGATTAAGTATACACATACTAATATAAAGTAATTGACAAATTTAACTTCAATGACTACCACATTTCTTCAACAAATTATAATATAGTCATTTTGGGATAACACAATCTGCTTAAATAAGTAGTAAATGTAGTTATGTAAATGTATTAAATTATCATAAATGCTAAAGCTTGTCTCAGTCCCAGACATCTTTAATACTTTAATACACGCATATCTTGATGTGCCATTTTATTTTGGTTTAGAATGTTCCTTCTACGCATTGTTATTTGTTGAAAGGGTCGCTTCATAAAGTCAAAAACCACACAAAGGCAACAACAACAACGCATTCGAATAGTTTTATCTCTGGTGTAAGTTCAAATGGCTTGTATACTCATACTCAAATTTACACTCACATTCACATATATAGTATGCTCACAGAGTTATGTAGATCTACAAGTACGAATTGTCGAGAAACATATTGGCACGAACTTTGTGCCTGAAATTTAACTTTAAAGGGGAAATAGCATACCGTCGTTGTTGTTTATTTAGGAGCTGCTGCTGGTCAGAGCCCCCAGACAAGATATGGCGAATACACATACGCACACACACACACACACTCATACAAAAACAGACAGAGGACACACACACACATGCACTTACTTGGTGAGGAAAATATTTCACACTCTGCAACCACAGGCACTTGTGCGGTGCTCTTCGCGGGGACAACGAAGTGGGTAACATGTTACACACACACACACACACACACACCCATTTAGATACACTCACACATACATACGTGCATGCCATGCATAGTATATATGCATGTATTGTGCAAATATGCTTAAACACCTCGGGCTTTTATGCTTTTAACCCTCGCCGCATCAAGTCGCCAGTGTGAATGAGTGTGTGAATGTGTGTGTGTGTTAGTGAGTGCAAGTGTATGTGTGTGTGTGTGTGCTACCCTTAGGGTCAGCATCAGTTTGTTTGGAGTACAATGAATGCCCATGCGGCGGGATTTTGCGGCCGTTCTTTGAATTTCTTAATTAATGTTGCGCTTGCAATTTATTGCCATTTAGCGATTTGAAACCACGTGGCGCCATGTGCAGCAAATTATGCCTAGCAAGCCATTGAAAGCTTGAAGCTATCAACTAGACAGTGTATACCTACTTAAATATATTCAGATATTTTTTCCACGAAAAATATATCAATATTTTTACTTGGATATAAATAAACAGAAGAACCTTTTTTTGCCCACGCAAGAATAACAAAAATACAAAAACAATTGAAATTTACTTTATATGTGGATAAAAATAAATATATAAATTCACGACAACTCTGCTCACAAGTAATGGCTTCGCTCTGACTCTGACTCTGCCGTATGAAGCCGAAAGTTAACAATGGACCGCACAATTCACTTCAATTTGTAGGTTGCTCATTAAATTTTACGCACGTGCCGCACAAATTATATTTACAGTCCACATACATACATATACTCGCCTATGTGTACACATATATATATTTCAAAGCTATTTCTAATTTCGAATATAAATGGCCAGTTGAAAGTTGAAAAGGTTTTCCAGGTTTTGTTTCTTGTGGCCAACAATTCAACATGTTTAAATGAGGGCCGAAAGCGTAGGCCTATATTATTTAAGGCAGAAGGTAACTTAATCGCACACACACTAACACACACACATATTGAGTTGCAGTGCGCTGTAAGGTAGGCAGCTAAAAACCCACGGGGCGTATGTGTAATATATAGATAGAACTTGTATGTTATATGAAATCTACTTACAATAGAATATCGGATTTAAAATGAACAATGTTGGCCTAAGTTTACTAACAGGCCAACATGCATAATTATAATTATAATAATTATCTGTGTTGCAGCTTGAAGTTGAAATACTTGTTAAATTTAATGCCATTTACTTGCATTATTATTATCGAATTTGAATTTAATCCAATTAGCAACTTATCGGTAGTTAACTGTAAGCCGTCAGTATGAATGCAATCTGTTTTGCACATTAATTTATGTAGAGGTTGTTGCCAACCGAAGAAACTTCTCAATTTATTTAACATGCTGAAGATTCCACTGCGTATGCGTTATATTAAAGTGCCTGTCGGCGGTAAAACTCACTGACTGACGTTATGCTTTATAAATATTCATTGGTCGAGTTTTTGTGGAAATTGAGTGCAAACAGGTGAATATAAATATTCATATTCTCTATGTACTCGCTACGAAATATTGCGGAGGAAGTAAAAAGAACCTTAGAGGCTCAAAAGTTTCCAACTAAAGTTCGGTTTCTCATTTAAGTTACCAGGTAAGTCTGTCCGTCTGTTTCGCTTTAATCTTCGAATGTTTGTATGCTCATAAATTTACAAATATAAACATACATATATAAGTATATGAATATTTATATGCATGCATATATGTATATTTATTTGATTATTGTCGCCAAAAGCATATTAAGTCAGTGTAAGGTAAATTCGTGCATTATTAATTGCAGACACCATTTAATTGAAGCAATGTGATTTTAGCCCGAAACTGCCAGACTGTGGCCAAATGTAAATTCAGTTGCCAGTTGCCACGTGCAACTCAACATGGCTTTAATGTATCAACACCAACATAAATATTTCAAGCACACACACACACACACAGGACCTTCACCCCAGCGAGAATTTAAATTTCGTGGTCCTCGTGCGAGAAGCACATTTAATGCAAAAATTTAAAGGGGTAGTACAAAATAGAAAGTAACAATTAACAATAAGTTTTTTTTGAAATAAGTAAAATTTGTTGGATTTGATATATAATTAAACTCTATACACAATATAAATCATTAATTACAAATGAATGGTTTTTATTTTTTTTAATTCTATTCAAAATTACTTATACAGTGTATGCCACATAAACCGAAACCAACCGAAAATCTCCCAAACTCTATACATTTTTGAGAGATTTTCGGTGGGTTATGCTTCCGAGAAAATATTCATTCGTTAAAGCATTGGCCAATCTTGTTTTCTTCTTTTCATCTTTGCATAGCTAAACCAAGTTTTCTTTCATAATTTGCAATTATCTTTTCTTGAAATTGCAAACTAAGTGCATTGGCTTGATAACTTCCAAATTCAAAAGAAAAACAAATAAGCGTTGAATTTTCTCTTTATTCGCTATGCATTTGTACGAAAACTCAATTATAGGAATTTGTACAAATGTTACCAGGTCAACGCATCGAAGAGTTATCACACATCTTCAGAGCACATAATCAGGTAGTTAATATATATGAAGCGAAAATAAATATACTGGTATGTTTATTAATTGTATGTTAAGCTTATTCCTGTAAATATGTTAATGAAATGTCGTATAGGACAGGGATCAGTTGTTTTTGTTTATTCGTGGCAGCTCCTGGCAAACTGAGTTACCATCAGTATCCTCCGTAAAGCATAAGATTTTAGGGAATTAATTTTTATATAGTTGTGGGATGAGTCGTTTTTTATTTTTTGACCAAGGATAGTGATGCGGAGAAAATCAAGGCTTTGCTTTGTTTCTTGGCCATCTTTGGCATGTCAGGATGAGATGTAAAAAAGTTGGAGGAAATTTTTTGAACACAAAATCAACTTTAAAACGAAACAAAAACTTTCACGGCACATTTCACAGGTTGAGCCTTGCATCGCGATGCGGTAATAAAATCATAAATCCCCGGCCAAACCGACAAAGGTTAAAACTGACCGTGGCCAAAACACAAAAAAAAATAACGAGTTTGGTAACTGACTTTTACTAGTGCCTTTGCCAGGAAGCGGAAATGATGTTGGGATGTCTTCAGCTTTACCTTTGTTAAATCTGCCTTTGAGCTCTCGCTTTGGCCGCGCAATGAGCGATTGCAGTTTAAATTTACCCACGCTTTTTTTTATATTCGAAGTTACGAAGAAGTCTTTCGGCTCACAGGTCGGTACGCAACTTTCTGCTTTTAATGCCGACTCTCATTTATGATACTTGTTCTTGGTTGCCTTTTTACCAAGGTTGCCTTGAATCTTTTCCCCTTTGGGATGGTTACATTTTATGGCTGCAGCAAGATAATTAATTTTATTTTACGGCTGGGCGCTTTGCAAAAATGCATAAAGTCAATTAAGTAAAAGAGTAGCAAAAAAGAACTTGTAGATGCTTAAATAAAAGCATAACAATCTAATAAATCAACTTTAGAAAAGAGTAAAATAATTTTGACAGGTTATTAATAATTTAATCAAATTTATATATGTCAAGGAAACCAATATTGGTTCCATTTCGGATCTGCTTTGTCCCAAAAAAACTATTTCGGTTAAGATTCTACTTCGGTACCAAAGTGAATTTGCTAAGTTTTAATAAGTTAAAGAACAACAAATTAATTGGCAGAAATGTACAACGATGTATGTATTTATCTAGATAAACAAATTAAAAATTAAAAGTAATGTTCAATAGAAAGTAATATTCCATAAACACAGAAAGCAACTAAAAGTTATAGAAAAATTCACCGAAACCGTGCCGGTGTAAAAGTTTCGGTTTTCGGTTCTTGACAAGGATTTTATTTTGGATGCGGTTAATTTCGGTTAACGGTACTATTCCCGGGTATATGTACATATGTATTTTTTTACTTTCAAATATTTAGAACTTTAATTACATGGACAAAACTTAACAGATTTTCTTGCAGATTGTCAATCTGAATATTTTTTGACGTTTAAATTGAACTGCATTTTTGTTTATTTAAGAAATATGATTGATATCAATATGTATGCGATTATCTGGAACTAAAATTATATCATAATTCATAAATTACATTTAGCCAGAAAAATAAATTTAAATAAAACCAAAAATGATATGCAGCGGATAACGTAGGCTCTTACGTAGCTGATTTAGCGTTCACGTTGCTGATTTTGCGCTACGTTGGCGAAATTGTGGTTTCGTTAAAAAATTTCGTTCAATTCTCATTTTGCGTTACATTTTGCCTTTTTGCGTTTGCGTTGCTCTTTTTGCGTTTGGCTTAAATTTGTTTACAATTTGATAGCGTGCAAACTTAGGCAAATAAACAAACTTAACAAGTAATATATAGTAAATTTTGACAAAATCAAGAAAAAATTCCAATTCATGAACATAAGCATTAATTAAATTGAACGTTGCTGACTACCAAGTAACTAAAAACGAACCCGCATAGCGGCAACACACCCACTGGGAGGCGTAGGTGAGCCAACGTGTAAGTTGTTTTGGTTTCTATCGTTGCAATGTTCAAAATAAACGCGGCGCCTTCATTCGAGTGGCGACCGAGCTGGCAAAAGGACACGCGTGTAGCAGGATTTCGAAAGTGGAATACGTGTGGTGCCCAAACAAACAATAAATCGTGTTCCCGTTGTGTGTGTTCAAGGAACTCAATTTCACATAAGAATTTGAAGTTTTTAAAGTTGCTCTATTAAAAAGTAACTTGTCGTTGCTTATTATTTCAGCCTTTAAAGCCGCAAACATGGAGGACTTTAGCAGCATTAAGGCCAATAGCTCGGTGGTGAAGCTAGCCGCTTGTCTGGAGAAGATCTACAACAAAATTGTCGAGTCGAAGGAAAAGCAGGTGGCCGAGCACCAAATCAAGGAAATTGAGTTCCTTAAAACGCAATGCAAGCACGAGCACATGCAGCTCAGCCTGATGAGCTGTCAGACGTTGGTCCGCCTTGTCGACGAGGGTGTCCTAGATGCCAACAGCGTGCAGAACACGCTCCTATCAATGCTGCCCAATGCAGGGTAAGTCTGGGTGGTAAACAACACAAACACAAGCACACATATGGTTTAAGGGCGCGCCTTGTCTGTGCACCTCCGCCCCAAAGGGTTGGCGACCGATTGGCCATTGAATTGGCAAGGAAAAGCAGTGCAAAACTGTTGGCAAGAAGTTGCATAAATTACCAACATGTCTGCAAGCAATTGGACAATTATCTGCATTAAATTAGCAACTTATTTAAGACTCAATCCAATCCAATGCCAATCTAATTACCAATTAATTGCCATACTCTTTGCATGACATGTGATAAATGCTAAAATGAACCAAATGAAATACGAGGCATGCCAGTTGTTAACACTTTCACACGCACATTGGCATTGACTTAGCCTTTTGCGTGAGCAATTTGCATAGCTTCCTGTTGCTGACCCATTGGCCGCAATCCTGCTGTCCAGTGACACGAAACAATTCAAATGTACGCATTATGTATGCAGGACGCCAAAAAATCTATTAGCCATTTCCGTAATGCCGCCAGTCTCCCAGAGGAAACAATAAATCAAGGACAGCGTATTGGCCTTGATGTTACAACTAGCCATATTCAAATTACGCGCGCCAGTCAAGTGGCAAGTGGCAAGTAGCCAGGCAAATATTTGATATGCAAGCCGAAAGAAACGTGCAGCATTGAACTTGAAATGTTTTAAGTTTTGAAGGACGCACCCACCCAACAAAACAACAAAGCAACAAACCAAAGAGAAGTAATCAGGAACGAGTAAACAGCCAAGTAAACAGCATGTAATACAGGAATTAACCTTGATAAGAGCCAAGTGCAAGTAAAATGGATTGCATATTAATTGCTCCTTGCACCACAAACCGCAATTAAAGCAGGCAGTCATTGTGGACGCCGCGTGAATAGTAATTACCACGTCAAACGCAAAACGATTTGGCTGCAACTCCAAGCACTTGCCACTTGCCACTTACCACTTGCCACATTGCACCTGGCTGGAAGGGAGTGCCGCCGACGGAAGTGGGTGCTAAACGCTAGTTAAACCCGTTCGCATTTAATGGCATCTAACAACCGATACGCAACCAATTTTCCTGAGCCTGTAATTGCAATTGTTCCTAGCGATTTACTTGCCCGGTATCTTATGAATTTCAAATATTTGGGTTAGGATAACAAAATGTTAAAATAAATTTAAAGAAACTAAAATACGGACGAATAGACCAAAATCAAAAATATTTAATTAAAATTCACGCGGTTTTTAATAAATATTTATGCCGTTCCAATTTTTTCCTCTAATATTAATTTCCAAATAACATTATTCCAATATTTATTAAAATTACTTCCTTCATAGTTTTATTTTCCCAAAAGTGGTTCCAAGTTTTTTGCATTCTCAGGGTACATTTTTTAATGACTAGCTAAGAGGTTTTTATTTCAAACAGTAAAATATCTCTTTGATAAAATTAAAAAACCGGACATTAGAATTAGAGTAGTATTAAGTTTTCTGCTAAAGAACAGAACCCAAAAAATACTACTTTTTCTGTGTTTTGCTGAATTTATTAATCTTAAACTTCGAAAAGAATTCTCTAAGGTGTATGTTTGAGGATTATAGGAATATCATTATTATTCTGGTCCCACATTAGTATGATTTGTTCACATGATTATCTAACATTTCTTCCTCCCTCTACAGTCCCATGCATTTTGCCATTATTACGGAGAGTATATTGGGACTCCAGATGCTGAGTCTGAAGCGCAAGACATCGTTACTTAAGGACAGGGAGACGTATCAGTGTCCTTATGGTCTGAAGACGCAGCTGCATCCGCTGATATCGTTGATGCAACACACGAGCGCCAACATGCATGACGTCAGCAACAAGATTATTGGCATCTGTCAGCATCACGACAAGAAGTAAATGCATATCTAAAGCGTCTAAATCAAGATTTACTAACGTATATTTATGCTTGAGTGCAGCATCCGGAACTACAGCATCGAGTATCTGCGTCCAGTCTTTCTGTATGTCCTGTGCAATCCTCAGACGCTGCAGGATGTCAAGCCGATTTGGACGTGCTTGCTCGGTCTGAGTCACAGTCAGCCAGAGGCGCGGGCGCTTATGCAGGAGCTGCTGTCATGGAGCAAGTTCAACAACGCCAGCACCTGTCTCTGCACCAGCATCTTGGTCATCGAAGCCATCGATTACTTTCTGCAGCAGGCGGACCACGCCCAGTCCATCGATCTGTGCATTTATCAGGCGTTGCTCATCAAGCAGCTGGCCAACTATGGCATCGATCCACGTCCAAGCTTGCAGTGCCTGCTGCGCGTGTTGCATGCAACGCGCGAGCACACGCGTCATCATTATCACGTGCTGCTCGCACTGCTCGCCGAGTGCCTCCACGTGCTGTCGCCCTTCTACTTGGCTGATCTGCTGCGCATTATTGTGTTTGTGGTGGTGCAGGAGCGCTGTGGCCATGAATACATTCTGAACATGTGTCTGGACGGCATCATTCAGTGGATGTCTCAGACTGCATTCATACCCGCAGAGGGTCTAGCCCTGGCCCATCAGATTGTCCAACGTATCCTGGATCAGCAAAAGCCGCCACAAGATGCCACTGATGACTTTGCAACGCGCATTTGCACCAAGGAACTTCAGCCGGCGCACATGCGAAACTATCATCCGGACATTGCCATTGCCTTCGATCTGGCCAACCTAGTGGAATCCTTTGATGTGTCCGAGAACAAAGATGTATTTGCCTTTGTAGATGCTCTAAATGTCAAGTCAAATACGGCTTTTTGCCAGCGCCTGCATTTGTTCCTGCGTGCGCTCTTTCTTTCACGGGAACCGGCCGTTGATTGCTGGTTCAAGATCTACGAGGTCATCTTGCAGATAATCAAGGTGAACGAGTATACTGCCTACGATTTCCTCATGACCTACATCTTCAAACTCGCTCACGAACACAACCCGGAGTTGCAGCTGGAACTGCTACGTGGTCTGTCCAGTTTTGCCGTGTCCAAGGTATATATAAGAGGCTTCAATCTGATTAACATATCTAATGTAATGTGACATTCTGCAGGATAATGTGCCCATGATATTGAACACCATACGCAATCTGTCATCGGACAATGCCACATTCTGTGTGGACTTGTATCTGAGACTGTGGCGTGTGGAGACACGCACCTATCCCTTTCTGCTGAAGCAAATTGCACAGCCGCTGCCAGACAACGACAAACGCTGGGAGTTGGAAGTAGCTCGAACTCATGCCATGCGCGAGATCTGCCAGGAGAAGTAACTTTGCCTTATATGGAATCATCTTAATGTGGTATCTAATCTTTTATAACTACTATCTTTACAGACCCACTTTGCATGGCTCGGAGCTATTGCCACACTTGAGCAACACCCTGAACAGCTGCACCGATGAATCTGGTGACCTAGCCACGTCCCTGGCGCTGGATGCCATTTATGCCCTGTGTGACAGTCACACGGTTAACATTGCCTCAACATGGCAGGCATTGGGTAGCAAGTTTCGTGCCGAACAGCGACCTCAGACCTTGAAATCTCTCTATCATTTGTTTGGTCTTGTGCCGCTGCTCCAAACACCAACACTGGAGTATGAGAAACTGGCGGATGATGCACTTGAGCAGCTGTGGCAGGCCATCAGCCGACCAAACACAGATGCCATCCAGGTGCGCAATGCACTTGTCGCCCTCAAGAGCTATGAGCCGGGAAATACCCTGACCCTACGTCATATTCCACCGCAGTTTCGCTTTGAGATTGTGGGAGGTGGTGCCGTTACAGCGCCAGGTGCTCGTGAGTTGGTGAATCTTCAACAGCAGGAGACCATACCAGGTGAGGTGTGGGTACAGCTACTCCAAAAGATACGACCTGAATGCGGAGATGCTGCCGCCGATCTAATAGCTCATTATATTGGCAACGAGATCAGCGCCTTTCGCAGCGGCGTCTACCGTCTTCCCGAGGGCAAACCGGAGCCCCGCAAGCTGATGGGACTCTTTGCGACCAGTCCTCTGCGTGCTGTCACCAATTATCTAGTTAGTCAGTCTAGGTTTGGCGACTACGTGCCAGAACCCTATGCAGTCACCTATGCTCTGCGTGCTCTCTCTAAGCGATTCTCCAAGCCGATACCACCGATGGACTGGAGCTGTCTAACTAGCTTCTTCCACCTGTCATTTGATGCCAGAAAATACTGTATTATGATAGCTAAAAATCAGGCTCTTCATAGTGGAACTGCGCGAAGGCTTTTGGAAAATTTCTTGGCTGACTTTGAACCCAATTGCTTTGAGGAGGATCTGCTGCTTCTGTTCTCCCTGCTGCCTGAAATTGGAAACAGCGTGAGCCTGCAAATCCTGAAGAACTTTGCTGAGAAGGTGGCTGTCTACTGCTTCAAGGAATCGCAGCTGAACGACTTTGTCGAAGGTATGTTAATGACCATTAATTGTCTTTGATTGCCAGTTAAAATCTAAGAATTTCAGGCTGCCTTTTTGAGAAGTTTTTGGACAGCGTCAAGTATATATACACTGATAAATGTGAGATACCCGAGGTTCTGGATGTATTCACGCTTATTGTAGAGCGTTACATGGACTCGATGAATCTGGATTCCAGATTATTTGAACGCTACACCGAAGTGGTCTCTGTCCTGCATCCGAATGCCATCGATGGTCTGACCACGCCAGCGAATTGGTGGGAAACGCCAGTGGGAAAACTGAAGAAGGCAACAATCATTCGCTGTTACTTGGTGTTATATAACGATAAACTGCCGAATCCTTTAAAATGGTTAGCTCCCATCATAGATGCCTACGAAAAGCGAGTGGAGGAACGCCCCTTCTTCTATCGCCATTTGGCTGCAACTTTGTATGCCTTTGGGAGCGATGAACATGCATGCAACTGGATTATGGAAATCTTTCTGGAAATTCAGATGTTACTCGCAGAAGCTTCCAACAAAGAGAAACTTAACAGAGCCCTCTATCTGCTGGACATCTTTATATTGGCTGCAGATGTTCTCTCTGGCTGTGCTGTGCTGCTTGGCAGTGTTGATGTTGTGGCCACGGATGACAAGGAGCGATTTAATTTATTTCCAGAGAGCTTGCAGTATCTTTGCGATCATATATTTTGGAAGGACCAGGAGGCAAAGGTAGGCGAATATAAATTCTTAACGGAATGAAATTGCAATTTTGTTTATGATTTCAGATATATGAATTCCTCTACAATCTATATAAGCATTCGTCCATACCACTGATCTATGCAGACATTTTTAAAGAAGCGATTATTTGTTCGCGCAACAAACCATATTTTGATAATAAGGGCGTCTGGACCAAATACGTTGGTTTGCGTAAATGAATTTTAAACTAGCCCAACTACTAAAAGTGCACTTATTGTTATAGTTAAAACAACTTAAATCCCTTTTTATAGCTTCTAGTGCTGTATTTGTTGACTTTATTAAATGAACTTTTAGCATTCAAATTTGAACTAATTCCAGTGCTAACGGACTGGTAATAAAAAATTGGGATCTGGCCAGATTATCTGTAAGGTTGCAACAGTGGCCTATCGACCGAACGCCACAATTACTAGGCATTTTTCTTATCGGAAGAACAATATCGATAGAATAAAAATACAGGCAATCGGCGCGCAGTTTGAATTGTCGGCAATAAATTATTAATTTGATATTAATATTAAATTCGAAACTCTATAAAATACAGGTGAACATATTAATCGAGGTTTGAAGCTCAACCCTCTGAAAGAATAGTTTCAAAATAAATTTTAAATAAACATTAAAACATTGACAAAATTCTAACAAAATTTTTTTATTATTTTAGCTTAAAAAAAATCAAATAAAGGGTACATATTTTCTATTTACCTTTTGTTTTGAAAATTTACATTTTTTTTGGTAAAACCAGATCCAGCCAGACTGGAAGTTTTTACTGGGTGGCAGCCTTCGGTTTAAGACGCTGCGCGTGGCAACACTGGCCAAATTATAACTTTATAAACAGCAAAAATATGTTTCTGGTCAAAATTAGTAAAGTTTAATTGATTTGTATGTAAATATTTAATCAAAATTGGAGTGCGAGTGAAAATACGGACCGTGTTGCACCGTAAAGTATTTTGGGAATTCTGTTAAAGCCTGCGACTATCAAAAAAACATAAACAATGGACGATATCAAGTTGGCAAAGGTAAGTAAATTGCATATAAAGTAAGTACATATGTATTTAATCAAAGCCAGAATATGCCAATTGTGCAGTTGAAATTGAGATAATCTGCTTATCATTTTTCCCACACCTGTCTTGTGCTCAGCTGTGACTCATGCACCAAACAGCTTTTATGTTTTATTCAAAATCGATGCTCAGGTGGAATCAATTCCTGTTCAACAGACAGCAACAACAACATTTTCACAGTTGACCCGGCGGTGGCCAACCCTTTTACCACCCACCAGCTGGGTAGGGCCAAGGACGAGACAGATTTGTTGTCCAGGTGATTTTTTTTCTAGCGCTAACGACGCCTACACCTGTTCGCAATATCTACATAAACATGACTGCAAAACATGCGCATAAACCGCACTTATCCCGACGTAAATAAACCTAGTTTGCCGCCACCATAAAGTTTCTCTCATTTACTCCACGCTCCCACACAGGCGCACATGCTTACACACATACATACATATTTATAATACTTTGATGAGTGTGTTTACTTCTTGACTGTGAAGCCGACAACCTTATCGCAAATCTGCAAGACCTTGCTACTACTTTTAATGGTGTTGTTGGCCTTGTTAAATCTTAAACAACAATAAAAATGTTGACCATTACGCTAGGATAAAAACATTTTTACTTACATATATTTGAAGTGTATTGTTTCAATAATTACCTAAGTAACCTCAAATAATAATATTAATTAAAAGAAAGCTCTTCTGGATTTTAAAGCATACATTTTAGAAAAATAAATATATTTCGTACCCTTCTTTTACTGGATAAATACACTCATCACTGTGAGAGAAAATATCCCAGCAGTGAAAATTTCCCCAACAGTCAAATGTCCAATTTCATTCGTAGCATGCTTTTAAGCGCGCAACTTTCGCAGTCGTCGTTGAGTTCGTTTGAAACGTTCGTCGGGACGTGTCGCGTCTGTTTTCGGTTGTCGGTTGGTTCTTGCCAAGTTGATAGCACCTATATACACTTACGGGGCAGCTACCAATAACAAAGTAGCATACATAAATAAATATGTAGGGTTATTGGAATAGTGTTCGGTACGAGAATTTGTGTGCTAAACGAAAAGTGAAAGTATAAACGACGCCCACCGCCCATCTCCTAACGCCCCTTACATTCACGTGATTTGATTTAAAAGGCCCGAAAAATCTGTTGGCATTTTGTTTGTGCTCCTGCTGTTGTTGATGTTAATTTAAAATCAATATACGCTTACCAAGTGCACACAAATATCAGATTTTTAAGCGTTGGCAGTGTGACAATGGATTTCACTAGATTCATGAATAAATTCAACGAAATCGAACGCCAGCTGTCGCCCACATCGGCGCTGCGTCTGAGCTTTGATAATATCTCACCGGAGACCGAAGAACCGCCGGATGGCAAACGATTGTGGGGAATGCCAGTGCCGCCTTTTGTCTCCGATAAGGTCGTCTCCTGGATCGAGGAGGAGTTCAACGAGGCGCCCGTTTACTATAACGGCAACTGTGTCCTCAAAAAGGTAACCTTACAAAAGAACAGGCTACAGCAATGCCAGCTAATTTCCTTTGTACCTTTATGTAAATATGCAGCAAAGTAATCAAGAGCAATTCAGCTAATTTTTCCTTTTGCGCATTTTCGCGTTTCTTTTGTTTCACTGGGGAATGCCGTCGGCAGCTGAATGGTCCGGAGTATGTAAATTACGAGCATTACTAGTCCGACAGTATGTTGAGATTGTTGACATCCTGAGAGGCGATGGTCCTCCAAACAGAGTCAACACAAATGCCCGCACATATTTTATGTAGGTCAGCCATCAGTTATCCATCGACGCTTGCAATCCAATCATCCAACCATCCAGCTGTCCCATCCATCCTGGCTGTCTTTATTGCGATGCGTCATATGAACGCAGTCGTCGTTCCTGTTATGCCTTCATTCTCATAGTGCAAACGCCACTTGAAATACAAATTGTTGCATTGTTGCAGTGGCACTCGAGTCAAGTTGCTGGCAAGGCAATTAAATAAATGAGGTTTCTTTGCAACGCACGCATTTTCACTGAAATTGAAATTGCAGGCTGACATTTATAAAAGTTCAACTATGAGAACTAAAGCGAATGCTACTTTATTTATACTATTCCTGCGTGCTGCTGAAACCACTATACTAAAGTATTTAACAAACATATTTCTCCTTATTAAATTTTGGTCTATTTTTTTTTTTGGGTATTTCCCAATCTTAACAACAAATATTGTACCAATTTTGTTTATATAAAATGCACCCAGACTATCTACAATTTAAATTCTATCAATCTATCTATTTTTAATATAAAATACATAAATAAATAAACTGATCATAGTATTTGATAATATTATATAAATAAAGGTTCAATATAAAAACTAAATACCAATTAACAATGGTGGTTTTCTTAGGTTAAGAAATAGATAAGAAAAAAAATTGTTTTAATCACATACTTCATATCCTTACGAGCTTACATTTTTATATCGAATCAATTCGAATCCCCATAGACCAGTTGATGGGATATCAAAGCATAAAATGCTGGTTATCTAATGAACCATGGCAATCACTCTGCAGGAGCTTTTTGTTATTAAAAGAACTTGTTGTTTCGCATTGAAATGAAATGGCATTGCGGTCTACTTCTAAGGACTCCTGTCACTCGGTTCCATTCTCTTTGAGTCTATTACTTAAAAAGTAATCAATCTTATATGATGCTGCTTAGTTGTTTATCCTTTGCGCTTTTAAATTCGCCAGGGATTCCGTAGACTTAACATTATTCTTAACATTTCTATTTGTCTTACTCTAGTTTAATGTATGACTAAGATTTTTATTCACTTGAAATTCTCATTTATTGCAATAAAAATATTATAATATTTTATATGAATGGGAATAGAATAACGAATCTCTCTGGTTCGATTTTAGACGATGTGTAGAACTATAAATTGATTACAATAAAAAAACATTGATATTTCAATGATTTTAATAATTGTCTTCCACTTGTTTAAACTAGATTTTAACTTAACTTTACTTTGCTCGCATCTGTTTTGGTCTGGAGAAACTTTTGTTTTCAATTTATTTTCTAGCACTTCGTGTTATTTACTCTGTTTGGAATTTCTTTTTTGTGTGTATGTGTGTGTATTTGCAGTGGGTGGTTGAGTGGTTGCAACTATTTCGTGCAAAGTTTTCGGCAAGTGGGGTAGAATTTCAGTTGACGTCAGCGCACGAGTTCTGCACAGAAACAGCAGATGGGAGCAAAAAATGGAACATGAATTTATAGTAAATAATAAAACTGAAATGTTTTTTGGTGCATCCTGCTTAAACCGACTTGTATATCTTGTATAATGATAGTGAAAATAAATATTTTAATAGCATTTTTTCTGTGCATTTTACAGGTGGAAAATGTACGCATGATTGATCGCTACAACACCAAAAATCCGACTGTTGGCACTTTGTATCTGACGGCCACACATTTGATATTCGTGGAGCCCGACAGTAACAAGGAGACCTGGGTAAGTAACATCGTCCCACATTCCCCGCACGCCTCTTATGACATCATCAATTATTTTATTACCCTCCCGGTTTGGTTCGGTTCAGTTCGTTTAGAGTGGTCTTATTGTCTTGCCAAGTTCAAGAAAAAAGGTTTCTACAATTTCTCTGTCTCTGTCTCAGTCTTTGGCCATGTGGTTGGTGGGCAACATTTTGTGGCATGACTTTTAAAGCAACTGTCGTTAGGGTTGTCGCCACACAGCCCATTTTGGGCGGATGAATATATTCACATAAATATACGAGTATAACTCAATGTACGCTTTTTGTGTCTCTCAACTAACCACAAAGGTATCCTGACAATTTCACAAAGCAGAGGTAAGGAATTTTAAGTTAAGCATACCACAAACCCGTAGCAAGTTACATTCTCTGTTCTAAAATGCTTTGTCAGTTGTGTAGATACAATTTAGCATGAAAAATTCATACGATTTTCATATAAAAAAAGCAATTTTCTTGCCAAATATTTGTCAATAAATAACATTTTTAAAAGACTACTTTATCTAAGTAAAAATTGAGTAAACATTGAATTCCCCCGTAAACAGATTTCCTGAGGGCTTTTTAAGCTTGAAATAACTTGATGAATTGTCTTAAAAATTGATTAAAGTGAGATGAATTTCAATAAGTTTAGCTTAATTTAATCCCTATATTAAAAAGCTTTCATATCAGTCGAAATGGAATACAGCACTCTTTAAGGATATCAAATCTCTGGCGTGCCGAGGATAACCTTTCTTTCTTTATGTATCTTAAAGCTTATGAAAATAAACAGATGCAACCACCGTGTAAAATGCCGAACGTGTTCAAATGTGCACTTTGGCTTTGCACTTCTGACAACATCGCTCGTTAAACATTTGAGTAAAACCAGCAGCTCGACTCAAAGTTATTCAAAGACTTTAGACGCCTCGCAGAAACGCGGCGTATTCGTCATAGTATGAAAAGTACTTATACAAGTGCAGGCGCTTACAAATACATATATATGTACATTGTACATATATGTATGTTTATGTTTGTCTGACAGCTGCATTGCCCGCACTTCCGCCACTTGGCTAAGGACGTGTATAAAGTTCCTTTTCTTTTTCTGGCAGCCCAAGGCTGTTGGCTTAAAAGAAAACTTGTGCATATTAAAGTTGCCCGTTGGCTTTAATATCCAACTGGTCAGAGGATTACTTAATTAAAATGTGTTTTTGCCATTATATGCACAACAAAAAAGGCCTTAAATAGACACACGACCGAGCAGTACGCATACGCCCCGTTGCATAAATACAAATTAAAATACATTGTCGGCTGCCCCGCTGGGAAGATTCCATGGCACGATAAACTCTCATGCTGTGCGCTGTTTGTTTGTGGGCGTACATTGTTCTGAGCATAAAACATGTATTTCCATTTGGGATAAGCTATGGTAAATAGCACAAATGTTATCCACAAAACGGACAAGAAAAGTTGAAAAAGCAAACACAAATTCAATGTCAATATGCTAAATGTTGATGTCTCGTTTGGGGACAGACTGTGACAGTCTCTGTCAGTGGCAAACAAATTGCTGCTAAGCGACTGCAATTCAATTTCAATTGTTGCACAATATTTTGAACGAGTGTCAATGAAAGCATGTCCCAGAGTTTTTAATACTTAATAGCAATTGCATTTGTCTCTGATATATAGTATTACCTCTTTATATTTAATTTTTAAATACAAAATTTTAGTTTAATACACAAATGCCTTTCCACTTTACTTATTAAAAAAGTAACCTTTTTTTTATTAAAACAAAATTAATATAAATAAGTAATTTTTTTATCTTTAAATAAAATAATAACTAAAGCAGGATAATCTTTTTGAGAATATTTTTGTTTAATACTAATAACAATTTTGTCCCTGATTTAAACAGAATTAATATACAATGGGAAAAAGAATTACATCAGTCCACATTTCAATCGGATATGCAAATTTCGTATTCATACCCGTATTAACTGTCAGAGAGATTTCATCATTTTGTCTGCATTTCAAATACGGCAGTCGCTGATTCAGTTTATTTCCCTTTGACGTGCAGAGAAGCATTGCATTTTAATTGCTTCATCGTAATTAAGTATATTAATTATGCACTTTAGCTCGTCAGTGGGACAAGTGGCCACAGGAGACTCGACAAATGAGCGTATTAACGTCTCGTTGAGGATTCCATGTTGTTAATTAAAAGTTAGGCCACTCATGTGCATTGGCTGTTGCCAATTAGGAGGTGAGATGGCTTTAACTATCGATTTTTTTTTGCTATAGCGTGGAACGTAACAAGTCTTAATCCACTTCTGTGACGACACTGGCAACTTGCCACTCAATAAAACTGCTGCCCAGAGTTTGCAGAAATAGTTTTACTAGCGACCTGAGGGCATAGAAACTATTAACTTTGTGCACGTAACTGGCCAAGGCAAAGTTGAGTTGAGTTGAGATTGTCAGTTGGGTAATCTTTCGCTTCACTTTACAGATTCTACACATGCACATAGCCAGCATTGAGAAGTTGCCGCTTAGCACCACGGGATCCCCACTCTTGATACGCTGCAAGACGTTTCTGTCGGTGACATTTGTAATACCCAAGGACTCGGAATGCCATGACGTTTATACTTCGCTTTTGAAGCTCTTTCAACCGGGTATGTTTCCTCCTACACTTTCTTAGATGTATCTTACAAAGTCTATCTGCATTTGCACAGTTTCCATCAACAAGTTGTACTGCTTCAATTATCAGCCGGCTAAAGATGATTTTCCTAAGAATGCTGGCTGGGATTTCTTTAAGTTGGAGGCCGAATTTAAGCACATGCTGGTGCCGAATGACAACTGGACACTGTGCTCCATGAACGAGAAGTATGAGCTGTGTGACACATATCCGCGACAGATCTACGTACCCAAAGAGGCCACCACATTGATGCTCATAAGCAGCTCACGTTTTCGCTCCAAGGGTCGTCTACCCGCATTGACCTATTTGCACAACAATAAGGTAAACGCTTTAC
Organism: Drosophila falleni; assembly: GCA_035045575.1. NCBI lineage: Eukaryota > Metazoa > Arthropoda > Insecta > Diptera > Drosophilidae > Drosophila > Drosophila falleni. The sequence goes on along the minus strand of JAWNOV010000089.1, from coordinate 4,606,598 downwards.
TGATTGAATAACAACACAAAACTAATCCATATCCATCAACAGGCGTCCATATGTCGCTGCAGCCAGCCGCTGTCGGGTTTCAGTGCGCGTTGTTTGGAGGACGAGCAAATGTTGGAGGCCATACGCAAGACAAATACCAATACCGACTACATGTACGTGGTGGATACCCGACCACGTGTGAGTAGAAACAACATGGCAATTATTGGCTGAACAATATTTAAATAACAATCCACTTTGACCCCATTGTTTATAGATCAATGCCATGGCCAATCGGGCCGCCGGCAAGGGCTACGAGAATGAGGCCTTTTATGAGAACATCAAGTTCCATTTTCTCGGCATTGAGAACATTCACGTACAACGTGCCAGCTTACAAAAGGTGCTGGAGGCTTGCGAACAGAAATCACCCACAATGAGCGCTTTTCTCAATGCCCTGGAGTCATCCGGCTGGCTAAAACACATTCGCTCCATATTGGACACGTCGAGGTAAGCAAACACAAAGCTATTTACATTATATATGGCCTGTTCTCATCTTGTGGCTTTATCCCTTGCAGCTTCATTGCCAATGCTGTCGATAAAGGCGTCTCGGTGGTTGTGCACTGCTCCGATGGCTGGGATCGCACTGCACAAGTTTGTTCGCTGGCACAGCTGATGCTGAATCCGTATTATCGCACAATTAAGGGCTTTCAGGCCCTTATCGAGAAGGATTGGTTGGCATTTGGACACAAATTCAGCGAGCGTTGCGGCCACATTCAGACAGATGCCCGTGAGGTGTCGCCCATTTTTACGCAGTTCCTTGATTGCACCTGGCAGCTGATGTCGCAGCGCAGCGAGTCCTTTGAATTTAATGAACGTTTCCTGCTCATACTACATGACCATGTGCACTCCTGTCAATTCGGCACGTTCGTCGGCAATTGCGAGAAGGATCGCCTCGATCTAAAGCTGGCTGAGCGCACGTTTTCGCTGTGGGGTTATATGTCCAACCATTTGAACGAGTATATTAATCCGCTGTACAAACCCAACGTTGATGAGTCGATCAAGGCCAATCTGGCACCGCAGTGCATCAAGTAATAGGACAATCATTACAACATAAAACATTTACTTATATCTATGTCTACATTCTTAGATTCTGGCGGGGAATGTACAGTCGCTTTGAGAGCGGCATTCATCCACGCGAACCGCTGGGTGATCTACTGTTGGACAGCAAGGAGCATTGCAACTCTCTGGAGGATCATGTGCAGCACTTGACGAAACGCATTGCTAGCTTCAAGAATTACATTTCCAAGTCGGCCAAGAAACTGCAAGATGCGACCACCACCAATCCCAAAGCGAGCAAGGAGGCGACCTCCAATGAAATCAATGACAACAAGTAGCTACAGCATTGAATTTAGAGTTTCTTTAAGCTTTTAATCTCTTTTAATCATCGCAGATACAACTACGATAAGAAGCTAAGCGAATTGTCCGCAGCAGACGATGATCATCCGCTAAAGGCAAACAATATGTCCTTTGCGAATCTTTCGCTTAATGCCGAGCAAACCAGCCCACAAGGCTTGACCGAGGAGATTTCCTCTGTTGCAGTAGATTGGAAGCCCATGCGCAATGTTACCTCCTGCTCCTGCTCCACGCCCTTCGATCAATTCACCAAAAAGGTACAACAATGATATATATTTATGAAATGTATATGCTAATCATGCTTATCCCTTGCAGATACATTGCTTTCGCTGTGGAGACATCTTCTGCGAGCGCTGCATTGATAAGAACGTAGCGCTGCCAGGACATGATAGCGGCAAGGCGGTTCCTGTGTGCCGTGGCTGCTTCCGGCAAATGCAAAAGCAGAGTCCTTAAGCCCATACATAGTGTAATCCTAGCTGTAAATTGTTGAGCATGTGACGTGGAGTGAATGTAGAAACAAAGAGACAGAGAGAGAGAAAGAGAGCGAAATTGAGAGTGTGATCAGATTAGTTTTGGGTGAAATACATATACATACAGCTATATATATTATATAATATTACATTTATTGTTGCATTTGTAGTTGTAGCTGCTTAAAAGCACATTCGATCCATTGAAACTGTTGTGTGCAAATGCACCTTGGCTTCCAAGCATTAATGTGACCCAAAACAGGTCCTACTTAATTAAGAGTCGGGCACAAATCTAATTTACTTTTGTTGTTTTTATTTAATTTTATATTTTATCCAACTGTCATATATGTACGTTTCAAATTCAAATTCCGTTGCCAATATGATTGGTCTTTCAAATTTTAATTTGGTTTTTTAAAGAGTTTGACTCGAATATTTAGAATATCTTCCCATTTAAGACTTACTTTTCCGATCGAGTTACTGTGGGCTATACCTACATTCCATATCTGATTGCTGTTGTTAATATACTTAATTTTAATTGTTTCAATCCGAGAAACGAATTTGGAACGGCTCTCTTGCCTCTTTTCTAAGCACACATACACATAAAAGAGTACAACTGCATACATATTATTAATGTTTATTCCACTAGCAAAATAATGCATGGATAATGAAAAATTCTATCGTAACGTGTACTACAACTTGTCGGATAAAATATTTGTCTTTCAAGCCGGTCGTAAATTTACTATGCAAAAATGTTTGATCAAAGTATAATAAAAAAAGTATTTATTCAACAAATTGCCTTAGTTGTGAGTCGGACTTGTGAGTTGCAAATAAATTGTTTTGTTAATGCGGCGACAACTATTATATTGATGCAGTCAAAAGAAGGCTCTATCTAATATCCAATATCTGGCTTAATGCGCAGAATGACGGGCACGCTGGTGCAGGGCAGAATGGCCACCTCGGTGACAACAGCGCTGACTAGTTCGGGTGGCGTTATATCATAGCTCAGGTTGAGTGGCGTTAGTCGGCTCTTTTGCCAGTTGTTCAAGGAGCATTTGGCATTCATTACCAGTTGATTGGGATCACACAGTTCGTTATAGACAATCGCATCGGTCTGGAAACGTTCACTGAATTTGTGCGTCTCGCAGCAGACGAGCACGGGCACATTGTAGGAGTTGGCCACCAGTGCCACTTGGGCTGTGCCAGCGCGGGCCATAACATAACCATTGGCCAGCAATGCATGCGCACCCAACATCACTTTGGTGGCTTCCGGCATTACATAACCGACGGCATTGATCAACACATAGGTGCAGGGAATACCGTGAGCATGCAGACGACGCAGCATCTCTTGTCCCTCGCAGAAGGGCCTTGAGTCGACGACAATGACCCGAAAGTCAACCTTGCGACGTTTAGCCTCTTCACAGATGAACTGAATGAGGGATGAGCAGGCAAACGTAAGCAGCACGTCGCCATCGGTGATCTTTTCCTGCATTGAGCTGCTTATTGCCTGGGCGGCCTTACCAATTTGATTCTCTATGTAGGTGTCTATAAAGTGCCCAAGCAGCTCTTTCAACTGAAATGATAATGCGGCTGATTAAATTGCAAATCAATTTCGATGCCTCTTTAGCTACTCACCTCCGTTTCGGGTGTATCTGCGGGAAGCTGTGTCAACTGATTCTTAAACTGCTTGTACGCATTGAACACGGACACGGCTAGCGGACGACACTTGTGCAGATGATCCACATGATACTTGACTGCCCCATCGAGACTGCGGCCAAACTCTTTCTTAGCTGGTGTCTCGAAGTCCTGAACCACCTGTCGTAGTGCATGCAGGAATGCAATGCAGCGTGCATTCGATCCGACAATAGTCCGTTCGGAGTACTGGACGCCCAAGCGAGCAATGCTGGGATGCACACGGGCATCATTAATGAATAAGCTGGCATCTTTATTAGCGCACACCAGATGATTGAACAGCTTCACTTTGCATTCTCGCTCCGCTTTAAGCGGACACAACTTGGCCGGTGACTTGGCGGGTGATTCACTTTCACGCTTGACCTCCTTAGCAGGCGTAGCAGTGACACTTGGTGTCTTCTTAGCGTTGCTGGCTGCTCCTTTAGGTGGACCTGACACTGGAGCCGCCTTCTTGGTTTGTGCTTGTGCCTTGGCAGCACGTTGTGCTTCCTGTATGGCACGACGTTCCGCCTTGCTCAGTGCTGGTTTCTTCTGCAAGTCAGAAATAGATTAGTTTCTGGCTAATGAAATTCATTTTCCTACCTTTTCATCCTCCGTTTCTAGAGCAGGCGTTGATGCAGCCGCCTTGGGTGCGACTTCGAGATTGCTTAGTTTCTGAGTCGCCGTTTCTACATTGCTGGCAGTAGACTTGCCTGTCTTCGCTGCCTGCTTGGCCGCTTTTTTTGCCTCGCGCTCAGCTTTGATTTGATCGCGCGTTTTCTCACCAGGAGCCGTTGCAGTGGGAATGGAATCTGCGGTTTTGCAGGCGGGAGCAGCTGGATCACTTGAGGCGGCGGCTTTTAGAGGTGTAGCTGAAGTCATAGATGGTAGTAATTCTTCTGCCTTGTCTTTTGTCGTTGTGGTTGTTGTAGTCGTTAGTTTTTTTGTTATGGTTGTTTGCTCAACTTCGGTTATAATCGTGGTCGCTGGAGCTGTTGACTTTTGTTTCTTGGCCAGCTTTGCTTGCTTCTTGGCCTCGCGTTCGGCCATGATTTGTTCGCGGGTTTTATCCGCTGTTGCATTCTGATTTTGATTACTGACCGCTTTCTGCATCTCGCTCTTGTTTTGGGATTGCGCTTCCTTATCTTCCAATCGATTTCGCTTGTTCCTAGGCCGATTGCGTTGGCGTTGTTTTTTCTGCTTCGACACTGCGCTGGTCGATGAACTCTGCTATAAGACGACATAAAATATATTATTGTGTATAAGGAATACCTGAAGGATATAATTTACACACGTGCTAGACTGTAATCATGCAAAATTAAACAATTTCTATTCCAAACTAAAAACGATTTGTGTACATAAGTTTCGAGTGAGACTAGATATGTACCTGTTCGCCCTTTACAACCATTTTGTTAGCTTGAAATGATATTATTTATGACAGAACCTATTCTTTATATCAACAAATTGTCTATTTCTTACGACTCACTTAAATTTACCTTGTAAATTAAATTTGTAGCAAAACGGCTTTACGAAGTTTGCTCACGATGGCAAAATTCTACCAGCTGGTTACCACCAGTGCTGCCAAATTTATAGAGGAAGGTTGCCACCAAGTAAAAGTCTCCGATCTGGTTCTATTTTTTTTTTCAAACAAAAAAAAAAAGCTACATGGTAAAAAGAGTTAAATTATATAATTTCTTACCCCATGGAATTGCGATCTTTAAACCCTCATTTCTTTAACAATTTTAATTTATTGCCAAGTCCAGTTCATATTTGAATTGTGCGCCGTTCATATCTCAAAGTATTGTAGCCCTGTTAGTTATTAATGTGAATGCCAAAATACACGTTGGCCGTGGGAACGGCTGACCAGCATAATGAAAGAGCTCTATTTGAGTATAAATCAATGACATTAATAAATATATTGCAATGTCCGTTTTCAATCATTTATTCATCAATTACTATTCTTGTTATAACCACATTAAGCGATTCTGAAATGTAGATGCAAATATTAACAACTAAATCAATGGCAGCGCCTCTGAGCTTAGTAAATTAATGGTGTTCAGCATGCTCCTTCGCTTGGCTTTCAGCCCAGTTCTTCTTGTTTTCGGGTGAATTGGCTGTAACAATAATAAAAATATATTAGCAACGATTTAGCATAAATTTTATTAAAGTAAAGTACATACCCAACTTGCTGATCTTGTAGAAAACGGGGACGCAGGCGACAACCGCAATGAAGTAGTAGCGCCAGATCCACTGATTCTTAATGTAGTGCTTGATCGGGAACTGGGCCAGCTTTGCCGAGAAAGTGTATGGATATCTCATTGGACGTCCAGCGGGTTTTTCAACAGCTTTGTCGGCCATGGTTCTGATTGGTTTACTGCAGTAAATTAAGAAGCTCCGCTTTAAGCGGACACAACTTGGCCGGTGACTTGGCGGGTGATTCACTTTCACGCTTGACCTCCTTAGCAGGCGTAGCAGTGACACTTGGTGTCTTCTTAGCGTTGCTGGCTGCTCCTTTAGGTGGACCTGACACTGGAGCCGCCTTCTTGGTTTGTGCTTGTGCCTTGGCAGCACGTTGTGCTTCCTGTATGGCACGACGTTCCGCCTTGCTCAGTGCTGGTTTCTTCTGCAAGTCAGAAATAGATTAGTTTCTGGCTAATGAAATTCATTTTCCTACCTTTTCATCCTCCGTTTCTAGAGCAGGCGTTGATGCAGCCGCCTTGGGTGCGACTTCGAGATTGCTTAGTTTCTGAGTCGCCGTTTCTACATTGCTGGCAGTAGACTTGCCTGTCTTCGCTGCCTGCTTGGCCGCTTTTTTTGCCTCGCGCTCAGCTTTGATTTGATCGCGCGTTTTCTCACCAGGAGCCGTTGCAGTGGGAATGGAATCTGCGGTTTTGCAGGCGGGAGCAGCTGGATCACTTGAGGCGGCGGCTTTTAGAGGTGTAGCTGAAGTCATAGATGGTAGTAATTCTTCTGCCTTGTCTTTTGTCGTTGTGGTTGTTGTAGTCGTTAGTTTTTTTGTTATGGTTGTTTGCTCAACTTCGGTTATAATCGTGGTCGCTGGAGCTGTTGACTTTTGTTTCTTGGCCAGCTTTGCTTGCTTCTTGGCCTCGCGTTCGGCCATGATTTGTTCGCGGGTTTTATCCGCTGTTGCATTCTGATTTTGATTACTGACCGCTTTCTGCATCTCGCTCTTGTTTTGGGATTGCGCTTCCTTATCTTCCAATCGATTTCGCTTGTTCCTAGGCCGATTGCGTTGGCGTTGTTTTTTCTGCTTCGACACTGCGCTGGTCGATGAACTCTGCTATAAGACGACATAAAATATATTATTGTGTATAAGGAATACCTGAAGGATATAATTTACACACGTGCTAGACTGTAATCATGCAAAATTAAACAATTTCTATTCCAAACTAAAAACGATTTGTGTACATAAGTTTCGAGTGAGACTAGATATGTACCTGTTCGCCCTTTACAACCATTTTGTTAGCTTGAAATGATATTATTTATGACAGAACCTATTCTTTATATCAACAAATTGTCTATTTCTTACGACTCACTTAAATTTACCTTGTAAATTAAATTTGTAGCAAAACGGCTTTACGAAGTTTGCTCACGATGGCAAAATTCTACCAGCTGGTTACCACCAGTGCTGCCAAATTTATAGAGGAAGGTTGCCACCAAGTAAAAGTCTCCGATCTGGTTCTATTTTTTTTTTCAAACAAAAAAAAAAGCTACATGGTAAAAAGAGTTAAATTATATAATTTCTTACCCCATGGAATTGCGATCTTTAAACCCTCATTTCTTTAACAATTTTAATTTATTGCCAAGTCCAGTTCATATTTGAATTGTGCGCCGTTCATATCTCAAAGTATTGTAGCCCTGTTAGTTATTAATGTGAATGCCAAAATACACGTTGGCCGTGGGAACGGCTGACCAGCATAATGAAAGAGCTCTATTTGAGTATAAATCAATGACATTAATAAATATATTGCAATGTCCGTTTTCAATCATTTATTCATCAATTACTATTCTTGTTATAACCACATTAAGCGATTCTGAAATGTAGATGCAAATATTAACAACTAAATCAATGGCAGCGCCTCTGAGCTTAGTAAATTAATGGTGTTCAGCATGCTCCTTCGCTTGGCTTTCAGCCCAGTTCTTCTTGTTTTCGGGTGAATTGGCTGTAACAATAATAAAAATATATTAGCAACGATTTAGCATAAATTTTATTAAAGTAAAGTACATACCCAACTTGCTGATCTTGTAGAAAACGGGGACGCAGGCGACAACCGCAATGAAGTAGTAGCGCCAGATCCACTGATTCTTAATGTAGTGCTTGATCGGGAACTGGGCCAGCTTTGCCGAGAAAGTGTATGGATATCTCATTGGACGTCCAGCGGGTTTTTCAACAGCTTTGTCGGCCATGGTTCTGATTGGTTTACTGCAGTAAATTAAGAAGCTCCGCTTTAAGCGGACACAACTTGGCCGGTGACTTGGCGGGTGATTCACTTTCACGCTTGACCTCCTTAGCAGGCGTAGCAGTGACACTTGGTGTCTTCTTAGCGTTGCTGGCTGCTCCTTTAGGTGGACCTGACACTGGAGCCGCCTTCTTGGTTTGTGCTTGTGCCTTGGCAGCACGTTGTGCTTCCTGTATGGCACGACGTTCCGCCTTGCTCAGTGCTGGTTTCTTCTGCAAGTCAGAAATAGATTAGTTTCTGGCTAATGAAATTCATTTTCCTACCTTTTCATCCTCCGTTTCTAGAGCAGGCGTTGATGCAGCCGCCTTGGGTGCGACTTCGAGATTGCTTAGTTTCTGAGTCGCCGTTTCTACATTGCTGGCAGTAGACTTGCCTGTCTTCGCTGCCTGCTTGGCCGCTTTTTTTGCCTCGCGCTCAGCTTTGATTTGATCGCGCGTTTTCTCACCAGGAGCCGTTGCAGTGGGAATGGAATCTGCGGTTTTGCAGGCGGGAGCAGCTGGATCACTTGAGGCGGCGGCTTTTAGAGGTGTAGCTGAAGTCATAGATGGTAGTAATTCTTCTGCCTTGTCTTTTGTCGTTGTGGTTGTTGTAGTCGTTAGTTTTTTTGTTATGGTTGTTTGCTCAACTTCGGTTATAATCGTGGTCGCTGGAGCTGTTGACTTTTGTTTCTTGGCCAGCTTTGCTTGCTTCTTGGCCTCGCGTTCGGCCATGATTTGTTCGCGGGTTTTATCCGCTGTTGCATTCTGATTTTGATTACTGACCGCTTTCTGCATCTCGCTCTTGTTTTGGGATTGCGCTTCCTTATCTTCCAATCGATTTCGCTTGTTCCTAGGCCGATTGCGTTGGCGTTGTTTTTTCTGCTTCGACACTGCGCTGGTCGATGAACTCTGCTATAAGACGACATAAAATATATTATTGTGTATAAGGAATACCTGAAGGATATAATTTACACACGTGCTAGACTGTAATCATGCAAAATTAAACAATTTCTATTCCAAACTAAAAACGATTTGTGTACATAAGTTTCGAGTGAGACTAGATATGTACCTGTTCGCCCTTTACAACCATTTTGTTAGCTTGAAATGATATTATTTATGACAGAACCTATTCTTTATATCAACAAATTGTCTATTTCTTACGACTCACTTAAATTTACCTTGTAAATTAAATTTGTAGCAAAACGGCTTTACGAAGTTTGCTCACGATGGCAAAATTCTACCAGCTGGTTACCACCAGTGCTGCCAAATTTATAGAGGAAGGTTGCCACCAAGTAAAAGTCTCCGATCTGGTTCTATTTTTTTTTAAAGAAAAAAAAAAGCTACATGGTAAAAAGAGTTAAATTATATAATTTCTTACCCCATGGAATTGCGATCTTTAAACCCTCATTTCTTTAACAATTTTAATTTATTGCCAAGTCCAGTTCATATTTGAATTGTGCGCCGTTCATATCTCAAAGTATTGTAGCCCTGTTAGTTATTAATGTGAATGCCAAAATACACGTTGGCCGTGGGAACGGCTGACCAGCATAATGAAAGAGCTCTATTTGAGTATAAATCAATGACATTAATAAATATATTGCAATGTCCGTTTTCAATCATTTATTCATCAATTACTATTCTTGTTATAACCACATTAAGCGATTCTGAAATGTAGATGCAAATATTAACAACTAAATCAATGGCAGCGCCTCTGAGCTTAGTAAATTAATGGTGTTCAGCATGCTCCTTCGCTTGGCTTTCAGCCCAGTTCTTCTTGTTTTCGGGTGAATTGGCTGTAACAATAATAAAAATATATTAGCAACGATTTAGCATAAATTTTATTAAAGTAAAGTACATACCCAACTTGCTGATCTTGTAGAAAACGGGGACGCAGGCGACAACCGCAATGAAGTAGTAGCGCCAGATCCACTGATTCTTAATGTAGTGCTTGATCGGGAACTGGGCCAGCTTTGCCGAGAAAGTGTATGGATATCTCATTGGACGTCCAGCGGGTTTTTCAACAGCTTTGTCGGCCATGGTTCTGATTGGTTTACTGCAGTAAATTAAGAAAATTTGCAAATTATTGAGAAATTATGTAATTTTCTTAGCGAATGCCGCAGTTACGTACCTGTCTGTGTGCAAGACGGAGAGAATCCACAATAATTCAATGTGGTGTTGTAGCCCTGGTAAAACTTAAAGTTGGCTGCGACTGCTATGCTGCCAACTTGCTCGGAATATATTATAAAAATTTGAAAAATTTTATTTAACTACTTGTTTCTTATATATATTTATTAGAATAATGATGAATGTTGAAAACTGTATAGTTAACGCAAATTTTTTACATACAAGGACTGCTTGGATTAATTTTTGGAGATTAGGAATAATATTTTTTTTACATTTGGTCACACTTTTTGCCATTCGCAACTAATTAATCGGCATACAGACCTATCGATGTATTCATATTGCAGCCCTAAACGCAAGTTATTTTATGTGAATACCATGCCGGTATAAAACGCGGATTGTGTTTTATTTATTTTGCAGTTGTTTTTAATTTGTTTCACTGCGATTTATTTGGATGTTTGTTTATGCCAACAAAATAGTTGATATGCATGTTGCACGTGTTAGTATCAATGCGCTTGCCACCTAAACTGCATCCGCCATAACATTCAAGGTAAACGTTTAACCCAAACACGTGAAAACCAAAAACAACAAGATTGAAATATTGTCATGTCTGAGGATTTGGATTTCGATGAGCTTGATTTTCTGCTCGGACCAAAACCACATCAATTGCAAAATGAAATCAACACAGAACAACATGTCCAACGAATTGTGCCAGCTAACCGAGAATCCTCAAAAAAGGCCCGCCGGCTAGCAGAGCGGATTGCCGAAACCGATGAGCTGGTGCGTCAGTTGAAGCAGTTGAAGGATAACCAGCAACAGCTAAAGGATCTGCAACGATCTGCTGGTGAAGTAACTCAACTATACCACAGTGAAAAGCAGCAACGTATGGAACTCGAGGCTCGATTAAATGAACAGAACGAACGTTGCACGGATCTGGAGAAACAGCTGGATGTTCAACAATTAAACTGTGAGCAGCTGCAGGAACAGCTAACGACCCGGGCACTGCCGGTTGATGCCAGGGATATGGTCTCCATATTCATGCAACTCACGCAGCGTGTGGGCGAGGATTCCCATGCCAGTGGTTTATTACGGCGGGAACACAACTTGCTGCGTAAGCTAAAGGATTACTGCAAATCGGCAAAGATCAACATACCACCGATGAAGAGCTCCACAGGCAAGAGACCAAAGGTTACAACGGCAGCTGCGCAAGCCACTCAGACAACACAAACAGATGCTTTGCAGGAGTCACCAGTCATTGTACCAAGCAAGCCGGAAATGTGCTCGATTGCCGTGCAGAGCGAGATTCTGGTATCCACACGAAATCAGGGCACTCAGCACAAGAATATGACAACAACACGCGGCACAACAACGGCGTCCTTTATTAAGAAACACGATGTGGGCACCTGTTTTCCTGAGCCGAAACCCGCTTTGAGTGTCCACCAGATATTGGATAAGATGCTGTCTTGGAACAAATCGTGCATAACGCCGTTGAGCCCCATTGTCGATCCACAACCGGAACCGGAGGTCCTACAAACAATTAACATTGGCACATGTACAGATTTGTGCAATGTGCAAAGGGCAATTGATTATCTACCAGAGCTACCAGCGGAGTTAAAGCAATCCCGGCCACCATCCCGTGCCAGCGTCAAGGATGAGTTGTCAATGCCCATGGGAGCAGCTGCCCTTAATGGCTATGGCCACCACATGGCCAAGGAGCTGCTACACTTCCTGCCGCACAGCCAGAGCATTCTGACCAATCTGCCGCCACATGTTTTCGAGGAAATCTGGCAAGTGATGGGTCAAATGGTGCTCGTTGCCTTACAGCGTCGCTCTACAAACTCTTCAGTACCCGCACCGATGCCCGCATCCACCATCAACCAAGCTGACTTTGGTAGCTGGTTCGAAGCATATGAGAGTAACTTGAATCAGCTGCAAACCAGTAATAAGGGTGAGTACCACTTGATAATATTCAAGGAGTCGACAATTGACTAATATATCAACTCTCTTTCAGAAGATGCTGAGTTTCAGGTACCTTCAAAGGCAACAACCAGTAATAAGGGTAAGTACCAGTTAATAATATTCCAGGAGTCGACAGTTGATTAATTTAACAACTCTCTTTCAGAAGATGCTGAGTTTCAGGTACCTTCAAAGGCAACAAATACTATGGAAGTGGCCACCGATCCCATGATGACGCCGCCACCTGAAATCGGCCTCGATTTGACTCCAATACGTCTGCTGGTCAAGCCCAAGTTCCGGGTCATATCAAAGCCAAAACCAAAGCCAAAGAAGAAAAAGCGACGGGTTACGCAAAACTTAAAAGCTATAGCCAAGAGAGAGACAATTGCATTGAGAACTGCTGCCACAACTGAAACTGCAGTTCAGTTCCTAAGCAATTTAAATGTGTTTACAAGCCCCAACTGTGATAATCTGGACATTCAGCTGGATGCAGAGGAACTGAAACTTCTTGAACTAACCTCTGCTGCAGAGAACAACGAACAACAAACACCTGTCAAATCTTTCGAATGCGAAGAGGATGCTACGCAAAGAACACCTGCATCTCTACTCCGCAAAAATCAAATGAGGAATATGGAAGATTCTCCACAAAACACACCTTCATCCCGTAAAAATCAAGTAGATGATAGACAGCTTCCTGCAGTTGAAGATGAAGAAGATCCTCTACAAAAAACATCTTCATCTCGCACAGATCAAAATCAATTATTATTTGATAAATATAGTGAATCGGATGATGAAGAGACTCCCAAACTTAAAGATGCAGAATGGTGTTCTCATGGCAGATTAACATCTTCATCGATCAAAGAAGTTGAAGAAAGTCGTTCACAAAACTCTTTTGTACCTTCACTCCTCAACGATCAAACTGTTGATGGTCAGCCTCTTTCACATGATATTAAAGAAGATCTTCCGCAAAACACATCTTCATCCTGTAAAGATCAAACGGATGATGGACAGCTGCCTGCACTTGAAGATGAAGAAGATCCTCCACAAGAAGCATCTAGTGACTCGGATGTTGAAGCAACTTCCAGACTTGAAGGTGCAGAAAAATGTTCACAAAGCAGATTAACATCTTCATCAATCAAAGACGGGGACTTGGATGATGAAAAGTCTCCTCCACATGCAATTGAAGAAAGTCTTTCACCAAATACATCTTTATCTTCATCCCTCAAAGATCAATCTGATGATGGACATCCTCTTGCACATGAAATTGAAGAAGATCCTCCACAAAACAAAACTTCATCTTGCACAGATCTAAATAAGTTATTATTTGATAGTGAGTGGGACTCGGATGATGAAATGCCACCTGCACTTGAAGTTGAAGAAGATTGCTTACTAGGTAGATTAACATCTTCATCAAGCGAAGATGGGAACTCGGATGATGGACAGCCTTCTCGGCTTAAAGTTAAAGAAGATCCTCCACAAAGTAGACCTACTTCTGTATCCCGCAAAGATAAAATCAAGTTATTGTTTGACAGTGATGGGGACTCGGATGATGGACAGTCGCCTGCACTTGAAATTCAAGAAGATCCCCGACAAAGTAGATTAACATCTAGCGAGTACTGGGACTCGGAAGAAGAGCAGCTTTCACCACAAGAAAATGAAGGGGAAGAAACACAAAGTACACCTAAGTCTTCGTTCCACTCTAATCGGGACTCGGTTGATGGACAGCATTCGCTATTTAAAGATGTTGGAGCTCCCACACAAAGCACATCACTTTCTTCACCTCGCACAAATCGAGCTGACTTATTATTCGACTGCAAAAGAGACTCAAGCAATGAACAACCTCAATTACTTAAAGATATGCAAAGTTGTCTGCCAATACATGTAATCCCTTCATTTAAATACGATTCCGATGTGGACAGCGTAGACTCCAACAATTTAGTCATAGATGATGTCAGTACTGAAGACGGTAAAGAAGATATTGAACTGTCAAATGCTGCAATTGAACCAATAGTAGTATTGCCTGTGACCAAACGTAAGAGAAAGTCAAGTTCCTGCAGCAGCTGTGATATTCAACCATTTGAAAAGAGAGTCACAAGATCGCAAGTTAAACAATTGGAGTTGATGGGAGAAACGAAAACTGAATTGCATAATCTCGAATTGATCAAAGTTGCAAAGGAGCTGCAGTCAAGCAGCATATCCTCAAGCTCGCCCATGTCGCCCGTCGCAGTAACCAGCTGCGAGGAGGAGAACGACTGTGAACCCATCGAAATACCACTGGAGACGCCTGGTGGAGAGTACAGTACGAGTGAACCAAAGGCACTGTTAAGTTATGTCGTGAACGAGGTCAAAGCTGATGCCAAGCATCGGAAGCAACAAGAGCAACAGCCAAATAAATCAGAAGTGAAGCAAATAAAGCTAAAAATCGGCAACTGGCTAAAGAACTCAGTGCCACTGGACACAATGTGTATTAAGCTCATAACTGAAAATGAAACTGTCGCTTTCGATGTCATAACTAATGTATTTGGAAGTCTTGAGGATGACATTGCAGTGAAACGTCTAATAACTATGTTTGGTCAAATTGAGTGCCACAAAGGCTTGTTTATAGAACGATTTATGAACTCCTTGGAGCAGCGCTTGTTTAGCCTGAAGGTGCGACTCAGCGGTCAGTTGGCACTGAAATATGTGCGTCTATATTTGCAATTGACTGTACTGCAATCAACGCTCACTGTGCCTGCCCAGAGTTATGTGAATCCGGCTCGCCTATTGCTAGCTAAAATACTCTATCACTACAGCAGAGATGTGACAATGTTGGTACTGGAGGTGCTCCGTCAATTTCCGACGGTGTTGCCACACCGTGAGGAGCGCGATTATGATAACGGCGATCCGTTAATTACGGTCATGAAACATCTACTAATGAGTCACAAATACGATATGCAAGATGCCGAAGGACCTGATCGTGCCTTGCTCTCCAAACTACGATTTGAATATCACTTCCAGCCATATGAGCCCACCAAGCAACAGGTGATTGAGAATCTGGTGGAGAAACTGAAAGCAGGCCGACTGCATCATCTGAGCTACGCCTTCGCGTTATTCTGCCGACGCAGTGTCGCTTTGCATGTCGTCAAGGATATACTAGAGGCGCATCTATTGCCCCTGGTCAACACCTACTGTGATCTGTGCATGCAGAGCGAGGAGTATGATGCACGCGTGGAGTGCCTGCTGCAAAGTGTATCGATGATTGTCAAGCAACTGCCACTGCACAACAAATTTGATATCTCCAACTATATTGAGATCTTCAAGCGAATGCTTGTGGCGGGTCCACGTCCTGGTCTGCAACAGGCAGCTGTTCACGCCATTCTGCGTACGCAACGATTCGGTTACGGAATTGTCTTGGAAGCACTGCAAGGCTACAGACCCAACTATCAACTCAGTCCCATGACGCGCGCCATGATGAGGAGCTTTGCGGAACGTCGTGTACAGTACACGCAGGCATACAAGGCGCCGGAGGCATGTGGTCAGAAGAAGAAGAAGGTTCAACTTAATCATTAAGAAGCAATCAATTTTACGAATTGTAACTATTTATTTATGTTTTTCATGTATATATAATTAATTGAATTAAACTAAATGCTAACTGCAATCGATATTTTTACAACTTTAAACTTAAGATTATAATTAATTTGTTTTAGAAAAGAATACGTGTACACATTGCATGTAAAAATGATTGCACATTAAATGGAAATGGAAAGCGGATAAATTGTGAGTCCTTGTGTCAATGAAGCAACAAAATTTAGAATAATTTCAAATGTACAATAGAGAGTTGCTAGTGTTATAATTATAGTGCGACTGTACAATAACATGGGAGGGGATTCCTAGATGTATATGTATATGATATACATGTATGTATCGGATAATAACGATGCCTCCATGTCGAAATGCCTTTAAGCCGTTATTGCGCATTTTCAACAGCAACAACTTGTGGCCAAGTTGAGGTAAGGTACTTGTTGTGAACTTGTTGTGGGTTAAACGCTCAGCTTTAATTTGTTGTAGTCTAGAAGCCCATCGTTGCAGTGCTGCCACCAGTTGCTGCCGTAAAGTACCAACAGCTCTTGCTAGATCAGCTTGTTTAGCTGCAAGTAACAAAGAGTTTAGTTATTTATTTGTGTATATTTTATTTATTCTTTCTCTTCTTACCAGTGAGCGTCGCTGGTGCTCCTTTTCGAGGGCAACCTGTGCTTGCTGTGGCGAAAACTTCAACACTGCCGCGATGACTTTCACCAGAGTTTCATTGTTCGTATTGCCGGTTAAGTACTGCAAATGCATTAGACATAATACACATTAATTGTTAATTTTATTATTATTATTACTGTATTATTTTAGTGTAAATAATTTTATTCAGTCAACTGCCTTAACTGATTTTAGTCGACGTTGAAATCTATCTATCTATCTCTTGTCGGCCTTTACTTTCCCTTTACCCACCTGAAACATGATATTACGCAGATACTCGAACTCCGTGTTAGCTGGCACGCTGTCGTTGTGCTGCATGGATACCTTAAAGAACAAGTACAATTAATTACCAAGAATGGTTCATATAGTTATCTGATCCGATACTTACCAGTGTTTCATCCAATTGCCTCGAAAGCTTTGCGTTCTGTAGTTTCAGACGTTCGTTGGACTGTTCGAGTATGAGAAAGTTTTCACACTTTTGTTCCAGAAATAGATTTCGATTCGTCACATCCTGCACTTCACTCATAATATCCTTTAGTTTCGCCTCTAGCAACGCTTTCTCGTCGACGGCAACTGCCTCCTGGACATTCTTGGGCACCAGACTGGCCAACAATTGTTGGGCCTGAATGCCGGCACGCAATGTTTCCAGTTCTGTGATGCGCTCCGACATTTCCTTGTTGTTTGATTGAAGCTCATCGATTTCCTGCTGAAGATTTGACTGCTCTCCATGGCTCTTGTGCTTGAGATCCTCCAGCTCACGTTGCAGTTGCTCATTAAGGCTGCGTAGATGCTCGGAATCATTGGGCAGTGGTGTAGTAGTCGTTGGTATCTGTTCCTGGTTACCCTTTTGTTTGTTTAGTTGCTCCTCGAGGTTGAGGCAACGTTCCTGCGTTTTCGCCAGTTCGGCTTGACGTTCCTGCAGCTGCTGTTGGACGAGTAACAGCTCCTTCTGGACTTTATCGCTCTTCTCGCTGACAAAGCTGGCATGCTCGCCTTGCCGGGACAATTCCAGCGCCTGCTCCTCCAGTGCAGACTTTAGTTTAGATACCTCCGCCTTGGCTTCTTCGCTAGCCGTGTCTTTTTCGGCCAATTGGCTGGCATGCTGCTCGGCCTGCTCCTGGAGCACGTAGAGCTCACACTGCAGTGATTTGAGTTTCTCTTTCAGATCGTTGTCATCACCATGTGCTGACAGCTCCACTTCCAGCTGTTTGGTATGCTTGGTTAGATACTCGTTTTCGATTAGCAGCTGCTCGTAGTCAGTTTGTTGTTGTGAGCTGCTCTTCAGGGTCTCGATTTCCCGCTGCAGTGCATCATTCGCTTCGTGCAGTCGCTGGACATCACCATTGGCGGCACTAAAACGTGCCTCCAGGGTTTCCAGCTGCGTTGCATGGGATGCACTGGCCGCCTGCATCTTTTGCTGCATCGATTGTTCCGTTTCCTTCAGAGAGTCCAATTGCTCGCGCAGATTATGCACAGTTTCTTGGAGTGCGGACACCTGCACAGTGTTGGCCTCCAGCTGAGAGGTGTTTTGGGTTTGCTCCTCCAACTGCTGTTCCAGCTCGCGCTGTCGATCACGCATCTCCGACAGTTGCTGCTGTGCATCATCCAAATCCTGCTGCAAGGCATCCTTGGTCTGCTGCATGCAAACGAGCTCGTCTTTTGCTATGAGACTTTCCTTCTCATAGGAATCGCATTTGTCTTGAAGCGTGCGGTGATCGTGCTCCATGATCTCCTGGGCATTTTGCAGTTTCGAATGCTCGTCGAGCACCTGTTGCATTTTGTTTTGTATCTTTGTCAATTCATCCTGCTGCTTCTGCAAATGATTATTTTGCTCCTCCAGCAGAGAATTGCGTTCGGCCAGTTTGCTGTTCTCGCGTTCGATCTCCTCTATTCTGGCCGTTGACAACACACCCTGAACATCGTTGTCCTTTTGCTGTTGCTGCAGGGCCTCAATGTGCGCCTCCAGCTGACGCTTCTCCCGCTCTAGTTGAGTTTGTGCGGCCTGTACTTCCTGAAGATGCACCTGCATTGTGGTAATTTCTTCCAGAATGACGGTGACTCGCTCCTGCAGTTCTCGCTTCTCGTTCCGCAGCTCCTCCATTTTCGCCGACTCCGCTTTAAGCTGCTCCATGGTGGCACCTTGCTCGCTGTGCTTCGCCTGCAGCTGCTCGTGTTGTTTCTTAAGCTTGTTCAGTTTATTGACGCTTGCCTTGAGCTCCTTTTCTTTGGAAACAGAGCCGGACTGAGCGGTAGCCAGTTGCTTGTTGAGTGCTTCGATCTGTACCCTTAGAGTTGCCATCGCCGCCGCCTCGTTGTCTGTGCTACTGGCATATTGATCACTTAATGTTTGCAGCTCCAACTGAAGTTTAAGCGTCTGTTCCTCTGCTGCCGACTTTTCCACGTTCAATACTGCAACCATTTCACGTTCCTTCTCTAGACTCTTTTCAGTTTCAAGCACCCGCTGCTCTTGCTCCGTCAGTCGTTCCCTGGCTTCCAGCAGCTGTCCCTGCACTTCATCCAAAGTCGACTCGTTTTGTTGGTAGCGTTGAACAATTTCGTTTAGCTGATTGTTGTGAAGTCGCAAATCTTCTAAGCACTGATCGCTGTCTGTTTTGAGTGTGTGCAGTTGCTCTTCAAGTGAAGCCACTTGTTGCTCCTTGGCCGTGTGTTCTAATCTCAAGCTGTTTAGTTGCTCCTCGGTGGCAATCAGTTTATCCTCCGCTTTCTGCTTGGAACTTTGCAGCTGTTTTAATTGTTCTTTGATTTCCTCGGCATGTGATCCACGAGTATTAGAAGATTCCAACTCAGTTTCCAGTTTCATTACTTTTTCCTGAAGCTGCCGCGCTTCGTTTTCCTTCTGCTCCAGCTGAGACTGCAGTTGATTTTCCAGTGCAACCACTTGTTGCTCCTTGGCCGTGTTATCTAATCTCAACTTGTCTAGCTGCTCCTCTGTGACAATTAGTTTAGCTTCCGCCTGCTGCTTTGCATTTTGTAGCTGCTTTAATTGTTCTTTGATTTCCTCGGCTTGTGTTCCAAGATTGCTCGATAATTCCAGTTCAGCTTCTAGCTGTCGTACACTCTCCTGCAATTCTCGCGCTTGGTTTTCTTTCTGCTCCACCTGTGAATGCAGTTGCTTTTCCATCGCAGCCAACTCTTGCTCCTTGGTATTGTGTTCCAATGTCAACTTGTTTAGATGTTCCTCAGTGACGATTAGTTTGGCTTCCGCCTCCTGCTTAGCCTGATTTAAATCTTTTTTGACGTCTTCAGCTTGTGATTCACGCAGCTTGGATGATTCCAACTCCGTTTCCAGCTTTTCTATTTGTTCCTTTAACTTCTGTGCTTCGTTTTCCTTATGCTCCAGCTGCGACTGTAGCTGTTTTTCCAGCAATGCCACTTGTTGCTCCTTTGCCGTGTGATCTAATCTCAAGTTGTTAAGCTGTTCCTCAGTGGCGATTAGTTTCGCCTCCGATTCCTGTTTGAAACTTTGCAGCTGTGTGAACTGCTCCTTGACTTCCAGTCCCACATCTTGTTGCTTCAACTTCTCTAGCAGTTGCTGCACTTCAGTTTCCTTTGATGCTAACTCAGATTCCAATTTCTTTCGTTGTGTCAGTATTTGCTGGCCCTTTTCGATTAGTTCATTTTTCAGTGAGCTTACGAATTGTTCCATTGTCTCCAGTTTAGTTTCCGCTTCCTGTTTGGCATTTTGCAGCGTCTTTAGTTGCTCCTCGATATCCTGAGCCTGTGTTGCATGATTTCTTGACTGTTGCAGCTCGATTTCTTGATGTTTCAAATTCTCCTGCAGTTGGCGAACCTCTTTTTCTTTTTGCTCCAACTCGGACTCTATTTTCTTTAGTTGAGCAGCCATCTGTTGCGTCTTTTCTGAGTGATCCCCTTTCAGTGTGCTTAGAGCATGATTCGCTGCAATGAGATTGGCGTCCACTTCCTGTTTAGCGCTTTGCAACTTCTTTAGTTGCTCCTTGATGTCCCCTGACTGCGTTTCTCGTCCATTCGCGAGCTCCAATTCAACTTCCAGCTGCTTTACTGTGTCCTGCAACTGGCGTACTTCCGATTCCTTGTGCTCCAGCTCCGTGTGTATAGCCTGCTTGGTCTGTGCCAGGAGTAGCACATTTTCCTCCTCCTGTTTGCGCAGCGATGCGATCGTGTCGTTGGCTTCCTTATTATTTTGGGTCAATAGCTTTAACTGTTCTTCATTCTCGGCCAACATCTGGCGAAGTTTTGACAGCTGTTCGTCATGCTCCTGGCTGGATTGGCTGCCATTTGAGGTGGGTGCTGGCGTTGTTGTTGCTTCCTCTAGATCAATAAGCTTGTCATCAGCATTTATTTGACCACGTTCCAAAGCTGCAGTCACGTTATCGGGATTTTCACCCAACAACTTCAGTTTGGTTTGGTAAGCCTGCATCTTGCAGCTCATGTCATCCATTTCAATGCGCAGGGCCTCCTCCAAATGAGCCTTGGCCTGCTGCTCCAACGTGCATTGTTCACGCAGCTCGCTGATGCGGCGTAGCGCCTTGTCCTGCGTCTCCACAAGCACGGACTGAAAATGATATGTGATAATTAGTGGGATAACAAGTATATCTTTATAATTTTCCTTACCCGTGCTTTGCTGCTGTCCCGCTCCAGTTCCTTGTACTTCTTGGCCAGATCCGTATAGCGACAGCGGTATTTGTGATATCGATCGAGTGACTTTTTGTAGGCATCATAAAGCTGATCTTTGGTGATGACATCCAGGCGCGCCGTCGATGCGGAATCATCAAACTCGCTGCTCGTCTCCTCAAAATCCGACTGCAGGTGATACATCTGTGGAAATGAAAAGAGTTGCATTAATTGGAAATCAAAAAGGTATATATTTTAATAAATTCCACGCACTTACCGCTGGCGCTTCATAGGGAGGCAGACGGAACGAAATATCGCTGGCCATGGACGAGTTGGACAGCTTGCGGGTGCGCGGAATGGCGCCAGCTCCTCCCACTCCGTTTAGAGACTGGGTCGAGGCACGATTGCCGCGCGGCAACTTCTGTATGCGGTATGGAGAGTTTTGTGGCGTATCTGCGCAATTGTATAAACATTAACTACACTGATAAGACATAGAGTCGATATAAAGAACATTACCTTCTTCCGTGATGCTGAAGAAGTTCTCATTGTTGCCGCTATCGGTATTTTCCGAGCTGTTCGGTGTTGTTGTGCTGGACGATGAGCTCACGGCGGCCTAGAAAATCAAACCGATAAAATTGTTGTGTATGTGTGCGTGTGTGTCACTCAGTAAGATTGTGTACTGTGTGTGTGTGTGTTAGCAAATGTGGGTGAGAGGGTTGGTTGGGTGTGTTCACAGCTGCTGATCCCATACAAATAGGTCAAATTGCACATATTTAACAGACGGCACAGATTGCATTTTGTACATCTCCTTTCACCTGGTCACAAACAACACACACACACACTCACACAATTACACGAGTGTGAGTATGTTTTTATTAATTTGCTGTTTTTTTTTCATTTTAATTTCTTGCCTGGGCTGCGTTTGCAAATTGTTGGAATTTGGACGGCGACGCTTTCACCTCTTCGATGAGCTTATTTTTTAGATTGGCAAACATTTCGGGATAGTTTCTGCACTTGTTGTTTACGGCGTTGACTTCTTAAGTTAGGCCCAGTGGAATTTACATAAAAAAACATCTAATATAAATAAATACGTGTCGCAGGTATGCGAAATCCACAATGTTGCCACCTGACCATAATATTGCCACCCGATTGAAAGGCTGCCACAATGTTAAATTTAACGAACTGGCTATATGTACCAATTACATATAAATATGCACTGCGAGATATAGTTGAGAATCTCTAATTGGAAAACATTTATTTGATTGCTTTTAATTTTAAATGCAAACACATTAAGAATTTGAGGTGGAATAAATTAACAGATTTTGCATAGAAATCATGAACAATTTGCAATGTTTGTGATTTAAGTACTAAAATAAACATTGTTAAAAATAAAACAGCTATAAAACTATTCTATATATATATATTATAATATATTTAAATTTATTATATATAAAACTTTATTATAAATAAAACTATATTATATATAAGACAATTATATATAAAACTTTATTATATATAAAACAATTATATATAAAACTTTATTATATATAAAACTCTTTTATATATAAAACTATTATATATAAAACTTTATTATATAAAAAACTTTATAATATATAAAACTATATTATATAAAACTATTCTTATTGAATAATTTTTAAGCTTACAAAATAACGGTTAATAATTTTTATAATTAGCTTATAACGATCTGCTTCTAATGCTATATATAGAATATAGATAACAACTTAATTATGCCAATATATTTGGGCTTATTCTAAGAAATAAATGTAAGTACAAACGATTCCCTTAAGGTTAGTTAAAACTACGCGATGATCCGACTCCTGCGACCGCCGAACAGCAACTGCCCGCCTGCTGCAAGAAGGCCGCCTTTTATATGCTGCGTGGGTGGCCGGTTAGCAGAGCTCTGTTATCTTAGCAGAGCCAATGTGAGTTTAACAGTGCCAATGTTAGTTTAACAGTGCCAATGTTAGTTTAACAGCGCCAATGTTAGTTTAACAGTGCCAATGTAAGTTTAACAGTGCCAAAGTGAGTATAGCATTGAACAATAACTTGATCAAAACTAAACCGATTTTTCTGCGGATTGTAATTTTAATCATGGTTTTGGCCTCTAAATAAATAAATAAAATAAAATTTATTTATTTGCTTTTAATTTTTAATGCAAACTCAAAATCTTAATGTGTTTGCATTAATCTTAATTTTTAAGCTAGAATTTTTAAAAAAAATTTTTGAATTTTTTTCAGTTTTATTATTAATTAATTTCTTTTTAAGCCGATGAGGCAGCACTATGTATTATAAGATGGCCATACCTATTGCGAGTATTTTTGGTATTTTCAATTATTCAATGACAAACGGTCATTTTTAAAAAAATCCGTTGATATTATTCTTACCATAAACTTTATTAATCCATTTCATGTTGAATATAATGTAAATAGTAAAGTAATTTTTCATCTATTTTACTATTTTCTGTCTTACTGCCACTGAAGGCAAGCTTTACACAACAGCGAGTAAAAGCTTAACTTTAAGCTTAAGGATTGACACTCGGATAAGATATGCTTTAGTGAATTCAATGTTTTCGAAATTGACGGTAACCATAAATATGAAAAAATACCCCTCTTTCCAGCCAGAGAAACGGGGCAATAAACTTTTGGCCTTACAGTGGAATATAAAAGAAATATTTAAAATAATTTCAAAAAGACAAACCATACAAAAATGTGTCAAATTCACATAAATTTTTAAATAAAACTTGTACACTAAACGTATTCCGTTTCTTTAATACGCATACTTCACAGTTCACATACTAATCCACTATCTTAAATTTCATATTGATAGCCAAATTGAATGTTGGACACGCCGAAAATGAAACCCAGCAATTGTACGCTTATGCGTGGACTCAGCGAGTTCTCGGCAACAGCGATATTAATGATCATCAGCTGTATGGAATGTACAGTAAATGAGCAGGAGAAACACGGGATTCTGCTCACAAGCCTGATCCACGGACTGGCCGTAGTTACAGTTATGCATATTTTTGGATTTATATCTGGAGCACATGCCAATCCTTGTGTCTCCATTGCTTGCTGTTTATTGGGATATATAGGTTCCCAAATGATGGTTTTCTATTTAGCCAGTCAGTTGGCAGGTGCTGCATTTGGATACTTTCTGTTGCTTCAAATGGTTCCCAAAACCATGATAAATTCCAGCAAACTAGGCGTTTGCATTGTGGAACCTATGAAAGATCTGTCCTATGTGCAGATCGTGTGCATCGAAGGTTTCCTCGCATCGGTGCTGATCTTTGCCTGGTGTGCTCTTTGGGATGTGCGAAGCGGACGCTTTCTGGATTCGGTTACACTGCGCTTAGGTTGCTTAGTCACTGTATGCAATTTAATCGGAGTAAGTATTGAGTATTCATGCAATTTGATGTCTATAATTGGCTATAAAAAATTACAGGGTCAGTTGACGGGTGCTTCTATGAATCCAGCTAAACTGCTCATTCCAGCACTCTACAAGGGCAACCCGGAATCGGTTTTATTGCAGCTAACCGGGCAACTGATTGCTTCCGTCATTGTGCCTCATATCTGGCAGTTTGCCTACACACAAAGATATCGGCCCCTGCGGCTTGAAAACTGTGAGAGGCCTTCCACTGAACTGTATCTAACTCCATAAGCTCTATTAATATGATACCTGTTAAAATATAGATTTACATTAAACAAAACGATACATTTATTCACTTAGTTAGTTAAATTACAATAATTAGTTGCCCTCCTACCAGGCTAATTTAACACAATGGGGCCTCTTCTAACAATTTACCGAGTGGATCAGAGCGCAGCTTTGCATACGATAAACATCTGAACGTGCTTGATAAATTTAAATTCTTCTGCTTTGTTATCTTTTCAACTTATACAAAATAGTTAAATATAATCTATGTTAACAGACAGTTAGTGTAACCCCCAACTATAAGATAACAGTTGAATGTTCTAAGATTCCCCCAAATTCGTAGTTGTCAAACTTCAAATAATGCGAACCCAAAACAGTAATACTATAATATATTACATGATTCTGCAAAAAATAAAATGTATGACGCCAGTTTTTATTCGCTAAAAAGTGTGCCAGATAATTATTTATATTATCTAATGCAATATGTCGATTAAAATATGAATTATCTTTTTAAGTGGCTAAACTCGTGGTATAATGTGGGAAAAAATACTTACTTAAACCTATAAATACTAAACACATAAAGAGATTCTATATTTACGATACTCATTCTCACACAATTCGAATATTTGATTAAACTTTGGCACTATTTGTATATTGTACTTGTTATTTATTTAAAATATTTGTATATTTCGCTTGCATTTAAAATTATAGCAAGACGATAAAGCCCTTACTTACTATATATTATTTGTACATTTAATTATGAATTCGTATACATTATATAAAAAATCTGGAACTTATTAGGATTCCATAAAAAAATAACTATTTTTAATGTTTTTTTTTTCTTTTTTATATAAACGAGTAGAGATACTTAGGAAATCAGAAATGATAAAGCCCATTTTGAAAAAAAAATGATCCAAAGATACTATATTTGAACTTCTGTAGAAAGAAAGTAAAGAAAACCGAAATTTTTTAAATTCGCTTTCCGGTTATAAACAAATTTTCTTTATGAAAAATTACGATCTGTGAACTTGGTTATATTATTGTGTCAATGTTTCTTCACTCCCTTCAGATGTTCGTTTGAAGACGTATCTGTAGGCAAGTGATGCGACCACCGCCGCCAACAATGGACCCACCCAGTAGATCCAATGGTTTTCCCAGTTATTGTTCCAAACGGCTGGACCAAAGGAACGTGCAGGATTCATGCTGGCGCCCGTAAACTGGCCCTGTGGAAGGAGAAACAATTGAAGGTCAAGCAATGTAAACAAATGATGAAGATATGGGTGTAAAGAGAAATAATAAAATACACACCGCTGTTAAGGATAAACATCCAACGGCGAGTCCAAAGCGTATGGCAGTCGAGTCCTGAAACGTGGCATTACGTGGATCCCAGACGGCACAACAGATGTCGATTAGGACAAATGTGATAAGGAATTCAATGAGAAGTCCCCGCCAAACTGGAATGCCGCTTGCCACCAATGTGAGGCAGACTCCCGCTGGCGTCTCCGTGCTGCATACAACATTGTCGGGCAACGATGCCTTCAACAGTCCGTAGCCAATGAAGGAGCCCAGCATTTGGGCAACAAAATATAATAAAGCCATTGGCCAGGATATGCCTCCATATATAAAGTTGGCCAACGTAACGGCGGGATTGAGATGTGCGCCGGATATAACACCGAAGCATTGTATGCATATGAGCACAACAAATCCAAAGTTTATTGCACACTGCAAATGTGAGTTGATGAAACTGGTTGTCTTCACACATCCCATGCAGCCAAGGAACATCAGCATGGCTGTGGCAATCATCTCACCAAAGATGATGAATGCACTGTTCAGCAGTTTTTTCTTTGATTGCATTGTCTTCGACACAGAATTGCTGAAAGAGAAGACGACAGAGGATTAGACTTAATAACCGGTAATTGGTAATTATAGGCATGCACCTGCCTTCTGTTTAGACTTTCTTCAACCATTATTTTTGGTATTTATAATGTATCTAAATACGAGACAAGCAACGTTCTACACGGACGCACAGCGCGCAACTGAATTAAGCTTCAATTGTGAGACGGATATTGACAGGAGAGAGAGAGTGCAACGGACCGATCGGTCGTTGCCGCTGGTTGATTAAGTTTGCCACTCGACCCATTGCCAGGTACTTGCAAACCTACTCAGCTAACAACTGACGACAGACGACTGACGACTGACGATTGACGACTTTGAATTGCCACTAATCTTTAAACAATGCTTATTATCAATTATCAAATTATCAAACGCTAAACCTAATAATCAGCTGACATTCTTATATGCGTACTTATTTATTATACCTCGTCTTCTAAATATCCGGTGTGTTTCCCAAAAATGTTTATAAGCGGAGAGTCGACTGTATATTGATAAACTATGTTTTCAATTGTTACTTGATCTCAGTTTAACTTATAATTACAATCTTCAATCTCCATTGATACTCTGTCTCCAATTTAAATCTGTCTTAAACCCTTATAAATGCATCTTTTTTTATCGAATAACATTAAATTTCAGACTTGCCTTGTCATATTACAAAATAGTAGAGTAATCAATCTTCGACTTGCCGAGAATATTTTTTTTCCAGCTGGTTTTTTTAAAACGTTATTTCTTTTTAATTGCAAAATTACTTGTACTTAGTCAGCCTACCGATTATGAACAAAATTTACAATAGCGGTAAGCTGCAGCTGCAAAAGATAACCCATTCATAGTACAAGTCGAGGACTTTCTGAAACAAATATTTGATGAATGATTGTCATGTCAATAACAAATACAAGTGTTATCAAGTCGTTTTTGTTGCATAATATTAAAGATATCAATTTAATTTACAGATCCTTTCCCCAAATATACTCTTAATAACAGTTGATGAGATATATTATAAGCATATTTTAATTCCTTTTATATTAATAAATGTGTATATTTTAAATCAAAAACTTATACAAAGACAATTTACACAGTATTTCTCTGTCTGATAAGACCCTATCACTTTAGTCACCAAAAATAAACTTCGCAATGCAGCGAAAATTGAAAATATAAACCACAAAGGGAACTGTCAATCTTCCATCTACTTGTTGATTTCGATATCTGTATGATTGACACCTCTCTATAGGTTTAATAAGTGCAGCTTAACCTTTAGAACCAGATGGCGTGAACATTTCAGTATTTTTTTTTTTTGATTTGTTTGGGGCTTTACTTTCCCCTTTTTTTAAAAGACCATCTGCAATCTAAATCAGCATTAAAGTTTGATTATGTAAGCTTGAGACAGATCCCACTTAGGATTAATAACTATTTAATCAGCACTTAAAGCAATTAGTTTAATAGGCTGTAAATAATTTTATTTGAAAGCATGTCAAAGATTATTTAATTTATTAGATAATGAATTACAGTGGCCATGGTAATGGTTATGGTATAACATAAAATATAAATATAAGGTACTGCTCTAATAAGAATGGCCCTGATTGTTTCTGTTGTATTAATATTAAAATTGCGATTTTAAAGGATTCCAAATATAACTCTAAGAAACTTATCAACTTATCAAAATTGTAGGAAAAAGGTGAACTATGAAAATCAATGATTTATTTTGATTAAAAATAAGCAGACGGATTTCTGCGAATTCATGATATGAAATCTTAGTTTTTCGCTATATAATAAGCACTTAATATTAGATTAATACTATTTGCAAATACAGCTAAATGTTAATAGAACTTAAACCCTATTGATAAATTGTATTTTGGCATTGGAGTCACGCAGCTCAATTTCAATTTCTTCGCTTTGGCCTTTAAAGAACAGTCGGTAGATGATCGAGGTGAGGGCGGCGCCCACTAAAGGACCTACCCAGTAGATCCAGTGGTGCTCCCAGGAGTTATTCCACACAGCGGGACCCAAAGAACGAGTTGGGTTCATGCTGGAGCCAGTAAACAGACCCTGCCGTATTTAAAATAAATTATAATGACCAATTCAATAAATAAATTAAACAATAAATCAGGGACCGCAAATAAGAGTTATGAATGCTAATTTCAACTAAAAAATCAATGTGAAGAAAACGTGATACAGTAAAATGGTAAACACCAAAATTCCTATTTTAGCCGAAACTATTGATATCAGCAAAATACTTCTATTTTCAATTTATAAAATATAAATCAAATTTAATTAAAGAGTTATTTTTGATTTTAATTTTAAAAGTTGCAAATAAGAGTTATTCCGCAACTTTTATTTTAAAAATCAAAATAAAAGTTGAAGTGAATATCTTTTGAACCTCTTAACTCTTATTTTTGGTTTTTATTGAAAAAATCAGAAATAAGAGTTATTTCACAACTTTTATTTAAAAATTGAATTTAAACGATTACTTTTGACTTTTTTAATAAAAATTAAAAATAATTATTATTTTGTAACTTTAAAATATAAGTTCAAAAATAACTGTTAATTTGTTAATTTTTTTATTTAAAAATTGAATTTAAACGATTACTTTTGACTTTTTTAATAAAAATTAAAAATAATTATTATTTTGTAACTTTAAAATATAAGTTCAAAAATAACTATTAATTTGAAATTTTTATTTTAAAACTTATAACAGTTACGGTTCCTGCAATAAATTATCACTCATACGCACCGCTGCCAAGTTAAGACACGAGACGGTCAGTCCAAAGCGAAGCGGCACTGAATCCTTTAGTTTAGCATTTCGAGGATCCCAAACGGCACAGGCGACCATAGTTAGAAAGCAGGTGATTAACAGTTCAATAAATACACCCTGAAGCACCGAGATGTCACTACTGAGCACGGTAACACAAACACCAGCCGGAGTGTCCACACCAACAATGGCATTCAAGGGCAGCACTGCCTTGAGTAATCCGTATCCGATCAGAGCACCTGCCACTTGGGCCACCAAATATGCTATGGACATGGGCCAACTGAGAGCGCCATAGATCAAGGCGGCCAGAGTGATGGCCGGATTGAGATGCGCTCCAGAGATGGAACCAAAGCTTTGAATGGCAATCATTATGGCCAGGCCAAAGTTAAGGCTCAGCTCAAAGTGTGAGTTGAAAAATAGAGGCGTGGTCACACATCCCATGCAGGCAATAAATATAAATGTGGCCGTGCCCACAAGTTCACCGAAAAAGGCGGCCACTCTTTGCCTGTGTGGCGGTTTCAGATACAAATACCTCCAGCTGGAACTGGAAATTGAATTGCTTAACCTTAACTTCTGTTGCGACATGTTGTCAGAAGACTACTGAGGTGACTGTCTTTTGACTGTGACTGGGCTAGTTACAGTTCCCCGAAATGCGAGGCAACAATTTTAAATTGCCTGCAATCAATCAATATGAATTATAACACCTTAATGCTAATTATTATAGGGATATTTTCTTGAACTAGATAACCGTGGCAATGTTGTGCGGTTGTTTTGGGTCGTTTAGTCCAGCTCATTCACCAAATTAATAATTAATTAATCATTGGCGCTTTCAGACCGGGCCTTGCCAGCCATATGCAATATTATTTCTGATTCCTGGGGTCTCTTCACCCAAAATTGCCACACGGCGTTTAATGCGTAATCTTATCTCATTAAGATGTCAAACTGTTGCGAATACGGCGCCTGGCTTGGCCAATACTCGCTGCTATCACAATGGCCGCTAAGTACATTTGATTTATGATAATGACAAACGCCTTCACAAATCTGGCCTACTTTAAGGCGTCGCTGGTAACGCCCCATTAGCATGCATACTAATATAATAGTAATAATTGGTAATATTAAATACTGCCAGCAAATCCTTAAGAGGGGACTTGCGGGAGTGTAAGCAGCTTAGTACTTGCTCCTGTTTCTAGATCTCTAATTGACTTTTACATTGTTTGAAATCCTACTATACAAGTCTGAAAATAATCGGGATATATTATATGGGATTTGTAAAGCATACTTTTGGAATTCTTTATGGAACTACGAATACTACTACTACTACTACTATATTGAAGGAGATTATTTGGCCAATACAAATAATATTGGAATATACATTTTGTTGAGAGGCCAAATTAAAATCAAACTGACCAAATATTACCACTACTCCAGTATCCCGCAAGGCTTACATTCAAAATTATTAATAATTTTGGTATGATTTGCTAACAAAACAAATTTAACAGAATCAAATTAAAGAGTTATTTCGTACCAGTTTTAATAAGTTGATTAAAAATTAAACTGTAAATTCTGAAAAATGTTTAAATTTCAATATATTATTAGAAATATATTTTGAGCTTGGTAATATTTAGATGCCAGTGTTAACCAGGTTTAGCAAATTAAATCTTTTGATTTCAATATCTGAATCGAATAATTCATAATAGCTAAAGATATATTCTTTGTAATTATAAGATAGATATGTTACTTAGTCAGCCTAGGTGCATCGATTTGTAAGGGCCAAAAAAAATTTAAAAATGGTAGTCCAAATCCGTAATCTATGGTCAATTCTGAAATGTTTTCATCTAGAAATTATAGATCAAAAATCAATTGTAGTCCCTGCTTTTTGAGGTAAAAAAATGTATTTTTTCAAAATTGTTATGATATTATTGGCATATCTTAAGTGGTCTCAAAACTCTTGTCAGGACCAGGACTTTCACAATTATTAAGAATTATCATAGAATTAATGGACTAATTGTCCTAAAAACATGATTTGAAAACACAAATTTGTAAAACTCAAAAAGCGGGGACTAGGAATTGATTTAAGAACTATAGTTTCTTGGTAAAAACTTTTTAGAATTGCCTGTAGATTATGAATTTGGGTTACCATTTACCAAATCGATGCACCCTAATGTACACCGAACGTTTAAGGAAATATATTGAGATAGAAAAAATATCTATTCTTTATTCATCAAAAGTGTATATTAGTGTACAACATCAGCATGAATATGAAATTCGTCCATGTTGATCTACGCTTAGAACTAGTAACATTTGCTTAAGTGTGGAGTTGCCTAATTTTTCGCACTCAAAGTAGCATTATCTATGTGAGTTGCACATCCTCCAAATGACGGATTTTCTCGTCTGATGTGATCTGGGCCTCAACCACCTCCCGGCGGAAGACAGCCTTATAGGCGATGGCTGTAACGGCAGCACTGCTCAGCGGTGCCAACCAATAAATCCAGTGGCTTTCAAAGTGTTGATTCCAGAGCGCTGGGGCGAAGGATCTGGCTGGGTTCATGCTGGCGCCAGTGTATGGACCCTAGAAGTAAAGGAAATAATATTACTACCCTGTACAAAGTTGACCTTTGCGTAACTTACCGCTGAGCAGGCTAAGCAGGCAATGGCCAGGCCAAAACGAATTGCCACAGAGTCGTGATGCTTGGCATTGCGAGGATCCCAGACACCGCAGCAAACAATGACCAATATGGCAGTGGCAACAAACTCAATGCCAAAGGCCTGAGGAGTTGTGACATATTTGGGCAGTGTAACACACAATCCAGCTCCCGTCTTAATCAATTCCGTCGTTAGCAATGCCTTGAGCAGACCATAACCAATAAATGCACCCAACATTTGGCCAACAAAGTATATGAAAGCCATGGGCAAAGATACCAGATCATAGATATAGGCGGCCACAGTAACGGCGGGATTGAGATGAGCACCCGACACACAGCCAAAACATTGAATGGCAATTAGAACAGCGAATCCAAAGTTAAGTACGATCTGCAAATGATTGTCGGTGCCGGCGCAGCCCATGCAGCCGAGGAACACGAGGATTCCTGTGCCAAGCAGCTCGGCGAGAAAACAGCTGATTTTATCCAATGTCGATGACTTCATTTTGAACACCTTCAGGCAACTGAAAATCAAACAGTATAAGACTAAATGATTGCAAATTTGTATGACAACTAATTTGATTTGTTGATGAACAATGATGTTTGATATATGAAACCATTCACATTTAACCTTTCAACTTTTACACGCACACATTCGCCTCTTTGGCGCCAACAAACCAATCAACTCCATCAATCAATCTTGCTCGGGTATTAGCACTGGGACATCCATTCGAAAGCCTTTCAATTAACGTTGATCTTCAACTCACACATGCACACACACACATGCACACACACACATACACAGTCACACTTATACACTCACACAAAAATTGAGCTGTTTCTGTGATTTTATCTGCATTTCTTTCGTTTATTTCTGCATCATTTCAACTCAAAGACTGTGCAACTTAATTCAAGGGCTTCAGTAGACTTTTTTGCCCAGCTGCTGCAAAAAAGTGTGCTTTGCTTTGCTTTGCCTTCTCGAAGTTTCAGGGTTGCCAGACAACTTCTAATGTTATTCAAAAAAGTGTGCTTTGCTTTGCTTTGCCTTCTCGAAGTTTCAGGGTTGCCAGACAACTTCTAATGTTATTCATATTGTTGTCATGATTTTGTTGCTGAACAGCATCGATTTTTCAAAAAATGTGACTGAGTTGCCGCATGGGAAACAGCTGTAAGGTATTTCACTACCCAAAAACTCAAAATTAGACAAACTTACTATTTAAATTCATTTCAGTGGATTGTAATGATTTATGTCAACTAAGTCAGCTGTAGTGTACACGGTGTTTAACTTTAGTAGATAGTCAATGCGACAACAGTAAACATAGTGTGATTGCTTTGTATCAATAGAAGGTGCCATTATTGACAGGTTGGCAGTACAATTTTTAACTAGTGTATGCAAGGCATTACTCTATTTTCGTCCCTGTTGATCATATTTTCAGTTAAGCAATATTTATATATTTAAATTCAAGTGTTTAAAAAATAATTAATAATTAGATTGCGAATTTGAAATTTTACATTTTCATTAAAGCGTCACGTTCATATTATTTTTAAAGATCATTACTAATTAGATCAGTTTTATAAAAAAGTGTCTTATTTTAAACAAAAAACTTGTAATTCAATTTCAAAACCCTAGCCTTTTTCGTTTATCCTGCTGGAAAATCTAAAAAGCTTTTCACTTTTCACTTTTATATTCATTTGAAGGTCAATCCGGTTGTTTAACTCTTTCGAATTTGTCTTAAAAATCTTAAAATATATTTCAAATCACTTAATGAAAATTTTTATGACACTTTTAAATAGATATGAATTTACCGTTTCAAACATTCGCGAGTCATTTTGACAGTATTGTGCTATATATGTATTTTATAGTATTATATTTTTTTAAATATCCAACGGTATTTGTAACTGATAGTTGAGCGCGCGCAGAATTTACAAGGTGACAGCTCCACTGTCAATGTCAATCTGAGCGCTGGAGTGCCATAGACAAATATTTATACTTATATCTATATTGTGCATATATCTTTTGCGTAAATCAAAAGCCCATTTTTTTAGCTGCGAGAGACGCCAGAGAGGCAAAAACAGCCACATAAACGAGGCGTCATTGTTCACATGGAAATTAGCAAATCCTCCTTAGGTCTGACTGAGTGTCGGTCGAGGGAGCATAAAACAGTCACATCTCCAGAATTTATGAGAGCCTTAAAAGATCTTTCACTCTCTGCCTCTCAATCTGTCGGTTGTTTCTTTGCCACCCTCTCTCTCTCTCTCTCTGTCTTTCTGTCTCTCTCTCGCTTTATTTTCCAGGTTTTACAATCTCATTTAAATATTGTGACATGCACATTTTTTTAAAGGAAATAAAAATAGACCAAAGCAACATATGTTGAGTTCGTTGTTATCAGTTTAGATTTGTTTGTAATACTTTGCTTGACTACAACATATGAATGGATCAGATAAGTGTCTCTTTAAGGCATAGTAGTAATACTAGAACTCTCGTACATGTAATTGAAACTCCAAAGGTCTCTCAATTGCAAGTGTTTACTGTATGCCTATCAATTACATTGACAATTGCAACAAATTGCAAATTGAAATTGCGTTTCATGCCCTACGCAATGCGGGTAAACAATAATAAATCACTGCAACGATTGGAAACTCGATCGAAATATCAATCTGAGACTGAATAGGCATTTGTCTATCATAATTGCACGCAATTCGCGTTAAATGTCTCAACCGGAATGCAATTTAATTGAGCAACTGGAATGGAACATTCTCAATGAAGATAGAGAGATGTGTTTACTAAATATATATTTATATGTACATATATATGTATACACATTTTTTATATGCATGAATATTTCTATAATTAAATTCGTTTTATATTTTTTATTCAACAAGACTGTTGTGACGATAACCTTTATGATCTTAGTTCCATTCATGCCACTAGGCCATCTATTCGTAATCACCTATGTAGGTAATATTATCAAAACAAATCTATATCAATAAGTATATCAAAGATTAGCTTACACGTGCTTGATCTTATCTTGTTTATGTATGTTTACACTTGAAAAATATTGCGCAATAGTTGCATTTCAGTTTTTAGTTAGTTATGCCATTTTTAACTCACGTTGCATTTACAATTTATCTGCATTAATCTCTCCCAACATTTGCTTAACTGCTTAGCGTGCTTAATAACAATATTTGTAATTGTCTTTTACGTGTTTGTGTCTTACGAGAAACGTTTGGCAAATAGCCAAGTTAAATGTTTGGCTAGCTGATTGACGGCAACATTAACGTGTGTGGGATAGAGAAAGAGATCAATGGGCAAATTGATACGCTTTGGCAAACATAACAATAAATGGAGAAACATTTTTTGTGCATTTATATTGGCCTTAAAATGCCAAGCACGCCTACTACGAGTCACTCTTTATTGACTTATAATAAAAGAAAACCAAATTAAAGTATTACTTTGTCTGATTTCGCTTAGCCGGATCAAACAGAAATTGGTCAAGTCGCTAGTATTTATATTTATCGAATTTGTTATGCAAATAAATCAATTATTTAAATTAAAAATCGTGCGATTGTTAAATTTTATAAAATTTAAACAAATTGCTAATTGATTTGCCTAGAAGGATCACGCAGTTGCCGAGAGCGTTGTCATGAAATTGCTGCATGCAAAATGATTCGATTCGATTAGTGTTAGATTTAATTGATTAGATATATTTTTAAAACAAACTTTTTTTTTCTACATTAATTTTATGTTTTTTATTTGCACAAATCGTGATATTGTCGTGTGCTAATTAAAAATGACAGGGGAAGTTTCATTTTAAATTCAGAATGGATGGCGCCACTGATAAGGTTTGGAGCGTGCTAACTTGTTAATTAAACAACTATGAAAGCTTTTGAAAGCTTTTATGTAGACTTCTCTGTAGACTTTTTGAGAGGACTATGCCAAAAAAAGCTTTCTAAAAGCTTCAAACGATCGCGTAGCTCTTTTTATGCAACTAATCTTAAAGTGCTTACAGTTAACAATTCTGCTAATAAAAGTGGTTTAGCTATCTGAAAGTAATTTATGATCAAAAATATTTATTTTTTTTGTTGTACAACTTGGAATAGTAATATTTTCAACAGAAAGTAGCGTAGATCAGGAAAATTGTATTGTAAAGTACGACATTTTTTTCTTATCAAATGGAATTTTTTTCAAATGACACTTTAAAGTAATTAGAATCTCTACTATTTTAATCGTTTTAAATTTAAAGGTACTTGTAATTCATTTATCTATCGATTTTAACAATTCAGCATAATCGTTTTAAGTCAGGTAATGGGATTAATTTAAAATTTAATTAAGAGCTACTTAAGGGCTTTTTTTGGAACAGATTACCCTTGAGTAGGTTAAAATCATAATCGTAGACAAAACTCATAGTTTGATAAAAACAAAAAAAAAATTGAATTAAAAAAATGAAAAACGATTAACGCGTAAGTGCTGTCTGCAAATGTGGCGTAGATAATTGTCTGATAATTTTGTATGACGAATTGTTCAATTTGGGGCCTAATTGGGGTTTGGTGTTAAGTCTGACAGCTATAAGTCAGACAATGCACGGGATTCTAGATATTGACACAGTTTATTATTGTGCTACATATTTGCTTTATTGCTATAATATAATAGATGGGTGCACAGGGACAACGTGTTGTCACTACCCTATTGACTTGATGTTTATCTATCGATGCGCATCTGTTTTTGATACGCTTGTCGCATTTTGAATGGGGAATTTGCATCTTGTTTCCATGTCGCGTTGATAACCAATTTAGCTCATTATATTTAC
Source organism: Drosophila falleni (assembly GCA_035045575.1). Classification (NCBI taxonomy): domain Eukaryota; kingdom Metazoa; phylum Arthropoda; class Insecta; order Diptera; family Drosophilidae; genus Drosophila; species Drosophila falleni. The sequence goes on along the minus strand of JAWNOV010000089.1, from coordinate 4,569,945 downwards.
ATGGCACGGTCGGACAGTGACTATTACTCGTAGGTATGTAAGTTAGTTGATAAGCTCTATTGATCTTCTGATCAAATGACTGACGTCGACATTGAACAACTTGAGGCAATCCTTTCCCTTCCGCATAACATATATGTATGTACCTATAACAGGCTATATATACTATATATACTATATACAATAATATATAATTACTGTACTAATCATACAATCAGAATTGCTGCTCTGCCTTATAAGACGCTTATCAGCGGCATACTGTATTATCATTATCAGTGCCAACTCTGGTCGTTTTATTGCGCAACAAGTATAAAGCCAACAAAGCGTCAGCACCAGCTACTTCAGTATGACTGTAGATTCTTTTTATGGCAGCCGCTGTTAAACTTTGAACATGTCTACATATACATATACACACGCTTTTGATAATGCCAAAAAAAACAAAAAAAAAAAAAAAAATGTAGACTTTTGAGTGTTCCAGACAGGAACATGTCATGTGGCATGTTAACTCGGGACACGCAGCTGACAGTCATCCATTAAAAATACTGCTAAAAGTTAGTTAAACTAATGAGCAGACAACTGGGTTATGCCTTATCAGGTGTGTCCACACCTCCACCTCCTCAAAAAAAAAAAAACCTCGAAAATTAAGCGTAGCTATTTACAGCACTTTCATATATTATGATAGATACAATACTATGGTACTATGATAATTATTATCTTTCCCGCTTTTTTCTGATGTATTCATTTTTTTTATGATCTGTCATTGCAGCAAATGACTTTATAATTATGTTTGTTTAGTTCTAGTTACTAGTAAAAAATAGAGATACTTGCAAGCCCATTACTATGAGTATTGCCCTAGGTTCAAAATGGTATCGAAATATAACACAGATACGATAATAAAACTACGAGTAAGTATATGACTCTGTTTTGATTTCTAATCAATTCGTGTGCAATCAACAAGACCATAAACCGATATTACTAAGCCAGGCATCCGTAAGGTAATGCCATAAATCAATATCCAAATCTCTATAGTGGGCAGTAAAATGCATTAAAACCAAATTAAGAACTGGTAAAAATTACTGACAAATTACCACGGGCATATAATCTTCTATAAAATGCGGTCAATGCATTAAAGCGACCTTCATTATGTACGATTTTTCAAAAATATAACTTTTAATGTAATTTAAAATTGTATTTAAGAGCTGTGTAAATCAAAGATATGCAATCAATTGTCAGGTCATCACGTGTGAATAGTTTGCTTCAATGGAAATGTTATTTGCGATACCGGACCAACCCAAATATATCAATTTATTAGTTTTTAACGCAATCATCCAACCGAAACTAGTTTGACAATCATATGATAACAAAATTTGACAGTTATTCACAATGAACAATATCGAAATCGGCCACGAGACTCGAGACTATCACTATTTGGAGTACATCTTGGCTAAGATTGATTTATCAAAATGTTTAGCACTAATTTACAGACTCCTCGTGAGCTTTGGGTTGTGAATCAATTAGCTAATCTGTCTGCAGAGACATCGTCATCGTCATGTGTCGCTGGTCGTGTTAATAAACTGTCTTATATAATTTCTTACCACCCGAATCAAATCTTTATTAAGGTATAATGGCAAATCAAATAAAGCAAGTGCTTATTTTTTGGGTAAATACAATTACAAATATAGGCGAATAAATAGACATACTCGTATTACTAACAATACGCGTTAACACGTGTCTGATGAGAGCAGATAAATACCCATTGAATAATTGTCTTTAGGGTATACTAAATTCGTTTTTGGGTATAACAAAGATTACTGGGTATAAAATGAAACTATTTTGTTCGCTTACTATACTTGCCACCTGTAATTATTGCGTATATTACTATCTAACTATATTTTATTTATTTATTGTTTAGCTTTTGTTTCTATCGCTATTTGGGGATTTTGTACAACATTATTCTGGGGAATTTGTACAACATTATTCTGGGAAGTAATTATCATTATTAAAGGTAATGTCGTAACTTCACAATTTACTCGTACTTTTATATACAAACAATAAACTGAGGCAAAAATCCAGTTTATAAATTTTTCTATAAGTGAAAATATAATATATTTTTTTTTAAGTTTCCCTAGTTTAACATAACTTCCTATAACAGGGTATCTGCTAGTCAAACAATGTTAGTATAATTACTGTCATATTTTGGGATTGTTATTGAAGTTATGCTTTTAACCGACACATTTTTATCAGCTCGAGCAGATTTCAAGGCGAATTATGATATTTTTTAGTTTATTCAATTTTTGTAGTGTTTATTCTAATTTGGCGTTGAGATAAACACGACACAATTGCTATGTAAATGATATACATTTGAGTGTATTTAATATTAATAAAACATTTCTGTATGCCAGACGAAGCTAATGCCATTAAGTTTTAGAACTGAACAACTGAAGTTTGCCCGATTATACTTTTAAATCGTATGATTCGCTTGTCAATCAACCATAAGGAGTAAGTGAATTACTTATCAGCCAAGTTTTTATTTTATATTTCTTTGAATATATATTTGTATATATATATATATATTTTTTTTTTTAATTTTTAGAATTGCTGACCTTTTATACAAAATGAACTGCAATCTATGTTTTATATTAAAATTTTTTTAATAATTTTGATAAGAGATGTTGAAACACAAGCACGAAAGTTTGTCTAATTACTACAGAATATATATACACAGTGATACATTTGATGTGTAATATATGTATTTATGTGCAACGGAAAGTGGAACAGCCTATATACATCGGTAAGTATCAGCTGTGTGTGAATGTGTTTGAATATTTCCAAAGAGCAAGAGTGACATGTTTTAAAAATAAAAACTTGCTGGTGCGTTAGCTTCAAGGCAATTGCACGGAGAGTGCGGTTAAAAGCCGTATAATTTTGTTGTCTTTTTGTTTTTTGTATTTTGTGCTTTTTTCCGTTTCTGTAATTTTTGTTGAGTGTTAAATGAATGTCATTTCGAAAGCAGCCAATGCATTTGTACTTTTGAGCATATTAAACGAGTACTTCCAACACAAACTCTTTGAACTCCAAATTGAATTTGATTTGAGTTCAGTCGAGTTGAGTTCAGTTCGGTTCAGTATCAGATAATAAAAATATACTTTATTACAGATGGTTTGTTATATAATATGCTTTATAATTCAATGCACTGTCTCCCACGTGTATGGCAGGCCATTTGATTGCCAAGTGCATTAAATGCTAATTAATGCACATAATTAAGAAGTAATAATGCGGTAGTTGCTAAACAACGATAAAAATTGCAATGTTACCATGTGTAAATCGATTAGCTAGGTAGGTCTGTACATGTATATAATTTTTATTATTTTTATATTGTACACATTTTGATATTCAAGCAAGCGCCAATAAAATCAACAACAAACAGAAATATTGGAATTTAATCATTAATAAGTACATAAGTAGCTATGAAGATAGCGTTTGGCCCCGACAAAGGCCGAGGCCGACAAAAAAGATATACGATAAGTTTGTATAGGGAAAAATTTGGAGCAACCTTTTTGGCTATCAACGTTCATAAATTTGCATAAGATTTTACACGCGCACTTAAACAAGCACAAAAACACTAGAGTTTACAACACCGTCAATTACCTAACAGGACACAGGATTTATAACGGCAACTTGAGGCACTATTCGAGTTGTTCAACTAAAACTGAAGCAGTCTTTGCACTTGAAGGCTTTTTATATACATCAATCTTTCTACAGCAACTGGTGAAGTAAAGAGAGTTGACATTTCTCATTTCTTATTAATGAAAATTTGGAACAAGATTACTAATTAATTAAACACACACTTGCACACACGCACACACACACTTACAACTCACGCACTTGCAGAAGCAGCTAAGTTTAACTAACCTGCGCTTTTGTCGATCGTTTGATTGCTATTGAGACTCAGCAAAAGGCGCGCACACGATCAACTTCGGCAATGGGAAACAAGCTTTGGCCACCACGGCGTATTATTGTTGCCTCAAAGCAGCGCAGTCAGCGCAGAAACTTTTCTGCTTATCAATGAAAGAGAGCTCAAGCGAGAGCGAATCGAATGAGAGAGCAAAGTCTGCAAAGTTTGTGTACGCCAGAGATGCGAGCTTTTGCAATGAGAGCAGCGAGCAGCTGTTAAAGCTTTAGCACTTGCCGAAGTTTACCGTTAGAGATGTGCTCTTCGTTCTTTATCAAAGCTTCCAAAAAGCTGAGTAATTTGTATCTTTTACTTGCAGCAATGACATTAAGCTTATTAAAAATAAACAAATAATATAAATAATGATAAATATAATTATTTATCGTTGACTACATGTGAGCCTAAGCTTATAAAATAAGGTTCTTTTCCATTATTTTGAAGAATAAAGGCCGGTTTTTAGACCCCATACATAAAAAATTTACAGGGGTCTATTGGGTTTGTTTTACCGAATATGTGCGTAACAGGCAGAAGGAGGCGTGGCAGACCCTATAAAGTATATATATTCTTGATCAGGATCAACAGCCGAGTCAATATAGCAATGTCCGTCTGTCCGTCTGTCTGTATGAACACCTAGATCTCAGAGATTATAAGAGCTAGAGACACCAAACTTGGTATGTAGGTTACTCTATACTGGGAGCGAGGCCTGGGAGAGGGACTGGGAGAGGGAATGGGAGAGGGACTGGGAGCGGGGCCTGGGAGAGGGACTGGGAGCGGGCCTGTTAGAGGGACTGGGAGCGGGGCCTGGGAGAGCCGAGTCAATATAGCAATGTTTAATGAGATATCAAAGTTGGTCCAAATAACCACAATATCATATACCTGTCATAGGAACGATCGGGCAAAAATCAAGTCTTAGAATGAAAAACTTTTTTGTTTTATAAGATATTGTAACCAATATTATAGAATAAACATAAAACATGGTTTTATATATCATGCCAAAAGTTGGTCCAATTGGGACCAGTATATCATATAGCTGACATAGGACCGATCGGGCGAAAATCAAGTATGAAGTAGTTTTTATTTAAACTAATTCTTTTTATCCCCATGAAACTGTCATAACTTTGCCAAACTAGACCGATTTTCATGCTAAATAAATTTTGATCATTATTTGGCCTTTACTTTGATTCTGCATCAAAATATTATTTATTTAAAAAATTTAATTTTTTCCCTATCACCGTCTTTTTTATCCGTACTTTTCCCTTGATTTGTCCCTTGACCCGTACTCAAAAACTTCCAACTCCCATAACTTTGCTAAAACTTGTCCGATTTTCATGCGGAATATCGTTTTGATCATTTTTTGGCCTCTACTTTGATTCTGCATCAAAATATTATTTATTTGAACAAAAACGATTTTTTTCCCACTGTCTATTTTATCCGTACTTTTCCCTTGACTTGTCCCTTGACCCTTACTCAAAAACTTCCAACTTTCATAACTTTGTCAAAACTTGACCAATTTTCATGCGGAATACGTTTTGATCGTTTTTTGGCCTCTACTTTGATTCTGCATCAAAATTTTATTTGTTTAAAAAATTCGATTTTTTTGATTGAATACGAAAGTCGAACACAAAGTAAAAACAACAGTAACCTGTACTCTTGACAACTTTTTGAGCGATCTCTAATAGATTTTGAAGTTACTGTTAACGAGAATACTGCGTTTTATTGAAAAGGCAAATAAACAAAGCATCAGCAGCTTCGTGATTCATTCATATTTGGACATACACATTCGAACATTCGAGTGAGCACAACAATTTGCTAAACTTAATTATGTTTTAAATGACGCGAAGCTCTTTTTGATAAGTAAATATTTACCGTGTTTGAAAGGGTGAGAACCCGAGTCATTCACAGTTTAAGTTTCAGTTAGACTTACCTCAATCAATGACCTACCTGCATAGTGTATAGTTCCATTGAGTAAAATTTCCACTGGGAGGGTGCCAGACAGGACCGCAGTAAATACAATATGATATCACTTATCACAAAATTGAACTAAAAACTATAAACACTTGACGTCACTTTTTTCGTGGTGGAAAACTTTATCGCGTTATATTTCCATGACATTGTTGATGAATTTTCAATCAATTTGGAATTTTATTATGATTTGTATAGTGTTAATTTGTTATAGTATTATTATATATGACATCGTTTTTAATTTGTCGCTTAAAGAGCGGTGTTTGTTTTGAAGTCTAATCAAACGGAAATTAAACTATTCAGATGTCATTAAATGAGATACTATTTATGTTAATGTTGTGAATATTTAACCCAATCAAATAAATATAAATATAAATAAACAGACTGCAGCGGCAAATAGCTTGAGTCGTTAATGGGTTAAGAGACAAAGTCGTGAACTATTTGAGCAATAAATTTTGGTGAATTTTTCTGCTTGTGCCCGTTCAAATGATTTATTATTGTTGTGTTTGAACTGCAGACTTGTGACTTGACAAGCTTGTTAAACGCCATAAACAGGTTTTCGGCTTTTGAGGAAAATGCTTAACTTTAATCAGTGGTTTGTTGAAAATTTGTTTATGTTTAAATAACCTGTAGGCATATAAAAATATGTTTGAGGCGTTGAACTAAATAATTTTTTGCAGCAGCTGTTTACAGGGAATTTTATAGTTCAGCTGTTGTAAATATTGCTTTGGCATTTTACATTTGGTATTGCGCCCTCACAAATAGCCGAATATAATTGTATTTATACAGACACTAAAACAATAACAAATATAACCGTCTGGCGTTGCACGTGACGTATACGCAACGTGGCGTTGTCGCAATCCGACAATCATGGGCACAAAATGTGTGTCAAATATATTTATAATAAGCTTCAACTGAACTTAATATCTTTAGGTGTCTTTTACCGCTAAATTCGCACCTTTTTTGTGTATTTTTTGTTGTCATCTGAATTTTAATGGGCGGCTGCTGTTGTTGCTGCTGATTTTGTTGTTGTTGCTCTTCTGCACGTTGCATTGGTTGAGTATTTAATATAGCTGCAATACTTGGCACTGATTGAACTTGTTGTTGTTGTTGAGATGGCATGATTTCAACGTATTGTTAAACGCACTTTTGCAGATCTTTTTAACACACACACAACGACAGCGATTATAATGCAAATTGCTTCTTTGTGCAAATATTGCAGACGCGACAACGAACTTTAGTTGTTGTTGTTGCTTTGCGATTCGAATTAAGACTCGTACTCGCACTATGTATCAGTTTTTATATCCGTCGTGGTCTCGTTGCTAGTCATACATACTTATATGTATCTGTATATGTATTTGTATCTGTATCTGTATCTGTATCTGTATCTGTTTTGGTTGCTGTTTCAGTTCGTCTATCTAAATCTGCATGCACGGAGAGTCATGTGAGTTTCGCTTTTGGCTTGCGCAGCTCCACCGAACTGACTGACAAAATAACCGTCGACACGTCGACGACGAAGCTTAAATTCACCGCAGATGTCAAGCCGCAGCCAATAAAAAACATATATACAAAAAAAAAACCAGCAAATACAACAACAACTAACTATAGCGAAATAACAACAAGTGTCGTGTAAAACTGCTTTTCGCGATCGGCGAATTGTTGCTTTTTAACTATACCCTGTATAAATGATAAAGTTTTGCAGTTCAATAAAAAACGAAATTATTTACACCAAAGACAGACTCTTTAAGCTACAGAATACATGCTATATTTTGCTGTTATTTTAGATAAATAAATATATCTTTCAAAAAACTATAGCTAGACCATAAGATAAAAAGTCGCAAATAAATCTTTTCTTTACAGTTTAAATTTATATTTAATTTTATCTTTATTTTTTAATCTTTAATTTAATTTTTATTCAAGGATTATTTTTATTTCTTGCCGACTGCTTTTAGTCGCGCCTAAATAAATAAATAAAAAATAATAAAATAAAAAATAAATGTTTTTGAATTGAACTAAAAAATAAATAAAATAAGTTAAACTTGTAGTATTGCGATGCTAAATTAATTAAAATACTAAAAGTACATATTTAACTTTAATGAATCTCTTAAAAAACTTCACGGGGTATCTCTTAGTTGAGCAATCGCTACCAATTCATTTTTATGTGTTTCCCGTTATTGCTGTTGCTGTACCATTTGTTATTTTTTTAACTTTCGCTCTCTACGTTTTTGGGTTTTTGTTTTGATTCTATGCTTTACGCAAAGGGGAAATTTTAGCAATTACGTCCAAGGGGCAGCATCTATTTTTGGATACTTTGAATTTTGATGCTTTAATTGAAATTAATTTGCTTATTTACTCACTCACGTGTATCACTCACGTACGAGTAATTTCTCTCAGTGTTTGGCGCGATAGTTGAACAATTTATATGGTTTTTATCTACGATATTTGTGCACTTTATATAAGTATAATGTTGGCATATGTTTGATCGTAACTAATATTGGATATTGGATATTGGATACTGATGCCGAATCCATTGTCGGTCGGTTTATTTAGGGTATACTATAGAGGTTGCTCCTTATCAATGCGCTGCAATAAATATGTACTTATATAAGTATTGACATCAGTGCGCAATAAATTAGAAATGCGATAACGTCAAATGCTGAAAATGCAATTCAATTGAAATAAACATTTATGCATAATTAATAAATTTAAGATATTCCGATGACAAAAGATATACTCCTCCAACCATGATCGGCTTGTCATGCTAACTTAATTTATCTTATCTTAATTAATTATTATATTTATCTTAATGTAAAAATGTATTTGCTTTTTGAATCGTTCTATTTGATTAAATATGCTATTTTAATTTAATTAATTTATCATAATGTATAAAAGTATCTGCTTTTAAGATCGGATTATTTGATTAAAAATGCTAACCTTATTTAATTATATTTATCTTAATGTATAAATGTATCTGCTTTTTGGATCAGATTATTTTTATTAAATATATGCTAACTTAATTTAATTATATTTATCTTAATGTATAAATGTATTTGCTTTTTGCATCGGATTATTTGATTAAATATGCTAACTTAATTTAACAATATTTATCTTAATGTATAAATGTATCTGCTTTTTGGATCGGATTATTTTTATTAAATATGATAGCTTAATATAATTATAATTATCTTAATATATAAATGGATCTGCTTTTTGGATCGGATTATTTTTATTAAATAATTACCATTAAGGTTTAAGATTAAAGCTAGGAAACCCCTTAATGACTGATACCTTAATTAATCGATTAATAAGAGTATTTTTAACTTCGGCTTTGCAAAACTTACCTTCTCATATTGTTTTCTTTCATTGGCAGTACATCAAGTGATGCGAGTACATTCAAATTTATTACTTGTACATATTTGGCACAACGTCAACATCGATAAGCAAATAAATGACAATACCAATCAATTTAATGCAATGACATGTCATGGAATACCTTTTAATTTGCATACAATACAATGTAATTAGGTAATTAATACCAGTAGCTGTTCATTAATTGGACTTACATGATTTTAGTTATTCTAATAGCACTTATAAAATATATTACTTCCTGATTAATAGGCAGATAATAAAAATCAATTTTGTCACAGCATTTTACAAATCTTATCTTTTCTATTAATATGATAACAGTTGAATAATAAATACATATGTATATATTACTTGAATTACACATATGTGTGTGATTTTGTGTTTATTCGGTCAAATGTTTGGCTTAAACTAAATCAGAAATAGCTTCCGGGTACGTAAACAAAATGAACGAAAGTAAGTGTCGACGGTTCCCCAGCGTTGAATTAAAATATAAACGATCGTATCTGCCAAGCCATTTTAACCTGCATTATTTTTTACTCGAAGAAGTAAAGCTAATTTTAGACGATTTTTTAATTTTATTATAATATTTAAGTAACCGCGTGGAAACTACAAACAATTGAAGAAAATTGTAAAAGTTGCCAGACATGTCGAGAGAGAGCGCAAAAGAAACAGCTTTGGAATACAGACAGTAGGTGGCGCCACAGCAAAAAAATCATTGTAAAGATTATCTTTTAAAATAAAAATATCTGTTGAAAAAAAAGAAGTTTTTAAATGCTCTGTTGTTTCTGATCAGAAAACTATATACTTTTTAGTACCCTAGGGTGCTAGAAATGCGTCTTTTTGAATTTGAAAATCTAAAGCAAACGAAAATTTTTAATTTCAAAAGTTGAGACAACAACCATTAATAGAAATAAAAACTTCGGTTAGTGTCTAGGCTACAAGCATATAAGCTTTTTAAATGAGACTGCTCAAAAGCTGCTTGCTATAGTAAAGCTTGTTGCGTTGAAATTAAGCGTTACAATTTAAACAAGCAGGTTTGTTATCACCAAAGAAGAGACTGCGTGAGTTGGCCAACAAAGCGCCAGAAGATCAAAAACGTTAGCTGGCGGCATTGGTTATAAGAACGCGATTAAGTGGAATTAACATGTGTTGTATGTATAACTAGAGTTGACACAATATTGACACACAAGTGACTGTCTTAAGGTACGGGAGGAGGAAATCGGTTCAGTCTTGACAAAGTTAAGGGAGTTTTTTTTTTTTTGAAAATTGACCGCTGTTGTGTCTGCTTAATGTGTGTAATCGATTTCACACTACTTTTTAATCACTACAAAACATTTGTTGTTGTTTGCGTACAGCGAGAAAAGTTAAACAAACCTGGGGCGGATATGGACACTGAAATGATGACGAGACGAGGAAGGGGTACGGGAACTGTACAAATTGACTTGGCCACATTATTGGGCATTTGGCCGAGACTGCAGTTGGGCCAGGGTCCAAAGTATCTCACGCAGGGCTGGTGCCGTTAACACACAAAAGGTTTTTATTGTGCGTATCCGTTGACAGCTTCAATCGCCGCTTTGGGCCAAAGAGACAGAAAGAGCGAGAGAGAGAAAGAGAGAAAAAGAGAGACAGAGAGAGTGAGAGAGAGAGAGACAGAGTTTGAGCCATGGATCGATTTAAGGTGCCAGCTCAGTCGTCACCGTCTCGTTGTTTGTTATATTTGTTATTTATTTTGCGGTTATAATACTTATACTCGCCTTTTTTATTGTATTTACAAAAAAATATTGGCGGCCATTCATTGCCGCAAAATACAAAACACGAAATAATAAAAAAACAATACAAAACAAAACATTACGTTTCTTTTTTTTTACAGTTTAACTTTGGGTTTTGTACTCGCATCGCCGCCCAGATGATAAATTAGCTTTGTACGTAAATTCGAAAAGAAAATCTGTATGTGAAAATGTATAACTACAAGTACGAATACCAATACAAAAGGGGCGAGAGGAGAGAGGGGCGAGTAATTGTGTAAATATCTTGTCGTTGCATGACAATACGAGCAATATAAGCTGTACCGCTCTCCATCTCCATCTTTAGCTGCCATCGTCTACACTGATAAAAAAAACTGTTTTAAAATCAAGACTTTGGTCTCAGATTTAAAAAATGCGTCGAGAACATAAAAAATTTTAAATTAAGAGATAACAACTTGATTTTAAGAACACTTTAAATAAGACCAAGTTCTTATTTTAAGAATAAATGTTCTTAAAATAAAATCAAAATATAACATAAATAAAAATTATTTTTTATAAATATAGTTTTTTTTTAATTTTAAATTGGAATTCTTATTTAAATTTTAATCTATTTAAATTTTATTCTGTTTTAGTTTAGGTAATTTAATAAATTTTATTTAAATTTGTTAAGAGACCAACTTCTTATTTTAAGAATAAATGTTCTGAAAATAAAATCAAAAAATAACATAAATAAAAATTAGTTTTTTATATTTATAGTTTTTTATATTTCTAAATTTGAATTCTAATTTTTATTTAATCTATTTATATTTTATTCTGTTTTAATTTGTATTTTAGTTATTTAATTAATTTTATTTAAATTCGTTACGAGTGGGACTCGAACCGCCGCCTACGGCTTCACAGCTGCAGCGACTTCTCTAACCAAAGCGCCACGATGCCATTATATGTTTGATACGAAAAAGTACCTATTTATACTTGCCTAACACTTTAGGTTTCTTAGTCTTATATTAAGAGTTTAAGATTTTTAAGAATAAAATTCTTAGTTTTAATAATTTGGTCTTAAAATCGTCTTTTTTTAAGAACAAAATATTTAATATAAATGTTCTTAATTTTAGAAGTTGATCTTTTTTCCAGTGTACATATTATCATCGTCATGAAAGCCGCATTATTATTTTGTACTTTGTCAACTAAACAGCAACCCCGAATGAAGTTGAGTTGAGTCGAGTTGAGTTGATGCGATGTGATAATTCAATGTCGCGCATCCAGCGCACGGACACCTCAGATACACAGATACAATATCTTTTTATATGCATATTAACAGATAGATACATATGTTATGTATGCATGTATAGTTGATGACTGTTGATCTTTGTATTGATGACCGCGGTTTTGTTTTTCTTTTTAACATGCCAAAAGAATTGTAATTACGTCTCTGTCATCTGTATCTGTAACTGGTGTATCTGTAGCTGTATCTTTATATATTTGAATGTATTGTAACAATGGCATCAGCATAACAAAGCACAAATTGTAAGCACTGTAAGCTCCGCTCAGTTCCTTCCCCAAGTCTTCAACTCTGTCTCCAACTCCTGCCACAGCTATCTCTGTCTCTGTCTCACTTAATAAGCATATAACAACCAAAAAAAAAAGCGCCTAAATAGTGTCAATGATTAATTGCTTTTGTGATTATGTGGAAATTTAATAGATTTTTTATTGCGCTCGCTTGCAGGCCCAATTGAAATTCTATAAAGGTGCACAGAGATCAACTAGAGACAGAGAGAGAGAGAGGGGGGAGAAAGAGAGGGGGCAGGGGGAGGGGGAAATTGAGCTGGAGGCACGTATCCATTGACTGCAGCATCATTATTACCCTCAGTTATTTGTCAGTTGTGTATTTGTTTTGCTGCTGTTCGTATGACAGTTGAATTGTTGTTGTTGTTGTTAACAAAAAAAAGGGCCGCATCATTGTAACAATTTTAAAATTCAAATTGAAATTCACACGCGTCACGCTGCCAAACTGCATTTCCTTCAATTTCCCTTTTGGCTGGGTTCCTTTTTTTCTACATTTTTTTTATTTTTTGCTCAGACAACTTGTTAGCATATTTGTCGCAACTACTTGCGACTTATATTAAATGTAATGCCACCACAAATCCTCTAAGCTGACCACAGAAATAGAAACCCTAGCAGGCTATATCCCCAACCTCATAGTTCGAGTCCTTTACGACACATCGTCACATTGTCACATTGTCTGATTGTCACATACCCAATCTGTTGAAATCCACACAAAGTCACAAAGAAAAGTACACATTGAAAGGGGAAATTCAAGTGGAAATTACTCAATTACATCGGGCGAAAGAAAATGAGAACGTAACGTAACGGAACGCACATGATACCAAAATATAAACCCCAATGACCAGTTGGCTTAACAGTGGGCCGACCGTCTTGGTATTACAAGAACTCATAGTACTTGCACTTCTTCGCCTTTTGAATGTCCTTGCTAGAGATGGGCTCGTGTCACGAGCGTGACTCCTTTATATATCAAAAGATACAAATTCTAAAGGCAATTGAAATATTTTCAATTTTTAGTATCTTTCTATTTCTAAGTTATTAAAGATTATAAAAAAAATCTCTTTAATAGGTAACAGTCTAGTTAGAAAAGCATATTCATGCCACAAAATTTCTTTTATCTATTTTTGTGATGTACGAAAAATTTTCAATTTTTAGTATCTTTTCATTTTTAAGTTATTTAAGATTATAAAAAAATCTGTTTAATAGGTAACAGTCTAGTTGGAAAAGCATATTCATGCTACAAAATTTATTATATCTGTTTTTGTGACTTACGATATTATATTTAAAATATAAATTATAAAAAAAAACATCAGACATAGCATACTGCCTAAAAGATCCTTTATATCTAAAAATAGAGTCACAAGTTATGACATTATAATTTAAACTTAGAAAAGATTTCAGTTGTATTTAAACAATTTAAATAGTATTATAATCTATAGCATTAGTACTTTTAATTTACCAGAAACCATCTGAAATATTTACTTTAAAATATCTAAAATATTTGCAATTATTAAATGACGTGACACGATTTCAGCCCTAAACTTTATTGATAATTCTGTAAGTTGGGGGTATAATAGTCAGGGAGGGAAACCCTACAAAGCAATGCAATGTGCGCGATAATTACACCCCATAAAATGGGGGAGACAATACGAATACGAACATTATAACAGGACAATTATGTAACCTGATAAGAGCAAGAAAAGTCGCAGACAAAGTCGTGAAATTAATAACTCGTCCTCCCCTCCTACACTCCTCCACTCAACGACTCTCCCCCCCTCCCCCATTCTGCTGGTCAAACATATTTATTACAAATAAAGAGACAAACATAAAAGGCAAACAAATAAACAGACTAAATAAGTGAGGCAAGTGGGGTGAAGACAACGGTACAACAAAGGCGTTTGGGGCATTTAATAGGCTTAACTAGGGAAGTCCATTGAGGAGAATGTCGGGGGGAGAATGAGGAGGGAAGATGAAAGAAAAAAGCAAAAAGAAGAAGTGTTGACATATTGTTGTTGTTATTGTTGTTGTTGTGACAATTTACACTTCAACTCAAGTACAAACTGAATTGGTTTTTGGATTTACTTATATTTTTTTTTTTTTTTTTTTTGGGTGCGGCTGACTGATATAATTTGTACTCGCAACTGTTGGCAACTTAATGCATTTGATTAGTTTTGTGGCACGTTCGCAAGTTACATAAATTAATTATAGTACTTATTTGTACCTGTATTAAACTCTCTCAGCTGGGATGCTGAGAGCAGCGCTGCCGCCAGTTTGCAAGCTTCTGATTGGTGCGTTGCCATCGGACTTTGCATTTGTTTTTTTTTTTTTTATTGCTCGTGAGCATCTCTCTCAGAGACTTGGCGCTGAGCTGCGAGCTTCGAGCTCCTCGTATTACGAGTATCGAGTGAACTAAACATAATACATAAATATCTACATATACACAAACAAAAGTATGTGAGAGTGTGTGTGTGTGTGTGTGTGTGTTATCAATGCTACTTTAAGTCCCTGTGTACTGTTGCTTGTTCCGATTCCAGCATTTCAATTTCCAATTTCGATTCCCATATTTATGCGCACGCTCTCGCACGCGCGTGCCTCTGCTGCGCTCTCCACTCTCCCTCTCCACTCTCCCTCACCACTCTACCTCTCCACTCTCTCTCTCCACTCTCCACTCTCCCAATGAGCTGCTGCTTGTGTGTCGCTCTCTTGCTTCCACACGCGTTGATACTCGCATTGCTCTCACTCGTTCGCTTGCTCTCTCTCTCTCGCTCTCACTCGCTCGCTCTCCTCGATTATTTGATCTGATGCTTGCCAGCCAATCACATTGCCGTTTCATTGCCAGGTGAGCTATTGGCGTTGTCGTATCAAAACAAATTTAGAATTGTAATTTGTTGACGCCTGACAGCTGAGTATAAATACGAGTACCACACCCAAAAAAAAAATAATGACGAGGTGTGCCTAATAAATTTGCCACAATTAGTCGATATACTTAGCAACAGCATATTTACACTGGCGTTAACGTGGCTAACCAACTGGCGAATCCACTTGATCATTAATTGCCTGAACACCTGATGCATTTCACCAAGACACAATTGCAGTTTTACGCTCTTTAAATTGAGTTAGCTAATTAAATGACCCACCCTGCTGTGAGCTATATATACATACATATTTACGAACTGGAACACCCACAAGGGCCATCCGTGCACTGTGGGAATTCGCACAGCTTTAGCGGGCATAAAAATGTGCGGCGTAATTGTTGGGTGGCATTTTATTGTGATTGGACAGCACTGAAAACTGCGCACTGTTTAATGTGTTTTGGGCTGAACCGAATCTGACAATAGCTCTAACTTCAACATGCCAGAGTTTAACTAAGGTATCTCCTCTTTTCCCAGGCCTTGCCACTTGCAGTAATTGCTATGCACACAACTCACAGTCGCACTCGAAGTTGAAGTCGAAGTCGAAGTCGTCCAATAATTTCACGCAGTGCTAATTAATTGCCCAACAATCGGCGTCTTAAATGCAGCCCAAAATATCGTGGGAAACCCGCAGTGCAACGGAAATTCCCCTCCTCCCCCCTCCCCCACTGTGTCATAGTCAACTCGGAACTTGTCGCTTTAGTTCGTACACTGAAAAAAAAGAACAACTTCTAAAATCAAGAACATTCATTTTAAATATTTTGTTCTTAAAATAAAATAATTTAAGACCATATTACTGATATGTACTACACAGAAAAAAAAACTCATTCTAAAATCAAGCTTAGCTTGAATTTTTTAGGTATGTATTCAGGATATAATTCCAAAATTTCGATAATATGCAGACAAAAATGCAACGATTTAAAAAAATTTTACAATAAAAAGTCAAAGAAGCCTAAATTATTTAATTTAATTTATATGAAAACAAATATTACAGAAACCCAAAAATAAAAATATTGTTGAGAAAATTCGGCCTTTATTTAAGTATTTCATACTTGGTTTATAAAAATCCGGGATTATCGTACTTCTGACACCGCATTGGAATCATTTTGACTCGGAAATTTAGATTTTTTTCTGTGTAAGAATATTAATCTAAAAAATTAAAGTTCTAAATACAACGGTAAAAATCTTAAATTGTTAGGAAAGTATAAATATGTACTATCTCATATGAAACAAGCAGTTGTCCAGACAGATTAAAATGAATATAAATAAAAATTTAAAATAAAAAAATTTTTTTTAATTGTTTTATTTTTTAATTTTTATTTTAGAAACATTTAATCTAAAAATAATAAGTTGTCCAGGCAGATAAAAATAAAATTAAATCAAAATTTAAAATTTTATTTTTATCTTTTATTTTTTATTTTATTTTAATTTTTTTATTTTTTAACTTTTATTTTAGGAACATTTAATCTTAAACCGAAACTCTTAGTTTTGAAACCAAAAACTTGATTTTAGAACATATTTTTTTTAGCAGTGTAGTCGTTTTCAATTTTCACACCTGTGCACCGGGTTATCCAATTGATTTCACCTTTGAATTGGGCATAAGGCAGCAAATTCAATTAGTAATAAACAAGGCATTGATAAGAGCCCCCGGGCCTAAAAGGTGGGCCACCGATCTACACCGATCCACAGCTCTACGATTCACATAGTCGACTATATAGTCGTGTGACTATAAAATTTATTAAAGCCCGGGGGCCGCAATGAACCAAACTCAGTTAGCAGAGACTATGACTGAAACTGGGCCGAAGATGGAGATGGGAAAATTGTTAGCTGGGGGGAGCTGCTGCTGCGCCCACGTGTGGCACTTATAATAAAGCAATTCAGGGAAATCATTTGCAGCGGGAGCCAAAGACATGAGAGGCATTTGAAGTGCGCCTATTAAACGCTGCAAATCACAGCCGATGCGCAACAAGCTGTAAACTTGTTGCAAAAGATGAAATAAACTCAATGCGACTCTCGACAAACATATATGCACATATGTATAAATGTAAGTATGTAAGGCAGTCAGAACCAGAACCAGAACCAGAACCATGGCATCAGCATCAGCAAAAGACCCCGAACACCAACGCAGCGTAAAGAGATCAAAATGAAAACATTTCAGTGTGAAGGCATCGCACATTGGGGCAATTTACAATAAATTATAAAAATAATAATTTAATTAAATATTCATTTTTAATAGTAATTGAATTATAAAATATATAATTTAAATTTTAGATTATAATAACAACATGAAAAAATGAAAACATTTCTGTTTGAAGACATCGCACATTGGGGCAAGTTACAATAAATTATAAAATCTTAATTTAATTAAATATTCATTTTTAATAATAAATGTCTGAAATTTATAAGCTGTAATTTGAACTTTAGATTAAAATAAAAACATGAAAAAATGAAAACATTTCAGTTTGAAGGCATCGCACATTGGGGCAATTTACAATAAATTATAAAATATTAATTTAATTAAATATATTCATTTTTAATAGTAAATGACTGAATTATATAATCTGTAATTTGAATTTTAGATTATAATAAAAACATATTAAGGAGCAATATTTTCCTATGTGATATACTAAGTATATATTCCAGTATTTATGACACATGGAAGCTTAGAAAATATGTAGCCCTTAAGTATTTTGCTTAAACATCTCAATTAAGAGTTATGAATGAAAAGTTGAACTGAATAAATCAATGTAGAGGAAATATGAAATACACCAAATTTTTTATTTAAGTCACCAGTCATAACTCTTTTTACGATTTATCTAATATAAATTATCTTTAAATTTATTTATAAATTGAAGTAAATTATTTGAATATTAATTTTAGTTTATATGTTACATTATAACATTGTTTGTTTTTTTAATAAATATTAAATTATATCAAAAAATTAGTTTTTTTATTTTACTATGTGATATACTAAATATATATTCTATTATTTAAGACACCTAGAAGTTTAGAAAACATGTATTTTGCCTAAGCATCTCAATTAAGAGTTATGAATGAAAAGTTGAACTGAATAAATCAATGTAAAGGAAATATGGAATACACCAAATTTTCTATTTTAGTCACCAGCCATAACTCTTTTTACGATTTATCTAATATAAATTATCTTAAAATTTATTTATAAAATGAAGTAAATTATTTAAATATTAATTTTAGTTTATATGTTACATTATAACATTGTTTGTTTTTTTGAATAAATATTAAATTATATCAAAAAATTAGTTTTTTTTATTTTTCTTTATAAAGCTACAAAAAAAAACATTAACCTAAGTTATACCAACATTTTTTATTTTAAGAATCAAAAATTAAATTTTAATTGCATATCTATTGAGCCAATTACCAAATTTATTAATATTCTTTATGATTCAATGCTTTTTATATGATACACTACATGTTATTTAAGAACGAGTATTAATGATCTAACTATTTTTAAAATAAAAAGTAAAAATAAGTGTTACTTTGTATCTTTAAAATAATTATTTATAAAAAATTTTTGTATTGCAATTTTTATTTGAGATCTAAATAAAAATTCGGACACTGGTATTTTTAAAAAATTACAGTTAATTGTATCTATCCCCATATCTATCAAAAAAGTGGGTTTGGTTCTTGTAACTGCCAAAAAGTTCGATTTTGTTGCCTAGTGTTATCGTTATTTACAAGATTTTTTCCTCGAAACTAGTCCATTTAAATTTCTCGAACTACTCGTAATATTTGTATATTATTACCTCATTACTAAAAGAAATATCAGAAAAATAATTATTATTCTAAACTGTAAAAAAAGTTTATACTAAGAACTATATTGGTTCGATTACATTTATTTCATAAGTTTTTTAATTTATAAATAAAACAAAGCACTGAGAAAATTTCGCACACCATTAATTTAATTTGCTGATTGAACGAACCACTGTGCTCGCAGTACAAAAGACCAGGTCAGGCCCAATTCCAGTCGCTGTCCCAAGCAGAGACCTCGTCTTCGTCTTGGTCTCCATCTCCATCTTCGTCCTCTACCTCAACATCATCCACATCCTCATCCTCATCCTCGTCGTCTTGTTGCCTTTTGCCTGTGTGTAAATCATTGAGGGCGTATAACGTTGCTTTTGCTCTTCATTTGTTGTATTTTTATGCGTACATCTTCGCGGAAAACGCATAAAATTATTAAAAATCGTTTAAGTATTTCGGCATCTTTCATCGCTGCCACAGCGGAAGCAAAATAAAAATGCAGCCAGCTAACTATCGAGGCTGTCTGCCCCCAACTCCAATTCCAGTTCCAGTTCCAGTCTCTTATTCTTACTCCCAGTCTCAATTCCCAGCCCCCATTTGGCAAAGACCCTTAAGAGTTCCCCAGACTTAAAGCCACAACAATGTTTTCAATAATCATTTCATCGCCACACCCCACACCCAAAAAAAAATAAAGAAAAAGAAAATTTGTTGCAATGCCGCAAGTTGTGCGGGTGTCAAGTGATCGATGCAACTCTGATGAGGTTAAATACAAGGACAACTTCAAGATCTGTATTCATTATAGAGAGGGGGAGTGCTAAATACATGTTATTAACACAGTTATAAATTGATATGCCTACTCTACACACACATATACACACACACACTTGCACTCACTAAAAATATCTTCATATCTGCTTAATGATTTTATAAGTGTGGTAAAATTAATGACATTGTATTTGCTCCCGGTAACTATGGACAGGAGTTAACAACAAACTAGCTCAGGGGTGTTCTCTATAAACTAGATTAATTATTAAATTAAAAATGAGAAAAAAAAACATATTTTATAGTATGCTGTGGACACCACTAAAATAGACACTTTGTTGCTTAAACTAGGGACAGATTTGTATTAATGTAATCCAAAAAAAAAACTCATCAATTGAAGCTTATTTTATTTATTTATTTTTCTTGTATTTTTTTTTTGTAGTTTTTTTCTTATTTTTACTTGTATTTTTTATTAACGTCATTGGGTTTTTTTTTTGTTTTGATTTTCAATCAATTGAATCGAATATAGTTTTTGTATATTCCGATTATATTTTTTTCGTTTCAGTTCATAATTTAAATTTAATATTAATTTTAATTGTTAATTCTTAAATTATTAATAAAAACTTATATGCTAGTATATATTAGATATTCAAAATATTAAATTTTTTAAGAAATATTTTAGTCTTATATGCTAGTATATATTTAATATTCAAAATATTAAATTTTTTGGCTACTGCATTTGTGTTTAAATAAATAAAAAATATATAACATTTATTTAACTAATCCTGAATTCGTGATTAAATAAATAAAAAAAATAAATAACATTTATTTCACGGATTAATTCGAAAATATCTCAATAGAGCATTCATTTGACACTTTGTGACGTCACTAGCGTGTCCTATAGTACTGAATAAATGTAAAACAATGTAAAACAATTTCTCATATTTTGACTTTGTTCATAAGTGGTACCGAAATGAAAGCTTTATGAAGCTCAATAAAAGCTTTAAGATATTTGTTGATAAGAAAAAACATTTGTTTTAATTTTATTTTAATTTAAAATTTGTTCGCTTATGTTGCGTCGACTTAAAATTATTTAAATTTTAGATTTTAAATAGACAATTCATATAAAATGCACAAGAAAGCTTCTTAAAGCTCACTCTCAGCCTTAAGCTCAACTTATTAGCTTAAATTTTAAAAATAATCAGTAAATTTATTATGATTCGACTGTTATCCTTAGATTGCATGTTTTAAAAAATCGTATTTATGAGCTTCTAATTTAAGAGCTTAAAAGCTCAAACAATAAGCTAATGTCATAAGAGTCTCAATAAAGCGACGAGCTTTAAAATGTAATCAAAGCAGATGATGTGAGTATTAAAAGCTTTTTGAGATGAGACCCAAACTGGACTCACTGGACTTATGCGGTGGCCAATTTGTGTGTTTGTGTGTGTGTGTGTGTCAGAGTGTATGTGGCATGTGGCATGTTGGGTTGGGAATGGCAACATGGCAACTTACTCGTATGTATGCATAAACACGCTTGTACGTTTTAATATTTAGTGTTAATATGTTGACGGATTTCAGGCCATAAACACTTTTTGTGTGGAACGGTTCGCGTCGTCGTCGCCCGCCTCTGTGGCACAAAACTCTCTGCCTCTCTGCCTGCCCCTCTGCCTGCCGCGCTGCCTGCCGCGCTGCCAGAGTCGTCAACGTCGCTGTCGTTCGTCTGCATTACAGCAACTTGGCTATAATTTTCTTTAATGATGAAAGTTTGGCTGACTTGGCACACACACACACACACACACACACACACACACACATGCAGTTTATACTGAGATTCGCCAGTGCCTCGACAGGGTCTCAGAGAGTTCATTAACATAACAAACATTGTGGGGTTTGTTGAAGCTAGAGTTGTAGAGGGAGATGGGATGAAGAGGGGATGGAGAGGAAGAGGAAGCTGGAGTTGTAGCTGGAGTTGAAGCTGGAGCTGGAGCTATGTCATGGGGAGGTGGAGTCTACGCATTATAACAATAGTAAGAAACCTATTAACAGCAACGATTTTTATTTTTACTGTTGTGACGACTAAAAACTGCGAATACAAAAATACAAATACAAACAAGTCGGAAACGCTACAGTCCCGAGATCCCGACCATAGAGTACCCGTTACTTATTACTATATGTATTAAAATATTTTATAGAAATTACTACCTAATAAAAACTATTGTATAGTTTTGGGTGCTAGTATTGTCTTAATTTTTATTCAGAAGTATCCTAGAAATCTCTAAAAGCGCCAAAGAAAACCCAAAAACAATTGTTGGGGTTCCCGAAAAAAGGAAGCATTGCTTTCAAGTGCCTAAAAAACTGTTGAGAGATTTAACAAAATGTAATATTTATTGAATTAGACTATCTAATCTAATTTAAAACTTTAAAACTATCTAATTCTAATTCTAATTTAAATCTTTTCTTTACAGTTTAAATTTATATTTAATTTTATCTTTATTTTTTAATCTTTCATTTAATTTTTATATATGATTTTTTTTTCTTGCCGAATGCTTTTAGTCGCGCATAAATAAATAAATAAATAAATAAAAAAATAATAAAAAAAAATTAATTTTTAAATTAAATAAAATGCATAAAATAAATTTTTTAAAAATTTTGTAAATTGTATAAAATATATTTCTTAATCTAAAAATGTTGTTGAAGAAAGCTGATTTTATTTTTCTTCAAAAATATGTTTGAAAAAACTTAATTCTCTTCAAAAACTCTAGAGATTTCTGGAATTAAACTAAATTAATTTTAAAATTAAATAAAATGCATAAAATAAATTTTTTATAATTTTGTAAATTGTTTAAAATATATTTCTTAACCTAAAAACATTGTTGAAGAAAGCTGATTTTATTTTTCTTCAAAAATATGTTTGAAAAAACTTAATTCTCTTCAAAAACTCTAGAGATTTTTGAAACACACTTGATTAACTTTGGTTAGTTATTATTGCCGTTCTACCTGTTCAATCTTGCTGCGGTTTGGTAAGATAATAGATATTAATAATAGATAACGTTAATTGACTTTTAAAAAAAAAAAACTGGAAGCGGGCGTGTTAAAAATGTAAAACATATAATACTTTCCAGCATACACAATTTACCCTTTTACTTATTTTTTAAAGTAACGGGTATAATGAATGTTAATGTAAATGTGAATGTAAATGTGAATGTGAGTGCAACTGAGTGCGAGTGTTTTTTTTTTTTGCCAGATTCGCTGCGCATCGTTGCATTTCATATTTAGCAAACGGCACGCACATGAAATGACATAAATTATGTGGCAATCAATTATCGAACTGATGATCACGAACACGTATGTACATATATATACAAACATATAGTAAGTATAAGTATATATATATATATAGCGAACAAGCAGCAGCGTTTTATAATGACGATCGCCATTGCCATAATGAAGTTTAGGGCCAATGCGCAATGTAGCTAAGTTTGTTGACTGAGTCTGAGTCGGAGTCTGAGTTTGAGCCAAGCTAAGCTGAACTGAGGCCAAAGGGGCGTTTAGATCCCTAGACCTATTTGCAATCGATCAGCGTTAAGGAAAAGCTATGAGCCATTTGCTTTTGGCATCTCCTCAGCATCAACTCTCACCAGTAACAGCAACAACAACAACAACAACAGCAACAACAACAACTGCCGTCTCAGTTTTAGCCAGTTTCACAGTTTGTATGTCTTCTTGTCTCTCTGTCTCTCTGTCTGTCTATTTGTCTCTCTGTCTGTCGCTCTGACTGCATTGCTTCATTCACTGTCATAGCCAAAGCAAGGTGTTGTTTTTGTTGTTGTTGTTGTTGCTGTTGTTGTTGTTGTTTTTGCCATTGCCAGGGTATTACATTGTAACTGTGACTCTGTTGTGGAAGTGTTGCTCTTTAGCTGACTGCATTTTTAAGCATAAAAACATAAAAAAAAGGCAAATACATCATCCATATACATAGCACAATATGATTTTCCATATGACAAAAAGTACAGCAAGAGTGTTCGCTGTTCATTGAGAGTCACAGTGGTGCATATAGCATATAAATGTGTTCAAAATTTATTACTATTTCTTTTAAACCAGATTTGAATGCATTAATAAATAAAAAAAAAATTAAAGGCTTCATAGTTTACAATATATATATATATATATTTGATCCAAACAACTTTTTAATAAATAAATTTTAGAATTACATAATATATTATTGTTTTTATTAATAGATATTATTTTCTTTTTATTATGATAAAAGCTAACTTTATTATTTTATTTTTTTTTCTTTTCTAATGTTGCCTTTATTTATTTAATCTCTTTATCAAATCTTATAATTATACCTAACTTTATTTATAATAATATATAATATCTATTTCGTTTACTTTATTAATAGATATTTTTTTATTTTCATCATGTTGACAGTTAGTTTTAAATACAGAAACTAAATTCTACAAATAGTTTTAAGAATGTCACTTTATTAGTAAGTAATAATTTGATTTATTGTATTTCCTATTGTTGTGCTTTTAATTGCAAATATTTTCAATTATTATTTGTTATTATTTTGATTTATTGTATTTCTTATTGATGTGCTTTTAATTAAAAATAATTTCAATTATTATTTTTTATTATTTTGATTTATTGATTTTCTTCTTTAATAAAAAATTTTTTTTAATTATTATTATTTACTATTATTATTACCCTAATATTTCATATACTTAACCCACTGTGCAAATAATTCAGTACTTGACTTATCCATAATTTGCCAGCTCCGTTTGCCAGACTGTGCCCTATTGTGATGCTCCATCTCTTTCGCACTTAACATATTCCACTTGTTGCAGCTCTCTTTGTCTCACTGACTCACTGACTCCCTCTCCCTGATTCGCCCTCTCTCACACTCTCACTGTATGTATGGCTATCTCTATCTGTTGACTGTCCGTATCAACGAGTTCGATGTAAAAAGTTATACCTATTTCGTTGCTGTCTATTATTTATTGCCGTTGAGAAGACGACGTTTATTATAATTCGAATGTTGAACCTTTTGTTTTTTATTTTGGCCCCGCCAGTGTCGGCCAAGCGACCAGCGGCCATTTTGTTGCAACATTTTAATGCACGGTCGTAAATTTAATACGCCCCGTTGGCCATAAACATTCATACGAGTGTCCATATCAATGAATCTAAAGAGATAGACGATCTTTGCTCCGTTCCTCTCTTCTCCTCTCTTCACCTCTCTTTTTCTCTTCTCTGGTCTTCTTCTTATTCTTGTGGTTGTTGTTGTTGTTGTTGCTGTTTGCAATTAATTATTTGGCACATTAATTAAGTGACTGGCGACGACACAAAAAGGTCAAAGGCCGCTAATAAGCGTTAGACAAGTTAATTTGACTAAAGTTGAAATTCTCAATATCTGTATACATATCTATATCTATAACGTATATACACACACACACATACCTGTTCAGATGTATATCTGTATTCTTAACAAATTCGCTGTTAGAAATGGATTTGGGGGCATTAAGGCTAATCGATAATGAGATACAAATACATACAGACGTATCTACACAGTCTGAGAAACATACGTGTTAATGAATTTTGAATTTAAAAAAATAAACAACATGTTTCTTAAACTATACCCTATAGTCGGTTATTACATTTTGTTTATATATTTAAAAAAAGAAGACTTAGTATTTACACTGAAAAAAAGAACAACTTTTAAAATCTAAAAATTTTAGCTTAAATATTTTGCTCCTTAAATCAGACCTAACACTATATTATTAATACTAATTATATTGATCTAAAAAATTGCAGTCTTTAATACAAGAATAAAAATCTTTAACTGTTAGGAATGTATAAATATGTAATATTTATACTGTCATACTAGAATGATATTAATAAATTTAGTAAGCGAGAATAAAATATTTGTGTATCAAAATAATACAATATAAATATATTATAAATTGCATAAACTTCCCTAAATATTGACTTACATTTTAAAAACATTTATTCTTATAATAATAACTTGATTTTATTAGAAATTATCTGAAAACGAAGATGTGCTTTCTTATTTTAAGAATTGTATGCATTTTTTAGACTAAAAATCTTAATTTTAGAACATTTTTTTATCAGTGTACATATATATTTTTTGAGTAAATCGGAATAAGTAGGAGTATCAGAAAATATCAGAATGTTAATCGTTATAACCATTGTCAGTGCTGATAGCAGATTTAACTATGTTAGTGTATAAAAGCTTCGACTTTTTTTTGATTTGTTTCTTTTTTACATTTGCTGCTGCTGCCGTAGATATATTAATTTTTTTCATATTAAAACAAGGCACATTCTGATAAATAGAAAATTGCCCAAGCTCATGGAAATTGTATTTATTTCATTTTATATTTTTTTTATATTTTCATTTCTAAAACATTGTGCGATATGTAGCGATTTATAAAAGTCACCCAAATTAAATGTGTAGCATCGAATGGACAGCAGCAACTGTGGAATTGTTTGATGTCATGCTATATGGGATTTGATTTCAGAACACACACACACACACACATACTCACACACACACACACACAGGCATACACATACAAATGCAGAGATTTTGATATGACAATATTTGGGAAAGTGAAGCTGGAAAAAAAAGGCGCTGCGTGGGCGAATGATGTGGTAAATGAGGGCTAAAAGGCAGGCAGCACTTCCTGTGTCGCATTGGGCAAAGTATCTGAGAGATACATATTAAAAATTTGTATTTGCAAAACGAACTGTGGGCGCGCCATTTGGACGCCTGAAATGTCAGCTACGCATCAGATTAATTAATCAACGTGTCGCCGTCGTCAATCTTATTTGTGTTTTAAATTTGAATTCAGTTTGAATCTGGCTGTTAGCTGGCTGCTCTGCTAATTTATTTATTTATTTATTTTCGTATTGTTTGTGCATTAGTTGTTGCTGTTGTTGTCTTTGGCAATGGACGTCAACAGCTGGACATGTTTGGTTCCCTGCCCCCTTTTTTTTCTGCTGCTGTTCGCATTCAATTTAATATAATTTCTTTATCGAAATAGTTGGTTGACTTTCTCGCCATCTCACATGACATTCAGTTGCGTGTGGGCAAACGCGTCACTCTCTCAACAATGTGCACAATGTGAGATTTAAGGCATTCCGAAGCCAACATGTCGTATACGTAACACCTATCGAAGCCCTACAAGCGTCACCCAACACAGCAGAGTACAGCCCACAGTAGCCATGGGTATTATTATTGTATTTATATATATTTATATTACCCATGTCTTTGCCTCAATTGCCGTGCATATAAACACACAATAAATAAAGCAGCAGGCGCAAGCATACACATATAAAAGTATAAAACAAAATCACCAACTAAAAAAGCACAAATAAATATGTGTTCGAAAAGAAAACGAATATCTTGATACGCTATAAAACTAATAAATTAATTAATAATTTAATAGACAGGAAAATTTATAAAATTATTTTAATTTTTCGTTTATTTAAACTTAATGTAAGATTCATAGAAATATTAGGGAAAATTAAGAATAATTTATAAATTTTCCAGTATCTTGATGCGCTATAAAACTAATAAATTCATTAATAATTTAATAGACTGGAAAATTTATAAAATTATTTTAATTTTTCGTTTATTTAAACTTAATGTAAGATTCATAGAAATATTAGGGAAAATTAAGAATAATTTATAAATTTTCCAGTATCTTGATGCGCTATAAAACTAATAAATTCATTAATAATTTAATAGACTGGAAAATTTATAAAATTATTCTTAATTTTCCCTAATATTTCTATGAATCTTACATTAAGTTTAAATACCTTAAAAACCTTTTATATTATAATTTTTTTGATCTATAAAATAATAAGATAAAAGTAAATTTTTACTACATAAGCTACAATTTTATTTTTTCTTAAAAAAAAATACTAATAATTTATTTTAATAATACTAAAATACTAATAAATAAAATGCTAATACAAACGTATTTACAATTTCAATATTATAAAATTATTCTAAATTTTCCTTAATATTTCTATGAATTTTACATTAAGTTTAGATACCTTAAAATACTTTTATATTATTATTTTTTTGAACTATAAAATAATGAGATAAAAGTAAATTTTTACTACATAAGCTACAATTTTTTTTTTTATTAAAATAAAAGTTAAAAAAAAACTAATAATTTAATTTAATAATACTAAAATACTAATAAATAAAGTACTTATACAAGCGTCTTTACAATTTCAATATTATAAAATTATTCTTAATTTTCCTTAATATTTCTATGAATTTAAATTAAGTTTACATACCTTAAAATACTTTTATATTATAATTTATTTTTGTTATAAAATATTGAGATAAAAGTAAATTTTTACTACATAAGCTACAATTTTTATTTTTTATTAAAATTAAAATTAAAAAAAAACTATTAATTTCATTTAATAATACTAAAATACTAATAAATAAAATACTAATACAAACGTCTTTACAATTTCAATATGCTCTTTTCAAGGCTGCAGTGTACAATACATTAACAACAACACTCGGCAATTCAATGTCATTATTGATGTCATTCGTATTGTATTTGTATTTTTATGGTTTTATAATCACCATCCCCAGACATTGTTGGGGTGTGTGTGCAGATACTTAGCTCTTAGATATGTGAACATAATGAAATTATGCCATTTCAGTGCATACACAATATAAATAAATGTTTTTGTAACTGATAAATAAATTATTATATGCATGGATAAATTTAAAGAAAATTCATTAAAAAAAAAACACTGTCATTTTATTAAAATTAATAAATATTAATTATCTAATAAATGGCATTTTTAATAGATTAATAAATAAAGTTAATTCTGAAAGTCGATTAGTCAAATTAAATATTTCTTATATTTTTTACACATTTCAAATTTATTGTTAAGCTGGTTTTGGAATTATGCGAATGAAATAAATGAGAAAAAAAAGGATATTAACGATATAAATATGTATTTGTAACTGATAAATAAATTATTATATACATGGATAAATTAAAAAAAAAGTCATTCAAAAAAAAAAAAAACACTGTCAACTTATTAAAATTAATAAATATTAATTATCTAATAAAAAAATGGCATTTTTAAAAGATTAATAAATAAAATAAATAAATAAAAATAAATAAATAAAGTTTATTCTGAAAGTCGATTAGTCAAATTAAATATTTCTTATATTTTTTGCACATTTCAAATTTATTGTTAAGCAGGTTTTGGAATTATGCGAATGAAATAAATGAGAAAATCAGAATTTTAACGAATGCCACACATAATCAAAAATATGAAGAAGGAGAAACAAAACTTGAAAAGGCAAAGCGTATTTGTAATTTATTGCAGTTTTGGTTCAGATTGCGCTTCAATCAAAATTTTAATGTCAGAGATTAACGATTAAGGTCATTAGCAGTTAAGATCGAGATCAGTCATACAGTTGATGTGTCGTACCCACAGACGGAACACATACACACACACATGTGTACATATATAGATGGATATTTTCTACTGTGTGGCAGACAAAAGGCAATACAGTTCATTCTTTTATCGCTTTTGGCATTTAAATGCTGCACGGCGGAGCGGAGATTTGGGGCTAAAAGGCAGAAGCAGTTACTGGACTCGGTTTTATTGTTTCGGTTGTGGCAGAGAGACTCTCTGTCTCTGTCTCTGTCTCTGGACAGGACATGACGGACTTGATACGTTCATATTAAGGGCAAAGTTATAAAACATTAGCGCATATTAATCATTTTTGAAGTTTTATACGAAAATCCATTTATTTATTTGTTTCGTCCGTTTCGTTGATTCAAAATAAAAATCTGTGGCTACAAATGCCATTCACCATACGCCATATGAATATGTATACCTTATTGCATACACTGACAATAAAAAAAATGTTCTAAAATCAAGATTTGGGTCTCGAAACTAAGAAAAAGTAGAAGAAAACACATCTTTGTTTTGAAAACATTTTAAATAAAACCAAGTTCTTATTTTAAGAATACATTTTCTTAAAATAAAAATTTTAAAGAAATAAAAAAATTATAAATGATATTTAAAAAAAAAATTATAAATGATTTTTTAAATTTATAATTTTTTTTTAATTTTGATTTACATTTACATTTCATTCAGTCTTGGTAATTTTTATAAATATTATTTAAATTTGTAATTTGTAATTTGTATTCTTTTTCTGTGAAATACTACATATTTATGCTTTCCTAACAATGTAAGATTTGTATTCTTGTATTAAGAACTTTGATTTCTTAGATTAATATTCTGAGTATTAGTAATAAGAACAAAATATAATATTTAAAATGAATGTTCTTGAATTTACAATCTGCTCTTTTTTTTCAGTGTATACATATACAGCAGCAGCATCCAGTGAAGTTCAATTAAAGGCTTGCTGTAACATTCCCGGAATGGAACTGTGCATTACACGGCATCAGAGTGGAAGATGAAGACGGAGAAAGAGAAAGAGAGACGGAGTTGGAGACGGAGTCGAATTTGTAGCCAGATGCGACGTCAGAAAGTCTCTCGTGATGTGCGACGATTCTCTTCATTTTCATTTACATTTTGTGGGCCTCTTTATGCTGGGAGAGAAACTGTCAAAATATTGACAGGCGCATCCGTTATGCTTTTTGCCCAAATTGATATTCTATTTTTGGCAACGACTTTGCTCGACTTCATTAAAAATATTTCCAACAACAAAAACCAACTAACAAAATAAAAAATTATTAAGTTTGTAATAGATGAGAGTGATGGTCCAGCAGATACCCTGTCTATTTCACAGGTAAATATGGAATATTAATTAAATTTTTTAAATCTGAAGATAACCTTAAATAATTTATGTTTAGCATAAACCAAGATTTTTTATTGAAGGTTATAAATGGTTTGAAAAGAGAGAGAACTATATGTCACAAAATACAAGAAAGCGAAGAAGAAAAATATAAAGGTGGGCGAAAAGAAGTAGATAATAAAAAAAATAGTTTCTTCGAGGAAATCAAACCGAAACAAATATCGGTTCCGGTTTCGATTCCGGTACTTCCCGAAACAACTATTTCGGTAAACGGTTCAATTTCGGTATTTTTCTTTCGGTTCCGGTATCAGTGCGGGGACAGCAATTAAATTAAAACAGTTAATAATTAAATTTTATAAAACAAAAATATATAAACAGATTTGTATATACGTAATATAAGTTCGTATTATATCGAGACAAACTTAGCTTCAATTTAAAGTAAATTTTTAATAGAAAGTGAAATAACCAAAATGATATATGATACAGATAACAACAAATAATTTTGGGAAAATTGTACCGAAAAGTGTATCGGTTTTTGGTTCTTATAAAAAATGTATTTCGGTAACGGTTCCGGTTCTCAAAATAAAACATATAATTTCAGATAACGGTTCCGGTATTATTCCCTTGTTTCCCTTGTTTCTTAAAAAAAATTAAGTCCCTCTCTTAGGCCCCGCTCCCAGTCCCTCTCATAGGCCCCGCTCCCAGTCCCTCTCTTAGGCCCCGCTCCCATTCCCTCTCTTAGGCCCCGCTCCCAGTCCCTCTCATAGGCCCCGCTCCCAGTCCCTCTCTTAGGCCCCGCTCCCAGTCCCTCTCTTAGGCCCCGCTCCCAGTCCCTCTCTTAGGCCCCGCTCTCGGGCCCCGCTACCAGTCCCTCTAAAAATCTTGCAGTGTAATCTTTAAACTATATACTTTATTTTATTTAAAATGATCATCTGAGATCATCTAAATAGAGTTTAAAAAAAATTAATAGAATAAAAATAAAATAACATGTATTATATTAATTTTTTAATGGGTATAAAAATAAATTCAATTTTATATCCCATCGGCTGGAGAGGAAGTTGGAACGATCGTTGATGTAAATGGAGCTGTTCATGTTGTTGTATTCATTGTTGTTGTTGGTGTGGCCAAAACTTCATCTCAAAAGTTAATGATGTTCATCGAGGAATGTATCTATTTTAGAGGTGACTAACTGGACAGTTAGTTTAAGATGCATATTGTTTTTTTTGTGAATGAATTTGCCGATTGCTTCTAACTGTCTTTCCACTACCAATTTTGCTATATACGAGTATAAGCATAGCTTTTTACCAGTTGCCAGTTATCCAAAAACCGATATAACAAAATTGTTAATGAAAGCTTTTGTTGTTGTAGTTGTTGTTGTTTTAGGGCCGCAAGCAAATTTTGGGTGAGTGTGTGAAACGATTTGATCTGAAATGATCCGCTGGCCATTTTTTAATATTCATTTTGTTGAATGTGAATACAAATAGACTGGAATCTCTAGCTAAAATACCATCAATTATCGGCAATGCTTTCGACTTTGAGTTCGAGTTCATTCATACGCCAAGAAGTTGATGCTGATGTTGATGTTGATCTGGTCAATCAATTTGGCTTTAACTATGTCTATGAGTTTGAGTATGAGTATGAGCCCAGGGCCTTATATATATATATGTGGTTAATTCTCAGTTTGGTCTCTCAGTTTCTTGTTAGTTCAAAATTGAAATCGCTTTCTCACACGTTTGCCACAAAAAACTCTGTGATTGTCTGTCCCAGTCCGATTGACAAATTGCATTTTCTGAATTAATGATGCCTTAAATGGTGTTTTATTAATTGACCCGGGACCGATATGCATAGCTGCCCCGTAGATGGACCTGGACCTGGACCTGAATCTCGGCGCGTTGAAATTGTAAATGACCCGAAAATTACATATAATTATATTCGCATTTTTTATATCGAGCAGAGCAGAAGGGTGAGCTACATTTTGAGTGATCTACATTTGCTAACAGGTATTATTAGGTATTTTGTTCTATTAATTGTTAATTAATTTTCTCTTTTATTTTTTATAAATTTAATCGGTTAAGTATTCTGTTCTATTAATTGTTAATTAATTTTCTCTTTTATTTCTTATAAATTTAATCGGTTAAGTATTCTGTTCTATTAATTGTTAATTAATTTTCTCTCTATTTCTTATAAATTTAATCGGTTAAGTATTTTGTTCTATTAATTGTTAATTAATTTTCTCTTTTATTTCTTATAAATTTAATCGGTTATAAATCTAAAGAAAAGCTTACTTTTATGATTTTATAATGGAAATAAATTAATATACTATTAATATGGAAATAAATACATGCATTTATTCTGTTGTATTAATTAATAATTAATTTTCTCTTTTATTTTATATAAATTTAATCGGTTATTAAAATAAAGAAATGTTTAACTTAACGAAATAAATTTTTAAATTTGTTCTATTAGCTAAAAATTAACTTTATATCTTATTTCTTATAAATTTTAATCTGTTCCTAAAGTCAACAAAAGCTTATCTATATAAAATAAATACGTAAAAATGATTTCGTATTACTTAAGCTACATATGAGGTTTTTTTTGTAATTTTATAATGAAAATGTATTAAATTGGCTTATTATATTGTATTGTATGCTATTAATACTTTTCTAAAATATAAACTGGAATATAATATGTGCAATATCGTAAATATTTGAAATTTTTTAGAGTTTAGACTTATTCATTCATTATGCAAACTATAATTATATTGTGTTTTAGATATAAAATAGTAAAAGAAATGTTAGAAAATGACAATTTTAAGTGTAGAGATTCGTTACGTTCACGTTTTATCATTTTTTTTGGATAAAAATTCCCCCTCTTAGTCAGAAGATCAAGTTCCCAAAATATTTCAAAGGTTGTTTTTCCCATGAAGTCACACATTAAAGTCGCATAGATAAGTGTAATTTCCAAATCACATCACATAATACTCATCAACTAATGAGAGCTCTAAAAGCCACAGCCCTTTTGCGACGGATATGTATCTGTATCTGCATTTGTATCTATATCTGTATCTGTATCTACATGTCTGAGTATCGTTGATTTCTTTATTTATTTTCGAATTGTTTCGGATACGTACATATTTCATTTTCGGCTAAAACACAAAATGCAGGAAATGGACGTGTTGACAAATAAACGATGTTCGTACTCGAACACACTCAGCCATATATATGTATGTATGTGTGTGTGTATATGTATTTACCAATAAGTGTATCTATGAATTAAACACAAAAAACAGCAAAGCACAACAAATTTCACCTGTGCTTTATTTTTTTCTATTTTTTTTTTGTATTTTTTGCTTTTGTTGTTCGTCGATTTTTTAGCATTTGAAATGCGGACGAGACGTACTTTGAAAATCAAATAGCTTTGGCCCCAAATGAAAGTTAACAACAACGGCAACAACAAACGGTAATTGTTATACTTGCCAAGGCACACACACACACACACACACACATGCATACATACATCCGCAAATACATATGTACATCTATTTAAATTTGTGTGAGTATCTTATGGATACATTTTGTTTCACACGCACAGCGGATCCGTCTGTTGTGGTTGTGTGCGTGCGAAAATGCCGTTCTATTTATTGAATATTGATAAATGCGTTCCGCTTGAAGACGATGGTTAGAGCTCCCACTGTACTCTCCCCCCCCCCCCTCCCTACCTACCTACCGCCACGCCTTAGCACCACCACCCCCACCCCCTCCAACCACCCATCGACTCATTTGCGCCACGAATTTGACGTCGTCTCATTAGTCACATTTAAAATTGTATTTAATTACTTTCTCACTTCATCATCAGTCAAGTCTGTGGGTCTCTTCCCCCTACCCCTACCCTTTGGGGGGTGGCAGCCAGCAACCCAATGCCTGTGGCTATGCTTAGGGGTGGGGGTGGGGGATGGGGTTGGTGTTTGATGAGCGCCTGCGCTCCCTACAAAATACGAGCATGCATACATACAGTTAGTCAAGAAAATGTTTTGACGAAATAAATATTTTTTATTTAAAAATATTAATTTTCTGTTTGTTATTAACTTATTCTCGAAATCACAGCGAAAATTAATAAAATAAGATTAAAAATAAATACCTTTATAAATAAATCAAAATTTAACGCAAGTGAAATTTTTTATTTGTTCTAAATTCATTTCGAAAAAAATATGCTTACTCAAATTCACTTTGAGTTGGTGAATGTAAGTCTGATAAAATGCTCAAAATATAATTATTAAATTTTTAAATTAATATAATATATTCTATTATTATATAATTAATATAAATATAATTTTTAAATTTTTAACTTAGTTTAAATGCAAAATTTTATAAAAATGAAGTAAAACCCGGAACTGGTCTGTATATTTATTAATAAGTATACCGTTATTTAAGAAAATATTCTGACAAAATAAATATTCCTTTCAAAATAAATAAATTTAATGAATATTATTTGTTTGTTTTTTTATTTTAGCTTGCTTCAAGAAACCATAGCAAAAATAATACAAAAGGAGATAATTTACATACATACGTACATATAATACATATAAAACATCAAATTTTTGCAAAAGAAAATGTGTATATTTGTAATTTGTCAAAATACTTTCTTGACCAACTCTTTGTACAGTGTACACTGTACATCAACAGACAGGCCGCCGAAAATTGATATACTCTCTGTGCTGCTGCTGCTGCGACGCTGCGTCGCAGCTTTCATCAATTTCAAATTAGTGCAAATCGAACAGCAACTGAAATTATTTGCGGGGGCTGCTGCCAAGTGTAACGGTAACGGCAACGGCAACGGCATTCATTCTATCTTATCTATGTACAGTATACAAATAGTCAGGCCATTCATTCCACCTACCGTTTTGGACCATTACAAGTGTAATTTATCTCGCAAAATCATTAATCAAGTTTCTGCATGCTGTTTTTGTTGTAAGTGGAAAGTGTGTAATTTGCTGAATTTGGGTGGAAAACCAACTGGTTACCTAGTTTGCTGCATATCAAACGCCATTTAGCTGGCAAAAGTCCAGCCACAATTGTTAACGCCCCAAAAACTACAATTCTCCATATGAAAAGGGCGTATTTGAAATTAAATCGCGTATAAAAAAGCGGCGCATTTATGATTGAAAGATACACAAACAATATTTACACATGTAAGTATGTACGTATGTATGTATCGTATGTATGTAAATACAGCAACAACGACACTGCGCTACACAAATGCGTTGCGTAGCGAGCTAACTAGGAACTGAGCAAACACCACTTGAATCAAGCACCATAAACATGCTCAGCAGTGTAGCCCCACTAGCACTCAGGGGGGCATACACACAGACGCAAGTGCTTGTGTGCGCCTGAGTGTGAGTGTGTATGTGGCGAACGAATGAGCGGCGAGCGCATTGTATACATACACGACTTTCGTATTGCATAGATTACGATTACAAATTTAATTGAATGCCACCTGAGCACAGTTGAAACGGCAATCCGATTGGCCAGCCAGCCAGACCATCTGGCGAGAGAGCACATCACAATTGAAAACGGAATGGAAATGGCACAGACACAACACACACATACATACATAAAGCAGTGCAGACACTGCTCATGTTTCGTTTCCCACACGTTTCAATTGAAGAGAAGCAGCGAGCGAGAGAGCGAGAGAGAGACATTTTTAGGCGCGCGTTTGCCTTTGCCGCGTCGTTTTTGATGTGCTGAGAGAATCATTTTTATTCCCAATTGGAGTTCCGTGTGCGTCGGGCGAATGCGGCGGACAGTGCGCGATATCAAACGTGAAATAAATGAACAAATTGTTAATTAATAAGCAACAGGAGCCGATCTCGATACCGATCAGGCACCATCAGGTAACAGTACCAGTAACAACAACAACAACATTGCGCCGCTTGCATCAATGTAATCTGAATTTTAATCGGTGTTGTGTGTCTCTGTGTGTGTGTTGTGCGCGCTAAAAAAAAGGAGGTAGCGATAAATAGAACGATAACACTGCTGAGTAAAAAAAAACATTTAAACATAATTAGTGTTAATTTAAATAGAAACAAACGGAAAAGTATTCACAGAAATTTAACAAAAAGCGAGACAACAAAAATACCGCGAGATTGTGATAAATTAAACGGTGCTTTAACGAAATTCCCTTTTGCCCAGCTGCTGAAACAACAACAACAGAAATAACAGCAAAAGAAAGAGCAAAAGCATAAAACAAGAGTTGTCACCTCTCCATTATTTGATAACGGTTATTCGATGATATAAATGCAGGAGCAAAAGTAAAAGCAAATCAGGCAAACAAACGACAAATAAAAGTAAGAAAGAAGTAAGAGAAACGAAATTAAGAAACAACAACAAAGTGTGCTGTGTAAATTACGTACATAGAAAGTTGAAAACTCGCGCAATAATTTCGCTATAAATCGAAACAATCTGCAATCTTTGTGCTTTATATCATCATTATAAATTCAAGTTTCACTCCGGGAGTTTTCATAGAAAATCTCGCACTAATGCAACTGCGAGTGCATCCGACTATGGATTGTAGCGGCCGTTCAAATAACAATATTGAACGCGATTCCGATTTGGGTGACGATTTGGTAAGCAAAATGAGGCTAAACGAACTGTTTATAAATAGGGTTTTGTCCAATACCTAATAACAATAAAAATAAACCATATAATTTGTACTTATTATAATCTGGGTATTTTATGTTAGTAATGTACTAAAAACAAACCTATGATCAGTAATGTCTTATTTAAAATGTGGCTTATCTTGTATTTTTATTGCTTTTTTTATTTCTCAAATCAAACTTTATTATGCATAGAGTACA
Source organism: Drosophila falleni (assembly GCA_035045575.1). NCBI lineage: Eukaryota > Metazoa > Arthropoda > Insecta > Diptera > Drosophilidae > Drosophila > Drosophila falleni. The sequence goes on along the minus strand of JAWNOV010000089.1, from coordinate 4,532,225 downwards.
GGTGTCATAATCACTATGAAAGTGTTGCCAATAATTGTTATTATTATTGCTGCTTTGCCGACGGCAAATGACAACAAAAGCATTGAAAGATTCTCTCTCAATTATCAGGTTTATAAGACAGCTAATTCTGATTTAAGCAAACTCAGATTGACGACAACTTTTACAGTTTTATTTTATCTGATATATATTTTGAAATTTAACACAAATTTCTATGCATCAAACATCTAAATATCTCTTCAATGGTAATCAGTGGCTTTACAGAGACTATGGGCCGGGTACTTCAAAGTGTAGTTAATGGGTTTAATAACTATATCAGACATATTTTAGGTTAATGTGAAATTTGAAAATATTTTAAAAATAAGATTTAAGAAGACAATGAAAATCCGACCCTCAATGATCCTGATTTTTTTTTTTTTTATTTTTATGTAACAGTGTTGTATAAGACATAAATCTGTATATTTTATATGGGAGTCATGTGATTTTTTGTGCCGAATTTCAGAGCGACTAACGATACTTTAATGTAAACCGACTGAAATAACAGCGACGGGCTTAAAAACTAAAATTCGCTAAAACACACCTCGATTTTATTTATGCCAACTTAAGCTGTCGTATAAACTTGGTAATTGTCTCTCTCTCTCACTCTCTTCTCTTTACGTTGCTTCTTTGGTCGCGATATTATTATGACTAAAAGCTTTGTATTAATGCAATTCTCCGAGTCTTTTCGTCTGTTTGCAGATGATTCGAAACGTAATTATAATGTTAAATTGTTGATTCAAAATTAAGCAGAGGCAAGTTATATTGGTTATTGAGTTTTTGCCGTTGATGTATTCGTTTTGTTTGCCGTGGAGCCGTTAAAAGGTGACATGCTAAATGGTCATACAACGCATTTATTATATACACACACACACATGCACACATACTTACAGATACATAGATAGCTAAGTGCATACAGACATACAGACTCATAAATACAAATAGATTCATCTGTTTTGTGAGCTGTGGAGCCCATTTAGCCAGGCCTATACCTCCTATACCTTCTATACCTTTATATGTTACCTAGGTGTATAGGCCGTTCTGTGGGATCTCGTTCACCTTTCATCAATTGAAAGATCTCTTTCAATTCAACTCTTTGATGGCGTTCATATGTAAATAAAATGTTCAAATATTTGCATTATTTGTTAGTACCTTAAATGAATATTAAATGGGTTTTATTGCCTCTCTACCATGCACACATTCTCCCACAATGTGTGTGTGTGTGTGTAAATAGGTACAGGTATGAAATGCTTGTGTGTGTGTGTCTCTTCTTCAATAAAACTCTTGTTAGGCCTTTTGTTTTTCTTTCATTTTTATTTCACTGTTGATAGACAGTTTGGTGCGTTGATCAACAATGAGCCAGACTTTATACATACTCATACTATATTTACATAATTTTTAATAGCTTCGCTTTTGGACATCTCTTCAGAATTGCCCCTTTTGATAGCGTTGTGCAAACATTGTACCCGGTCATCAATCGTCTTGGTCATCCATCTACTTTACTCTTTACTTGTTCTTACCTGTCATTATCCGATTCTTTTGCCTCTTTGCATGAAATTTCGTATAAATGTCAAAGTTTTGACCGTCTTAATTGAATGCGAATCGATCGTTGCGAGGGTGTATCAATTTCAATTTTCAGCCAAGTGGACATTTCTCTATAGATATTCAATATGTGGGTGTTTTTAATTAACCAGGCTGCTTTAAACAATCCGATTTATATTATGAGTGTCACATTTTATGCTGGTCTCATTCGCGCGTCCGATTTTTAATATCAATAGTCGTATCAAAATCCTAGAGAGCTGCTGCAGACGAGCACTGAGATTTGCCCAAAAGTCACGATTAAACAATAATGTGGGCTGTCAAAAAGTCATAAATTTTCAAATGAAGCAAAGTCGTAGTTGAAATGGAAATGGGAATCGGAGTTGAAGTGGAAGTTAAAGTCGTGCCCCATTGATGTTGCTGCTGCTGCATCTTGTGGTCGGTTCGGTCATTTGAGGCACAACTTTAATTACTTGGGTTAAACGCACAGTTTAAAACGATTGAAGTTTGTCTGATTTTTGAATCGTTTTTAAATTAAATCAAGCAATATTGTAAACCCCATTAAACAAGCCAACATTCAATTTTCAGTTGAACTCCAACCAAAATAAAAAAAAAGATGCTTTTCAAGTTGACTTTTTTTTGTAGGGTGTCCGGCGTCGCACGTGTTTAACATCAGCGCCATTCTCAGTTCCCACATTAAATCACTGACTGTGTGGACTGTGGGAGCTGTTGCTCTTCTCCTTGTCTGTTTGAGAGTGAGTGAGAGAGTGTCTGTGCGTGCGTGTGTGTGTGTGTGTGTGTGTATGAATCTCAGTGATGTTAACTGCCGTTTTGGTTTACAGATTCCTAACAGTTTAGCACTTTGTTGTCAGTGTATTTGGGTATGAAGCAATGGAAAATTAGCTGATTTGCTGTCCCCTCCCCCCAACCACTTTCCCCATTCCCGGACTCAATCCCCATAACTTGGGGGCATGTTTGTGTGGCATGCTTAATGCACTCAGCAACGGCAACAGCAACGGCACCTGTTATAATTTGTTTGGCTTCTTGTTCGCTGACAGCCAACGATTTGTATTAAATTCTTTGTTGCGCTCTCGGGGGCAAGTGTCTATATATTTATGCATATCGTTGTTTTTGTTGCATAACGGGCGGTAAAAATATTTGATTAAGTATACCATGCAACATTGGTGTCTCCTTTGGGGCATTTTTGATGGCTCTGAGCTTTCAACCGCAATGACAAAAGAAATTTGTAAATTTTAGTGTCTTCTTCTTTTTTAGGAGGGTGAGCAATAAGCGTTCTTCAAACTGTTCTCATTCGTGTATTATAGCAAATTTTATAATTTAATTAAAATAGAAAAAAACAAACAAACATACATACATTAATAATAAGCTCAAAAACAAATACCCAAATGTCAAAGCTATAAAAAGCAATGGCGACAAATGCCAAAAGCACACAATAAAAAAACCTAATAAAAATTATGATTATTACAGTTTGGTTTAAATTGAATTTACGAATTATTTTTCAACCATAGCTAATAAAATTGTTAATTAGAATTTTCCAGCATTGGCAGTAGCACCAGCACCAGCAGCTGCAATTGCCAATTGCGAATGAGTTGCTATAAAAAGTAGTAAACAATGCAAACACACACACACACGCACACAGACACATAATGAAACGTATATAAAAAGCTTATTATCAAAATACTAATAACAAGCCTACAGTCGCGTCGTCGCGTCGCTAAAAGGGCGTGGCTTTTTTTCTGCATTGCAAAAAGTTGGAAAGAAGAAGAGAAGAAAAAAAGCTCTCTCGCTTGCGTGTATGTGTGTGTGTGAGTCTGAGCGCAGCGATATTAAATGAATGAATAAGCGAATGAGAAAAGAAATTAGTTGAAGTTGAGCGGGCAAAAGCTCGTTTATCGTCGATACGATCCACAGTCAGGCAATGCTTACGTGTGTATGTGTGTGTGTGTGTGTATTCGTATTCGTATCCGTATTGAGCTGTTTGCTGTCGGCTTGTCCTCGTCGTTTGGCTCGCTGGCTCGTAATAAAAACAATGCATTTTTTAATTACAATTGCCGCCTGCTATCGAAACTAGACGCAGACCACAAGAAAAACAGCAACAACAACTACAACTTACCTACAACTTAACTACAACAACAACAACAGTCTTTGGCCCTTATCCGTTTGCTTTTTTTTAACCGGTTCTTTTTTTTCTTTCATTTTTTGTAATTTTATTGTTTACGCGAAATTTTCGTCTGCCTTCACACACACCACACACACACACACACCTAGCATGGGCGTGTGTGCAGCGCCCATATAAATAGTGGGTAGTTGGTTGTTGGGGAGGCCTGGAGTGGGTAGGGAGGGGGTACGTGGATAGTGGGTAGGGGTAGGGGGATAGGGGAGTGGGCTCGGCTCGTTGGGTCGTCCAGCCAGCGGGCAACCGGCACAACGAATGCGCCATTATGTTTGTTGCCCGTTTCGGTTTCAGTTTCTGTTTTGTTGTTTCCATTTTTTTTCTTATTTTTTTTATATTATATTCGCTTTATTTTTTCCGCTTCGTCGCGTTGCGAGCGAATGAAATACGCGACGTACACACACACACGTTTACATTTACTCTTGCACTCGCACTCGCACTCATATTACATATTTACTTATCTGAGCATGTGTGTGCGTCTGTATGTACACGAAAGTATCTCACAGATACGTTTTGCATTTTAATTTTATTTTCATGCTCTCCGCCTGCAGCGGCGTTTCCGTATCGACCACGTTGCACATGTTTTAGTCCTGCCCTTAATATGTAATTTTTATTTTATTTTTTAGTCGTTGGATTCTTGTTGTTGTAGTTGCTGTTGTTGTTGCTGGTGTTGTTGGTGTCGTCGTCATCGTTGCAGCGCGTTGAAATAATTCGCCACGGGGTAGATGCGTAAATGAGCAATTTTTATTTATGTCTGCGCGCATTTTTATTCAGATGTGAGAAAAGCCGCCATTTATGTATGCTTTTAAAAATGTTGAGATGTATATGTAGATATGTAGATGTACTAAAAAAAATATAAAAATTACTTATAGTATTAGATATTCTATAGTTGAACCACATCAATCACTACAATTTCCGCTCATTATTAATTTAGTTCAACTTTATTTTTCAAATTTAATTTCCATTTAATTGGAAAAGGTTTCTGGATTATAAATTAAAATAAATTGAAGGAAAATATTATATTTGATCTCAGTTCAAGCAGCTCATAGATTAGGTTAAGGTTCTGTTAAAATGAAAACCAAATTGATTATTTTTATCAGTAAAGAATTAAATTTTTGGTAAAGATTATTTCGAAATTTATCACCATATGAAATCGATCAATTGTCTGCTCAAAAATTCATTGAATACGCTTTTACATAAACTAAAAAACTTTCAAACTAAAATAAAAACAAAAAATTGAATTAAATCTCGCTGATTGCCCAACTAACAAATCTTTTACTTTTACAGTTCTTTTGATTTAAAAGGCGATTTTCTAGGAAAATTGAACAAGTTATAGTAGCACATAAAGTATAATAGATAATTCTACAAAATTTTACTATGAAAATACGATGTTAATAAACTTAAGACGCCAGCACGCCCAAAGAGCACTTGAATCATAAGAACATTAGGACATCTAGTTTACAGTTCAGCCTAAAAAAACACACACACACACACACAGAGCAACATATGTACAGCAAGAGTAAAGAGAGAGAGAGTGAAAGAGAGAGTGAGAGAGAGAGAGAAAGAGAAAGGCATAAGCCTGCTATATAATCTTAATCCTTCACACAATAAACGTTTGCCTGCCTGCTTGTTATTGCCCAGGACCTTTGAGGACTTGCTTCACTTCTCTTCTCTTCTCTTCTCTTGTCCCTGGTAGTAAGTTGATCCTGTTTGCATGCTGCGCCCTTCACAGCTTGGCACGGACACTCGACAATCGGCAGCGCTTTGTCACATTACGGATTTCCAGTGGCCGCAACAGAGCGTCCTTTTGTTTTAAATTAGCACGGCATGTTGCACATGCGGCACGGTTCTGTCCGTTGTCTGTTGTCCAACAGTCCAACAGTTCTCTCCCCTCCTTCTCTCATTTCTCCTGTTCTCTGTGTCTCTACCGCAGTCACAATTTGTTGTTGTTGTCGAGTTCAATTCGAATGCCGTCGGTTAGTAGATCTTTTTTAGCCCTGAGTGCTTCCGACAATTTGTCAATGCAACAATGCCACAATTGTTGTTCATATTAACATGTAACAACAACAACAACAACGACAAGAATAAAAACAAATTACGTAAATTGCATTTGTGGTCAAAAATGCAATGATAATAAATTAAGTAACATTATTTTCCAGCCGAGAGTTTCTATCGAAAATGTAATGTAAACTAATTAGTGATAAAAACTGTCAGCAGCAAATAAATTGAATATTCTCGCAATACGAATACAATTTGCAGTTAGATAGTTGCCCCCTCCCCTCCCCCGCCCACCTTCGCCCACTCGTGTCGGCTCTTTGTGCCCCGCATCTTGTCATACATGTTGTTGTAGTTGTTGTTGTAGTTGTTGTTGTTGTTGTAGTTGTTGTCATTGTGCACCTTTTGCGGTGCATCGAAAGCTATTAAAGTAAATTGCAATCAACGGGGCCCCCGAGTACAGTCATACCTGCCCACGAGCACACACACTCACACACATACATTCTAGTACTTTGTATCTCGTATCTCTCAACACACACATGTATCTGTATCTATACCCATTGTGGGGGCATTGTGGAGACTTCTGCAGCAGGTCTAATTGCGATTTAATGTCTTTTCGGCTTTCTTCTGAAATGGCTTTGGTAAAAGTTAAAACCGATAACACCGACTCGACTCTTTATCAATTTAAATTAATGGAACTAGCGTGTAGGTGTGTACAACTAAATATTATCTATAACTACATACGTATTTCTATTCCTTATTCATATGGGCATGTGACATAGTTTTTTTTTTTCTTATTTCTCTATTTTCCTTCTCGACTTGATAGGTTGCCATCATTAGCGTTTTTGTGTTTTTCCCTACATTTTTTTTTAAATTACTTAATGTTTTTTTATTTTTTTTTTTGCTTAAAATCGAAAAACTAGTACAGCTTATCATGCGACACTTGATTTATGCGACAGCTATAGTACATAATTGCATACAGATATATATAATACGTTGAGCCTTCAATTTAACTGCCTAGAGATATGCGAGAGTTCAACTATAAATTGGAAGGCGAAAGAAGATATAAAAGTCAGTCGAACATAATATATAGATCACTAAAATTCGTAACATATTTTGATCATGCCTTCAAATGTATGCTTTATAAAGTTAAATGTAATACAGTCGAACTGCCATAACTCGAACTTCTATAACTCGAGTTTTCTCTAACTTGAACTAAATTAAGTGGGAAAATAACTCAAACTTCCATTAGTTGAATTTCTCTATAGCTCGAACAAAAATATTGACTTAAGCTTCTGTTAGTCGAATTTTTCGGGGAAATCACCAATAAATCGCGTTTTATTTTTGTTTCTGTTTTCCGATTTTATAAGTTCTGTTTAGCTTGAAGAATAATAGAAAACGTTAAAGTTAAGTAAGAGAAATCAATTTAAAGTGTATAAATTTTAGTAACTAAATTCAGACTTTTTAACGATACAAAAAATTTTAATGAGCTTGTAGTCACTAGATTCTGATTTGTATTTTTTAAGTAAGCTTGTAAGCCTAATAAAATAACAAAAAAAAAAATAAAAATAGATAACAATTTAACATAATTTAATTGTAGTTTCTTTTAATAAACTTAAAAAAAATTCCATAGCTCGAAGTTTCTATAAATCGCACTTTGTCTTTTTATAATTTTGATTCAAGTTAGGAAAGTTTGACTGTAATTTAAAAATTGTTTTCTTTGTTTCAATAAGAAAAACAAATAGCATTGTTATGCAACAGATTTATCGATTGGTTATCGATCGCTTAACTAGCTGCATCAACAAATATAAAATTTGTGCAACACGCAACTGCAACTGCAACAACAACACAACACAACATAAAACCACATTAAAGCGGCACAAATTCGTTGTGCATTAATTAGACATTTTATAGGTGCAACTTGGCGTATACGTTGCATGCCTTTTTGCAGCGGCCACAGCCCAATACCACAATTATTGTTTGGGCCTGGTCAACAGCAACAACAACAACAACAACAACAACAACAACAATAATTGCAACGTCAATAGGAACAGCAACCGCAACTAAAATGTTGCGAGCGAAGCGTCCATCGGCCTCAAAGTGCACATATTTCACATGGATTCGATAACTTACATTAATTTGATGTACACACACACACACACACACACACACACATGTAAGTGTGTGTACTCATGTGTGTGGCAACCGCGAACTGGCAACTGAAGTAACCAACCAAGTCGAGAAGGCGGACAAGCAACGTCCAATGCGATCAGCGATCAGCGATCAATGCGCCAATATGTGCAACCTTATAAGCCAACAAAGAAGATGGAGATGAAAACGCTAATGGCAAGAGAGTGAGAGAGAGCGAAAGAGCGAGAAGAAAAGAGAGGAGGAGGCTGTGCAGAAAGAGTGCAGAGAGAGAGACGTTACCATTTCATTATGCGAGTCCGCGTTCGAGCCATGTCGGCTATCAGTGTTGTTGCATATCACACGAGTTAACCAAATGGTGTTAGCAACATTTACGCTCAATACACTGTGAGAAAATTCAACAGGTGTTGCTCTAACAGAGAATGTGAGAAATTTCACAGAGGATTACATTTAAAAATGTCAAAGACAAAGTCTGGCAAACAGTTTATAAAGGATTTTCTTCTTTATTTTAATAAAAAAGTTAAAAGTAAGCTTAAAAAATAATTATATAAATCAGGGATCGTAATCATTATAAGTTTTATTTGAAAAATCACGTTTGAATGATTATTTAATGATCTTTACTATTTTCTTCACCGATAATCATTATTTTTTGTCAAAAGTATAAAACTTAAAAACATAATATAATATGTGATGTATCATATGAAAGGTATTAAATCTTAGGTCAAGAATATGTCATCATATTGGCGAAAAGTTAACACAGAAGCAATAAACTATTGTTGAGTTTTATTTTGGACAAAAAATAAAAATCGTTTATAATCATAAATTTAAGTCTTATTTTTTTGTATCCAGAATAATCATTCTTCTTGAATTTTATTTTTTTTAATTAAAAAAATGATTTATTTTCCCTGATATAAATTTTAATTTAACTTACTTTAAATTAAAATCTATAAATGAATGTTATTTATTGCAATTTAAATTATTTAAATATATTTTAAATTTGAAATTCAAAACAAAAAATTGCAAATAGCTTTAGGTTCTTTAAAGAGATGTTCGTTATAGAGAGGTTCGACTGTATTTTTCACTTAAGTTGTATGCAGCTATATCTAAACTAGAAATTCTAGAAGCTTCGCACACTATTTATTGACTTCATTATTATTTACTCTCTTTTAAGTCAATATGAAATTGTTAAAAACAATATTTGTCTAGAAAAAAGTTTATAAAAATCAATTAAAGCGACGTTTGATTTAGAGATGTTTTACTGTACTTTAACTTAACTCGTATGCAGTTTTATACGATAAAAGATGCGTATGTTAATTACTTGTTAAGTTGAATTTGATTCATTGGAAATGTCAAATGTCGTTTGATATTTGAATTATAATTTAATTGAAGTGTTTTTAGCACAGTGTACTCAGATTCATAGATTCGTTTGCATTGTGCGCCAACTTCAAAGAATTCTTGGAACTGCACTGCACTCTCTTCCATGGTCTTGGAACTTGGTCTTTCCCACACTCCACACTCTCCTCATCGTGGCATTGTCAATGTATGCTTTGGTTTTGGTTGCATTTATGATTACAGCAATGCGACAACAACGCGACAACGACAACAACAACAACAACGACAGCAACAACAACAACAACGTCACCAAAGATGAAGACGAAGACGACGATAAATGTTGTATATACACATGGATGCGAGCTGTGGTCCATCGATGATGATGATGATGCTAATCATGATGATGATGATGATGAGGATGATGATGGTCTAGCCTGGCCTAACCTGGGCATGGCCCGGCCAATACTTTGGCTTACTTTGTGCAACGCTGGTTACTTTGTGTGTTATGTTTACAGTGTGTGTGTGTATTGTATGAGTGTGTGTGTGTGTGTGTGTGTGTGTGTGTGTGTGTGTGTGTGTACTGCTGTCGGTTGGCTGCTGTGCTTGGTTGTGTTTAAATTGAAAATTCCCGATTTGCACACAGTCACAGATGCGCTTAATTTGCACCTCTCCAAATGCATAAAAAGCAAAGACCGGACCAGCATTCAACGGACAGCGATAAAGGATGAGAGGGGTAATGTAAGAGAAGGGGAGAAATGTAAGAGAAGGGGTAAGGGGTAGTCAGCTCCTCGGATGGAGCTAGCGGCCAAGCGTGGCGGACTTCTTAGCTTGAGTCACGGCTGGCAATAGTACGCTTGAAACGGTTTTGTGGCCACGGATACGCCATGGATGTAACATTGCTATCGACCCCCGATGCCCTTCAGTATATGTACATACATATGTATGCTGACTTTTAATGGCCTGGACCAGAGTCTGTTGCTTTGGTTCTGCCTTCGACTCGACTCTGCTTGATTGCCATTACCGACTTGCCATTGTTAATTTATTAAGTGGTTACCTTTGTTGTCGCCTCGCTTGCAATACAATTGAAATTGTTGGCAGCTCTGCTTTATACGTGTTAATGTTGTCCTTTTTGGCACGGGCTGTAAGCTTGTAACCTATGCGAAAGCCAGAACAATGAACATTTGCTAAACGCTGCCCACGCAGCAAATAAAATAAAAAATAAAGAACGAAGCCGCCGTTGAAGTGAGCTGACAAAGCGTTAAGCATTTGGCTTAAAACACAGCGGGAGTTGAAAGATTCATTGATTGCAATTGCTTGCCGCATGTTGTGGCATAAGCGCCGCCATCAATTGTTATTGTATTTTGATATCTTACTCTTCTACTCTTCACTTTCCCCCTCTATTGCAGTCCCACGGCGATCGAACGGATGACGAGATGAGGGACTGCGATTCCGTGGACGGTGAACAACATCATCAGCTGAGCGCCAAGGCGGCAATTGCCGCTCGTCTCAGTCACACAGTCGCCGGCGGTGCTGGCCTCAATTTTGCCAGTCCGGAGCAGCAAACAGATCTGCCACTCAGGTGTGTGTTTTTGCCCCACAACTATTGAACTATCGAGGGAATCGTATCTATAGAATCGTATTTTATATATTGTCTTACTTAGCCATCATCATCAGCTGCCGCCGAATCATCCGCTTAATGCTCTTGGCAGCTTCATGGGCATCAGTGGACTACACAGCATTCCAAATCTACAGCACAGCGATGTTCTCGAGAAACTCAAGATGCAAGTGCGTGACATGAAAGTTGGTCTCATGGTAAGTTCAACATTAATTCAAATTATCATCAAAATATGACCGAAAATTGAGTGTTTGTAACAGATATAAGATGACAAAATATCTTATATTTGATTTACATTTACAGCCGCGTATATTCAGACCTGTTCGTTCTTATAAAGATTAGAAAATTAAAAAAATAAAGTATTGCAAATGTACCTAGGAAAGTAAATGTGCTTACGCAATTTATTCAAAAAGCAAACACAGTTTGTTAGGTTTTTTATACCCTGAGCACATTTTATACCCTGAAAATGGACAAAAAAGCGTATAATGTGTTTTTATCTTTTACAAATGAATAGTAGCTAAAAATAAGACAATAAATTTATTGTATATAGTAAATATTCCAAAAAATTTTAATAAAATAATATTCTGACCTGTTCCGGGTTTCACTTCCTATTTTGTAGGATTTTATAAAATATTTGTTTCACGTTGCATTCAGATTAAGTATTCAAAAAATTATGTTTTTTTTCACTTTATCAGACGTAAAATCACCAACTCAAAGTGAATTCAATACGCAAAGTATTTTCGGAATGAACTTAGAACAGGTTAAAGTTTATGAATTCCGATAGTAAAAGTGAAAACCGTAACAGACCTGATAAAAAAATAAATAAAGTAATAAAATCTCCTTGGAAAAATGTAAATGCACAGATACTTATTTACTAAAAAAAAAAAAATATATGACTAACATAAGTATAACATCCAATAGAACAACCTTGTGCATTGAGCATTATTTTGTAGTTACATTTATAATACACTTATTTCCATGAAGTAAAGGTAGATTCAAAGATATAGTTTTGCAGGAGCACAGCTAGAAGGTAGGTAAAAGGGGTAATTTGCCACAAACTCCGCGGTTCTGTATTAAAATTAAGAGAATCAAAAAAATAATTAAGAAAATTCGATCCTTACATTCTTTCCCCCGGGCCCCGAAATGCCTTGCTGTTATTCTGTAAATTTTTAACGCACATTATGCATATCTTAACTCCGAACTGTTCTTAAAACTTCACTACAATCGGTTAATAAGCTCGAAAACTCGGAAAGAAGAAATAATTTTATATAGCGTAGATCCAAAGGAAGAAGAAGCAAAAGAAGGTATTTATTTATTTTTGTACTGTGTGTGTGTGTTAAGGTCTAAGCGCAGGGTATCACATAGTCGTGCACACTCAACAAAAACTTACAAAAACGTAAGCTTACTTGTTTATTTTATTAAATAAATTCCCAATTAATTTTGAAATTTATATTAAACAGAGATGTTTTTCATTGTGATTTGGAATTTTAATCGTACTCGTATTATTTGTGATTTTATTATAAATAATAATAGAAATCTACATCTGAGAAAATAGCAAGCAAGCAAGAAAGAAAGAAAGAACGAATTGTTAACGATCAAGAATGAGTTTATCTAATTCCCAAGGGAACAATTTCAATCCGCCTGCTTTGCAGGAACAGGACTATGCAGCAGCGGCACATGCAGCCGCCTTTGGAGCCAACATGTTGCCCACCACAATCAGCTCGGCCTTTTCCATGCCCCACAACTCGGTGGCCGCAGCAGCGGCAGCTGCAAGCTTTGCCCCCGTGCCGCCAGCCAGCAATGGCGCCACTTACAATGGAGCGGCAGGTGGCGGAAACAATGTGGCAGCAGGAGCTGCAGCAGCGGCAGCGGCTGTTAACGCGGCCAGCAATAATGGAGGCAACACAGCTGGAGGAGGAGGGGGAGGAGGAGGCAACAGTAACAGTAACAACAACAACAACAGTGCAGTGAGTGGCAACAACAACAACAACAACAGCAGCAATGGACATCCCTTCTCATTTGCATCGCCAACAGCGCCAAGCGCCAAAGAAGGTTGGTATTTTTAAATCGAAAAGAGTTAAGAGGGGTAAATGGGAAATGGGGATAACTATATATATATTTAACTATTGAATGTTGAACTTAGCGCGTCATTTTACAGCTAATTCCGCATCAAATTCATCGACATCCAGCGAGGCATCCAATTCATCGCAGCAGAATAATGGCTGGAGCTTTGAAGAGCAGTACAAACAAGTCAGACAGGTTAGTGTTAGCCAATTTAATCTCTTTGCAAACAAAACACACAAAATACAATAACCAAATGAAACCAAACCAAACTGAACTGAACCTCAACCCAACCCAACCCAAGCCAAGAAAAGCTGCCAGGGGGCCGACCAGCCCAAAACCATTCAGGCAAACTATCAATTAACGGCTAATAGCCAACATCTTGAACCAGTTGCCAGTTGAAGATGTGCTGTGTGTGTGTGTGTGTGTGTGTGTGTGAAGAGGGGGATGCGCCAAGTTTTTGATCTCGTTTTGACGCTTCAGCCCGAAGCTGTTTCACATGCAATAAAATAAAGCAACAGTTCCGGTTTTTTGTTGCAATTGAGCAATTAATGCTCAGGCATTCTCTTACGTCTCTAATCATCTCGATTTTGGGTGAGAAAAGAGCCCAAGATGCCCTCAAGAGGAGGCTGTTAACGAGTTAGATATAGCTGGTAATTGAGAGAATTCTGTGCCTAGGTCTCAAAACTTTAACGCATGACTGCAGAGACAGCGTGAAATTTGAGTAGAAAAAGAAAGAAGTGCACAATTTGGTAATTAAAAGACAAAGGCTTTGCATAGAGTTTTAGTTTCTTGCCAAAAAAAAAAAAGAAGTTGTTGTTGCGCCGTGTGAACAGCAACAGCTTTTGGCTCTGCGGTCCATAAAACTAAAACTTCGATTAACACTACAGTGTACAGTGTACAGTGAACACCCCCTCGAGAGTTTTTGTGGCAATTCATCAAACAGCCCGCATTCTCTATGCGCTATAAAAACTTTGACCCTAACCAGGCAAAGAGAAATAGATACAGATACAGATTTACACTTGCCAGCTGTAAATCTATCTGTATCTGTATCTGTAACTACAGCTTCACGGTTAACACCTTCGCTTACATCGGACTGGAAACCGGATTAACCTACCGCCTACCCGCCCAGCTGTCTTTCTCCCTCTCACTCTCCCTCTCCCGCTCACTCCCTCTCTCACTCACACTCACTCTCTCTGTAGAAGGTGTTGGTTTATACGCTTGCCTAATCCCTTTAAGCAAATTTTTTGTATTCATGCCACAACGCTGTTGAAAGTATCTGGCTGCCACAACACTCACAAAATGTCGGCTTTCATTAATTGTGAAAATGCGGCCGCTTCTCAAAACGATAATTATGTTAATTGAGTGAGTAGCTGCCGCATATATATATATGAAAAGCCATTTTGAATTTGTCTGCCACATAAGAGATGCCAAAAAAGAAAATCATTCTAAGAGTATGAGTTTGCATATTGCTCTGGTTGTTGTTGTAGTTGTAGTTCGTCGAGCTCAATGCTCTGTTTGTTGTTGTGGTAGCAAAAACGGGAACTACAACTGCCGCCCCAATGCTCGTCAGACACCCATCAAACCATCCATCCATCTATCCATCCATCCAACCATCCATCCGTCCGTCTGTCCAAGTATCTATCTAACTGAACGCAGACGAAGACGAAATATTATTTTGGTATTTTTTTTCCTCATTTCTATATGATTTAGTTTTGCTTAATATACATATGCATATATATAACGTGTGTGTATGTGTTTGTATGCTCTCATTAATCAATGTCAATTATCTGTACATACTGAATAATTATGTTTAATTATAGACCCCAAAGCATTTTCCAATATTTTTTTATTTTATATATTTCTTTATCGTATTTCTCAACAATGTGATCGTATTTATTTACAGACACACGTCTGTCATTTTACTACACATTATATATATGTACATTTGTATTTCCTTATATTCAAATTCAAATTTCAATTCGAATTCGAATTCCAATTGCAATTTCCTTTCCACATGCATTATGAAACTTTGGCGCATGTTGGCCATTATTTAGTGTTAATAATTATAAATATTATTGCCGATATGTTCCAAAGGCAATGAAATTGTTATATTATTGCTAGTAAACGTTCTAAAATAATTAACACGAATACAAATAAATATATCCGGCAAGCTAAGTAGTAAATACACTTTGAAATTAGTTTATAACAAAAAAAAAAAAACAAAAAATACCCTCATTTGTTTTTCCACCAATTCTAAATGTATTCTCTTCAATTTGCCAAGTCATTCGTCTATAAAATGTTTAAATATTTCAATGCTTCTTACTAAAGCTGAACTAATAACTCAATTTTATTAATTTCAAATGTCACTTTTGGGACATGAAATATATGCACAAATTTTATAATTTATATGAAATAATAGTTTTAACTAAACTATTGTATTCCACTTTTTTTTTTGGATAGTTCTCAGACAATTGTTTATTGGAACTTATAACTCTAAAGAGAAGTCACCTTTATTTTAACGACCATTTGTTATCTGTAGATTGCTTATAAATTTAAAATATTTTTGTACTTTAACCGTTGTCCTTAAAAAACACCCAATCATAATGTACTTAATGTCTTCTCTCCGCAATGCAAAAATAATGATAGTTTCCGAATTAAATGGTATTTCTTCCAGACATCTTCATTTGAGTTGCAATCAACATCTTTATTATTATCATTATTATTTTAATATTTGTATTTTAGCCTCGTGAATTGTTTTTAATCAGCAGGCACTGTACTTCAAGAAGTTCTTAAATCAACAAAGGCCATTAAAAAAAGCGAAACCCCAACGAATTTCAGTTAATTAAAATGAACAAAACAACAGAAACAGAAAAAAAATTGAAAGAAAGAGAGAAAAATAAAAATACAAAATCTGGTCAACAGATTTTCAATAACGAGTGTGAAATTCTTGAATAAATATGTGCATAAGATACACACACATAAATGCACTTAGTATCTGTGTGTGTGTAATGAGCATGTGTAAATGAAACTGGACAAATTATGAGATACACACACACACACACTGAGTTGTAAATGCAACGGGATCTGGCTATATCATTTTTAGTAGCATGTCCATTGGAAACCTTGCACTTTCAATGCCATGTGCAATGCTGATAGTTATAAATTATACACACACACACACACACACACACACGCACGCACATTAACACACATTTTGATCTGGCTTAACGCATTTGAGAATTCCCAGAATCAAGGATTCAAATTTCAAGCATATATATTTTAGGTACAAAATGCGACTAGCGACAAATAAGTGAGATTATTTTTATAACCGAACCCAAGTAGAAGATGTGTGTGTGTGTGTGTGTGTGTGTGTGTGTGTGTGTGTGCCATGTGTCCTCAAAAGCAACAAGAACAACAACAGTTACTTGCATATGCAGTTATAAAAACGATTATGATTGGTCTAGAACTTCTGTTAGGGTATTTTTATTTTATAGTTTTATTGCAGGGATTTGTCGATTGGGCTGAAAACTCTGGCGGTGATTGTGGCTGTGGCTGCTGCTGTGATGTAAGTCCAAAGCGAGGCAGATTTTCTCACAAGGGTTGCCAACCGATATATTTTTACCAAACTTCATTTTATTGGGTATAACATATTATTAATACGAAAAGACGAAAAGACTGAGAGACAGAGTTGCAGGCAGGCAGCAAACATCGATTACCAAGTGCGTGTGTGTGTGTGTATATATCTGTGTGTGTGTGTGTGTGTGTGTGTGTGTGTGTATCTGTGTGTGTTTGTCTGTTTGTCGTTTTGATTTGTACACTGCGTCGATTGCTGCACTCGACGCGGCTCTTTCAATATTTTTAGTTGATAAACGACCTTTGATGGCGTTGCATCGTCGCGTTGATCGATCGATGTGGCTGCATCCTGTGTGAATAATTGTGAACACTAAATAACACTAAAAAAAAAATAAAATACAATCAAAAGGAAAAAAACCCGCAAAAACAGAAAACAAGAAATTTCCCCAACCAAGTGCTTTAATCAAGTGTTTTTTGTGCCAACATGCTCATCTCTGAGGATCAAATCCAGGAGGTATTGATCATAAATTATAAATATTGCCAAGTTTAATTAAACAAAATTTTATTTCCTTATTTCGGCCCAAATTCCAAGTCGAAGTCGAAATAAAATAAATGCCAAAAAAAAGCATTAAATGCATAACAACTGCCAGTTGAACTTCAATCAATTTTTTGTGGACTGGCACAAAGATAAAATAAAAAAATACAAAAAAAAAATGCAGGAGATATACAGACACTGTGATACACTACATATGCATATATAAATACTTATATAAAGATATATATATATACAATATACTATAACTCTTGTGGGCGTCGTGCATCATAAAAAAAACAGGCGAAGCCAGTCGAAGTTGTGTGTGTGTGTATGTGTGTGTGTGTGTGTGTGTGTGTGTGTTGCAGTTGCAGTTGATTTCGGAGTCGGAGTCGGAGTTGGAGTTGGGAGCAATGGCAATGGGGAATCAGCCTCTGTCTTAGTCTCAGCTGCCTGGCAACTTGTTGAACTCGAGCTTTAAATCGGGAGAGCGGCTTTTGGCTCTGACTCCATCATATGTCTACAAAATATTCGTTGTTGTTGTTGTTGCTGTTGCTGCAACTTCAGTCGCGTTTTAAATCATTTATGCGAGTGGGGAAGCAAGGCAGTTCATCATCATTCGCATTGACTTAGAATGTGCACCCAAAGACTGAAACATGGCCAAAACAGCAACAACAACAACAACACAAATATTAAACTTGTATCTGTACCTTTTCCTTTGCCTTTTCCTTTAACTTTAACTTTAAGTCTTCTTTGGCTTTGCTGTTGCAGTAGGCGGAAAGTATGATGAATTCCAAATTTGATGAGTTCACTCAGATGTTGTCATTAATTTTATACATACATATGTTTTCTGTCTATGTGTGTGTGTGCCTGGATGTAGACACAGTTTGACTAGGCTCTATAATGATTTTTTGCTATAGCAAAAATAATGCTAAAGCAACTCCTTCAGCAACTTCAACTTTAAAAGGTCAAAGTGTGTGCGCCTGAGGAGCCACAAAATTAAAAGGAAATAAATGAAAAATAAAAATAATCATTAATTCTTAATTCTTAAGCTATATAACGTGGAATTTCAGCTGGGAAATTTCTTTTATTAAAATTACTTAGCTTAATTCACAAATTCTTACTTTTATTAAAATTACTTAGCTTGATTCACAAATTCTTTAGCTGTCGTTATATTGTAAGAGCGTCTAAAGTTTCTTTCTCTTTATGAGCTGTTAATACTGGAATTTCGGCCTAAGGATGGTCATTATTAGAACAATATAAATTAGAATTCACAGACTGTACAACAAAGAATTGACTGAAGAAATTCTTATAAGCGAGGATCGATTTTGTATTGAACTCTGAATTGGTTGCAACTCTTTCTTTTTTTTATATATATTTCTATACAAAAACATTATACATACATTATAATTATACATTATCTTCATCACCTAATTATGCATTGTGTTCGGACTACAGAAGCAAACCCAAAACATGCCCTTAATTTTCAATGCCCATTCAGGGTGATTCACACGTTTTCCATTTGTGCAACAATTTCAACCCCCAGAGAGAGTCAACAAGGGGATTGAAAGAGAGCGTGAACACGCGCCCCTAAAGGCAGCGGGGAAGGAACAGGGGAAGGGGAAGACAGGGGAAGGGGCAGAGTCGACGCATGTCAAGGCTATTGTCTACTGTTATACAACACAGAGCACTGCAAACAATAGAGTTTGAGTAGCATGTGGCATGTGGCAGCCATTTTGCGCAAATTCATTGGCCCAGAAGTCAAGTACTCGTTGCCACTGTCTATGTAAATATAGCTTAATATATTTCTCTAGAGATTATGAAGAAATCTCTCGAAATTTCGGACTTTCTCAAATGTCCTAGATTTCGTTTTTTTTTCTCTATATTTTGGAAGTGTACAAAAATCGACTTTCCTTCAGTTTCAACAACATTTTTAGCTTGTGAAGTATTTTATATAATTTACAAAATTATAAAAAATGTATTTAATACAATTTAAATTTAAAATTAATTCAGTTAAATTCAATAATTATTTTATTTTATGATATCTGTCAACAATTCTTTAAATATTTAAAAGCAATGCATTCCTCAAATGTCCTAGATTAAGTTTTTTTTTTTTTTCAATATTTTGGAAGTGTACAAAAATCAACTTTTCTCCAGTTTCAACAACATCTTTTGTTTGAGAAGTATTTTATATAATTTACAAAATTATAAAAAATGTATTTAATGCATTTTTATTCAATTCAAAAATTAATTCAGTTAAATTCAATATTTATTTCATTTTGTGATATCTGTAAACAATTTTTTAAATATTTGCTCGTTTTCAGAAACCCCAACAATTTTCTTTTTTATTAGAGATTTGTAGAGCACCTTTAATTATCTAACTAATAATTAATTTTATTTCATTTTGCAGCTCTATGAAATTAATGATGATCCCAAACGCAAGGAGTTTCTCGATGATTTGTTTTCATTTATGCAAAAGCGCGGTAAGTTCAGCTGCAACACCTTTGCATGGGGCAAGGGGGTGAGGGAAACTGAGGGATAGGGGAAAGGGTATCGAGTGCGGTCTGAGATACTACTGAGTACTTGAACAACACTTTGTTCTTTGGGGCAGCATTTGCATATGCCGCTGACTCAGCTAACCAAGTTGAAGTGTGTTTGCTTTTCGGACAGACACAAATTATGTTAATTGAATAAATTTCCCGGCACTTTGCCGTTTGATTTGTCGCTTTGCCACACTGTGCGTGTGTGTGTGTGTATTTGTGACTGCATTAAAATATGCAGAAATTTTTTGAATGACAGAGAAATCATTATGATGCCGCAGTTTTGTCGTTTTGTCACTCCAAATTACTGTCATACACACACAGACACACACACACGAGCTTGCCTCAAGAACACTTCGAGGCGAACGTCAAGCCCTTGCACGTCTGTGACACTGTGCAGGGTAAGGGGGTAGGGGTGGGGCAAGTGGAAAGTGGGGAGGCCACATTCATTTGTGCTCATATATATTGGTACTTAAATGAGCAAGTGCCGCCTATTTTTAAATGGCAACATTTTGTCATTAATTATAAGCATTAACAATTGCAGTTTGCACAGTTTTGTGGCATACGTGGCATGTGGCATGCAACGGGCCGAGCTTTTGGCCCAACCACAAATGCCACTTCCTGTCGCAAAAAGGTCCTCGAGATGCCACAGCAACAGCAACAACAACAACAACAGCCACAACCAGAGTCAGAGTCGAAGTCACAGTCGCGTTGCAATCTCAAGTATTTGCCAGTTGCAAAGTGCATTTAATTTGTTTATATTTGCATTTGCGACATGCATTGCAAAAATCTTGTGCAAAGAAAAAGTCACAGCTAAATTACATGCATTGCACTCACAACTCTCTCTCTCTCTCTCTCTGTCTCTCTCTCTCTGTGTGTGCTTGTGTGTGTGTGAGTGTGTGTGGCATGTTGTTAAAGCCAGAGCTCGACTTGCAACGTGTTGCCAAAAGCAATTTCATTCGCATAAGCGTATTTATTTTATCTAATTTCATATGCTATTCACACATAAATAAAAGAGGAAAACATAAAAAGAGTACTAGTCAAAAGTGATCGACTAGCCGCTACCCAATAACTTATTTAAAAAAGATAAGAAACCAATAAATATCATAAATATCAGACTGATACTCAAATAACACGAGAAAGTTGTAAAATATCTCTTGTTAACTATGCCTGACTAGCAGATACCCATTAGTCCAAGATAGATAGACTAGGCGTTACCCATTAAATTACTTAAAATTGATGACAAAACAATATATGCATAAATATCAGACTGATACTCAAATAACTCGAGAAAGTTGTAAAATATCTCTTGTTAACTATGCCTGACTAGCAGATACCAATTAAACAGATCTAAAGTAGCCCAAGATAGATATATTAATTAATTTAAGAATTATTTTTAAAATATGTAAATTTCTATGTTCTATACCTGCAATAGATTCTACAATATAATTTTTGTTTATCATCAAATTTGTTAGGAGAATTTTATAACATCAAACTATCATATTTTTAACAAAAAATATGCAAAAATATATTTCAAATATAATATGTCCTTAATAGCACATATTTCAGTTTTCTTTTTTTTTTTTTTTTGCTTAAAAAGATAAAAGGAAATATGAGAACTTGACATTGAGTCTATCGATAGATCTTAAAGTCTGTCAGATCGTTGCATGCGCTTTTGTGATACCCTTCATTATGGTTACAGGGTATTGAAAATTGTGGGATACATTGTTTAGATGGCGATGGTATTGCCGAGACACATCTCATCCAATGCTTGACAACTTAATGGATTTTAATCTGTCACATGAACTCAAGTTTTTGACATATGTGTGTAGAGCAAGGCGGTCACTGTGACTGCCACTGTGACTGTCACTGTGAATGGTATTGGTATGAGTACTGGGTATATGTATGGGACTATGTCTAGAGTGTGTCTATCTGTGGAGGAAATGCCGAAATACTTATGTATCTGTATCTGTATCTAAACATATATTTATATCTGCCGTGATATTGTACAATTGTACAACTAACTACGTGTATATAACGGAAATTATGCTGAACAAAATATACATATATATATATGAAAACTAAATGCGCAGTCCCTGTCCTGTCTCTACTACCTCTGTGACCGTGTGTTTGTGCAACGAAGAGCGGCGTAATTCTTAATTAAAAGACGTCAATCACTTATCAACCGGTCGCGCTATTTTCGTAGATATTTCTCAGTGCTGCGAGCTCTGACAGACCCTTGCCAGATCAGTCTAAACGGGGAAAAATCAACAGAAAAAACAAAAAAAAAAAACAAATTCAACTAAATCAGTTGTCAGTCTTGGGGGAGGTGCGTTATGATTTCAGACTCGATCAAATTTCTTCAGTTTCCATTAAAATGCCAAATGACATCTAAGAAAATAATGCATATAAATAAATAAATAAATACGAGTATCTCCAAGTCTTCAGATGTCTTTTCAAATGATCATAATAATCATAATGATAATAATCTCATTGAGTTGAAATGTGCGTGCCAGGAGTTAAGCAATCGATCCAATCGAAGATCGAAGATCGTTCATCAGCCCCAGAGGCGACCTTTGCGAGTGGTTGAGAGGAGATATTTAATGATCGACGGGACTGCAACAAAGTTAATCATTAAATTGCCATTGATTATGCTTTACTTTTGCTCGTGCAGTGATCCAAATGATCATCGCATCGATCGCATCTCTCCCCCGTCTCCGTTGTCCTCAGCCTCATAACACAAAATAAATTGTTCGATTTACTCAGTTTATTCCTTATTGCCTCCTCTCTACTTCTCTCTTCGCTCTCATTTCACATTTGTTTATATGCATAAAAAACAAAAACGTATTTTCATTCAATCAACACGTCCATCAACGACTTTGATTGATTCCTTTGGGGGCTCATAAAAAGTCGAGAGGCCTCAGGCCAGATACTGGCACAAACTATAATATAATCTCGCACTCGTTATAGCATTAAATGATATTGAACGAATTCTTATTTGTATTGCTCGAAACGGAGGCAGAGTACAAAATCGAATTACTCACGTACCGAGTAACAGTAATTATGCAAGTTGATTTCATTTTTATATGCGCCAATGCACCCTACACAAGTGCGGTACATTGCAATGATAGCGCAAGCTGGGACAGTAAGAATTCCGAAATGTGTTTAAGGTTTTACAAAAAAAAAAATATAAAATAAAGAAAGGTTATAATTTTAGGAATCCAAAGTTAGGAAGAAATAAAAAGGAATATTTATTGATCTTGAGATAAATATTTGAACAAAATGTTGTATCTTTTTAGAAAAAAGTTAAAAAGCCAAAATTAAAAGTATTTGAATATTAATAATATTATAAATATTAAAAAATCTCGGAATTTTTTATAAAAAATATTTATTTCGGCTTTTTTCAATTTATGTGTTCTCAATTTTTTTTCTTTTGTTTTCTTAAATTTTTGTTTTCTTACTTTGGTCTTTGGCAGATATTTAAAGATAAATAAAATATAAAATAAATAATTATATTTACATAAATATTATTATTATTATTCAAATTTAATGTAGATATAAATATTTATATTTGTATTTATATTTATAAGTATCAAGTGTAGGAGATTCACAATTCTTTTAAGTCGAATATGTGCTAACCTTGTGGAAAGTTGAGACTTTTGTGTGGACGCATCCAAACAAATTGAGTTTGGGGGCAAGCAAATAGACAGCAGATGGATGGGCGTGGCACGTGAAAATTGAATATCGAATAATACTCGAATACGATTGCAATGGGAAATAGAACTGATGCCAAAGATGATGATGATGATTAGCTGCCATAAACATATATCGACATATGTACAAACATGTGTATACGCTTTTTGGATTTATTTCTGTTTTTATCGGCTCTCAGGACGGTGCAGGAAAGAAAAGGAAAGGGCAGGGCAGGGAAGAGAAGGGGCAGGGGCAGAGTCAGAGGTCTGCACTTGGAGTTATTGTTATTGTTGTTGCAGAGTCGGCAACTAGTGTTAATTGCCCCACGGCCAATCGTTGGAGAATGGGTCTTACGGGGGTGATGCCCAACAAGAAGATACTCGCTCAATACGATAAATCTATTTTATGGCATCTTTTAATCGTGTTTTGCTTGCTGGTGCATTTAACAAGCGCATTGGAAAACATTTACATGCCACAAGTGGAAGTTTTATAGCTCAAACGGATGCATATACACTGCTACAAATTTTTAAATTTCTCTGTCTACTTCTCTTCGTTGCAGGTACGCCCATCAATCGGCTGCCCATAATGGCCAAATCGGTGCTGGATCTATATGAATTATACAATTTGGTGATAGCACGCGGCGGCCTTGTCGATGTGATCAACAAGAAGCTGTGGCAGGAGATCATCAAGGGACTGCATCTGCCATCGAGCATCACCAGTGCCGCATTCACACTACGCACCCAGTAAGTACAGCTTCAAGTCTTACTGTTCATTCCACACCCATCTGAGAACTATGCGCTAATCAAACACATCGACACAGCGAACAAACAAAACGGACAATCAAACATTGCCAAGCACCGATCAACGATCAGCGATCAGCGGGCAATCTAACAGCATCTCAACCGCTGACTGTTGCACGTTGCATGCCTCTTCTCTCTCTTTCATTCTCTCTCTTTCTTCCTGTGTTTATTCACTGCTCGTCACGTTTCGTATTTACACGATAATTCAAGTTAAACGACAGGACAACGACGACGATGACGATGATGTGTTTTCCTTGCACTCAATGCATGTTTGCAGCGCTTATTAATAATTTTATGCATCTTTCAGATATATGAAGTATCTCTATCCATACGAGTGCGAAAAGAAGAACCTCAGCACACCGGCCGAACTGCAGGCGGCCATCGATGGCAATCGTCGTGAAGGACGCCGTTCCAGCTATGGCCAATACGAGGCCATGCACAATCAGATGCCACTGGTGAGTACCGTCCCCCCCCCCCTCTCCCCCTTCCCCTTCTTCCCCCTCCCCCTCTTCATAGTGATATAAGAATACATCGAATCATCGACGAATTGATGTTTTTGAACAACAAATCATGTAAAATCAATTGGGGATTATACAAATTTTACCTTTTTAAACTTCAAATATATAGTTCAAATTTCAGCCTAAGTTTAATCGTTAATTTTAAAGTCTCAATCTAAGTCATTTTATTAAATATTTCAAATTTTAATTCATGATTAAGGGTTGTTTTCTCAATTTTAGGCAATAATTAGGCATTCTTTTACATATTTTATTAATGCAGCATTTATTTTTTTTTTTTGTACAAAATATTTTGAAAATGAAATTGTTTCTTGTTTTGCATAGTATTTCTATTAACAATAGCATGTAGAAAATTCTAAAATTTAACTGAAATATATATACACGTAAAATCAATTGAGGAATATACAAATTTTACCTTTTTTTAACATTAGATATTTAGTTTAAATTTCAGCCTACGTTTAATCGTTAATTTTAAAGTCGCAATCTAAGTCGTTTTATTAAATATTTCAAATTTATATTTTATATTTCCTATATTTTTTTTGCTGTATAAATTATTTCCAACAATCTACAAAAACGAATCCCCAACTTTAATGAGTTCAAAATAATATCCTTTAATAAACTCAAAAAATATGAACCAATTTTATTCTTTATTATTAAGTAAACCAATGAGTTGATGTAAAATTTTAGCGATAAATCGAAAATTTGTCGTTTTTGTTGGCGGCAATGTTTAATAACCAGTTTAGAACTGGAAGTTAAGCTTGGATTCAAATGACTACCTCTTCCCCGTCTCTCTATTAATAACTCACCGAAATTGTTTATTGCTGTTTATTGCAGACGCCCATTTCACGTCCACCACTGCCGGGTGGCATGCAGCAAATGTCGCCACTGGCGCTTGTCACACACGCCGCGGCAGCCAACAATCAACAGGCACAGGCGGCAGCGGCCGCGGCAGCAGCGCATCGTCGATTGATGGGCGGACCGGCATTTGGCCAGATGCCCAATCTGGTGACACAGGAGATCGAGAATCGCATGATGGAGTATCTGCAGCTAATACAGGCCAAGAAGGAGCAGAGTGCTGGCCCAGGGCTTGGCGTCACACATCCCCACCAGCAACAGCAGCAGCAGCAACAGTCGCTGCATCATCATCAGCAGCAACAACAACAGCAGCAGCAGCTACAGCAACAACAGCAGCAACAACAACAGCGACAACGCTCTCAGAGTCCCGAGCTGAGCACGCGCGATGCGTTGAGCGCGCAGGTGGCGCTTTGGCACATGTACCACAACAGCAGTCCAACTGGGTCGGCCCACAGTCCACAGCAACGGTAAGTACCACAACTTGGCATCCACATTGTTATAGCGAATGCACGCACTATGTAGCCTAGACAACAACCGAGGTTTTTATTTATATTCATGGTTGTTGTCTCCACTTTTGAAATGAGACTTTATTTTTTAAGTTTTCAAATTTAAATAAAACGCATTTTCGGGGCTATAGGCTATATAGTATATATATTCCTGATCAGGATAAATTGAGCATTTTTTTTAAATATGATTTCATAAAAGATTTTATTTCAGAAGATTAGTTTTCCGCTATCTTTAATGTGGCGCCACCCTTTGTTTGTTTAGCAAAGCTCTTTATTGCGCTCTCCCTCTTGGCAACTCCAGCAATTTTTTGCAGATGAAGGCGGGAAAATTTAAAACTTCAGCAAATAATAAAGAAAATCGCTAAAAATTCAATTTTTAATAATAAAATGATTAAGCTGGGTAGTTATTATCAATGAATTACAAGATTGAAAAGATTTAAGAAAAGAAGTGAAGAAAAATTAAAATATAAATATTAAAATTAAATTTTTAAAATATATTTATTAAATTTAAATGTTACTCAAATAAATAAATGGAATTTCTCTTTGCGCACCTTTAGCGAAGCTTTGAATCTCTCCGACTCGCCGCCGAATCTCAATCTGAGTCACATTAAGCGCGAACGCGAACGAGATCCAACACCTGAGCCGGCGGATCATGAGGATGCACCGCATCAGCCGCCACCAGCGAAACGTGTGGGCAGCGGACTGATGCCACCTGGTTTTCCTGCCAACTTTTACTTGAATCCACACAATATGGCCGCCGTGGCCGCCATCACCCATCATCATCATCATCAGCAGCAGCAACAGGACGCAGCGTCCGAGGGCGAACCGGAGGATGATTATGGTAATGCGGAACACAATACCACCGGCAACTCATCGTCAATGAACGATGACAATGAGCCGCAGCAGCTGAACGGACATCATCACCACCATCATCATCATCATCATCAGAATCATCTGGACAAGTCGGATGACTCGGCCATTGAGAATTCACCCAGCACATCCACAACGGCATCCGCATCCGGCGGAGGCGGACATCGTCACAGCTCGCCGGTGTCCACAAAAAAGAAGAGTGTGAGCAGTAAGACCCAATCGAGTCCCAAAGATGCACAGCACGAGAATGGCACAGCCAACAACGGTGCCAAGTTGAATCCCCTCGAGACACTCAGTCTGCTGTCGGGCATGCAGTTTCAAGTGGCACGCAATGGTAAGCAATCCAACTAGAAGAAGAAGCGTTCAATTCCAATCTAATGATTCACTTTCTCCACTCTCCACAGGCACAGGCAGCAATGGTGAGCAGCAGTTGATTGTCAACCTGGAGCTAAATGGCATTAAGTACTCGGGTGTTCTGGTCGCCAATGCAGCAGCCGCGGGCAGAACAGATCCAAGAGTCGAGGACTCGGACTCGGACACGGTAAATGCTGCAAATGCAAATGCAACTGCCAAGTCCGAGGTGGAGGAGGAGGAGGAGACTGCTGCTGAGGAGGCTTGCAGTGCGGTCAAGCATGATAATAGCCAGGAAGTCAGCCAGAACGAGGCAATTGACGAGGAACCGGATCAGACCACGGATGACATTGTGAATGGCGTGGGCGGTGTTGGCAATGGGGGCAATGGGGTGGGAACGGGGGGCGTAACCCTGCTTAAAGATGCTGTGGTCAGTTCGTAAAGAATCGTGAGGGAAAAGTATATTAAAAGGAATACCAAAGTCATATTTTTCAGAAAAATAAAAAAAACACACACACACACGCATACACACAGCATAGTTCTATGTAAATACACTCACACATGAGGCATTTGTAGCGAGTAGGAGGTAAAAAAGCAACGAGTGAGTTTAGATTGAGGTTAAAGACGAAACCAGCGAGTAGCGAGTAGCGAGAAACATGTGTGTGTGTAAATTCGTAAGCCTGGCTAAGACTAAAGTGCATCTCTGCATGAAAGATACACTCACATACACCTACATACAATACAATACACACATATACATACAAACATCTACATGTAAACATAATTATAGCATATACTTTATATATACTACATATATATATCGCTTAGTATGTTCAATTTCCACATTTTGCATAAAAGACAAGCTAACGAGCATTGTATTTATTAATAGGACCTAGTTCATAAGCAGCTGCAACAATTTCGAAAAATAAATGAGAATAATTGACATTTGATTAGTTGTTAGGGTACCTAAGGTCATGCCACGCCCCATCCACACACACATACGCCCCCCTGGGATTGAAATCTGTTTTTATTTAGCGAGCAATTCAGAAATATTTTAACTTTTATTTTATTTCATTTTTTTTGCTCAGTTTTTAAATTGTGTTAGGCTGCAAAGCTCGTGTACATATCAATAATTGCTATGTAGTAGTAAATATCTTTATTCATTTATATATACACACATATATAGATATATCTTTATGTAATTTTAAGTGAACATTCACACAAACACACTCACACACACACAAACACACACACATTATGACCACATACACCATAGGATATAGACATAAATACATTTATGAGCCTAAAACATAAAGCATAAAGCACATACATAAACATAAACAAATAATTATAAATATATACGAGTAAATATCAATGTCATAAAAATGTTTACGCATTGGCCACACCCCCAATCCACCCCCACCCCCTACCCCTCTCCTTAGTCCCACTCCAAAGCCAAGTTAAACGTAGCTATACAAATATTGTAAGCGTAATCGTTCAATTTATTGAATAATAAATCTATTTAATTTTAGCTCAATTCGCAAACTACTCAAACTCATGAGTTTGAGCTACTCAAAATTATTATTATATCAAGGGCGGGCTATAAAATTGGCTGATTGCTACTAATTAGCAGATCACCACGGGTGAATTAAACCGAATCAGAGTGTCGGGAGTCGGGAGTCGGAAGTCGGTTATATAACGCCGCCACTAAGTGGCTAAACAATATAAAATATGAATAAGAACAGCCTGCTGCTGGTAAAGACGAATGGCCAATACCCTAACAAAGCTTTTTCACTATCGCATAAATTTTGTACATTTGCGTAAATTAAAAGTGAAAAAATAAGTACAAAATTCGGCTCTTTAATCTGATTAACAGCGATCAATACCCTAACAAAGCGTTTCCACTATCGCATAAACTTTATACATTTTCGCAAATTAAAAGTGGAAAAAATAAGTACAAAATTCGGCACTTTAATCTGATTTTTCAGCGATTGAATGCGTTGCACAGCTTTTTACATTCTTATTATAGCTGTTCTCGGCGAGTGTATAGCCAAACATAGCTTGCCACTCAGTGGGGCATCATTTGTTGCACAAGATTACTCATATAATGCACATTGTTTGCCTCTTGCCTTATGTAAGCAACAATATTTTCCTCGACTCGCCCTTTTGCCTTGTTTTTTAGCAGGGCCTCAAAAGTCATAAACACGCAGAAGTGGCCGTAGATTATAATCCGCCCCCCAAGTCTCTAACTTCCTGCCCGGACCACAAAATGCACACCAAACAAAGTGATGAAAAACAAATGTTGTTGAGAAACAATGGATCCGTGAAATTGTCGACTGAAGAGTGAGTGTGAGTGTGAGGGAGATGGGTAGAAGGAGCAGGTGAGATGAAATCAAGTGCTAACTACATTAAGGCCAAAATTCAGGGGTCTGAATCCCTACATAATGAGCAGGCCCAGCGCAACATTTTGTAGCGCCTTTTGTTATGGCCAGAGTGGAAAGAGTCAAGTGGCAAGTGGTAAGTGCGTTCAAGACCCCAGCAATAAACAGCTCAGTTTGGCTTTAAGCACGCAACTTTTTGCAGCAAATTCATAACTCACAAACAGCCTGAAGACTATCTTAACCAAGCACTTTAATTGTGGCAACTTTTCATCGAGGAAGCCTAAAATTATGCTACACAAAAGGTTTTCCTTTAAGAATATTTGAAAATAATTTATCGATCCTAACAATCAAATTAATTGTGTAGGCTGTAAAGTCAAATTTCTTCAGAATTCGCTTCAAAAATAAAAACAAACAAATAAAAGAAGCAAAACAAAACAATTGAAATACATACACAGAAAAAAAAATCCATTCTAAAAATCAAGTTTAAAAAATTTGATTTTAGCTTGAATTTTTTGAGTATGTATTCGGAATATAATTCCAAAATTAAGATAATAAGTAGATAAAATGATATTAAAAAATCAACATTAAAAAGTGAAAGAAGCTTAAATAAATTGAACTAAATTAATTGAACTAAAACAAATATAACAAAACCCCAAAAATTAAAATATTTTTGAGAAAAAGTGGGCTTAATTTAAGTATTTCATTCTCAGTTTATAAAAATCCGCAATTACCGTAATTCTGACGCCGCTGGGGTTAATTTTAGCCCGGAATACCAGATTTTTTTTTCTGTGTAGGAAAACATAACACAAATTAGCCAACGAGAAATAAGGGAAAGGCGCAGGAGATTTATGCTGATGCCTGGGAAAATATTGATGGTCAAATTAAAGGCCAAGTAATACAGCAATAAAGTCGCGAGTTGGCCAAGCTAAAACCGTACCAATACAAACACACACACACACACATAAGCTGCTTTGGAGGTACTGCTTAGAAGTATTTATAAATTGTATATTATGTGTTATAGATACATACGCACACACACGCACACACACACACACACACACACAGAGAAGCTTAATACGATGCCTACATCAAGTACAATAGCTGTTTGCCCTTTTCGTTGCCCAGTCAGTCTGCTATTATTTACCAATACAAACTAAGCTTTAAAATGTATACGTGAGTGTGTGTGTGTGTGTGTGTGTGTGTAAGTGTGTTACCTATACGCATTACAGGGAAGCAGAAGTAATGTTTCCGATATAAACATGTGTACAAGCACAAGTACACTGCACACACACACATTTAATGTGTGTTTAATACAACAACAATTGTGTGGCTTTTTAGTACACAGCGAGCAGCGCGTAATTATGTTGCCAGCTTAAGCATGTGTGTGTGTATGTGTGCTTTCATTGTATTTGCGTATTCGTATTCGTCACACTTCCGCTCTCGAATGACAAGCAACAGTTGTCAACGGTAGTATCAGCTGTATACAAGTTGCTGCGAAACATGTTGCCAATCTCAGATGATTAGCAACATTTTTTTCAGCAACATTCGTGCATCAAAACTTTATGAATTTTATAAATACACAAAAGCATTACGACAAGGATTTATGAATGTATGGCCAAATACATATATGTATAAAGTATAAAAGATCAATATTACTTTTAAAAATAATTGTTACATCACAATACTACTCAGCTTATGTTTAATTAAGCATATTACATAGACAATAAAAAATAAAAATCAAAACAATATCTTATTTTTAAAATATTAATTTCATTAAAATTATTATTATGAAATAAGGAAGTGCACATTTTTAATACTAGTTGAGAGGGGTATGATTTAATCTATATTATTCTTATATTATTATTTATTTACATATTTACGAAATGCAAATCAGACCTAACTTGAAATAATGTACAAAATTACAATTCAATATTTTCATAAACAGCTACTTTTTGCTGCTGCTTGGCCTAGCAACATTTACAATATTACTAAGTTCAAGTTAAATTAAGTTTATTACCAATAAAAACTAGTCGGCCGGTGCTACAGTCGAGCATACTCGACAGTCGGAGATATATATACTCAAATTTATATTCCATTTAGTCTTACTTCTATTCATACTTCGTACTTTATCCTCAGTTTCTCTTTGTTTTTCTTAACCTCTCTACTACTGCTCCCAGTCCCTTTAACAGGCCCCGCTCCCAGTCCCTCTCCCAAGCCCCGCTCCCAGTCCCTCTCCCAAGCCCCGCTCCCAGTTCCTTTAACAGGCCCCGCTCCCAGTCCCTTTAACAGGCCCCGCTCCCAGTCCCTCTAACAGGCCCCGCTCCCAGTCCCTTTAACAGGCCCCGCTCCCAGTCCCTCTCCCAGGCCCCGCTCCCAGTTCCTTTAACAGGCCCCGCTCCCAGTCCCTTTAACAGGCCCCGCTCCCAGTCCCTCTCCCAGGCCCCGCTCCCAGTCTATTTAACAGGCCCCGCTCCCAGTCCCTCTAACAGGCCCCGCTCCCAGATTTGTGGGCGATATAGGGAGCGTGGCAAAATTTTGAAACAAACTTGATCTGCCTGCAGTATAGAGGAACCTACATACCAAGTTTGGTGTCTCTAGATCTAGGTGTTCATACAGACAGACGGACAGCCGGACATTGCTATATCGACTCGGCTATTGATGCTGATCAAGAATATATATACTTTATAGGGTCTGCCACGCCTCCTTCTGCCTGTTACGCACATAGTCGGTAAAACAAACCCAATAGACCCCTGTACTTTTTTTAAGTACGGGGTCTAATAAAAATATAAAAAATAACATATTCTAAAAATATATTCTTTTCATTAAATATATTATTATGAAATAAGTATATAATATATACTATATATTATATATACTATACTATAATATATATACTATACTATAATATATATACTATATATGCATTATTTTTAATACTAGTTAAGAGAGTATAATTTAGTCTTTCATAAATTTGTAGTATTATTTATTTATTAACGAATTCAATTTTTCTCATTAACCAGGAAAAGATAACAGCAACTTGTTGCTGCTGCTGGGCTTGGCAACATTTACAATACTACTAAGTTTAAGTTTAATTAAGTTTATTACCATTAAAAAAAAACAAAAAGATTTCTTAATCTTAAAATTATTAAGTTCATTTAAAATATTATTACGAAATAAGTATATGTTCATTTTTAATACTAGTTAAGAGAGTAAAATGAAGTCTCAAATATTTTTATATAATTATTCATTTATTAACGAATTCAAATTTTTTCATAAGCATTTTACGTAGTCAAACCTGAAACTGATAACAGCAACTTGTTGCTGCTGCTGGGCTTGGCAACATTTCGTTGGCAACATTTAATGCGGCGCTTGCGCCTCATAAAACTATAGCACACTTCTGGCGGCTGCATGAAAAGGCAGCTGGCCAAAATAACACAAATACACAAGTATCTATGTATGTGTGTAGATGTTCCAATAACAAGCTCGCTTTTAACTTGCACTTTTATTCAGCGCTGTCGCTGCTGCTGCGCTGTTGCTGCGCTGCTGCTGAGGCGGACGCTGACGCTGACGCTTTTGCTACCTGTCGGTCGGTAAACCAACCCTTAGAAGCCGAAGCTTGAAAGCTTTTTGTATCTCAACATTGCGGGGAAGCTCACAGGCATGCAACAAGCCAAATGTTTGCTTGTTGTTGTTTGTGTGTGTATCTTTATCTGTATTCGCATCTGTATCTGTATGTGTATCTGCACGTGCATGTGTGTGTGTGTGTATTTGTGTTTGTATTTGTGTTCGTCGCTCTATTCGTGGTGGCACTCGTCAATATAACCAACATTTGTTCAGTTACAGCTTCAGTTTCAGCTGCTCAACATAAACGCGCTCGGTTGACGTTGACGTTGACGCTGACGTTGGCAGAGGCAGCGACGCTGGCATTGCCGATACTTCACTTATGTAGGATTTTTGCACACTTGAGAGTTTTAGTTCAGTTTTGGCAGAATTGATAGATACACGGAGCACAGTGCGCGCAACAAACGACGCGTACGCCGTAGATACAATATATAGATACAGATACAGAAACGCAGCCACAATTTGTTGTACACAACAAACACACAAACACGCAGCACACACAATCGCAAATAATAAAATATGTGTATATAACAAAAAAAAAAAAAGAAAATATTTATTTATAAAAAAAAAAACAGTAATTTTATTCTATTACTACGAAATACCTACATATTTGACTCACTCAGTGGACTAAGCGCCCCGCTGGCTGCCCAACTGGCCCATATCGTGACTATCTAGCTGCCCGGAATCAGAATCACAATCAGAAACTGAAACTGAATCAGTATCAGTCCAATAGCAGCAGTTGAAGCAGCAGCTCGTTTCTAATTGGAAAACATTCGGTGGTTGCCGCTCCTGTTGTTGGTTTGTTGTTTTCCGTGTTGATTTCCATTTGTTTTTATCGCTAAATTTTTGTGATTTACTTCTGCGCCACATAATAAATAATAAACTCTGCAACTGTTTCTGTTTTTGTTGAAGTCGTGTGTTTGTGTATGTTTGTGTGTGTGCGTGTGATTGTGCATCATTTAATTAGCAGCGAAATTGCATTTACAAAAATATTCTGCGGAAATTCAACAAAGCCACAAGCAGCAGGTAATAATTATAATTATATACTCGTATTTTAGTGCATTGCATGCCATAAATTCAAATACAATACCACACACTCATATCAGTATTCATAGCCCCCAGTAATATTCATACTTATACACAGAAAAAAAAACCAAATCATGCTAAAATTCAAGTTGAAATATTAAATATTAGCATGTTTTCTTTTTTGAAGAATTTATTCAGGACATTATTGTTAAATTAAGACAATATGCTAATAACAAATATGTGACTCAACATTTGAAAAAAATCCTACAAAACTCAGAAAATCTAAATATTGCTGAGAAAAATTGTGCTTGAATCAAGTATTTTGGACTTGATTTAAGAAACTTCGGGACAGATTTTCTACCAAAATACCGGATTTTATTTTCAGTGTACTCATATTCATACTCCATCCATACTCGACTTAAGACAATATGCTAATAAAAAATATGTGACTCAAAATCAAAAAAAGTCAAAGAAGCCTTTAAAAATTGATATAACTGAAAAAAATGTTACAAAACTCTGAAAATCAAAATATTGCTGAGAAAAATTGTGTTTGAATCAAGTATTTTGGACTTAAGGACAGATTTTATACCATAATCCCAGATTTTATTTTCTGTGTACTCATATTCATACTCCATCTATACTCGAATGGTAGCACATTAAACAGAAAGTGGGTCTCTGGTCGGATGCCGTGATTTGTTTGCATGCAGTCGCAGACTAACTAACTAACTAACTAACCAACTAACTAACACCGACTTAACTAACTAATTGATATTAAAGCTGCTGGCCAACAATCGACAGTCGACAGTCGGTTCATCGCTCCACTAGCTGATAAAGCACTCGTGCCCAAAGCGAAAGCAAATACAAACACAAACGCAAACGCAAACGCAATTACAGTTAGCTAAGAACAAAAGCTCGTTATGCGAATACCAAACGCTGTTAAGCTGCACAGCAAAAAAGACGCAAAGGCGACGGCGAAGCAGAAATATTTCTCCATCTCCATCTGTTTCTCCTTCTTCCAATTTCAATTTCAATTTCATTTGCCGGCAACGACGAAGCTGTTATAATAAAGTGTGCGACAACGATCGCTGTTAACAGTCGACTGTTAATCGTAAATCACGTGCCAGTTGCTCTTCGTTTAACAGAGTCTGTATAATCGTTTTACTGGTTAACAGCCGACGGCAAGAGTCACGTGCCGATTGCTCGATTAAGCGTTCGTGTCTCTCTCACGCACGATCGGTTACCTCACGCGCTCAGCGCCAGCAGCAGCTCACCTTGTTGCTCCCACTCTCCCACTCTCTCGCTCTCGCTCTCTCTTTCTTGATTACTCATTGCGTACGCTCTCGCCGACACTCTTCGTGTCTTGCTTGGAATTGCTTTGATTTCTTTCGTTTCAATCTTAGTGGGCTGCCCTCTCTCTTTCGCTCTCTCGCTCTCTATCTCTCTCTCAGTTGAAAGCTGTTTACTCGTGTTGTTGTTGTTGCTGTTGCTGCTGCTTCTGTTGGCAGTGGCGATTGGCGTTGCCAAGTTCAGATACAGATACTGATATACTCATACTCATAGTCGTACTCGTACTCGTACTCATACTTATACTTGTACTCTCACTCGTTGTGCGTTCGCCTCGCATTTGTATCCCGCAGATTGTTTCAGTTTTTCTTTACTTTTAGTATATTTCGTATTGTTTTAGATTTTTGTATCGTATCGCGTACCGCTTTGCGCTTTGCAGCTCAGAGCGAAATCAGTTTGACGTTTTGCTTTGACAGGCAATCGTCGTCGTCGTCGTTGTTGTCGTCGCCGTTGCCGTCGCCGTCGCCGTCGTTGTTGTCGCGCTGCGTCGCGTCGCGTCGGTCCGTTTGGATGTGGATCGAGATCTCCAAGTCGCAGTCACAACTCGCCGGTAGCCGCTGTCGCAGCGCAAGAACATTTTGCCTATACAAAGCAGCAAAAATAAAATTCAAATAAAAGAGAAATACATAAGAATACTAAACGTAGTTGTAACCAAAATACAAGTATAATATTTGTGTACGATTGTGTGTGTGTGTGTGTGTGTATTTGTGCGCTTGTAAATTAGGCAAACCATAATGTGAGCCAATTGTATCTCTCAGATACACAGTCTGTGTTATCGCTGGGCGCATTTGTGACGTCACATCGCAATTTTTTGATTGCACTTCAGTAGCTGCTGCTGCTCACAGTTGTTGCTCCGGCATCGCCAGCGGCTTTAGCTTTAGCTTCAGCTTTGCCTGATGCTGTTATTATTCTTAATGCATTTAATTTAGTTATGCAGCTTTGTGCACACACACAAGACAGACAGACACACACACACACACACACACACCCCACAGTCACTTTCAATATCTTGTGCGTCAACAACAACAACTACAAGCAGCGCTGCGCTGCTGGCGCCGCTGTCGCCGTGCTATGAACGTGACCTCCGTGTATTAAAATAAATTCTAATTTGTGAAGAAAGAGCAACAGTAACAACAACAACAACAATGCTCGCACACAAAATGTTTTGTTATTGTTGTGACGATATTCCGCGAAGAAGTATTCGAGTATCTATGCATACATACATCCATACATAAATCTGTATCTATGTATCTATGTATGCGTTTAAGTGTGTGTGTGTGTGCTCATTGTTCATGTGTATTTGTTTAATTTATATCTAGAGTCTGATATAAATATTAAAATAAAAAATAATAAAATACCAGCCACAAACCAGCAACAGCAACAACAACACCATCAACAACAGCAACAACAACAACAGCAACAACCACAACAACAAATTTAACGACTACTTTTTGGTACGTCAACAGATAATGTATTGTACATACTTTAGTTTTTGTTTTTTTTTGTCTTTTGTTGCCCATGTATCTTAATATGTTGTGACATTTACACAAAATACTTTCGAGCTACGAATCGCTGTGAATAAGTAAGAATTTTTGTACACATACTCATGCAACTATGTAGCACACAGATACTTGCCTTGAAATTGTCGCTGTCTCTTAAATAAAAAATAACAAAATGAAATGAAATGAAATAATAAAAAAAAATTAACAGCCAAAATGAAATAAACATTAAAATTAAAAGCATATTCGTTAGTTGTAGGAAATTTTCATGCGAGGGGCGTCGCGCACATTTTCAACTTGTATATACATATATATAATAAATATACAAAAGTATATCTGACTTGTCCCGCAATGACTTTGCCTCCCATCTCTGTCTCTGAGTCTCGAGACAGCAGCTGCTCTCTTCTAACATACAGGGCGAGGCAACAACAACAACAACAGCAGCACATTAAAAGGCGCTTAAAAAGTTATCGGACAGTCACCACCCATAGATATCCCCTGCCTATATCCATACCCATACCCATACCCATTGCCATATTGCTATAGCTATACCTATAGCTATATGGCCATATCCATACTAGTAATAAACAATGCAAAAATATCGCCTCGTACTTATAAACAAGCCACAATAAACTTTGCAATGTGCGTTTCATTTCATTTCAATTCGTTTGGTTTCTCATTTGATACACACAAAATTTTTACTTACGAAAATTAACTTATGGACAGAGATATCAATGCCTCCATATAAGTAAGTAGGCTGTGTACTGACCTGATTTTGGTGATTATCTAATAACTGAATTTTTTTTAGTATTGTATTTTGTTTTCATTGTTTCTTTCATTTTCATTTTCATTTTCACTATCTATGCGATACGTTGTCTCCATAATCAGTGAGAGGAGGGAGCAACCCCCCCTTTTCCTCTTTCTGAGTATTTCTTAATTAATTCTCAATTTTAACTGTTTATTAAAATTGAAATTGCTGCGACGTTTCGCTATTGTTGTGGTTATTGTTATTTTTACGGTTGCTGTTATTGTTTACAACAAATAAAATTGAGCCGTGCCATTGCATACTGTTTACGATATATTACTCGTATTCAAGAGATTCACCAATTCACCGATTACAATCCTACATACACATATATATATATTCGAACGGCAACTCGAACATTTTGTAACTACAGTTATGCAAGCGTCCCCTCATCACAGCGTGCATGTTAAGCAGTCCGCCCATTTACCGACTACTATATCTACATATATATCTAGATATACAGTTAGTATTAGTACACATTTATGATGTTGTATGTACATATGTTAGATATATATATATTTGCACATGTTTGGGTCAGTCTAGCTTCATTGCAGGGCATTCATAAATCCCGGTTTATAGTACTCATCACTCTGTGTACTCCCATTGTCATGTTCGCTTCGTATTGTCAGCTACTTCCAAGATGCTCTCAATGGGCGACACTTTTGCCATTATCTTTCAGTTTAGATCGCCATTTGAAATGCAAATTCGCAAGTGGCAAAAAAAATAGGCTCATTCATCCACATTTACGGTCATACAAAGTCTAACAAAAAAAATTTCCAATACAAATACATCGTATTTAGACTTTATGTATGTACATTAGAGTGCATCGATTTGTATGGGTCCAAAAAATATGAGAAATGCTAACTCAAATTCTTAGATGCTTTTTAGTAAGAAATCATGGTTCTTAAATTAATTTCTTGTCCCTACTTTATGAGTTAACAATTTTATTTTTTTTTTTTAATTTATAGTGTGTTATTATTAGCAAGTCTTTGGAGTTTTGGGTACAATCCTGATATGATTGGTATCAAAACTCTTGTTAGGTCCAGGATTTTTAAAATTTAAAATAAATCAATTGTCCTTAAATCATGTTTTTAACAAAGTTTTTCAACTCTAAAAGCGGCAAAAGAAATTGAAAAAAATGACCGTAGTTTACGAATTTGGGCTACCATTTTTTTGGTAGAAAAAAATCGATGCACCCTAATGTACACAGTTGATTATATATCTACTTAGATCCATTATCAAATAGGGCAGCATTCCCCATGTAAGCGATTAGTTTTGAGGCCTGCTGTTTGCCTCATCTTGGCGGCATCAAGGGCAGAGTAAAATGTAAATGTACATATGAGCATATTTATGAATGTTGCTGACATTTGTGTGACGCACAAACCAAGAATGAAATTCTCAGTGACCGCCGAAGGTCGAACACTTTAACCACAATCCAATCCAACCCAATATACCCAATCCAACCCACGCCACCATCAATCTCAACCTCAATCTCAGCTGACTGATTGCTTGCCATTTTTCTTTCCGGTAAATTTAAGCTACTAAATATAAGTATAAATTAATTAGCTGACCAGGCGAATAGAAATTTTTATAATGCGTGTAGCAGAAAATTTTTAAATCTGATTGAATACTCTACAAATGTATGCATAGGACAGTAATATATACCTTATTCATATTCCTTAATTTTTTTTTTTATAATGTTTACTTTAAGTGTTTGTCTAATTTCCAAATTTATCTTGAAGTACTGTGTCATTATTTTATTTTAATATATTTCTCATAGTTGACTACGCTTTAGGGCTTACAGGTCTTATTTTTATTCTTTGAAATGAATTTCATACTTACGAGCAAAAGCATTTTTATTTATTAATGATTTTCTGAAAACACCCGCATATTAAATGACATTTCCATGAAGAAAAAAAACACAATTAATTGATAATATTTGCAATTGACGAAAAATAAGTAGTAATAATAACAATTTGTAATTGAATATTTTTTTCATTATCTTGACTTTAATTCTGTTGAATCAACTTGATAGCTGCCGTTTGCTGAACCCAAATCAGACATAATATTATTGAGGCTTAGTTGCAATTTTTAAACAAATACTCGTACTTGTCTCAAGCTGTGAAATAAACAAATGATTGTTTTGATAAAATATTTTGCTTAATTGTTTAATTTAAGATATAAATAGTTATGGAAAATAACTTTTGATGTCTTGATTAGAATTGAATTCTCTATTATTCTCTCATGCTATTTATTGCCATTCATTTTCATGCTTAATTCTCTACAAAATTAATTAATTTACTGATTAAGAAACAAAAGCTAAACAGCTCAGAGTCAGTTTTCCAAGCCGGAACACGGTTTTCATTATTCTTTCAATCAGATTTTATATTGATACTCGCATTAATGCATAATCCGATTTATTTTGATTAATAAACGCGAGAGAAGAATTTAATAATGATAAAAATCTAATTAAATTCTCATTAATAATCAGATGATTTTAACCCGCAATTTATAATATATTTCTTTAACGCCATTAACAATTACGTATTTAAATTAATTAATATGGCAATGCACTTGCACTGAACTTCAACCTGAAACCGTAATCGGAAGTGTAACCAGATCAAATATTTTTGCACTGGCTATTTAAGCAGTTGTTGTTAAAGTAATGTCACTACTTTAATTAATAGTGTGTACTTTAAATAACTAATACTTATGGCCGGCAATTGTATGGGAAAATTGAAATTATATATTTCAGGCAGAGCATATAAATTGCACAATTAACAAGTGAGAATGCTCGTTAAGTATACGACTAGCTGATTCCCTATTGTTGCATAATCTATTTAAACATTTATTTGTGAATAATTTGTATGTATATTATCTAATTTTGTTGATTAAATTCTCAGAATTCAAACTGCTGTGCATCTATTAAAAATAATAATACCACTCATAGTATCTATATGTGTGAAGAATATATTTTTAGATCGCCTAAGCTGTTCAGTTATAGGGTATGCCTATTCAATATATGTGCATAGCTTAATTATACCCTTTTTGACCAATTTTAATGGATACTGGCTATAAACAGTGCTACAATGTGCATGCACAGATATAATATATATGCATGTATCGTATAGATACAGATACTTACTAGCTTCTATCGATGGATATATAGACAGATAGATAGATAGAAAGATAAATACAAGTGTGTGTAAACAATACAAAATGCAGCTGCAAAACATCAGTTGGCAAAAACTATTAGATACAAAATTGTTCAGGCTGCGTTTTCGTTGTGCGTTTTGCTGGTTTCTTTGTCAGCTTTGCCGCTTTGCCGCTTTGCCGCTCGGTTGCCAAGTTGCCAAGTTGCCACAAATATGGATATGGATATGGCCCCCTGTCGCTCTACATGGCGATGACTGGCTGTGGCTCTCCATACATGATGTAGATACGACTATATATACATAGACTTTAATTTATATTGTGCCACACACATGCACACACACACTCGCACACTCACACACACACACCTGATGATGCTATTATACAAAAATACCTACTACAACCTGCATACTAATAACGTGCATGGCATTCCATATGCCCACCTTGGCAGCATCGTGACAGTCAAGATGGTCCTGCTGCAAATGCCCCTACACTGATAAAAAAAAAATGTTCTAAAATCAAAATTTTGGTCTCAGAACTATAAAAAATGCGATGAGAATATAAAATTCTTAAATAAAGATAACACATTTTAATTTTAGGAACATTTTAAATAGGGCAAAGCTCTTAATAAGAGATCTTTATATTAAAATCAAAAAATAACATAAATTAAAAATGATTCTTAAATTTATAGTTAACTTCTTTTTTAATTTTGATTTATATAAATTTTATTCTGTTTTGATAATTTTATAAAAGTATATCAAAAATGCGTTGAGAATATAAAATTCTTAAATTAAGAGAACATATTTTAATATTAGGAACATTATAAATAGTACTTAGTAAAAGAACAAGTGTTCCTAAAATTAAAATCAAAAAATAAAAAAATTAAAATTGATTCTTAAATTTATAATCAACTTATATTTTAATTTTGATATATATAAATTTTATTCTGTCTTGGTAATTTTATAAATGTTATTTTAATTTCTGACGAGTGGGTTTCGAACCGGCAGCTTCTTCTGCTTTATAACTGAAGCGGTTTTTCTAACCAGAGCGTCACGGGTCCACTATTTGTTATATATTTATACTTTCCTAACAATATAGCATTATTATTCTTGTATTATGAACTTTGATTTTTAAGATTAATTTTCTTACAATTAGTAATATGGTCTTAAAATGTTCTTATTTTAGAAATAAAATATTGAAGATGAATATTTTTGATTTTCGATTGATTTTTTTCAGTGTGTCACCTGTCTGCCACCTTCCACCTGATGTGGCACTAATAGAATTTGGTGCTGCCGAAGCTGATGTGATTAGTTTAGTGTTTTTAGTTGCATAACGTGAGGCGTGTGTCCTTGCTGCCACTTGAAGGCTACCCATAAATTGTGTTGCTCTTATTCATGCAGCTTGAAAAAGCAAAAAGCGAAAAGCAAAATTCATTAATTTTCTTTTAATAGTTATGGTTGTGCTAAAAATATATATTTTTTGTTTAAAACAACAACAAACAAACTGAGAGAGAAAAAACAAAGAGATATTCAAGTATATCTATCCATACAGACTATATACAAATATTCTGCTCGATCTCTGCTCTCAGCATTGGAATTGACTGGCCATTGTCTCGGATTTTAGACAGAGGCTGTTGCCATTGCTGTTGACGCTGCCTGTCTAGTTTGTGTCTTGTGTTGTGACGCCTTTGATTTTGGCCAACAATACAAGCTGGCACAAACACACACACACACACACACACACACACACACAAATACAAACACAAACACAACCACAAACAGGCAGACAGACAGACAAACAGATTGGTAGTGAAAGCGACGTCAACAAGTGGCTCTAAATGGTATACGTGTATGTCCTTAAAGGACAGAGAGAGAGAGAGAGAGACAGTCAGCCAACATATATCCCTTTTTGCAAGTCAATCAACGTCGTGCATTGCCTGCTTTCAATCAAGTGCAGGATATAAAGCAACAGCATCTCGCATTTCCGCTCGATGCTCTCCTTTTTTTGTCCTTTTAACATACTTTATTTGAATATGTGAAGAACTTTTCCCACCCACCAGACTGTGAGACAGAGAACTTGAGAGAAAATATATAATATTTGAAATAGGTGGACATTTGGGCCCGTTGCTAATCTAAAGTGTTTTTTTTTGCCCCATATCAGTTGATTTGCTTCTTTCGCTTTCGTTCAAGTTTTATCTAAATATTTAAAATTGGTTTCGCACCGTTGATGAGGCATATGGTATTTCTATTTGTGTCGCCGATAATAAAGCAACGTCAAGGCGACGTCACAGCCACAAAGCCATTAAA
The DNA here is from genome assembly GCA_035045575.1 of Drosophila falleni. Taxonomy (NCBI): domain Eukaryota; kingdom Metazoa; phylum Arthropoda; class Insecta; order Diptera; family Drosophilidae; genus Drosophila; species Drosophila falleni. Next base: position 4,488,935 of record JAWNOV010000089.1, on the reverse strand, counting down.
CAAAAAACCATAAACAACGCACAGCAAAACGGCAAACAGCTAACAGCAAACAAACTTGGCATAAGTAAAAAACTACCCAACTTGGCCATTCAAATTCCACTCACTGTGACAACTCAATTGTTCGAATTGCATTTGCATTCAGCATACAGCAAAGGGTCAAATATCTCTCAAATTTCTGGGAAAAGAATTTCCAATATTGGTTATGTAGTGAAAGAAAGTATGGTCCAATTTGAAAGTTCACATTTACAAAATAGAATTAGAATTTAGAATTAATTAAGAAACCGTTTTTAATCTTCTTCAAGACTTTGGTCACTTGCAGTCTTGCCCAAATTTTTACCAATTAACAATGCCCTTATGCCGTATCTTTATGAACTTGCATTGGCATTGAAAATAATTTCCTCTTGCATTACAAACTTATTGATATTTGTGCAGGTTACTCACGTATCACGACTTCGAATCGCAATGCCAATACAATTCTACCTTGGCTTCAATAATCATTGCCAATATTGGGCTTTTATGAATTTATTGCCGTTGACAATTTTGGTAAATTTTTAATTGTCTTTTATGTGCTTGTCAATGAAATCGAGACTACTTACCATACATACTTATCAGTATCAATAAATGCCATAATAACTATAAAAGGTCATCAGTAGCCATACAGTAGTATAAGATATTCATATTCCCTTAGCAATAAATATCACATATAACCTTGGCATATCATTAAGAAAAGAATATTAGTTGATTTACACATTGATTTCCAATGTACTCTTTTCATTAAATCGAACATTCAAGGAACTATAAAGTTATTACTCGATCAACTTTGAATGATATTATGAATAATCACTGGAACAAAATAGAAAAAAAGAGTTCATGATTAGCTTCCATGAATTTCTAATAACGTCTTCTCTACGTACCTTGCACCTTAGTTCGCTATTTTTAGACCCCGTACTTAAAAAAAGTACAGGGGTCTATTGGGTTTGTTTTACCGACTATGTGCGTAACAGGCAGAAGGAGGCGTGGCAGACCCTATAAAGTATATATATTCTTGATCAGCATCAATAGCCGAGTCGATATAGCAATGTCTGTATGTCCGTCTGACTGTCTGTCCGTCTGTCTGTATGAACACCTAGATCTCAGAGACTATAAGAGCTAGAGACACCAAACTTGGTATGTAGGTTACTCTATACTGGGAGCGGGGCCTAGGAGCGGGACTGGGAGCGGGGCCTGGGAAAGAGACTGGGAGAGGGACTGGGAGCGGGGCCTGGGAGAGGGACTGGGAGCGGGACCTGGGAGAGGGACTGGGAGAGAGACTGGGAGAGAGACTGGGAGAGGGAGTGGGGCCTGGGAAAGGGGCTGGGAGAGGGACTGGGAGAGGGACTGGGAGCGGGACTGGGAGAGGGACCTGGGAGAGGGACTGGGAGGAGTAATATTGATAGTAGTATTTATAGTAGCAGTAGTAGAGAGGGTAAGAAAAACAAAGAGAAACTGAGGAAGAAGTACGAGTTCGAATATAGAGAAATAATTCAAATGCTAATAGAAGTATGAATAGAAGTAGGACTAAATGGAATATAAATTGGAGTATATGTCAAAATAGGATTATTCCTTGACAAGTGTACTTTTTCCGTAAGATCTCTCAGCTCTCTCCTTACCTCGAGTGCTTAATTTTTTTCCATAGTAAGTACGGGGTCTCCGACTGTCGAGTTTGCTCGACTGTAGCACCGGCCGAATAGTTTCTTGTAGAATAGATAAAAAGCAGCTGTAGCCCATAAAAAAAAAAACAGCAGTAAAATAATAGGGAAAAACAAATTAATAAAAACTTAAGACATTGAAAGCCGATCGCTCAATGCTTTCCACAATTGTTTAGGGCAAACATTGTAATAATTTAGATAATTTGACGTGGATAAATAGAACTGCAAGAGAACTGTCCAATGTGTAGAGATATATTAATAAATTAATTATATCGTTCAACTTTGAAGTTATTAATAATAATAATTTAAGACGCAAAAAAACACAAATCATTTTTATTTAAATCAGATAACGCTTAAATATGAAAATGAAATTTTGTAAACATTTTTGAAACACTTTATATTGGCATAAAATAATTAAGCAAAAAAAATTAATATGTATTCTGAGAAACTAGATTAACTGGAATCGAAACGATATAAACATCACTGCGAGCTAACAAGTCTGGATATGTTTTTAGATGCTTATAACACTTCCATTGATGAATTGATTTAGTCAATTTACGATGATTTATGATGATAGTTGTAGCTAAAGTTAATTGTTCATTGCCTAAGTTGTTAACCTAGCTGTGTTATAGTTGTCAGCAAACTGGTTGTAGGGTCTAAACTCCAACGGTTCCAGCTGATTGTGTGATTAGTTATTGACCCGCTTCAATGCAGACGACAGCTCAGCAAAAATAGACTTTTACCAGCAAATATAGAGGTCAACATTTTTGGTGAAATAAAATTATAGCAATAAATAAATAGTAAATTTGAGTGCTGAAAATTTGACTTTTCACGTTATTGTGTTCTATTTATATATGCACGGAACGGATATTCTAAGTTATTTTCTTCCTACTTTTTTTGTTCGTAGATACTTGAGATGTAAGAGGGCAACTGGCCAATCAACCAATCAATAGATTGCCGCTTGACGCGCACACCCAAAAAAAAAAAAAGAAAATGTTTCAATTATGTTACCCACAACAACCACAAAGCCACAACAGCAACAACAACAACAAGAACAGCACAAGCCAAATAGAAGGAGCATTGCCAATGCCACAAGCCAGAGCTTAAGCATCAACAGAAGCAGCATAGAAGAACATCATCAGTCGGCAGCTCGATTGAAACTCAAACTCAAGAACCAAGCCAAACAGCGACCAAAACCAAACCGAAACCGACAACAAATTAGCATAGCAATAGCAGCCAGAGGAGCAGCAGTAGAAGCAGTAGAAGCAGCAACAGGAACAGGAACAGGAATAGAAATAGGAACAGGACAACATCATGGGTTGCTCGCCAAGCACATTGCCCAACTCGGCGTCGACAACTACGGCGCCGGGTGGTGCAGCTGGTGGTGGTAATGCTCCTCTGCCCTTGGATGCCAATGAAAAGGATGGCAGTCTGCTGTTTTGCATTAAGCTGCGTCGAAGCCGCATGCGTCGCTGCAGCTGTGGCGCCGTTACGTTGCAGAATCAGAACGGCGATGGCAGCACCGGCAGTGCCACCTGCGGCGACAATATGATGTGCAACCAGGTGCTGCTAAATCCGCAACAGACAAAAAACGAGTCCGACTACGAAAAGGTGAGTGTGTGTACACTGAGTCCTTACACTTTCACACCCATTTCTCCAAAACTGACCACATCTCTTCTTCTTCTATCTTTTAATCCTTGACTGCAGCTCAGCACTGGCAAAAAGGATTCCATTGTGACTGTGGCAGCTCTTGGCAACTTTACACACAGCGTTGTGCGACGGGCAACTGGAACGGGCAGTAAGTAGCTCTAAAATAACAATGAAACTCACAATTCTAGAACAAACCTAATGTAAGTATGTGGGGAAAATAATGCTGCTTTTGAATAGAGACTGGAACTGTTTGATTAAAAAAAGAGTGATTTCAAATAATGAAATTTAATACATTTATTATAATGTCAGCTCTCAAACTAAAAACAAAATTCTGGCTTAAAATATATGACTAATGATAAGAATAAAGGTATTATGAGGCATTCCTTTTGATTAGCATGAACAAATATATACTGATAACTTGAAACAATAAATGAAATGGAAATGAAAATTTTCAAACTGTTACCATAAATTGATCCTAAAGGGATATAATACAAAATTAAAAATTTTAATGAGAAATTGGATGAAGGATTCATCAGTTCAAAAAGAAGGTAATTTCCTGGATCTTAAAAAGTACGTGGTTGCAGGGGAAGTAATTTTTACATATATGCGATTAATCAATTCTAAAACTAATACGGAGTTAGACAAAGAGAGTAAATTTTAGCTTAATGTGTAGTATGATTTTTTAATTGCGTCAATGACAAGCCACTTAATATATCATACAATTATTGATATACTATTATAATGAAGGATATTTAAAAATTACAAAATTGCAGGGAAAGTAATTTTTATAAATACGCAATAAATCATTATTCATACTAAAAAGGAGTTAGACAAGGAGAGTAAATTTAATTATTATATGGAATATGATTTTTCAATAACCACTAAATAAATCATACAATAATTTAATTTAGATTTGGTTTTTAGGTTTGACGTCAATGAATGATTTTCAAATAATAATACCTGTGGTCGATTGCTAAATCATATTCATAAGTCACTACTTCTTATGAATATCTATTGATCATTATTTCGAACATTACATACGTAATGTCGTTGTCAATGTTAGAAAGGGCATTAACACTTCGATTTGACGGAATAGCGGACTATATTAAAGTTAAGGGCGGCACTACGGGTGAAAGTAATACGATCTGTGACAAGTCAGCTGGCGCTAGCGTGGGTTTCTGCTACTCAAGTGCAGCTGTTTTGTGTCGACTCCAATTAACGGCTGGCCCAGGGCTTGAGTCTGAGCTTCACATATCAATGGAGAGGGAAATACAGACGCAGACACCGACACACACACAGACACAGACAGTAGCAACAGCCGACACAGCTGCAGTTCAAAGAGAGTCCACCGGCTGAGAGAGTGTATGTGTGTGAGGCAGAGAGAGAGCGAGATTATTAGTGCGCTTTGCTTTGGTTGAAACTTGATCGCGCTCAGCAACGACCGATCAACTGAGAGAGCGGCCTTTATCGGGCTGCTCTCTCTCGTTCTTCCTCTTTGCATTGGAGCAACCGAGCTCTCTCCGCTCTTCCCCTTTCCTTTCGCCTCTCTCTCTCTTGCAGTTCACGAAGCAGAAGCAAGACACTTTAAAGCTCGCAATCGCAACAGCTGCTCGCCATTTATGGAGTCAGTTGCTTTGAATTGGTTCGTCGTGTCGGTCGTTAAACGCTTTCGTAACGGGACGTTACGTTTATACGGTGCGTCTTGGTGCTCCGGGTCTGTTAGCTGCCGTGCACAAATAATAATAATAACAACAATAATAATAAAGAAAAATAAATACGATAATACACAATACACACTGTGTAAGCGTAAGCGACAAACATACATACATATTTTCGACTGTCGACAAGTTGCGCGCGTTATGCAAATCCAAAACGCAGAAGGTGAAGAAGGCGTTTAAATTCAAATTTACATTCAGATTTAGATACCGAAGCCACTTCAGTCGCAAGCCTTAGATACAAATAAATGCAGGGGGCGCGTTTTGCGGGCGTGTCGCTAACGCCAACTGGTCGCCAATAGCAGCAACAACAACCACAACCACAACAACAACAGCAGCTTTAGGCGGTTGTTCTACTCGCTGTTACAGTGGCCTAATGCGACGCCACAAATTTGGCAAGAAAAGTCGTGCAAATGACTGCAACGTGTATTAGCCAGGGCCAACCAGTTGAGAACCAAAATCGAACGCAACTAAAGCTTATGACACCAGCAGCAGCAGCAGCAACAACAACAACAGCAACGCACTGCGACTATGTGACACAAACAAAAAGTATCTGAAAGATCGCTGCAGTTGGTGGACGTGTGTGTGTTTGTGTGTGTGGAAAAAAACAGCTCGGCATCGCATAGCAAGCCAAAATAATACAGCAACAAATATAAAAAAGAATACAAAAATACAAAAAATAGCAACAATTTATACACAATAACGAAAAGTGTTAAAATTCAAAATAAACTTCACAACTAAGTGTGCCAACCACAACAACAACAACTGTAACTGTGCTAGTAGCTAAAAGCGAGTAGAATAAGATTTGTCTAGCGATCCACAGGTGTATGTTTTTTTTTTGTGTATGTGTATGTGTGTATCTGTATCTAAGCATGTATTGTGCGAGTATCTGTAGCTATAGTCATTTGGCTTGGTATCTGTTAATGCTGGCAGTATGTTTTCATTCTTGAGTTTAGTTAGTTGAGTTTGTTATTTGTAAATTGCATTTGCCAAATGTGTGTAAAACTGCCTCATTAACATGTTTGGCAGTGTCAAACAGACGGCCAGGCGAGTTAACGGCCAACAGCCAATAACCAACGGCTAACGACCCAACAAGCTGGCTTAATGCAAATAACAACTAATGAGAACGACCCACAGCAAAACAACAAAGTTATATTTATATCAAAAAAAAATAATATATAGATATATACGCTTTATTTCAGTCATTCGTAGTCAGTTTATTAATTTTTACTTACCGATAAAAAAGATTCACATGACAATCTGGTTTGTGCTACACGCGACTTCGACGATCTTTTCGATTCTACACTCATACATACATACATACATATATAAGTGATGACGAGCGTTGCCAGAGCGTGCGAAATGCGAACGATCGACAACGGCAACGGCAATCAACGTGCGCTCCAAACAATAACAATAACAATAACGGAGGGCACCCACGCAATGGCGCCAAAACATCAATCAAAACAAAATACACAAAAGCAACAGCAAAGCAAACTAACAAGAGAAATGAAAACAAAACATTAAACAAACTCAACGCACAAAGAACAGCTGTCAATGAGGGAACCGAAGACTAAATACCCTTTGTAGAACTATTATAAGCTGGATTTAAAATAAATTAAAATATGTTTAAATTTAATGAGCTAAAATACTCTACGAATATACAAACTAAGTATGCTCAGAAAAAATCAAAATAGGCGCCTGTTCCGATATTTCTATTTTTAGATTTCATAATTCTTATGTCAAGTATTTTTGTTAATCAAAAAAAAAAATAATTCTATATTTTTTGCAGTACTTTAGGTATAACTTAAGGAACATTTTGTACTTACTCCTAACGCGTTTCAGACTTGATTTACTCTTTTAAATATAATACTTATACGGAGAACGGGCTGTAACTATATTTTTGAAAACTTTAAACTCATCTTTAATTACAAGAATTCTGATATCAGAACAAAAATTCCTTCCAATAATTCACCAATAAATATCTATAAATAAACTTTTTTTCCTATTTCAAACCAACTGAGCGAACTGTAATACCTCTTTTAATGAGTATTAAAAAAGTGCAACGATGCCAACTGGCAAAATGAGGCTGTCGATTAATTATGTGCACCTAATCCCCAACTGCCAGCAGCTGCCACAGTCAGGTGTCAAGTGCCACAGTGTGGTGCAGTTTATCAGTGTTTAACATTAATTACTCATTGAATGAAAACAGCTGGGAAAATAGCATTTAAAATTGGCAAATGAATTGAGAATCGTAATCAAAATCGAAATTGAAATTGAAATCAATTGAGTTGATTGCACCCTTTGAAGTAGTTGACATAAATCGGTTCTTATGCCTACAAGTTGACGCATTAAAATTCAATTTTGCGGCTTTTTTAGGCTCAGAATACTAGAATACTGTCCGTCCCCTGACGTTGTCGTTGCCACTTCCCGAAAACCACGTGAAGCTAGCTATTCACAAATATTGCGAGTCGCAGAGATTAGATTAAAGAGCAGTCAGTCAGGCCGAACTGTCCGCTAATGTCAATATGGCGACACTGGACTTGGCTATATGTCCGTGCCCACTATCAACTTCAACGGTGATGATCGCCGTTAGATAAGTAATGCCCCGGAGGCAAGTTTCGCATTACGGGCTCGGACGTTATATGAGCAACGTGCCCATAAGCAGGCAAACTATGTAGGTATACTAACCAAAACTCATACTCTTTCTCTCTTTCTCTGTTTCTTTCTCCCTTTGCCCCTTTCTCTCTCTCTCTCTCTCGCAGTCAACCCCCCCAAAGGGGGTATTTCCTATATGGCTAGATGTAGATTGTGCAGGCGTTTTGTTTTCTACTTGATTATTTATATTTATTTGTATGTGTGTACTATTCTTTATGAAAACGCATAATGCGACGCGACTGTGTTTCAGTATCTGTATCTCTCTGTGTGTACGGGGCCTAAACATCTGAATACTATGAGCAAACTCGCCTGATATTATCTTATCAAAAATTAATTGGTTGTCATGACAACGGCCAAGGCGCAAAAGATACTCCCAACAACTGACCGGCTGACGACATCTGAACAATGCTCTACACCAGCATTAAGACAACAAATATGTCAATTATATATGCATTAAAAAAAATTAAAAGTCAGATATAACATATGATTTTAACACTTTCAATTTTTAATTCAGCTCGTATTAACAGGAAATAGTCAGTACATATTGTTGCTCAGTTATTTTTATTCCTTAGACAAGAAAATATATTTCTTCAATTTGTAACATCCGCACCGGATGTTAAGGGCATAAAAAACACGTTTCACAAATAATTATTGCTGTTGTAAATAATGATTTGCCAAATAATTCAAATAATATCTCATATATTTTAAGTCGCAAAACAGAATATTCTTCATAATACAGCTTCTGTATTGTGTTTCTACATGTCGTGAATTTATCTGTTGATATTAGGTAAAATAAATTCAGTTTATTTCAAATTTTCCCACAAAAACATGTAACAACTTTTAAATTTGTTACAAAATTCAATGAAATGAATATCCCTGAAGCTGTAGCCCACATTATTAAATTACTGAAAAATCAGCCGGAGGCAAACTTTTGGTAAAATTATTTTACGATACTTTTGTAATTGACTTCTTTTCATCAAGCTTCAGTATAAATTAAGCAGCTGGCTTGTACTTTTAAAACAATCTTTATTTAACAAGTTTTTGTTATTCTTTTTTGAACTAAAAGACTTTTGCCCATAAATTTGTTAATATACCCTCGCTATGGGTACTTGGAATGCGTATTGACGGACAGCTTAATGAGAATATACTACTACTTCTAAAATTATTAAATAAACAACTACTAGAACCAGGGACTGTAATAATTATAATAATTTAATTAAAAAAATGACAAAGTAAAGAATTATTATAATAAATACGGATTTACTTACAATATAAATATTAATTCAGAGATGTACAAAGATATAAAAAAAACATTTCTTTGTAGATAAAAAAAATAATGAATATTGCTTGTGTTTAAAATTCAAATTAAATTGTAGTTTTTCATACATTTTATTTGACTTAACAATTGAAATATAGCTTCGTTTCACTGAGTAAAAATATGTATAAATTTGATACATGAAAATTTATGAATTTACATGAATCCATTCCATTCTTTTAAGCAAAAAATGAAACTCAAATAATAAATTATAATTAATGTAAAGAAATCAATATTAATATATCGGTAATAATAAAAAATTGTGATGGTACTGGCGAAAGGGTCGACTGTTTGAAATGTAGCGTACATTGCAGTCGCTTGTGGTTTCAGAATCCGTGCGAGAATTATCATCTGGCAAACAGTTTTTCATAACGGATTAGTGCGGACGTTTCGCAGAATTCTGGTCTAGTCTGTTCTGTTCCAGCCAAGTTGCCAATTCAGTTGTACGCTGTTCATAATTTCACTTTGAAATAAGTACAATTTGAATTTCATTAAAGTTTCGCTCGTTTCGTTTCGTTGCGTTGTTGTTTGTTTGTTTGTTTGTTTGCAACAAACAACTATAGTCGCTTTTTTAACTGTAACTGTGACGGTAAATGCTAATGTAGATGTAGATGTAAATGTAAATATAAATGTAACTGTAACCATAACCGTGCTCCTGTTTGTCGAGCAGTTAAATTTTAATATTGCCTGCAGTGTTTGCATATAGCGTCGTCGTCGTCGTTGTCGTTTTGGCCATGTTGCATACTCGTAAATAAGCCAAGTGCTAATCGATCAAAATCAAGCACACCTTCAATTCCAGTTCAAAGCCCGCCCTCCAAACTCACACAACTACAGGCAACTTGTGTACACACTAATGAGCCAATAACTGTTGCCAATGTGTGAGTGTGCATGAGTTTGTGTGTGTGTGTGTGTGTGTGTGTGTGTGTGTGTGTGTGTGTGTGTTATCCGTGTGTAACATGAGCCTTAATGTGAGCAAGTGTTGTAAGTATTTGCAGCCTGGCGCCACTTCAATATTTCCATTTTCTATAGAAAGACGCTTTAAGTTTAAGTTGAAAAGTTTGTCCAAGTGTGTGTGTGCAGCAAATAGTTGTGAGCAAATGTTTGAGAATCAACTGAAAATTAAACATGACCACAGAATATCTAAGCAAGGCCTCAGTTCCTACAACCAACTCTAAAACCAAAACCAAAACCGAACCAAGAGCAAAGCTAAAACCAAAGCCTGTTGCTGTTGTTGCTGCTGCTGCTGCTGTCGACGTCAGCGGTCTGCTGCTGCTGCTGCTGCTGCGGCTTTTATCTAAACAATTTATCGATTTTCGTTTAGATTACAACGCGTACCGCTAGCCAAGTGAAACTGAGGCAGGCGGACGCTAACAACGATAAGATACACACTGGCCCAGCCAGCCTGTATTTATTTGAATATACGCAAATATTTTCTCCATATAAGTTGTACATACATACACTCAGAAAAATATGCCATCCTAAAACTAGGTACGAACGTACTTGAATTTATACGTTTCGTTCTTAAAATTTTAAGTTGGCTGTGTACTCAAAATCTTTAATTAAGTATGAATAGATTTTTGACTGCCCATTTCTGTTGGCTGTTGTCCGAAATAGTAGTCCGATTTTAACCAAACTTAGTCAGAAGATATAAGACAAATATATAATACAGGACACTCGTTAAGATTCCTTTAAAAACAACTGAGTTATGGGTTCTAAACTATAAACAATGAACTTTAGAAAATACACCATTTTTAAATGGTATTTAATTTTGGTATTTTGCTTAGTTTTAGAATACAGAAGATATAAGACAAATATATAATACAGGATACTCGTTAAGATACCTTCAGAAACTAAACTATAAACTATAGAAAATACACCATTTTTAAATGGTATTTAATTTTGGTATTTTGCTTAATTTTTTAAGATTAAAATTAACTAATTATGACAATGTTTTATACTAGAAACAAGTACATTTTGAATTTAGTTCAATAATTATGTGTACTAAAAGTAGTAGTAGTAATCTCAAAACGTACTTTAAGTATACCCGAAAAGTGTCATTTTAAGATTACCCTACTTGAGAAAACCGAAATTGAAATAAGATTTTTGTTCACAACTTTAGAAATTCGGAACTTAGAATATCGTCTGTTTAAGTATGAAAATCTTGATTTTTTCTGAGTGTATAATAAAGTATATATACATATAAGTATGATATGTGAGTACGAGTAAAGTACGAGTGAGTACACGCAGTTCAGTTCCGCATGTTTATGTTTCAGGGCTATTTTTGTTCATAAATACTCATAGATAGATACGAGCCAAAACTCATAGATACATACGCGTAGTGTTATGCATGTGGAGCAGGTTATCATTACGCACTAATTGTCTGAAATCAATGCCAAAGCAGATAAACAGCCGGCCAAAAACGGCCACAACAACATAACTTAAATGACAAAATTAACATGGTGCGACGAAAAAAAACAAAATAATCAAAAGCGTTAATTATGTTGAATATTTGTAGTTAATTTGCAAAGACAGCGAGAATATCAAAAAAACCAAAACAAAAAAATAAAATACTACAGACGAGTACAACAAAATTGATAAAACAAAAAAAGACACAGAGACAATGATTATATCAAGTCAGCCAGCAAATCTGTCTGGGACAAACTCATCGTCGGCCCACATGAGTGAAGAAAGCGTCGTCGAAAGTGATTGCAATTGTGTGGGAGTGGGAACGGGAGCGGGAACAGGGACGGGATCGGGAACGGGAACGTCGTCACTAATGTTGGGCAGGGCGACTAGACAAATGCAAACGCCAGCCATGGAGGCAGATACATCAACAACCACAACAACAACAACCACAACATTATCAACCACAACAACAACAACAACAATGACGACACCAGCAATAACAACAACAACTATAACAAGCAGAGCTTCATTAACGCGTCCGGCCTCCGAGTCCGAGTTGCTTGTGGGTAAGCCGATTGTCTACATGGATTGTCTGAGGGGGCGTGGCAAGCAGGGGGAGGGTTGCTGGGGCAGATGAGATGAATGGAGATGAAAACGTGCGTGTGCCTGTTATAAAGTGTTTTTTGAAATGCCAACGCTTATAATTAAATAAAACGTGCGACTACAGAAAATGAGTCTCTAAGCTCTGTATATAGTATATATATATATATATGTGTGTGTGTGTGTGTGTGCGTGTGTGTGTTTGTGGACATTTGGCAATGGGCAACCGAAAAGTATGCAACACATTTGAGGCAACACACACAGAAATGTAGCATGCTCATCAGCGCAACAATTTGCAGCACCAAATTTGTTAAATTAATTGAACTCACTCTCTTACTCTCACTCACTCTCACTCACTCTCTCTCTCTCTTTTTGTCTGTCTCTGTCTCGCTTGCAGGCACTGGCACATCGGGCACCAGCTCATCCGGTGGCGGTCGTCCTGGTCACCGCAAATCCTCACTGGCATTGGCACTCACACCCGAGGATGAGCCAATGGATGTCTATACGGTAAGTTGAATATTTCGATTTTCATTTCCATTTCGATTTCTGATGCTGATGACGGACTTTCGGGGCGTCATTATTATTATAGTATTAGCATTAGTTTGTTAGCTGGCCCTGGGCCAGATTATTATTATTTTTTTTCGGGGTGAGCAACGCACATGTGTGTTACGTCTTTGATAAGATATCTTATCAGAGAGCTCACAGCTCATTATATGATGGCAGCTCTCACCAAAGTACAATTATTTTCTTGTTGTTGTTTTTGTTTTTGTTTTGTTTTACATTTTGCTTAGCTGCGCTTTTTTAAATAGTGCACACTGATAAAAAAAATGTTCTATAATCAAGATTTTAGTCTCAGAACTAAGATTTTTGGTCTAAAAAATGCGTTGAGGACATAAAATTCTTAAATTAAGAGAACACATCTTGATTTTAAGAACATTAAGACCAAGTTCTTATTTTAAGAAAAAATGTTCTTAAAATTAAAACAAAAAAATAAAATAAATAAAAATTATTTTATATATTTATATTATTTTATTTTTAATTTTTGATTTATATACATTTTATTCTGTTTTTGTAATTTATTAAATGTTGTTTTAATTTGATACGAGTGGGGCTTGAACCGCCGCCTACTGCTACACAACTGAAACGGCCTCTCTAACCAGAGCGCCACGGTGCCATCATTTGATTGATAAGAAATTGTACCTATTTATACTTTTCAAACAATTTAAGATTTTTATTCTTATATTTAGATTTCAAGATTTTTAGATTAATAATCTTAGTTTTAGTAATTTGGTCTTAAAATAATCTTATTTTAAGAACAAAATATTTAAGATGAATGCTCTTGATTTTAGAACTTGGTCTTTTTTTCAGTGTATTGATGTGTGTGTGAGAAAGTGTGTGTTTTTGTGTGTGTGTGTAAAAAGAGCGCAACACTTAAGTTGTGTATGCGTGTGTGTCGTACATAAACAATGCGCCGCCAGAGAAATCAAATCAATTAACATTGAAGGTGGGAAATCAAAAAGTAAAGAAATAGATTAACCCGCCGACTTTGCCAGCCATCTACTCGTAGCTGTCGCCCCACTGTCGGGCCAATTGACTCAGTCCGTCAGTCGCGTTTCGACCGCAAAAACCTGTGAAATACGATTCGATTTCTAGACATTATTTCAACTCACGATTAAAAATCAAAAAAACAAAAACAAATACAAATAACCGTGTGTCCCACATATTCCCAATACTCGTTCAACTGGATTTACAATTTATAGGAAATATATATACATCATCATCATAGTGGAAAATCTTCAAACTTTGGACTGTTAAAAATGTGTCGCATTTCGGGTTACGCAAACGCTTTGGCATTGCTGTTGTTGTTGTTGTTGCCATTGGATTAGAAGGACATTTTTTTGATAATAGATTGAAGTCAAGTGCTATTGTAATTGGTATTGTTATTGTTATTGTTATATTTTGTTAAAGTGAAGTAGCTTGAGCAGTGAGTGAGTGTAATTGTATAATTAGCAGAATGCGCAATTGTTTGCCAAAAATTGCGAGTGTTTTTCGCAGTAAATCGTCGACGACGGCAGCCCATTCAAATGAGTCGGATGTCGAGTCCGATACGGATCGCTATATCATAGCAACAAAAGCAAAGGCAAAAGCAACAACAGCTGTCACAACAGAATCTGATCAACTGCTCGATAATGCCAATAAAAAAAGTCGCAGCAGCAGCAACAACGAACACCAGCCACAAAGACGACAACGAATACAACAACAACAGCAAAAACAACAACAACATCGTGTGCTGATGACGTTGATAAGAACCGGCTGATAAGCGCTGTCAGAGCAGCTAATTCAAATGTCTTGGATTTAGAGCAGCGTCAACAGAACAACAACAATTGTGAGAGTAGCAGCAACTTGAATAGAAATCCAAATCCAACAGCGACAAATGGCAGCATCCGCCAACAAATGCAGGACTCGAATTTGGACACGGAAATGAAGGTAGCTGGCGGTGAAATTTCATTAGCACTGCCATTAGCCAGTCGGATAAGTCGGATGAGCAACTCCAGCAAAACGCCCGAGCAAATGGAGCTGGAGTATGAGGCGAATGTGGCAGCTGAGCGTGGGGATATAATGACGCCATTGCCACGCGACCCAAGGTCACAGGCGATGACCTTCGTGGATGGTACTTGTGTTGGAAGCGGTATCGGACGCAATATGCAGCCGGAAATAGTCGAGGCCATACGCAATCTGGACACACAGGCATTGCGCCTGAACAATCTCACACTGGAAGATAGATGCAAACTCACGCATAAACCGGATGAGAGCACTGATTCCGTTGTCCTGCGTCCCAAGGTCTTTCCCTTCGATCGCCAGTGTCACAGTCTCTACGAGCGCCGTTTGCACAAGGGGCCAAAGCTCCATCTATGGGTGGGCAATGGCAAGAAGCCAGCGCCGCCAAGTGACAGTGATGATGAGTTCAAAACATTTCAGGTATTGATGACAAGCATTCCAGTAATTTGGACAGCTTGGACAGGGCACCATAAAATACTAAAAAGTCGTCTCATTATTTATGAACTGATAGGCCGAAATGATAACTCAGCAAAGACAACAAAGAAAACTAGCTAAATATTATTAAAGTCATTCTGATTTCCGTTTACGTTTCAATTGTTTACGAGACTCACACTGAAACTGAAGGTGATTGATCTTCTGACATTCCACAAATTGTCATTACAATCGTATAAGTTGACAAATTGTTTACAAGTACATTAAAGTTGATTAACAATTTCTATAAATCTAATTAGACTTCATTTTTTATTTATATATAGCACAAAAAAAGCGCATAATAATTTTTAAAATTTTAAATAATCTTCTAAAAGCAAGAGTTAAGCGAAAGTACAAAAAATAAGGCAAAGAAATTTTGTTTTGATTAAAGTACGCTAAAAGCTAATTGTGCTCTGCTAAGATTAGGAATATCTTAATTAATATTACGCTCTTAAAATATAAAAATAAAAAAAATGTTTACAATCTTGCAGATAAATTATAAACTCAAGATATGCTTTAAATTAACTCTCCAAGCACTTACTTCCACTTCATAAATTTTAATGCCATGGCAAATACGCGTATACTTGATATAGGCAATTTTAATGTATAGCTAAAGTCAATTTTGATTTATGCTTAGTCTAAGTACTTGGGCGTATGCTCAGTTTATGGGTTATCGATTTTAAAATCAACGATTAGCATTTGTAATTGGAAAAGACGGTTACGGTTATAAATAGTTTTGAATTTGGGTTCTTTTGATGTCGGCTTGTTTTCCCATTACCGAATTGACACACATCACGTATGTTATCCAGTATTCAGTATTTAGAGAGTGTATATGTGTGTGGGTGAGGTGTGCGTGTGTGTGCATAAAATCCCCGATTTTCACATATCGCATTTATTCATACGAGCATAATAAATCTGTAGGCCAAGTCACCAATACGGCAAATGGCACCCCAGCAATTTTCCGTCGAGGCGCAAGCAATTTTATTTTAATTTATCATCATTTGAGCGACACAAATACACACACATAATGTGAGATACACACACACACATGTATAGAGTGTAAACACCCTCATACACTC
This sequence comes from Drosophila falleni, assembly GCA_035045575.1. Classification (NCBI taxonomy): domain Eukaryota; kingdom Metazoa; phylum Arthropoda; class Insecta; order Diptera; family Drosophilidae; genus Drosophila; species Drosophila falleni. Next base: position 4,472,794 of record JAWNOV010000089.1, on the reverse strand, counting down.
GTAAACTGACACGACACAGACAGAAGCCGAGTTAAGCCCTCTTATTTTGATGGCAAAGCCAGCGCTGTAGATTTTTATTAAATTTTACACGTTACTGCTCACCTGCTCACTCACTCACTCACCTGTTCACCTGTTTTGTCTTCTTGTCTTGTATTGCAGCGAAATCTCATGGACTTGAAATATCCAACCGTGCTACCACCGAATCCTCAACTTAAGGTAAGCTGACACGTGCCCACCATATATAGTACGTTGTTCCCTTTCAATTTGCTTTGGCTGTCCAATTTGACTAATGTCGATATATACCCAATGTCAATTCATCTGCAGGCGCTTTTAGTTTTTCACAAATCGGATAGCATCTGCGAAGTGATCACCTTGGCCTGTCAGCGCCATCAACTGGACGTAACGCTGGTCAAATCCAAGGAGGAGGCACTGGACACTCTGCAAAAGTCATATGCCACCGGTCAGTGCTATCATCTAATTATAATTGATGCGCGCTCCACAAAAGGTCTCGATGCTGAGCACATTGCAAGGTGAGAGAGCTGAGAGCTGACAACGTTACGTATACGTAATAAATATTAAATACAAACTTTAGCAAGGACAACGCACAACTAAACTTTGCACTAAACGTGTCTCTTTTTTCATACTCTCTGTCGACAGAACAATACGTCACACACATGGACATCATTTAACGACAATAATTGTGGTCTGCAAGAAGAGGTAAGTGAACATTAAAAGTGGCTCAAACTGCCTTGAGTAATCAATGTATTTAACGACATACATTTTGCTGGCACAGTTTCTTTGAAAAGGATGACGCGCTAATTGCTCTATTGGACGCTGGCGTTAATAGAGTAAGTTTTCCAACATTAATTGGGGCAATTGCAAAGTGAAAATTGAACCAATTTTTCTTTACTTTCATAGTGCATTGCGGAGACAACCAACTTGGCCATGTGCAGCGTGGAACTGAAGCAGATACTGCACTCAATCATAAGACCCCATAATGTCATGTCCACTCAACAGGTAAATGCAATACGAGTACGCAATCAAGTTAATGCGATGACCAGCTGACCGGCTGACCAGTTGCCCAGGTGAACAGTTGCCCAGGTGACCAGCTGTCCTGGACGCATTAATTCAATTAAATGGCGCAACGTTGCTGGCGTTTTAATCAAATTGTAAATGTAAACCGCAAGCCTTTCACTTCACCTCTCTCTCTCTCTCTTTTCCTCTCTCTTTCTCTATCTCTGCTCTCCCTTAGGCACTCTACACGGCCCTGCATCGGCTGAAGGAGGTGGTGCTCATCACGGACGACGTGCTGCGCATACAGTACGCGAATCGTGCCACGGAGCGGCTACTCAATATGCGGCTGGTGAGTGCCTAGTCAGAGTCAAAACTCTTCCCCATCTGCCTCGGGTGCAATTGCAGGCATTAATGAGATTTCCATTTTGCTGTCCAACAACAACAGGACGAAATAATTAGCAAGCCATTAGCCGACATTTTCGTCTCGGACCTCTCCACCATCAGTGAGCAGGGCAAGAGCATCAAGGAGTTTGATGGCATACTGACGGTGCGCCGCAAGAATCAGGAGGGGATCCCCATGCACGTTCGTGTCGTGCCTGTGGCCTGCATTGGCAGGTAAGTGCAGCATGCAGCATGCAGCATACATAGATGACATAGACATCAAACACACCGTAAATGCATTTCAATTGTAATCTGTTCACAGTGCACCCACACATTTGATTTTCAACTTTGATATACCCGGTGGCGGTATGGACTTCATTGCCACGCTGCCACAACCGAAGGAGGCGCCACGCGGCTCACTGCACTCGGTGCGTCGTTGCAGCTTCGATGTGCGTTCCATTGCCTCCGATGGACTGCGGCGCACCAGCCTGGCCAAGTTGACATCGCTGCCTCTGGAGGCGCCCATCACCAAAGTATGACTCCATTTTGTTTTCCCCCCAATTGGTTTTGACGAAAACTGTTGACAGACAGATGCCCCCCTCCATCCAACACATTCCTACATTCTCCACATGCCCCATCTGACTACATCCGAATGCTTACTGTGCCCCATGCCTAAATACTAAATTATCGTCCGTGTCCGTGGTGTGAGGGTGTGTGTGTGTGTGTGTGTGTACATGTGTGTGTGTGTGTGTCATGATTTCGTCCTGCCATGCAGCATCAGTAGCAATTAGAAAGAGCCAGAAACAACCACAACAACAACGCACCACAAATACAGCGCACTCACTCACACTCACTGACACAGGCAACTACAAAATTAAAGTTCATTGGAGTATTGTTGTACTAGTTCAAAAGCTGATTTAGTGGTTCATAGAACTGATCACGTTTCCCATTTTCAAAAATTAGAAGTCTCAAAAATCTAAATACAGTCAAAAAAGAAACTCATTTGCTTTGTTTCCTACTACGTCTTAGACAGTATCGTATATATCAAATTAAATTAAATATACTTCTTTCAAATTTAAGTATCTTATTAAATGAAAAATATTTCTTGCAAAACTAAACATTCTATAGGCAGAAAATATACATTTTTTTTATTCAATCAAAAATTTAAAAAGAGAAAAAAAGAAATATAGAAAACTTTATATTGAGAGAGAGAGAAAATAAATTAATTTTAAAATATTGATTAGTGCAGATATTTTTTAGAAGGCAGTTTTAAATTGCTTGTTAAGTAAAAAATATTTTTTTGTTAAAGGAAAGCATTTAAAAAAACAGTCAGTACGCTAACAGTAATAAACACAAAATTTGGACAGTGAGGCAAATGTACCATTCAAGACTATATAGTATTAGTAAAAATAAGGCGATTCTTTCGAACAACTAAATCATTGAACTAAACGCAACTCCAATTGTACCAAGATATCAAATTAATCAGTTAATAATTCGTATCTAATGGCATACTTTTGTGTATTATTTGCACATTTTTTAACGCTTACTAATCCAAAAATACTCAGTTAGTTTAATTGATTAACAGTCAACGACAACAATAACCATACAACAACAGTTCTAAATTGCACAACTAAAACTATTGTTTTTACATTTATTCTCTTTTTTATCTCATATTTGTTATGTTCTCTTTTTTACTTTTATGTTTTGTGTGTACTTGAACAATGAACCAACTCATGCTAAACTCAAAACACAATAATAATGATTATGGTTAATGATAATGCTGATGGTAATAATAATTGTACATATGAACTGGTTCCCTTCGTTCGCACGTTCGCTCCGCTCGCTCGTTCGTTTTGCTCGCTGCGCGTCGCTTGTAACAAAAAAAATACAAAAAAAATATTCAAACATAAAATGAATAAACAAACAATCAACAAACTCTGGTCAAAACCAACACACAAACTGCGCACTCGCACTTTAGATAATCAATTTACTATCACAAGTACAGGAGAATTGTTCAGCAGACGAGGCACGCCTCATCGACAAGGTCTTGGAGTTCCTCAAACGCGAGGGGCTCTACAGTCCCCAAATGAAAGAGATACGTACCGATGATCCCATTGCAACTGATCTAATTGGCGCCCTCTTAACGGTAAGCTGAATCTAGCAACCGTTTATTATACTCCCCTGTTAACATTTCCACTTACAGGGTCCCAGTGTCTACTCTTCCCGTCGCAGCTCGAATGACTCCATCATCCGCACTGGCAACACTACGCGTACAGCCATTGTACCCGCCAAGATGAAGGTAAGTTAACCAATAATTTCTCAAAGCAGGTACCGAAATTATAAATGTTATTGATCAAAATTTTAACTTTGAATCAATGAAAAGAACCTATGTATGTACATAGCTTTCGACACTAGCGTGGACTCCACAGTAATAACTTTTTAAACTGCCTATACTCGCGGACTTTATTTTGGGACTTTTCTAAAAGATAAAATATTATTAATTAACTATTAAATAAAACGAACAGTAAATTTGTAAGTTCTTCAAAAGGCTTATTAAAGTCTTTTTGAAATAAAAGTCTTTAAAGACTTTTTTGAAAATATAAATATTATTTCTTGTTCTCACTCATAAATGACTAAAAAAAATCAATTTTAATTCTTTGAGTCAGATTTAATAAAAGTTGGTGGTTTTGTAATAAGATATAATTTAAGGGATATACGTGTAATAAAATAAATTAGAATAACTACTCGGACAATTAACAGTTACGAACGCTGATATATGCTTGTTCTTAATCTGACGAAATTGAATCTAACTGAATATCTTTACACTTTGCACAGGCGAATCCCATTATCATGGAACTGCTTGAAGAATCTCTAAGCTGGGACTTTGATATTTTCAAATTGGAAGAGATCACCGATTACCATCCGCTGTTATACTTGGGCATGGAAATTTTCCGGCGCTTCGATGTCTTTGCCACACTGAATATTGATGAGAACGTATGCAAGGCCTGGCTGGCGGTTATCGAGGCGCACTATCATAAGAGCAACACATATCACAACAGCACACATGCCGCAGATGTCATGCAGGTGTGTTGGACTCTATATATGGCAGCATATGCTTATCAATAGCAATATTATCATTCTTGTTATCCATTTACCAGGCCACGGGCGCATTCCTCACACAGCTGGCCAACAGGGATATGGTAATGGATCGCATGGATGAGGCAACGGCATTGATTGCGGCAGCGGCACATGATGTCGATCATCCTGGCCGTTCTTCCGCTTTTTTGTGCAACTCAAACAATCCGCTTGCTATATTATATAACGATCTAACGGTACTGGAATCCCATCATGCAGCCATTACTTTCAAGTTGACGCTGGGTATGAGTAACTGATCACCTTGACATGTTTATACCGAAATGTAATTCCTTTTTAATGCCTGCAGGTGATGACAAGTTCAACATATTCAAGAACCTTGATAAGGAGACCTACAAGTCGGCTCGTAGTACCATTATCGATATGATATTGGCCACTGAAATGACCCGTCATTTCGAGCATTTGGCCAAGTTTGTTAGCGTCTTTGGCAGTGAGGTTGAGCCGCGTGATGTGAGTTGAATAGAATAGTTAGTTCATAATGATAATGTTAATGTTAATGTTAATGTTAATGTTAATGTTAATGTTAATGTTAATGTTAATGTTAATGTTAATGTTAATGTTAATGTTAATGTTAATGATAATGATAATGATAATGATAATGATAATGATAATGATAATGTTAGTGTTAATGTTAATGTTAATGTTAATGATAATGAGAATAATAATGATGATGATAATCATAATGATAATGAAATTGATAATGATAATGATAATGATAATTACTCCCTTTTTGCAGCTGGTGCAATCGGAGGAGGAGACTTCGATACTCATGCGTCGTATGCTCATCAAGGTGGCGGATGTGAGCAATCCCGCCAGACCAATGCAGTACTGCATTGAATGGGCACGGCGCATTGCCGAGGAGTACTTTATGCAGACGGACGAGGAGAAGCAGCATCACCTGCCCATTGTGATGCCCATGTTCGATCGTGCCACCTGCAGCATACCAAAGAGCCAGATTGGTTTCATCGAATACATTATACAGGACATGATGCATGCTTGGGACAGTAAGCAAACCCAACGGCCAAGTAAAACGAAATAAATATACTTATTATGCTTTCAATCTTTTCTTTTTTTCAGGTTTCATTGACATGCCACAGCTGATCACGTGCATGCAGATCAACTACTCACAGTGGAAGAAATATGATGAGCAGGGAGTTAATACATTGGCTGATATTATGGCCAAGCAGCCGGCTGTTGGCAACAAGCCGTCCAATTCTAAATAGCATACGGCTTTTCGGCGAGTATTCTCGGGTTTTCTGAAGCCGCTGCCGGCCCAGGCGCCTGCCACATCCACAATTGGCGAGAACGAAATGGAGGACTTGCTCTAGTGCTGGCGCAGCCGGTCTAGGAGCTGCAACTTGCGTCGCACTCTCTCGGCATAGATCTGGTTCTTGTCTTTTTGTCGTTTGTTGCATACATATCTCGACTAAATAACGCTTCCACAACTGATGTGTATGTGTGTGTGTGTGTGTGTGTATGCATGTCTGTGTGTCAAGGGAGAAAGGATCCTACACAACAAACACACACACACACAAACCATCACTAAACTGTCGCAAATGTTTGAAGAGCAAAAACATAAAAAACAAAAAAAAAAAACAAAAGTTATTGGGCTGGACTCAAAATTTAATATTTAAGTAACTTCACAAAGTTTGTATGTATGTAAATGTTAATGTGCGTGAGTATGTGTGTGTGTGCGTGTATGAGTCAGTGTGCGTATGTTATTTGCTATAAATATAATAAATACAAATAGAAATCTAAACATAAACGTAAATGCAAGAACTAGCAAATATAGTCACCTATTGCCCCATGGGGCATAGAGGCGTGCGCTCAAGAGTACCTAAAATGGTATTAAAGCATAATCAGCACATGCATATGCAGCACAAAGGTCATATGTATGTGTATATGTGTCTATTTCCCCCAAACTCCACCCTATCACACACGAAGACAATCTCTGTTAAATGGCAAAAATATCTACGCATAGTTTAAATGTCCAACTATTTAAAATTAAGGCAAATATCAAATGCATAACTAAACGACTGTATGAGTGTGTGTGTGCGTGTGTATCTGTGTTATTGCATAATTCACCAGGGATAAGATAAATGTGCAGAGCAAACGAACTATTGCTAGAATTAGACAAATATATCTACATACAAATGTATATCCAACTATCTGATTAGCAAAAGCAACAACAATTCGAATCCACAAACGTAACGTGTGAAATTCTATGGGGCCCGTTACTATTACCTTCTATCTACATAATATCTACTATCTAATATACCTAATAATTTAATTAATGTTGAATCAAGCTAAATGCAAAACGTTTATAATTAAGTGAATCCTTTTTGAAATCTTTTTTATCTAATTGACTGAACAAATTACATATTATACATATAACAAGTAAATTAATACGAATCGATAATACGTTCTTGTTAAAACAGTAAAAGAAACAAAATGAAAAAATATTTAAAAAACAAAAAAATAAAAGAAAAGAAAAGAGTGTCAAAATAATAAGTGTATACATAAAAGATATATACAATTTATATACAACTTTTACGAAGCATAAGCATATTCAAAGAATATATTTATATATTATTATTATATATGTATGTATTGTATGTATATGTGTATTTGTGTGTGTGCTGGACACGATACCAAACAATAATCACACTGTTATTTGTATCTGTTATAAACATTTTTGATACAGTTTATAAACACAAACCAAATTCAAGACCCAATTTCAAATTGCCAAAAGGTACTAGACCCATCATTTTTTAGGCCAAAATAGACAACAGTCGGACACAGATATAAGAGTGCATATATACATACATTTATTGTTGTTAATGTGTGTGTGTTAAACGTACGTTTGTGTATGTATGTAAATGGCATACGTACACATCTTAATAAGTATTTACAAAAACAAACAAACAAAATCAAAGCGAAAAAGAAACAATTATTTTTAAATACGAGCTCTTTAAACAAATGCATCAAAATTTCTATTACTTAATACTTACAAGTAGATCGATCCAAGATTGTTTCAAAACAAAATGGAAAACTTTATACAAACTACATACATACTTACGTATATTTGTTACTACATCTGTTTGCTCCTTGCAGGTTAAGGATTATAAATGTTAAGATTTAGTCAAATTTATTGTAAAAACAAAACAAAAACCGCGAATAAAAAACGCAAATACATAATACAAAAAAAAAAATACCTTCTGTCTTTATTTTCTCCACAAAAGTCAACAAAGTAGAAATGAGATAGTGAAATTTACATATCTCTCAATGGGCCAAGGTCAAAAATTAGAATATCTTTAAAAATATGAGTACGACAACAAACTTTTTATTTAAATTTGGGAAGTAAACATATATCTATATATAAGACTCTACTTCCTTTTGTGTTAAGTTCCATTCATTTAGTTTTGCGTCAATGTTTGCTTGCGATCGGAATTCAAAAAACCTGTTTATTAGCTTGCCTGGCTTGGCTTCGATTCTTTTGGGCCAAATTGCTGCCCTAAGGCGTACGCATAATTTCACCTTCGTACATAAAAAAAAAACAAACAAAAGGTAAACAAACAAACTGTTGACAACGTGTGGTTAACACCACAGAGAAAAAAAACTTTCTTTTACGGCCAAAAGAGAGCACACCCAGTAACAAAAGGCCGACATTAAAGAAAGTCTTACCTCACAACACAATCGTTTAATGCATTTCGAAAATCAAATTCAAAGACGACAAAAAACGAGTCTGCTTACAAGCTGAATGCCGTTGTTGTGTTCATTATATAATGTGGACGTAAAGCCGTAAAGACCGCTTAGAGATGAGCTGAAGACAAAGGAATCGAAAAGTAACAGTTTGTCATACCTATAACTATTATAATAATAATAAAGAACAAGAATAATTTTTTATTCTGTTGGAAATTAAATAATATAAATAATTAATGTTATTAATATAAATTTTTGTACAAGTTTTAAATAATCCTGTACTAATATAATAATAGGAAATTAATTATAACAGCTTAATTTTTTTTTTAACTTTTAAGACTAATGGACATTAACATTCAATCTATAATTTTTTTAATGTATTAAGCAAATTGCATTTATCTCCCAAAAAAATCGATTTTTTTTAAGTAGCAGTTTGTCATTTTCGATTACGATCATAATCACTTGGGCTTGGAAAATTTCTGTTGAAAAATTAAATATTAAGTGCTATTAATTTTAATTTTTATAAAAGCTTAAAATAAATCTTTAAGAAATATTAAAAAAAAAACTTGAAAATAATAATGACAAGTTTATTTTTTTATTTTAAAACTTATAAGGTTTATGGTCTTTAATAGTCAAACTATTATTTTTAAAAAGTATAAAGCAAAACACAAGATTTTTTACATAAAGTCAAATTGTTTGAAGTAGCAGTTTGTGAATTGTGATCACGATCACAGTCACTTGGGCATCGCTGAGACTGAGCGCAGTTTGGAAAATTCTGCCACTGATTTCTCGCTGATCGGAGCTGCGTTTAATGTGGCTACAACTGCAGAGCCGATCGGTTGAGCGCGACTGAAATTCGATTTACAAATTTGTATAAACTTGAGACAGGTATTCGTAATCGTAATCGTAAACGTAATTATGCCACAGTCGAGTTTCTTTGCGAGGAGTGTGCCCTTCGAGCAGATCGACAAGCTGTCCATTAGCGGTGGCTACTCCTCGATTTATGCCAGCAGTGAACCAGGAGTGCCAGTGGTGGGTCAGTGGGAGCATCGCTTCTGTCGCTTGGCGGACACTTTCCAACCAGTGCTGGATCGGGTTTATGAGTTCGAGGTGCGCGAGGATGATGTGTGGATTGTGACGCTGCCAAAGTGTGGCACCACCTGGATGCAGGAGTTGACCTGGCTGGTGATGAATCACTGTGATTTCGAAACGGCCAAAACTGTGGATCTAACAATACGTTCACCATTCTTGGAGTAAGTGCAGCAAAGTGTACTTTATATAAGTCAGTGATTACACTATCTGTTTGTAGATTTAATGGCGTTGTGCCGAATGTGCCACATGACACCATCGAGGCAGCCAACGGATTGAGCTCGCCACGTCTTATCAAATCGCATCTGCCTGCTTGGCTGCTGCCCCGTCAGCTGTGGACCAAGAAACCGAAGATCATCTACGTCTATCGCAATCCCAAGGATGCAGCCATCTCGTATTTTCATCACTGGCGTGGCATGGTCGGCTATCAGGGCACAAAGGCGGACTTTATGCACTCCTTCATCGATGGCTATGTGAACTTTACGCCGTGCTGGCCCCATGTACTTGACTTCTGGCAGCTCCGTCACGAGGATCATATCTATTTCACCAGCTATGAACGCATGAAGACACAACTGGATGAAGTTATCAAGGATGTGGCACAGTTCCTGCAACGTCCTGTCAGCCCTGAGCAAGTGCAACGGATGAAGCAGCATCTGTCCTTTGAGAGCATGCGCGACAATCCGGCCTGTAATCATGCCAAGGAATTCGAGAGCATGAAGGCAGCTGCCGGACGGGAAGTGGAGGAGTTCAGGTAAGCAATGCTGCCTTTGGGGCAATGAGAATCAATCTGTACCGCTTTAAAGTGTTGATTCACATAGATTTGTGCGACGTGGTGTTGTGGGCAGCCACAAGGATGAGATGACCGCAGATGTGATCCGAGAATTTGATCTTTGGTCCGACATCAATCTGAGGGAGTACAAATTGCACATGGATGACTTTGCAACATACAGCAAGTTCGCCTACAATGAGCAAATCGTCAAGAAGTTGATGTAAGAACGTCGATTAATCATTTTAATAGATTGTAAGCTACAGTGATATTCACATATGTACAATATACATACATAGATAAGTGTGTTTATACTATAATTAAATGTATTTGCTTTAAATAAACGAATTAATAAATAACATTACATGCATATTCACATTAAACAATAATATTTGCACAAACGAGATACTGCAGTTTTTTCGAAGGCCGTACAGTAAACTATGCCTATGTTCACCAGTTACACTAGGTCAAGTGATGTTGCATAATTGTTCTTAAGTGATATATCACTTTAAAGGTAAATAAGTTGATGAAAATGAAGGGAAAACATGAATTTTCTCTTATCTGTTTTGTTGATTTTCCAGTTTTATACGCAGCGGGAAAGTAAATAATAAAGTAAAGATGGGATGAGACCAGAACTGATCGAGAAAGTAGGTCGTTTAATATTTCCAGTGTTTCTCTAGCAACAGATTTCCCTAGAAAGGTACGTATGAACAATAATTTAATTATTGTTTTGTAAACTGATTATGAAAATTTGAAACAAAGTATATACATTTTATTTGTATTTTACAGACACTTTACTTAAACACTTAGGTTCTATTCAAAACATCTTATAATGCAAAGAACTACATATAATATATTTTGTAAGTAATATACTTTATAATCTTGATTTGAGTTTATCGCCCTTTATAGTCATATGGAAGACGAGTAAACCGTCGTCTTATCAACAATAAATTGCAACGCAACACATTTTATACCCTGCTGTCCTATTTTTTTGTAAGGGAATTTTAGCTCAGATTTCATATGTACATCATTAATTTGCAGCTATTATTCAAATAGTAATTTCTAATTATTTTGCTAGTTGCTATGTATTCAAATGAGCTGAGCTGAAATCTATTGAGGACAATATTGATAAACCATATGAAATATGTAGGTATTCTTGAAAAAAAAATCGTAAAATCTTCCCAATTAAATAAAATCATTTATGTGCGTATGTAGCTTAAAATTCATATACTTAAAAACTTCTGTTTCCATTTTCTCCACAGTTTTAAGATCTCAATCCGACCGAACACTCATGGATAGAATTGACGCTGGAATTACTAATAAATTTTCCAACAAAAAAATTAGTTTCTTCGATTCAAAGTGTCTGAAAACAGGAAATAAGCAAACCGTAAATATGAAAGATCACCAAAAAAATATTAATTAAATGTCTTAATAATAATATATTTTTACTTGTTTGGTAAGCCAATAATTTTGATCAGTTAAAATCAGTATATTTTTTGGCTTTCAAAATTTTATAAATTGTGTATAATATATAAAACTTTATTGGAAAAAAATTGATTACTTAAAAACTCTTGCTAACTAAGTTCGTCAGTGTATGTAGGGTATTTAAGAGTTCTGTAAATAAATCTTTCTAAATCATTCTTATGTGCAGTCTCGATTGCAACCCGTTTTAAATGAAGGGTCTATTTTGCGATACTTTAGTAGGCACTAAGAATGGAGTACGAACAGGTCACGCCAAAGAGCTATCCAGTCAATCTTATTAAGAAAGACTGGACTGAGAGAAAGTTATATTATAGAAGTCCGGCAAAATCTGTTCCGGATATGATTCACGATATGGAAATTTTCGAAGATGATGTTTGGATTGTGACCAATCCAAAGTGTGGCACCACTTGGATGCAGGAACTTGTTTGGCTTCTAATTAATGATTGCCATTTCGAGGCAGCGTTGACCAAGGACTTAGAGTTACGCTCACCTTTCCTAGAGTACGTTGATCGTAGTCCAAGGACATTTTGTTTAGTAACCTATCTACAGATTTGATTTTGCAGCACACGGTGACGAGAAAAGGGCCTTGCAACGAGTGGAAAAACTTCCATCTCCTCGTGTTATAAAATCCCATTTGCCGCTGGCTTTGCTGCCTGCCCAGTTGTGGCAGAAGAAAGCCAAAGTGGTTTATGTCTTTCGGAACCCTAAGGATGCCTGGGTATCGGCTTATTATCACGGTGTTACTATTGGCTTCCAGTATGGCAAAACCTTGCAGCAGTTTATCGATGAACGTCTGGAGAAGGAAGCTCCAAAAAAAGATCCTGTTCTTCATGCCATCGAGTTTTATCAGTTACGCAACGAGCCCTGGATATATTATACTAGCTTTGAGCAAATGAAACGCAATCTACGGGGAGTTATTGATGACCTATGCAAGTTTCTGAATAAGTCAATAACGGATCAGCAAATGAAACAACTCTTAAAACATCTCTCTTTTGAAGAAATGAAAAGTAAGTGAGATACATCAAGATCGATCACCTTTTGATTGATAATAATTTTAGAAAATCCCACTACGAATCATTTGTGGGAGCTAACTCAATGGCCACATGCGGATAGCGGCAAAGAAGTCTACAAGTGAGTTAATGTAATTGAGGAGGGAAATAAATTTTCCACTTAACGGAAATCCTGATTTTCCAGTTTCATACGTAGTGGTAAAGTAAATGGATATAAAGAAGAGCTAACACTCGAAGAGATTGAGAGAGCGGATCTTTTCATATCGCAAAGACTGCAGGAGAATCAGGTTACTCTCGAAGAGCTCTTGCTTCTGGACAAACCATAATTAAATATGTTTTTATTAATACAATTGGTTTGCAAACCAAATGTGTATTCATTAAACAAATAGTTTGATTAACAATTAAAGGGTATATTTGCTTGCTTTCTTTAATATAAATTATAATTAAAAAAGGCCAATATTAAAAGAGGTTTATACTAATAACTAATTCTCAGATGGGTATAAAAAATTAAGATTTTTGAGCAAAGACTCTGTGGCATTTAGGGCGTTGTGGTTTCCACTTTCTTGGCATTGTCCTCCTTGGAGGAGGGGCCAGTCTGTGTGATTTGCACCAGACGCTCGGTTTGGGGCGGGGGCAGTTTCTTCATGGGCGCCGTAATGGTCAACAGGCCATCCGAGGACAGCGATGAGGTAACGGAATCTGGATTGACATCACCTGAGGAACATTGAAAACTTCGTTAGCAAGCAGATTAAATGGAAAGCCAACTATTTGATACTCACTGGGCAGTTGATAGCGTCTGGAGAACTGACGGGAAATGAAACCATGCTCATCCTGTTTCTCCTCATGTTTGCCCTCGACGATGACAAATCTGTCGGCTACTTTGACGGATATCTCATTGGGTGAGAACTGCTGAACATCCAGAATAACCTCGAACTTCTCACTGTCGATGTTCAGCGTGGATCCGGATTCCTGCTTCTGCAGACTGTTGGCCGATCGCTGCCATGGACGGAGGTAACCAGACCGGAGAACTGTGGGCCGTGAGTTCCACACGGATGACATGAGATCGTCACGCTTCAGGCCCTGGCCAAAGTGTTGATCCAAGAGGCGCGAGGTGCGCATTGGAAATTCAAGCTCATCCCACCAGTCACGGAACATTAGAGGCACTACGGACATCTACGTTACGGAAAAACGAAACGAGAGAAACAAAGCTAATAACAATTAATGCACATCACATCAGTTAGTTGAATTAATCATTTCAGTTGATCATCAGAATCACAATAATCTCTGTCTGTCTTTTTTGACTTTGTACCTTTGTTTATTAATCACACAATTAAAATCCTTGTCAATTCTCGTCTTTTTCGTTTCGCGGTTGAAGCGTTTTTGTGCTGCTTTCTGAAAATTTTGGCGTTTTTATACCACAATCACAATGTTTACATCTTCTATGTGCTAAAAATATGAAAATGTATTTGCCATCTAATTTTAGGCAAGCGTCATTCATTTGCTCCCACAAACATTATTTAGCATTTTTACATATAATTTTATAGCTATGAGTGTATATATCGCATTATCGATAACATACGTTTATAAAAATGGAATACCCTGTAAATTTAAAATTTATTTTTTATTTGATCAGCATCGCAAGTTAAAGTCTAAGAAATTATTTATTTGTTTAGGTATATATTGAACTTGAAAGTTACCTTTAAGTGCTGATAAAGTTGTAGAACTAATGACAGAATTTATTTAAATTCGGGAAAAGGGTATAAGCTATTCGAACACTCAGCGATGTTAACTATTTGTTATTTTATTTTATTTTTTTTGTTTTTGAGAAGACACCGACGCCAGCAATGACGCCGATGCATGGAAAATTCTATAAATTCTAAACGATCTACAGACCATTGGGTAAATAGTGTATAGACTAATGTATTTTTCTGTCGTTTGCACGCAAATTTAAGCCAAAATATCCATAAACATACTTTTGGTAACTTCAAGTGCATTCAAATTAGCAAATCTAAATGCTATGGTTTACTATATACCAGATACATTTCTTGTCAATTACGTCTGCATTTATGGCCCAAAATGTTTGCAGATGTTTTGGCCCGATTTATTTTGGAGGCAACAAAGTCTTGGAAGTTGCCAGAACTATTTACATGTATACACATATTGCTTGTTGTTTTGTTTTTCTTCTCGACATAAACACCTCAGGTTTATACTTATACATACATATATTTATGGGCTTTTATTCGTTTGAAGCACATATTTTCAACCTGTTGAAATTCTTGATGCCACATATTAAAATACTTTGGGCAAATAAATAAATGAGTTTCCAAACTATTTTAGGCATCCGTCTGCTGAATCACGGTGCGTCTCTTTGGCTCAGACAATCTGTGTGACGTACAAAATATGTGATATATGTGGACTTTAATAAAAAATAAAATATAAGTAAATTAAATTGACTTTAAAATGGTATTTAAAACTGAAAAATGTTTCCTATATGATGATTTAAAATTAATCATAATTCTCTTCTGTACTTCTTAACTGCGCTTCTTTAGGAAATTGATCAATATTGTACATAAATTAACTTTTGAATGCACAGAAAAAATCGGCAAAAAAATAATAAAAGCTGCAATTAAAATAAGTTATTAGATAGACATTTAACATTATATTGAATTACATCAAATTTTAAATTTAAAACCAAAATGCTAATATAAAGTTAAAAAGTCTGGACATATTTATTAAGTTAAATCTTTCATTGAATACATCAAATTTTAAATTTAAAACCAAAATTCTAATATAAAGTTAAAAAGTCTAGACATATTTATTCAGTTAAATCTTTCATTCTGCATCCTTTTACATTATTATAAATTTAACATTAATCTCGTAGAGCTATGTTTTAATGAATTACATGATCGTATTGTTTTTAGCAGTGTAAATAGCAGAAGAAAATTAAAGTAACTGGAGTTAATAACATGTACTCGTATTTATATTCAAACAAATCCAAGAGAGTTTGTACTCTGCACAAAATAGAACACCCTGTTTACGCATATTGCAGTTGCAGCCCCAAAGTGTGCCAAATATTTATCTACGCACACCAATGACGCAAATCGGATACTGTGTGAGTGTGTATGCTGCGTGTGTGTGTGTGTGGCAGCCGACGAAGTCTGACCATCAGCCGACGCCCAACAGAGTAGGCCAAAGCCAAAAAAGCACTCGCCGCAGGACTCGCACTCGTGTCAATATCGTTATCGGTATCTCTCTGTCTCTGTCTGAGTGTGTGTCTCTCTCTCTGTGTGTGTGTGTGTTTGTGTGTTTATGTGTGTGTGCGTGCTCGGCAGAACGTCATGTGATACGCGAAAAAGGCAGCGAAAAACATAACAAAAACAGCAATTACGAAACGCAACGCAATGCAAAAGGTGCCGAAAATCAAAAGTTAAATGTTTTGTGTATTTATTTTAATAATGTTGCATGTTTTAGGCGCTGCCCGTGACGTTAAACTCGTTGCTCGGAGCTGAAACTGGAGCTGGAGCTGGAACTGTTGGAGTCGGAATCGGAAGGTGGCTGCTCATTGTCGTCTCAATCTTGGCGCTGACAACGCCGCTGACACAGGCCAATGTCGAGGGGCATCTGACCAAACGCTACTCGGACCAGAGTGTTCATGGCTACATGACCGAGGTAGGCTGCTGTTTTGGCAGGCACTGTTTTTCAATGCATTGCTAATAATTATAGTCATTGGCGCATCTTTTTAGCGCACCTGCTGGTGGAATGAGGTCTGCAAGGAGGAGTTCCAGAATCTATTCCGTTGCAAGTGTCCACAGTACTCCTACTGCCGGTAAGTAGAAACTAACTAAAAATGTCCCTGAGAAATGTTTCTTATCAACTGTGTTGTGTTTTAAAGCTCGCCAGGACGTTATTATAATGCGTACTGCTCCATGACGGATACCGGATATATTTGGACTCAACTGGCGCTGGGCACCGTCGAGCGTTGAGCGCGTGACGTCAAACATATCGCAACAACAACAACAACAATAACAATACCAACAGCATTAGGGAGCAGTAACATGAACACTGACTGCGGATAGTATACAACCATTACAACCCTAGTGGCCTCCAATCTAATATTCTAAACTATCGAAATGCTCATTGGTTTTAATCACAATTGAAACAGTTAACCGAGGCTCCTTAATAGGGATTATAAGTTACATCAATGGGCATATATTTATAATCCCGATTAAGGAACCTCTCCTTAATATAGTCAACAACTTATACATGTACATATGTATCATGTACGCATACATATATATAACTCTTGGATCCTTTGTTTTCGATTTGTATGCATAATAAAAATCGAACTTATATAAACATCTGTGTGTGGTGCTGTCAAACTTTTAGCGTTCAGTGTGGCCAAATGGGAAAATCGATAAACAGCTTGACAATCTGCAGACGTGCAGACAGTGTCACTTAGCGTAAATCATTTTCGCCGACATATAAATCACACCTGTTTCTGCAACATTGCCCCACTGTGCGTGAGGAGCGCATGCGTTTGCAATGAAAGCGAAAAGCGTAGGTGTTGTGCGTGTGTTGTGTGTTGGCCCAGAGCCATTTCAGTTATTGCCAGCTCAACATATAGACAACTCCAACAGATGTTAAGGCTGCCAGTCAAAAGAATCGACTAAACCAGCCCAAAAGTGCAGCTCAATAAACAGTGAAAATCGTAATAAAAAGATCTGACCAATTTTGGCCAAAGAATGCGACGTGTTTTATTTGTGGCGCTAATTGCGCTGGGATTGGGAGCACTGTGCTCCGTCGATGCCAACCACCTGCCAGATGCAGCCTTAAATATCAACGAACGCTTCTTCGACGAGGTCAGGGAGCTCATCAAGCGTCGCATGGAGGTAAGTTATAGTGCGGGGAATTCCCCTTAAAATTACCTTCTTTATGATGGATTGATGGATTGCAGAGCAAACCGATGCCTTTGGCGGGCGATGAAGTCGCTCTACAGAATCAACGTAGCTACGACAATGTGCCAATACCAGCGGCAAGTGTTCCAGTTCCTGTGCTTGTGGAGAACTGGCCAACTGATCAGCATAGCTTCGGACAAGTGACCGCAGTTTCCGTAGATCCCGAGGGCAATCCAGTGATTTTCCATCGCGCCGACCGTTATTGGGATGTTAAGTAGGTCAACAGCTGTTCCGTAACAAGTGTTTGTATATCATTAAAATTTCGTTTGAATTCCTTTCAGCACCTTCAACGAGAGCAACATTTACTATCTTATCGAATACGGACCTATTAAAGAGAAGACTATCTATGTGCTAGATCCGAAGACGGGTGCCATCAAGTCCGGCTGGGGCTCCGATATGTTCTACATGCCACATGGCATGACCATTGATACACATGGCAACTACTGGATTACCGATGTGGCCATGCATCAAGCCTTTAAGGTGCACACCTCAATTAAACAGCAACAAAATGACTATACATTTCATCCATTGTCATCTCTTTATTAACCTTAGTTCAGACCATTTGAAAGTAAGCCACAACTTGTGATTGGCAAACGATTCCGACCTGGTGCCTCTGTCAAGCAACTATGCAAGCCAACTTCCATTGCTGTGGCCACAACAGGCGAGGTTGGTATATTAAAATATAATTCTATTTAAGACAGTTTACATCTCATGCTTTTTTCATTTCTCTAACAGTTCTTCATTGCTGATGGCTACTGTAACAGTCGCATTCTCAAGTTCAATGCTGCTGGCAAACTGTTGCGCAGCATTCCACAGCCACCCGGTGCGTATACGTAATGTGAATTATTGAGTAACAGCTCAATATTACAACCACTTTGCAGAATTCCTCTCTTTGCAGGTGCCACATGCCATTACTCTATTGGAACACTTGGATTTACTCTGCATTGCCGATCGTGAGAACATGCGCGTCGTTTGCCCCAAGTGAGTATTCCAGATGATACGAAGGAGATTCGTACTCTGGAAAAAATTATTTTTGTAAAATATTTAAATCTAAAAGAACAGTTATGTTTGATTAGTTTTCAATTTTTTGAAGAGTCCGGTATTCAAATTTCAATTGTTCGATATAAAACGATATATATCGAAACAATATTATAATATTTAGAAACAAATTAGAAATCGAATATCGGTTTCCGTTCGTTTTTCGGTTATGCTTGTGTTTCGGTTACAAAAAATCTTTGTATACGCTTTCATAGTGGTCAACGTACTTTTAAAGATTTCAATTTCGAAATACCAATATTATTTCGGTTCATGAAAGACAGCGGTAATAAATGTAATAATAGAGTTATTATATTATTTATTATTATTTTAAAAAAAAAATTCTATCTAATAAGATAGTGATTCAAATTTAAAATCAAAACTAGTTCGAAATACGACGACTACACAACAAAATTGTTATTAATGCTTGATAGAACCGAAACTAGCCGTTAAACATGAATCGGTTAATAACTGGTTATATCGTTTTGAATAATTTCGGGTTTTTGGTTAGGGTTTCAGTTACGGTTACCAATTTCAATTGGTTAATACCGGCTAAAGCTTACGGTTTTGATTACAAATTAAGTCAATATTTAGAAATTATGTAAAGATGAATCAACCTCAACTTATTGTGATTATTTGATTTAGAGCTGGCCTCAAGTCATCGCATGGAGAGGGACAACCAGCAGCCACCATTCAAGAGCCAGATCTGGGACGCGTTTTTGGAGTTAGTGGCTATGGTGATATTGTGTTTGCCGTAAATGGACCCACTTCGATGTTGCCGGTGCGTGGTTTCACCATTGATCCCCGTTCCGAGACAATCATTGGCCACTGGGGCGAGTTCAAGAATCCGCATTCCATAGCGGTAAGCGTTAATGGATCGGCATTATATGTGACTGAGACGGGCACCAATCATCAGACGAATCGTGTTTGGAAATACGTTCTGGCTTGAGGTATTGGTGATCAACAAACGCGCAAATACATAACTCCAAAGGCACTTCCGAGCCGACGACAGGCATATCCCCAAAATAGTGAATAGTAATTCCAACTGAAAATCAGCGATATCTCTTCCTTATAGAGATAATCTAGTGAGAGTCTAGTTAACCAAATCTGCAACCGTTAAACACCAATAGATACAATCAAAATAGATACACGCAATATTCTATGATTAAAATCAATAGTAGTAATTATTAATGTACAATTTAAGTATGTAAATTGCTTAACAAACAAAAACCACAACAAACGTAACCTCAAAATTTATGTTTTTTGCACTGTAATGAGCAAATGGAATTACAAAGCAGCTTAAAACTAATAATATAACCATCAAATATATGTACATTAACTAGGCACATACGTGTACGCGTTCACTTCGGAGTATTACCAAAAGCGCATTCAAAATTATGCATAACATATATTTACTACTTAATAGTAATGTGTATCATATTGTATCCTGCACAAGTACATCTATATCTATGCGTGTATATCTATATTATAATATAATAATCCATGTATATTATGTAATAAACTGTTGTTGTTGTTGTGCACACAAAAAAAGGCAATTCTGGAATGCATATATTCACTTGACTTGATCCAGTCGAATTGGAATAGTTAAATGAATGAATGTGAATGATTGTGAGTGTAGTTGAGAGACTAGACAACGTGTAAATGACTTCCAGACATAACTTACAACAATTATATAACATCTTTTATGGTAAACATATAAATATAATAAAAAATATATAAAGATTGCAGTTGGATTGCATAGCTAGGAGGCACTTAGCCAAGTTTTAGCGAATGCCAGTGCCTCATTTAGTTGCAACAGCCACTCGAATAGCTCCATTTGAGTATCTGCTGCAAAGAAAGCCTCAGAATCGGCACATTGCAACAGAAAACTGCGCGCACGAGCACACAGCTCTCGTGGCGCCACCTCCAACTGACTCTGCGTGCAAGTCTCCAGTTTCATCTGCAATAAAGGCGGCTGGTCGCTCAGATTGTGCTCGTGCTGCCACACGGAGAGGCACAGACGGTTGAGAGTGCACCAGCGTCGATTCCAGTTGTGTTTCTTCTTCGGATCCGCATCCTGCACATTAAGATAGCCAGCGTGCTGAGACTTGGGCAAGCGGAGCTCCACGCGACCACTGAGTGAAATCTGTGGCATTAAATTCGAGGATTTCGTATGCGACGTCAATGGTAGCTGCCAGGTGCGAGAGGTGCGCAGCCAGATCCTGTCGCTAGTCTGTGCCTCGCTAGTCACCAGCTCATAGGGCACCAGGTCACTGGCCTTCAGTGTGAAGGAAGCGTGCAGACGAAAGCGTGAAACAATCTGTTCGCTCTGGGATGAGTTGCTGGAGGAACCAGAGCCAAGACTTCCACTGCCGCGTTTCTATAAAGATAAGTGAGTTGTAAGTAAAGATTACAAAAACGAAGTGTAATGTAAACTTACTAGCAACGTCTTTGCCGGCTCCAGGGATAGTGTTGAGACCTTGCGCAGACGCAGCATGAATATCTGACAGCGCACCTCCAACGTCTCCGCTGGTCGATCACTGTAGAACTCGAGTCCACAGTCGCGGAAGACTGCAGCACCGTTCTGGCACTCGATCGACTGTGTGGAACGAATGCGTCCCTCGCTCTCCACGGTGCATATGTAGTAGTAGTTGAAGAACATGTCCTGGTTAACGTCAGCTTTGACTGGCAAATGCAAGGCATCAATGAGGATGCACTGCGATTCTCGACGAGCTGCCAACGTTGCCTCGCTGGCCAAGATTGGCATTGCTTTCTTTCGCAGCGAGGAGAAGAGCAGCAGACGTTCCGCCTCCACCATCTCGGAGGAGATCTCCAGCTCGGGCATTTGGCGACAAATGCTGACAGCCTGCGCCAACTGCTCATTTGTCGTCAGGGAATCATTGAGAAGCGAGTCCAGTTTGAAGCTGGCATAGTAGCTGCTGCTGTCCAGTTCGCCGCCTTCGGTTTGATTGGACTGATCACGCGAAATACTAAGACTGTGCGTCAGTCGTTGTTTCTCAGCCAACAAGAAGTCCTTGCCCTTGCGATACGATCGACGCACTGCATCCTTGAGCAGACGGTAACGTGCCAACGTACTCACTGACATGTGATTGCTCTCGTTTGGCAACGTTTGCGCTAGTTCACCAAGGCTGCTGTGGACAATCTTGACATTACTGGGCTTATCCGTCTGCTGTGGTGTCGTTGGACAACTGACACTGGCATTTTGGACACGACTCTGCAGTTGGACAGCTGGACCATCGGTAATGTCGATGTTGAGCATGCGCGTGGGCTGAAAAATGGCGCAAGTCAACTGATTACATATGAGAACTAATGAGGATCTAGTTGAAATGGAAGTTATAGTTGGAAGGGAGTTGAAGCAAAGAATCAGCAGGAAGTGTGTTTTATAGCTAAATCTTATATTTGTAGTGTTGTCTTGGAGCGATTATCGTGTACAGAGTGTAATATGATATATGTACATACAACGAATGTGTGCGAAAGGACATCTCTTAACTTCTAATAGGAATCAACAAATATCTCTACCTTAGTCGTAAAGCGCTGATTTTGCTTCTTTGGCGTACTCTGGTTATCTGACGAAGGTGGTAGCGGTTCCAACTGCACCGATCCATATTGACTCTGTCCATTGGTAGCAAATGAGCTGCCACTGGCATTGCCATCCTCGATCCTGTAATCATCGTAGATTTCATTGGGCATATCATAGGAGACAGTATCATCATCCACAGCAGTGGCATTGTTCGCCTTAAGGCATGTCTATAAATATATAATTAGAGATTGGTCAGTTTGGCAGATGAAACACTTACATTTGGCACCTTCTCCAGCCGCACATTATCATCGTGGTCCAGCACAATCTCGCTGCGACAAAGATTCTCCAAGAAAATCTCACTGCGCTGCAGCGATAGCTCGGATTTGGAAAGATTTCGATTCTTTTTGGGCGGCGAATGCTGTTCGTTGATGTTGTTCAACGACTGATGCATTGGCAGTGTTGCCTGCTCTGAGATGCGATTAGTTGACCTTAGGGTGGACACCGTGTAGGAAGTATCGCTGGCAGGCTCATCTGGCAGTGGCATAAACTGAAAGAAACTGCCGTTCAGTAACGACTCTTGCAGGAACTGACCCAGTGGTCTGGGCGGAGCAACTGCCTCCTTTATCTGTGCTGGCTTTGGCGGTGTTTTGTTGGCCTTTTGAACTTTGGCATAGAGTGCACTGAAATCCGCAACTGGAGCTTTAGGATGTGGCAAGGGTGAAGGCTGAGGTGTTGCCTGGCTAATTGTAGTTGTAGCTGATGCAGACGCAGATATTGTAGGTGTATATCGAGGTGTAGTCGTAGGAGTAACTTCAGGTGCTGTTGCCATCTCCAGCTGGGCTTCAGTTCTCACATCAAATTGAGGACTGCCACTAAAGTGCATGCAATCCTCTTCAATCTCCGAATAAATAGGTTCTCTTCCATGATCATGAGGATGTTGCATAGCTGTAACCGATCGCTTTATTCGAGTACTCGGTCCATCGTTGCAATCAAAACCATCCCCTATGTGTTTCCGCTGTTCCATGGTCGTAAATCGCGAACACTCCTAAAACGTTTTCATAAAAATTCAGTTAAATATATATCATTCTCTTGACAATTCCTTTTAACTTCTGATTAATAAAATTTCTTCGAAATCAAAAGAACTGCAATCGTTTCAATGAATAAGAAAATTTAAAACATGGCGCACACATCACTTTCCGATAACGATAACAGCTTATCGTTTCGGTCGCAGCCATCAACGAAGCAAGGCTGCCACACTTTTAAAACAATGACCACCTTTTGTCTGTTTGCGAAAAATAAATACGCCACCTATAGTTGAGTTTCCCACACCAAACAGATATTCTTCATCAAATAAAAAAACTGCCATTACTGATAAAAATGGCAAATTTTAAAATGCACAAAACTCAATAGAAAATTAATAACTTTGATGAACATTTTAGAATTTAAAATTAGATAAAATTAAAGTAAACACTTAAAAGAATGTTTAAAGTTCGTCAGTCCTCGAGGAGAAATTCAAAAATTGTATTCCAAAAAAAAATATCCAAAAATCATGAAAATTTCATCAAGAATTCAACAAAAATTTTAGAAATTCTAAATTGAAAAATAGTACAAGTATTCGAAATAATTGTTTTCTGAAATGTAAAAATTTTTTAGATAAGACAAATCGAACCAGATCGGAAATTTTTACTGGATGGGCAACTCTCGGCAACAGCTGATGTAGCATTTTTAGAATACAACAAAAGTCGGAAAGGTGGAATAAATGCATTTAGCTGGACAGCTGATGTGGTATTCTACCTGAATGAGATGTCCAAATCCCTCTTCCGGTCACTAATCGCCAATATAATAAAAATCACTCGAAAAAAGAGTTCAGGAATTGGGCGTCCGACTGCCAACAAAATGGAACCCCGATACGATTTCAACCGCCAATGGACGCAGCAGCCGAAACTAGCGACGAAGCCGTTGTCCACTTTCAAGCTGATTTCGTACAATATACTGGCTCAGGATCTGTTGATGCAGCACTTGTATTTGTATATGAACCGACCAGAAGAACTGCTCACCTGGCGGCATCGGCTGCAGAAGCTGCAACGCGAGATAATCAAGCTGGATCCCGACATACTCTGTCTGCAGGAGATGCAGTACGATCATCTGGCCATGTTAGTGCAGCGTCTTACAGCCAACAGTGGCAAGCGACTGGAGTATGTGTACAAGAAGAAGACAGGCAACCGCACCGACGGCTGTGCCATTATCTATGACGCCACCAAGTTCAAGCTGATTTCCCAACACGGAGTGGAGCTCTACGATATGACTGTGCCACTTCTGGACCGTGAGAATGTAGCTCTGCTGGCCAAGTTTCGATTGAAGCAGTCGTCGAGTCGTGATAGGAATGCTAAGGAGTCCCAGGAGGTTGTTGTAGCCACAACGCATCTGTTATTTAATCCTCGACGAAGCGATGTGAGATGTGCCCAAGTGACGAAGCTGCTGAACGAGCTACACAACTTTGCGGGCAACTCTGACAAGGATTGCTCCTCCGACTCGAACAAGAAGCAAACGCTACTTGACAGCTGTATTACGCCTGTTATTCTCACCGGCGACTTTAACTCGGAAATAGATACACCTCCCATGACATTGATTCGATCTAAAGGAACTGACGACTCATCGCTAAATTTCAAGTTACTTAATCCGGGAAACTACACTGCCTCCACTTATCAAAACGAATGGATCACCGTCGACTACATTATGCACTCGGACTGCCCGAGAAGCAAGCATAAGCTGGACGTGCTCAGCGTCTATCTGCTGCCCCAAATCAACAGCTGTGCCAATGCAGGCTACATACCAAATCACTACCTCGGCTCTGATCACTACTCCTTGGGCGCTGTCTTTGCCCTCGTTCCGAAATAAAGTGTGTTTCCCAAATGAATGTCTTAAAGTTTACTTTTTTAAGAGCCAGGAATTAAACCGTAAGCGAAACCATAACCCTTAACCGGTATTAACCGATTGAAATTGGTAACTGAAACTCTAACAGAAACAAAACTCTTATTTTACTGAAACCGAAATAACCGATTAGAAACCGATTCATGTATAACAGTTAGTTTCGGTTCAATAATACATTAAATTCAATTATGTTGGTAAGGGGAAATCATCGCCTTCGATTTTCAATTTGAATTTTGATCTTATTGATCTATTATCAACTAATTTAATATTTTTTTTAAACCGAAGTTATATTCCGTATTTTAAGCTCGAAATACACAAAAAAAAAGACGGGTAACCGATATACAAAGATTTTGCATAGCCAAAAACAAAAATACAGAAATTTTAGCCGCCAGAAAGTTGCTATGAAATAGTTGTCAAATTCTTCTGCTTCTCTTTACGACACCGATTTTTATATGGAGCTTAGACCTAGCAGAACGTTTTCTGATCTACTCGACACGGGCTTATAATCTGAACCCTCAGTTTAACCGATATGCGATTCGATTTGATAACCTGTTAAAAACTCACCCGAAAGGTGCGTGAAGCGTGGTCATCGCTGGCTTCCAGTTTGTTGCGAATGCTGCTCAGCAGATAGCCCATTTTGCTAATGGAGACCTCCTTGTCGAGATCCTTGTGAAAGGAGCGGTAAGTGGAGGGTGCAGGGGTGTTGCTGTCGCCCTGAAAGTTCAGCTTGCGTGGACGCTGACCACGAGGAACTTTCTTAGGCGGCGTTGGTGGCTTCACTTTTCGCTCGAAATCAAAATAGGGCTGCTCCGAGCTCTCATGGTGGATGTGATGCTGCCTGGTGGATGTGGTTGTTGCCGATGGTGTCGACTGAACTGGCGAATGATAACTGCCTGGCGGCGACTGTGATTGCAGATCCAGATGCAATTGAGATGACGACGTTTGGACACCCACTGTACAAAGACGAGGCGTTGGGATTTGTCTATCTTGATTATGCTCCTGCTGCTGTTTTTGGTCATTTGACTTCTTGGGCGACACAAAACGTAGTATTTTATTCTTTGAATTATTGAGAAATTTTTTTGATTTATTGCTGAATCCTGTGCGCTTCTTGTTCCCATTCCAAGGTGAAAGATTCCGCAATTGTTCCCCCCAAATGAATTTCTGACTGGCCAAGCGGGGATATTTAATTGGCGTCTGTTTCTGGTCCATGTTGACTGCCAGATTATCACTGACTCCGTCAACAGTGTCCAGCGAGATCTTGGGCACCACTGGAACTGGAACCTGCCAACCTATGTTGGCAACCTGTGGCGCCGGCTCTGCTGCCTGAGTCTTGAATTGTGCCTTCTTTGAAGTGTCGTAATTGAGCATATCATTTATCTTGGGCTCCGTCCAGCCCATTATAATCTCCTTCATGGGCTTGTCGGACACTATGCTCTTTCTGCTGGCCATATGAATGTTCTTGGCATAGTGGACACCACGTTTGGACTCCACCACACGTTCAATGTCACTTAACGAGGGACAGGTTGCCAATTGGACACCTCGCATTGGTTTCTCCATCTCAGCTGCAATTACGGGGTGAATTATAAGAGACGGTAGCATAATACACACTCGATATAGTGAACAATTCCAATTTGGAAGAAAACTCTCATGCTTTATTAAACAACTTGATTAAATATAAATCAAATTAATATTACGTAATTGAATTTAAATTAAACCAATTTATTAACTAAATTTTAAAAACAACGAATTTTATTTCAACATTACTTTACTAAATTTAACGATTAACAAATATTGAATTTAAATTAACCAAATTAATTATCTAGAATCTAGTTTCTAGATTTTATTAACGACGAATTTTATTTCAATTAACATTATTATTTATTTATTTTGAAGATTATTTTCATGATGATAGATCAAGAAATACAAATTAAATTCAAATTAATAAGAGATAAAATTTAGATTTACTACAAAGGAGATTATCTTAATTAGCTTTACGTACTTTATTAAAAATGAATTATGTTATGCTAACTACCAACTAATAATTATACTAAAATATATAAAAATACTTCCAACACCTTTTACTATAATTAATTCACTATATCGAGTTCCAACTATATTGAAAGTTGTACGAATTTCACTTACCCAAGGGAAAGGATTTACGTTTGCTCTTCACCTTAGATGAGTTGTCGATCTTGGGAGTCGGCAGTTGAACGCCGTGCTTGGCAAGAAACTCATCCAGAACACGCTCAGCATCTCGCACCGAAGCCGTCGTTGAGGTCAACGAGGATAAAGAGGTTTTACCATCGAGACTCTGTGTGCTGCGACGCGGTGGCTTGGGAGGAGGCTGCTCCACATCACGTGGCTTAAAGTTAACCTGTCCACCGCTCGACAGACGCTTCTGCAGCAGACGACCGCCTCCGCTGGAACTGCGACGAGATTTGCGACGTGTGGAGTGCAAGCTATCACCCAGGCTGGCCAGGCTGGTGGCTTCCAGTTGAAGGTCGTCGCACTCCTCCAGCGGTGTCTCGTGTTCACTAATGTTGGACAGAGCTGGTGCAGTGGGCTTGTATTCGATATGTTCAGTCTTCTGCATTTTTGGTAGAGCCTTCTTCTGCTTTGAGCAAGCTAATTTCGAGGATGACGTTGAGCATCTAGTGCTGGGCAGCTTCTGTTTGTTCACCCGCACCTCCGATATGACGCAGTTGTCCCGCAGCTCCTGAATGATGTGGATAAGTGGCGCATCGTCGCCCACAGCGCGTAAACTGCTGAAAGCGGTCAAAGGGTTGCCGGATACGGAGGTGTGACTGGAAATGGCAGCCTGCTTTTTGTTGTCGGAGTGAACACTCTGCCGACGGCTGTGAGTCTGCTTCTGGCTCTGCTGAGCGTTTAAATTGTTGTTGCCAGTCTGTGTAAAAATGTACAGCATTTCGAAATGTTAGTTATTGATACTATATACATACATATATAAATTAAAAAGGGGTGGGGGCAGTACCTTATTAATGTCGGAGCGCCTGCTGCGTCTGTGCTGACGCACGTGCCAGTCACGTGGCGGCGCCGTCGACGCACAGTCGCCGCTGTCGCTAGTGAAGCAGTAACAGAATCCATTCTTACATGGCTTGCCCTTGCGCTCCTGCTCCTTATTACAGCGATTCTGGTTGATTAGATGTGCATCGGCAGCGGCAGCGACAGAGACAGGAACAGTAACAGCGACAGGAGCTGTTGTCGATTTTTGCTCCTCTGCAGTTGTGGCCATTTCCCGATCGCGACTGTGTGTTGAGACGCGTCTGATGCGACGCGCACGAAACTCGTTAATGCACTCTTGCAGACTGAAAGAGCTCGTCGAGCCCGTTTCAGCCGAATCTTCCTCATCTTCGTCTTCCTCCTGCTCATCATCATCATCGTCATCATTAGCGTTGTCGTTTATGAGCTTTGGGTACATTGAAGCTGCAAAAGTCTGTAATCGATAGCGTTTGTTTACATAGATTTGCATTGCGGTTGACATATTTTTAAATTCACTTACACTGGCCATTATCAAATTATTCCGTTAAATAATTCACTGATAAGGTAATGCAATCTACAGGTCGCGCTCCACTAACACGTTGCACGTTTTCTAATTCTCTTTTTCCAACTCAAAAGAAAAGCGACGCGACGCCGCTGCATTTGAATTCACGCTCTCCGCTTTGTGCCGCTTCTTCGCCGTTATCAGCGGCCAGTTGTACAGGGCTGTTAAACAATAACGCACAGTGTCACACAAACTACAAAAACCGGTTTTCAGCATCACCTTTATAATGTATTTAACTAAATACACTTAATTATTTAAACATAGAGAGCATATATTAAATCTTGAATTTAATTTACAATTATAAGAAACTTAGTTTTATTAGAAATATATGTTTTGATTTTACTCCAATTTACCAATGTGCTTGTGTCGCTTCGTTCAGTTTAAGCAACCCTGTCTAGCAACAGCAATCGAAACAGCTGACAACTGTTTGCGGCGTGAGGTTACGTCGGTCTTTGGTTACGAAAATTGAAAATTGTGTATTAAATATCATTTGCGGCTGCTTCTCAATTGGCAAATACAATGTCAAATAGTCATCTGTTTCTTAAGTCTGGATTTCCGCGGGCACCCCTTCAAAATGGGCTTGGCCGTTATGTTTGCCAGCTGCAGCGCATCACATTGAAATTCTGTAAGAACAACGGATCCAGCAGAGGCATGCGGTAAGTGAAAATAAACAATAGATTTATTTACAAGCAAGCAATGATAGTTTACATTTAGAGATTTTATTGAAAACCATCTGGTGGACTTTGCCAAAGAGAATCCCGGAATTGTTGTCTACGTGAAACCACGGCGCCACCGAACGCCTGTTCTAGTGGGCGAATACTGTGAGTATTTACAGCCAAGGATATATAAATAGAAACAGTCAACAGATTTATATTATGTCTGGATACATTTCAGTAAATGGCGATCGCGAGTGGCTGAATTGTCGTAATAGCACCCAGGATGAGATATTCAAATGGATTGATCTGCTCAAGACACAAAACGGCAGCTCCAGTTCGTTGCGATTACGTAAAATGTGGCACACAGATGTACCCTCCATTCAAGGTCCCTGGACACCGTTTCTCCTGCGCTCGCCCGATGCTCACAACCAGACATATCCCAGCAGTGAAATCTCCACACCGCTCGATGTCCCACAAACGGCAACTGAAAAGCTCATTGAATTGTTCAAGCAGCAACAACTGGAGACTGGCGAAGCTGGCGCGGATGTGTTGGAGACGAAACGGGCCGAGTAATATTGTTTAGCATTAAATAAATAGAGTCATAGTTGAGTTTTGTAATTATAATTGTTGCTTTTATTTATAAAGTCAACAATAATTTGTTTTCTAAACAAATAAATACACGTTTTAAAAACCTAAACAACTATAATCTTTAATCCCACAAATATGTAATATCGAAAATATGTGCTATGGTCGATTTGAACAGTTTATTGTCCCATTCATATTTATGATATCATGTTGCACATTTGAAGCTTTTGTCCAGCGATTTTTGATATGTTCAGAGTACAATAAATATCAGTTTGAAAACAAATTTGGAATATCATAAATAATGCTTAAGGTTATTGACCCTCATAGCTTTAGCTATGAGGCTGGAATACATGAAGGAAACTGGTTTTTAAGACAAACACGGGTTAAACGACTTTTGAACTTATAATAAACAAATCTTAAGATTTTGGATTGACTAAAATATTTAACAAAATAATACGTATGTATTTGCTCAATTTAGTTGATACATTTCTCTCGCGCGGTTGAAATAATAGGAAAACTCTTGTGGAGATCAGTATAATCAGGGAATTAAGTACATGGATATATACGAAAGTGAAGGCGTATATATGTTTTATAGGTTCCATTATATCAAGCGAGTATATAATTACAATTGGAGAGCGAGTTTCGGAGTATCAAAACAGACAGAAGTATCAAACATTTAATTGCATTGTGCAAACGTTTTACATCGAAATGCACATACAATATTTACACAGACTTTTAGACACTTAATATACGAGTACAATACAATCAACGACTGACACATTGATAAAAGCATTTTGCCTTATTTAACATTACATTGTGAGTTTGTTTTGTGAATTCCTTTGGCGAAATGCATTTGTACTTAAACTCTAAACGACAAAATGTTAACATTTTCAATTACGTAAGTGTTAACACTGTCTAAAAATAAATCAATTTGGACGTTTTTCGACTACTACTTAATAATGTTAATAGTGATATCACCAATTCAATTAAAAAATAATCATTTTTTCTATATAAAGAGTGATCTTATGTTTTTGTTTTGTCTTTCACCGCACTTTTGTTACTTTCTATTTGGTGTTGGTGGGTCGCCGTGGAGTTTGTAGGCAAAGCATTTGTTGCTCTAAACTAGTTGTTAGTATCTCATGTTGTTGAAGTTTGTTTTTTTTGGTTTGATAATAGCCCCTCTTTCCATAGCTTTTACAATGTGCATTTTGCTCAAATGTCTCCTGTTTCCATGGCCGACTTAATGTCCGACACAATTTTTCCCATCACCTCTCGATAAGGTGAATCTGGCTTGAAAGCCGTTTCCAGCAGCGAAGTATCACCAAAGAAGTCAAACACCTCGTCAATGCGACCCAACGACTTGTCGGTTAAATGTGGCTGGACAATTGATTTAAGTGCCACACGTGAATCCTCAATGGACTTTTGCAGATATGCCGCATCAAAGGTAAAGTCCACCTCATAGAATGATATGATGGTCAGTTGTGTGTTCTAAAAGGAATGATAAAATTTGTATTGAAATTATCAGTTAGAAAAATAATGCTAAGAAGTTTACCTGAAACTTGCGCTTAAAGATTTCAGCATTTTGCAGCTCCTCCGAACCAAATTGATTATTTCGATGTAACACTCCGATTTTAATGACGATTTTGATAATATTTTTAATAAGCTTCTCCGCTCGCGCCTTGTTTCCCGTATGCATCTTGCACAGCTTATACAGATTATCCAGCAGAGAAGCCGTTGTGCCGTCTATAAAAGTTTTCGCAATGTTTTTCGTTGCCATGCGTGAGAGTATTTTCTTTTGAGCGCGTAACCCGATATCGTGGGACTTGAACACATTGTCCGCCATGACTGCTACAAGGGATTGTAATTGAAATTAGTTGTTTGTTTGTGAAATATGTAAATATTAATTTGTGTATTTAAAACAAAAGTAAATCAAACCCATAAGTGATGAAATCATAGCTAACAAAACAAATGATATCTTTCAAGTTACCTTCCAAGTTCCAGTAGTCAACACTCCAGAGCAAAAGGCTCTGTCTTAAGCTAGCGACAGACATAATTCCAATCTGTCTGGGCATCAATAACATCCAGAGTGGCAAACAAGAGAGTTGATAAAGAAATTACATATACTAATACACTATACACAATACATACAATGCGAGTATCTTTTGATAAAAGACAAAGACCTACACTGTGGTTCTTCAAATATTAAAAAGATAGCGTAAAAGTGAGTAATGGCTGTGGGACAAACAGCGGGTTGAACACAAATGACACCATGTCTATATCATAGGGCCATATTCTAACGGTATGTGCATACGTGCCTGGGCCATAAAAGGAGTTGTGGCCAAAAAAGGCGCCACGCTGTCCGTTAGACCAATTCAATTAAGTAAGTTCATACTACAAATACATATATATACACGTATATATACGTGTGTATTCAAATACATATTCTAGTCGTACCATGACTTAGACGCCACGGAATGGCTTAGGGTCACGCGACAAACAATGATACGGCCAAAACTGGCGTCGAGCAGTGACGCAGGTCCAAGGACAAACGGAGCATTTACATTTAGCCTGACCGGATGTGGTGCACAAAGGGAATGCGGAAACGGCGGCAGTTGAATTCTTCTTATACGGATACGGACGAATGACTGTTGTCCAACATTATCGTTATTTCATGTTAAATATACATATGTATATGCATACATTCGTTCGAGTATGTGTAAATATGTATGCAGCCACAAGTAGTTGTTGTTGGCAGTTGTTGCTGTTGTGTGTGTTTATTATTACACATTGTTGTGGTGCTCTGGGCGATAGTGGGTGATTGTTTAGTGTGTGGGGGGCGTTAGCGAAGGCTTTTGTTGTATTATTGATCGCAACAAGCGCACACACATACATACAAATGTAAATAGCTTTGGCGCTCAATTAACTGACAGCTAGCTCACCTGTGACACTTCGTTGTTGTAGTTGTAGTCGTTGTCCTAGACCTTTGTCGAATATCCTTGAGAATTTCTTAGGGTGTGTGTACGTGTGCAGCAAGCAACAATACTTTTCAAATTCACTGGTTGTCAGTTGAACTAAATTTGAAATAAGTGCAGCGGATCATCTACCAAGGAATGAAAGCATCGAGGAAAACAAAAACACGAACTGTGCAGCAGTAAAAAATAAACGACGCAAAATGAAACTGAGCACTGTTGCCAGCCTGACTAAACCGCTCCAAAGGCTGCCACCCTGCGAAATTTCCCGATCTGGCAGCTTTTACCACTTAACTATCGATTAATAAGACTTGACTAGTGAAATATCGATAAGTTATTCTAGTCTATCGCCAGATCGAACTATAAATGGGTACGGCGCGCAATTAAAATAAAAAATCTAATTTTCAAACGATTGCTTAGTTTTGCTTATAATTAAATAAATTATTAATATAATTAAGTAGATAAAACAAAGCTTACCATTCAATTTGATTCATTTTCAGAAGCCGAGACGTCATAGTCGACTTTCATTTTAGGAAAGAGTGAACCGGCAATTTCGTGGTAGTGAAAACAGTGGATTTTATTTCTTTCACACACACACATGTATACACAAAAAGTTTTCAATGACTTAAAACTACAACGGAGCACCGATATTTTCTATTTGTTAGAATTTTCGTTCGGATTATAGGGTATCATGAGGTTTTCCGAGAACGATTTAATGCTATCTGGTCCGCGAACCTCTTTTTCGAGTAATGGTAGCTTGGTAACATGGAAGTCCTCATATAAATCCGCAATCTGGTCCAAGTATTTCTCCTGTATTTTGAAACGCGAAGCGCACATACTACACGAGTTGTGTGATTTCTCCAAGAACAATAATTGATTCACCACAATGTTGTGCACATCAATGCCGCACTTGGTCAGCTCCTGCACCAGACGTTCCGTTTCATACAGCGAGAAGAACTCGGCAATACAGACACAAACAAAGGTAGTTTGATCCTGCAAAATAACGAATACGTTAGATAGACATACAATGGGCAATTCTATGAAATCTTACCGGATTTTTGAATTGTTCATTAACCTGCGTGATGACACGCAACATGTCATCCAGTTTTTGTGACAGTGTGTCCGCATTCACATCAGCCATGCCCAGCATGGAGACAAATTGCGATAACAGCGGAGCCAGCTTCATTTTCAGACGCAACAGCTTTCCCAAACCCTTTTCGACAACTTGCGGGAATGCAATCAGACGCAGCGTATGTCCCGTTGGCGCCGTATCGAATACAACCACCGAGAAGTTCATTCCTTTTACCAGCTTCATCACCTCTGCGTAACTCATCGCCTCATCAATTCCAGGCAGAGCATTGATCATCTCCTGCATGACACCCTTGCTGACCCGCAAAGCTTCGTTCTCGCCATCGAAATATTCCTCGGGCAGCTCGCTGAGTCCCGCATTTGGATCTATCTCCATGGCATACAGATTATCAAAACCATTGACCTAAATAGTAAAGAAAGTAACTAACGATTGTTGTCAAAATTTCAGCTTATATATAGATATATTCATACCTTTGTTGGCACCTTGGTGAACTTTTGATCAAACGCATCTGATATGTTATGCGCCGGATCTGTGGATATTATAAGCACTGACTCACGAACTTTTGCCAATTGCACTGCAAGACTTGAGCTGAAATTTGTAATTCAATTGTTATTGTTGTTGTTGTTGTTTAACCTGTCTCTGTCTCACCTGCAGGTTGTTTTGCCCACACCGCCTTTGCCACCCACAAAAATCCATTTCAGCGACTCCTGCTCCACAAGGTTTTGAAGACTAGGCTCTAGCGGCGGTAGATTGTCGACCATCTTGCGAAATTCCTCTCGAGACACGTAATTTTTGTATAAAATTCTAAGCAAGTTTCTGAAGCCGTCTAGGGATGGCAAGAAAAACAGAGCATATCGGTCTCTCGATAACTTGACAGTTTATTAGATATCACTGGGTATATCGAAAAGATTTCGATAGAATTTAAAAAATATTAAAAATTAAATTAAATTAAAAATTTTATTGATAGCGAAAATTGCGTTTTTAATATTGAATACAAAATATTCAGGTCTGTCTGTTCAATATATTTTTTACATACGATTGTCGAATTTCGGTGAAGTAATTCTGTTAACTTAGCACCGATTCTGTTAAGTGAGGAGTAAACTGCTCAATTATATTTGGATGCTGTAAACGAAATGGAACCAGATCGTAAATTTTTAATGGGTGGCAGCCTTCCACCAAAAAGTTGGCAGCCCTGATTGATTTGCGTGTTTGCTCTGGGCTTTTTTGACTGTTAAAAAATGTGTTTGTTTTGTAATTAACTGCATTAATTTCGCCTTTTGAACAAGTAATATTTAATAAATAATAAATTAAAATTTTAGATAAACAATAAGAAAAAACTGATATTACATGCAAAGAAAAATAGTGGAAAATAAAGGCGTGTGTACCCTACCAATACTAGAAAATAGAAGCAAAAAGCAAGAGATTAAGCGTGTCCTGTATGTACATATGTGTGCGTGTGCGCCTTTAAGATTTTGGCCGATGTGCCCATTATTTTGTTGATAAAATTACCGCAAAAAAGCTTTCGTGGGTGATAATTTTAAATCGTAACAAAATGTGTTTCATGTGAATATAAATTGATAATGCCGAAATGGTTCCGAAAACGATAACGGTACTTTAATGTTCTTCCGCACACACACGCACATACACACGAACACACTGCCAACAGAAAATCTTCGCAAAGTGAATCGCCGACATCGCAGCCGCACCTACATACATATGTATAAACGTGTGTGTCGTGGGTGTAGGTGTACATAGATAAAAGAAAATAGAAAATATAAGTGGTGTCTTAAATACTATTGTATTTTGGCAAGATAATAAAACAAAGATTTGTTAAAATTAACAGTCAAATTGTGCAAGGCAAATGCCAATACACACAAAGCATTAACATATGTACATACACATACCCGCACATACACACACGTACAACAGAAAAGGTTTAGAGAGGCAAAAGAGTGAGAGAGAAAGCACGGTGCCAAAAAGGAACGGCAAAAGGAAGAAGCAGCAGCAGCATACAGCATCGGCGCGTTGCGGGAAGATTGAAAATAAACGTGTAGTAGAGAATTTTTGAAGCACTCTCCAACATCCAACCGCCCACTGCCGCCGTCTTTCTCTCTCTACAGCGAGTGCCCTCTCGCCGCCAACGCCGTGCATACAAACAAACACTCACACATATATACATACATACATACACTCGTATGCGCGAAAAGTGTAAGCCGTGCACAGTTGATGTTGTTGCTGTTCCTGTTAGCCGCCGCCAAAGGACGATAGACGCGACGGCGACGACGACGACAACGATAACAACGACAACGCCAACGACCACAAGAAGAACGACGAAGACAAGGAGGAAGAGGAGAAGAACGTGTTGTTGTAGCCAACGCAAATGGCAGACCCTCTAAGCGGGCCCTGCTTTTGAGACATGTCGTAATGGCCAGAGAGGTAAGTGAGATTTCTTGCAGAGCAAGCTAAAAGCGCGGGCGTGCCGGCCCACATAGTAATGCATAGCATGTGAATTAAAATATGATGTATGTACATAGATACGTGTATGTACATATGTATGTTTGAGTGTTGTTTCACTGAACTGAACCCATCATTGATTTTAAATTGTACCCCAATCCCGGCCTGTCTTTATTTGACGCTCATTTGTTTTCAATTTAGTCGCTGAGCCTCCACGGCTTGACGACTAAGCCCTGTTAAGCATTTTGCTGCATTAGTGTGCGTTAGTGTCTCCATGTTTTATGCAGTTTCTTCATTTCGTTTCACTTTGCTTTGCGGGTGAGTGAATAGCTTTGACCCAAATAACTGTGGTAATACACCCTACAAAAAGTGCACATGTAGCTTTTGTTGAGTTCCTCCGTTTTCATATTTATTTATTTTGTTTCTTTTTATTATTTTTGTTGATGTGTGGTCTGCGTGTTTATTATTTTTTTGGATCCATTACCCAAGTAAAAATATATTCAGTCGAGCTCTCTCTCTAGACATTATCAAAAATGATCATTCGTTGAATGTCAAAAATCCAAAGGACATAGGTTAGGTTTTTCTGTAAAAAAAAACACTGATTTGATACGAAAGTTTATGCGTATGTGAAAAGTGTTCCAAACTGTTTGACTTGGGTAAAGAACATTTTTATAGGGTTGAACTAATTTAGCTTTTGTTTTAATTAATTTAAATTTCGCGCCTTGTGATGTTTTTCTTACAGTTGGCAATGCTTTTGTGAGAAAGCGCGAGAGGAACTTCTGTGTTCTCTCCTTTTGATCACTGTTGTCAACCTAGCTATTTTCTAGATAGCTCTGGCTATTTTTTGCACTGAAGTTGGCAGGACTAGTTAGTGCGTAAACGGATGAAAGTTTTCTTTTAAAACGTTGTTACACTGGGTACACTGTATCCGATTGTGAATGACGTAAAATTCAAATGTGAACTGTGAACTTAACTTAGCGATAAATTGAGATTTTTAAAGTAAAATTGAAATTGAAGTTCGTCCCCTATCGGAGGAGGAAGTTGTGAATTACGATTCTAC
The DNA here is from genome assembly GCA_035045575.1 of Drosophila falleni. Classification (NCBI taxonomy): domain Eukaryota; kingdom Metazoa; phylum Arthropoda; class Insecta; order Diptera; family Drosophilidae; genus Drosophila; species Drosophila falleni. The sequence goes on along the minus strand of JAWNOV010000089.1, from coordinate 4,435,359 downwards.
TAAATAGAATTAATTGCAAACTGAGGATTCGCACATAAATTATAGCTTTAAAATACCATAATTATCGTATTACAAATAATTGAAGAATATCTTGATCAAAAATTCAATTCAATTTACAATTCTGTTTCAAAATCTTAATTTTTAACTAATTTCTTAAAATATACATAAATTTTAACAAAAGCTAGAAGACGCAAACAATATATTCATTGCATACTTTTCAGCGCTATAAAATTAACTTTGAACAAAGTAGAAACTCCTACTGTTTTCTTTGTGTATAGAGTCTGCAGATTGACAAATATAAACGATTAATTGAAAGGATTGATTTGATGCAAATATTTACTTAAAGTGCAGCTTTGATTAAATGAACTGGTGCATAAGTGAGCACACCGAATGAAAATGAAAGCGAGTCAACCGAACCAAGTTGTAAAAGGGTGCAACTTTTGAGCAAATCATCTCTCTCTTTCTTTTTCTGGACGAGTGTGTGTGTGTGTGCCTAATTGACAGAGCTTCTGGAATTTATGCAGCACGGTCGGAGTCAGGAGCGGTGGAGTCTCTAATACTTGTGGAGCGTTCGTTAGCAGTTAGCTGTTAGCTTTAGCGCGCCCTGATTATATCACAGTGAAATTGTAGGCCAAAGCACAGATGTTACTACCAAAAACGCATGAACGAGAAGGACAGAGGGACAGAGAGAGAGAAAGGGAGAAAGAGAGAATGATTTAACGAATAAGAGTTGCAGTGTGCAAGTGCAGTGAATATTGCACAGAGCACAGCTCACAGCTCACATGTTAACATTAAATAAATTACTACAAAATGCTCACTAGCTGAGAGTGAGAGAGAGCTTTACTCGCTCTCGCTCTCGAATTATGCGCACAACTTTCGCTCTTGCTGCGTTTGCTCTCTCCTCTCGCATTTGATTCCACTGCATTTGCAGTGTGACAGCAGCTGCAGTAGCAGAAAACAGTAACAACAACATGGCGAGAGGACAGAGGCAATGAGCAAGCACTCACACATACATGTGTATATGTACACATGTACATATACACGACGCTGTTGACATGTCAGGAGCAGGCAGGCAGGCAGGCTAAGGCTCAGAGTGTGCCAGTGTGCCAGGCAGCCAGCCACAGCCAGCAAGGATGCTACTTTCATTTACGAGCGCTTTTCACAAGCTACGTGATTCCGCTGCCAAATTGTTGAAATATTAAATTTTAACTGGGTGTGACAACTGGCAGCAGTGGCAGCAGCGAAACGAAAACTTTTTCTACAAATTAAAATATCAATTAAAATCAGAAAGCGCGTGTGTTAAATGTGAATGCAAAAAAAACCAAAAATTAAAAGAAAATAAGTCACACGAAAAAAAGAAAGAAAAAAGAAAGGGAAACTGTGCCACACAAACTTAAATCAGCTCAGCACCTGCCCCAGCATCAGTTGCAACCTCAGCAGCTCCGTTGGCAGCTCCAGTTGCAGCAGTTTCAGCCCAAGCCTCCCCCTCTTGCCCCCAAACCCCCCACCAATGAAAACTCGGCGGTTTCAGGCACACGCAAGTGGCGCAAGGCGCGTAGTAGTAAAGTGAAAGTGCGAAGGTCAACTCTTGGAACTCAACTCAACTCAACGCAACTCTGGCGCCTGCCCAGCCCAGCCCCTGATGCTGTGGCCTAATCCCAAAAACCTGTCAGCTTGCCAAAAGACCTCAAGCCAATAATAAAAGTCCTCAAATTTCTTATTGAAAACTACAAACTACTTAATGATGATGATAATAAATAATTATTAATCGTGTTGTTCTTTTTGTAAAGTGCGCAGCAATTTGTTAACATTTTTTAAAAGCGACGAATTTTCAAATGGCATTTAAAAAAAACATTTAAAACAAAAATACTCGTACTACAATAAAACGCGCTTAACTTAGGCATATAAGCTTTGAGCATTTATAAGGTTTTATAATTCGAACAAAGAAAAAAAATCATAATTTTAAAAGCGTGCAGTGCGTGCATTTGATATAACGATTTTTAAGCCAATAATTGCAAACATTTATATACAATATTTACTGTTGTAATATGTTAAATCATAATTATATGAAAGATTTGTGCAGTGTTATTGTTGTCGTTGTAATTGCTGTTGTTGTTGTGTAGTTTAATACAAAAGGTTTAGTAAGGAATCGCATTAAAGTGGCTGGCAAAGGTGAAACGAGCGTTTGCAACGCCACCGCGATGTGGTCTAATGCTCTGTGCACTCTGGGCGTGACAAAACCGCTCTGCAATTGCCTCAGCATCAGACAAGTGGCGGCAGCAGCAGCCGCCGCAGCGGCAGCTAATCAAAATGGTGGTGCTGCCATTACAACGGGTCCGACGGCCGCAAGCAATGCATCGTCTGGGGTAATAATGATAATGATAATGATAATTGTAACGTTACGAATATCTCTTTTAAAATTAAGGCTAATTAATTACTGATAAGCAATATTAAGCACAGCCACTGTTAACAATACATTTGCATAAGTTGCAGCCCCAAAAAATATATACACACACCCCTTTTGCTGCAACATCACATCAGCAGCTGATGGCCATATGGCAGCAGACTTGACCTATCCCAATGCGCGCTTGCAGCACACATACAAACACAAAGCCCTCTCTCTCTCTCTCTCTCTCACGCTCTTTCATTCTATGTGTATGTGTGTGTGTGTGTGTGTGTTACACTGATTACACTTGCTACAAACTGCAATTTCAATTTAATCTTCGTATTCCAACTCCAATTTAACACAAGAAACTTTTTCGTAAAAATGTTTAAATTAATTATTTGCAATTTTTCATTTTGCTTCTTTTTTTTTACAACTTATATGTATGTATATAAAAATGTACTACTTATATATATGTATATATATATGCATGTATGCGAGAGTTTACGTTTTTTTTCTTCCTTTCTTGTTATTCAGCTCGTGTGCTGCACTCGTTACTGGGTCACTGGAGCGCCACACTCATGTCCTTGCAATACATTAAACATGGCTTCTTCATGTTGCTGTTTTTGTTGCTGTTGATTTTGCAATGAGTGAAAGCTCTGTTAGTTAACAGAGCGCTGTTATTGAACCACAGCTGTGGTCGCTGTTAATACAAAACCAAAAATTCGATTGTTAAATGCATTGTAAATTGTTTTTCGTTTGCCTTTTACTATTTTATGATTGTGTGTTAGTCATGGAGTGTATGTGTGAGGGTGTTTGCGTTTGTGTGTGTGTGTGTAGGAGACCAATTCCTATCCAGATACACTAACATCAACTGCAGCTGCCTGGAGCTGGCAGCGGCCTTGACATCTGCGCCCTTTTAGCGGGTACAAACCTCAATTAGTAGTGTAAGTGTATGACACTGCCCGGGAATGCCACACCCACTTGTCACACACACAGGTGTCACACACACACACCCAACACCATTCTTATGCGTTCATATAATCTGCTTGCTAACGACAGTAAACTCTGCCTCTATTGATTGTCAGTAGTCGAAATAATCCTAAACTAACTTGAGTCCTATTGATGTCAGGATCAGTGTTTTGCTTATTTATATTTGAAAATCTTAAAAAAATGCCTTAGCCTTTTATTTTATTATTTTTTTCAAATCTAAATGTGTTTATATATTATACGGAATATCTTATTTAATGATCTCTACTATTTATTTTATTGGTGCTATTTGTTTATATTATTGAGGATATTTAGTGGACAATCTTACCACCTCTACTGTTTTTTTGATTATTAAGGTAAAATGTAATGATTGAAAGTAATTGTAATTGTATTTTATTATCTTGCAGGAGTCTCGCGGCAAGCGACCACTGAAAATTTGGGATAGTTGGCGGAATGTGCGTAAAGGCGTCGTAGTTGGTACATTTGAGGAGCTTTTGGTGCGGGGCAAGGACAAGTTAGGGGTTCCTGCTTCAGAACCAGTTCGCGTTGTTCTGGAGTGTGATGGAACCCAAATCGAGGATGGCGAATACTTTCGCACCCTGGCCAACAATACGGTACTCTTGCTGTTGAGGCAGGGCGAACGATGGTATCCAACCGGAGTGGATGTTATCAAAGCTGGTAAGTAGAATCACGCAGATTACTTGATAACACCCACACACCCACACATACACTCTCTCAAATTCCTTGCAGCCATATCAGCTATACCGAAAATCGTCTGTGAGACGATCCATGCACTGGAACTGCACGATGAGACACCATCGTGGAAGATTATGGATAATAAAGGGCGTGTCACGGTCGTATTGCACTGGGATCAGCGCCAGGGTGGCGGAGGAGGTGGAGGCGGTGGCGGAGGAGGCGGCGGCGGCGGAATGTGCATGGGCGCCGGTTTGGGCAGCAGCAATGGATTGCTGTCCTCTGACAAGTATTCACCCTCAAAGAAGGGACTCTCTGCGCAAAGTTCGTTGGATAACAAGTCGGTGTCATCGCAATCCTCACAGCCACGTTACGCCAGCCCACAAATAACGGTCATCAGCGACGAGGGACCGACAAGCATTTACCATCCGGGTGGTGTAGTGCTGCCACCGGGTGTCGTGATACCCGGCAGCGGCAACCGTCGGCTGTCCAAGCAGGGTGGCTCCTTCGATAGTGCCGTGGGAGCGGTGCATGTGCATACGCCCGAGTGTGCCCATCACGCGCACACGCCCAGCCGGGCGGGTAGTCCCAGTACCACGGAGTGTGACTTCCATTGCTGTGCGCTGCACGAGGAGGGACGCAAGATAGCCGTGCACAAGAGCGTGGCCACTTCGCCCATTCAAGACGGCAGCAGCAGTCCGCAGCCGCAGCACCAGCATCAGCAGCTGCAGGCGCATCATCAGGCGACGCTGGGGATGTCGTCATCGGTTATGGATCCTATGCTGGGCGGCAGCGGCAGTATGCAACGTCGTTCATCGGGCAACAAGGGACATGTACGCTTTCTGGACATTGCACCGGAGCGCGACAGCTCAGAGAGCGAGACAGAGAACACGGTAATGGAGGATGATAAGACGACGACAGAGAAGTTTTTGCTGCTCATCGATCAGCTATCTGTCGATCAGAAGCGTCACCTCAGCATCAAGGACATCGGCATCATTCTGGAGCGACTCAACTCAAAGATACTTGATGTGGAGCGCCTGGATCGCGAGTCCGAGTCCGATGATTGCTACAACTGGACGATAAAGGCGACAATACGCGGCGATGCGCTACGTGAACTGGGCGTCATCTACAATGGCAACTATTATGCCATATCCGAGCATCCTGGCTATAAGGAGGAGCTTGAGGAGAACGGCGAAGAGGTTGAGGAGGAGGACGAGGAGGATAGAATTTAAAGCAAAAAATATACACATACACACAGTAACAGCAACTGCAACAGCAAATAGCTAAAATTAACATTTAAAACAGATGAAACGAAGAAAAGAAGATGGTATCAATAATTAGCGCATTTTAGACAGAAAAAAAAGGCAAGAATGGAGTAGAAAGTGTGGCACGAGCTGAAACGCAGCCTTGGATGCAACTGCCCCAGATCAAGCATAATTCACATACACATAATAAAAAAAAATAATTAATACGAATATAAATATAAAAATAAACAAAAGGCAACCGCACATTGTACAATAGTGAAGTAAGCATTAAAAAAAAACTGAATGAATTACAACTTTCGCAATACAAAAGCAAATACAAACACTTAAAAATGAATTACTAAATCAGAATGAAAGTAAATAAGAAACGAAAGTATTGTAGCATTTAGCGAATTTGTCATTGTCGGGAACCGATGATGTTGCAGCGTACCGATAACCGAAATCACATACTACCAAATACTTGTATTTATGTTGTTATGTTATTGTTGTTATTTGTTTGTGTGCCAAACAGCCTAGCGCATGCCTTATTTAGTTGTAACCCCCACGAATCCTATCAAACTTATGTATATGTATATGTAAGTGCACACATTTCTGTACAAACTGAAATTCCTCCTCACCTTATCTCCCGCGTTTGTCAAATGGTCAGTAATATTAATATATTTGTATTGTCCATATTCAAGAAGGCAGGCCTTTACTCGAATATATGTATGTATGCATGAACTTATGGCCAAATAACTCTAGTGCCAATACGACCATAATTGATAATTGATGAGTATTGAGTAATGAGAACTTTTATGTAGTTCCTCAGTTGCAATTCCTTAATCAGCACATGGTATTATTCCATTTACTTGCAGTTGCTTTCCGTGGCTTCCATATATGTTGTTTGAACTTGTATTTGTATTTTAAGTAATGTAATTGTTACTCCCCTCAAGATCAGCATTTCAAAACTGCCGTTATTTGTAGTGTTGTAAAACGTTAAAGAAAATCGCGCACAAACAGCCAAACTCAGTTTGGCATTAATCATTAATGAACATGCAAATGATAATGATAATGAAAAAATTGTAACAATGATCGTCTAAGTTTGATGATCACGATGACGATGATAACGTAAATTTACTGTAGTTATACTTACATTGTAGAAACCAACCAAGCAAAAAAAACAAATGTGATTCCCTTCACATTTTATAGCAATGAACACATTGTGTTGTCCTCGTCCCCTAAAAGTACGCCCCGTCTCCCTATTACACTCCTTCCAAATATCAGAGATGCGAGGATTCCATTGTCTAATTAGAAATTATATGTCTAAATGCCCAATTACATATACATACAAATGAAACACTGCCAACAAAGTCGTAACAAATTTGCATTTGTTATGTTATTGTTAAACAATAATTAAATTTTCAAATCGGTTAAACCTTCATCCCTTACACATTGTCCTTTGTTTCAAGTGTTCGACGTTTATCCCAAATTCGAGTCGAGTATAAATATGGAGCGCAACAGCATAAGGTTCTTAGCAAGAACAAATCCAAAGATAACAAAAATATAAAACAATATAAAACAACTTTGAAGAATGTTTCTGTATAAATAATGAAAAACATTAACGTCAGGTCGTGTGATGTGTTGTGACTCTGTTTCAAGTGCAGGTAGATAAGCGTACATAGTATCTACGCCACAAATCCAATTACAATCGAGCATTGAAGTTATTATCGCTTAAGCATTTCCGTTACCAACCAACTGTAGCTGGTAGCTGGCAGTCGTGTGGCTTATCAGCTACTTGTCCCTACCGTCGTCCGATAGTGGGCGGACTGAGTGCTGACCTCCTCAATGAAATATAGATCGAAAACCGCAACCGATTTCTGAGAAAAAGAAACGTTTGTCCAAGGCACAAATAATAATAAAATGAAACGCAAACAAAGCATATTATAAAATCAAATTGATAATTGATTATGAAATGATAATAAACTCAAAAACATAAAAATGAGAATGAAAAACCAGTAAACGAAATAATAACAAAAAACAACAACTCACAATTAGTAAAGGAAACAAAAAAAAAAAGACAAATAGAAGAAGAGAAACGAATTCATTAGCGTTGTTTTAATTTATTAGTAAGTCAAGAACAAAATAAAAACAAAAACGTGCAACAAGAATGATATATGATATAAGACAGATGAGAGAGTCACGGGTGTAGGGAAGAAGTCGAGTGCTATAGAAACGGGCACTATTATATATATGAACAAGTAAAAATACCTATACATACTCAAATACATTGCATTACATTATAATAAGAGAACTCGCAGTATATAACATAAAAGTAAAACAAAAGATTAAATCTCAAAATTTCCATACTGATACTGACTTCTTCAACTGACTTCCATAATCATAATCATTGTTAACACTTAACTATAGAGAATTGCGCTTTAAAACACAACAAATTTGTAGCCGTTATATATTTTGTTAAAGAACTGTTGTATCTGTATCTGTATCCTCCCGTTTCGATATTGTTGATTATGTTCCTTTAGCTTTTCTTTTGATACAAGAGATAAAGAACCCCACTAAACTTTAACACGTACACTCTGTATAAATGCAATCAGTTAGATTTATAAGGTAAACGACAAAGTGTAAAACCCAAAAGCTAAATCAGTTGCATTAGTTAAGCTACAATGCCAAAGATGGCTAATAAAAGCTGGAATGGATCAGAAGAAGATGCGAGAGCTCGGATTCTGGTCAATATCTCCAATGTCTTCAATGGATGTGGAAGTGGCCATGGCACACAAAAGCAAGATTATACGTTACATTGTTTTAATATTACAAATTACGAATAAATTGATCAATTAACATATATACAAAACCAAAAACAAAAGCAAAAAAAAAAACAAATAAATATAAAAAATACAAAAAACATGAAAATGTAAAGAAAACCAAATAATGAATTGTTTTTATTAATTTTGTTAAAAATGCGAATAAAACTTAATAAATAAATAAAAAATATACATATACACATACAAAATGAAGAACAGAAGTAAAAAACAAAACAATTCAATTAAAGAAGCAAAAAAAAGGAAGAAAAAAAACAAAGTTTAATGAAGGAAAAGCTCAAGTTGTGAGAACAAACAACAAAATTTGTTCAAAACATAAATGTGAAACATAAACATAACACAAAGAGTAAAAGGAGCTATAATTATAATAATAATAATAATACAAATAATTTAATAACAAACCAAAGAGAAAAAGAAACACACACTTAATGCATGAATAACACATTTAAAACATGCTAAAGTAAAATACATAACAAACACGAATAAACAACAAAGAGTAAAACATAAAATTTCATAAAAAGAATTGGAATAAAGTAAACATTCACCATGGGTAAAAATAAAATAACAAAAACAATAAAATTCGATTACAACAAGAAACATGAACAACAAAAGTAAAACAAAAAGGTTATTTATGAAGCGATTTAAACAATAAAATGAAAAATAAATAAAAAAAATTTAAACAAACTTGTATAATTTATTATTGCACAGGGAACACGGAACGGAAGTGAACCGAACTGAATGGGAATTCACATTGAGATCTGATTAAGTTAATTATTGCACCAACTGTTTATTTTCAACAAAAATAGAAATGTTATTAACATACATAGGAGCGTACGAGTATGTATTTAGTAAATACTATTAACATATATGTACCATATATAAATATTTAATTATTGAGCTGCAGCTAAAAGGGGTTTACTGCTAGATCGATCGCACATAGAGTCTATTAAACAAGTACGAGGTATGCGTGAGCACGTGAGTTTTTAAAAAATATATATATGTAGTATATAATGTGCGCGTGACTTAAAGAAAACTCGAAACCTATATACGATATAAGCTTGAAAAGCAGTGTGACAAAATAAATCGTTGCTCAGACATTCAATGGCAATTACAAAGTGACGAAAGCGCCAACTTTATCATTTAACTGTCGCACACAGATGTGGACAGTACGTATACATAATATACATATACATATATATGTAAAATATTATTCATCACATTCACAAGATATCTAACGCGCACAAGTTATTCATCATCTCTGGTCTGGTATTGACTGTCGAGAACGCGATTACTAGAGTAAAATGTAAATGTAAGGGGTGGTGGAGGAAGGAGTAGCGGACGTTGGGGAATGTTGGGCGTTTGTTAAGTTAATTGAATTAAGTAAGTCACTTATCAGACGCGTGACTAACAACTAATTGTGTGCTTCGCTTCGATTAGCAAAGCATTGCACATTTAACCTTACAATTGGCAATTTGTATGTTTGTTTTCTTTGCTGTTATTGTTTTCTGTTCTCTTTTGTGTATACATATGGTTTTAGTTTAATAATATTGATTATTGTCTTTACACTTAAATACGTGATGTGTGTACATAGTATATAGTATATATATTATATATATATATGTGCGTGTATATATTGTCTTTATTTGTTGTTGACTTACATAGTTTAACAAGTGCGTCTAAATACATTAAGTTAGTTAGTTGGCTAGATTAGGATTAGGCTAGATCACTAAAAAAATGGAGGGTAAGGTGAAGGTGAGGTGATTGCGATAGCGATTTGTGATGGTGCATTATTTTAGCGACCAACACAACAATAACAACAACAACATCGACGTCAAAGTCGAAGTCAACTGCACTGATGCACTGGGCGCTAGATAAGGAAATTCACATTCATTTGGATCGCGATCCGCACTTACAATAGCTGCAAGTGAAGTAGCTACCTTCTGTACTGTACTGTACTGTACCAATAAGTACTGCTTTTGCTGCCTGTCTTTTAATTAACTTTCAGCTTTTAGCTTTTAGCCTTCAGCACAGCGTCTGCAGTTTCGTAGAGCTCCGGGTAAATGGCTTTAGCAGCTTGGAGCTAATCTTGTTGAATCTTTTCTTTTTCTCCGAATACGTTGAAAGATTGGACATACTAGCGTTAAGCGTATTTTCGTGATCTGGCATATTTATGGCACTAAAGGATTGTGCATGTTTTAGCGGTTTCCCTGTGCTGCCATTTCGTGGTGAGGTAATACGTAAATTGTTCAATATGCCCTTCCTCTTGATTTTCTGCTCAGGCAACGGTTCGGTTGGCGGAGACTCTGATTTGAATTTCGCTTTTTGCTCCGACAACTTCCAATCTGGCTGGTCCGTTAATTCCTCTCCATTGAGCGTTATACGGGGCGTTTCTGGAGATGGTAGTACTGGCATCTCCGGTGCTGTGGGTCTGCAGGAAGCATCAAAAGAAACCATCAGGAATGCTCCCATTAAAGACTATTTATTTAAATACTCACTCATGCATTTGTGTGGCTTGGCCGTATATGAATGCAGCATCTATATCGTATAGTGAACCTGCTAATCTGTCCCAGAAGTTGAACAGAACGGAGTGGTGTGAAAAGTTCAGATGCGTGTAGATGGCTAAAGTTTGTGGTATTGTCATTTTACAATACAATACCGGTATAATCTTTCGCAAGTTATTTTCTGCAAGGATTATTTACATATGAGATAAGATAAGATATAATATCTTAGATTATAGCTTACGAATTTGCAGCTTCTGCGTAAAGTTGACCAGAAATGTATTCTCTCGACTATTGAGAAATTCTTGAGTCAAGACGACTATCAAGTGGTTACAGCGGGTTTTCATGAACTCTGTCAGTTCGACGTGTTCAAATGGAACACCCAGCGCCAGATCCCGATGCCTCAAGAACAACTATTGTTTACGATAAAAAGCAAAGCATAAATATATTATTAGAACCCAGGAGGTCAATGTATCTAGTAGTTACCTTGAGATTATAGGGGGGAGACTCTAGATTTCTCATAATGTCTGTAGCATGTTCGATGTCCGCCTCTGCATAGAGCACACAAGCATTGTACCTTGGCAATGGTTGTCCATTTTGCAGGCACCTCTCGTCATCGATGCCCAGAATGTTGACGGGTCTACCCATGGTGTTGTTGTTCTTCTCCACGCATTTCACAGACATCTCTGGCGGGGGACTGTTCCGGGCAAGTGCCAGTGCCAGTTGTTCCTGCTGATGCTGTTTCTGATTGTAACGTTCGGTGTCCTTGACTGAGATTGCGATTTAAATTGTCACACTCGTGAGTCAACTTAATTTGGAATGTGTGTGTAACCTACTCAGATTCTCCTGTATGTCATCGAGCACATCCCAGCGATCGATTGTGCCCAGAAACTCCTCCAGATAACCCACCTCGGCCGTTTTAGGTTTGTGCTGGATCCAATTGCTGAGCAATAACTCCATTGGCTTGTTCACACCATCATCGAAAAAGTCACGCAAACCAGCCAGGGCTGCAATGCCTCGCCAGTCGCGCTCATAGCCCTGCTCGGAGTGCAGAACCTTCTTCCGGTTAAGCATACATGCCAGCTGGCTCTTTGTTTCCGCACTCAACTCCGTTAGCGGTGTCCGGTTAAAGCCGGAGATAGCTACGACGCTAGCGGGATCAGACCCCGGTGGTATCACCATTTTCGGATAACGATAACGATAATGATCCAGCCGACTGACGTCAGTTGGCTTATGGAAATGGGTATGGGAATGTGAATGCGAGTGTTGATGGCATACAAATTGAGGGCGCATTCGCACTTGGCGTTATTGCAATAACTTCACTTGATATTTATTTATCAGCGCGCTCACGGGGTTATCAGTTAAACAATAAAATAGTTGTTGCGCGCGTGAGTCTGTCGTTAATTTGTTTTCTGTTTCGTTGCTTGATATTAGGTGATATTGTACACGAGTATTTTTTTATATATATATTTATTTTTTTGTTAGATCTGAGCGCGTTTGAGAATCGAATCGTCGGCGCGCGTGCGGTTGCGGGTGGCTGGACAGTTAAAAGGGGGAAGGAAGAGAGAGAGAGAGAGAGATGAGAGAGGAGCGGAGCGGAGAGAGGGCAGACGGATGAAATGGCCGTGCGCGAAATGTGCTGAACTGACCTCGAGCACCTTGCGCCGCGTCACCGAGCACAACGTATGCGTCGTTGTTTATTATCTGTCTGTCGCTTTAGCTTTTGATTGTCTCTCCACTGCCTTCGACCCCTGTGCCCCCTTGTACCCCCTTTGCGCCGTTCACTTGTTGTTGCGCAGAAGATTTTGTTTAAATATTTTTATACACAACGCACACACACACTGACACACACACACAAGCACGTTGACACATGGATACACGGAGGGCGGAGATGTGAAGGCGCCTAAACACAAAAATAAATTTTTTATTGAGCAGTGCGCGACTTGCTTGTTGTTTTGCTGGTTTCTTTCTATCTGCTTCTGCTTCTGTTACTGTTTCGGTTTCTGTTAATGTGGCAGCTGCAGGTGCTGCGTTGTCGTTTCACTTTTGTTTATTTAGTTTGTTTGTATTTCACGTTCCAGATGCTTTTGTTTTCGTCCCGAGCTGCAGTTTATTTACTGCCGTTAATTAATTGATTGTGTGCCTTCGTTTCCCCATTTTCTGCGCAACAGGCTACAGTATTGCTGCCAACTTCTTTCAATAGTCATGTCCGAACAAATAACGAGTTGGCAGGCTTGTTTCGCAGACTTAAGTCCATTCACAATATGATGTGATCGATTTTCAAAAAATTATCAAAATATGTAGTTTCTATATTTTTAGACCAAGAGATTTGAAAATGTATGCAGAGTTTTTCTTTGAATTTTATAACATTTTCGAATTAATTAAATTAATTTAAATTATATAACTATTGCTTAAAAAATAACAAATTTAAATATCGCGACGTTTGCAGTCCGTAATAACATTGTAGCAAACAAGTGTCAGCACTTGAATCTCAGTCCTGATTCCAGAAAAATTCGTATTTTTCGATCAAGTTTTGTGGTTATTTGAATGACTAAATTAATTATTCAAATTAATGGCTTCATTTATTTCAATTTAAAAAGAAAAACAAATAAATAATTTTTAAGAGATTTAATGTGTTATTTAAATCAGTGATGGGCACAGTCTCGCACGCGTGCAAATCAGCTGTTCGATTTATCCAAACAAACGCAAATCTCTATTTGGAAAATAATTGTTAATGCAAGCACATTAAGAATTTGAGGAGGAATAAATTAACCGATTTTGCATAGAAATCATGTACAATTTGCAATGTTTGTGATTCAAGTACTTAAATAATAATTGTTAAAAATAAAACAGCTATAAAACTGTTCTATATTAAATATGATATGTAAACTTTATTATATATAAAACTATATTATATATAAAACAATTATATATAAAACAATTATATATAAAACAATTATATATAAAACAATTATATATAAGACTATATTATATATTAAACAATTATATATAGAACTTTATTATATATAAAACGTTATTATATATAAAACTTTATTATATATACAACTTTATTATATATAAAACTATATTATATAAAACTATTCTTATTAAATAATTTTTAAGCTTACAAAGAAACGGTTAATAATTTTTATAATTAGCTTATAACGATCTGCTTCTAATGCTATATATAGCATATAGATAACAACTTAATAATTCCAATATATTTGGGCTTATTCTAAGAAATAAATGTAAGTACAAACGATCCCCTTAAGGTTAGTTAAAACTACGCGATGATCCTACTCCTGCGACCGCCGAACAGCAACTGCCTGCCTGCTGCAAGAAGGCCGCCTTTTATATGCTGCGTGGGTGGTCGGTTAGCAGAACTCTGTTAACTTAGCAGTGCCAATGTGAGTTTAACAGTGGCAATGTGAGTTTAACAGTGCCAAAGTGAGTATAACATTCAACAATAACTTTATCAAAACTAAGCCGATTTTCCAGCGGATTGTCATTATCATCATGGTTTTGGCCTCTAAATAAATAAATAAAATATATTTATTTGCTTCTAATTTTAAATGCAAACGCAAATTCTTAATGTGTTTGCATTAAAAATTAAAAGCAAATAAATAAATCTTTTTCCATATATCTCGCAGTGCATATTAAATGTGTTTTTAAATACCGCGCCTGAGTCCTTTTTTAGTTCCACTGTTAAGTCAGCTGTAACCGTGTGGAGTAACATCTGTAATGCGAGGAGTAACAATCTGTTCTGAGAGGAGTAACAACTGTTATGCGAGGAGTAGCACTGTTATGCTAGGAGTAACAACTGTTATGCGAGGAGTAACGGCTGCTAAGCAGATTCTGCAGTGCAGAAGAAAAATAGTTGCCAGACTGTTGTTTAACAGTGAATTTAAATTCAATTTAATAAAAATATAAATTTGAAATTCAGTTATCGTCTTTGGCGGCATGATTATTTCCTTCCTGTGATTTTTTAATATTAAATTACATCCGAAATTATTCGAATATAAAAAGCATTCGTTTGTCCAAGCCCAGGACCATCTCCAGTTTATACCTTAAGGCCAATTTCGAGAAGACCACAAATTTCTGCCGGTGAAAAGTTTTCTATGAAACAGAAAACCGAAATGCTTATGTGGATTTTAGACCTACCAGAACATTTTCTGGTCTATATGAAACAAAGAACAATGAGAAAAAAGTAATATAAAAGTGTTCTCAGGACTCTCATTATATTAATATTCTCAAGAGAGAATCATTTAAATTAGCTCTTAAACTAGTTATTTGTGTATCGTGTTTTCCCCATATCGGCTTTACTGTTTCATAGCTTAAAACAAAAGTGACAATATGGCAATGGTAGAGCTAAATAAATAAAATAAATAAATAAATACCGTCTTTAATTTAGTATAATAGGAACGAGATGAAAGCAACAAGATATGCCTCTACTGCTGATATTGGTTTCAAATAACAATTCCTGTAAAAGTTGAAACTCGGTATCCTTTAAGAAAACAAAACTTAACAACACATGTGCTGGATTTCCATTTAAAAATTCAGTTTATTTTGATTGGTTTCATTTTTTGTTCAAGTTTGTTTATTTTCTTGTTTCGCATTTCAATACCTTTCAGTTACAAATACTGATATACTACACACACGACACAATTCGATTTGCATTTGTTTTTATTAAATTTTTGATTGAATTTTTGTTAGTTTAATTCAACATTTTTGTTTGATGAATAAAACGCTTAATGCGTTCAAATGTTTGATTTGATTTTCATTATCATTTTGATTTTGATTTTGAGCAACAAATAACAGTTAATTTTGAATTATTGCACACATTTATTTTTTAAGTTATCCCTTTTTGGTTTTAGTTGTGTTTTCTGGCTTCCTTTTTAATCAGAAAATACATTTGTATGTATATATATATATATATATATTTTTTTTATATGTATGCATTATTATACTGCAAGTTGTAAACTTTGATTTACTTAAGCTTCTTTCATTATTATTTATTATAAATATTATTATAATTACTGTTAAGTTTTTTCTATATACATTTTGCCGCAATTCGTGTGTACTTTGTAAATAATTGCTTAAACTGGAGATTGGGCACCAGAGTCTCATTTGCAAAGGCTAAAAAGTGCTCAAGAACTGTTTGGAATTGAAAACAACAATTTCGAGCTTGATTCGGATTCTGTGAATTCATTAATATTAATTAATGCTTACAAATAAATGTTGTTTATCGAATCTTTCGTTTTTTTTTTGGATTGTATAATAATTCAGCTTAGATTTTATAGACTTAGCTAGTTTTGTTTTATTAAGTTTGGTTGTTGTTGTTGTTGGTATAATTATGCAACTAATTTAATTTTTCTTTCATTTTTCATAGTTATTCATTTTCATCTTATGTTAAATGCAATTACAAAGTACTCTAATTTTTCGAAATACTATTTTAATTTTGTGTCTTGCACCTGAAGCTTCTGTTTTTTTGTTTGATAGTGTATGTCTATGTGTATGTGTTTTTGCGGATGTGTGAGTGTGAGTTTGTTTATATCTTTCTGTGGCCTTTAGTTACTTACTTTTATGGATTAGCTCGTGTCCTGTCGAAAATTAAATTCATTTCGCAATGCACTTGCCCAAAATGAGAAATTTTACAAATGTGAACTGCACTACTCAGTACTTTTAGTATGTGTGTGTGTGTGATTGTTGTTGTTTATTTTGTGTATGTCTGTGTGTGTTTGAAGTGTATTATTCATAATCTCCTTTTGATGTACTCGTATCGCATTTAACTCTATTTACTTATTTAGATAGTGGTTTTTTCGATTTTCAAAATTGTTTTAATTTAAAGCTTTCCATTTACTTATTTCTTTTTATTTTGTTTTTCATCTATGAACTTTGTATTCGAAAAAATGAGTGTATTTTTCATAATTGTTTGCTAGCAGTTAACGTTATTGACATCGATTTAGGCTTTACGTTTAGTTAGAACTAATTAAATTAGCAACTCTGCAAGTTTATCTGCCAGCTGAATTCGCAAAGTTTTATTAATTAGTGTTATAAATATTATTTTATTTTGTTAAATATTTTTTTGTTATAATTCTCACTTTCGATTAGGCACAATCTTACTCAAAATTCGGGCTGTTTTGCTTAGTTATACCATTGTCAAATGGCCAAAAGTTTACCATTAACCATTCACTATTTTTTCAATTACCAATAAGAGTTTTCTATTTTCATCAAGCTTCGTCTATATATTTATACTCGTGTGTAACCAAAGCTGGGCAAAAAACAAGTGATTAACAATTGAAAACTGCGTACTGTGCCTAAAATTTAGCTATAGATGCGGCTTTTGCGGCTGAAACCGATAGAAATATTGCTTCAAGCTAATATCATGAAATTGCAACTGAGTAAGCACACACACACTCCAACACACTCACAAACACACTCACATACACACGCACATACACACTCATACATACACTCAAGTATAGCAAACAGTTTCTCTGCTTCGAAACAATACAAAAACAAATTTCAATTTCAAGAACACCTAACAAAATCACTTATATGTACTCAACTTCAGTTAATATAGTATCGTATTCCACATAGTCGCAATTTACATACATTCTTGTACAATATACAATTGCAATTGCATGAATTTTGTAATTGTAACTTATTTGTAGCTAATTTTAAATTTAGATTTAAATTAATTAAATTTAATTCGACAACAAGCTCGTTTTGCACTTAAGTAACTGCTAATGTTTAAGTTAATCTCTAGAGTCTAGATTACTAGCTATATTTTGCTCTATACAACAATTATTCTTTTCCCTTTTCATTATCTCACTTTTAATAGTGTTCTGTCTAACTCCATCTATAACTTTGGCACAATACCGAATACGAAAACAAAGTGAGAATAATTTTTATTGAATGCGTTGTTATTTTATGTAATTATTATTCAATTATACTTATTATTATCGGATCTGGAAATTGTTTTAGTTTTCTTTTCTTTACTGTTGTTTTCCGTATTTTCTTTTATTTTTATTTTTTCCTAGTTGCCATTTACTTACACTTGCAAAAACTTTTTCTTCTTTTAACGTTTACTTACGAATACTTTCAGTTAACAACTTTGTTTCAGATATACATAACTATTGACCAACTATGTTTTTTTTGCTGCCAAACGCGCTACGCGCTAGTTATGTGGGCGAGGGGAAGGGGAAATTTTGAGAAAAATACTATGAGATAATGGTAAAAAATGGAAGTGAAACCAATGAACAAACTGACTGAAATTGCGAAACCTTTAATTACCAATTGTGTTACTCTTTTTTAAGTGATGTGATGTGAGGGGAAGTGAGTGTATTTGAATTGAGAATGAGTACTCATTTGAATACTGTACAAAAATGTAGCAAATGTAGCGCGCGTTGACAACGACAACGTATGACAGCTACATACAGATCTTGATCTAGATCTAGATCGTAACAAGTAAATTACATTTAGCATACGAGACAATAAATACATTTACATTTACAATGCATCAAACCAACTTTATAATATAACATATTGCCCACAACTGAGGCCTAAACTGGATCACTTTTGATTTGTTTGTTTTGTTTTGTTATAACTTGACTAACAACGCTGCTAAACACTCGTTTTGTGCTTATATCAATACTATTTTATATATATTTAATTGTATTTTTCTCTATTTTTTTTTTTTTTTCTTATGTACTTAGTTTACTCGTAAATCTGTTAGGGTCCTTTTTTCCCCCTCCTGCTCTGTGCACTTCAGAGTGCCTGTTTCTTCATTTGAATTGTAGTTAACAAAGTGGTTTTTTTTTTTGTTTGTGCGCATAACTTTTGTGTGGGGGATTTTACGTATAGAGATCTGAGAGCAGTTCGATGAGCCGTAACAAGAACTGTTGCAGCCACATCTTCGTATCCATTTACTCTTGCTGTGCTCCATTCCCACGCATACATATACATATACATATTCATTGGCTATATGTCCTGCTAGTGTTGTTGTTGTTGTGCCTGATTCAGTAGTTGCTGCTGGCGTTGCAAGTTCAGCTCCGTCATGTTCTTCATCATCAGCGTCCTTTCCAAGTTCTCTCGAATGCTCCGCTCGTTCTCCTGGCGTACTATTAAACAGATGGATAGATATTGTATATATATATATATATTAGTAAATAAACATAATGCTTGCTGCAGATATTATTATTAAATGCTAGCTCTAATGGAACAAGTTATTATTATTGTTATAATTATAAATATAATTATTATTCTTGTTTGCACTGCACGGTTATTATTATCCTTCTTGTTGCTTATCGTTTAAACTGCAGTTGAAGTAAATGCCTGTTGATGAATTCTTGAATATAACTTTCATCAATCCAGACTATTTACTTTAAGCACAGTTCAACATTATTCGCGTTCGACTTCGACTTTGTTTACGGTTAAGGTTTCGATAACGCGACGACAATATTTCAACTTTCAACATTTCATTTGTTTGGTGTTGACCACGCCCACAACGCCCACGTCAATGGGTTGCAACAGGGAATGGGAATGGGAACAAGGGACGTTGAACGATTGGCAATGTTTGCTCGCCGCTTTTGTGCATTTTACAGCAGTTTTAATTAACGGCAAACAAATTGACACGCGCCACACGGTGTGGCATGCAGCAGCATGGACATGGGACAGGGGGCAGGGGGGCATAGGACACGGGGTGGCAACTGCCATATTGGGACTGTGTAAAGTGTCAAAATTTGTTTGCCAATCAATCACACGTGCACACAGTTGCACTGTGGCACTGTGGCACTGTTGCATAGTTGCTGTTGCACTGCCTGAAACTTGGGTTCATTGTCTGCTCTGAGGTCTGATTGTATATTTGCCTTTTCTGTTACTGTTTTCTGTTACTGTTTTCTGTTTTACTTTTCTTTTCGGCTTTTTATTTTTGTTTGACTCTTATTTTTTTCCTTTTTTTTTTTTTGGGTAGCCTGTTAAAGATTTAACTGTGCTGCATTGTGTGGCATCGGGTTGTTGCAAGCGTGGAGAGAACTCGTACTCATATTAAGTGTATCATACTTGTATAACCCTGGCCTGCATATATCTGCATACTCTCCGTATGTTGCACAAAAAATGTGAGCTGTAAAAATTTAATTAAAAATACTTGCCCTAAATTGCAACTCACACAAACGCAGACACACACACACACACACAGCACACACCCACACACTTTTATAAACACACACACAAAAAGGCCAAGTATTTAAGTAATTTACGAACATTTTCATTTAATTGCAAAATTAGTTACTCTTTTATTGAGCAAAAAAGTGTGACAATTTCGATACTCGACACTGCAAATATCCTGTACAGAAGAACCAAATCTATTAAATTCTATTGCAATAGTATTCTCAATTTCTCTTAGTTTTTTCGAGATCGAGTTAAGGTACTAGCTGAAAATTACATAGTAAGTCATAAAATGTTTTAAAATTAAGGTCAAAATAAAAAAATTTGTCGGTTTAAATTTTGTGTGGAATTTAAGCAAATAAGTCTCAATTTTGGAATTTTAATACAATAATTTTATGTTTAAATTAATAATTTAAGAAAAATAAACATTTGAACATTTTTTCTCAATTGTATAAAACAGTTTAAAATTACAGAAAATGTTTATTCAAAAAATTAAACTTTATTTAAGTAGCATTTTTTAAATAACTTTTAAATCACGTAAAAATTAGTAACTTTATTTAAGTAGCATTTTTAAAATACCTTTTAAATCACTTAAAAATTAGTAATAGTATTTCAAATATAAAATAAAATTAAAAATAAACCTTCAGAAAAGCAGTTAACATTAAAAAAAAATAGTAATAATACAAATTATAATCATAGTCACTATGACTATAAAAACTCGTTATAAACTACGTTATTATTTATAATCGTAAGCTTTAGGAAAATCTCATTTAATATACAATTAATAGAGGAATATTAACTGACTATTAATTGACGGAATTTCTTCTTCCATTAACCCAGACCCTTTAAATAATATGCTTTCAGGTACAGGCAGCTATGCGGGGTATTAAAACAACAAATTAAAACATGTTCTTGTATATACAAATATAATATAATTCGCATATTTAAGTATGAGTTATCCTGATAAAATGTTCTAGTTATAAGTAATTTATTGATATTTGTAAAACTAAAAATAGAATAATCTATTATTTCCAATATTTTTGATAAAAAACATAATTTCAAATCCCATTTAATATATAATATAATTAATAGAGGAATATTAAATGACTATTCCTTCCTTCCATTAACCCAGACCCTTTTAATAATATGCTTTCAGGTACAGGCAGCTATGCGGGGTATTAAAACAACAAATTAAAACATGTTCTCGTATATACAAAAGGGCTTTAAAATTTTCGCTGTTGCTTGAAATGCAACAGTAAAATGAAGTGAGGCAACGATGGTAAGGGTAAGGGAACAGTGGGGGGTAATGTGGGGGGAACCAGCTCACATTGTCGCCTACAAACTGAACTCAAACATAAGCCGGACCGGAGCACGTGGTCTGTGGTCGTAATCGTTGTCCTGTTGTCCTGTTTCTGTTGCTGTTGCAGGATCGCGTTTATGCAAGGGCTTTGAGGCGTAGGCGTAACGTGTTAATGTGCGACAGAGTGCGGGCAGAGAGAGAGAGGGAGAGGGAGGGAGAGAGAGAGGGAGAGAGAAGAGGATGGAATGGGGAGGGGATGTGAAAGTACAGGGAACAGGTGACGTTGTGGCTGCCTGTCATTATTCACGTGGCAAGTGGTGTGCTGAATAGCAGCCACTGAGTACGAAGTACAATGAGTTGCCTCCCCCTCCCCCTCCCCTGCTGCGACTCTGCGTGTGTGTGTGTGTGTGTGTGTGTGTGTGTGTTGGGCTATTTGAGACCAATTAACATAGAACTTTCCCACTGGTAAACAAGTTAAATTGTTAACAGCCATTAAGGGCGCTCATAAATGCCGCCGTGTAACTTTCAGCCTCACTTTGTCTCTCTTTGTTCTCTCTCTCTGTGTGTGTGTGTGTGTGTGAGTTAGTATATTAGTGTGCGGTGTGTGTGTATGCCCAGGTGTATGCGTTTGTGTGGGTGCAAGTGTGTGTGAGTGGCGCGTGTGTTTGTGTTGCTTCTTTGTGTCTTTTATGTTGTTTAATTATAAATGTGGTGTTGAAAGCAACAGCCAGTGCACTCTCCCTCTCCCACTCTCCCCCTCTACCACTCTCCCCCTCTCCCGCTCCCTTCCCTTGAACTGTTGAGCTACCATGACGGATGAAGACCGACGACCATGTAACTATATAACTAATTAGTTTCCTGCCTCTGAGTGGGGGATTGTGGACAGGTTTCCCAACTGTTGTTGTTGTTGCTGTTGCTGTTGTGTTCTTTTGCCCACTTCAATTGAAATTATTGATGCAGTTTTGAGGTTTCCCCTTTAGTTGCTCAAAATAGCTTTTATATTCCATTTATATATAGTACATGCTAATGAGAAATGAAAATTTGTAACATTATTATTTAAGCACAAAGTCAAAGCATGCGAAATAAAACACCAGCTTTATAAAATAAAATGTAGTTCGCATAATAATGAAGAGAAATTTGAAAAGCTTTGTACTTTACACTTTTCAATATGAAAATTCGAATTTTACAAAATACCATATTATTGAGCATTTAATGTAGCTCAAAATGAAATAAGTTGTGTTTAAATCAAAAACCATTTACACAAATAAGTAATGGCAATTTTACAGAGCTTATTATAAATTTAATTATAATTATTTAAATACTCTTTAATTTGAAAGGAAACTAATGGAATCTTGTCAAGTACGATCTGTAAGTAAGTAATTTACACTATTTAAAATAAAAAATAAAATAGTTGCAACTGTTAACTCTTCGGTTTGTACAGGGTATATTTGCGTCGCTTTCTCTTATTCAAAGTATTTTTATTTTAATGAAGCTGATGTTCATAATTTTCAGAAATAATTTCAATTAATTATGCTGTTTGAATTTCCTTTTTTTGGTTTTCGTTTTACTTTGCAGCCAACGATAAGTTGAACCTTTTGTGTTTACTGATTCTGATATAATGTCTGACATTTACCGGAATTAAATTGAAAAGTCCGTTGGTTTGCTTTATGTTTCATTGAACAATGCGTTATTTAAATGTTAATTGTGTGAGATTTCCAGGCGAGTAACCAACCAATATTGATTGAAAACTTATCTGCAATGTAATGTTATTAATTTCATATATTGAAATAATAAAGTTTGATGTGGGGGTCAAAGGCTCAATTTCCAATAGAGAAATAAATAAAATGAAATGAAAATATATAAACAATCAATTGGCTGCCCATCTTTTTTGACAGCCTTATCATGGCCATAACATACTTGGGTGGGTTTTTTTTTGTTTTTTTTTTTGGTGACTGTCAATTTGACGATTTGTGGGCATGGTTGGCTATAGGGGCGGGTCGCCTGGGCATTTGCCACACCGAGTGGCGTTCACAGGACTCGACTCTGGCAAGGACATCGTGAAACCAACTGAGCGGGCAATGTCACCAGCACGAGCCACGTTTTCCAACACTAAACAATTGTTGTCTGTTCTTATTGTTGTTTTCTTTCTTTCGTTGTTGTTGCTTTTGCTTTTGCTGCACTCACTCACGCGTATATGAAAAAGTAACCTAGTTTCATGTCGTAAACGTAAAATTACGACTGTGTGTGTGTGTCGTGTGTGTGTGTGTTTGGATCGTGTGTGTAAATAAGCGTGCATGTCTGTGGGTGCACACATAAAAAGGATGCCACAGCCGTGGCATAACCGTAATGATGCACACACGTACGCACGTACACACACAAACACTTACACAGCGACACACAGACAGACAGACAAACAACACACAACTATTAAGTGAAAGTATAAAAAGTGAGCATGATAACTAAAGGTCCTTGCAGACGCAGCCCTGTGTCGGTCACTCAGTCAGTTAGTCAGTTAGTCAGTCAGTCAAAGAGTCTGAGAGTCAGAAAGCCCATTGTCATTGTCTGTGCTTAGCTAAACAACATATATATATACACACACACACACACACACACATACAGTGCTGATTAGTTTGGTTTGGCTTTGGCTTTGGTTTTGGGCTGCTGCTGTTGTTGTTATTGTTGTTGTTGTTGCTGTTGCAGCCACAGCCTCAGCCACAGTCATTAAAGTCGAGGTAAGTATCATTTTTTATGGCCAACGCATGTGTGTGTTTGTGCTTGTTGTTGTTGTTGTTTTTGCTGGTGTTTGCAAGTCAGTTAGTCAGTTAGTCAGTTAGTCAGTCAGTCGCTTAGTCATTTAGTTAGTTATGTAATGCTCGAGATTTGCTGAGCTTTTGCCAGCTCAATTTTCGAAAGTCAGCATCTGGCAGCTGCTCATTGGGGAGCATGTCGTACGTATTTGTATGGCTTTATGGTTATATACATATATATAGGGCATATGGCCAACTGTTTGTCTGTCTGTCTGTCTGTGTGAAATGACAATGGACCGATGCATCAATGGACAATGCTAAGCTGACCTTATTCGTCGATGCGAATGCAAGTAATAACAAAATCAAGAAGATAGCACAAATGGAAACCAACTGCAATCGGCTCAGTTTCTAATGGAAATCTGCCGCAATTTAAATAACTAAAAGTTACAATCAATTTGAACAGCCAAGGCGTCGCAAATGTCTTTTAAGTAATCAAAATAAATACCTATATACATTTCAACTACATAAATAGTTGATAAAAACAATTTAGTTATTAAATTTTAAAATTTACAATCAATTAACCGCAAGTTGATATTTTATAAAATTACTTTGTGTTTGCATATATGTTAAATGAATTCAAATATTTGAACATATCACGTTGCATGAGAGGCGGTTAAACACGTGTAAATCCATAAGTTTACCTTATTTTAATAACATGCCATGAATTGAAAAGTTGGAATTTTGTTATTGACTTTAAATTGCAGCACACAACGCAAATTGTTTGTTTAAGGAGAAACCTTTTAAAAATGTACAAGGTTTTGTAAACAGAAAGTTGGCAATTGGAATTTTAAAAGAGTTATTTATTGTTAAAGTATTTCATCAATATAATTTGGTTTTCCATTTTATGCTATGACAAAATAAATGATGAATCAATCAGAATTTGTGGAAAGCATTGCCTACTTACAGGCGCTGTCTTATAAATTTACTCAACACTGACAGAGTTATGTTATATATTCGAAATAATAACATATACAGCATCTGTTAAGTTAACAGCAACAAAACGCAACTAAATAGAATGTTATGTTGTACAACAGAAATGTTAACATAAACATAAGCTGTTATGTTAAAATTTGATTTGCATTTTGATGTGAAAAAAAATAACGCATTAATTGTAAATAGTTGAAAGCATTGCCAACTTACAGGCGGGTTTTAGTGTGTTATTTATTTCAATTGCGTTGAAAGTGAACTGTTGCCAATTGTGGTTGAATGTAGTAGTAGTCCTTGCAGCTGCTTCTTCTCAATTAGCCAACTTGAAGATGGCTGTCAAATTGAAGTCCGCTTTGTGGCACTGATAACAGCAATGTTAGCGTCTCACAATTATACGCACGCACACACAGAAGGACACTGAAGTGACGACAACGTAGAAGACGGAGAATTGCACGTAAGCGAAGCGGAAACGGAAGTGGAAATGTAACCCAAATTGTCAACGAAATCCCCGAAATAAGTTCAGCAACGTTTTGAAGGCAATGCTCGATGGTTGCAGTTGTTGTTGGAGTTCATGATGGTCGCATTCCCGTATAATGGACTGGCGTGTCCCTGCTGAACGAATGAGCCTTTTTACCGGACTGACTTTGGCCGGAGGTGAGCGTGACAATGACCACAAAAACGCTGGCACACACAAGGCACAGCAGGACAGTGGCTAACACAATGCAGACGATGCGTTTGCGCTTGCGATCCGCCTCCTCATCCTCATCGGTCTCATCACTGAGGGACTTCTTCTTCAGCTTGTGGGAGCCACCGCTAATCGATGCCTTGCGTCCTCCGGCGGCCAATTTGTGATGAAATGGCCGTAGCACCTGGGCGGCAAAGGCCGCATCCGTTAGCTCCTGCTCGTAGGTGAGCGAGGGCTTTCTCTCAAAGGAGGGACGCTTCTCCTCAATGAAGGCCGCCGCCGCAGCGGAAATTGGACGTGGACTGCGCTTGATCTCATCCACATTGACAACAGCAGCGCCCGCTGTGGGCACCGCCGTCGACAGTGGACGACTGTTGCGTCGGTGGGGTGAAGTAAGCTCAAAATCATCGCCTGCCGTCATCGTCCCGCTGCCGATGCCATCGCCAATGAAACTCTTCGACTTCTTGGTGGCACTCAGCGTCTCACGATAGTTGCGCAACCGCACACTAGCACTGTGCAACGCCTTGGCCTGCTTCACACTGGCGCTGGCATTCGTGCCCTGAAAGGCAGCTGCTGCCGCCAGCACACCTGGCCGATGCACGGTCAGCTCCTCCAGATTGCTGGGCGACAGATACAGCGAGCGTCCGTGTTGGGCGCCACGCTTAAAATGATAGGCGGCACTCGCCGCCGCCGCAGCGCTGTGCAGCTGGAGCGTATGGGAGGCGGTGGCGGCGGCGGCGGAGGCACTGGTGGATGGTCGTCCGTCCAGTTCCAGGCTGTGGGTGCTCTGTTGTCGCGAATGCGGATGCGGTTCACGTTTCTGTTTGATGCTGTTCGAGGCGGAGGCGGCGGGCGGATGTGTGGCGCTGTGACCGGCGGCGAGAGCAGGCGCCGTATCCTCAAAGGAACCGGAACTCTTGCGCATACGCTGCACGGCCACAGCGGCGGCCGCCAGCTCGGCCACGCCCAGCTCCTCCATTTTGGTGTGACTATTGCTGCGCGAACGCGACTCCACAAACAGTTCGTTCTCCAGCGAGAGATTGGACTGCGGAAAGAGCGAACGACCATCGAGTGGTTCCATCAGATCATCATTCAACGATGGATGCCGTATCTGCGACTCCACCACCGAGTCCGGCTTGCTACTCGGCCTCCGCCCAGGATCATTAAACGAACGATGCGATCGACAGCCTCTCCGACTAGGCGATGGCGAACGTGAGATCTCCTTGCCCGTAGGTGGACCGGGCATCAGAAAGTTGGCACGCACCGAGCTAGTGCGTCGACTGGAGCTGGCGGAGCCAGCGGCAACCGCTAGCTGGATTTGCTCCATGGCGGCGGGATCCTGTTGTGCGTGGAAGGAATGCGTTTTCTTCATCTGAAAATTGGTAGACGGATGAACGTCAATTGTGTCTGAGCGCCGGAATAGATTCTTTTTCAGCGGAAGCGGTTGCGGTTGCGGTTGGTGTGTGGCACGTGGCAGCATATCATCGACATCGATGAACTGTATCGGTGATGTGCTGCCGCTGCCGCCAAGCGGTGAACGCTGCAGGCCCAGACCCATGCCCAGGCCCAGACCGCCCAGTCCGCCCACATTGTCGCCCAGGCTGCTGCTGCTGACCAGATAAATATCCGGCTGATGTTTTTGTTGTTGTCGGTGCTGCTGTTGTTGTTGTTGTTGCAAATGCTGTTGCTGCTGCTGTTGGCCCAAGATCGGGCTGACCGCGTGCGAGGTGGGTGAGCTGGTGGAGCTCGAGTGCGGGTGCTGACGGTGCGAATGCGGATGCGGATGCGCATGCGGATGCGGATGTGGCAACTGTTGGTGGTGGCGTGCAGCAGCTGCCTGTGCGGCCAGTTGCTGAAATGTGTGCATATGCAACTGATGTTGCTGTTGTTGTTGGTGGTGTTGTTGTGGTTGGTGGTGCTGTTGTTGTTGTAGTAGTTGTTGTTGTTGGTGGTGATGGTGCTGCTGGCGTGCGGAAAGTGCCGGAGAGACGGAACCGCTCCCCCCGCCGCCACCAGACACATGCGTATGTTGTTGTTGGGATAGATGTTGTTGTGGTGCTGGGAGTGCTAGGGTCTGCGGCGGTGCAGACGAGCGCACGGGCAGCGGCGACGCCGAGCGGTGGATCAGCGGCTGCTCATGCACAACGAAGCCATCGTCAAGATCTAGATCGATATCTAAATCTGTTGCTATCGGTGCATAATTATCAATGGCCATGGAGAGGGAACGATGGATGGGCTTCAGCTTGGGTGGTTTCTTTTTGGTCGCGGGATTGTCAAAGGAGGATGTGCCCGAGGTATGCTCCTCATCCGCATCGCCGGCGGTCATATACGGATCATAGCTGTGCACCGATACCACATGCTGGTGACGTGAGGATTGATGTTGCTGCTGTTGCTGCTGATGTTGGTGGTGTTGCTGCTGCTGGTGTTGCTGGGATTGATGGTGGTGCGACTGCGACTGATGCTGCTGACCACCGCTGGTGCCGCGCTCCATGCGGTAGTAATACTGCCGTGGGTATCTATGGTAGTAATGTGCAATTGTGGTGCTGGTATGTGGGTGGTGTGGCGAGCAGGAGTGGGGTAATCACACAGACACTGACCTGGTCGGGCGCGGGTGGTAACGGTTGCGGTAACGGTAACGCTGTCGATAACGCTGTCGATAACGCTGTCGATAACGATAACGGTATTGGACTCGGTACGGACTCGGATTCGGTGGTTCTAGTTCTTGATGTGGTTGCTCTTTATAGTTGACCCGTTACTTGGCGACTTGGTGGTGGTTGCTAGTGGTGCTGTTGCTCTTTGTTTTTTGGCAGTGGGTGCTCTAGTGCTTAGTGCTAGACACCCAATAGGGCTGGAGAGTGTTAAAGAAAGAGAGAGAGAGAAAGAAAGACACAGAGAGAGAGAGAGCGAAAGAAAGAAAGAAAGAAAAAGTGTGCGTTGAGGAAGACGGGGGACAAAGGACTTTTGGACACTTGAACGCACACACACACACACAGAGAGACGCACACAGACACAGACACAGACACAGACACAGACACAGATACAGACAAAGACACACGCTAAACAGCAAGACGTTTAATGTGCAGGACATTCAGCATTAAAGGCAACTAAGAAGATGTTAATCGTGTGTGCTTGTTGTTCTTGTTCTTGTTCTTTGATCCTTTCACATTTGTTGTTGTTGTTGTGCGTTGTTTTGCTTGATCACTGCTGATTGTGGATGTTGTTGTTGTTTTTGTGGTTGTTGTTCACTTTTGTCTAAGAATGTGGTGCAATTAAATTCCGCTTTTTTTTTCTTATTTTGTTTTTTATTGTCACATTGTGTATAGATGATTGTTGTTGTTTTTGTTGTAGTTGTAGTTGATGTAAAAAATGTATCTAGGGTATTTTGTTGTAGTTATTGTTGTTGTTTGCTACACTCATTAAAATGGGCAAATACAAAAGCACAACTAGAAGTAGACAAGAGAAATACGTAAAAAAGTATTAGCAAGCTGGACGGGGGAGTGTGGTGCGGGTGGTTGTGCAGGTGGTTGTGCAGTTGGTTGTGCAAGCTGCTGTAGGATTTTGTAGTACTCATATGTATGCGTTTTCCAAGAATCCAAATCAAAGTGAATGTCAAATGAACGAAAATATAAGCAAAACACAGAGAACAACTAAGAAAATAAAGAGAAATCCATTAAGAGAAGCAAATTAAATGCATATTTTTGTTCCATTGCTGCAAATTGAGTCAAGTCGACAAATTTAACGTATTTGCAACTGCAACTAGTTGCAGATAGCTTATTAATTACACAATAAGAGAATCGAAAGACATATTGGATAATAAATATTAATCTTTGCTTAAAAGTTGTTCAATTTAAAGTTGATTTTTATTACAGAGCCCTTTGGGTTTACCTTTAGTTTTAAGTTTAGCTTATATTAATTTACAGATAGTTAAGTTTTATTTCAGATACTTTATTAATCACACAACAAGGAAATAGAAAGACACAAGGAAATAACAGACAAATGTATATTAATTCTATTGTGCTCTATGCTTTAAAGTTGATTTTTATTACAGAGCCCTTTGGGTTTACCTTCAGTTTTAAGCTAAGCTTATACGAGCTTATAGATAGTTTAGTTTTATTTCAGATACTTTATTAATCACACAACAAGAAAATGGAAAGAGATATTTGAAAATAAATATTAATCCTATTGTGTTCTTTGCTTTAAAGTTGTTCAATTTAAAGTTGATTTTGATTACAGAGCCCTTTGGGTTTACCTACAGTTTTAAGTTAAGCTTATACGAATTTACAGATATTTAAGTTTTATTTCAGATACTTTATTAATCACACAACAAGAACATAGAAAGATATATTGGAAAATAAATATTAATCCTATTGTGTTCTTTGCCTTAAAGTTGTTCAATTTAAAGTTGATTTTTATTACAGAGCCCTTTGGGTTTACCTTCAGTTTTAAGCTTAGCTTATACGAGCTTATAGATAGTTTAGTTTTATTTCTGGCTATAAAATGTGCAATTCCCCACACAGCACTTGGTCACGTAGCGATTGGTAAGTTAATCGAATTAAATTTAACGTTGTTTGCCCATTACGAACGTTGAATGCCACCAACTCTTTGGTAGGACAATTCATCATTTCGCAATACCTTTGAGCTGGGGAATTGTAACGTTTTGCATAATTTAAAGCGACAGGCCACAGTCGGAGTCCACATCCACATCCATATCCAGTGAGGTCCTTTGCTAGTCCTTTGCTACTGTCACTCACAGTGTTAATTTTTCAAAGCTCATTGATGGATGAGTGCGCCAGTTGACATTTATGTGCCTAGGCCACACACAAAAGACGGTTGCTCAGGCAGGCGAAGAGCGGTGAGGGAAGGGGAGTGGAAGAAGGGGAGCTGTTCAAAAATTAACGCTCTGCGTTTTGAAAATTGTTCGAGAGCGCCCCAAAACGAGTTAAACATATTAAAATTTGCTTATGCAAAAGGTAAAGAATGAAACCCGCTTTTTCGCCTCCCTTCCACACGCACACACACACACGCAAACCCAATATGTGTGTGTGTGTGTGAGGCGAAATGCTCTGAAGACATTTAACATCACGTACTTTAAATATGTTTAAAAGAGCTTAAGTGAAATGAAATGTGGCGGCCATATATAAGCATAAGAGAACGTACTATATATATATATATATACAAATATATATATACATTTTCACACACTAAAACACACACAAATACACATGAACAATACACAATACAATAGGGAATGGCATGTGTATATGACAGCGTCTGCTACTGGCAGCAGAGAGCGAGAGAGAGAGAGCGAAAGAGAGTGAGGGAGAGACAGAGAGAAAGGTTGAGAAAGTGGGAGAGTTGAAGGCGCAGATCCTGGCGAGATATTACCATTGCCGTGGCTACCACGGGCTTTGTCTTTAAAAATTCTGTTTCTGCTTCTGTATCTGCTTCTGTATCTGCTTCTATTTCAGTTTCTGTTTCACATTCACATTCAGATTCAACAGCAGACGCAGTTGTCAAATTTCTCAGCATATCAAATCTGTTAAGAATTAGGTGTAATTCCCAGCATGTAAACATATTACTGGTACACAAATCGGATTTATATTTGTGATATGCTTGAGCCATTGAATTCATAAAGGTTGGCACAGATACGAGCAAGAATACGATTACATATGTAAGACTACCCTAGCTGAGAATAACATCATCTTACTTTGAAAGATACTTACAATTTCAAATTAAAATTCGTCTATTTAAGACAGACTTGTGCAGAAATACATTTGATTTAATTTTTTTAATTAATAAATTATTCGAATTATTATTATACACCTTATAATATTAAATATTTTTCAAGCATTCAGCGATAGAAAAATTTAATTTTGCAACTTTGATGTAGAATCAATTTAGAGGCCAAATATTTATAAAATTGCCATTCCGCAAGGAAATCGGTTAAGTTTTGACAAAGTTATGATAGTTAGAAATTTTCAAAATAGTAAAACTTTAACTTTAAAAGCTCTATACATTAGAAGCAGAATCAATCAGCAGAATCATGATAACTAGATAAAAATTAAATTTCCCTAGAAAATCGGTCAAGAATCAAATTCAAATTTATTTAATAAAGTTGATTATAATAAGCTTTTCATATAAAACAAAAATAAATTAAATAATAAACCTTCTCAGGATTTATATTACCTACAGTATTTTAAATTCGTTGCATTCATTTTTGCTTACATAGAAGATAAGAGATAAACAAGAGCTTATAATTGTGAAGTGAGATTAAGCATGTTATATATTATTAACGTGGAAACCTGAGTTGTATTATATATCAGTTTTGTTTCAAATTCCGTAGAAAATAAGCGTACAGGAATTAAGGAATTCCAGAAAATTGTAACATTACGTGTATTATTATTATAGAATTATTCTTAGTAATTAATATTCTTAGTAATATTCATATTAGGTAAATTTTTTGATTATTTTAGCTTATTATAAATCTGTCACTGCAAAGATATGTATTTTATTATGATGGTCGCAGCTCAATAAAAGTATAATTATTTCTCTCAATTTCTAAATTTAGACTTTAAAATTTGTTTTATAGTCGACACTTTCATTAGAATTTGCAAATCTCAGCAAGATTGTAAATGAGTATGTCATCAAATCTTGTTTATGTATAGTATGCCGAAACAATGTTGTTCAGCTCTTAAAGATGGTACGATAATGTGCTGACAGAATATTTGCTCTAGTTGTGCATACATAGTACTTGAGGCATATCTCATGCCACATAAGCACATGCCACAGTTGACTGAGTCTGAGCAGACGTCTTAATTGGCATAAACAATGGTTAATTAACATAAAACTAACATTTCGAATCCCATTTCAAACAGTCATACGTGCGTAATTAAGTTCATCCCCATTGGATTAACCCTCAGACCTCAGCCCTCTGGCAATTTCCAATTGGTATTCAATATTTGGGTCACAAACTGAGACTGAATCTTAAAATGAATCTGACTAAGTTGCACATTAAAAGTGCCATTAATTGCACAAAAAGAGTCAGAACTCGTTGATGTTTAATATTAAACTGTTGACGGTTTTCTGGCTGACTGTTTCGGCTGTTTCGGCTGTGTGAAGTGTAAGCAATTAATTGAGTTAAGCGGAAAGCGGAAAGCCAAAAACCACATCGCATCACACCATATCACCGCACCACCGCATCACCGCACCACAACCGCCATTATGGTAAGTGGTAAGTGGTAAGTGAAGGTTGCGGCAGTCGTCGTCATTTAATATTATTAAATCCATGCCAGTTTTCAGCCGAAACTCGCGAATATTAACGAATGTAAATGTGAGCCTGGCAAAGGACTCGGCAAAGGACTCTCAACGGTTCTGTTTGATTTGCACTGCTCGCACACTCGCTGAAATCTGATGAAATGCCTAGTGTTATGATAGGAAATGCAATGCCGTCTTTGCTGGCATTCCTCATCAAAAGTTTATGACGTTTACAGTTCTGGCATACTCAATTTGTTGTGCTTATGTTTGTGCAATTAAAATGCTTACACACACACACACACACACACAAACACACTCTCAGCACTCAGCAATTTCTTTAGAAGTTGCGCCTGCAGCTATGCAATATTATTTTAAGACTAGGAAATACTACAAATGAAATACCCCAACAGTCAAAGTCTCTGTACTAATTTTGTAAAAATTCTTTTTAAAACTTTAAATTCTTTTATTTCTTTATTCGTTCTTAAAAACAGAAATATGTATAACATAACTCGGAAAGCACTTTAATATCTTAAAAATAATTCTTGAATAACTTTAAAATTTATATTAAAACGAAGTTTTTCATTTTAAATTGGTCTTAAATTTTGTTGTTTTGTATTTGCGGTGATTAATCCACTAAAAACTCTTTTTAAAACTTTAAATTCTCTTATTTTTCTTATTTTTTTTTAGTTAGACAAATTCAGGAAAATGCGTTCGTTCTAAAAGAACATAAAAACAGAAATCTGGATAACATAACTCGGAAGGGACTCTAAAATCTTAAAAATAATTCATGAATATCTTTAAAATTTATATTTAAATGAAATTTTTCATTTAAAATTGGTCTTAAATTTTATTGTTTTGAATTTGCAATGATTAATACATTTAACTAATACATTCCAGTTTTAGTGTCTTCCATCTTTTATAATTGCTAACAAACTAAATACACCCTTTGTACTTTTCAAGTACAGGGTCTAAGCACATTCCTACAGCTTTGTTGCTGCCCTGTCAGTGGCAAAGCCAGGGCTGCAGTTGGGACTTTGACGGAGTCTAAAGCGAACGTCTGAGGCATTTGAGAGTTGCCATTTAATTTGAATTGTTCTGTGAATGGCAAAACATTTTTGTACGCTCGATAGCACCGCTGCAACCACAGCATCACAGCATCACAGCAGCACTACTGCACCACATTGCCGACTGTATACTGTATAGCTCAGGGTCACGCCCTGTCCACAAGCTTATTAAGTACGCTTAGCTCTTTAATAAACACTCATGGAAACTTTCGAGTGCAGTTCAAAAGCTGTGGCCACATCATTTTCTGCTATATGGCGAATATGGGTGGAATGAAGGACAAATCTAAGCGTAGCAAATACAAAATAAATACAAAATGTGAAATAGAAAAAGAGAGGAGGGAGAAAGACTGTAACGCCTTTGGGTAGTAAATTCAATTAAATAACTGGGCAAAAGTTGTACAACACAATTCAACGTCTTGAAATGTTTTGGCTACAGTTTGACAACAATTTATACACACCCACATACACATTTTGTTGTGTTTTGTTCGCGCTGTCATTTTCGAAAAGTTTCTCAACATTTTTGTAGCATTCGCACAAAAGGCATTCGTAAAACCCAGTTGGGCAGTTGGTGAAAGTGAAGTGCACAGGAAACTGCCAGGGTGCATTTTTGATGGATTGTCGAGCTGGCCAAGTTGCTGCTGAACAGCGCGTAAATCTCAAAACTTTTTCGCAAGCATTTTTAGTCAGTTTTGCTAAATGAATTTACAGAACCACAAGCTGCTTAGCTGCCGGACTTGCAGGAGAAATGGAAGCGTTAAATCTGTCCCCCTGGTTCAAAAACTTGGACTTGAGCCGTAGCTCGTTTTATTTCACTTATCGCCCGGTCACTGGACACACAACAACGAAAACAACAAATGGGTAATAAACTTTCATTTGACCAGATACATATTGTGCAAACATCTAAGAAACAACAATAACTTCAACCGACAGCTGCTTTATCAGCTAGAGGCTGCCTCTGCTTCTATATATCTATCCTTAGTTGCCTCTTTTCTTTCCCCTTTCCCCTTTCTGCCTGACCGTATTGACCATATTCTTATTTATGACTGTTTCTGTGTGTGTGTGTGTGTGTGTATAATTGTTTGTCTTATTGTCTTCATCTTCTCTTTGCTGCTTGCACATTTCCGCCAACTTTTCCTAGATATTTTCCTAGTTGTGTAGCATGTCCCGAAATCCAAATGGATTATGCCAAATTGTTGTTTAATACCGTTTTCAATTAGACTTAATAACAGTTTGAGCATATAAATATACAGGAGCACTTAAGTTCGGCTGTCGTCTAAAAGTGTGTTAAGATTTGTGTTATCTGAATGTTCTTCAATCTAGACTATAAGCTACCCTGTTATTAATGTCCCACAGTTTTTGAAGTCGGATCAAAAGAACAATTAGCGTGATATATTAGGTATTGAGGAGTTAATTGTAGTTAATTTCTTATCTTACAATAAATCTTACAAAATTGTGATTTCATAATTAATTAATAAAGAAAACAAAATATCTAGACTTTAAAAAATAAATGAAATTTTTTCTTTTCAGTTTATAATTAAATTATTACATTTAATAAATTAATTCGATTATTTCAACTTAAATTTTTAATTTTATTTTGATTACTAAACTACATAAGGTACCCATTGAAGTTTAGAATTTTTTTGAAGGGGTCCTTTTTTTTCTCGGGCTTAAGCAAAAAATTTGTTGATGCAAGAAGTTTTTTCAAACAATTCTAATAGTGAAAAATAATTTTTCAAAAATCTCTTTGCTTATAATTATTTATGATTTTTTGCTTGGAATGATTTAAGAGAACTTTTGTACGAAAAGAAAGAAAATGTGGCTAAAATAGTAGATTTACGAAAAAACATAAAAAATATAAGCAAAGAGATTATTGAAAAACAGTTTTGCAGAGACTATAAGAATTGTTTGGAGAAACTTTTAGCATTAAGCAAGTTTTTGTTTAAGCTCGAGAAAAAAAAATTACCCCTTTACAAAAATTTTATAATTTCAACGGGCACTTAGTGGGTTAAGAAAATATTTGTATCATTCAAATGGAGTTCAAATGACCTTTCCATTAATGCCATTCCATTTGTCACAATACTTATGCCCACTAGTGTATATTTTATGTCATATTTAATAAGTACTTATTGCGTTTAGTAAAATAATTTCTTCGTTATGGATTTAAATTTATGGAGTTGTAGGGAAAATATAATGTACATTAAAAGTACTTGAAAACCCATTTGAATAAATTCCATAAACGACTCTTTAATTTATCCATTTACCAGTAGGAGACATTTTCGAGTACGTGCGTGTCTTCAACATGGGGAGACCAAACGCATGGGAACCATTAATAAGGCACAGAGTCTCATATAGAGAGTTAAAGTGAATAACCAATGCGAGTGCTTCATTAAATGACGTAGCACAACGAAAGGAAAAAGAACAAAAAGAAGAGAGAGAGACAGAGGAAACAATAAAGCCTGTCATTGCCAATATATAGGATAAATACATTTTGGGAGTTAAATTTGAGTTTATTTTTGGGGCAGGCACCATTATATTTGTGGCACAGCTGTGTGTGGTCGCATAGCGAGAAACTTGCCACATATATATTTACTGTCTATTTCGCTATTCCCTCTGTCCACATGTGTCAATTTGCCGAAGTTCGACGCTGTCCTCTGTTTCTCTATTCTCGAAATTCAACTGAATAGATTGATCAAGATTTGTGTATATGTAAAATAAACAAAAAAACCAAAATTAAAACATAAATAAAAATAAAAAAAAAAAAAAAAAAAAAAATTATAAATTTTTTTTTTTTTTTTTTTTTTTTTTTTTTTTTTTTTTTTTTTTTTTTTTTATCCCCCCTTTAATTTTTTTTTTTTTTTTTAAATTTTTTTTTTAATATTTTTAAAAAAATAAAAATTTTTTTTTTTTTTCTTTGTCTTTGTGTTAGTGTTAGTGTTTATGTTTATGTTTACAATGTAACTTGACAGTTTCAACTAATTGATTTATGTGTTCTGAAATTTGGCAATTTGTGTCGAAGCTGTGACTCTCAGACTCTCTGTTTCAGCTTCTGCTGTTGATTAAATGCCAACTGCAATTGCAATCAGCACGTACTGTTGTGCGCATGTGTGTGTGTCTGAGTGTGTGGGTGTGTGTGAGTGTGTGTGTGTGTGTGAGTGTGTGGTATATTGCGGTTACCTGCCACGCCCTGGTCGCCTGGTATTAATCAATGCACCATTTTTCATAATAAGTCAGCAGCAGCTGCGGCAAAAAAAAAAAAAGAATTGAAAATGGCAGCCGCAATCAGATGTGTGTATTTGTATTTGTGTGTCCTTGGCAGGATAACTGCACATGATTTTGGGCAATTGCCATTTGGAACCATTGATTCATTTATATCGTGTAATTTGACAACATAAATAAATTAGGGCAAGCAGTCAACAGAGGCAGCTTGGAAGGTTGGAAGGCTAAAGGGCAGCCAAAGTATTGAAACAACAACAACGACAACGACAAAAAAGATGTCGACAACATCAACGTATAAAGGTAAACGGTTAGCGGATATTGGCAAGGCAACAGGAAACGTGGCACAAAATACGAGTACACGGCAGAGAGCAGAGAACAACTAGAGAGAGAGAGAGAGAGAGAGAGAAAATGGAACAACAAAAACAAAAGGCGCACAAAGACAAAAGCGAAACAACAAAAACAACAACAACATTTTATCCCAGCGGAAACGGAAATCTCAGGTGTTTGCTTTGCGTTTGCCATGAAGCAACATCAACATCATTATCATTATGAACATCATCAGATTGAGTTAACATTAAGGTTACAGTTAAAGCTTCAGCTTCGGCTAATTAATCTTATTTCAGAGCAAGCAAAAAGTGAAAATTGTCTTCCACACTGAAAAAAAGACCAACTTCTAAAATCAAAGAAAAACATTTAACGTAAATATTTTGTTCTTAAATTCAGACCATTTTACGAACACATTACTAAGACTAAGAATATTTGTGTCGGTTTTTCAATGTCTCCTTTAATTTTATAAAATAGATAAATTCAAATTTGATATTGACTTCTATACATTTTACGTCAAAATATCTGTTGTTTAATTATTAACTTATAGTTATCAAACCCCTAAAAGAGGCATTAAAAAACCGGCCCTTAATCTATAAAATAGCAGTTCTTTGTATAAGTGTAAACATTTTAAATTGTTAAGAAACTATAATATTGTTATATTTCACATGAATTAAATAAAGAATCCGTGATGCTATAGTTAGAGTCGTCGCTTTAGTTTGAAAAGCTAGTGCGGGTTCGAGTCCCCACTTTTTCTAAAAAAAAAACATAATTAAAGGTATATTTAAGAAAAAATACAAAGCCAGAAAAAATATGTATCATATATAAAGAGACAACAATAAATAAAGTTTAAATTGAAAAATCATCCTTATTTGTTTTATTTCTTGACTTTAAATTTAAAAATATTGATTCTTTTATAATAAATGATTGGTCTTAGTTGAAATGTTCTCAGAAGCTCAATGTTCACTAATGTGTCTATAACTTCGAAAATATTGGTCGGATCGACTTGAAATTTTGTGTAGGTATACTCAGATATATATATATATATATATATATATATATATTAAGAAAATGCAAAAAAATCGTTTTTTTGAAAATCCCAACTGTATACAACCCCTTAAGTAAAGATTTTTATGTTCTCGATGCATTTTTTAAACCCAAATCCTTAGTTTTGAGACCAAAATGTTTGATTTTAGCACATGTTTTGTATCAGTGCACTGAAACCCAAAACTCGAATTCACATCAAAAAGATGAGTACTTAAAGTAAGCGCATTCTAAACGTTGATGCGGACTTTGACGGCAATAGGATGGATGATGCTGCTGCTGAAGGGTATGGTGTTGGTGATAGGGATGGTGATAGGGATGCTGATGGTGACGTTGACGTGAATGACGTGATGAATGTCCCAGCATTTTGACGAATGCGTCCTGTACTGGGCACATGCCACATGGCAGCGACAAAGGCAGAGTCAGAGGCAGAGGTAGAGGCAGAGATAGGGTCAGGGGCAGTGACAGAGTCAGAGTCAGAGTCAGTGGCACTCGAAGCACTGAACATGCGAAACAATTTCAAGTGTCGTCATTGCCATTCGAGCGCTCTATCATACGCACCCGTGTTCATTTGTTGCCACACCCTTAGCCAAGTTACACCTGTACCTGTATCTGTACCAACGGCAGCCAGTCAGGATATATGGCAATGATGCGGAACTCCGACAAACGTCCGCTTGCAGTTTGTCAACGACAGCAGCGAACGTGCATAAAAATGAAGCGGGCAAAAATCGCTCGCATAGCATATATATAAAATAATACGCTGCGTATACGTAATATTTTGTTGTATTATACATTCTATATGTATCTGTGTGTCTGCTGTGCGTTCTTTCTGACATTTTTAGCTCATGCTACTGATAAGCTTCCTTTGCATTCGTAAGCTGATTATGGTTTCCATGTAATATTTAGTCAAAAGAGATTACCGTCAGATGAAATTGAAGTTCCATTTAATATGTGTTTATGAAATTATTTAATTGATTTCAAGAATTTCTTGCTTTGAATTATATTGCTATACTTCACTAATTAAACTTAATATTCTTTGTTAACTTTTCTAATTAATTCAACTACAGTTAAAGTGTTTTTGATTTAATTTTCTATTAACACCTTTAAGTAAATCAAAATTATTGTGATACCTTTTAATTCGAACGAAAACACTTTAAAATAAGTGAATTTTCATAATCTATAATGCTAATATATCATAATGCTAATATTTGTGTTTCTTCAATCAGTTAAAAGCAAAGAAATATGGACTGTGAGAATTGTTAAATGCTTTTCCAATCGATTTTTCATCAGCCATAAATTCTTGGTGGTGTTTATGCAGCTCAGGAATTGAATTTATGCAGCTATTTATTCAGCATATCTTCAAATCGACCATCAAGTGAGCGTCAATCAAGCAAACCATCAATATTATCTGTCATATGGTCGAAATTAGTCCTGAGGGGATTTTACATGTCCTGCATTACAATTTCTCAGTTGTTGCTCTTGGAGTCTGGGCCAAGTTCGTCGGGGTATGTGTTAAAATTGGCAACAGTTAAACGACAAATAAATTAGAATTGGTAATACAATTTCGACAAACATGTTGTACACGAGTTGTTGTGAGCATTGAGGTCCAGACAGACCAAAAGCGGAAGGATGAATGATGGTCAAATGTAATCTGAGCAGCAAGTTGGAAATGTAATTTGAGCGCAAATTACATTCGAGTTGAAAATTAGCACTGTTGTCAATCTGTGCGAGTGTGAGTGTGTTAGTGTGAGTGTGAGTGTGAGTGTGTGTAGAATGTGATTGTGTGCTTGACAGCATATTAATGTGGAACTGAGGCTCTTCTGTCTGGTCTATTCGGAGGCCAATGCCTCGACAGTCAGTCAGTCAGTCGCACAATCGTTGACGAGAGAGTTTTAAAATTCATGAATTTCTGTGACGACCATACTCATTTGGGTAACAACTAGATACCTGCCACCTATAACCCTATAAACAGAAAGGCAGAGAGACAGTTATATAGTCCCTGTTGCCTGTTTACATTCAATTTATGAAGTGAGAATGCGAACGACCTTCCTACCTGACAATCCAATTATTGTTTTAAAACGAACTAAACCACATTGTGCTACCAACACTCTGGTTGCAGTAATACGCCACCTGTTGGCCATGATGCGCAATTAAAACAACAATGAAGAGAGAGAGAGCAAAAAATTTATGCAATTTTAATATTGCATTTTCAATTTGAGCCTTACGAAAGTTGCATAATTGATGAGCGCATTTAGCAGAGTAAAATGCAAAATGTTTTTTTATTAAATGTGAGAAAGAAATAAGAAGAAAAACAAAGCACAGAGAACATTGTCGACGATATCAATGCAAAGCCACAGAACAATCAACAACAACGACAACGACACAAATATCATGACAGAATGTGTTCTTTGCACAACATTTTGCTGCGTATTTATGAAATGCTTTTGCTATCACAAGGGACAGCCCAGTTTTATGGTTGTTTGAGTTGGAGTGTGGCCTTGCCACGCTTGGGCAGACAGTGCGTATGATTAATTGGCGCATTCGCCTCTTAATTTACGGGTTCTCCCTCCGCTTGGTTCAACTGATACTATATGAATGCCTGTTGAAATGTTTACTGCTTAAATTTCTCAAGCCTCAGATATGTGTGTACTCTTTGGTCAATCGACAGCTGCATGATAAACAAATATACACCCAACATACACCCATATATCAGTCACAAATTGTAAACTAGCTGCTCTTTGACGAGTTGAGAGAATTTCCACTGAGTTTCATTGAAATTGAGTACGGACTGTATTTCGACCAATACACATACAATTATTGAGTGTGCCAGAGAGATATGATATCAAATATGGAATAAGGGCAACAAAAAAAAAATGATTTTTCTTTAACAACATTTCAACATTTCATTTCGCTTCGCTTCGAGAAAAGGAAATTTATTTAAATGTAAAATAAAATGGAATGTCATTGGCATTTCAATTTCATTGAATAACTTTCGTAAGATACATTCCATAGTAAGCTTGGAATGCATTTCAAATCAAAACATAAATCCAATACATCTACAATTTCTCAACAATGTAACAAAAGTTAACTTTAACTTTTCAGATGTTCAGATGTTGTTGCTGTTCTTGTTGTTGTTGTTGTGGAGAGCGCTTAGTCCCAGCTTAGTCCAAAAGTCAGATAAAGTTATGTGCATGTGTTCTATGAAACTTTTCATTAACTAAACAAGGTATTAGTTATGCTCTTTACGTAATTACGTATACGTACGAGTGTTTGTATGTATAAATGTGTGTGTGTGTGTGTGTGTGTGTGTGTGTGTGTGTCCAGTCAGTCAATCTTGCTGTTTGTGCCACCTGGGTTTTAGTTTTAATCATATTTCCACTTTCCCCACAAGCCAGTCGCTAGAAAACTACGTGTTGTAAATAATTTTAAAAATTCACATTGCCAAATGACATGCATATAAAATGTGCAAAAAAAAAATACTCGTACTCATATTACATTACACGGCAGCTCGCGCTCAGGACGGAAGTCAGGTGGGGAGAGAGGTTATATGGCGAGTATTACTTGTAATGAATAAATAAACATGGTAACACTCTACTCGTACTCTACTGTGTGTGTTTGCAGCATACAAGTCAGACAAGTACGAGTATGGGTATGGGTATGAGTACTCGTATTCATATTCGCATTCGAACTAGTATTCATATTTGAACTGTTAGCGAAGGTTGACATTTTTCATTTGCATCAATATCAATTCGTTTGGCATTTTTCATTCGCGATAGAGAGACTGATACGGGGAGAGGGAGGGGAGAGGAGAGGGAGAGGGGAAAGGGCTGAGTGTGAGTAATGGCTACGAATATGGATATGGTTATGGTTATTGTTATCGTATCTGGTGGCAAAAGTAAATTAAAGACTCGCTGCTGTCGCACTTACTCTCCCTCTCTCTCTCTCTCTCTCTCTTTCTCTATGATATATTGACACTTGCTAGTTACGAGAATTTCTCATTTCTGTTGTGTGTATGTGGAGCAGCAGGATGTCAGGACGAAGGATGTCTATGCATTGCTCACTTGACTTGTTTATTGCATTGTTGTTGCACTCAAATTGACTTTTGCTGTTAATACTTAATATATACAGTATTCTCGTAGTTACTGCAAAAAATAATATATATTGTATGATGGCTAGTGCATTACTCTAATCATCAAAGTACTTCCCTACACTACACTCTCTCTCAGTTCTGCGTTCCATAAAAGGCAATCTCTGAAATGGATATTCATTTCATTTTTGCTCCTTTCAGATTTGTTTGTTTATTTGCTTGCACTGAAGCTGCCAAAGGGCCAAAAGGAACAGTTGAGAGGCAGTAGATTGGGGTAGTTAGTAGGGAGGTATATTTATTTATTTGCCCTTTGCCTGAGGCCTCACAGCAGCCACGTTGTACGTGGAGAGAAATGTTATCAGCGCTTTATTGAATTAATCAATCAATTTGTAACACAGCCAAGTGAATGAATGAATGCCAAGGCAAATCAAACAAAATCTTATTCAATTGCTTTTGCCAAGCCTAGCTACAGTTTCTTAAGTTGTTTTTCAACTATTGAATCAGACTTTGCTTAGTTTGTCAGTCAGTCAGCTTGTGATTTATAACCATCTGTTTTGAGGGCGTAAAAAAACTGAGGCTCATTAAGCGCCTGCCAATTTAACAAATTTGTAAATAATTAATTTTCAATTATGCAACTGCAACAGCAGCAACAATAACAAAAACAAAAAAAAAAACGCGGTAAAATCCATTAACACACACATGACGATAATGAGAACGAACATGCAACGCAGCTGTTTGAATTGCCTACATTCTCTCTCTCTTTCTCTCTCTCTCTTTCCCTCGCTCTCTCTCTCTCTCTTTCTATATTGTGTTTGAGTGTGTACTTGCTGATGTTGTTGCTTATGTTGCCATAATTATACGCAAAATGTGCTGCGGGCAAATAGGACCAACAGAAACACAAAATACACGCAACAATTACTAAACCAATCCCAATCCCAATCCCAGTTCTCATCCCAGTCGAGATCCCAGAATACCCACAAGTCGAACTCACAATCGACCCCTATCTAACCTGGAACCGAATCTACACTCGAAAAATTTATTTTCTATATATAAGTTAATCGAAATAAAATTAAAACTGCTCTTAAATTGTGAAAATTTTTCGAATATTAAAAAATAAGCTTTTAAAAAATAGATAGTATTAAACTTAAATATAACTGTTAAAGTTAGTTATTCTAAAAACTAACATTTTTCTAAGGTCTAGTTCAATTTTCTTCAATGGCTTCGAATTTAAAATTACCTGTCCAAAATTAGCAAAGCTTATCCTACCTACATAGAAAAATATTCTTATACTTAGGACACATCATCTTTAAATTTTGAAAAACATTTAATAATTTCAGATATTTAACACTTATCCAAATAAAAATTATTTCCAAAATTTTAAAGGTTAATTTTTTTAAATTGGCGACATTTTTATCTGAGTTTTCTAAATTTTAGTGTGAAAATCGACTGTTTTAGGGCGTTATTACGTTAAGATTTTTATAAGTGTAGGCTCCCCTATTGTTTGGTATTCTCGATCGACAGAACGCATATTGGGTCATGAAAACGTGGCTGCAGTAGCA
Source organism: Drosophila falleni (assembly GCA_035045575.1). NCBI lineage: Eukaryota > Metazoa > Arthropoda > Insecta > Diptera > Drosophilidae > Drosophila > Drosophila falleni. Next base: position 4,391,282 of record JAWNOV010000089.1, on the reverse strand, counting down.
AAGTTTGTCAAAATACTGGACAAAAACATTCTCATATAGGTACATATATTTTTAGATATACTCTCTCGCACTCTCGTATATCACAAAGGCTATTCGTGTGGCACAAAGTAAAACGTAAAATTGCTTTTTTTTCATTCCTTTTCATTCTTCCATTCCATTCTGTGTGTGTCCTGTTTGGTTTATGCTGTTTATTCAGTCGTTCGGGCCATGTTTGCTTGCTTGTTTGTTTTGGAGGACGCAGAGCTACCGAATGCCCGACGCACATTTAGCCAAAATGAAATTGTGAAATGCAAAATTAAAGCAAAACATACAGCGTTCGAAATTTCGGCAATGCCAATTTAGGTCCAGCTTCAACCGCGCTATTTGTATCTGTAGCTGTATTTGTAATGTGAGTATCTGTGAAAGCGTCGAACAGGACATTTTCTAAAAGCAAAACTCACATTTCCAGCTGTGTCCCTCATTTGGCATAAATAACTGAGAGAGGGTGTATTTTTAGAATGTTCAAAGAGGTTATGCTGCCTATAAAAAAATCACAGCTCGATTTTACCATGGACATTTGAGATATTGAAAAAAAAAGATTGAACTATTAGAGATGTGTAGTGTAGTGTAGATATAATTAGAAATCATAAATTTTTATTAAATCAAAATATTTTGCTAATGAATTTTCAACAAAATTCTGTCTGAATTTCTTTGTAAATAAATTTAAGATCTGTCATACATTCTCAAATAAACTTATATTGAAACGATTTATAAATATTTAAAATTTTTAACAATTTTTTGTATTCAAATGAGGTTAGTTAAATTTCTCAACTAGCTGAACTCCTTTCAAACCAAATACAAAGCATTTGACCAACTGTGATTTTGAGTGTTGTGTGAGGGTTTTAATTTTTAACATACTTGTATTCAGTTCACCAAAAATATAAATCAAAAATGCTGTTGACTCTCAAGGCCAAAGTGAACAGTGAAGCCGAGCGACAGTTCCAGGAAATGTGCCTTCAACATGATGTGGGCGTGGCATTTAGGGCTGGAGAAGAGAGTGTATACTTTGGCCCCAGAACCGAAAAGAGAACAGACGAAAAAGCAGATGCTTGACTGGGCTAAGAATGTCTACGGCTGTTTACATTAAAAGCTTTTTAATTTGTATTCTAATTTCAATATTTGCCTGTGCATAACAATAAAATGAATATGTATCCGACAAAAGGGATAGAAATAAAGGGGCGAACTCTAGGAACACAAAGTACAGTCGAGTCGAACCGACATCAAGAGTCTGTGCAAAACGGCACATAAATATGCAAATGGCATTAGGCCATGTACCGTGACTTTTGGCACGTTTAGCTAAAGCCAAAGCGATGTAAAAGGCACAAAAAATTCGACGAAAGGCGCTTAAAGCCCAAATACCTTCTAAATATATGCATGTGAGTGTGTGTGTATACACTGAAAAAAAAGACCAAGTTCTAAAATCAAGAACATTTATCTTAAATATTTTGTTCTTAAAATAAGATTATTTTAAGACCAAATAACTAAAGCTAAGATTATTAATCTAAAAAATCTTAAAATCTAAATATAAGAATAAAAATCTTAAATTCTTAGAAAAGTATAAATAGGTACTATTTCGTATCCAACAAATGGTGGCACCGTGGCGCTCTGGTTAGAGAGCCCGCTTCAGTTGTGAAGCAGTAGGCGGCGGTTCAAACCCCACTCGTATCAAATTAAATCAACATTTAAAAAATTAATAAAACAGAATAAAATGTAAATAAATCAAAAATCAAAAATTAAAAATAAAATTTAAGTTTTAATTTTAAAAACATTTATTCTTAAAATAATAACTTGGTCTTAATTGAAATGTTCTTAAAATCAAGATGTGTTCTCTTAATTTAAGAATTTTATGTTCTCTACGCATTTTTTAGACTAAAAATCTTAGTTCTAAGACCAAAATCTTGATTTTAGAACATTTATTTTATCAGTGTAGGTGTGTGTGTGTGTGGGTGAGTGGGTAAGAGTGCTACAGAATCTGCACGTAAAGCTGCTAAAAACATATTAAAAACTTTGCAGCTACAAATGTACATGTCTCGTTGTTGCACGCTGCGTATGCGTAATTTGCGCTCCGGGGTGTCTGTAAGTTGACTCAGCTGGATAGTGCAGCTGGATGTTTGCACTCCGACTATTTTGCTATTTTGTGTGCGGTTGTATGTGGATGTGTTGATGCTTCCAAAGTGGCTCCACAAACCGCAGGCCAGTGATGACGCATCTGCATCTGCATCGAGCGAATTGTCAGCGACAGGTCGACAGGTTTTTTTTGCTCGGAAATCTGTTTGAAAGGTCAAACAGGAGATTAGATGAGCTGTCAGCAGCATCCGCATTCTTGGTCGAGCTATCAAAACTGTGTTTATCAGCCAAACGATTCGGTCTACGGAAATGTTGAGCTTGATGTGATGACGTTGTTCTGATGACCACAAATTGATATCGACCAAATGGGCAGTTGGCCCAAGCAGTTTTATCGACCAAATACAAAAGGTTTAGTCACTGTTTCCTGGCTGAGATTGTTATTGTTACGAGAGCAGAGAGCTAAGGGACTGTAGATCAATTGACAACCCTCAAATGACAGATGTCAGCGAGAGAGCTCAAATGTGATGGCAACTCTGGTGTATTGTTAGCTGCCAGCGGAAATAAATGGTACCCAACGGAAGGTTGTGACTCTTGACTTGTACTTGTCTGACTGACGGACTGACTGACTGACTGACTGACAGTCAGATTGTCGCATTCGTATTTTTAGCTGCAACGGAACTCGCAAGTGTAGAGTTGCCATGTGTAGCCAACCAACTGAAAACAATTGATAGTGGGACGTGCTTCACTTCGGGCGAATCTCTCTTTTGATTTATGCATAACATATTAATATTGTCTTATTGCTCTTTCAGTATTATTATTATTTTTTTTGTATTTTTTTTTATTTTTTATCTTTTGCTCTTAACTTTGCTGTGTTTGCTGCCCCGCCCTGTTGTGTAAAAAGTTATGTGGAAGTTTTTCGCTTTGTTGCTTTGACTTTGACTCGTATACGAAATCGTAGAGTACGTGTAGCTATACGGGATGTCCGATTACAATGGATGGGCGTGGGCAAAGCAAACATGAGCTACTTCTGCTCAGCTTCTCTTGTTTTTATCCCGAAAAGCGTAGGAAAAAGCGAAGCACAACTTTCTTTTTGATGGCCCCGGAAAATGGTGAGAGCGAAGCGTATTTGCCCAGAACTCTTATTGAGTTAAACAGTTGTAAAGAAATTGTCCGACAGTCTAAAGTGGAAATGTGAGCAGCAGCAAGTTCTAGCGACTTTCAGACTTTCAGCAACTCAAAGTCATTGTGTTGACTTAAATTGCTGTTTGGCGTTTCAAAATACGACACGCACAAATAGACAATGCGAGCTTAAAGCTACTTTGTCAATGTCTAAAACAACTAAACAGCTAAACAACTATTGTACTTTGGACAGTTAATTAAAAACAACTTATGCCATGTGTAACAAGTGCACAGTTGCAATCAATTAACAAACCTATGGCCGCTGGTCAACGCCAAGTTTTAGCCAAGTTTCAAGTTCCAAAGTCCATGTCAACTTCAACTGACAACTGTCAACTGTCACAAAGAAGCGTGAACAAAGCGCATTTTTTTTAATTTTTTCTCGAGACAAAGGAATAATTGCACTCTCACATACAGATACACAGATACAGATACACAGATACACAGATACATTTGCATTTCATTTCATTGTGTGCGCAACTAAGCAGCTATTAAGCGCGATGCGATGCATTGCAAATTGGGCGACAGTCGCCTTGAGTAGCGCACAAAAGTATGCAGCACTTTTTGGCTCTGACTTGGCAGAAGAAGACGGAAGTCAGCCAAGGCAAATACAAAACACAAAAAAAGGCAGCGAAATAAAGCGAAAGAGGCATGATGTTGATGACGATGATGCTGATGAAAAAGCGCTGGTCGAAAATGCAGTCGACAAACGATGGCAACAACAAAGAGCGCACAAGATGTGGGTAATGGGCAACAGTTTTGATTTGCATAAACAAAGGTTCAAGTGTAGCGAAAGTGGCCACCCAAGTGGGCATGATAGGCCAACTGATTGAAGATGATGTTGCTCTTCATAGTGGTGCTCAACCTCCACTCTCTGTTCCAGTTCCTGCCGCAAGCTCTCGTTTCATTCCCATTCCCATTTCCATCTCTTTTTTTCACTTTGGCTGATGGAGAGCAGCTGCCAGCTTCATCAAGGACAACTATCCACCTGAGCAATGGCAGCAGAAAAAAACTAGCGACAGGCAGGCCGTAAAGGGACAAGAGCAAGGGGATGAGCATCGGGGATGGGGATGGAAAAGAGTAAGGGATAAGGTAGGGCAAATGTTGCACACTCGATTTCCTGCGCGCATGTCGCGCAAATGTTTGTCGACAACGACAACTAAGAAAAGTTGATTGTTTTCCAGCTGCGGCACAGCAACTATTGTTGCTGTTGTTGTTGTTGTTGTTTATGTTGCTCCCACTCTTCACATTGTTGTTGTTTAGCATACTTTTGAGACAGATACAAAGCACAAAAAAAAAAATCAAGTTGGGCAGGCTAAAGTCGAGATCCCAAGCATAGAATACCCGTTACTTATTTTAATGTAAACAAAAGTACATTATAGAAATTATTTTCTAATTAAAAATAACTACTGCATACTTTTGGGTGCTTGCATTGAATTTATTATTTTGTTAGCTATTACTGTCTTTTTATTTGTCCGATCTTGCTACGAATTAGTGATATTATCTAGCTAAAGTCGAGATCCCAAGCATAGAACACCCGTTACTTATTTCAATGTATACAAAAGGACTTTATAGAAATAATTATCTAATAAAATACTGCATACTTTTGGGTGCTTCTATTGAATTAATTATTTGGTTAGCTATTACTGTCGTTCTTATTGTCCAATCTTGCTACGATTAAGTGAGACAATAGATAATATTAATACATAACGGAAATTGCCACAAACAACTGTGGGTGTGATGGTTTTTTCCGATTTTTCGGGGTTGAAAGAGGCCTGTCAAAAATTTAAGACAAACTTGACCTGCGTGGGCTCCATAGTAATCTGTGTGCCAAATTTGGTTACTCTATCCCTTATAGTTTTGAGATTTAGGACAGACAAACAGATGCTGGTCAAGAATATATATATTCCATGGGATCGGAGATGCCTCCTTTCCCCTGTTATATACGTGTCAACGAACTCAAAATCCCCTTTTACTTATTTTTGAAGTAACGGGTATAAAAATGGGGAAGAAAAACAAGCAAGACCACAAAATTTCCTTTAGCTGCATTTATTATAGCTGTAATCGCAGCCTTTGCTTTTGTTTTTTGTTTTGGTAGCTGCGGATAAAAATCAGCTGACGTCATGATTATACTCTATATAGCCACAAACATGGCCAGCTATTTTTAGTATACATAAACACACATACCAAAACACTCTAATACACCCGCCAACACACACACACACACACACACACACACATTTAAACAATGGCGGCCGTAAATAATAAGAAATGTGGTGGAGAGTTGGAAAAGAAGGCGATGAAAAAAAAAAAATACAGCAAAATCGTTTGCTTCGGCTTGCGTTTCGGTCAAGGAAATGAAACGAGTCCTGCTGAATGCACTCTGGAGGACATTGTGCCAGTTTGTGCTGCTGTAGCAGACGTCATTTTAATCACATTGCTCCATAAAACAGTTTGACATTTTTGCCCAGTTATTGTAAAAGTCGCGCAGTTCACTTTTATATTTTGTTCAATGTTTGTTTTTCATACAGACAAACCATACATAACATATGTATGTATATGTATATGTATTGACAGTTGACAGTTGACAAAAACTGGCAACATTTGCATTTGGTGGCCCACTTGACAATTCTCACTTGAAAATCTTCAACGAATGAGGGGCTAAAACATTTTTACCAGATTTTATGATCTCTGCATGTATGTATGTGTGTATGAGTGTGTGTGTGTGTGTGGGCTAAAAGCTTTCAAGCACACACTCATTCACAGTGCGGATTGAGAGCGGCATTAGCAGGGGAGAAGGGGGGGAAGGGGGAGAGGGGAATTTCGAAATGCGCTCCCTTATGTTAATTAAGCTTCCACTTGCCAGCGTCAACTATTAAAAAAGAAAACGCTGAGTGTTGCACTTCAGCTTAGCCAGAGGCCCAGCGAGAGAAAAGAGAGAGCAAAAGAGGGGGAGAGAGGAAGAGAAAGAGAGAGAGAGAGAAAGAAAGAGAGAGCGAGAGAGAGAGAGAGAGTAAAAGAGATGAGAAGCCTCTTGAAGCATACAATACATCAGCATCTGCATCAGTTGGCCAAGTACTGTCTGACATCGCTTATACGACACGTGGCCAGACTGCATTTGACAACGGCCTAATTTGCCAGCCTGGTTGTTGTCAACATCATCATCAACAGTCAGTCGCATCAGACGCTAGCTGTCTTCGTGTCTTTTGCATAATCAGTTTTGTTTAATCTGCTCTTAGCCAAGCAAGATTAGCGGTTCATTATAGGATTAATGCACGGATAAAATATAGGCGTGGCTTGCCTCTGTCTGCTAAACATCAAGGCCGCATTTTGAGCCCATTGTCAACGCAATTTTCATTCTGTTCCTCACTCTTAATGCTTGTGTAGCGGTGCATAGATATAGCAACGCATCAAAGATCAAAGGCCTTGAATAAAAAGCATCAAATAACGAGCTCGAGCCAAGCAGCAATCGAGGCATGATAATGAAAACTGTTTCGCGTTGTTGTCCCGCTTCCAATTTGGCAAGTAAACAACGACCTTTTGGGTGCCAACGCCAACGCATCAGAGTACGAACTGAAAAACCGTGTGGCAATGTCAGGCATTTGACATGCGATTAAACCTAATTTGACCCTCATGCCGCAGTTGCTGGTGTGTCCAAATATTGCCTGTAGATTGCCAGCATAAGTACTCTCCCCTATGCAATAGAATTAAACAGCATTAAATATTACGAAGCAAAAGGATATACATAGCTGTCAGCTTTTTGAAATTATATATTCAACCTTAAATCAGCCAGTTTAGCTTAATAAACTTCACAAAACAAAATTCGGTTTTGCAAGAATATTCAAGTCAATTAATTAAAAAAATATTACAATTATTTTATTGCAATTTACTTATAAATTAAACAAGTGTATTTCCTGACATTTATACAGAAATAAAAGTCATAATTCCGGATTTTAAACACTCTGTGCAAACATTTAGCATACCAGAATTTGTTAGCATTTTTATAGTTTTGCTAAATTTTATACTGGTTCTACTAATTAATTAATTTAGTCTTTAATGACTTTTTAATTTAAAACCAATTTAAATGCAAGAATATTCAAGTCAATTAATTTAAAATATTAAAGTTATTTTATTGCAATTTACTCATAAATTAAACTATAGTATTTGCTGAGATTTACACAGAAATAAAAGTCATAATTCCGAATTTTAAGCAGTCTGTGCAAAAATTTTGCTTATACGAATTTGATAACATTTGTCTAGTTTTGCTAAATTTTATACTGGTTATTAATTAATTAATTTTTAAATGAATTTAGTCTATAATGGCTTTTGAATTTAAAACCAATTTAAATCATAAACATGTCACGACTTCAAAAATTCAGAAAATCGAGTCTGCAAGTTCAATTAATTAGGAGCATTTTGGAAATATTCTAAGGGAAATCAATAAAAGAATAACGTTAACTGACAGGCAGAAAATGTCAATGCCTGGCCAATTATGCCATACAGGACATTCATTATTAATATGTGGCCAGAAGTCGATTAGACCAATTAGCAGGCATACTCAGCATGAACGTGTATTATGTGTATTGACAGCTGAGGCATTTTCCATTAATAAAATTAAATGCAAATATACCTATGTAACTATGTGTGTGTGTGTGTGTGTGTGTGTGTCAATGAACAAAATGCCGCTAATTACAATCAGTTTTTGAGCAAACATTTGGTCAAGAGTCTTTCATGTTAATAGCTAATAAACGAGCTTTTCAATTGTTATGCAATAGCTTACACACACACACATATAGTACACACACACACACACACACACAGAGTAATGTCAATTGACACAGTTATTAAAATGTGGCATATAGAAATGGTATTCAAGGCATGCAGCATACGGGCGACAACTTTGATATCGACATACTTAGGCATATTCAGTTGGTTTGACATCGACGGACACTGGCTGACAGCCGTGCAAAAGTGGCTGTGGCAGTTACAGCAGCAACAACAGCAACAGCAGCAACAGCAGGGTGCCCCATGTCGAACATGCCACCAGCACTCGAACGGAAAAGGAAACATTCGTTGAGATTTCCTTGAACACAAGGAGGTGGCAACAACAACTACAACTACAACTACACTGATAAAAAAAATGTTCGAAAATCAAGACTTTGGTCTCAGAACTAAGATTTTTGGTCTAAAAAATGCAAGAGCATAAAGTTTTTAAATTAAGAGAACAGTAAGAGAAATCAAGATGTTTTAAGAACATTTTAAATAAGACCAAGTTCTTATTTTAAGAACAAATTTCTTAAAATTAAAATCAATAAATAACAAATATATTCTTATATTTATAAATTTTTTTTTCTAAATTTTTATTTATTTACATTTTATTCTGTTTTAAAAATTTTTTAAATGTTGTTTTAATGTGATACGAGTGGGGTTTGAACCGCCGCCTACTGCTTCACAACTGAAGCGGCCTCTATAACCAGAGCGCCACGGTGCCACCATTTGTTTGACACGAAATAGTACCTATTTATACTTTTCTAACAATTTAAGATTTTTATTCTTATATTTAGATTTTAAGATTTTTTTAGATTAATAATCTTATTTTTAGTAATTTGGTCTTAAAATACTCTAATTTTAAGAACAAATACTCTAATTTTAGAACTTGATCTTTTTTTCAGTGTATGACGATGACAGTGGCAACCGTTAAGGAATTCAATTAGGCAGATGAGACGTCGGTTGAACGATGAGCAGATAAAAGTGTTGCCAAGCCAAGTCAAAGTAAAAAGAAATAGTAAAAGCAACAGCAACAGCAAAAGCCAAAGACATCTCTGACACTTCATACAAGTATATATGGAAAGATGAGGGCAAAGACGGCACACATTGCCATGAAGTGACTTAACGTTGCCTAAGCTGACTTGCAATTGCCCCTCTCTATATAAGAATCTATTCCTTGTCCTGCTCTTCCTCCCTGTCCTTCTCCTGCTGCTCTAAGCATGCTGATGTTGCTGATCCTTTGGCGATGGCATTGCCAAGTTTGCACTTGCCGTCGAGTACGATGGCTTAATGGCAAAATCTCAATACATCTTTGCACTTTGCACCCACACGCTCAAGAAGCCACTTTGATTGGCATTACCAGAAAAGTTGAATGTGGTCGAAAAGCAACCACAATCGAGACTGGGACAGAGACAAACTGAAACGCAGATGAAGACGAAGACAAAGATAGAAACACTATATAGAGGCTGCCCCTGGTAATGTCGAAGTTAGACAAACTTGTAAAAGCATTCATCATTCATGGTTTGAATTGCAAGCAATTTTCTCCAGCTTTTTGTTTGTGCAGCACAATTTTAGCTGCATACTTTTCAGCAATCACATATAAATACACTCATAAAAAAGGGTGTTATTTTAGAAAATATAAAAAAAATAAATGATTATTTTTAAAAAATATTGGCGTATATAAATTAACGAATATATATATATATATATAATATAGATATGATATTCTAAGAGGAATGACGACTGGTCACACTTAAGGTGATTGTAAAAGAAGACTCGCTATAAGTTTCTCAAAGAAATATAATTTAACGCGAATAATTAAATTAAGAGTTTACCCATATAATGGATGAATTAATAATAATAATTATCGAATTTAAATATATAATATAGATAAGATATTTTAAGAGGAACGACGACTGGTCACACTTAAGGTGATTGTAAAAGAAGACTCGCAATAAGTTTCTCAAAGAAATATAATTTAACGCGAATAATAATTTAATTAAGAGTTTACCCATATAATGGATGAATTAATAATAATAATAGTATATAATAGAATTTTCCAATTTATTATTCATAATTATAGAAGAAAATTCTTTACTTTAGAAGATTTTATGCCCGTATCTAAGAAAAATATTTCAAGCTTATAGAAATTATTTTTCTATGCGGATAGGTCATAAGAAAAGAAAATGTCCAAAGATTTTCCATTTATACAAATCATAAGATACCAAGTAAAGTGTATTTCTAATTTTCATTGCGGTTTAAGAGTTTATATATTTTTTCTGTGTGTGTAGGAATGTGTTTGTATTGTATATGCATGTATATTTGAGATTTGGGTGCTGTTAGCTGCTGCAGATTATTCAGTTGCTTTGGTACTCATACTTTATCCTCGTTCTCTGCCGCCATAGCGACGCTGAAGTCAACTGAACCGTTTTAATTGCTGCATAAATATTTGTTTAAAATTAGCTCATTGTGCGCAGTTCACAGCTATTCATGGTTCCTGTGTGTGTGTGTGTGTGTGTGTGTGTGTGTATGTCTGTGTGTGTGGCTTTGCGGGTGTCGTTGTGAGTCAGTCAATTATAAATTATTTATCTATAATTAGTAAGCAGTCGCCGGGTTCGCTCGACTCTATAAATTCATTGCAAGTTATCTCCTTCTCTCTCTCTCTCTCTAGCTTACTCTCTCTTTCTAATGCTTTGCAAACTACCTTCAGTTGAAGCACAGCTTTGTCAGCTTTTGTGACTGTTTCGATTCGATTCAAGAGTTTATATTTTTATGGACACACTTGAGCACAATCTCTTGCAATCGCATTGCAATTCAAGCTCACATTTACTGCTTTCAATAGCAGACTTCAATGCATCTTTTATGCTATATCTATTTTATCCTTAATCTTCCCTCTCTCTCTCTCTCTCTCTCTCTCGCTCTTTCTCCTGCTCTTCCACTCACTTTATTGCTGGTTGTTCATTAAATCAGCAACCGCACAGATGAGACCGCACCTATCTCGTACCTTTAGGTCTGCTTCGGGAACTTAACACTGGCAAAAATTAATTTGAGCGCTGTTTGCATTTACACACACATACACACACACATACGCACACTCGCACACATACATCGTGTGTACTTATTTGGATAACAATGTGTGTACATGAGATTGCTTAAAAGCCAAGCGACCAACTAGCCTTGTTAGCAACTACAAGAACAACAACAACAACAACAACATGAAAAACAACTACATGGTTGCGGTTGTAATGCCGCAACTTGTTTCAAAAAATGTTCCAATTTTTCACAACTAGAAGTTTTCTTTTGTCCCTTTTACATTGTGCTATTTATGAGTTAGCAATTTTAATATCTAACATTTTTCGCATCTCAATTGGGAAACTAAATAATGTTTATAAATGTTTTAGCTACTCATTTGATTTCATTTTTACAAAACCGAATTTAAGATTCACATCAAGAGTTAAATATGATATTATACATTTTTACATTTGTTATTATTAAAAGCAAATTTTTGATAAATAAGAATAGTTAAACTAAAGCCTTATAAATGCTTCTATTTCTCTCTCTGTGTCGTCAAATTAAGTATATAAAAATATCTTTAAAATGCTACAGTATTTAAATATTTGAATTCAAGAAGCCAAAAAGAGAATGTAATATGTAAAATTAAATATTTGTATAATAGTGTATTTTAGTTATTAATAAATATGAAGATTTTTGTATCAATTGTTAGTTATTGTTTGATTGGGGTATTAAATTCAGTAAATTTAGCTTATATCAGTGACTAGTGAGTTTATTTATTGGCAGAACCCTCGTAGCACTAAAAGAAATAAATACATATGTATTTATAAAAAAAAAATGTAATATGTAAAATTAAATATTTGTATAATAGTGTATTTTAGTTATTCATAAATATGAAGATTTTTGTATCATTTGTAAGTTATTGTTTGATTAGGGTATTAAATTCAGTAAATTTAGCTTATATATGTGACTAGTTTGGCACTAAAATAAATATATACATATATGTATTTATAACTAAAGAAATAAATAAATATACTTGAAACTGACATTGCATTAAAGACGCTATTAAATGTGGAACAAACTGCTAAAAATATGTGTATCTGATTAATTACCAACATTAACTGTTGAGTTATTTCTTGTTCCACGCGGATATTATTGTTATAAATAAACTGTATTCTTCGTTTCACAGCTGCTTTAATTCTAATGAATGAAGCTTGTTGAATTTACTGTACGCAATCAGCGCTAATGGGGGCACGATTTTAGCTGGATATTCGCACAGTATGCAGTGTTGCAACAGTTGTTGTTGTTGTTGAAACAGTTGTTGTTGCTGTTTCAGTTGTTGCTGTTGTTGCTGTAGTTGTCGCTTAGCAGCTGTTTGCATTGCTCTTGCTCAGCGCGCGGATAAGTCGAAATTTACACAGGCGTCGATTGTGCGGGGTTGAGTGCTTAGTAATGCTGAAATTTGCACTTTACCCACACAGATACACTCACACAGATACACTCACACACATATACACACAGCTGCCGAAGGGAGAGTGTTGTTGTTGCTTGTTGCTATTTCGCGTGCTCCCTTGGGGGGAATTGAGACTGAGACTCAGGCTGATGGCATAGCCTGCTGAGCATCATTCCCCAAGTCTCCATGTCTCCATGTCTCCATGTCTCTATTCTCCATGTCTCCACTCGGAATTCAGCAGACACGAGCAGCATAAGTAAACAAGTTTAGTTAGTATAATCAACGCTGTTGCCGCTGTGTTGCAAAAAAGTGTTGCATGCATATCCGCTTACATGACACAACCAACACACACACACACACACACCAACTAACACAAAGTAAAGGATATGAGAAAGACGTATGTATGAGCACATATATGTTTTTATTAGCCTGCTTTTGTTGCTTTGTTATTGTTGGCTGCATTTAGCGGCTGGCTGTCTAAGCAGGTGAAACTACATGCATACACTGAAAAAAAAATCTGGTACTCCGTAATAAAATTCACACAATGCGGTGGCAGAAGTATGGTAACCCTGAATGTTCTAAAATCAAGTCCAAAATACTTGATTCAAGAACGATTTCTTTTAGAAAAAGTTTAACTATTGAGGTTTTGTAATATTTTTTTTAATTAGTTCAAATATTTTAGGCATCTTTGACATTTTTAATGTTAAGTCCATTTTATAGGCTTAATTTAACAATATTAATCCGTTTCTCACTTCCATTTTTATAGAATTTCATCAAATAAATTTTCCCACGTTGCATTTATGGTAAGCTCTTAAAAATTATCAGACTTAAATTCACCAACTCAAATAAAATGCAACACGCAAAATATTCAAAATGAAATTCAAACAGCTTAAAGATTTTCACTTTCGATTAATCTTGCCGAAAGTGAAAACCGGAACAGACCCGAATATTCAGTATATATTTTTAAAAGACGCAAGAATTTTAGAATGATTTTCTTTCAGTGTAAGTATACTCGAGTGTGTGTAAGTTGATGTTCCGGCTCGCAGTGTCCATAAAATCGTATTACCACTGATTTACGCTAACACCAAGGACCAAGACGAGATTAAGAGAGAGAGAGAGAGAGAGAGAGAGAGAGAGAGAGAGAGAGAGAGAGAGAGAGAGAGATGTCTGCTTCATCAAAGAGGGGAGAGAGACGGGTAGATGGACTGTGGCTGCTTTGGCGCCTTTGTGCCAAACTCATTCAATGTTTTCATATTAATTTTTATTGAATGAAGCTGTTATCCCTTTCTCTCTCACTCATTCGCTCTTTTACGCTTTAAACGCTGTCAGTGCCATGGCAACTTTATAGAATTTCTATATAATATGAGTGTGTGTGTGTAAAAGAACCAACAAGAGCTGCCGTGTAAAATGGCTAACAAATTGCATGTACTTACGACGGCCACAAGCAGCAACAACAAATGAGCAACATAAAGTGAAACATTTTGGTAGTTGTTTAAACCGTGCAGTCGAGACAACCGCAGACAGACAGTCAGACTGCCGGACTGTCAGACAGACAGACAGAGAGAGCAGGTCACACACGCATGTGTGTGTGCTTGTATGTGTATGTGTAAATATAATATTGCTGATGCGGCAACAAGCATATAAAAACCGACACGACAAAGGATACAAAATAAAAAAAAAAAAAGATACAAAGGACTACAAGCATAAACAAAGCCACAAAACGAGCAGGACTTAAGCGAAACATGGCCAGGATCAGGATACTCTACCTGATATAGCTTGTGTTACTGTTGGACTTGCTGTCAAAATTATCGAGCACACACCTGTGCACACCTTCAAAAATTCCCCTTCTGCTCGGCTCGTATAAATATTTTGCATAAAATATCAATTTTTATATGTAAACACCGGAAATGAGCATTCCACATAAGCACGACGACTTTAAACATAATGAAATTGAAATCGTTATGCCGACTGACAACTGACGAATAAGGACTACCGAATGCCACGCCCTGTCCCTAGTCCCGCCCCCGGGGCACTTACTCGGCATATAAAAACGCACACACAAAACGCAAACTTTATAAATTGTTTAATAAGTTTTTTGTCTTCACATACACAGAAAAAAAGACTAACTTATAAAATCAAGAACATTCATCTGAAATAAATAAGATTATTTTAAGACCAAATTACTAAAACTAAGATTATTAATCTAAAAAATCTTAAAATCTAAATATAAGAATAAAAATCTTAAATTGTTAGAAAAGTATAAATAGGTACTATTTCGTATTAAACAAATGGTGGCACCGTGGCGCTCTGGCTAGAGAGGCCGCTTCAGTTGTGAAGCAGTAGGCGGCGGTTCAAACCCCACTCGTATCAAACTAAGCCAACATTTAAAAAATTACTAAAACAGAATAAAATGTGAATAAATCATACATTAAAAATAAGAAAAATATATATATATATAAAATAATTTCTATTAATTTTATTTTTTAGTTTTAATTTTAAGAACATTTAGTCTTAAAATAAGAACTTGGTCTTATTTAAAATGTTCTTAAAATCAAGATGTGTTCTCTTAATTTAAGAATTTGATGTTCTCGACGCATTTTTTAGACCAAAAATCGTAGTTCTGAGACCAAAATCTTGATTTAAGAACATTTTTTTTATCAGTGTACATACGTACATCCATCTTTCGTTATTATTGCATAACTTGAGACGCACGGAGAGTTTCTCAGTGATTAATGTGGTTACTGCGGTGGTTGATTGTGGTTGGATGATGTTCTTGGGGCTTTTGGGGCCTTGCAGCGATTTGCTCGGCTGCAAATTTATATAAATCTGGTGGCGCCCTCAGACATGGACTTATCTATGGGCCTCCCTCCTCCCCTCAAGGGCGTGGCCCATGCAAATTAGATCTTCAAAGTTACAGAAAAGACTGGCCAAATAACCGTCGACAGCTTTACAAAATGGGTTCACACAACGCAACAAAATAATTGAAGGCAATTTAGATGACATTAAGCCGAAAAAAGGTTCAAGACAACGACAAAAATTCTCGATTGTATTAGAATTAGGCCCGGTCATCAGTTGAGTACCATCCTTTAGGCCCAAAAGCATAAATTTACTTGTTGATTTTGTCCCGTCTGGACACTCGATTGAATTACGCGGGCATAAAGCGATTCCGTAATGAACTTTGACAGCAGCTGGGCAAATTAATGCGGCCTGGGAATTTAGTGCCGGCCATTAGGGGCATTCCCTTTGACGGCAGCGAGTCCTTCACACTGGTTACAGGATACGCTTAATTGCCGACTAATAGGTTTTTCATGTTCTGACAATTTGTCGCCAACATTTTCGGCATTGCAATGCTAAATTGAAATTCGAGTGAAAAGAAAAGAAAAGCCTGTTAAAACATGGCTTGTTGCTTGTTGTTGACGCTTATCGGTTGCTGTTGCACTGACTGTGGCAGTTGCATGTTGCACAACTGCAACTGCTGCCTTTGGCATTGGCAGCAACATGGCAATGACTGCCTATCTGTGTCACGGCTCTGGCCCGCAAGCGTTGACAGGGAGTGCCCACTTTATATATACATTAGGGTGTATCGATTTAAAAAAAAATAAAATAAATGTTAACAGAAATTCGTAATCTAAGGTCACTTCTAAGATGTTTTCACCCAGTAACCATAGTTTAAAAGTCAATACCTAGTTCTAGTTTAAAAACTTTGTCTTTTTAGCTTAAAATTATGTTTTAAGGACAATTGGTCCTTTGATTCTATAATAATTTAAAATAAAGAAAGACCTGGTCCTAACAAGAGTTTTAATACCAATCTTGTCTGGATTCGACTTAAAACACTAAAAATATGTTAATATTAAAATGATAATAATTTCGAAAATAAAAGATATTTTTCAACTCAAAAAACGGGGACTAGAAATTAATTTTAAAACTTTGATTTCTTGATGAAAACATCTTAAAATTGATTGTAGATTACGAATATGGATTATCATTTTTGAGCTTACATTTTTTTTTTGGCCCATACAAATCGATGCACCCTAATGTACATTTACCATATGTTGTGTGCTGGGGAAAAAAAAATAAAACAAATGAGGAATGAAGCATTGCATGCATTTATAAATATTAATTAAAATAAAAGTGCTGCAAGTTATTCAAGCCACATTGCTCGGAGCTGTGTTTATTTTGTAGCATGTATTTATTTGCTGAATGCCTTCCGTCTGTCACACAACAAAGTCGACCACTATTATTGTGTGAATTTCGAAATTCCAATCAAAACATAACACTCGCACACTCAAACATTCACACACCCACCACAACACACACACACACACACATAGAGACAACGCGATGTCGTAAGCATATCACGTTTCTCAGTTAACGCCAGCAATAAATATTTCAGTCGCAATTTCCTGGGCGTTCACACATCCACTTAGCCCGCTTAGGAAACCCTTGATTTGCCCCTTTTGCCTTGCCCTGTCTTGGCCAGATCCTTGCTGCCTGTGTTTATAAACCAAAGCAGCCCTTGGTATTAATGGAGGGAGAGAAACCGTTGCAGGCTTTGAATATTATCAGCTTTGAGTTGAGGCAACTCGCAGTTGCAACTGCAACATCATTCTTATTCCCTTCCAATGCCAAGACTGCCATTCATGAACAATCTGACCATCGTTAATCACGACGAACTGTCCACACTTAAGCTGCTTGTGTTTATGGCCACATTGGCAGCATTGCAGCGACTGCACCTTTGTCAATTCGAGGGCGTCAATGGCCACGCCCATTCGGCAAATGCACCTGCTGCAGTACTGTGGCAGAACGTATCTGTAGGCAGTGTTACGACACGGTATTAAGCTCGGCCGTAATGCCGTTTGCCACAGCACGGTAGAGCGGAAATTTCCAGCCTTGTTTTTGACTGAATGCAACAAAGCCTGGCGTTATGGGCATTCCATCTATCGGCTGTGAAACCATCGCCGTTTTACACTTTTCTTCAGTTGCATTCGCAATATTCCTGAACAGTTTCCGGTGCTGTGTCTGCAGCTCAGTGATGCCAACTAGTCGTCACCAAAAGAGTACAAAATGACCAGACAAAAAAATGAATATAAAATATTATCATTATAAAGAAAATATAGTTTTTCTTAAATAAGTCGATTTGTAATAAATATTATTATTCACAAGCAAGCTTTGCTATTAAAAGCATTATCCAGAGTATTATGTTCCTAGCGAAATTTTTTTAAATACTATATATTATCTTTTTTTTGAAGAAGCCTAATCAGTATTATTTTTGAGCGAAAGCTAATGCATTCTTCTCGAAAATATGTACTCGAATGTGGTTCATTTTAAAATTTTCAGTATATAAATTCGATTTCTTTTTAGTTCAACATCAGTCAGAAAAATATATATGCCACATTTTGCAATAGAATTATGTGAGTAATTACAAAAATTACAAATTAATTATGAAAGAGAAAACAGAACTAAAATATTCAAACTAAATGTTTAATACAATTTTTAGAAAAAGAAGCATTTAAAGAAGAATTTACAGTTTTATCCGGAAAAAGGCTAAATAGGCAACACTGCTATAGCTTCAAAGCGAACTAAGTTGGAGTATTCGTTTGTTGTGTTTTGTGTCTGGTTGCAACTTAGTCACATCATATTTGTGCAACGAAAACATTCAGATATCTTTAGCTCTGCTCAGTTAGCTATCATTTCAATTCCAGTTATTATGAAGACCTTAGACAAGAGAGCATTCATGTGTCCACAGATATCTACAACTTCTGCCTTCAGCTTGTTGAGTATCCAACTGCCCTCGCAAATGTTTAACATCAAAAGTTCTGAGTACGAACATATTTTTGATAGTTAAAAACAAATGAATTTACATTTGCTGGGTTTATAGTCTGAACTTTGATAATTATGCCGCATATTTCTTAGAAACAACTGTGGGCGAAACTGCTTTAATGTTATTTAGCTGTAATTTGTCAAGTTTTGATGATAAACATTTTACAACTGTTAAATTCCAAGAGAAATGCTGAAAATACATCAGTAGAAGGTCATCTTTGCTGACCTTAGAATTTATAACTCCATATAATCTCAAGCTAAACCTTTTGTGAACTTTATTACAAACATAGCACTGTCATCATTTTGGTTTAAAGTTTCAGTTTTATCCCTTGACTTATGATCCTAATTATT
This sequence comes from Drosophila falleni, assembly GCA_035045575.1. NCBI lineage: Eukaryota > Metazoa > Arthropoda > Insecta > Diptera > Drosophilidae > Drosophila > Drosophila falleni. Next base: position 4,372,597 of record JAWNOV010000089.1, on the reverse strand, counting down.
CATGTCACATCGACTTACCCCAAGTAAATTGAATTACTTGCAGTTCTCGTTAGTTTATCAGTGAATTAATTGATTTGCAGTATCAGTTTTCTAGCAAATTAAATACAAAATATACATGCTAATTAAAAATGAGGTAATATACTTAAGTTAAGCAATTTCTGCTCACCTTTATCTATAAATTCATAAATTCTTATTTGAATTACATTTAAATTATTTTGGTATCTTTCATTGAGCTTGACATGTCCATAAACAAGTGATTTTAGTGGCAATATAAGAAATAATATTTGCCTTATATTTTTATTTTACAGGTCATTAAGTCCCTAATACTGGCCATGTAAACCAGCTGTCTAATTACGGCACACGTTTAGATAAGGTTAAGTCAAATTATGCACTAATTTGTAGAAATTGCATACGTTTCTGGCTATTTGGGATTGCCACGTTTATTTAGCTTAAAGATAAATATAGAGACAGGCATACAGAGAATAAATGAAAGAGAGAGAGAGAGAGAGAGAGAGAGAGAGAGAAAAAGTGGCCACAGCCGCTAGCGAGAAATTGAAATTCATGAGGTATTCCATAAAATAGGCAAACGTGCTCATGCATGTGCTCTTCTGGAGTAGCACAGTGGAATTTATAAACTGAAAGTATGCAACAAGAACAACGACAACAATAACAACAACAATAACAACAACAACAACAACAAAATAACAAGCTTAGCTATGTAGTATGTGCAATGCCGTCTGGGCTTCAGCCATTAGCCTTCAGCTTCTCCAGATCTGAGTTGGCTTATGTTAAGGATAGGAGAGTTTACCTCATCCACTCCATTCAGGTGAAGACCCTTTTACTCTCCGGCCCCCGAGACCGCCCTTCTATGGCATACGGCCGGAATGTGCTTCCCAGTTTGTGGAATTTTACGTGTTGCGGAATTTCAGTAACCAACTGCCGAGATTTAGCCAAGAGTAACAACACAATGTCAAACGAACTCCAACTCCAACTTGCTCTATGTGTCTGTGTGTGTCTATGTGTATCTATGTGGGTGAGTGAATTCTGAGCTGGAATTTTATTATTAAAATTTGTGAAAATTTGCACATGCATTGTATTTCGTTTACTCCGCACAGTTTTTGTGCTCGAACTGAGCGACAGGCCGTCATCATCCTAGCACAATGGATTATGTAACAAATTACAAACAGCTTTTGTTGGCATCATTTGTATTGTTTTTGCCAACGCACAGTTGATTTACGACTATTTCTCTTACTGCTGCTGCTGTTGCAGAAGACGCAACTAGGTGCAAATATATATATAAATAGCTGCTGATTAATATTGGTGACCACGCCCCATTACACACCTGGCGCACAAATATTGAACATTTACAGTCAGCATAAAAACACGCAAACAAATGCTGCGTTGTTTTGCACCCAAAGATAAAAGTGTACACAAGTTGAAAATAGTAGCAAACGCAAACAATTCTCTCTCCCACTGTATCTGTGTGGTTTTTGTGTATTAAAATGATGAACAAAATGAAAAACCGCGCTGCAAGAGCAACAGGAAAAGCAGCACAGATTTTTTTTTGCGGTTCGTTGAGCACATAATAATTCCATCAACAGCAGCAGCAACAACAACAACAACAATGACAACAAGAACAACAACAACAAAAGGTGCTATAGCAAACGTTTAGCACTGCTGCAGAGATAACAGCGACGTTGGCAGCGACGCGACGTCAGCGTCAGCGTCGTGAGTGACGCCGACGGCACTTTGCTGTATCTACAGCTGCACTCTGTAAGTGTGTGTGTGTGTGTGTGTGTGTGTGTATGTGGTATGCTGTTGGTCATCGCAACATGGGAAAAAGTCGGGAGGAGCAAGTTGTAAGCTGGACGACAGGGCGTATGAGTAATGGCAGCATGGCAAGTGGCAAGTGGCAAGTGGCTGGTGGAATGTAGAATGTGGATGGTGGCAAGTGCAAATGGAGGAGATGAAGCGTTGCCACGCCTCGTTGATTTTCGAGACCATTATGTTGCAATTTTTCGTTGATATTCTCTGTGCAGCTCACATGTTGCAGTTGCCATTCCATGTTGCATGCACCCACTTGAAATTTAAATAAAATATTTAATGTTCATTCACGAGTCACCTGCGTTCCATAAAAGTATGCTACGATTTTTACAACAGCTCAGGTTGTTGGTCACATGTTTACAAGCTCATATACATATTCATATACACACACTACACTCACACTCATGAACGTACTTATACACTGATAAAAAAAATGGTATAAAATCAGGTTTAGGTCTCAGAACTAAGATTTTTGTCTAAAAAATGCGTCGAGAACTTAAAATTCTTAAATTAAGAGAACACATCTTGATTTTAAGAATATTTCAATTAAGACTAAGTTCTTAATTTAAGAATAAATGTTCTTAAAATTAAAACTAAAAAATAAAATAAATAAAAATTATTATATATATATATTTTTTTTTCTTATTTTTAATTTTTGATTTATTTACATTTTATTCTGTTTTAGTAATTTTTTAAATATTGTTTTAATTTGATACGAGTGGGGCTTGAACCGCCGCCTACTGCTTCACAACTGAAGCGGCCTCTCTAACCAGAGCGCCACGGTGCCATCATTTGTTTGATACGAAATAGTACCTATTTATACTTTTCTAACAATTTAAGATTTTTATTCTTATATTTAGATTTTAAGATTTTTTAGATTAATAATCTTAGTTTTAGTATTTTGGTCTTAAAATATTCTTATATTTAGATTTTAAGATTTTTTAGATTAATAATCTTAGTTTTAGTAATTTTGTCTTAAAATAATCTTATTTAAAGAACAAAATATTTAAGATGAATGTTCTTGATTTTAGAAGTTGGTCTTTTTGTTCAGTGTACACATACACATGTATTTATTTCCTTAGCTCAAAGTACCATGAACTCTGGAGGCGCAAAGGGGCGTGCCCAAACTTTTCTAATTAAAATCGTATGGCCCATAGAGTTAATGGGCGTGGTGACTGTGGGGTTGTTACATTTTGACTAGGGCAAAAACGAGCGAGTTTTAATAGAAATTACATTAATTAATTTTTAAATAATTTCTATGCATAAATTAGCATTCATCTTACTGAGCAAACATTAAAACGTGCCCGTGCCATCGCACACACACACAAGCAAAAAAGGTATAGTGTATTAGAGGTGAACATTAACGTGGCTAATTAAATGTCTTTCAATTTGTGCTCAACTACACGTAATGCGGCAACTCTTTTATTTGGACCTGGACACCTACTTAGTTGCAAATTGGCAAATTGGCAGCATCAAGTTCAATTGCCGCATAGTTTAATTGAAAGGAATGCCTTTGTGATTGATGGTCGAAGCAAAGGGAAAAGGATGCAATGAAATGATGTTCTCTGTCCTGCTGAATAACTTAAGCATAATTGCAGTCACTTGGCTGTCGGCCAAATTGCGTTGTTTTTCCGCTATTCAAACACTATGCGAGTTCATTTAATTGCCGCCAGCTTCAGATTTATGCTGTCACATTTAAGTACGAGTAGTAAGGATATCCCTATCATTTCTTCTTCTTCTTCTCCCTCTTAAATCTATATCGCATGCAAATTTGCTGACCCAATTGAAGATTCGATTGCTCAACTTTAAGTTCTCTTGAGTTTCGTTCGACATCGTTTACTTGCAGCACTGCAATCTTCCGATTGGTTGCCCCAAGTTCTTGGATGATGTATGCAAATGAGCACATATACATACATATACATACACGTATAAGCAGCACAATGCCACATGTATTCCATGTGGCAAAAAATTTGAATAAGTATGATATACGATATTACTGAGAATTTGTACATTTGCTGCATACTTAACAGAAAAGATTTTGCTTTTGATTTTAAGTTGTTATGAATGTAAAAATTCATGTAACCAACAGAAAAACTCAAACCTCAATACGGTTATTAAAAAATTTAATTTATGCGAATAATCGTTTAAATATAAACAATTTTTTTTAACATGTTTTTCATTTATTATTCTCAATTTCATCATCGAGGAAAATTAATTGAAATTCAATTCATTGCACATTTTACACTTAAAAAAAATTATATTATGAATATAATATACACAATATGTTGGTCTGCAAACATAATATTGAATTATTAAGCAAACATAAATATTTTTATGCGTAAATAGTTTAATTTCGTTTTTGTTATTTTTATACCCGTAACTTAAAAATTACGTAAAAGGGAATTTTGTGTTCGTATGTTTTGAAAATAATTTAATTTTTATGGCAATTTACGTTATCTATTATTATTATCTATTATCCCACTAATTTTTAGCAAGATTCGACAAATCGAACGGCAGTAATAACTAACCAAAGTTATTAAAATATGAGGAAATGCAAGCACCCAAAAGTATGCAGTACTTTTTATTAGATAGTAATTTGTTTAAAGTACTTTTATATATTCTAATATAAGTAACGGGTATTCTATGGTCGCCATCTCGTCTATAGCTTTTCCGACTAGTTTAATATCTAATTGCTTTTCCGCCCATCAGCATGACTATTATGGCGAGTAATCTATGCATAATTAAATGTTATTTCATTGGTTATTACGCGACTTCCCCGCGACATAATGCACAAATACGAGTACAGTTCATTATTTAGCAATTGAATATTTAACAACAGTTTGAACCGTAGGAAATGTTCGATATTTGTATAGTTATTGTATAAATGTGTGTTTTAAATACCCTTTACCGAACAGATAGTTAAAAAGAGAATATGCCAAATTCATTTCCTTGAGATCGGCAGCGAGTATTTGATATTTACCAAAAAAAAAACTAAGTTCTTGAATACGAAAAATAAAATTTAAATTAATGTCTGAAATTTCAGAGCAGGGTATTCATTTTTCGTGCATTTTTAACTGCCTTTATCATTATTACTTGTTGGATTTTAAGGCTGTATAAAAGCTTGTAAATCAATTTGCCGTTTAGCTTATAAGCATTGTTTTCCCGTGTATACACAAATTACATTGTATACTTGTGTTTGCCCAAAGACCACATAATCACAAAAGTATTTTATATAGATATGTATATCTGTTTACTTGCGAACGTATATATAGATATTTGTTATTTGCATAATTGCCACAAAGAGTACATTCGAGTGTACACAGATGAATGTATAATTGAAAGCAAATAAGAAACGTTCGATTTGTTTGGCTTTTGACTCAATTTGCATCGAATTTTCCCGCCTTGAGCGATAATTGTAATTGCCCAGATAAGTTTGAAAAGAAAATGAAAATACTTGTAAAATGATTTTACTAAAAACACAAAGAACAGTGAGAAATGTTTACTTGAATGCAGATTTTTACTTACTTCTAGCTTCAGCTTTGGATACAGATGTAAAGTAAATTCAATTTACGACTGATAACGAATTAAGTACAAATTGCATTGTGTTTGAAATGAAAGTCATTGTAAAATTGTTGAAAAGTTGTGTTTAAAATGGCATTGGCCCAAAAAGAAGCTTTTACTTGCAAAATAAAACAAGTAGGCGGTTACAGTCGAGCACGCTCGACAGTAGGATACCCTGAACCCAGGTACTCTGTACTGAGAGTTGATTTTCGATCGATTGTTCCTATGACAGCTATATGATATTTTAGACCGATTCTAACCAAATTTGTTCAGGATGTATAATACCAGCCCATATGCATATTCCATCAGATTGGTTTTGATATCTCAACAAATAAAAAACTTTTCCATACTAAAACTTCATTTTCGGTGTACCCTTCCTATGGCAGCTATATGATATAGTTATCCGATTTTAACCAAATTTGGTCAAGATGTATACTACCAGCCTAGATGCATATTCTATCAGTTTGGTTTTGATATCTCAACAAATAAAAAACTTTTCCATACTAAAACTTCATTTTCGGTGTACCGTTCTAATGGCAGCTATATGATATAGTTATCCGATTTTAACCAAATTTGGTCAAGATGTATACTACTAGCCTAAATGCATATTCTATCAGTTTGGGTTTGATATCTTAACAAACACAAAACTTTTCCATACTAAAACTTCATTTTCGATGTACCGTTCCTATGGCAGCTATATGATATAGTGGACCGATCCAAAAATAAAAACAAACTTGATCTGCCTATGGTATTCAGGAACCTACATACCAAATTTGATGTCTCTAGCTCTTATGGTTTCTGAGATCGACGCGTTCAAACATCCGGACGGACGGACGGACGGACGGACGGACAGACAGACGGACATGGCTCAATCGACTCGGCTGTTGATCCTGATCAAGAATATATATACTTTTGGGGGTCGGCCACGCCCCCTTCTGCCTGTTACATACATCCTGCCAAACACATTATACCCTTTTTTGCCCATTTTTAATGGGCTCAGGGTATAAAAATGTGAAGGAAATTTGCAAATGAATAAGAAAATGTTGAAAAATGACTTTGAATAGGAATTTTTTGTTACTGAATCTATGTGTGTGTGCGTGCGCTTATGTATCCGTGTGTGTGTGTGTGTGTGAGAGTGTTTGAATGACAATGAGAATGAAATGCTATTTATTTTGCTCAATATTTAAGTGAAATAAAAGTGACGCATGACTTTTTTGTTTTGTGCTGTGTTATTTGTGCAAATTCTTGTATATATAATATATGTTGTTGTTGTACATTACAATTTTTGGTTCCATTTTTGATTTGTGCGCCTTCGTTGATTTCATTTGGGATGATGCGATGATGTCCTTGCGTCCTTTGTGCTCCTCGTTTCAATTGAATCTCAATTGTATATCGTTTATTTTTTCAATGTATTCGTTATCGAATTGAGCTGTCCTTTTAATTGTCTCCGCTTGCTGCCTTAATTATTTTCATTTTCATTTTCAATTTTCAATTACAATTTCGATTACAATTACAAATGCGATTGCGATTGCGATTACGAATTTGTGATGCTGCCCATTTAAGTCATTTAAGTTGGCTTCCGATGCTATCGAATTGTTCGTTTGTTCGTTTGTTTCTTTGTGTACATTTAATTAAATTTTAGCCACAGTTTGTTTATTTAACGGCGATTTTCGGCACTTTAATTCACTATTTTTCCTTTTATATTTTGTTAATGTTCTGATTTTGTTTTCTGATTCAGTTTAGACGAAACCGTTTAATTGTTTTTCTCATTAATATCTTGTTATTTTTTCCTTTCTCTCTCTCTCTCTTTGTTGGCTCTTGAATTGTTGATTTTTTGGAATTGATTTTGATTGTGGTTTTATTGTTAAATTTGTTTGTAGTTGTTTTTAAATTGTAATTAAGTTACAAAAATTGTTATTGGTGTTTTGTTCAATTGGATTGATTTTTGATATTATGTACTAATAAAATGCATGTAAGTCAGTCCGTCGTTTCACAAATTGTTTGCCGTTGAGCTGTAACTACAATAAAACAATAATTGTAAAAAGCACTTCCCCAGCATATACACACACACACAGACACACACACACACACACTCATTCACACACACATTTATGCAGTTAATCTGAGCGAAATTAGAAACAAATTCGCGTTTGAATTGTTGCAAGTTGCAATAACAAAATGCCACACATGCTGGAATTGTGGCAAGTAAATGCTGGCGCCATTTGTATGGCTTATTGCCCGTTTCCGGCAAATGTGGAGGCGACTTTCGGTCTCGGTCTCGGTCTGACCAGCTGCATTTTTGGGCTAACAAAAGTGCAGTTCCTGACCACGCCTACCAGAGTTCAGCACAGCAATTTTTCTGTCCATTAAGCACGCTTCAAATAAAAGACTAACACACCCACAAACTCACACACACACACACACATACTGATAAACGCACTGCACTTGATGCTCGGCCATTTATTTTGGGTTTTTTTTTTTTTTTTGTTGGCGACTAGTTGGGAAATATATTGCAGTTTCGTTGCGATACGTGGCGAATGCTCCAAGTCCAAGGCATGCACAGCGCTCGGCGCTCAGAGGAAAAGACAACTTGATCACAGCATGGAAAATGTTCAACTGACCGAACGAAGCGGGAGCCTGCCACGCTTAGCCTGCCACAGCAGAGCCGTTAACGTTGGCTTTATCAGTTCGTGCTGCTCGTGTCTCGAAAGGCAACGAAAGCAACGAGGAGGCGCCAACGCCTTCGTGAAATTCGCACTCGTGCCGTTCGTGCTGTTCGTGCTGCTCGTCGTGCATCGTTTTTCACTCGATGTGGCCGAGTGTGTTGCAAATGGAAGCAACATGTTGGACTCAGGCATCTGGTACAGCATCCCATATCCTTGGGAAGCTGACTCTCAAGGCTGTCTCACTCAATGCCGAGCGTCACGTGTTGCTTGCCAGCATTGAGTGAAAGCTCTCTCTCTCTGCCTCTCTCTCTGCCTCAGCCTTTGTCTCTGTCTCTTGATTTTTCACTCGACTCAACTGTGGCGTGGCACTTGCATTTGTTTTGCTATGCTAATGTGAGAGAAGGCGCGCGCACAGGGCGTACACGTCGTATACGCAACGGCCGTTGAGCTTCTTCTGTTGCCTTGCCCTCGTCCTCGTTCTCGTCCTCGTCCTCGTGCTCTTCTTTCTGCTTATCCTCAATATCGCATTGTCCCTGTGACGCGCTCTTACAACGGAAATTATGTATGTTGATGATTCCCAGCTTGGATATGGATATGGATACGGATATACATATGTGTATATGTACACTAATAAAAAAAAAAAGTGTTCTAAATTCAAGATTTTGGTCTCAGAACTAAAAATTTTGGTCTTGAAAATGCGTTGAGAACATAAAATTATTGAATTAATTAAAATAAACACCTTGGTTTTAAGAATATATGTTTTTTAAATTAAGAAAATACAAATAATAAATATTTATAAATAATAATAATATAATTATAAATATTATTTTTTATATTAATAATTTTTGTTTTATTTAATTTTGATTTATATACATTTTATTCAGTCTTAGTAATTTTATAAATGTTATTTTATGTTTGTTACGAGTGGGATTCGAAACGGCGCCTACTGCTTTACCACTAAAGCGGTTTCTCTATCTATCATATGAAATAGTTCATATTTACACTTTCCTAGCAATTTGAAATTTGTATTGTATTAACTTTTTTTTTTTGGATTAATATTCTTCGTATTAGTAATATGGTCTTAAAATGTTGGTATTTCAAAAACAAAATATTTAAGATTAGTGTTCTTGATTTTAAAAGTTTGTATTTTTCTCAGTGTATATGTATATGAATGCATTCATCGCTCTGCCATCTTCAATATGAAATTTCTTTTAGCTTTCTGCTATAACTCATCATCAGCATTTGGTAATTGAAGACAGGCGTTAGTTCTGTGTGACTTTCTTGTCTGTCTGTCTGTGTGTCTGTCTGTATGTTACCAATCGGTTTGTCTGCCTGTAATATTGCAAGAACATTCCAAAGAGACTGATAGCGATAGTACAACTTTTCGGATATTCTCACAGGTGCATTCACACATGAGCGCCCCGCTGCATAGTTTCGAAATTAGAGTAATGCACAATGGTGGGTATAAGTAGAGGGGAGAAATTTAAAGGGAAGAGAAGAGGAGCTGAGGCAGCAGACATCCAGTCTTGAGCCGTCATAATGCAATTATAAAATGCTTGCAGGCAAAACTCTTTGGTAATAAGCACTCACAATTTACAAAATGAAGTAAGTCACACAAGAAGTTACAGTTTTAAGTTTTTCAGGGCACCTGAACCTAGATCCCCGCCACTCACCCCTCTACACTTGCAACATTGTTGCACAGTCAAGTTGGCAGCACAATGGACCTACAGGCAATGTACTATGACTATTTATGAATTTGATGCTCATAATTCGTTCACTTTGTGCACTTTATTAATAAAGTTTCCCAGTTTCCCACTTTTCCCACTTTTCCTCACAGTCCGAGTTGTCAGAATTGTCTGCCACACGATGCTACGGATATTCTACTTTTTATGATTAGCTGCCACAAAGAACAACAGCAACAACAACTGCCTATAAGTATTTACAAGACATACATATACATCTAAATTTGTATGTATTTGAGGGCTGCATATGCCGATTTGTCTTTAAAAGAGTAAATAAACTTTTGTATACTTTTAAGCTGCGGTTCATGAAATAAAACTTTACATTTCAGTTGAAATAAAAAACTTTTCTCTTTCGGATTGTTTAATAAATATGCAAACTTCGCAACAAACTTGTAAGATGTCTGCTTTAACATAAAAATACAACAACTTAAGGAAAGAATTGAGTATTTTACAGTAAAGTAAATGTAAACTGTAGCTAATTTATTTCAACAGTTGGGGAACTTTTGAGTAATTTCACAATCTCTTTACTATCCTTTATATTAAATTGAAAATACTGAGAGTTTAAATAAATTTAGGGCCGGTTTTTCAATGTCTCCTTAAAGTGTTTTGTAGCTAATCATTGTATAAAGTTATATATTTGCCAAAATGTTTCATAATGTGTTCCAAGTGTTTTATTAGTTTAGTAAGCCCCAGATCTAATTTTAATTTTTAGACCCCTGCATCAAAATATTATTTATTTCAAAAATATTTTTCCCTATCAGTGCCTATTTTATCAGTACTTTTCCCTTGACTTGTCCCTTGACCCTTACTCAAAAACTTCCAACTCTCATAACTTTGTCAAAACTTGAACAATTTTCATGCGGAATATCGTTTTGATCATTTTTTGGCTTCTACTTTGATTCTGTATCAAAATATGATTTATTTCAAAAATTCGATTTTTTCCCTACTGTCTATTTTATCCGTACTTTTCCCTTGACTTGTCCCTTAACCCTTACTCAAAAACTTCCAACTCTCATAACTTTGTCAAAACTTGACCAATTTTCATGCGGAGTATCGTCTTGGTCATTTTATGGTCTCTGCTTTGATTCTGCATCAAAATATTATATAATATTAATATATTCCAATTTAACCAAAAAAAAGCATATGTGTATATAATTTTATTTATTTGCTCAACATTTATTGAAATTAATGTGCAACTAATTTAACTAATAGCATTTCTTCAACAATTTTTCCAAAAGATCCAAGAGTTTCCATTCCAATTTGTGTTTATTTAGTTTTGACCAGTTTGACCCTGCTGATCTGGCGGTGGTGGAGGACCTTGCTGTGGTCTGTGTGATGCATTATTCGCGACTTGCTTAAAACCGGAGCTTAAAAAGTTACTGGCACGAATGCCAAACTGCTGTTTGGGCATTTGGGGCATCTGGGGCATCTGTGGCATCTGAGGCATATCAGCAGCCTACGCGTCAAATCAGACTAAAGTGTTATAAATGCGTTCCCTTGAGTTCCTGATTCCACTTACCAGGACAATGGCCAAAACCAAGAGAAGTGATCCAAAGAATACAAAGTGCTTCATTTTAAATGTTGTAACTGAATATTTACTGAATACTCAATGGACTTATATAGTCTCTCACCCAAAGAGATGCCTATCAAATTAATAAACATGCCACATATTATCTGTGTGGTATCAACAAATTGACTATAAACAAAACCTTCAATTTCGTAATTACGTTTTGTTGCTGAACTTGATGCAGTTTGATATTGCAGTTTTAATTTCCATATTGCATGGCGTAATTAGAGCAATTTACGGTAAATACATTTATTATATCAAACCCAGATGAAATAAAACATATAAATATATAATGGCTGCAATTGTGCGGAGTGGGAATTTATAAATATTTATTGAAATTATTGTCAAATTGAATAAATTATAGTAATTACACTTATCAATTATCGTATCAAATGCTCAACTCAACGCCCTCTTTAAAAATGAAATGAATATAATCGTTCCGTGAAATAATTTAATATTCTTTAATAAAATTTTCAAAATAAAAACAAAAGAGAAAAAATTGAATGTAGTCAGCTTTTTTTTCTGTACATAAATTTAGCATATTTTATGTGTGAGCTGCTCGTAAAATTCTAGCTTCTAGTCTCACGTTTTTGTAGTGAAAGTAAAAAGTCAGCCAGACACACAAACACTCAATTTATGAGTCATAAATTGTATAAATACAAATATTAGTTCGCAAAAGTATAACACTTTGGCCTGGAAATTGACTTTTAAAGCAGAGCTCTGTACCATTTACGGTCACTTGAGTAAAACTAACTCTTAGCTACGAGTACCTGCCACTTTTTGTCCCCCACTCACCGCGGCAATTGTTGCAAATGTCACCTTCGCCAGCAGGCAAAGCAATTTCGCTTAGTGGCACCGGCAAAATGTCTTCGGTTTGAGATTAAATTGTTGCCAGCAGTTCCAGCCAAACAAACAATTTCTAGTCGAATGTTGAAAATGGCAACAAAAGGTTACGCGACACCGATACGCCCCAATCCCAACCACTGACATCAGTATCTAGACCTCAACATGGATCCCATCTCAACCCCAACCCAAATCATTGTGTGTCTTCATATTCACATGTAAACACAACGGTGTACAATACACGTATGTGAGTACAAAGTCTTGCATAAACAAGAATGTATGTGTGTGTGTGAGTATGTGTTTTCATTCTAAAGCAATAAATATTCCTTTCGTTGCAAAATATGAATATTGAATATGCCTACAGTCAACCGCTTTCATAATCAGCCGCAAGAAAAACCCACCCGGTGAACGGCAAGCCGACTAGTAAAAGCCGGTGTGTGGAAAACTACATAAAAACTACTTCTACTTTATTTAAAATTCCTGCGAAAGAGTGCTACACTGAGAAAAACTAACGTATAATACTTGAATGTTAAGTATTACTAACATATATGTTAACTATATGTTAAGTTAACATCAAAGTTTGAAAATCAATTAATAAAAAATGATTTTAAATGAAAACAAAAATAACAAAAACTGAAGTCATAAATATGGAAAATGGAAAGAAATACATTTTCTTAGGAAAAATCAACATTAATAAACTATTAAATTCAAAATCAATATAAATATAACTCTATATATGTATAGAGAGTGTAAGAGAGGGGAAAGAATTGGATATATGTTGTTAAGAATTAAAGAATATCCTATTCTATTTAATTATGCTTACTTAATTTATAAATGATAAACAAAATAATAACAATAATATAATTAATAATAATATTAGTATTAAACATACCTAAGATCAAATCTAATGTAAATTTAAAAGTAATCAAAAATCAACTAAATATCATTATTGTTAACCCATGATAGAATTAAGCTGAAACTAAATAATTATGGTGATTAGTGCATTAACTAATAACAATTAAATAAATAAAAAAAATAAATAAATAAATAAATAATAAAAAAAACTCTTTGTCCTCATTCCCTCACTCACTGATCATTATGCAATCCAAACCAAAAAAACCTAGGAGGCTGTAGTTTTGATAAAAAATAAATTTAATATAAGAATTGATTATTAAAATAATGCTGGATTAACACTGGTTGACAAGTATGTCAATTTTGATGTCAACTTGGTCAATTCTAGTGTAAACGTTGATCAACTCTCTTCACAAATGAGTTGTCTACTTTTTGAAAATTGACACTAAGTCAACTAGTGTAAATCGAGCATAAGGCTATTTAATTATAAACCTTTTAGCTAATTTATTGCGAGTTTGTCTTGGAATTGAATACATGATAACATTCACAAAGCAAAGGATTATTAAATCGTATTTAATTGTAAAGAGCGTTTTTCTTAGTGTAAGTATGTGAATGGTATTGTCTGCCCTGCAGCTAGCATATATATATACTTAGATATGTACATATTGCAGTACATAGAGGATGAGATGAGATGCGATGAGAGCACTAATGAAGTTTCGGTTCGTCCTTTTACAGCTGGCTGCCCCATTGTTTGACTTTGCCTTCGCATTCAAGCTATACCGCTGAGCCTACAAGTCGAGCTCATAATGTTTACACAGCCGTCGAGTTCTCTCTTTCTCTCTCTCTCTCTTTCTATCTCTCTCCCTCTCTGTGTGTGTAGGTGTGTGTGTGTGTGCGGGCACAGCTTTTGCCTGCCCTGTTGGCAGTCTATTTATTTATGTTTATAATAGGATTTTTATCAAAACTTTTTTACCGATTCCAGTTTGTAATGAGTATTTAAAAAGCAACACAGAAACCGCCGACTGACAGTAGACCCGCAACTGCTGGCGTTTGTCTTTGACACGCCCATTGGCAACAGCCCCGCCCCCTTTTCAACGTTACCGTTACCACCGTCACCACCGGAAACCCGCAGAACGTGCGTCCATCAACTTTCTGTCGCTGCTCATTCACACCGACAACTTTTTATACTAATTTGCTGCAATGTTCATTTACTCATTATACTTAATAAAGTCGATGTTGATGGTGTTGATGTCCTGGCCAACATCCATCCATCCACAAACTGTACATTTGTCCAGCTGTTTGCCTCTCGTTCTCTCTTTTGAGAAACCAAAACTAAATGATTGCTAAATATTTGCACAAGTTTTTTAAGCGCATTCATCTCATTATGGTTTCACACTGACGAACTCGACTGCTCGGACTGCTCGACTGCTTTGTCAGTGGCAGCCAAAAACCGTTTTGTACTCACATTTTGGCTTTGGCTTTGGTTTCGGTTTTCCCCGGGCGCATCTGCTTCTGTTTTTGGCTCGGACTCATTAAAGGCTCCCACTGTTTTAGCTTTGACTGAATTTAAATAAACCTGCTCCAAGCTGGATCTCAGTTCCCAGCACTCAGTCTATTTTAGATTTCTGTTATTTGTTTCAGCATTTAAAAACAGAATTTCCCTACCAAATTCTCTGCTTAAATATGCCTAATTTAATTTGCTCTTTCCTGGCACTGCAGGCACTTAGTCAACGCTTCTCGCTTCTCGCTTCACGTTCCTCGCTTTTGTTTTCCATGTAATTAAAACAGTGGTCGAGAATTAAACCAATGTCAGCTATTTATGTTTCTATAATTTAGAAAGTTAAGCAACTCAAAAGATTCTTCAGAGTCTAGATGAAAAAAATTTAGAGAGGAGTATAAAAGAATGCTTACAGGAATTTTCGAGTAATATGAGTCTTCAATATAGTAGAAAACTAGTCGGCCGGTGCTACAGTCGAGCATACTCGACAGTCGGAGACCCCGTATTTACTATGGAAAAAAACTTATAATGGAAAAAAACTAAAAATAATTTAGCTAACTTAAATGCAAATGTTATCAGATTGGTTACGATATCTCATAAAACAAAAATGTTTTACATACTAAGACTTAGTTTTCGCACGATCGGTCCTATTACAGCTATATGTTATAGTGCTCAGATTTGAACCAACTTTGGTAAGGATGTATAAAACTAACTTATGTGTGTCAGCCTCGTACTTCTTCCTCAGTTTTTCTTTGTTTTTCTTACCCTCTCTACTACTGCTCCCAGTCCCTCTCCCAGTCCCTCTCCCAGTCCCTCTCCCATGCCCCGCTCCCAGTCCCTCTCCCAGGCCCCGCTCCCAGGCCCCGCTCCCAGTCCCCGCTCCCAGTCCCTCTCCCAGTCCCTCTCCCAGGCCCCGCTCCCAGTCCCTCTCCAAGGCCCCGCTCCCAGTCCCTCTCCCAGTCCCTCTCCCATGCCCCGCTCCCAGTCCCTCTCCCAGTCCCTCTCCCAGGTCCCTCTCCCAGTCCATCTCCCAGGCATCGCTCCCAGGTCCCTCTCCCAGTCCCTCTCCCAGTCCCTCTTCCAGTCCCTCTCCCAGGTCCCTCTTCCAGGCCCCGCTCCCAGTCCCTCTCCCAGGTGCCTCTTCCAGGCACCGCCCCCAGTCCCTCTCCCAGTCCCTCTCCCAGGTCCCTCTCCCAGTCCCTCTCGCAGTCCCTCTCCCAGGTCCCTCTCCCAGTCCCTCTCCCAGGCATCGCTCCCAGGTCCCTCTCCCAGGTCCCTCTCCCAGGTCCCTCTCCCAGGTCCCTCTCCCAGTCCCTCTCCCAGGCCCCGCTCCCAGTCCCTCTCCCAGGTCCCTCTCCCAGTCCCTCTCCCAGGCATCGCTCCCAGGTCCCTCTCCCAGGTCCCTCTCCCAGGTCCCTCTCCCAGGTCCCTCTCCCAGTCCCTCTCCCAGGTCCCTCTCCCAGTCCCTCTCCCAGGCATCGCTCCCAGGTCCCTCTCCCAGGTCCCTCTCCCAGGTCCCTCTCCCAGGTCCCTCTCCCAGTCCCTCTCCCAGGCCCCGCTCCCAGTCCCTCTCCCAGGTCCCTCTCCCAGTCCCTCTCCCAGGCATCGCTCCCAGGTCCCTCTCCCAGGTCCCTCTCCCAGTCCCTCTCCCAGGCCCCGCTCCCAGTCCCTCTCCCAGGTCCCTCTCCCAGTCCCTCTCCCAGGCATCGCTCCCAGGTCCCTCTCCCAGGTCCCTCTCCCAGGTCCCTCTCCCAGGTCCCTCTCCCAGTCCCTCTCCCAGGCCCAGGGAGAGAGATAGAAAGAGAGAGAGAGAGAAAGAGAGAACTCGACGGCTGTGTAAACATTATGAGCTCGACTTGTAGGCTCAGCGGTATAGCTTG
Source organism: Drosophila falleni (assembly GCA_035045575.1). Taxonomy (NCBI): domain Eukaryota; kingdom Metazoa; phylum Arthropoda; class Insecta; order Diptera; family Drosophilidae; genus Drosophila; species Drosophila falleni. The sequence goes on along the minus strand of JAWNOV010000089.1, from coordinate 4,356,164 downwards.
AATGCGAAGGCAAAGTCAAACAATGGGGCAGCCAGCTGTAAAAGGACGAACCGAAACTTCATTAGTGCTCTCCCAGTCCCTCTCCCAGGTCCCTCTCCCAGTCCCTCTCGCAGTCCCTCTCCCAGGTCCCTCTCCCAGTCCCTCTCCCAGGCATCGCTCCCAGGTCCCTCTCCCAGGTCCCTCTCCCAGGTCCCTCTCCCAGGTCCCTCTCCCAGTCCCTCTCCCAGGCCCCGCTCCCAGTCCCTCTCCCAGGTCCCTCTCCCAGTCCCTCTCCCAGGCATCGCTCCCAGGTCCCTCTCCCAGGTCCCTCTCCCAGGTCCCTCTCCCAGGTCCCTCTCCCAGTCCCTCTCCCAGGTCCCTCTCCCAGTCCCTCTCCCAGGCATCGCTCCCAGGTCCCTCTCCCAGGTCCCTCTCCCAGGTCCCTCTCCCAGGTCCCTCTCCCAGTCCCTCTCCCAGGCCCCGCTCCCAGTCCCTCTCCCAGGTCCCTCTCCCAGTCCCTCTCCCAGGCATCGCTCCCAGGTCCCTCTCCCAGGTCCCTCTCCCAGTCCCTCTCCCAGGCCCCGCTCCCAGTCCCTCTCCCAGGTCCCTCTCCCAGTCCCTCTCCCAGGCATCGCTCCCAGGTCCCTCTCCCAGGTCCCTCTCCCAGGTCCCTCTCCCAGGTCCCTCTCCCAGTCCCTCTCCCAGGCCCCGCTCCCAGTCCCTCTCCCAGGTCCCTCTCCCAGTCCCTCTCCCAGGCATCGCTCCCAGGTCCCTCTCCCAGTCCCTCTCCCAGGTCCCTCTCCCAGGTCCCTCTACCAGTCCCTCTCCCAGGTCCCTCTCCCAGTCCCGCTCCCAGTCCCTCTCCCAGCCCCTCTCCCAGTCACTCTCCTAGGCCACCCAATTTATAAATTTCTTCCGATATCTTAAATTTTTCCAATGATTTAAATTTTATTATTTTCCTGTCAGACTTATCCAATACCGACATGATTCCATTTCCAGAATACTAAATGCTTCTTCGTGACAGTTTTGTTGATTAAATCAAGAATGCAGGTGCATTAGCTTGACTGGACCCCCATTATGCTCTAGGTAAAATGATTATTTGATTGCATGATGAGCTCTGACCACATCGACCAATGTAAATAAGGCCAAAACACACAAATCCAAAGCAAAAGTCGAGTAAGAGGAGTGAAGATGGAGATGTAGATGGAGATGAAGATTGGAGGTAAATGGGGGAGGACAAGTAATGACAAGTTTTCAAAGCATCATTAATCATTGAAAGTTCAGAAGGACTTAATCCATGACAGCCTTACAACTAATCCAACAGCTGGGGCAGCAAAAACCAGTCGAGCTGTCGATATTTGTTTTTCGGGTTGTTCAAATTAAGGAACCGACAAAGTTACATCTTTTCTTTTTCCAGTTCTCTCAGTTCTGAAGCTTCTCTAACTCTAGAAAAACTTGCAGCTTTCTAAATAGACATTAATATTTATTTTATGTCTTAACATTGATGTGTGTGTGTGTGTGTACCTCTCTCTTCCCGTGTGTGTGTGTGTGTGTGTTTGTGTGTGGTTGTTTGGAATGAAATTATGTTTCTCATATTTGTTTGGAATGCTTTGGGCGTGTTTTTTTTTCCTGCTTTCTTGTTGTTGTTGTCGTCGTTGCCGTTGATGTCGTTGAGGTTGTTGTCGTTGTTGCTGATGCTTGTGGTGGCACTAACCACAGCCATGGGACAGCACACACACACACACACACACACACACACATACGTGCCGCTGCTCCTAGATAGGACATTCCCTTTGTCTTTGTCTCCGGTTACAGTTCCCAGTTCCATCTCCATCTCCTGGCTGTTGAACCGCTTCGACTTCGTCCAAGTCATGCAGATTGTGCCCAGCGCTTGTTTGTTGTTGCTTTGACTGACTTTTTTTTTTTGAGCTGCTCGCTCACTTGAAATACTGTAAATATTTTTAATTCTTTGCCAGCGCCAGGGGGCAATGGCAATGGCAATGCGTTTGGTACTACATACAGCAACAACAACATCAGCCAGCAACAGGGGAACAACTCTGGCACTGGCTCACAATGAGGCGCCGTTGCCGTTGTCGTTGTCGTTGCCGGCATTTCAGCTTTTAAGCTAAAGCTATGAAAATAATTTGGTCCTGAAATACTTGCGGCTTTTGCTGGGCAATCGGAATGCTCTTTGTGGTCCACACAACAGCAACAATATGTACACTGATATAAAAACAATGTTCTTAAATCAAGATTTTGCTCTCAAAACTATGAATTTTGTTTTAAAAAAAGCGTCGAGAACATAATATTTTAAAAATAATTGGTTTTAAGAAAAATACCAAGTTCTTATTTTAATTAAACGTGCTTATTATAAAAATAAATGTTCTTAAAATGTAAATAAAAAATTAGAAATGATTTTTAAATTTATAACATTTTATTGTTGTTTTAATTTTGATTTATAGACATTTTATTCTGCCTTGGGTAGTTTTAAAAAAGTGTTTTTATCAAGTTACGAGTGGGATTCGAGCCGGCGCCTGCTGATTTCTAACTGAAGCGGAGTCTTTAACCAGAGCGCCACCTATCAACTACATTTATCAAGTGAAATACTTTATATTTATACTTTCCTAACAATTTAGAATTATTATTCTTGCATTAAGAAATTAAATTTTCAAAATGTATATTCTTAGTATTATAAATAAGGTCTTAAAATGTTCTTACTTTAAGAATCAAATGTTTAAGATGTATGCTTTTTAATATTCGACGTTATTGATATTTTTTTCAGTGTACGCTTGATGAAAACAACGACAACGTTGACGATACTCACAGCGGCGTGTTGATTAAGCCAAAAAGGGAAAATGCACACGGGCACAGGGCACATTGTTTTTGTCAGCAGTGTTCGCTGTCTTGTTGTCGTCTTAGTTGGGGACAACGACAAGCAGCAAGTGGATAATAACTAGCGGAACTATGTGCATTTGTTTTATGCAGCAAGTAATGAAACAACAACAAAAGACAGTCACATCCTACAGCGGTGCAACAAATGCGGTGCGGTGAGGTTTGGTGCGGTGGCAGCCAACCAAAATGACAACGCACTCAGCCGCGGGCCACGCAAAATATGGCGGACGGAAATTGTGTGCACAGTGCAAAAGTTTTTTCAACCACCGAACTCTTCCCTCCCCATTCCCATCATCCCATCATACCCTATCCCCCTTGAACCGTCCAGGGCGTAAAGTCAAGAGCGTCAACGACGGACGTCGACGTCATCAGCTCAGCGTTTTTGCAGCTGGGTTCTTTGCATTTTTGAGTGCCCCACAAATACACACACACACACACACACACACACACACACACACACACACACACACACACACACACACACACACACACACAATTAGATGGCAAGTCTTTGTGCTGCAGTCGCGCTTTGTCATTGCCGCAGATTCAACTTAAGAAATGCATAACTGCATTTTACATTTTGCACAGTGCACACAATGCACCAGCAGAAACATCAGCTGAAAAAGAAGGCGAAAAAGCAGCAGTAGCTCGTTCTAAGTTCGCCATTTTACCCAAAAAGAGCGCTCGTGCGTGTGTGTGTGTGTTGGGGGTGGGATGCACCCCTAAGGCCAGGCACACAAATTAGTTTTAACCAGGCATTGTCACGCTGTGGTGCACCCCATTGTGGCGTCCGTGGTTGCCGATTAAGTGAGGCTTCTGTTACGGCCTCTGCCTCTGCCTCAGTTTCAGCTGCAGCTTCAGCTTCAGTTGCTACTGCCTTTATATATTTTTTTTTTTTTTGCCTGTTGACATGTTTGCCTCGGTTGAAAATTGCGCTATCGCTGTGTTGCAGCTGCACATTTATATTTTGGTTAAAGGGGACGTCGACTCCACTTCTAATCAGCGTCTAATTAATTTTAGCACGTGCTGCTAATGAAATTGCCTCGCAGCATGCAATATTGATAACTGATAATTGAGGTTTGATGTACAGCGTTGTGGCAACTGTCAGTTGTCTCAACAATAAAAGCAACTTGAAAAGTAACCAGAACCAAAAATAAAAATGTATCGAACAGCAGCATACAAATCTATGCCAAAAAAAAAAAAAAAAACACACACACACATGCAATCTTCAAATGCAACAGTATCTGTGTGTACATGTCTATGTCTGTGTGTGTGTGTGCGAGTAAGTTCTTGTGAAATGCAACATGTGATACGCTGTCCTAGTTCCGCGGCTATTACTGTGCTGTTATGCAACACAATGGCACACATAAACGTATCTATGTAAACAGGCAACGGCCATTGAGATTCAGTTTGCACTCAGAGCCAAAGCTCAAGCTGAGCAAAAGCTCTCTCAATTCAAAAGAGCTGCACTCAAACACCAAGCATGGACTCAAGCTCAACCAAAAGCTCAAAGCTCTTGCAAAGCTTTTATTCTTCAATTCGTAACAGTGGAAAACAAGCTTAACTTTAACAGAAAGCTTTTAGAACCATAACATAAATGTTGTGCATACAAAGCTCTTTTATAATTTAAGACACTTGGTTGTAGTTTAAGGGTTAAGAAAGCTTTTTATAACAACAAACATATCAGTTTTTCAAAACTATAAGCACACTAAAAGTTGCATATATTTTTCCCATATGGTAATGTGATATCCTTGCAGACTCATTTCTGTTTATTATAAGCAAAGTGTACTGCTAGGATATTACATCTTCGATCAACCGAAGATATATCTTTAATATCTTTGGTTTGGTGTTTGTACTTACATTTCGTTAGGTATTCTAAATTTGTAATATAACGAAACAAAATACAATACACACGGCATTAGATTTATGATAATTATTTGAACCGACTCGGTTAAGAATTATGTTTTTTTTTTTTGTTTGGGGTTATTCAAATCCCCATTTTTTATATTATGTATATTTACAATGACGAATCACAAAAGAAGGATAATAACATGTTTATACGCGTTTTAAAATATGTCAATACATAATTTTATGCTTAATAACTTGTTCCATTAGAATTGCATTTCCTAAAATCTAGAGGACTGCATGGCAGGCATGGATATTTCAAGGGATTAAAGACATGACCAAAAGCATTTGGTATTCGGGCAAAGTTAAATGGCGGATCTAGTCACTTACCCATATCATCAATAATGGGTGCCATCCGTAGTGTCACCCCAATTAGCATGAGGCACATCAGCAACAGGAGGCAGGCAGTTGCAATAATTGTCCAGCGAGCACGCTGCGAGAGATCGTGCGGATCGATCACCTGTAAAACACCCGAAAAAATGTCATAAATCTAGCTTATAAGAATTTACAATTTGCTGATTACCTTAACAACTTCTGTGTCCAAATCCTGTACAAGAATCTTGGGTTTTTTATGTCGGTGACGTTTTTTGTGGCGATGCCTGGAAAAGTAAGAGGAGAAAATTAGATATCTAATTAGATGAAAAGTGAGCAAGAGAGTTTTTTTTTCATTCTTAAAGGATATTTTAAATTCAATAAAGTTCATGCATTTTAATATCTAGCGCTATTACTCGATAATTTGACTAAAAACATTATTATTTAATTGATCATGATTTTAATTAGATTGTTTAAAAACTTAAGCTTATATTGGCTTTAAAAATTAAAAAAAAAAACCTGTAATTCTTTTATTAAATTACCTATATCAGGTTTTCCTTTAAAACACATTTAAGTGCGAAAAGAAAACAATAAAACTGTAACATCTTGTGTTGATGTATCTGAAAAGTGGGATCGGGAAGGACGAACTGAAGTTTTCGATACAATTTCTGTTAACCAAAAAGCTGACGTGGCAACAACAAACGGATTTATTCCAGCAGAACGATTGTATGTATCAATATCAAGCTTAATCAATTACTCTCCTCAGCTGAAGGCCAACACACACACTCGTTGTCATATGCCATATGCCGCATCTGAAGCTGGAAGCGCAACAACAGCAGCTTAAACATATTTGGTCTATTTCCGTTTGGGTTTTGCAAAACTTCCGCATTACAAAGCTGCCACAATTTCCCCGCTCGCTGCACGCCAACGATACAAAAACAACATCGTTGCTTGTTTCGCAACGGAAGTGCCTCCTGGTGGGAAAAAAAGCAACAGCACTTTCAGGTAGTCAGGCAGCCAGGCAGTCAGGTGCTCAGTTAGTCGAGTAGGGGTGGTAGTAGTAGGGTAGGTAGTTGGGGTTGCAAAGTTTACGGTTCGGCCAGGTGGTGACAGTGAATACCGTTACTTCTCCTACTCTCTCCCAAAAAGCTGACACACAAAGCTTGTCAATCAATTTTTGTCTGCTTTTTGGGCTCGCAATGTCAATGTAAGGGAGACTCTGGAGAAAGCATTAGGCGATGTTTGACAATCGCTTTACAGCTGAACATTTATTAGTGCAGCTCAAGGACAACCCTGGACAGTAGAGAACGCTTTTGTTGTAGAACTGACCAGCTGACCAACTGACCAACTTACCAACTGCCCATCTGGCCCTACGTCCATCAATGACCTTAATGCGCAATCATTTATAAATTCTGTAATTATTTCTTAGCTTCGGCAAATAGCCGGAACGCACAGTGGCGTCAGAGCAAGAATTTATAATGCCAAATAATTTATTATTCACATGGACATTTTTCTAAGAGTGTCTATAATAATCAAGATTAGAAAATAAATAAAATAGGACAAAGAAAATTGTGCAAGTAAAACAAAATCAACTTTTATTATAAAAACAGGACATTTTTATAGTTTTATTTATGCTTTTCATTTATGTGCTACCGTATGTTTTCTATTATTTATTGGATGCTCGTCTAAAAATAACCTATATTTAATAAATAACATATTAGATTTAAAATCTCTCCTTAAGGAACAATTAAATTGTGTGTCCTAAGCGGTTTATATATTTTTTTTAGTGTTCTTTACGATTTTTTTTTAAAATTGCTGGATGGGGAATCGAGCACAGTCCTGGGAGCGGGGCCTGGGAGAGGGACTGGGAGAGGGACTGGGAGCGGAGACTGGGAGCGGGGCCTGGGAGCGGGGCCTGGGAGAGGGACTGGGATTACCAGAGAGTTACAGGACCATATATAATAACTTATGAGTTGATGTAATCAAGTCCAGATTATGTTAATGTTAGTTAAATTAACATTCCAGCTGCTGTTGTTAACATAATTCAATGCTATTAAATAAAAGTCACTACTTTTAAATGACTTCTTTGGAAATAGTGAACATTTTAGAAAGCTTGCAAATTCTAGCAAAAGTTTAAGAAACCAATTATTATGGTCAAACAAATTCAGACGTAACTTTAAAATGAAATAACTCTACTTTAAAGTTCTTTAAGGATACTTTTATTCAGTTAATTTAGAAAATTTAACATTCCATTAAATTAACATTCCAGCTGCTGTTGTTAACATAATTGAATGCTGTTAAATAAAAGAGGCTACTTTAAAATTAACATTCCAGCTGCTTCTCTTAACATAATTCAATGCTGTTAAATAAAAGTCACTACTGTTAAATGAGTTCGTTGGAAATGGTGAATATTTTAGAAAGTTTAAAAATTCTAGCAAAAGTTTAAGATATCTATTATTATGGTCAAAAAAATTCAGACGCAACTTTAAAATAAAAAAACGCTACTTTAAAGTTCTTTTAGGATACATTTATTCAGTTAATTTAGAAAACCACACATTTCATTGGTAATTGATTGTTAGACCACTGTCGGCATGGGGGGGGGGGGAAACCTTAACTTGATGGACATGTCGAGATACGGTTAGCGACTTACCGATGCTTTCTGCGATGTCGCTGATGACCGCCGCCAGGCACCATGTGTTCAAGGTCGTCGATTTTATCAGCATCAGTGTCCATGTCCATGTCCATGTCCAACTGCAGGTCGCAGGGCGAGTCCTCGGCATAGGGGCATTGTCTGGGGGTAATAAATGACAAAATGACATTAGTTGACAGTAGCGACGCCTTAATGGCATTAGCTATCGTGATGTGGGTACAAAAGCGGACTTACATGGGTTGGGCATCGGGTGCCAGGCCGAGCACATGCACACAGTGCTGCAGTCCGTTGGGCGTAGGATAAACCAGCGCGGGATCTGAACAGCGATGATGCCGCTCTGCCGGAAGAGTTAAATTACAGGATTTGCCTTGGATGAGTACATTTTTACGGTACTTACTGTACTTCCGCTTGCGACGTCGGTACTCATCATCACTCCCGGTGCTTGGAGCTGCCATAGATCCGGGCATTGGCAGCGTAGGTTTAAAGCTCTGATTGTGTTTCTCCTTGGCGCGATTTGCTGCCTTTGCCGACTTTGCTGCACTGCAGCAGCCCGTGGGCGCCAAGCTGGAACCCGTTGAGGTGGAGGTCATGCGATGCAGCTTCTCCACCAGCTGGACAGGCAACGGCTGCGCATCCTCCTCCTCCATAGGAATTACTATCGCCTCTGGCGTGGGAGGCGTGGGTCGAACGGCAAGCAGTCCCGTGCTCCGTGACTTGACCCTATCCGGATCCCTCCCCGCCGAAGCGGTTGGTGTATTTGCATAGCTGGGCAGCGCGTGCAACGACTGTGAATCGCTTTGGGCCAACACCGTGCTAACCGTCACATTGGCACTATCCTCGGAGGTGTTTTGCCTCGAAAAGTATCGCGCATAGGCAGCTGCACCATCGAAATCGCTGCCTCCTCCCGAGTAGCTTTCGGTGCAGGATATCTGCTTGGGCAACAGACGCTTGCGTTGTGGAACTACAGCTGCCAAAGCCTCCTGTGGCTGTGTCTGGTATTGGGATTGGGATTGGAGTTGGGGTTGGGGTTGGGGATGTGCCTGTGGATAAGTCTGTGGCACATGCAGCGATTCAATTTCCAGTGCCACATGTGGCTGTTGTCTGGCAAGACTGGAGGGAACATTCATGTGGATGCGCTGCAAAGAGAAAAGGGAATTTCATATTGAATTCTTAAAAATTTCGTAGTAATTTCAATAGGTGTAAACTTCAAAGCAACTACTTTAAATGTCTGGCACCTTTATAAACACACGTTATCTCAATCAAAAGATATTTGAAATATGCATATTACATTTGTGACTAACCACAATCAATGAAGAGTCAGTTAAATTGATCTAATACATTTAAACTACAGGTATATTTGATAAAATTAAGCAAGCTCAGATTATAAAAAACAAAAGTAAAGTTTGTAAATGAAATAGCCTAATCTTAATATGCCCTTGCTATCTCAAATAAAAGTTATATAAAGTGGTCGTCTTGAAGTAAGGATTGGAGCTAATTTAAATTAAACTAGTTCAGTCATAAAGTTAGAATATTCAATGTAGAAATGAGAATAATACAAATTCAACACTTTCAGATCATCCCTCTCCCAGGCCCTCTCCCAGGCACCGCTCCCAGTCCCTCTCCCAGGTCCCTCTCCCAGTCCCTCTCCCAGGTCCCGCTCCCACTCCCTCTCCCAGGCCCCTCTCACAGGCCCCGCTCCCAGTCCCTCTCCCAGGCCCCGCTCCCAGTCCCTCACCCAGGTCCCACTCCCAGTCCGATTCAAAAAGAAACAATCTTTATCTGCCTACAATATATAGAAATCTACACACCAAATTTGGTGTGGTCGAGATTCCGACCATACGATACTAGTTACTTATGTCTATATATATAAAAGTACTTTAAAGAAATTACTACCTTATTGTAGCAGGCCGATGGCTCAACATCTGTAAAACAGATATCACATCCCTAATATTCTGTTAAACCATTACACATATCTAGTTTAAGCGATGCCAGATAATGATGAGAATTATATATAATTGAAAAGCGAAGTGAGCAGACGTGTTTTTTTGAAATCGGCTACAATATTTTTAGGTGATTGTATTGCTTTATTTATTAAAAAATACCTTTTCTAACTGAACTTTAAGAGTTTTTAACGTATTTTTATTGAAGATTTACTTACCGCTTGCTGTGGCATTGGCAGCTGTATCGAACGTGCCACACTGCGTGGAAAGATGGGGCTACATTGTGCGCTTATAGACTTGGCCTCCAGGATTCGCAGTCTCTTGGCCAAACGTGCTCGCTCCCGAGTGTCGACATCGCCATGGGCGAGGGCAATGATCTCCGCGCCGCCAAAGCTGACCGTGCAGCGAGAGCTGGAGTAGGAGAGGCTCTCGAGGCTGCCACGCAAAGAGGCCGTTAAGCTGTCGTCCGCCATTGTGGAGCTATGCTGGCCACCACGTGTGCCACCAACCACAGTGGCAGTGGCGGTTGCAGTGGCAGTTGCGGTGGCCAGAGAGGTATTGTCGTAGCAGGAGGCAATCGGAGTGTGTGGCTCCGGTTCGCCGTTGGTCGTGGTGCTCATGGAATGTCTCGTCTCCGGCTGGCGACCATCCTCCTCGTCGGAGCTGCTGTCCCGCCGAGCCAGCAGCTGGGCCGGCGTATGAGTCTGGGCCTGCACCAGCAAACTGTGACTGTGCCTGGCCTGACCATGCGTTGCCTGCCGACCCGGACCCGGACCCGACGAGTTGCTCAGCGTGCTGGCCACGCTGTCCTCCAGCGCTGGATCCACACTCGCCACTGGCTGGCGATATGCTGGCAGCGAACCGGACGCCACCTCAATATCATCGCAGTGGCTCAAAGCAGTCTTGGCATGACGAAGGTATTTACTTGTTGGCGGCACCACCACCACCTCGTCCTCCTCCTCCTCCGATTCATCCTTGCTGGGTCGACGTCCGCCAAAGAGTTTGCGTGGCAACAGAATGCGACCAATAGATTTGCGCTTCTTACGCTTGGCCCGCTTATGCTCCTCATAGTCACGTTTCAGCGCCTGCATCTTGTGCTCCACGAGGCTGCTGAAGACGGCCTCGTAGGTGAGAGCACGCTGCAGATCCAGCAATACATCATTTGTGGAGACAGCCTTGTCCAGCTTTGTCAGCAGCTGCAGCGAATCGCGACGGGACTCCAATTCCAATTCATCTCGGCTGCCACTGCCACTTCCCCCGCCGCTGCCCTCGCCACTGTTGCTATCGTCCGCATCCGCCATGTTGCTTGGGATGATTGCCCGTTGATTTTGATATTGTGTGCTCAAAGTGTTGATTGTTTTTGTGGTGGTTGTTGTTATTGCTGTTGTTTACGACTATTTGCATTATCCTCGCTCTGATTGCGTCGAGTAGGTTGATCGATTTGCTCGCCACATCCACGTCCTCGTCCTCGTCCTCCTCTTGGCGCTTGTCATGTTCTACATGCCACGCCTCTCGCTACCAGCCACATTGACTCTGTGCTGATGCGTTGCATATTCTCCCTTTTATATATTTTTTTGTCAGTTGTCGCTGTTTCAATTTTGATATCGATTTCGATTTCAAATTCGAAATTCAGTTAACAATTTTTTCTTCTCAATTGGCATTCAAATGAGTCGTTATTGTGTGGAGAACGACTTGAAGTGGCTTCAAGTGGCGCTTATGGGCAAATGGCGCACACCTGCAATGAAGACAAAACATTAGACTAGCAAATTCACAACTGTGAAGAGCAGTTCAATAGCCCGTCAACAGACAAGGCCGCACAATAGAGAGAGAGAGAGTGAGAGAGAGAGAGAGAGAGAGCCACCCACCCACCACATCATCCCGTTCACTCATCTCTCTCCCCTCATTTCTCTCTCTCAGGTGGCAACGAGGACACTCTGCCACACGGACGAGGACCGTCAACAGTTTGCCAATAGTTTCGCACATTTTTCTGATTCAAATTCACAGATACGCTTTCCTCTCCGCATTATTCATGAATGTCGCTTCCTACTTGTTGCACACACACACATACATATACACCCACAGGTACATATTACCACAGGTGTAACGCGTCAGTGTTGCCAACTTTTACATTGGCTTCGGATAACAGTTTCCTTGCCAAAATTCTATGGTGAAATTTATATTTTCAAATATTATGATTGAAGAAAGTGAGGTTTTTATAACTGATTTTTTAAATAAAAATTGAAAATAAGAAATATATTTAAGTACTATAAATTTATAATCAAAGTTTTATTATTAATTTTTCTATGCAGGTTAAAGTATTGCGTTTTTTGGACAAATTAAAAAAAATTACAAAATAATTTAGCTTTTTAATTAATTTTAAAAATAAATTATAATCATAACATTCCTCTTATAAACCAAAACATTTTCATGTCCTTTTATTCTTAAAATTCACTGTTAGCCGCAATAAATGTTAACTAAAAATGTTATTAACATGTATTCACTGTTAGCCGCAATAAATGTTAACTAAAAATGTTATTAACATGTATTCAATTAAAGAAAGGAAAATAATTTACATTTCTGGTAGAATCCTTCTTTTGAGTTTCATTTTCAGTACAGAGTTGGCAACACTTTAATTTAGTTTTTTAATTAATTTTACAAATAAATTATAATCATTACTTTCCTCTTATAAACTAAAACATTTTCATGTCCGTTTATTCCTAAAATTCACTGTGAGCCGCAATAAATGTTAACTAAAAATGTTATTAACATGTATTCACTGTTAGCAGCAATAATTGTTCACTAAAAATGTTATTAACATGTACTCAATTAAAGAAAGTGAAATAAATTACATTTCTGGTAGAATCCTTTTTTTTTGAGTTTTATTTTGCAGCACAGGGTTGGCAACACTGTGGCACTTGGGAGCCCAAACAGTTGCCTGGGTGTGTTGAGACAGTGTGGCACCATGGCACTGGGACACTGTGCTCTGGGCCATTGGGCGTGTGCCAGCGACTTCGACTACGACTACAACTACAACTACAACTGCGACAGGTTTCCCCATGGCCGTTGTTGCGCTTTCTGTCGTTGCTGCCGTTGCTTTTTCCAGCAAATAAAAATATACAATGGAAATGGATATTGTTTTCATTTCCGCAGTCGGATTCGCAATCGCAATCGCAGTCATAGTTGCTCTTCTGTTCATTTGCATGTTGACGGCGACATTTGAAATATGCACACACACAGACATGGTGGGAAACATATGTATTAGTGAATGCTCGCATGTTTATAGGCATGTCACGGGCAGAGATGCAAAAGTCACACAATAAGGGTCATAACAATGGCGCCATCAACTGCAATACCAAAGAACAGCATCAACAACAGCAACAATTATAATAACAGTTGCAGCAGCAATAACAAAAACAAAAAAATACTGATTAAATGCAAAACACGCTTAAGGCGTTAACAACCCTGAAAAAGTTTGTTAGATTTTAGTTTAAGCCTTTGCGTGCATTTAAACGCCTTGTGGCAGACGTTAATTAAACGATACGGTCGCACATTGGCCGGGTAATAGAAAAAGTTGAAGCCGTTGTATGCATAAATTTCCACTAGGCAAAGTTAACCGCATCGCCATTACCATTATTCGTACTCATATTACCATAGAGCAGAGAGTACTCAGTACACTCTGTTGTTGTACTCTTACATACATATAACCACCTGACGACGCGGCGTCGACGGGCCATGCTGCTGCCTAAGCATCTTATCTGCCCGCCTCTCTGCTGCAGAACACAATATCAAACAAACCACGCGTGCAAACAAGCTGGCCAACAACGAGATACAGAGTAAGAGAGAAAGAGAGAGAGAGTGAGACAGAATGTGAAAAGGCACGCATAAATCCAAACAAAACCACATGCCTTAACTCGGCAATGCCAACAGCAGGGCCGCTGCTGGCGTCGCAGTCAAGCCAAAAATAAATCATTCGAGGACATAAAGAGAAAGTAAGCAAAAATTATAACTGTTGCTGCCGCTGCTGGCCGCAAGTGTAAATAACAGGTTAACAGCTGCAGTCACAGCACACACAGTAGTAGCAGAAGTCGCAGTCGCGACAACAGTCGCGCAGCAGCATCAGCAGAGCTCGCTCCAACAATTGAGCCAAAAGTAAATGAGCGAGAGAACATCCTGTTGATGGCGCTTGCTCTCTCGCTGACGACTGCTGTAACAGTCTGACGCTCACTTGCTGTTAAAGCTCTGTTAACAGCCGCCATGCGACTGTTGCTTCTAATGAGCGTGTGTTAGTGCAAGTGTGAGTAAGTTTTGTGTACATGAGTGCTTGTAATTGTATGTGTTTCTGGGTGTTTTTTGTCAACAGAACTTTTTGGTCCAAAGCACTTGGCAGATTTTCCATTAAATTAATATGATTGTATTTGCGATCCCTAAACTTTCTGTTTCAGATGTCAATGGCGAGAATTAACAATGCTTAATTAGTGCCCTACTTAGGTCAAAATATGCGGCATATGCGTTTTATAGAACGATATCGATTTTAATTTGCATGGTCATGGCTAATTCAAGATATTTGTTAATAATTCTGAAGTGCAATTACCCGCTCAAATCAAGATTGGAATTTCAAATTCACAGAGCATTAAGGAGGGAGGAAGGTGGCATGACTTAGCGGAAACACGCTCAGCCAGTGCTTAAATTTAATCAACTTTCCACTGGCCGAAGCTCTCAGTTGGGTATTCAATTATTGACGCCTCCTTTTGCCGCGGCGGCCTTCACACAATTCGGTGGGCGTGGAATCAAATGCAGCGTATACACAAAAGGCGAATGCCAAATAAAACATGCACATGGCTTAAAACACATGACACCGAAACGAGAGAAGCTCAGCAGCCAAAAAAAAAAACACTATAAAAATCTGGCAAGAATGTTTAATGACTAACAGATGCCCTATAAAAACGTTGACTGGCTGAAAAGCAGAAGATTTACAGTGACTTTCTGTTTAACATTTGATATTTTGATTATTCTATATTTATGCTTTTCTTAAATATTTATAGTAATTTTTACTCTTTTATTTATAAATCTTTTACTCTAATTTTTAGATTCTATATTTAACTTTTCTTAAATATTTATAGTAATTTTTACTGTCTTTTATTTAAAATTCTTTTAGTCTAATTTTTAGATTCTATATTTATACTTTTCTTAAATAATTATAGTAATTTTTACTGTCTTTTATTTATAATTCTTTTACTCTAATTTTTAGAATTACAGCATACCCCATTCATTGGTTTCTTTCGTTGCTGGGTATTAAAAAAAAACAAGAAAAAAGGAAACAGTTTTTGCACTGACACGACCTTTGAAATTAGAGTTCTGAGATGCGCACGTAAAGTTTCTGTGTGAGTCTTTGTCTATGTGTGTTGTATTTGTATATATGTGTGTGTGTGTGTGTGTGTGTATGAGCGTGTACAACGGCAAATTCAAAATGAGTCCTTGGCCGCAACGAGCTGCAGCATCAGAGATGTCCTGACCCTCCAACAGTCCCCAGTTTCAGTCTCAGCCCCAACAGCGTGTCAGATAATTAGTGAAAACTGTCTGTGAAGAAAAGTCTGTCTGTCTGTCGTTTGGTCCGAGTCCGAGGCTCCATATTCACGTCCACGGCAATGTCAACCCTGTATCTCTCCCCTCACTTCCCGTCCCCGTTTCCAACCCCCGTTGACAGCCTTCGTCCAGATGAGCCATATGAAATGCAGCCTGACAGTTTTCTGACACACACAAAGCCAAATACTCGCACATATGCATACCAAGGTATATATGCATGTGCATGTGCAGGTGTGTGTGCAGGTGTGTGTGTGCTGTTGTAACAGTTACGGCTCACCTGACAGCCGTAGACACCATTTCTGTTTATGCTTTTATTGCTGTTGCTTTTTGCTTTTGTTGTTGTTTTGTTTGTGCTGCTGCCATTCAAGTTCAAAGAAATCGTCGTTTCATTTTAAGAATTAATTCAGCATTTGTTTAAATGACCTTTATTCTGAACATTTCAAAGAAGAAATCAAACTTATTTTAAAAGAATTTGAAACCAGAATACTAGAACATTTAAACAGACAACAAATATAAATGTATATTTGAATATGTTATCTCTAGTTTTCAACATTTAAAACTACTGTCTTTAATAAATAAAAGTGTCTTCAACATTTAATGCTGAAACTGACAGGTCATGACCACAATCGTTAAGATGACTATGGCCGATTAGTTTTTTATTTGCTGAATAGATTAAAACTTTATTTTACCAATATTATGCATATCTATACCATAAAAGTGTGGTCACAAATAAAGAAAATTCGATTGTCAGTTCGCACAAATGCACACAAAGCCTTTCAAAGTGATGAAAATAGATTAAATGAATAATAAAAGTGATAAAATATGATTACACATTCAATTGAAAATATTTTATTTTATTTTTTTTATGCACCACATCAAAGATGCTAGTCGGCGATAAATAAACTATTATAGATTGTTATATTTGATAAGAGAAAATTTCAATAAATTGGCAGCTAATTTAAATCTAATAGTTCGAATTTGGGGCATTCGAATGAAAAATGTGTTGTCGATAATTTAAAGTGTGACACGTTCTGTTTGTTTGTTTAGCTGTGCATATATTTATAGATCTTTTGCTGTCACATCAGTCAGTCAACCAATCAGCCAATCATCATTAACTGCAGGGGATTTCCCCTTTCCCTCCCGCTACCTCTGCCTCGGCGCCCTCGGAGAAATCAACTATCAAATGGTATTTTGGGATATGCGTTGATATAAACATACGATGCGAATGTTTACAAGTCATTGTTTTGATTCGGATTTTGGATTTGAAATTTTTGGTTGGTTTTGGATTTGCTTGCTTTTGTTGTGCGGTGTTTGGCATTTTTATGAATGGGCCAGTTTTCCATTGCCACTGTTGGCAACAACAATAACAATAAAAACCATTTAATTTTTCCGGTTAATTTACCATTTCAGTTGCCTGCTTGCCTCAGACAGATAGACTGTTTGTCTGTCTGTCGGTTTGTCGGTTGTTGTTCACACGACACGCAGTACATAAATATTACGTATACGCAGTGCTGTCCTACCATTAAATTCTGTCCATTAGTTCCATTAATTTGCACGTTAAATCATGAATGCTGCCTTTTTATTCATTATATATACACGAATGAAATGGTTATTTATTTTATTCTTTAAAGTTTCCTTTTGTTATGGTGTTGGTAATGCAATCGAGTTGTTGTTGTTGTTGTTGATTTGGTAATGGCAAAACATTTGTTCATGTTCTCAACCAACAACGTTCGAATGACAATCGATTTGTGCAACCCAGAACGTAAATACAAATCAAATATGCATTACAATTGGCCTGTTGGCCAGTACAGCAGTCCTTGACCGCCCTTTTGCTGCCCTCTGCCCTCTGCCCCCAATTTATTCCCAGAAAACTTCTGTTGCTGTTTTTCCGTGTGCATTTTCAGGCAAACACTTGTAATTTTAATGGCGCGTTCGCTTCCAGATCACTTGCAAGCCACAGCACAGCTGATGCTGTTACCTTGTTAAAGTTTCCTAACTGAAACACAAACACACACACACACACACACACACACACACACACACAACCTCTCATTAAACAGTTGGATCTCGAAACTTCGACCCACATGCGACTCAACAACGGGGGGAAAGTGTTGCTAAGATGGCAGACTGAGTGAATTGATTGGAGTACTTAGTTAAGAGCCAGGAAAAAAGGAAACTCCCACGCTTCTACAGAAATGCCAACCACATCTGGTTGGAGTAGTGCTAATATACTTATTTAAAAGGCACCGGAAGTCATTTCCAACACCATAAAGATCTAAGATATCTCAACAGCAACAGAACTATATATATCACATTAAATACAGAGTATCCCTAATACAATGCAGACAGATATGAATTTTAGAAAAAATAACTACGACCAATAAATAATAATTGATTTTTGTTAGATGAAAAAAAATATAAATTGAAATTCCCTCGATAAAATTATATTTAAAACTACGACCAATAAATAATAATTGATTTTTGTTAGATGAAAAAAATATAAATTAAAATTCCCTCGATAAAACGTAATATATTGTTTATGATATATGTATACATTTTTTTGGTCAAATTTTAATTGATTACAGCTGAAAGTAGTTGCCAGTAGCCAATAACTGTTACGAATAATTCTTTATTAATTAAAGCCATTTAAAATGTATGCTATTGAAAACAAAAATTCAGCTTATTTAATTGTTGGCAAATAACTATTGTTGGATATTTAACACAATTTTGCATAAATACATACTTTGATGAGAGGAAAAGAATTTATTAAAAAAATAAAAGAAAACTAGTCGGCCGGTGCTACTGTCGAGCATACTCGACAGTCGGAGACGTCTTTGCTCTTTCTCTCTCTCTCTCTCTCTCTCTCTTAGTCTCTCTGTTACTCCCTCTCCCAGGCCCCAATCCCAGGCTCCGCTCCCAGTCTCTCTCCCAGTCACTCTCCCAGTTCCACTCCCAGTCACTCTCCCAGGCCCCGCTCCCAGTTCGTCTCCCAGGCACCGCTCCCAGTCCCTCTCCCAGGCACCGCTCCCAGGCCCCGCTCCCAAGTTTGGTGTCTCTAGCTCTTATAGTCTCTGAGACAGACTGACAGACGGACATTGCTATATCGACTCGGCTATTGATGCTGATCAAAAATATATATACTTTATAGGGTCTGCCACGCCTCCTTCTGCCCGTTAAGCACATAGTCGGTAAATCAAACCCAATAGACCCCTGTACTTTTTTTAAATTTTACAAAACAATGTTTTTTCAAAATAAGTAAACTTGGAATGAATTTAGAAGCCAAATTGAAATTTTAATAATAAAAAATTGAGCACTCCGTATTAAAATCGATACAGTTTTCAATAATAATTAATATTATAATATAATAAAACTATTTTACAAAACAATGTTTTTTCAAAATAAGTAAACTTGGAATGAATTTAGAAGCCAAATTGAAATTTTAATAATAAAAAATTGAGCACTCCGTATTAAAATCGATACAGTTTTCAATAATAATTAATATTATAATTTAATAAAACTATTTTAAAAAGAGGAAGAAAGAAACTAACCTTTAAAGAAATATATTCTTATAGAATAAAATTTGAAGAACTCATCTGAAATTTGTGTACGCTAAGTAAATACTTGATAGAACAACAGATGTAATCTGAAGCATAGATGATAATTAAGTGCGTAGTATTAGGCACTTATCGACTATTCATGTATCATCACGAGTATTTAATGCCCCTGAGATCGCAGACGATTTTAGTGCAATTTAATTGCAAGCATTTAATCAAATGGTTGGTCTGGGGGCGTCGCATGCGTTAAGCTATTAATTAGAGAAACTCAGAGAAGACGCACACACACACACACACACACACACACAAACACTTCTACTGAGACGCACACACACATAAGCATGCACACAGACACACGGACATAAAGTGAATGGCAAATTTATAGCTTTTTATCGCTGCAACAAGTTTATCTCGTGTTCCTGCTAACTGGCGCTCATTACGACCAACAATGTCTGATGTTGTTGTTGTTGTTATCGCTACTGTTGATGCTGTTGCTGGCATTTTGGCCATGTTGCCACTGCTGCTGACTTTGCGATTTGTGTGTGTAAACAACATGGCGTATGAGTAATCAAAATAGCTAGCTACGATTTTTGTGCCTGGCGCGCACATTTTACACGTTGCATTAAAAGATAATGTGGTCGTAAACATAGACAAATACCCCCACACACACATACATGTATATACATATAGTTACTGACACTAATTGAACGAGTGGGAGTTACCGATTTGGGGCTATCGATGGGCTGGCAAAGACAGAGACAAAGACAGAGACAAAGACATGCTCGTAAATCTTAATTACAATTGTCAGCAATGTGAAATTGAACTCTCACTTGCACTGCGGGTATTCCCAAGTTTGAAAATGCAATATCTGCATTTCATTTTGTTTTGTTGCCATTGTGGTCATTTATTCAGCAACAACGACAACAACAACAACACATTGGTGATTGCATATGCCACGAATAAATGTTTATGCATATATTATGATGTGTGAAGCCTCCAGAAATAATACATATGTGTATATATATATATATATATTCTATATTCTGTTGGTGAAAGAAAAGCCAAAGACGCCGCAGCAGCAACAACAACAACAGCAACAGCAGTCGCAGCAATGGGAAAACGGCTTATCCTTGAGATATAAACTGACATTTAAGCAACTCAGGCAGGCGTATGCTTAGCACACACACAGACAGACAGACAGACACACTTCTATACGCTAAAGTAAACACAGCTGCCAGGCTTTGCCCTTGTGCCGTGCCGTGCCACGCCCACCTCCCACCGCCTACCGCTTGCATTCAATGCAATTGACTTGCAAAAAAAAAAAAAAAAAAAAAACTAGTGGCGGGTACAGTCGAGCACGCTCGACAGTTCAATACCCTGTGCCCATGCCCCGATTCTAACCAAATTTGGTCAGGATGTATATTACCAGCCCAGATGCATATTCTATCAGTTTGGTTCTGATATCTTAACAAACAAAAAACTTTTCCATACTAAAACTTCATTTTCGATGTACCGTTCCTATGGCAGCTATATGATATAGTGGACCGATCCAAAAATAAAAACAAACTTGATCTGCCTATGGTGTCCAGGAACCTACATAGCAGGTTCGAAGTCTCTAGCTTTTATGGCTTTTGAGATCGACGCGTTCAAACAGACGAACGGACGAACGGACAGACAGACGGACATGGCTCAATCGACTCGGCTGTTAATCCTGATCAAGAATATATATACTGTCGGGGGTCTGCCACGCCCCCTTCTGCCTCTTACATTCTGCCAAACACATTATACCCTTTTTTGCCCATTTTTAATGGGCTCAGGGTATAAAAAGTGTTGCATAGAACGCGGCGTTGCTGTTGCTGTTGCTTCCTTTCATCAGCAGCAGCAGCAGCAGCAACTATAATATTTGCATTTCATTTCGTGAATAACGTGCCACAGATTAGCAGAGCAAAGCAGCTAAAATCTGACATAGAAATTGCTGCAATTAAATGCAATTGCATTTGTGTAAACACCCAAAAATTTTTATGACCACTTTTGTAGGTGTTTTGCGCGTTTTTATTGAAATTAAATTGTTCGTGTTAAATTTCACTGCAGCAAAATTGCTGGCCAACACTCCGTATGTGTGTTGCATTTGTATGTGTCTGTGTCTGTATCTGTATCTGTGTGCTATCCTCTGGCACGTCCATGTCGCACGTTAGTCAATGTCATGTTGCCTGCCAACACACACACACACACAAACACACACACACACACACCAACACAACAACGCATGCAAACATTTTGTGGCTTTTGTATGTTTCTCCTGTGTGCGGCAGATATGAAGTATTTGTCCGTTTGCGCTGTTGGCATTTGCTTTTTTGACGTTTTTTTATTTTTTTGCTCTGTCACTTCTCTCTCTCTCTCTCTCACTGTTCCTTTTCTCGTTTCTCTTTTTGTCGTCATGCAAACGGGTACTTACAACTTTGTCAAGAAGTTTGCGGTTCACGCAGAGCAATTTGATATGCTTTTGTAATTACTCTCCTGGGCTCAGCTCTCAGCAGGACTTTAACAAATTAGTTCAACACTATTCCTAAAAAGTCATTACAATATACAAAGGTATATTTAATGATTAGCAATGCTCACACATTTTACTAGACTATCGTTTATTTCTCATGAAATTTATATTCTAATTGAAATTAATTATAATTTATAAATATGAGTAAGAAAGAGAAATCGTTTATTCCTCTTGAATTTTTAATTATAATTGAAATTAATTATAATTTATAAATATGGGTTAGAAAGAGAAATCATTTATTCCTCTTGATATTTGTATTCTAACTAAATTTAAACATAAATTATAAATTTGGGTTAAAAAGAGAAATCACTGTGTGCCTGTTTGCTGAGAGTTTTCCCTTGCGCTAATTGTATTTTAATTAAAGAAATTCAATTTGTTTGCTTAAAAAAAGAATAAATTACGAGTCATTTTTTTATGTAAATTCTTGTACCCTAAGAGTGTTTTTTTTTTACGCAATCTATACATTTAACTTTCATCTGTTGTTGAATTTTTCCATTTATTTATTACAAAACTTATTGTTTTGCAGCTAGCAGAACCAAACAATATAACTTACAGCAGCTATTAAATTTATATTGCATAATAAAAATTCTTTTAAGTTATACTGCATCAACTAAAACTCTGAGGTTCAACTATGCTGATTTTATGTGTATGTGTATGTGTTTTAGCCTGGACAATAAAACGAGGCTCATAATATTTATGATGCCTTTTATTTTCCGCTTTGCTTTGCCGAGTGATGATATTTAATTAATATTTGTTAGCAATGAAATAATTCACCTGTTTCAAGATTTATTTCCTTGCATTCTTTTTGCTCTTTATCAATTGTGTCTTTTGTTTTGCTTCCTCGATGATTGACTTTTTGTTTCACTCACTTTATTGGTGGTATCAAATACTGTTGATTCAGCTTAATTGGAATTCTCAATCACTTTGATATCTCTAAATTTCCATTGTGAATTTAATTTGTGTTAAGCGCCTTAAAACTGCATTCGTTTTGGTACTCGAACCACAATGCAAATGGCTTTTTGTTTATGCAAATATTAGCTTAAATTGTGGTCGCACTTTTAATTAGTTAATTTACATAGTTAGTGAATTGGTTGTTATCTAAATCAAAATGAAGGAAATTCTACAAAATACTTAAGTACCTTCTCCCGCATCCTTTACTTTTACTTCCTGCCAAATTGTCATGCTAATTGCATTTTGTGGGTCGACCCAAAGAAGAAAACTTAAGGAGCGCAATCGAGTGAAGGACACCCAAATGCGGATGCAGCATCATCCTGGCAGCTGGCATCCTCTTAACTTGTTCTACACACAGATAACCAAGAGAACTGACACAAGATGCTCCTGCCATTTAATTACAGCCAATTCGCAAGTTAACAAATTTTGCAAATTTTGCAGTAGCATTTATGTAATTTATGTGGAATGTCGCTTTAGGCAATTAAACCGAGCGAACAGCGGGGCAAAATTTACAATTTATGACATTGCATTCACAATTGATTTAATTTATTGGCAAGCTCATCAATTACGCACAATAAATAAAACCAATGTCATATTAAATTTGTTGCATTGCCAAAAACAAACGAAAAATAAGCAAGTCAGGAGCTTAAAAGGGGAAACTGGTTAAACGGTGGACGTAGAACATCCGCAATCTGACCGAAAAACGGGAAATTGCCATTTAATACTGACCCCCTCAGGCACACCGCTTTTCATGTCAATGTCAATGTGTGTGTGTGCCTGATAATTTGAAAAACCAACTCAAAGTCAGGCAACAACATTTCTTGCTGATGTACGAGAATTTCGTGACTTGCTACACTGAAAAAAAGACCAACTTCTAAAATCAAGAACATTCATCTTAAATAGTTTTTTCCTTAAAATAAGATTATTTTTAGACCAAATTACTAAAACTAAGATTATTAATTTAAAAAATCTTAAAACCTTAATATAAGAATAAAAATCTTAAATTGCTAGGAAAGTATAAATAGGTACTATTTCGTATTAATCAAATGGTGGCACCGTGGCGCTCTGGTTAGAGAGTCCGCTCCAAATGTGAAGCAGTAGGCGCAGGTTCGAATCCCACTACTTACAAATTAAAATAAAATTTTAAAAATTCCATAAACAGAATAAAATGTAAAAATAAATCAAAATAAAAAAAATAATAAATATTAAAAATAATAAGTATTTTTTAATTTTTAGATTTAAATTTAAAGAACATTTATTCTTAAAATAAGAACTTGGCCTTATTTAAAATGTTCTTAAAATCAAGATGTTTTCTCTTAATTTAAGAATCTTAGTTCTGAGACCAAAATCTTGATTTTAGAACATTTTTTCTATCAGTGTAACTGCTTCAGATTCTGTTTCTGCTTCTGTTTCAACGTTGGCTTCGTCGAATGTATCTATGCCATAAATATACCGCGACGTATATCGATGATTAAGGAGTTGTCATATGCGAACCACAACAATGGCAACAGAACAACAATAGAAGCCTTTTGTATCTGCTTTTCCCATTTTTATCTGCAACCATATGCGTGTCCTTGTGCGTTCAATGTGCCAGATGCTACACTGTGCGACAAGTTTCAACTTAATTGAAATTGACAGAAGAAGCATTAAATTCAGCTGAGATGAAACAATTTTAAAACAAGTTGAACTTACAGTTGAAGCATTTCAAGAGCTTAATAAATATGGATTATTTAAATAAATGCAGAGTCTACAAATATATTTGAATTTCCTTTTATCATATAACGAGAATTCAGCTAAGAAGTAACAATTTGAAATCAAGTTGAACTTACAGTTTAAGCATTTCAAGAGCTTAATAAATATGGATTATTTAATAAATGCAGAGTCTAAAAATATATGAATTTCCTTTAATCATATAACGTGAATTTATTGCCTAACTAATGACTTAACCTAATTTCCAATAATATGCTCCACTCGTACTGATTTTTTATTTATTTATTTTTATTCAGATTATTTTTATCTCTGTCGTATTCGCAGTCACCAAAACTCGCATGCCAATGCCATGAAGATTTGTATTATTTATGCTACTAACACAATATGTTGCCATATACCAAACATATATGTGTACATATTTATATACTGATACCTGTCCTTATATACTCCCATATGTATATTAAAGGCACATGCCGTGTTCTCACAATTTCTCTGGTCGACCATGCGAGGCTCCAGCCAAAATACACATTGGACCCGCTCACACAATAAACAATTTTTTGGCTGTTTCGGTTTCGGGTTTGGTTTTGGTTTCGGTTGCGCTGTTCGGATTTGGCTTCGAAGGCCTATGCTCAGATTTATGCCAAACTTTAAAATAAATTTCCATTGGCAAGCTGGGCGCAGTCAGCAGGAAGAAAAAAGGGATTGCCAAATTCATTTGAAAGTTTAAAAGGCAGAAAATGAGACGTCAGACATGTCACATACAATTATCTATACTTATATGTGCATCTTTCAGTGTGTGTGTGTGTGTGTGTGTGTGTG
Organism: Drosophila falleni; assembly: GCA_035045575.1. Classification (NCBI taxonomy): domain Eukaryota; kingdom Metazoa; phylum Arthropoda; class Insecta; order Diptera; family Drosophilidae; genus Drosophila; species Drosophila falleni. The sequence continues at coordinate 4,331,318 of JAWNOV010000089.1, read as the reverse complement.
TGTGTGTGTATGTGTAGGTGGAACTTTTCCTTGGCTCATAAAGAAGAAACCATTGAGCCACTTTGAGCATCAAGAAGTTTGAAGTTTTTGTTACTCATACGTCATGTTGCCTTCAATAACAGACAATACGTATACGTATTTTGTACATAAGAATATGGCCTAAGCTGTGGAAAATACATCAGCCTCTGGCAGAGATTTAACAAACACACTTACACACACATCATCACAAATCCTTACGTATATATATTGAAATTTGGGTATAAGCTGTAAGCCAAAAACAGTTAAGAAAATACGCTAACACATGAAACACATTTAAATTCATCTAATGAAATCCAACTTCGAATTAAATAGGTTCTTTATACTTTTTGATTTGACATTTTTAAAGTTATTTTAACTTATTTAATTTATTAAATGAGGATATTAAAAAAAGGTATTCTTAGCTTGCAAATTTTAATCGAATCAAATTGGAGTTAGTTTAACTTTACGATAAAGAAATTAATATAAAATAATTATGAAATCAATTAGTAAAACAACTAATAGTTTATCAATAATTAATTAATATGGATTTAATACTTAAAGAAAAGCAAGATTTGTATATTCAAGGTTTTATAATTTTTGAATTTCAACTCAACTTGTACACATATACATATATATATTTCAGGTCCCTTGGGAATTCTTAATGCATTGGAAGTACGATTGAGTTTATGCGTATTTGGTTGTTCGAAACTATAAACACCTCCATGCGAGTACATTGTTCACCTCAAAGGCCCACAGTTTGTGTTTGTTGTTGTTTGTGTTATTTAGCAAACATGTGTGTACACAGTACGTATACGCAATGTATACGAATTGTTTATTTATTTGCGCAGGAATACCTTAGTCTGGGCACCAAAATGTGGCGTCGAGCGTAGCATTTTGCTGACAATTAATTGTGCATTAATTTTAATTAGGTCAATATTTCTTTTTTTTCCTCGAGTTAGGCTCTGACCAAATTGGGTGCCTGCTACAAGAGCGTAAAATGTTACCAGCTAATTACAAAAGGGTCCAAAATTGTGCGTTGACCTACGCTTTGTGTTTAGGTCAGCACAATCTCTAACTAACACATCGAGTGCCAGCAATGTGGGCAAATATTTCAATTAGCAAAACTGATACATAAGGCAGCTAGCTCTCTTTTATACTCTACTCTACTCTACTCTATATATATACATACGAGTATACACTAGCTAATAGTTGTTTGTTGGCAAGCAGAAATAGAAATAGCTGCAATTGGATAAATTGCGGTTGCCAAGCACTTTGAAATGTGACAGAAATCGAGTTACCAGCAGAGAAGCAAAGCTATTGGCAGCACTTTATATCAATCTTGATATATGTATGTAATGTGTATGAATGTGTATGAATGTGTTTGAATGTGTATGAATGTATATAAAGTGAGTATGAGTATGCAAGCTGCCAATACTCAGACACTGAGCAACAACGGCAATTTACACTCATAATTTATCTGTACAGCTTGGAGAAGCTACACAAAATTTTGACATACTTCAAGGCGCCACAAACACACACACACACACGAAGAGTACACACACACACAGATGAACAAATTGAAATTCTGGCAGCGGCAACAGCTTCAACTTGTTGACGACGACGGAAGCAGCCGCAAGTAGTGGGCGTCAAATGTTGGAAGGACGCAACAGAAAAGCATAAAAAAAAATCACAAGACGTTGTTGGATTCAACAATTTGTTGAATGTACATATACACATACCAACACACACACACAGATGTATGTATTTATATGTATATTACATGCATATACAAATAAATGTGTATGTGAGTGTCGAACTTTTTTCGTTTTATGTAAAAACGAAATACTCACACATACACACACACACACACACTTGGACTAAGAGACGTGCACGTCGAGTGCTGGGCAAACGGTTTGCGGCATGTCCTTTGTATGCGTGTGCGTATGTGTGTGTGTGTGTGTGTGTGTGTGTGTGTGTGTGCTCAGTACAAGAATCCAGAGAGAACGAAACGGCAGCCGGAACGACCAGCTCCAAAATGGAGCATGGGACAGGCACACACACACACAAACACACACACACACTCACACATACAAGGCTCAGAATCCAGTGATGAAACGTTAAAGAGCAAATAAATGGCTCGAAACAAACAGAAACGAAAAAGATGAAGCAAAACACACAGACAGCGAAGTTAACCGTTGGGTACCGTTAAGAGTAGCAGCAACAACAACAGCAACAGCAGCAACAGCAACAACAACAACAGTAATACAGCAAAAAGTGCGTAAAAATCTGCCGAACTTCAGTTATGTGTATATGTGTGCGTGAGAGTCTGTCTCTGTGTGTGTGTATGTGTGTGTGTTCTATCGAGTATAAAATTAAACACACCGTTACCGTTTCACTCGCTGTAGTATCTTATTTTATTATTTTTTTAAGTTTATTTTAAATCTAATTTTCTACGTATTTTGTTGGATATTTTAAACTACATTAAGTATACGCACTGTTGTTTAATTTACCATTGAGCTGTTGTATTTAACTTGCACTTTTGTTTATACACATTTATTTATATTTTTGTATATTTTTTCCTCTAAGAATTTTCACGTTGTTTTTTTGTTTTTTTATTTTTTTTTTTTTTTGTTGTAGGCTGTTGAATTTTTTATGAAGTCGCAACGCACACACTCACAACTAACTCACACTCACTCAGAGGCCCGTGGGGCGACCACGCGCAGTTTTCGACTGTCCTCTGTCGGTATGCGTGCGTATGTGCGTATCCGTGTGTGTGTCGGTGTATCTGTGTGTGAGTAAACGCGTTGCCGACGATGCAAACAGATCCAAATCTCGCCCAACACTGTTGGGGATGGCGTCTGGGCGCTAGAGCTGACTACAGAGCAAGCAGAGCTGCCCTGTTCAATGTTAACAGTGCGCTGTTAACCTAACATGATATGGCCACTCACAGCATTCGAATGCGGGCAATAGGTCAGTGTTAACAGCGACTGTTAACTCGACGAAGGGACGTGAACTGAATGTTAACAACTGTTGTCGTGCAACGTTGACGTCGACGTCGACGTCAGCATCTGCGTTGGCATCAGCATCAGCTTCGGCTTCGGCAGCAGGGACAAAATTGTTTTTTGTTTTTGTAGTTTGGCTAGCCTTAGTCTGTTATTTATACGATACTGTTGCATGCTTTAGCCCAAGCATCTGTTTTCTATCAAAAACTTTGTTGTGAACGTTTTACGACTAGCTGTTGTCTGCATGCGTGTGTGTTTGTGTGTATGTGTGTGTACAGGTGTATACGCATATGAGCACGTTGGATTTAGAAGCGTTTTATGGCACTGCTTCCGTTAACCAAGCGGAAAAATGTTCACTACCAAGAAACACACACATAGGGCAATATGCAAAATGGCTTTTGTCTGTTGGCCGTTTTTTTTTTTTGTTCACAATTGCTATTGTTGTTGCTATTGTAATTTCGTAGTGACGATGGTCGGCACTCGGGCCTGCGCTAACGGTAATGCGGCCATTTTTTATACGTTTATTTAAAGGAAGCAAAAAACTATATGGAAATTGTCAGCACAATTTTTTACTTCAATATATTCATAAAGTAACAACTGCAATACATGCACATGACTGTGTGTACGTGTGTCTGAGTGTGAGTGTGCTGTCAAAGCCCAGTTAGTAAGTAAAGTCAAACCGCGGAATGATGAAGTTGAGTTCCCGTCTTAAATATACCCGTTACTCAATTTAAGCAAGCATATATTAAAAACATAATTAAATTTTAATCTGTAAAGTCTCAAACTACAGAGTAAATTTTTAGAGAATAACTACTGCATACTTTAAGGCGCTCGCGTTGCTTAATAACTTAAAACCGCCATAACGCTATATTTAATCAATTATGATGCGATTAATTAAAGATGTTGTAGTAGAAAAGTATTCTGGTTTCATGTCTGTTGTGCGATTTTAAAGTCTCTAGTTCTTATTGTGAAAATAATTTAAATTGGACTTGATCTGTTCAATAAGTTACGAGTGAGAAATTTGTTTGCTCTACAAAAAAAAAAAATTTCCGGGATTCCGGGCTAAAATTAATCCCAGAGGTGTCAGAAGTACGGTAATCCCGAATTCTTATAAATCAAGTATGAAATACTTAAATCAAGCCCGATTTTTCTTAACAAAACTTTAATTTTTAGGGATCTGTAATATTTGTTTTCAGTTAGATCAAATAATTTAGACTTCTTTGACTTTTTTAAATTCGATTCTTTAATATCGTTGTCATTTTATCTTCATATTATCTGAATTTAGGAATTTCATCTCGAAAACATACTTAAAAAATTCAAGCTAAAGTAAACTTTATTTTTAGAATGGATTTTTTTTTCTGTGTAGCTCTTAGAGTCTCTAGGATCCAGTTGTTCATACAGAGAGCAACAAATACAATAGACCCTAAGACTCAACGATTAGCGGGTATAAAATGAGCCAAGTCAGCAATAGACGCAGCAGCCAAAAATGAAACGTTCTAAAAGCGTAGCCTGGGAGTTGCTCCCCTTGTTCTTGATGTTGTTGTTGTTGGTTTTGTTGTCGTTGTTGTCGTTGTTGTCGTTGTTGTCGTAATTGTAGCGCGGCGCGGCGTGCGTAAAACGCACACAAACACAATTACACACACACAGACTTCACTTTGCTAATGGAGCTGTGAGCTTACATTGATGTTGTTGCCAGTGCCACAAAGGGAATACACTTGTTCATGTAGCAATGTATACACATATAAATACATACATACACATACATATAAGCGTATATTTATGCTTAGTGAGCTGTTGCTGCTTAACACGCGCCATTTCATTAGTCTACTTTGAGGCGCATTTGAAACTTGAACTACTTTTATGAACACACACTCACTTCAATCCAAAACTCTACTGTATTGTATTTTATTCGATCGCACGTTTACTAAACGTTCATAGTATATTCCTAACCGATTGACTAAGGCTAGGACTGGGACTGGGGAAGCTTAGGCGACGGTAACAAAGCGCACTCAACAACCTGCGAGCGTGTTGAGTACTCGGCGTTAACTGTTTGCATCCCACGCTCAATGCGACAAACGAACCAGCTACAGAAAAGAGAGCCTTGAATGTTAATTAACAGAGCGTTAACAGCGAGCCAAAGTTGGCCAATATGTCAGTTACACTGCAGATGCAATGCTTTGCCGCAGCGCACAAAACTCAATGTTAAAAATTAATTTTCATTAACATACACCGAGAACATTTTCACGATTACTAATTTTAACAAATACATAAGGATACAAATACTTTTATTCTTTTAGTTTAAATTTTAAAAAAAGTGCCGACCATAGGAATACCAGCTACATCGACTCAGTTTTAAATACTATAATACATATGTTGATAATATATATCGGAGATGGCTGTTACAGTTGTCTCAAAACACGTTTTTATAGACAAAAATGTACAGTGCTGAATAAAAATTGAACTTTCCAAATTTGATGAAGAATCCAAAAATATGTCAAACGATTATATAATTTATAATCAGCAAGGAAATCGGTTAGTATTTGACAGACTTATAAAAGTTTAAAGTTTTTTAAAGAGGTTCAAGAAAAGAGTATGAAAAAAGGAAAATGATGGAAAAATTGAATTTTTCAATTTTGATGATAATATATTTTATTAGCTAGATTGATATCTCAATATTTCGATGTATTTTGACATGGCTAATATTGTATGATGAAAAAATATCCACAGTAGATTACAACACCATTATGCGAATAAATTTTATTTGAGAATTAATAGTAAAGTCCTAGTTCGTATGCAAATGTGAATATATATATAGTACATATGTAAATATGCATACACTGTATGTTCGTTGACACAGTCACATTTACGTACTGGTAATAATACTTCGTAGTTTACCCATTGTCTGTGTCAGCATAATAAATTAACAATATTTATGATACAGGGATAAATGCAAATGGAAGAAATAGCACTCGCCTGCTTTAATGCAACGTAATGGCCATGAAAACAGATTTTAAATCAAATTTTCATTAAATACCATTCGGGGTTGAAACCAATTGTATAATGGTGTCAAGACTCCATAATCTTCTTTAACCGAAACAACGTAAAAGAATAACACAAGTTCAATTTGAAATTTTGTTAAATACAACTTGTATTTGATTTGTGGTGGTGTTAGGAAAGATGCAGATACATTTATACAGCAATATAGTAATACAACTATACGTAAAACTAAGGCACTTAACGGCGATCGGTCTTGCCCGTGCCACGCTTGCCGGAATACAAATGCTTGGGCATCTTGGTGCCAATAAAGCGATCCGCCTCGCCCTTGAGACCCATTTTGGTGACCTTCTTGGCAATGTCGCGTTTGGCCCTAATTTGAGCCTTCTTTCTGATGGCAACATCCTTGATGCCGAGGGTATCGCGAGATGGTGCACGCTTCAGTGGCTTGCCTGTCTTCTTGACAATCGCTGAAGATTCTTTGTCAAGCAGCGGCGCCCTGGGTGTTGTCTTGCTGCCAACGGCAACAGTGCCTCTACGAAGATCGACAACCGATTTGGTGAAGTTGGCCTTCTCGTTGCCAGACATGTCGACGCCAAGACCCTCCATGGTCTCCACAAGTTTGTTGACGGAACGATCACGCACCTTGGGCTGTTTGTTGCGCGGAATGATGGGCTTATTCTTTCTGTGGGAGAGGCGCTTCTCGTCGCGCAATTCGAAGCGTTTGCCGCGTATCTGTTTGGCCATTTCGCGAATTTCTTTTAGCGTCTCATCCATGGACATGTCAGGCACAGTGTAAACGCCTCCGGACTCGCGCAGACCTTCTTCGCGTTCCAGTTCCTCCAGCTTCTCGAAGATATCAGCATCGATATAATCGGCAATGTTGCGACCCTCCAAGAATTCTGGTATCACATCGTAACGCTCGTCCTCGGGTATTTCTTCATAGTTCTTCTTCAGATCCAGCGTGTAGTCATCACCCATCTCCTCCTCGATCTCCTTCTCCAACTTACGCTTACGTTCGGCCTTGGATGCGTTCTGTTCAAGGCGCGCCAACGCTTGAGCTGGAATACATGGAGCCCTAACCTTCTCGTCGCGTGGTGCTGGCATTGCAACATGCAGACGATTGAGTATGTTGTCCACCTTCTTGGTGCGCATCTTTTGATCCACGCGATACGAGAGCAAGCGTTCGCAGGCCTCGGTTTTAACCTCCATAACTCCAGTTTCCTGTACTGTCGACATAAACATAACGGGCACCTGTTTGTCCTCCTGTAGCTTGGTGATTATTGCCTGTCGCTCTGGAGGCATATCCTCCAGCGTTAGTATGTCAATTTTGTTGATGGCCAGTATCAATGGCTTGTTGGTGAACAGCGGCTTAATGCTCTCGAACAGTTGAATTTGCTCCTCCAACGAGTGACCACACTGTTCGGAAATGTCCATGAAATACAGCACACAAGCACGTAAATGTGCCAGAGCAGTAATTGCCTGCATTTCGATGACATTGCGCTCCTCGAGAGGATGATCGAGAATACCGGGTGTGTCAATCACCTGCCAGCGAAGATATTTGTAGTCTGTGTGTCCCACATAAAGTGACTTGGTGGTGAAAGCATACGGCTGCACCTCGACATCGGCACGTGTGATTTTGTTGATGAACGAGGACTTGCCCACGTTGGGGAATCCACAGATGATAATGGTGCGCGAGTAGGGATCGATAGTTGGCAGACGCGACAAGTGCTGACGGACCTGTTCCAGATATGTCAAGTTGGATGCCTGGCGCTTCATGATTGTGGCCATACGACCTAGGGCGGCTTTTTTAAGCTGCTTGCATCGGTACAGCGAATCTCCGTATTTCAGCAGACGCACATAATCCTTTGCAACGCTATTTCAAGAAATACAATATAAATAAGTAATTTATTGTTAAATATTGTCAATCACTTACTTGTCCACCAAATGCCTGGCTGTGTTTAGTTGACCTAGCGCAAGCTTGTAATGATCCTTGTCGTAAAGGACATTCATTAAATCTGCATAGAATGGATGCACGTCATCCAGTTTGGGAAAGTCCTGTATGATCTGGGAGAGACGATCGTGGAAGTTCTGTTGAGTGTACTTCACTTTTCGGGTGTAAAATGCACGAATTCGAGAGATTTTGTATCCCTTGTGCACGACTGTTGGCGTCTTTCGCTGTGTCTTCGACAGCATAATGTCGATAAAGTCCTAAAGAACAACAATAAAGTAAATAACATTATTATTGTATTGCGCATTTGTAAACAGATCCACGAGGTTATGTCGCGTGGATTAGGTGCTCCGACGGACATAAACAAAGTAACAGGGTTTCTTCTGCTTACCTTTGCTGGCGGAACCACCATTATCTTTTTAAAGTTGTACAAACTCATTTTTGCAGTGTTATATTTATTTTCCACGCAATTAAAAGGAAAATAAATGAGAATCAGCAGCAAAAACACCACGCGGTGCCTGCAATAGATTCCAAAAAGAGATGAACGATAGTGTCGATTTCATCAGAACACGTTCCAAGTTATCGATAAGCGCTACTAAACATGTTCAGTGAATTGTGAACGGAACTGTTGAGCACACATAAAAATAAATAAATTGTGTTAGTTAATTTGATTATAAATTTTTTCAACAGATTAAATTGCTTAATTGTTTTACAAACCAATAATTAAATACTCCATTAATAACAGAAATATATAAATTACTGAATATGAAAGTAGTCGTAGAAAACGAACTGGTTCATCAGTTGAACGATAAGAATGGTCAACTCTATTGACTTGAATTATCGATAAGCTCATGCAATAGTAATCGAATAGAATGCCAAAAAGAAAACAATTGCAACAATTTTACATTTTATAAATGTTGTGATTATTTAATAATATAATACGTGACTTAATAGCAAGCACAAAAGGGAGAACGCAACATAATTAAGCTTGTATACTGCGATATGCCAATACAACGTGGACCAAGTATAAACGCTTCATTGCGATATACAAGTTGTAAATATTATTATTATGGATTGTTGTTTATTTTAGGATATTTGTTGAAATCTGTTTACGATACGTGAAACGATAACTACAATCTTTGCTAAAATGTTGAACGAGGACAGCGGCAAGCCTTTTAAATGTGAACAATGCGACTATTCGTCGAACCGCTCCTTTGACCTGCGACGTCACAAGAAGCGGCATACAAAGATAAGGCCGTTAGAAGGAAGTGTTTTCGAATGCAGCGAATGCTCATTCACAACAAAATGGAAACGCAATTTGAGGCGTCATAGGCTAACCCACATTATGATACCAGTTGAGGGTCCAGTTGATGACCCAGTGGATGAACCAGTTGATGAGCCTGAGAACATGGAGACTTTTGAAGAGTTTATTGTGGAACTAATTGAGGACTCAAATACTGCGTCGGGAAAGGAACCTGCCAAATTCAAACCAATTGAGAAATACGGCACCACGCAGATGAAGTTCTTTGTATGTGGACAATGTCATTACACATCCAATCGAGCGTTTGACCTACGACGTCATGAGCAGACCCATTCCAGGGTAAAGAACATCAATGGCACTGCATTTAAATGTCTGAAATGTCCATTTATTACAAAATGGAAGCGAAATATGAAGCGACACCTATTGAATAAAAGGCACATGAATCTCAGTAAGGAACTGTGCACTGAACAATTTGACGACCAGTCATCTGATGAGTTAATTGTGCAACTAATTAATTCGGACGATCTGAGATCAGAGTATGATACGGATACAGTGGAGTACGTTCAATCTGATAACTCTGAAACGCCGCCTTCCTTGCTGAATTGTAACTCGCCAATTAATGAATCTGAGATTCAAATAGATCCACAAACAACAAGCGAAGCTCAGCACAATGAATCCAATGGAAATAAACGTTATAAGTGTGCACAGTGTCACTATGAGTCGAAACGTGCCTTCGATTTGCGGCGTCACGAACAGCGACATAAAAAGGTGAAAATTGTCGATGGGACGGCAGTTAAATGCACCGAATGCTCATTTGTCACGAAATGGAAACGCAATATGAGGCGTCACATGAAACAGCATAAACCTAAAGACATTCCTGCTGAAACGACCATTTTGAATAAGCAATTGTCCAAATTAGTTGAGAAAACAGACTACGATGTCGAGTCCCAGACTATTTCAATTGAGCCGCTTTATTCGGAGTTTAACTTTGAGACGATACAAATAAATGAGTTGGATATGGATGAAGAAAGGTCGGAAGAAGAAACTGAAGCCTTAGAGTCGGATGAGGATCCAGATGTTCTTCCATCCTATTGGCAAGCCATCGAACAGGACGCAGAAAGTGAATTTGGATCATAATCCAAACCACACTGTCTTAATGTCTAAACACCATTAATATATTTTGATTATATTTTATGAAAACATTTTTAAATAATGTTGTATATCCTAATAAGTTCAATTTCTGGTAATCCATGATTCGTCATATTATTAGAAATGTTATTTACAGAAGTAATGATCTATTAAGATTAGGTTTACATTTTCATTTAATAAACACCATCTTTTGAGAATATGTAATAAATAGTTGTTAACCTATTTGATTGATTGAAGCTGAAGCGGAAGCCCCGCTCCCAGTCCCTCTCCCAAGTCCCTCTCCCAGTCTCTGTCCCAGGCCCCGCTCCCAGTCCCTCTCCCAGGCCCCGCTCCCAGTCCCTCTCCCAGGCCCCTCTCACAGGCCCCTCTCCCAGGCCCCGCTTCCACTCCCTTTCTCAGTCCCTCTCTCAGTCCCTCTCTCAGTCCCTCTCCCAGGCCCTGCTTCCACTCCCTCTCTCAGTCCCTCTCCCAGGCCCTCTCCCAGGTCCCGCTCCCAGTCCCTCTCTCAGGCCCCGCTCCCAGTCCCTTTCCCAGGTCCCGCTCCCAGTTCCTCTCTCAGGCCCCGCTCCCAGTCCCACTCCCAGGCCCCGCTCCCAGTCCCTCTCCCAGGCCCCGCTCCCAGTCCCTCTCCCAGGTCCCTCTCCCAGGTCCCTCTCCCAGGCCCCGCTCCCAGTCCCTCTCCCAGGTCCCGCTCCCAGTCCCACTCCCAGTCCCTCTCCCTGGCCCCGCTCCCAGTCCCTCTCGCATGACCAACTTTGGTAAGGATGTATAAGACTAACTTAAATGCATATTCTATAAGTTTGGTTACGATATCTCATAAAACAAAAAAAGTTTTTCATACTAAAACTTAATTTTCGACCGATTGATCATTTGGGCGCTATATGATATAGTGGTCCGATTCAAAAAAGAAACAATTTTTATCTGCCTACAATATATAGAAATCTACACACCAAATTTGGTGTCACTAGCTTTTAAGTTGCTCTTATAATTTGGATATGAATTTTAGAATACCCTTTTCGTAATCAAATCAAGAAATCGAAGAAAAATCAAGCTAGATCTGAAGTTTTTACAAGATAGGCAGCCCTTGATTTAAGGACCCCGTGCACAATGGCACTTTTAGTTTGCTAAACGAACTATAATAGGACTCGAATCAACTGAACTAAATGAGCTACAATCAGGGATTTAGTTCATTCGTTCACTTTAGAACTAGTCCGAACGATTCGACTAGTGAGTTTCGATGTTTTTTTTTACGTAGACAAACTTACGGAATTGTTGCTTAAATTTGGTTAAAATTTATACAAATTGGTCTCGTCCAAGCACAATTAAAAGAAGCAACCAAACAAATTCATTAAAATGGCCGACGACTGGGGTAAGTGGACATGAGTGCGTCATCAAAAATAACGTGGGCGCTGCGCATGTGGCGCTCGTTATTCCAACCCCCCGAACACCCCTTCCCCATTAATCGACGAGAAAGCAGACGGTCAGACAGACGCGGCGCTCGCGTATGGCAACGTGCACCAACCTTGATATTTATGTGCATATTTTTAGCAACATATTAACCAACAAACTTTGTTTCTAATGATTTGGCAGAATCCGCCGCCGACAGTGAAATAGTCATACGTCCGACTGCAGTTAACAACATAAACAAGTGGGAGGGCGAGGATGCCGACGATGATGTTAAGGTGCGCAAACCGAGTATACTTTCAAAATCAAAACGTAATTTACATACTGTTCAAAATGTATCAAGATTTGCTGCCTGGCAATCGAAACTTGTTTTCTGTTTTCTGTTTGTCTTTTGTTGAACAGTTTTCACTTTCATATTGCTCTGTACACGTGGTCACTTTGCGATTGCACTTATTGTGACTTATTGTTCATTGTGACTCATACAAAGTCTTTGTCTCTTTTGGCCATTTAGGAAAGCTGGGAGGACGAGGAAGAGAAAAAGGACGAGGAGAAACCGACGAAAACAGAAGTAGTGCCAGTCAAAACTAAACCCAACAAGGCGCTTAAAGCCAAATTGGAAGAACAAGAGGTATAAACATACATTTCATAATTGAACTAACTGAATTTCACAAGTTTATTTAAATACAAAATACAAAAATTCTTATTCAGCGGCTGGCCGAGGAGGAGGAGAGCAAACGATTGGCCAATCTAACAGCTGAAGAAAAATTAGCTGAGAAACTACGTCTTCAGAAAATACAGGAGGAATCGGATCTTAAGAGCGCACTTGATACATTCGGCGTGACGAGTATAGGCGGAGGCATCGATGCCTTCAACCCGGAGAGTAAAGAAGAGTTCAAGGAATTTGGCGCTGCTCTCAGCTGGAAGGTCGCACAGTACCGAGAATCCCCACACTTTCCTCAATTCATCGAGGATCTGGTGCGCAGCTTATGTGTGAACTGTAAGTGATCATTACGATTACTGATTGCAATCAAACTAATTTTAATCATACATATATATTTCCCTATCAAGTGTGTGCTGCTGACATTAAAAAGGTCAAAATGAGCACAGAGGTCTTACACTCGGAAAAAGTTAAAATGGAGAAAGCAAGTTCCAAGAAGGCAGCTGCCAAGAGCAAGGGAAAAGTTACGCTGCGCACAGATCACGACGTAAGTTAAACGAATCGATTTGTTGATAATTTATAACACTGAGACCTTATATATTTTAACAGGATATTGATGGCTACCAGAAGTATGGAAATGATTTTACCGACGATTACGATGATTTCATGTGAATAGGATCAATAGTTACAAACACCATACATATATCTGATTATTGAATATACATACATATATAGTTGCTTGTTGAAGTGAAAGAAAGATTTCTTCTTGTTAAAGAAATTGCGCAGGAATTTGAATCCTTTTTGTTGATTTTGAAGCTGATTATAGGGCCATATTAATATAAATATATGTACATATATGTGTATACATATATATTTGTATTTGTATGACAGCACACACCATTACATTATGTAAAATATATATAATAGAATAACTAAAGTCAAGTCAAGTCAAGCAAGCAATCAAGAAACCTCAACAAAACATATTTCAAATTACAAAATACAGAATAATTAGGTACATCGACGGCTTCTTGTAAATTCTCTTTTGTATAATACTATAAAGCGATATTAAAATGTGAAACAAGCTCAAAGAATGTATTTATTTTAATTCGATTTCAAATAATTTATATAACAGTGTGTCCAGTCTGAGAGCATTTTTTATATTGAAATGATGTTTTAATTACCGGTCGAATCACCGTCGCCAACATCGCTATTTAATAGCTAGTTATGGCTATTTTCAAAGTTTGTTTGCTAGAAAATGTGAAATTTGCTGTTAGCCGAAAGTTTGGGTTTTTAAAAAATATATTTTCAGCTTTTTTTTGCTATTAATATATTTTCTTAAGGTATGCAAAAGATGCTTTCCAGCCAGAAACAGCTATTTTTTTCACTAAAGTCTAAAAAGAAATAATAATAGCATAATATAAGTTTGAATAAAAAAAAATATAAACATATAAATATAAGAATATATTTTTAAAATTGCCATTTATCCGACAATTTCAAATTTGTATTTATTAATTTCTACGAAAACGAGCTCTAAAAATAACCAGAGATAGCTTTAAGAAAGCTAAGTTGGCAACAATGCTCTCAAGAGTAGTCGCAGCGAGATACATTTTAGCCATCTCTAATAGAATGCAACTCTGTTGATTAAGTCGCAACTCTGGTAAACAACGCACGTGTACTTGCAAACAAAAACATGACTGATAATTTAAATAAATACTTTGCAGGTATAAATAGCCTCAATTACATTTTATTTGAGGTGTCTTAATTTATTTGGCGTTACAGAAGCCGCCTCCACTGACCTGCCTTGCTCAGAGGATGAGGCTGATCTTAAAGATGAGGACACCTGTGGAGCTCATGAATTGGCCGCCGAATTCAGCTTTCATTATCCACAAGACGAATCGTCGATATCGCTGAAACATGACTACGTCTTGGGTTTATGTGCTGACAGTGGATTTACACGCATTGCTGCTGGCCTGTCCAACACCACAGTGAAGATCTACGACCTCAGCACGGCCGGCTCCCTAACTGCAGTTCATGAGGAGCGAGTTCCCTCTGTGGTGAGCTCACACAATGATGTGACAATCTGTGGAGTTCGATTTTTGGATGACGGCTCCGACTCGTTGTTGGTCGGCACCACCAATGGCCTGGTGCGTCTTATTGATTTACGCGCAAACGGCGTACAGGCGACATTTGAATACAAGACAGCAGAGCAATCGTCTCCGCCTGTACCAAAGTCGATAACATGCTTCGATCGTAATGCCAATAGTCGCATTATCTGCAGCGGCACAGAGCAGTACATGAGTAATGTGTATTTGCTCTTCTTTGATGTCCGTGAGCGTAAACAGCTTGGCGTCTACTATGAAACGCACGAAGATGATGTGACCTCCGTGCGTTTTCATGCAAGCAATCCAGATCTCTTGTGCTCGGGAGGAACAGATGGTCTGATAAATGTGTTTGATATTAAACAGAGCGACGAAGATGAGGCGCTACTTAACACTATTAATACTGAGAGCAGTGTTCATCGACTCAATTGGCATCGGAATGTCTACGAGCAGGACATCATTTCATGCATCACACATACCAACGATTTTAAGAGCTATGAGTCGGAGGAAGGCGATGAGATTATCTCCTTTGACCGTTCAGCTATTACCGCAGGCATTCGACGCAAATCAGCTGGCAATTTTAATTTAATCAATGCCCACAATCTGGAGGATGATGGCGTCTTTTTGTTGGCCGGCACCAACCAAAATCGAGGGTAAGTTATACTTTAGATGAACATTATCAGTCAGCTAACTTAAGACTTTTTTAACAGAGAGGTACTGCGTTCAGTGAGTGCTCCCGCTAAAGAAACATTGAAGCCGCTTACTAACTTTGTGGGCAACAAACAAATTGTGCGAGACAGTCTCTACGATGCCAAGCGGAATCTGCTAGTTACTGGTGGCGAAAGTGGCATTATTACCGTCTGGACGCCTGCTGCCAACAACAACAGCAGCAGTACAAACCTTAAAAGTAAATCGAAGGCTGCAAAGGCACACAAGAAAAATCCATACTAAAGACAACATTATTAAATAAAGATTTATATGTATTTACTTTTAATTTTAATAAAAATCATATTCTTACAATTCATATAGTTTTCGTATCCATCTCATAGTATTAATTGCTAACCTTATTTTATTTTTCTTGGTTTCAAGCTGCACCTTTTTAAATTTTTGCCGCCAATTTAGCTAACGTTGCCAGAAGTTAAGTGCTGCTATGGGCTATATTAATGGTGCTGCCACCTAGTGCAAAATAGCTGTTGCTCATTGACAGATTCTCATTGCTACCATAACGTAATAGTGGTCTAAAACGCAATGTCGCTTACGTGTCGTAAATTTGAACCGCGCTATTTACATGTGTATTTTTTATATATGTTTTTAAGTTCATTTAGTAATAAATTTATATAAGCTATTATTAAATTTAAAAAATTGTATTGTTAAAAGCAATGTATATTTGAAAGTTCATCACTCTTTGCTGGGTAAGTGTATAACTCAATTCTAAATCATAAAACCGAAGCTTGACCATTACAATTTGATCAAATTAATCTGAATAAAAGAACTTACCTTTTTTGGAAATAGGGGTATCTCTCCTATTTCGACCGTCACTATTTTATAAAGAACAAAGAACAACAACAAACATAAACAGAAAATGCATGATTGGGGTGGTTCCCCCACCAAGCAATATATTCAGAATCTTAAAAAATCGATGCATAAATAGAAAGTCACCATTTTGTTGCTTCTAAAATGCTCTCTAATGGAAAGCAACGAGAACAACAAATGATGAGTCAATTTATATTTACAGAGCAGTTGTAACAAGCTCTGCTGAGTAAAAAATTAACACATCCTTAGCATCATAATTTCTGGTTCTCATTTTCTCAGTTTGTCTCTCTGTTTGTCTCTCTCTATGTTATCATGAGTTGCTTTTAGGTATGTACGCTATGTAGGCCAATTAGTGCTGCAGGAGGCATTCCAAAATGCGTGCCCACAAATCGGCTAATCCACTGCCACTGCTGCTATGTATGGGACGGGACAGGATGGAACGGACTTCGTCTAAATGTTGACAAATACAACACCTACGATACAAATAAAATTGCTACAGAAGTCCCACCTATAAAACGTAGCAAACGAAAGGCCTAACCGGAACGACATAATTTTCACAAATTTACGCCAAGCCCAAAAATGAAAGACAGACTTGATTTTCTTCTACTTCTTCTTCTGTTTTTTTTTTTTTTTTGGTTGCCGCCACTGTTGGTCCATTTGGTCCTGCGGCGCACAGGATCCTAAGTTCCTAAGTTGAGATCTCTCTCTCAAAAACCGCCACTCACCGTGCCTAATTGCTCATGAATAAATTGTAGTGTATAGAATTCTATTGAAACTCCCAGTCAGAGTTTCAACTTCTCTCTCTCTCTCTTTCTCTCTCGATCTCTCTTTCTTTCTTTCTCTTTCTCTCTGTATATGTGTGGACCATAATATTATGGTGTTCCCTGCTGTTTGAGCACAGTCAACGCGAATTTGCTGCGGTAAGTCGATGCTGTTTTTGGGTCTAGCATATCTATATATATATATATATGTATCTATAGGTTCGATGTCTTTGGCGGTGATCTGCTGTCGTCGGTTTGTTATGCTGTGATTTGACATGTTTGTTAGCAGGGCGCTTGACCCTGAAATTATATGTTACACTTTGATGTGATTCGTCAATGCGGTGAACTACCGGCTACCGAAGACTCTCTCAGAACCCTCGTCTTGGGACCCTGTATCATTTTTCCTTTTCTTTTGCGGATTCCCAACAGCGTTTGTTGGCGAATCTATCCCGGGCAGTCGCCTTGTCTTCTCTTCTTCTTCTCCTGTTCTCCTATTGCTGGAGTGTCATTCGTCAGGCTCGGCATGATCGACTGAGATGGCACCCTGTTGGTTTGCGTACCGCAATACCCTGTATTTATAGTAAACGTAGCCGATCGATTTAAAAGACATGTCTTTGCGGTTCCCCTTAGTCACATCAAGGACACATGGTGGTTTACCAAGCCATCTCCAGCCACTTCAATTTGTCTTGAAGAAAGTTAGATTTTTACTTATTCATAATATTTATTTTTTGTAAGCCTATCTAAAAAAATCCTTCTTGTCTTTTGGGTTTTTTTCCTTTTTAAATTTTTATATTCTATTTATTACTCAGTAAATTGTATCTAAATTACTGAGCAGACTGTTTCTAGCGAAAAATAAGTAAAAAGAGTTATTTCTTAGCTTTGATCTAAGAAATCGATAATAAAAGCTAAATTGCTTATCGTTTAGTATTTATGTGTATTTTTGTATCTATTGGTATTTTTATTGTCAATAAATACTACATATAGTACTGCAACAGAATGAAAAGAAAAAATTCAAAATAATACACAACGTAATATTCGTTCTTGTAGAACATGTGAAGTATCCTATGGAAGATATGGAATTAAATATAAAGAATATATTCAAATTTTGTTAATACACTCCTTAGTTCAAGATATTCAGCTTACCTTTTACCTTTGACTCTTATTTAAAATTAAAATTAAAATTAACACCTATTTTGTATTGAAAAAATAAAAAATATGTGTTATATTGTAACTTTAAATTTAAAGTAGATATATAATAATTATTTTGGATTTTGTATAGTCTCTGAGATCCCTGTTACATACATTCCAACGAATGTAATATACCCTTTTACTTATTTTAAATGATTTTTATAAATCGTAATGACTAAACTATAAATTGAGGTATATTTCATTGTGTCGCAACATATTTCAATGATTGATTGATTTATTTTGCTGAAATTTGCATTTATATCATTTATTTGCAGTCCTTAGTTTTTATTATAATATTCTTAACTTTTACTTAGAAAATTATACTTTAATTAAATTCATAGTTATTAGTTTAGTAGTAATTTATTTATTTATGCACGACTAAAAGCAGTCGGCAAGAGCCAAAAAATTTAAGTATAAAAATTAAATTTAAGATTAAAAATAAAAATAAAATTAAATATAAAATATGAACTGTAAAGAAAAAAATTAAAATTAGAGTTTAAATTAGAATTATATATAAATAAATAAACATTTAAATATATAAAATTTATTAAAGTACAAGAAAAAGTTAGCATTTAAAAAAATAGTGTGTTTTTTATTAAATAAAAAAAACCTTTCATGTTTCACAGATACAGATACTCGTATAAAAAAGTACTCGAATTTTATGCAGAGATTCATTGAGTGCTAAATGAGGACACCTTCGAAGTTCTCGATCTTTTTGTGGCCCTAAAAAAAAGAAACCGCTAATCATAGGCCCACACACAATATCTGACAATGGCTCACCTAATTATTTGGCTCAATTGTAACACGGCTCGTGGTCTTTTTCTTTTTTTTTTGTTTGTTTCTGTTTCCGTGTCGGCACTCGACAAAAAGCGAACTAATTTTTAAACGATTTCATTTCTCTTTTTATGAGTTTTTCACCATTGTACGCACTTTTTCAGCTTTGTCCATTGTTTGATGCTCTACAAACATCCTAATTACGGCAGTTAGTTGTTGTCCTGTAAGTCCTGTAAGTCCTGTAAGGGACAAGGACTCGCATTCCGGGGTCGTTTTTATTGCGCGCTCGCATTTCCACTAAAAATTGTGCCATTTTTTGTTTGTTCTCAGTCCAGAGACAGCAGACAGGATGCAGGACACAGGACACGTTGTTTACTTCTAGGTAGACGCGCCTTTTTATTGGTCCACCTTCGAGGGAAATTGCAACGCGACCGCAGTCCAGCAGCGCAGTCCTCCAGAGGAACTGTGACCTGTAAACTGACTGAGCATACTGAAAATACAATTTGAATTAAACTAATAAACAATGAGATGGGAATTGAATCTTGTATAAACTTACAGTTGTCTTCACTAAAGTATCCAAAGTTATCTCTATATATATATCTATATCTATCGATCTTTGCTTGATTTAATACAAATATCCTAAACAGTCGGAGTTTGTTTAAATGTTCATTTATTAGCCGCAATTTAAAAAATAAAATAAATTAAAAAAGGAAATTGTTTTGGGTCGTTTTTCTGTCCTGTTCCCGTTTTCTCATTGTTTGTGGCAAGCAGAATTTTTGGGAAAATTTATGACACGTTCGTTTTGGTCCCGTTTTGCATTGTTTGTGGCTAAGAAATTGTCTCAAAAATTATGGTACGTATATATGCAGATTTTTATGGGCAGTTCGAGGCTTCGAGGAAATACGCGCCGTGTCCTGTCGTGCATTCCGAGGACTATATTCCGTATTTAGGAATGTAGATCAAACTTCTTTTTTGTTTTCATTGTGCATTTTTTCGCTGCGCTAGTTTTTTTCCCCGAACATGAACAACAAAAACGAGTGCTCTAATTTTTTAATTCTTCACGGGTTTTTATGGCCACTGGAAAAACATTGGTAAACATGAAAAACTGAAAACACATACAACACCATTTTTGCGGACAAGGTTACTCAGCACCATTTATCGCCAGAGGCTCTACTTATTTTACCTGTTAATTGTGACCATAATTCAGTCTATATATTCCGGATACGTTTTTAATAGTACAGCTCAACATATTTTTATTTTTATTAGGGCGTGCACTCTTCATACTATATATAAGTATTTTCTAGTATTGCGTTTGTAAATATTCTGAAACGGTGAAAACTTTTCAGAAAAGTCTTGAATGTTGTTTAGATATTCATAGGCATTCTATTGAAATTTATATATTCAAGTTAAGTTGGATTTTTTTCAGTAATATATCCTCTATTAAATTATCTGCAAAGAATAGATGGTACAGTTCAAAAAACAGCATATACTTTATATTTATATTAATTTTATTGGAATTATTTAAGTTGTGTAAATACAAAAAAAAAAAACCAAAAAAAAAGGAAAATTGGTTTACTATATTACTTTCATATTATCTATCTATATGAGCACTAATTTTATTAATTAATAACTTATTTACATTAAATTTTTAGACAAACATGCTGAACCCATAAGTAAGAAAAATATCAGATGGTTATTCATTTTAAAAAATGTCAAGAAATCTACATATTATAATATATAAATTGAAATTTAACAAAGAAATGAATAACAAATTGACAGATATTGGTAGACGTATATATAGTATGTCTAACTATTACTAAACTGAATATGTGCGTATTTATTTATCTAAATATTGTAGTACAATCGAATTCAATGATAGTTGGATACCAATTTAAAAACAGAATCTCATTAGAAACAAATCATGAACATAGAAATGATTTCTAAAAAAGTTATTCTTTGATGCTTAAATTTTATATATAATTTGACGCATATGCAAGTTATAATACTTATCTGTACTTTATTCTAGCTTTTTATTGATTTTGCGACTATTTTTTATTTTCTTAATAGATATAATACATACATTACTAGTTTAGATTGATACACATTTTTCATTAGAGAGATTAGAATATACATATTATATATTTTTTTAATTTTAACACATCAATTTTCTTAGAAAAATAAAAAAAGAATTGTACAGAGAAAAATGTGTAATGTTGTAAATAAAAGATATATTTTTTAGTGAAAAGAGGGTATTATTTATGACTATTTAATAATATCATTGACATAATAATTTTAATTTCTTGATAATTTTAAGAATATAATTAGCATAAAACTATTTTGTATTGTGTTTGTCAAGGTATTTATTGAGATTGCATAGATGGATATGTGTGAGTATTTCCATTTTGTGTGTGTGTGTGTGTGTGTGTGTGTGTGTGTGTGTGTGTGTGAGTGTGTGAGTGTGTGTACTTCCCATAATCAGCATAATCAGCGAGATCGGCGCTTTGTGAGTGCAAAATGCCAATAAAAGAGCAAAAGGGCAACAACAACAAACGCTAACAACAACAACAAGAAAAGGCTTCCAAGTATTGAGGTTTAGGCCAAGTTAAGATGATGCCGAAAGTGTTCAACGCGAATAACGGATGACAATGGTCGGTCATCGGGTAGGGTCAGCAGTAGGGTCAGAAGTTCAGGTACTGCTTCAATATCGACATATCGACACTTTCGCCGTCGACGTTGAGTGAAAGGTTGAAAGGTTGAAAGGTTGACAGATTGAAGGTGCTGGCTGGCCTGTAAACCATAAAGGGTATTTACTGTCGCTGCCGCAGTGTCGCGTTTATTTGTCTTTGGGCCCAAAAGGTTGCTCATACACTGATAAAAATAAAATGTTCTCAAATCAAGATTTTGGTCTCAGAGCTAAGATTTTTGGTCTGAAAAAGGCATCGAGAACATAAAATACTTTAATTAAGAGTACTCATCTTGATTTTAAGAATATTTTAAATAAGACCAAGTTCTTATTTTAAGAACAAATGCTCTTAAACTTAAAATAAAAAAATTAACTAAATAAAAATAAGTTTTTATATTTATAATTTTAAAATTTTTCTAAATTTGATTTACTTACCATTTTAGTCTGTTTTTGTAATTTTATATATGTTATTTGAATTTGTTACGAGTGGGATTCGAACCGCCGCCTTAAGATTTTTATTCTTATATTGAGATTTTTAAGACTAATAAACCTAGTTTTAATAATTTGATCTAAAAATAATCTTATTTTAAAAACAAAATATTTAAGATTGTTCTTGATTTTAGAAGTTGATCCTTTTTTTCTTCAGTGTACTGCTGGACAGCGAACCGCGGCCTAAAACAAAAGCCCATGAATGCACAATAGGCAGGGTTGTGGGTAGGGGTAGGAGTTAGGAGTTAGGGGTAGGGTTCAAAGGTGGGCAAGGCTTGGGCTTGAAGAAGGACTTGGCCAGGACTTGGCCAGGAGAGGACAGGTCAGGTCAGTTGTCCGAGAAGTAGGTAGATGTAAACTCTCGGCGAGTTAATGCAAATTGCCGCGCAATATAACCCAATAATTTTAACTAACTCACAAGATGTAGAGCAAACAACAACAACAACAACAACTGGGAGAGTTACTTAGTAATGCATAACAATGAGACTGAAACTAAAACTGAAAATTTGTATCTAAAGGTATCTAAAGGTTTCCAAGGGTTTGACATTGACTGGGAAAATGAAATGAAATTCTGTGCGTTAATCCGTTTTGCCATCAGCGACATTATTAGTCAATTTTCATGTTTAAAATTGGGTATTTGTATTTGTATTTTCACTTTCGTCCGAGTTTCGACGAGTTAGATTTTATTGCAGCATCTTGAACAATCAACTGTAAGTTTGGATGTAAATTTGGACACATGCTGAGTTGTTTGTCCTCTGACTGACTGACTGGTGATTTAGGACGAATTGCTTTTGTCTTTGACTCGCTAACCGGGTTCGACTTTCAACTTTAACTTTCAACTTTCAACTCATTTTCAACTTGGTTATACGTTATCGACTCCGTCTACCAAGATTGGACTTTCCACATTCCACATTTTTGTTTATTTATTTGTTTTGTGGATTAAAGAAAAAGCCAAGAGGCTTGACTTGAACTTTGGCGAACGGATTTAGTCGCTGATCCCACTGCATTTTCATTAGGAAGTCATAAACATCATTAGCGGATTCTGAAATTGGGTTTATTTTTTTATTTCATATGCAGCAGCTTAACCCTAAGCCGCAACTCATCCTAATCCTTAACCCAAAATGCAGGTATCGCATGCAAATTGATAGCTTACGCAAGTCCAACTTCAATACCTTTTATTTCCACTCATATTTCCATATTCTCACACACACTTACCCACTGATAAAAAAAAATGTTTTGAAATCAAGAAACTGCTCTTAAAACTAACAAATTTGGTTTAAGAACATTTCAAATAACACCAAGTTCTTGTTATAAGAATAAATGTTCTAACAATTTAAGTCAAAAATACTTACAAAACTTAAAAATATATAATTTAAATATATAATTAATTATTGTAGTTTTAATTTTTAAAATATATCCATTTTTATTCTAGGCTTATTAATTTTAATAATGTTATTTTACTGTGTGTGTTTCTTTGGAAATAATTATACTAACATTTAAATAGAATACCTAAAAAAGAAATACTTTCCTAACATTTAAATTTTGTATTTTTGTATTAAGAACTTTGTTTTATTAGCTTAGTATTTTTGGTATTATTAATATGGTCTTAAAATGGTCTTAAATTAAAAACAAAATATTTAAGCTGAATGTTCTTGATTTTAAAAGTTATTCTTTCTTTCTTCCAGTGCACCCACACTCACACCCACTTGGCAACTGGTCTCTGGGTACAGTTGCGCCTTTTGGCAACATGATTATACCATCATAATAAATGTTTGCCGCAACTGAACTAAAACTTTTCAAATTAAGTTTCAACAACTGCGTCTCCCCCAAAAGTATTTCATTGTTTATGCACGTCTCTCTCTGTGTGTGTGTGTGTGTGTATTGGTTGGGCTGCTCTTACTGGTGGGCGTTGTCCAAGCTTTTGCTTTATTTGCTCAGATAAACTTCATTTACTGTTACGACTCTGCCTCCTCTCTCTCAACCTCTCTCCCTTGCTCCCTTTCTCGCTCAGCGCAAGTGTGAGGCCGTTAAACGTGCGGCATAATATTAAGACTTCATAAAAGAGCAAATAATTTGGCTGGCTGGCATATCGATCGAGTCAACCTCCCTCGTAAATGTAGGGTAAACAGAGAGGGGTGGGGGAGTTTGCTGCTGCTCTTTCTCCGTCTCGGTCTGTGCATTATGCCATATCATTCTTTTGCCTGATGAAGCCGATAAAATCCCATTATTATGGGGGCCACTCACGTCTCGTTCGCACCCGTGGCGCTGTCTGCTTGCGGACAAGCGAAACAAAAGATTCGCTCATACGCTATGAATATATGAAATCGCAGTCGACTCTCAGCAAGAGAGCAGCAGCAGCAGCAGCAGCAAGCGCTCTCTCCTGCTCCATAATAGCTTGATTATGCTCTCCCGTCTCTTGCAGCTTGGACCACCGACAGACTGCGCATTATCACGCTTTGCTTGCGCTTTTGCCATTCTCTCATCCTCGCCATCTCCTTTTTTTTATGTAGCATTGTTCCGGCATCGTAATTGCCTTCATCGTCGCATAATTGTCAGCCAGCAGCAGCGTCGACAGCAGCAGCAGCGTCGACAGCGGCAGCAGCACCACAACATTAGCACCATCGTTCATTGCACTGCGGCAAAGCAGAGCGAAGCATCAGCATGAGTAACAGTTGAACAGTTTAGAGAGCAATTGCCATCTCGCTCGCACACAATGAACGCAGACTCTCATTGGCCGTTTGTTTGCCTGCGTCAGCCATTGCTCAGCAGCTTGGTATAAAAGAGAGCCGGGGTGGCTGAGAGCGACACACTTGAGCTGTAACCGTCGCAGAGTCAACATTGTCGTCGTTTACCGTTGAGTCGTTGAGTCGTTAAGTCAATTTAAGCACGCAAATCGAGGACTGAGAAGAGAAGAGAGATCAAAATGCACGGATACCGCACATACAACATGGAGAGCCATCATCATGATAGCAACAACGTTGACCAGAAGCCGCTGGTCGTCGATCTCATATCCACACAATACGGCAAACCTCAAACGCCGCCGCCTTCGCCAAATGGTAAGTAAAAAAGAGAGAGAAAAAAAATTAAGTTTTAATTTTAAATTAAAAACAAAAATTAAAAAAAAAAAAAAATTAAATCTAAATTTAAATTTGAAAACTCTTGGCTAACCAACAAATTCTCTTCTGTTTTGCTTTTACAGAGTGCCTGTCTAGTCCGGACAACTCACTGAATGGCAGCCGCAACTCGAACTCGGAGATTCCCGCTGATCCGTCGGTTCGTCGCTATCGAACCGCATTCACACGTGATCAGCTGTCGCGTCTCGAGAAGGAGTTCTACAAGGAGAACTATGTGTCGCGTCCACGTCGCTGCGAGCTGGCCGCTCAGCTCAATCTGCCTGAGTCCACCATTAAGGTGTGGTTCCAGAATCGCCGCATGAAGGACAAGCGTCAACGCATCGCCGTCGCCTGGCCCTACGCTGCCGTCTACTCGGATCCCGCTTTCGCTGCCTCCATCCTGCAGGCTGCGGCCAATAGTGTGGGCATGCCGTATCCGCCATATGCACCAGCTGCCGCTGCCGCCGCCGCTGCCGCCGCTGCTGCCGCCAATCCGATGCTGGCCACGGGCATGCCCACAATGCCGGTGCCGGGACATGCCGCTGCCTATGGCCAGTACCGTTATGCGCCCTATCACATACCCGCCCGTCCCGCTCCGCCAACACCGCACATGCATCCACACGCCCACTCACACGCCCACTCGCACGGCCACGCCCACTCGATGCACGCCCACTCGATGCAGGCGCCCATGGGCTATCCCGCTGCCATGCTGGGCGCTGCTGCCGCCGCCGCCTCCTCCTCCTCCATGCCGTCCAGCTATGCCCAGTTGCCCAAGACTCAAACGCCGCCGCTGGATCTGCAGTCCTCCTCGTCGCCGCACTCCTCCACGCTCTCGCTGAGTCCCGTTGGCTCCGATCACACCAAGGTCTTCGATCGCAGTCTGAGTCCGTTGCGCAACACTGGCTCCCACCTCCTGCTTCCCGGTCCCAGCAGCAACAACAACAACAACAACACCACCAGCAGTCCGCTGCCCGCTCCTGGTCTGCTCATGCCCAGCGCCAAGCGTCCCGCTTCCTCCATGTCGCCACCCACAACAACAACCGTTATTGCCGAGCCCAAGCCAAAGCTCTTCAAGCCCTACAAGACTGAGGCGTAGGTACTATCGCCATCTCACTCCTCACTCTCCACTCTCCACTCCTCACTCTCCACTCCTCCCCTCCACTCCGCACTCTCCACTCCTCACTCTCCACTCCTCAATCTCCACTCCTTACTCATCTTGGATTGTACAAATTAGCATTAGTTGTTGTGTTGTCTCCCTTCCACTCACAGTGTGTAGAATCACATGCAGTCAAAAAAGAAAAACACAAAAATGTTTTATTTATCAGTTGTACAAATTTGTAATCTAGTTAATTTTAGTTAATTTTTAAATCATTTCTAATGAAAAATCAATCAAAATAAAATTATCAACAATTTAAAAATAATCTTGCGACTTTTTTTTCGTTCAATTATTACCTGAGTTGCAGCTGCATTTGTGTTACCTGGACTTTAAATCATGGTTGAGAATTCACAATTTTATTGGCCATGTGGAGAATCCGTTGCAAGGAGCAGCTGCAACAGCAGAGTTGCAAGTTGAGAGATCGACCTCGAGTTTCAGCAGAGAAACTATGACAAATTGTGTGGCACGCTTAACTTCGCCAGTTGACCTTCGACCTTCCAAGTTGTGCCACCCACAGGCGATCGCCATGGGGGAGGGGAGTGTGGCACAAGCCAAAACTCACTCAGCTACACTGCGAAAAATTGATGACTTCTCAAATAATCTTATATTGTTTGTTCTTAAAATAAGAGCCTTTTAAGACTATATTACTAATACTCCGAATCAAGGCTAATTTATTTCTTTAAAGGCATCAAATTTTGATGGTAATTTAAATTTTATTTGAAGATTTAAATATGACTTATTTAAATCCAAAGTCTCAAATAATTGCGTAATATTAGAAAACCATAAAAAAGTAATTATTTATTTCTTGAACCGAACCTTTTATTTTAAAAATCGGTTCAGTTTAGGTTCGGGCTTGCAAAGTAAATAATTTTAAGGATTTGGCTCATGATCCAGTTCAGGCTGCTTAAAAACCCAAACTGAACCGTTTCAGAACCGGTTTGCAGCCTTGCTTAAAATTTTAAACTAAAAAATCAATGTTCTTAATACAAGAATAAAAATTTTAAATTTGTTAGGAAAGTAAAAATAAGTATAGTTTCCTTTGAAAGCAGCAGGCGCCGCACACTGGGGCAGGCGGCCGATATGCGTGGCAAAAAGATATGATTTTTGCAACGCAAAATGAGGATCTGCCCCACTGTGCGCCGGTTCGAAACCTGCTAGCTACAAGCAACAAAACACTCAGTAAAATAACATTTATAAAGTGAACAAGCTGGAATAAACGGAAAAAAATATTTAAAGCAAAACAATACTAAATAATTATTCCCTTTGTTTTTTTTTTTTTGATACATGCTACTTAAAGCATTTTCAGTGTAAATTCAATAATTTACAGAAGATATAAGTTACAGATTTTTTTATAATTTTGAAAATACTTGACTTAAATTTTAAGAATATTTATTCATAGAATAAGAACTTGGTCTTTTTTGCAATGTTCTTAAAAGCAAGATTTTAAGAATTTTATATATTGTCAACTCATTTTGTAGACTAAAATTCTAAGTTTTGAGACGAACATCTTGTGTGCTTAGAACTTTATTTTTCTCAGTGTAGCTGTGCCACCCACAGGCGATCGCCGGGGGAGGGGGGAGTGTGGCACAAGCCAAAACTCACTCAGCAATTGGCCATTAATGCGATTAAGGCAGATCGAGGAGTTGAGTTGAGTTGAGGAGTCGAGGCGTCTCCCGCAGGCAAACTGTAAACTGCAAACTGTAAACTGCACACTGTGTGTCCTGTTATGTCCTGTCCTGTTCTGTCCTTGGTTGCATACATATATCCTGGCCTCCCTGCCACGCGTCAGGTTGCATTGAATGGCTGTCAATGGGTATCAGTGTCCTCGTTCGTCCTCGTTGTCTAATTAATTGCTGTCTTTTTAGCCTGCTGTTTGTTTGTTTATCTATTGTGAGCAGCAATTGTCATAATTGAGAAATCATAAGCACAAGGATAACAAACAACTGCTCCTGTCCTCTGAATCGTCCTCAGCCTCGACCTCGACTCGGCACCAATCAAATTTGTATTTAATTGCCAGGACCAAAACATGTGTTTCAAATTGTTCAATTGCCAAAAGGGGCCCAAAAAGGCTCAAAGGGTGTTGACGCTTATCAAAACTCAATTCGAGAACGAACCCTTGGAATAGATAAATTCATTGTGTGCGCCGCTATCAAAACATGTTTTGACACTTGGCAGGCGACGAGCATAAAAAATGGTCTGGCTCAAGGATACACTGATAAAAAAAATGTGGTAAAGTCAAGGGTTTTGGTCTCAGAACTCGAAAATATAAAGAGAACACATCTTGATTTTAAGAACATTTTAAATAAGATCAAGTTCTAATTTTAAGAACTTATGCTCTTAAAATTAAAATCAAAAAATTAAATAAATGAAAAGTATTTTTTTTAGATTATTAATTTATTTTTAATTTTTTAACTTTGATTAACTTACCATTTTAGTCTGTTAAAGTAATTTTATAAATGCTATTTGAATTTGTTACAAGTGGGATTCGAGCCGCCACGCTAAGATATTTATTCTTATATTAAAATTTTAAAATTTTTTAGATTATTAATCTTAGTTTTAGTAATTTTTATCTTAAAATAATTTTCTTTAAATTTTAGAAGTTGGTCTCTTTTTTTCAGTGTACTTTTTTTTAAATTTTTTAGATTATTAATCTTAGTTTTAGTAATTTGATCTAAAAATAAACTTATTAAAAGAACAAAATATTTAAGATAAATGTTTTTAGAAGTTGGTCTTTTTTTCTCAGTGTACTTTTCTCTTTTTTTTTTTGGTTGGTGCGTTTGCACCCCTTTCGACTGTGCGACTCTTTGGGGGATGCAACATCCAGCATTTTGTATGAATCTCAGCCAAGTGGCAACATTTTATGATTTGATAATACAGATACAGATAGCGCAAAACAGTGACTTTGCCCAGGGGACAAGACCGAGTAAATTAAAAAAGGCCTCTAGAAAGTCAGTATAGTGAAGGGGAAGGGGGAGGAGGAGGGGGAGGGGAAGGGGGCAACCGGAACGGCAACAACTCGATTAATTCCTGTTTAAGGGGTGTGAAACCTGCCGCTTTGCAGGTTGATAATTAATCATGTGGGGATTAAGTTGTTTCAATTGCAGAAATTATCAGCAGGTTTATTGAAAAATTATGCATTGTAAAAAGGCAACTGCAACTGCGAATTGTCAGAGAACTGCTGACAAGGGATTAGCTAGAGAGAGAGAGAGACAGAGAGAGAGAGAGAGAGAGAGAGTAGAGCACACTCATCATGTGGAACCAGCTGCGCGTCTTCAATAGACCCACAAAAAGAGAAGGGAGAAGGGTAGTTTAGACAGACAGTAAAAGAGTTAACAGATTTCCAAAATAAATGCGGTATTATTATCAATTAGGCGGCTATATCTAATTCGTCTCCAACAGCGATTCGGTTGAGTTTTATTGGGCCAATCAATGGCATTTTGGCAGTGCGATGAATGGCCAACACTTCATGAGAACTTCTCCCACAATTCACACACACACACACACACACACACACACACAACACAAGATAGAAACAAAACAATGCATAATTCAATAGCTCAAGGCCCGGCATGGACCCAGACTTAAACCCAACCCATACACATTTATACACTGCTAAAAAAAATGTTCCAACATTTAGTTTATGGTCTGAAATATAAAATTTTTGGTTTGAAGAACATTTCAAATAAAACCAAACTCTTTTTATAAGAAAAAATAATAAAAAACTTTATTTATATATATATATATTTTTTTTTAATTATATATACATTTAATTCTAGCTTTTACACATTTATACACTGTTAGAAAAAATGTTCTCAAATTTAGTTTATGGTCTCAAAATTAAGATTTGTGACCGTAAAAATGCGTCAAGAATATAAAAATTTTGGTTTGAAGAACATTTCAAATAAAACCAAATTCTTTTTATAAGAATAAATGTTACAAAAATTTATTTATATATATATTTTTTAATATACATTTAATTCTAGCTTGGCAAATTTTAAAATTGTCATTTAAACTCATACACATTTATACACTGTTAGAAAAAATTAGTTTTAAAATTTAGTTTATGGTTTTAAAACTAAGATTTATATAAAATATAAAATATACATAAAATTCTTTTTTTTTTAATATTTCAAATAAGACCATGTTCTTTTTACAAGTATAAATGTTAAAAATAATTTTTTTTTTTTAATTTTTTGTTTATATATATAAGTATTTTTTTTGTCTTGGTAAAATTACAAATTTAAATTTTACTGTGTTTTTTCCTTGTAATGAGTGGGACCATTTTCCATTGTTGGATCATTTATAATTTTTGCATACTCCAGATCTAATTCTAATTCTAATTTAAATCTTTTCTTTACAGTTTAATTTATATTTCATTTTATCTTTATTTTTTAATCTTTAATTTAAATTTTATATATAGATTTTTTTGTTTCTTGCCGACTGCTTTTAGTCGCGCATATATAAATAAATAAAGATGAATGTTCTTAATTTTAGAAGTTGGTCTTTTTTTCAGTGTAGAGTCCCCCCTTCTCGAGTCCATCGAGCGATGTACAAACAAAATTAAGTTTTATTGGTGCGCAGTCTCCACGATGATGCGTGAGAGATGAGATGATGAGTGGAAATTGAGCGCAGCTGAGACCCCCTCCCCCTCCCCCTCTCCCACCCTCACTCCTCCCCTACCCTTCCATAATATAGTATAACCTCTTATATATTCCCTCACTCCCCCTCTCACTCACTCTTTTGTTTACCGTGCTTATGGCCAAGGATTTGGTTGTCTTTTACAGTGTTCTCTGATTTCTTTTAATAGTGAATTAGCACCTCGCATTGTCGGCCTGTGTTTGACTTGCCTTTATGGCCATCTGGCTCTGACTATTTAGTCTGTCCAACTGGCCAACTGAGCCAACTGAGCTGCCGTTGCCACTTTCCCGTCGGCGTTGCCACAAAAGGCAGCTTTTGTGTATGTGTGTGTGTGTGTGTGTGTGTGTGTGTGTGTGTGTGTGTGTGTGTGTGTGTGTGTGTGTGTGTGCCTGGGCAACCGCAATTTAGACATCTACAATTTACATTCACATTCACATTCACAATCCACAGCTTTGCCCCTCTTTATGATGTACGAAATTCACACTAAGTGTCAATGAATATAAAGTGATCATGGCACAGTCACAGCCATAGAAATGCTCCCAGTCGAAGTCTTTACAGTGAGTCGCAGTTGTGATGCTGCCACTGTCACAGATCGGCGGAGATCACAGCCTCCGAGTGTTATACAATTGGCTCCATTCCCATGCCTCTCTCTCTCTCTCTCTCTCTCTCTTCTCTCTCTCTATCAGTCATTTATTTCATTCACTTAAAGAAGAGTTTAACATCCAACACTGTGCTACAGGAAAAAGATTACAGCTTTAAAAAAATATATATATAAAGTATCTTTAAGTTTGTAAAAACGTTAGGAGTAAAATATATATAAAGTATCTTTTTAATTGTAAAAACATTAAGAGAAATAGCTAGCAAATTAAATTAAAGCCATTCTAAGGTCAAAAACAGACCAAAGTAGCTTAAAAAAATATTTAAAAAAAAACTTATAAATCTTTTAAATACTTAAAGCTTAGTAACAAAATTTCAGCAAATAAGTGGAACGCAATTTAGTATTAAGCTCAAAAGACACCTACAGACATTAGATTAAAATCAATAACTGTGGGATAATAAAATTTAATTAACCTTAGTTATATAAATATAAAATTATTAATCATATAGCTTTAACATTAAGCATAATTATATTCTGAGTGAAAAACACATCGTGACTAGCACATTAAATAATAAAATTTTTACTTGTAGTGCTTGGAAATCCAATAAACAAATAAATAAATAAATAAAATATAAAAAAGAAGAGTTTGTGAGTTATTGCCACATTTAATGTAAGAAATAAATATCCTTTTATAATAAATTATTATAACAAACAATTATTTGTTTGTTTTTTTTTTTTGTTAATTTCCAATATAATTATGAATTTAAAAATTATTTTAAAAAGCGTTATAAATTAGAAATATTTATACAGAGTCTTACCAATTAATTGCTATAGTAAATATATAAGCAATCAATTTTAAAAGACTAAACCACTGGTATAACAATTTTAAAATAAATTTAAAAAGCCAAAAGTAAGATAGCAATTTTAATAGTCTTTTGTGTAAAAAGAAAAGATGATATCCATTTGAATTTAGTCAATGGACTTAGTAGCCAGTACTCCCTCCCTTTATTTATTATATATTATATTATATTTTTTGTGTAATAATTAATCATGTTAAAAAAAGAAAATATTCATTTTAATGCTCACTCTTTAAACTCAATTTTGTAGTACACTACTTGTTAGATATTTTTTTATGCAGATGTCAATTGCTTTTTTGGAGGCTTTTGCAACTGCTTGCGGTTTCTACATACACATATAGTATATATATGTTATATGTCAGGTCTAGGTGGACACATTGCGATGAATAAACATCTTTGTAAAATGATGATGCCGGCGCACAAATAATTTCACACATTTGACGCATACACAGCGTCCAGTCAATCAGTCAGTCAATCAGTCAGTCAGTTTGTCAATTAGTGAGACAGACGAAAAGAGAAGAAACTCGAAACTCGTTTGTCGCTTGTCTTTTGGCTGTGAAACATGCATAAAACATGTCTATATAGTCATTGTTATAACTTATAATAAGTTGTATCTGAAGGGGAATGGAAATAAAGAAGGGAAGGGGGAAGCGGGAAGGGGAAGGGGGTCTTATTTTGACTCTAGGCTGGCATTTGGCCAATTTGCACGCTGTCCATTAACGGGACATGCGTCGTTTATCTGGCGATTCTGTTGGTCTCATCATTTTCATGGATATTAACAAACTGATAATCGCAACAATCGAAACGAGACCGACAACAACAACAACAACACGCCAATTATAGCTGGGAGAGAAGGGGAGGGGATGGAAGGGGAATGAATGATGTCAGCCAATGCTTGGCCATTTTCCACATTTTCCACATCTTTTCACATTTCCATATGCGATTCGTTGCGGTTCACAAAAATCCAAAATCCGAAATCCAAAATCGAATGCAATTGGTAGCGTAGGATTTGAGTTCGGTTGGGGAGAGGGGAAGGGGGAGGCGGCATCGCATTAAGGATGCGTGATAAGCTCCGGGTAATTGCAATGGAATCACAACAAAAACACAATAACCAAAATTGCCATAAAATCTGACCAGTCCACTGACTGAGCAAGGACGAGCAACAAAATAAAGCGAAATAAAAATCAATTGCTGTTGATAGATGCTGCGGCTGTCCAGAGTTTTTCTCATCCTTCTCTGGAGTAGGAGGAGAAAGAGGAGTAGGAGTTATAGTAGGAATAGGAGTAAGAGTACGAGTCGAGGGTTTTATTTTTGTTGGGGGTTGTGCTTGGCCAGCTATAAATCTGTAGCTAAGATAATGAAACTAGAATGATTGCTGCAATCACTGGTGTGGCAACTAGAGCTATTGTTTGCCCTTTGTTGTTGTTGTTATTGTTGTTGTTATTGTTGTTGTTGTTGAATGTAGAAGCAAGAAGCATCACTGGAAGAAAATAACAATTTCTTAAATCAAAAACTTAAAATAAGATCATATTACTAATACTTCGAATCTTAAACTATAAAATCAAAATTCTTTATACAAAAATAAAAATTTTAAATTTGTAAGTAAAGTAAACCGAAAAATAAATACGTTCTAAAAATCAAGTTAAAAAAAACTCAATTTTAGCTTGAATTTCTTAAGTATGTATTCGGGATATAATACCTAAAATAAAATAATAGACATAAATAAAATGGCAATGATATTAAAAAAACAACATAAAAAATTTAATTATTTTATCTAACTTAAACAAAATATTATAGAACCCCAAAAATTAAAAATTTTCTTTTCTGTTCTTTCTTTTCTTTTCTTCAGTTTGAAAACACCAGGCGCCGGTTCGAGTCCCACTCATAACAAGGATAAACACACAGTAGAACTACATTTTTAAAATTACCAAGTCACAATTAAATGTATGTATAGCAAAATAGAAATAGAATACAAAATTATAAATTTAAAAATCTACTTAATTTATTTATTTCCTAACTTAAATTTTAAGAACATTTTTTTTTATAATAAGAACTTGTTCAAGAATAAACACACAGTAAAATTACATTTTTTTAAATACCAAGTGTGAATTAAATTTATATATATCAAAAGAAAAGAACAATAACAAATTATACATTTAAAAATCTACTTTAATTTTTTTATTGCTTGATTTTAATTTTAAGAACATTTATTCTTATTATAAGAAAAATCACACAGTAATATTAAATTTTTCAAATTAACAAGTCACAATTAAATGTATATATATAAAAATAAAAGAACAATAAAAAATTATAAATTTAAAAATCTATTTTATTTTTTTTTATTTCTTGACTTTAAATTTAAGAACATTTATTTTTATAATAAGAACTTGTTCAAGCATAAACACACAGTAAAAGTACATTTTTAAATTTAACAAGTCACAATTAAATGTTTATCTATCAAAATAAAAGAAATGAATAAAAATTTAAAAATTTTGAAATCTATTTTATTTTTTTTATTTCTTGACTTTAATTTTAAGAACATTTATTATTATAATATGAACTTGTTTTTAGTTGAAATGTTTTTGAAACCAAATGTGTTTTCTTATTTTAACAATTTTCTGTTCTCACCGTATTTTTTTTCTGCCAAAATTCTTAGTTTTGGAACTTATATATTTTTTTTTATCAGTGATTCAAAGTTGAAACTGAAACTGAATACTGAATACTGGACTGGGCTGTGGCTGCTCATTCTCATTGCGCATGACACAAGACAGGAACTCATAGATAGATACACTGCACATACATTATGTACAATACAGGATACAGGATATATAGGATACGGGACGTCTACGTCTCGGACCTGGTCCCGTTACCGATCCTGCGCACTTGAACGGTGTCAATTTTATTGCGGTTTGACTTTGCTGCCCAAAAATGGGAAGGAAAAGCCGAATCCGAATCCAAAGATGACGATGACGATGACGATGAAGTTAAAGTTGAATTTGCCTTCTGTTATTTTGTCTTTTATCTACATTCGTGTCTCTTTTCATGATTTACAGCGCTCGTTTTTTTCGCGTTATTTTTTTAGGGCGTTAATGGCCATCGTAAAGCCGCAGTGGGCCCGATTTTGACTTCGACTTCAAGACTTCGAACTCAAGTCGAAGTCGAAGTCGAAGTCGAAGTCGAAGTCGGAGGCAACTTTCGCGCACTGATTCTAAAAAATGAAATCGGTTTTTATGAATTTCACGACAAGGTTTTCATACATCGACAGCATTGTTTTCCAACATTTTTTTTTCCTTCTCTGTTTCTTCTTCTATTTTTTTTCTTAGCCCGGCGTTTTTCCTTTTTTACCTAGCTTTTATGGTTAAACAAATGACAGCGATTATATTCGGTTTCGGTTTCGGTTCTGTTTTTTAAGGCCATAAAAATTAAGGTGGCATAAAAAAACTGCATTGGAGTTCTAGTTCTAGTTTCAGATTTTTAGGTTTTCAGGTTTTGCAGTGCAGATTTTTTTTTTTTTTACATTTCGCGGAATTCGGAAGCGGAACAACTCTCGAAGGAAGATCCTTGACTGACCTTGCCGTGTTTTAGAGAGTTCTATTCAAAAAATTGACTCGCTGCGGTGCGCGAAATATTTTTTAGAAATGTCTTTTCAAAAATGAAATATCAATTGTGATCTGAGCTCATCATAAAAAAAGATCAACATCTTCTGGCTGGAAATGATTTTTTTATTATTGGCCTAAAAAACTAAAACGACAACAATGCCAAATGGCCAAAAGTCACAAGGATCTCAACATTCTCATTTGAGAGCTGCAAGAAGAAGAAGAGTGAGCTGACATGTCCATGTGATAAAAAGATCATTTACAAGGTTAGAAATCTCTATAAAAACAGCGCGCAGTATCTCCGAATAAAAGTATGTTTGCATTTTTGGGAATTTCTGAATTTATTTTTTAACATTTTTTAAGTATTTTGAAATATATAATAATTTCTGTTAAATACATAATTAAAAAAAAATATACATAATAAAAACTTAACAAGTAAGACTTAACTCTTTAACGCAAAAAAAAATATATTTATGTTGCTTTAATTTTTACTTGACTTTTTAAACCATTTAAATTGTTTATAAAAAAGTTTCAAATTTTGATAAATATCTAAAAATATATAATTATAATTATCTAATATTTAAAATTACCATTTAAATTGTTTATAAAAAAGATTCAAATTTTGATAAATATCTAAATTTATTTGGAGATTTAAATATGGCTTATATTTATCTGAAGTTTCAAAAAGTTAAGTACTATTAGAAAAAAACATATGTATTTATGTTATTTTCGAACTTAATATTTTATTTATCTTTTATCTGTATCTTTAGGTTCGGGTTAGTGGAATAAAAAATTTCAAGGGCTTAGTTAATGATCCGTTTAAGGCTGCTTCAGAACCAGAACCGAATTCCTGATATTTATTTTTAGATACAAATGTAGAAATTGAACATATATATGAGATATAAGCATATTATTTTAAAGGTCTGACTCCAGCAGTTCCGGAAATAAAAATTCCTGTCAAACTTTAAATAAAAAAAACTTAAAAAATTTTTTTCAAATTTTTTTTATATGAAAAAAAATATAAAAAAAAATAAAAGTTAAGGAAACAAAAATTCCTGTTAGACTTCATATAAAAAAAACTTTAGGAATTTTTTTCGATTTCTTTATTATATAAAGTTTGACAGGAATTTTTAGTTCCTTAACTTCTATTTATTTTCTTATATTTTTTTTCTAAATTGTCTTAAAAATAACGATTTTATTACTTTACCAACTAAATAAACCACATTAGAGCCTAATTCAGTGACCACAGCTGAACGAGTTGAATTCTTCTTTTAAACTGATAAATTTCAACGATCCTGGAAAACCACAGGATGCAAATCCCGAAACTGAACATCAAATATTGTGAGCCGACGCGAGTTCTATCGAAGAAATCACACGATTAGATGCAGTTTTTTTGAACTGCACCGACACAAGTACGGATACAGATGCAGATACATTTACAGATGCAGATACAGATACATTTACAGTTGCATCCACATGCAAATTACGCAGATTAATTGATTGTAGCGGTCACGCCCATTAAAACAGACCAGTTGCCGCCCTACGTGGCTGTTTTTGCCTGTTACGTTACAGCAATGACCTTCGACCTTTTATGGTTGCTGTTGTTGTTGCTGCTCTCCCTCTGACTGTGTATATTTTTTTCACAGTCAATTTGCTGCCTGTTCAGATGCGGCTGTCCTTTTTAGCACGTTAAAAATCGCGACATCTTAGCCAGAATTTCTCTAGCCGGATTAAGCATTTTATGATGGACCAAATATGACAATAAAACGCTAAGCGCTTTACGCTAATCTCTCTATATGTATCTCTATGTCTATCTCTAGCTGTATCTGTATCTGTATGCTTAGCAGCAGTTTATGTATCTATGTATCTGTATCTTTTAGCTGGCCAATGAGTTTTTATTAAATGCTTTGAACGATTTCCCCAATCCAAAATGTCAGCTGCCATTTTAAATGCTATGAAATGTGGCCCGGAACTGCGACCCCAAAAAAATAGTATCTTATGGATGCGCATCTCGAATGCTTGACAATGCAATCAATTAGCATACAATTAAAAAGTGCTTAAACAAGGAAATCAACTCGAACAGATGCAACGACAGCTAAAGATGCAGTTAAAGAAATAGATACAAATACAGATACCGATACACAAACAGATACAGATACATATGCATTCTAAGTGGCTGCAGATCAAAGCGACGACGACAACATAATTGCTGTTCACTTCACAGTTTTTGGATGACTTCGACATTGGCCAGAGCAAACACTTAATGCTCTATATATATTGTATCTGTATCTGTTGCTTGCATCGAATTGTATCTTTTATGTCTTTGCGGCTTGTATTGCTGCGGTGGTCGCCTTGTGGCGCCACAAGCTCCTGCCGACTGAAGACTGTTAGCTAATTGAGTTTTAAGTAGCTGCTGCATCCACTTGAAGTCTTCCAGACTACGGAAGTTCCAAAGTCCTGCATTTCCTGCTGCCCTTGACTTTGACATTAGTCACATCATCTGAGCCTGTTACTGTCCTTGTTCCTGTCGTTGCTTCTGTTCCTGTTCCTGCTCTTATTCCTGTTTTTATTCCTGATCCTGTCCATGTCCCTGATCCTGTTCCTGTCCCAGCCTCTGTCTCTGTTCCTGCTCTTGGTTCAGTCCCTGTTCCTGCCCTGTTTGAATCCCTGTATCTGTTCCTATCCCGATTCCTATTCCTGTTCCTGTTTCTATCCCAGTTCCTGTCCCCAATGTTGCCTTTTTGCAATTTTATTGCTAGATTTAGCACTTTTTTTAATTGCAAAAGCTAGAAAAATTGTTGAACTGCTAAAAGCTATAAATCTAGCAATTTTAGAAAATGATTTAACTACTACAATTTTTTCTTTTTATTGCTAGATTCAGAATTTGTATAATTACAAAAGCTGGAAAATTGTCGGGATCTTTTTTGTGTACAAAGATGTCGGATTTCAGATTTCAGAACTCGAAATATCTAAATATATTGCTTAGGTTGTCATCGAGATTGTCCGAATATCGTTTCCTTTGAAATAAAATTAGTTAAGAAATTTTATATTGATTACCTTATGTAATTTATTCTTAGTCCTAGATCTATTCAAAAAATTTTGCTTTTTTAAGGGATTATATAATTTTTTTTTTGTAGCTATTTTTAGCAGGGACTGTAATCATTATAAGTTTTATTTTAAAAATCACTCTTTAATGATTTTATAATGACTTTCACAATTTTCTTTACCGATAATCATTATTTTTGATCAAAAAAATAAAACCCAAAAATTATAATTATAAATGATTTTTATTTTATTATTTTTTTTTTTTACATGTGATAAAATATATATCAAATGAAAGGTATTTAGTCACGGATCAAGAATATGTTATCATATTGGCGAAATGTTAAATACAAAAGCCATAAACTACTCTTAAGTTTTATTTTGGGCGAGTTTTGAGTTTTATTTTTTTTTGATTAAAAATAATCATTATTTATTTTTATCAAAAATAATGGTTATCGAGTAAGTTTTGTATTAAAAAAAAAAAAGAAATAATCATTATTTATAGTCCCTGATTTCTTGTCATTTTATTTTTGTAAATTTAGCAATTTTTGTCCACAATATTCTTGTCCTAACTGGACGACAGGTATGAACACGATTTGCTGCACACGCCCCCGTCAACGGCTCCGCCTTAAAGGAAAGGATTGAAAGGATTGAGAAATAGGCCAAGTTAATTGCCAGAAATTCTCAAAACAAACGAAAACAAACAAATAAACAGAGAGATTGAAATTGGATGCGGCTACAGTTTCAGTTTCAGTTTCAGAGTTTCATATATATATACATATATCGGATTTGGGAGTTTCGTTACTGTTACTGTTACTGTTACTCAGCAATTAGGCACTGAAAAGCCGATTGACTTCTGCGGATCATCTGGAGTAATCGCAGTTAATCCCGTTAGTAGCAGGCGCAACCCGTTAGCCCGTTCGTCCTTTCGTCCTTTCGTCCTTTGGCCTGTTTGGTTCGGATTAGGCGCAGACTTAGTCCAGAAGTCAGCGCAAATGCGAAAGGATTAAACATGTATATATATATATATATATATATATATATGTAGATGAGTTAAAGGCGTGGCTGCTGCCGGTGCAGGTCAAAGTCAGTGTCCTTAGTGTCCTCGATGTCCTCGGCGGTTTCTGGCTGCGGGTAACGCCCAAAAGAAGACGCCCTAATCCGTTTACGCCTCGAAATTAATGCAAACATTTAGAAGGATTATCGCCTAAAAAGGGGTGACTTCGACTTCGACTCCGACTCGAACTGAACGGTAAGGATAAGGATAAGGGTAAGGACTAATATATAAGGGTATGCAAATTGCAGTTCATGCGAACTGCAGAAGAGTTGGACTGTGTCATAAAAGCATGATAGAATTGATAATTCACCGCTACTTGTCGTTCATTCTGTGTCCATTGTCCTGAACAAGGATTTGGCACTTGGCTGCGGTATCTGAGACATTGGACATTGGGAACTACAATACATACGAAATGGCAACTGATTCCTTGGACAGGTCAGCAGCATATCAAAAGCAATGGCACAATTATGCATTTCGAGGAAATGATTAGAAGCAGCGATTAGAGCCAAAGAGTTGAAAATATTTGTGGATTAGCGTTTGACTTGGATTTGGATTTAGACTTGGATAGAAGCAGGAATAGGAACAGGAAGAGGAAGAACAGTGACAGAGGTAGGAACAGAATATTGTGGGATAAAATTAATAAATTTAAAAAAAAGAAATTGCTAAAAATAGCAACAAAAATATGTAGAATTTTTTGAGCAGATTTAAAACTTAGGATAAACTGTTATCAAAATAAAGTTTCTTAATATGATAACATATTCTTAATCTGTGACTTAATACCTTTCATATAATACATTACATGTCGAAAAAAAGAATAAAATAAAAATCATTTATAATTATTATTTTTGGGTTTTATTTTTTTTGATCAAAAATAATTATTATCGGTAAAAAAAAAATCGTGAAAATCATTATATAATCATAAAAGAGTGATTTTTAAATTCAAACTTACAATGATTACGGTCCCTGCTTAATAAATAGCTTCAAAAAAAAAAAATTTACAATCCTATAAAAAAGCATAATTAAAAAGTTTTCAAAATAAAGTTTCTTCACTTACTTTATTTCAACAGCAATAATATTTCGACAGTGTCTATCACAACCTAAACAATATATTCAGATATTTCGAGCTCTGAAATCCGACATCCAACCCTTTTTTACTTTCCCTTTTTTTTCGTTCTGTTTCTAATTATTATTTTTATTTTATCCAAATTTTTTGTTAACTTTTTTTCCGCTTTAATTTCTCGCCACTATACTTAGTTACTAGTACATAATTAAACTTTTTTTTGAAAAGAATAGATTTTACATAAGACTAATTATTACCCGAGAGCTCGATTAGAGACTAGCATAAGATAAAAACTGAATTGTTCTTCTATTTATTAAGTTAGCTAACCAAATTATCATAATAAATAAAAAAAAAACCTCTCATAGCATTTCATTTAATATTTCAGCTTTTGTAATTATACAAATTCTAAATCTAGCAATAAAAATAAAAAATTGTAGTAGCTAAATCATTTTTTAAAATTGCTGGATTTATAACTAATAGCAATTCAACAATTTTTTTTAGCATTTGCAATTAAAAAAGTGGTAAATCTAGCAATAAAATGGCCAAAAAGGCAACACTGGACAAGGCCACTCGGTCAGAAGTCAAAAGTCAGAAAGTCAGTTTTTTACACAGAACTTTGTTTTTTTTTATATTTTATTTTTTTTTGCAAATTGCGTAGATTATGTGAGGATTATGTATTGATTGCGTGCAATTATGATGTCCTGTTGCTGCCGTGCCGAGAAATGTGAAAATGCGAATAAAGAAATGAGAAATTTGAGACTTGAAGCATTTACGATTCACGCTAAATCCTTTGAGCACCCCTTTTGTAGCCCAGGACCTTCAAGGACCTTCCTTCTATGCTAGCTTGCGTAAAATTTCATAACCCTAACCGATGACGAAATGACGAGTTTAAACAGCGAATCATTCGGAGAAAAAACACATCCTTCAGCATTCAGCATTATCCTTTTTACCTCTTGCCAATCCGTTGGCTAAAAAACAGCGCTGACTTCGCTGTAATTGTCAAGGGTCCCAAAAACAATTCGCAGGTAAACCCTAAAAAACATTAGGCAAAAAACAAATAATAGTAAGGTTGTCAATGTTTCGCAATAAACACGCAACCGTTTTGCTTATATAACGGGTTTTTTACGGCCGTAAGATGAAAGGCTAACGCTTGTTTCAGTCTTGCCAAAAAAAAGGAAAAAAAACAAAACAGAAGACAACCATTTTGAGTTTTGAGTTGGCGAAAATGAACGTTAGTTAATTACAGCCGTCGTCAATTGCCGGCAATTATAAACGGCGCAGATGTGGCGCATCCTGCAGGACTTAGATAGCATAGGGAAAGGGGTGGGGGTGAAGTTGGAGGTGGGGGAGGTGTGGGTGATAAATGTGCGTGATTTGGAATGAATGTGCATCGATTAAAACCGCAAAGCAATCAATTTAGCGCCTTTTACTCGAGTCTAAACCAAATTGGCTCGTACACAACCAATTAATGTCAGAGCAGCAACATTTACCCCGACACCAGCAGCAGCAACAACAACAACAACAACAATAACAACAGTAATAAGAACGAGGCCAACCCCAGGAGCAAAACAATTACCTCAAACCTGAAACAGGGCAAGGGCAGGGGTTAAAAGGGTGGGAGGGTATATATATATATAGGGTATAGGCATTCCGCACGATAAACTTGCAATAAAGTCAAACTGAGGCGTCTAATTGCTGTTAACTCGTCAGTCAGCGTCAGCGTCTAACAGTAAATTGACCGTTTTTGGGTTGAGCGTTGCCACCTTTTGATTAAACGCTGCCTCCAAACACACACACACACACACCTGAAGGAGGCAAACAGGCAAAAGCAGCATCATCGTTGTTTGCATCATATACCGCAATGAATAAGTGCCTATAATTGTGACTTTTAGAGCATATTGTCGACGGCAGCGTCGACAGCCATTTTTATGCTGCAACCACCAA
The DNA here is from genome assembly GCA_035045575.1 of Drosophila falleni. Lineage (NCBI taxonomy): Eukaryota > Metazoa > Arthropoda > Insecta > Diptera > Drosophilidae > Drosophila > Drosophila falleni. The sequence continues at coordinate 4,288,293 of JAWNOV010000089.1, read as the reverse complement.
AACTCTCAACTCTCAACTCACAGCAACAAAACAATGATGAAAGCTGTTTACGTGCTAAACTTTAAAGAGCGCACTCACTTTCTCTCTCTCTCTCTCTGCCGATTGCTCTCTCTTTTTAACTGGCGCAGACTCACACTCACGCAAGCTGAGACAGCCAATGAGCTAGCTTGCTGATTGGCTCATTGACTTGGAGCCATTGCTCGCTCCATTTTGTATGCAGACACGCCCAAATGCTGCCGCTGTCGCTGCCACTGTCACTGCTGTTGACGTTGACGTCGCCACCGCTGCTAAGAGCTAATAAAGTAAAATGAAATAAAATGCTGCCATAATTGGCGTCGTTAATGCTAAAACCATGAATACTAAAAAGTTTTCATTTACTGCAGCTGAGCTGCGGCTTTAATAACAGTAAATTGCATTGTGAGTCGTCGAGGTTAATAGCTAAAGTCAACTTTACATGGGAGTCAACAACGTTTTACTTTACATTCTAAATTATATTTACGACATATAATATTGAAAAAATTAATGCTTGTTTAAACATGCATTTTATAACTAGAACATTTATCGCTTATAGAAACGTCAATAAACCTTAAATCGTAAATTCATAGTATTTCATAGGGTCGTTATTTTCTTAATAATGTAATTGATTTTTACAACGTCAGAGAAAATTGTCCCTTTTGTGCCCCCGGCTATTCTAGCTATCTTCATATTCTAGCGTTATTACGTTACAGCGCAATACACGTAAGACGTATACAAATTTTTAGAACACCCGTTAAGTATATAACATTCAGCTTTAGTACGGCAATCGACCAGCGCTACAACTACTTATAGTGATACGGCAACGCTAAAAATATAGCCATACTGTTTTTAACCACTCGACAATGTGACCAAATAGGATTACGAGTTTTTGGCATGGAATTCAACGACAAAATCGATAGATGAACGGCCGATTTAAAATTGAACTCGCCAAATTCTTGTTCACTTATTTTAGTTAATTTAGCAAAATTTAGCACTAAATTTATATTTATATGAACCAAGGATGCCACAGGTATTAAAGCTGTGGCGACAAAATTAATCAAAACAAGAATATTAAATTTTATTTAGAAATTTAATGATGATAAATAGTAATATTAATGTATTATGAATTTTAGAAGTTTGTTGTTTCTTAGGGAAAAAAGTAGTACATTTTTAAAAATACATTCATTAGATCCAAAAATTTGACAAAATTCTTACAAAAATATATATAGAAATTTTAAATTTTCATAACTTTTGGAAATTGAGCACAATTTGAAATTGGGCGAGCCAAGCCTGGCAGCCCGTTTTTGTTGTATCATGACTATTAACCAGTTGGCAGCACCGTTAAAAAGAAATAAATGCTCATTTGTAGAGTTGCTCATCGTAGTTCAATTGAAGGATTTATTTCAGTATTTGATAAACTAAATAAACTTTCGAATAGCTCAGTAGCTCAATTTTTTTTGTTTGTTCGTTCCACTGAACGAACTTTATTGGGATTCTAGTCACTGAACGAACTAAATTACGAATCGAATGAACCGAACGAGCTACTATAAGAGTTGACTCAGCTGAACTAAATGAGCTAAAAATCAGGGATTTGGTTCGTTGTTCACTTTAGGGATTAGTTCAATAGATCTTAGTCCGAGCGATTCGATACAAGTTAGCGGATAGCACACTGTTCTTTTTCTGCGAAAAAATATATATTAATTGAAGAATTAAGCGGCAATACAGGAAAAATATTCGGTTAACGAATACAACTCAATATTTGGAACGCGCCGAGACTTTTCAAGCAATCAAAAGCAGCAATTGAACAGACAAACGAGCGAAATAAACGAAGGAAGTGGAATAAAGTGCGCTAAAAAAGTGAAATCAAGTGCTAAAAAGTCAATTTTCTATAATCAAAAAGTGTATTTAAAACCCAACAGTGCAATTACTTTATGTGACGAATTGTTAAATTATAAAAAATGGGAACGAAAGTGCAACAAAACGACGACGCTGCCGCCGCCAACGCCGTCGCAGCGCCAGCGGCAGAAGCGGCCGCCACCCACAGCAACGCCAACGCCACAACAACAACTACAACAACAACTACAACAGCAACAGCAGAAGCAGAGACAACTGAAAAAGCAACAACACCAACACCAACGCAAGAAACGGAGCTGCTGCCCACACATACCACAAGCATAGTTACATCCACGTCCATTGCTCCAGCGCCGACGCCAGCGCCGCAAGTGCTAATCATTCCTGCCGCCCAGGCTTCCACCATGGCCACAAATGCCGCCAAAAAGATACGTCGCGCCTTCTCAATGCCACGCAATCCGTTTCGCTGGTCGCGCAAATTCAAGACGGTCGCTGCAGCAAACGGCACAGCGACGTCTGGCAGCGACGTCGGCAACGGCGGCAGCGGCGGCAGCAGCACAGCCATTTCGTCCTGTGTGAGCGGCGGTCGTGGCCGCAGTGGCAGCATTGTATCGTTGAACAGCTACAAAGCGGCGTCTGACGCACCCATGTGCCGGGACAAGGACACAATTGGCCATAACAGGGCGGCAACAATCGCAGTCACCACCATCAACAGCAGCAGCAGCAAATACAACAGCAACAACAACAACAACAATCGTACGACCGGCCAAAATGCACGTGTGATGCGTCGTTCGTCCTTCAGGAAATTTCTCAATCGAATCGCGCAGCATTTGAGCGCAACGGTGAATGTTGGCGTAAGTGCTAGAAATTTTTATGAAATATTGTCAATAATGTTATGTTTTTATTTAAAAACCCCCAATATTCTGCAAATATTTAACTATATATTTCTTTGTATAAAAGTATGTATGCATTTCACTTTCTTTGTTCGTAGTACAGCAGCAATAACAAAAACAACAACAACAAGAGCAGCATCTCCCTCTGATAAGGAGCGCAGAGTCAAAGCGAGTCACAATGTGTGTGAGTGTGAGTGTGAGGGAGTGTGCATGTGTGTGTGTGTGTATGAGTATGAGTATTTATAAAAACATCGTTTGGTGTGTTGTCGGCGTTATCGTTGCCTTTGTTTTGCTCAGCACTGCCGCCTTTGCGTCTTTGTCTCTTCGTTTGCACTTTGGTGCCATCTTTTGTGCAATACGTTCAAAGTTTCAATAGTTGACACACATGCATAAATATTTTTTGTACTCTATATGTATATATGTAAATACGCATATGTGTCCTGTATTGCGTGACAAATGTTGTTGTTGTTGTTGCTGCCACCCACTGGGCGCAATACATATGCTGGCCAAATCGGCATTTGCCACGTTTCCATGTACGGCCGTAGCTATTGTTGTTATTATTATTGTTGTTGTGCTGACTCATACAAAAATGCGTGTTGATAACAGACAACGTATCATCGTTTTCAAATGAGACTTATTCGGTGTTGCTTTCTTTCACAATACGCGTTTAAAACACACACAGACAGTCCGAGTATGGAAAGAAGAAGCAGAAAGAGAAGAGAGAGTATGTTAACTATGCCTTTTGGAATGTTTGTAGAATAAGAAATTTACATAGCATGCAAATAAATAAATATGTAAGTATTTGTGTGACAATTTAAATAAGTTACATGTGGGTCAAATATCTGACGAAATATTTGCTGTATTTTCTGGAATTCTATAGAAATAACCACAAATTGCATATTTGCATTATGACGGCAAAATTAGAAAAGAATTTTCAGGAATATTAGCAAATTCAATTAAATGTATTTATTAGTTTTGGTAATATACGATTACTCAGCGACAAAATTAGCCTGTAGACTCTACAATGTTGACATACTGGCAGTTAATTAATTACTTTATTTACTTCAACCTTACTAAACCTTTTGTTATTTTTTGATGATTAATTATTATAAAGATTTTATGATTTATAAAGAGAGAGAGAGAGAGAGAGAGTACATAGAGTGCGACTTCATATATATTATCAAGTATTTTAACAATTTTTTACAGAATTACCATGCGAACAGCTCATGGAAATTAATGTTATTTTTAACAATTGCTGTCTCATTATTATTTTTATAATTTTGTGTGTGTGTATTATTTTTTTTATAGCTGAAAAGAATGTGGGGGAGTGGGAAGGAGGCGGGAGAGCTACGAATTTGTTGTAGGTGGTGTGGTGCTTTTGTTTTGTGTCCAACAATTGTTCAAACAATTTGTGTAAATGTTGGCAACATTTGTTGGCCTGTTCGCGTTATAATAACAATAAACAAATAAACAAAACAGCAGCGACAACCTCAACTGAAGCAACAACAAGAGTAACATATATAACTATAGCACTGCACAAGATAAAAACAACAACAAAGCAACAACGACAAAAGTTTCAGGTCGTGCGCTGTTGGAGCGAAGCGGAGAATAAAATGCAGCTGGTGTAGACAATGGAGCCAGTCCTGAGGCGCTCCCCCTCTCTCCCCCTCTCTCTCTCTCTCCCGCTCTGGCGACGACTCCTCGTGGCAGTTTGACAAATGTGTGCCACGCTTTGTGGCAGGGAGTCAAAGCTGGCAGCCTACAAAGAATGCGAAACTGGAGGCAAGTGCAGGGAGCAAATGACAGCGACAGACAGTTTAACAGCTTAAACTCACATTGATAAATCCATTTTCTTTCTCCTTCCCCTTTGTACTCTTTTTCTTCCCCTTTCCCACTCTCTTGGTCTGCTGCCGAACTGTATTTGATCTAATAAGCAATGCATACAGTGGTTCTTAGCTTATGTGATCCACTTCATTTGTATTTTCTCATATATAATATATTTATAAATTTAAAATAAAAATATGTTGCTTAAGTTTAAGCATTAATGAACATATCTGCTTATAAATTTTATTTACATCTCCTTCCCAATTAAAGATAAATTTATTTAAAATTTGTAATATGTAAAAGCTGTGGGTCAAATAAGCTAAGAGCCACTGTACATGCAGTGCACATGTATTTTCATATTGTATATATGATATTGTAGCTGGTTGTTATTGTTGTAATATATGTCTGTTGATTAATTATAGAGGGCAAGACCTTAGCCGCCGTTGACCTTTTACGCGCCTCGAATTCCTAACGATAGCACGGAACACTGGAAATACACAAAAACACAATTTCAAATGCACGAACCGAATTCGAAATTGAATCGAGGCGACTTCAATGAAAACGACAGCGAATAATGTATTTGTTATTGTTATGTTATTGTTATTGTTGTTGCTGCTGCTGTAATGTACAGTTACTTGATTGTTATACTAAAGCGCTAACAACTGACAGACTTTAGGCCTCTTGTCATTGGCCAAGTTTTTTGGATTTGGCACCTTTCACCAGCTTCCAAGTTGCCAGCTGTTGGTCTGAGGCAATTGTCCATTGTTGTTGCTTTGATTGTTGTTGTTGCTGCTGCTTTTATTGTTGTTATGATTACCTCACACTCCAGCTGTGGGCCAGTAGTTGATTTATGATTCACGCTTTAAGTATCTCGCATTGATTTTATTCAAATTGCCCGACGCAGCAAGTGCAATGCAACAACAACAACAACAATTCAATTTGGCTTATTAAAATGCCAATTGGTGCATTGCGCGTGGGTCGTCGTCGTTGTAGTTGTCTATTGTGTAAAATTGCATGCCAAAAAAAAAAACTAAACTAAAAATGCTCAACGACAATAACAACAACAAATTTATGAAGGCGCTTGTGGGAGCCAAACAAATGTCTCAGCTAGGTGTTTTTCAATATAGCATACACTATGAGAGGTTAAGGGGTGGATGGGGGAAGGGAACTTGCTCGTAGACGGCATTAAAGCCAAAAAGTGACACTCAATGATGAAACGTGCGATGTGCAATTCACAGGCGGCAATAATAACACGTGATTTTGTTGCTACTGCTAAACATTAAATGGCACATGTAGACACGGCGGAGGGGAGGGGGGGACGAACGAGGGACGGGGACGGGGACTGCGAGTGTCATTTGCAAACAGTTTCCGTAAGCTTTGACTACCCACTGTGGCATGAATAGCAGTAGTAGTAGTATTAGTAGTAGTAGTAGTAGTAGTAGTAGTAGAAATAGTAGTAGCAACAGTAGCAATTGTACTTGTTGATGGTCGAGATTAGTACGTAACCGCGTGTGCCTGACGAGTGTGTGTGTGTTTGTTTGTGTGTGTGCCTCTGTTTGCTGATTTCCTATGATATTCAGTCTACGTTTGTGTGTGTGTGTGTGTTTCACGTATTTGTATTTCCGCCAGGCTAAAGCTAACACGTAACTTTTGCAAATGCTTATTGTTGTTGCAGTTGTACAACAAACTGTGCGAATTATTATTGTGTATGTTGTTGGTGGTTTGCTACCGTGCACACGTTTTGCACTCTTCCTCTCTGTCTCACTCTCTCTCTCCCTCCCTCTCTCTCTCTGCCTTTTGCTCTCTGCGACTTGCGTGCTCTTTTGAATTCGCTTTCAAGGTAAAATCAATTGAGATCAAACTAATTGAAAATGTTTTCAGAATGGATTTTGTTGTTGGTCTTCGTTCTTCCTTTTTTTTTTGGCTTTTATTTTGTGTGTGTATTTTTGTAGCAACATATTTTCATAAACAAATGTGCGGTGCGCGTGTAAAAATAGTTGCAACAACAACAACAATGTCCGACACAATTTGTTAAACTATGCGATAAACTAGATTCATCCTAATCGAAAAGTGCTGAGATACAAGATACGTGAGGATCACCAGATAAGTTCATTCACTCGGCGTAATCAGTGCTGAGATTTGCGTCAATTGTCATTGTCAGTGTTGCTAAGCGAACAAACTAATAAAAACTTGTCTATTTTTAAAATAAGTATTATCAGTTTAACGACTTAATTTAGACAATATATACTACATACAATTTAACGCTTTAAATCTTTAGTTGAAGATTCGTTTTCCTCTCACTTTTTCGGAAATTAACTCTGAGCTACTTTAAATTGATTACCAAAAAAATGGCAACTAATTACTAATAAAAACTTTAGTTCCGTAGCTAATCATCTAATAAAAATTTTAATACTGTAGAAAGTGAAAGAAAGAGATGGCAATTGTCGTTGTCAGTTGTGTTAAGCGAACAAACTAATAAATTTTGCTTATTTATGAAACAGTATTATCAGTTTAATGACCTAACACAGACATATATAATATATACGAATAAACTAATTAAATTAAACGCTAAAAGTTTTCAATTAAAGATTCGTTTCCCTCTCATTTTTTTTGAAAATAAAATTTTGTGTACTTGAAACTTATTTGCAACATAAGGTCCAATTTATAGCGACAATCAATCTTTCGAATTTTTATGCAAATTTTAAAATTGTAAATTCATATTTAAGATAGCGAATTAGAAATGTGCTTTTTTCCATTAAGCACATCAAATATTTCAGTGTATTTGTAGCGAAAGTAAACTCTCGGCAAGTGTTTTTTATAATCCTCTTCAAAGGTCATATACTATACGAGTATTAACAAACTGAAACTTCGCTCGTACTCTCGAAAAAAAATAAATCGTTAAGTGGAAAGCTTTATTGTTGTTGCTGGGGCACATCGGTTAATGTACGAACTCATATTCGTATGCATATATACGTACAGATATAATTAAAATGCGATTACTTTATGACATTCGACAACAACAAAAAAAGGCAACTTGAAAATTAGACTTAAGAAATATTTACGTCATGATGAGTTAATTATACACATAAATTTTAACTCATAACACCCATTATGTACATATGGTGTACTAGGGACCGTTATTATATATATATATTTGATATATATATTTTAGGTGCTACTAGTAAAACTGTCCACGTAACAGACAGAGTAATAACTTGTGACTTGCAGTCGAGTGTTTGTGATAAACAAATAAAATTAATAAAAGCGCAAATTTTGGGACCACATTTGAGTTCTGTATGTGGGAATTTTATCATTTGTCCTTGTGGTATCGTATAGCAAGCCTGGTCAACTGGTTGCTCTGAATAAATAAATACTTGTAGTCGCACTTGCACTTGTATTCACATTCACATTCCAACATGTTTAGGGGTAAATATCGCACCACTGATAAGCGTGCAATTCACACAGTCAAGGTGCTGATTAGGGAACGTAGATACGCAACCTTGACTGCTCTGTAGAACTACAGAATGTGGGCGGGGTTGCCTGAAATTTGTTAGCCACGTGTGAATGCGTTTTACATAACAAACAAACAAACAACAAATAAACATTAGAACATTGCAATCTACAAAAAGACTTGTCGAGTGAACAATGCATTCATCAAATGTCTTAAAGTGTCAAGTAAATTTGCTCTATAGCTTGTTTTGGTCAATTGAATTGGAATGAGTTGATCATACATCATATTACGAGTTCAAGTATGAGTACTCGAATGAGATAGCTTGAATAGGAGTAATGAGTACATCGAGTATCGATTGCTTTGCTTTTGGCAATTGATTGCAACCAGACAACAATCGGACTTTAAAGCACTTCTATAAGATTGAACTGGTTGAGTTCATTTTATGAAGGTCTTAAAGTCGACCAAAATCACAGAAGTAATCATATATAATCATATTCTACACTCAAATTATATCATAATCAGTTTTAATGACGAATAATGACAAATTCATCATGTCACGTGATCACTTTCCATTTAGCACCTCAACTTGTCACATTTATAAAATAAATACGATACGTATACATATGTTTTAATATTTATACAATTTGAATGATTGCGCACAACTCGTTGAAGAGCGATAAAAAAAACCAAACTACAGGCATGGCAAAAAATGGCTAGTTAAAGTAAAACTATATTTATTTTAAGCTTATTTAATGCCGCAATCTTAACAAATATAACTACATGCATACGAGTACGTATTTCATTTATAAATTCCAATACAAAGTTGACGAACCGGTAGAACACATGATAGTCACACTTCCCAACTCAATAAGCTCTCGTGCTGTGGGCCAAGCCCAGTTTCGGCTCATAGACAACGTTGTTATTTCATTCATGCTAGCTTTTAAGTCAATTCCAAATAACAAAGACAACAAAAACAACAACTACTACATCAACAAAACTACAACGACAATTATCTTCAATTATTTACAATTATTTAATAAAAACGTAAGCGTAACAGCAACAACAACAACAACAACGGCAACGGTCGTTGCAACGCTGCATGCAAGTGCCACTTGCAGTTACGTAAATAACTATAACAACAACAACAACTGCTGCAACAACAACAACAATACACATACACATACATACATACTACTTGTAGAACAGATAAGTAATCGAAGCGGCTTTCGTTCGCTTTATCGAGACATTTTTTGCAGTAGCGCATAAACAATTTGGCCAATGGAATTTTTACAGACAGACAGACAAAAGTCTGTCCCCCCCAACCAGACAAACAAATCGGATGATTCGATACTTGCAAACCAAATAAATGTTATTCACAAATGTGAACTGGAATATACTTATATATGTACACATATCGTATAAACATATTTATATATAGAGAGTCGCAACTTGAAACTGGGCTCGTATTCAATAAAATAAAAATAAACAAAACAAAGATAAATGCGCTTAAACTTATAAATAATAATGATGATAAAATTGCTACAGTAAATTGAGACAAGTGGCGACAATAACGGAGTCGGTGACGGTGTCTGTGTCTCTGCCGGAGACGGTGACGACAATACTAAGTTCTAAGACTTGAACACTGCACAATTAACAAAAATAAACCTGAGAAATAAATAATGTGTTGTGTCTAGTAGAGCTTAATGACATAAATATACCCTGTAGATTTTAAAATATATAAAACTATCAATTTTAAAAACAATGTTAATAATTGAAAATATCTATTATAGATACATCTTTTCTTATTTTTTTTACTTACTGATACTGATCAAAAAGTATTTGTCATTACTTTATTTCATATGAATTAAGTCTCCTGAAAGTCTCTCACTAACTTATATCTAATCATATACGTATATACAATGGCTCAATGAATTTTTCATTAATGAAATTTTAAAAGCTATTGTGTTAATTCTGCTTAACTGAGATCATCAACCAATTGAAATGGCAACAACACAATTGCTGCTATTTATTTAGGGGATTCTGTATTTTTTCCAATCCTTAAAAAGAATGTAGAATCAATTAAAATTTCAACTCTTTAATTTTATCTTTTGTGTTTTAAAACATTATATTTTTATAATTATTATACTATTATAGTAAGTTTACGGTTAAAACTTATGAAATTCACAATTCGTTCACGGTTTTCAGTTTAACTTTTGATTTTATATGTATATATATTTTAATTAATCTAATTGTTGATTTAAAAATATATTTGAATACTAAATAAGTTTTGGTCGACTAATTTTAGTTGACGTTAAATAAATAAATAAATAAATTGCCATCGGTTGTCGGCTGAATATTTAATGCACATATTCGTATGCCACCCAATGATTACGGGTTAGAAGAAACGTTGCCGCACCGGTTTGCTTGGCCGGCTAAAGCGTCGTATGCGCAACGTCAGAACGACAACAACAACAACAACGACGTCGTCGTCGTCGTCTCCAGCTGTGTGAGAAATGCTTTACATTTTGTCTGACGCTGGCCAATGCGATTAGGTCACTAGCCACCGCACATCAGCAGACAAATACGAGTACATATATGTACATACTCATATAGGTATATATATATATATATATACATACATAACAGAACATGCGTTTAAAGCAAATTCCACTCAATTTACTTATTGAGGCTCGTCGTCTGCCATTTGTGCGTTTGAAATTCCGTTGATTCGAGCAACAACAATAACAATATAAAAAAATAAAACAGAGCAAAATATAACAGTCAAAAGTCTGTGTAGTTGTTTTTGTTTATGGTTTCTTAAGCTGGGTCTTAATCTCGGCTTACATCATTAGGATTTAATTAGGGGCTTTGTTTAATGAACTAATCTGATTAAAAAATCGAGCAACAAGCGAATGAAAAACCTCTTTTGGCATTATGATTTATCAAATTTCACGTTGAGTTTATGCGTAATAATTAAATTGAGAAAACGATGAAGAGATTATGAAAGACTTAAGATGCCCAAAGGATGCTTGGGTGTGAACTGACCTTCACGCAGATTGCAATAAATGTAAAATTAAAAAAACAATCCCATACAAATCTGAGAACTGGCAGGTAAGCTAGAACAAGACAGCTAGGATATGCTGATATAATAGTTGCCACTTTCTGTGTGTGTATCCAATGTGGACTAAGGAGCTAAAGGGCAGCTGGAGGGCTGCTTATGAATACTCAATGCCATTTGTCGAGTGCAGTCCAATGCCAATGCAATGTCAATTGCGATAAAGCAATGCCAACGGATGCCGGTTGCTCTAAAACAAAATAACAATAGCAATAACTTGTTGCTGACACATTCCTATTGACTGACGGTTGTTGGTTAGGGAGTGACAGGGAATGGTCGGTGAGGGAGGTTAATTGTGACAGCAATTCACAACTATGTGCCTAGTTCAGACTGTGATGGGGATTGCACTTGCAATTTGGTGTCACATGCAGCTCAAAGCAGTCGACAGCAAATTGCAAATGACGTTGCTAAACGTGACAATCAGTGACATTTGTGGCCAGCATGATATTTAGGCCAATTGATTAAACAATGTATAGTAAACATATGTCTTTTATTTAAAGCCCTTTCTCTATCAATCTATCTATCTCTTTGTATCTATCTTTAACTAAATGCAGTCGCCAGAGAACAACACCGCTAATCGCACAACTTTCATTGAAATCGTGCCATTCTACACCGGATGCTGGCGTCGAAAAGAGGTACGAGTACATGTCGTAATACCCCTTAGTTGTTTGTGACTCCTCTTCAAATGTCATGTTCAAAGTTTCAAACCCAAGAGGCGAATAGACGAAGAGACAAAGAGCCAAGTCCAAGTCCAAGTGCAACACCCACGGCAAAAGACAACGCGTTGTCTTTCGCTGCCTTTGAGCCAATTGTGTTTTGTGTCTAGTTTTATTGGCACCACTTTTCGGTTATTTATTTTGATTTCTTTGGCCCAGAGACTCGCGTGGGTTTTTGCCTGTTTAAAACCGGCTTTTGATTTCGCTAAGCGCTTCATTTTAACTCTATGTTTTTCTACGGAATCGATAGCTCGATGACGTTATAAATTTTAAGTTGCCCTTCCTTTTTTCCCTCTCCCTTTGCAACTTAACTATAGCACACATTCACACACACACACACACACACACACACACTGTATGCTTAAATCAACTGATTTTGGCTGAATTTCTCAATACAGAGACACACTGCACTTAGCATTGACCCCACTGTCGACATTTGACCTTTGAACATTTGCTTTTGTTTTTGTTGTATTTCTGCTGCTTTGCTCTTTAGTTTAACAGTAAGTTGAAATTTCATAATTCAACAATATGATTTCAACACGTAATGCGTTAAATCCATTCACTTGCCCCAAAGTGGGGCAAACACTTCTCGTGTGAATGCAAAATATACAAAGCGTGTTAATAATATCGTAAATCCCCTCAACCCCAACGTCACACTCATTATAAATACGTATGTACACATTTGTATGTGCATTTATGTGGCTTTAAGGATTTACAGCATGTAGATTTCTGATTTGTACTCATATATTCTTTTAATTAGTTGCTAATTTGAAACATTTCTTTTCTAATTTTCATTTGAGTATTTGCTGTGACTTTTCTGAATTTCATACTCATATTCTGTTTGACAAAAACAAACACAAAGTTTTTGGCATGCTTTTTTGAATACTTTCCTCGAATTTTCATGTTGTTATTTTGTGCTTGAAAAATTGGCATTTGTAATTAATTTTTTGATTTAAATTTCAAGATGTGTGAGTAAAGAGTAATCTAGGAATTTTTGCTTACAGATATTTCCATGTGCTTAACTGGAACTTTCCATTTAATTATCATTTATTATGTTTACTTTGTTAAAGAAACAAAACTTTACATAATGCATTGTTAAATGATTATCTGGAATTTATTCAAATAAATTTACCTCTTTTCTTATACTTTATCAACCTGTAGTCAACCTCTAACCGATTTGCTTGTTATGTTTGTTTGTTCGTTTATTTGTTTGTCTGTTTGCTTTGATATTAGCACACTTGCTTTGTATCTGCAGCACATACATGAATTAGTATTATCGCCTATAATTCCAATGTTAAACATTTGCATAAGATTACGTTTCGCAGTACAGTCAGTTGATAAGAAGAGCAGAGTGAAGCTGGTGAAGCAAAATATTGTTAGGCCAACACAACTGTGCTGCTTTCTTTTGATCATATTGCTTTCTGCTTGTTTTCTAAATAATTCTTCATTTATCGCAAATTGGCGCAACGCTAAACAATTTTTAATTGGCAACGAAATTGAAACTCAATCTCCCATTCCCCAATCTCCTGTCCGCTCTCCGCAGTTGCGGATTGTCGGGCAGTTTATATTGGCAGCAACCGCTAAAAACGAGTTTCGCCTTCATCAATTTGTACTGTAGTCTCCAGTGAGTAATCTCCAGTGTTTCTCTCTTTTGCAGGCGAATAAACATGGCCAAACGGGCATGGGCAATGCGAATGGAACGGAGCGTGTGCCACCCATTGGGGGATATCAATGGCCCGCCGATCAGACGCCTGGCGTTATGGGGCTCAAGAATCATGGCAACACCTGCTTCATGAATGCAGTGCTGCAATGTCTTAGCCACACGGACATACTGGCCGAATACTTTGTTCTCGATCAGTATAAGGTAAACCTGAAATAAAACCCAACTTGACTTGTGACTTACTCAGGGTATTTCCCTTAACCTTTTACAGGCGGATCTGAAGCGGCGCAATAAAATCAACTCGCGCAAATTCGGCACCAAAGGTGAACTAACCGAGCAGCTGGCCAATGTCCTCAAAGCGTTGTGGACCTGTCGCAATGAGAGCGATCACAGCACCAGCTTCAAGGCGGTCGTCGATCGATATGGCACACAATTTCGCAGTTCAACGCAACACGATGCGCAGGAGTTTCTCTTCTGGCTATTGGACAAGGTGCACGAGGATCTGAACACGGCAAGCAAACGACGCTACAAGAGCATTAAGGTGGGTTCTGTTATCTAACAAAAAAAAACAAATATAATGGAATAAGATTTTAAAATCAATTTGGCTAAAGCTAATTTATTTAATGGAAATATATGATTAAGTCAAGAATAGCTGCTTCATTTCAAGAACTTACTGCGAAAACAATATAAATCAAGACAGCTGGCGTTTTTTTCAAGATCCAAAAAAATTAATGGCGATCGTGTAGAAGCTTATGATGCAAAGAATATATAAGATTAACAAGACTTAATTACTCTTTGATTTCTATTGTTAATCGATCCTAAATGAAGACGGCTTTTGAAGCCCTCTAAGATGTATGTATGTATTAATTTTTAATGAGAATTTTAAAATGAGTTCGCACTCAGTTTACTATTATTATTAGCTGCTGTTCGTTCGTTAATTGATTATCATTGGGTCGAATTTAACGGGTCAGATCGTATAACTGACACCTAACACTTTATTAAAAAAAGAGTAGAATTTTTGTAAGACGAGCTGAACCTGAACATGTTAATGATCTGTCAATATAGTTTTTATAAACAGTGTACCAATTAAAAGTTTGTTAAGATTATACATAAAGCTTAGATCTTAATTGTTTTAAGAAGTCAGCTTAGTAAAAATAAGACATATTTCGTTCTAAAAATTATAAATACGTCTTATTTTGTGTGAAAAACGGCTTTGGTCTTTATATAAATTTAATTCAAAATTGTAACTACCGAAATTATTAAACGCAAGGGTAACTTTCTAAAAAAAATAATGAATATTTTTTCAATATAAGTTTTCTAAAATCTAGAATAAAATAAACAAAATAATTTTTTTCTTGTCTTCATTGTCAGTTATCTCAATTACTAACGTTGCTTTGTTTGTTGCCCCTACAGAACTCCTATGGACGCTCCGATGAGATTATTGCCGCCGAGACGCTGGCGAATCACATACGCTGCAATAATAGCTTTGTTCAGGCCGTGTTCCAGGCACAATTCCGCTCGTCGTTGACCTGCCCACGCTGCCAGAAGCAGTCAAATACCTTCGATCCGTTCCACTGCATTTCCGTGCAACTGCCACAGCTCACCCAGTTGACCATCTTTGTGACTGTGGTGTACATGAAGCAGCAGCCACGACAGGTGAAGATGGGCCTGCGTGTGCCAGCCGGCTCGCCAATTGTAGCGCTGCGAGAGCAGCTCCAGGAAACGGGCATTGCTGCCTCTCGCATGGTGCTTGTGGATTTGAATGCCGAAGGATTTACGCGCGTCTTCTACGACACTCAACCCGTGGAGACGCTGAGCAGCATTGAGAACATCTACTGCATTGAAGTGCCGGAGGTTAGTCCAACGCCAAAGGCTTCTCTCGATGCAGCGCCAGCGGAAGCCGCTGAGAAACCTGCAGCTCCGGCTGCAGCGACGCATTCTACGGATCTACTATTACTTGTGGCCAATGTGCACAGGAAACCTGCAGGCGAGGGAGAATCGAATGCAGTTTGCACGAGATTTGGAGCACCGTTTAGCATGAAGGCGCCACGTGATTGCAGCTATCAGGATCTGCAGAAGCGTATGCTGCGTGAGATGTCGACGCTGTTGAAGCCGGAGGTGTTCTCATATGCGACACCGTTGACGGACATGTTTAAAATCCGTTTACAGGATCCATCAGCCGATCCAGATACGTATCTGGAGCAAGTAGAGCATCCGCTTCTTACGGAAATGATTGACATGGCCCTCTCTGTGCTCTCCTCGGAGGCGGGGCCGACACACATTAAACTGCTGCTGGAATGGAGCGCACCAGAGACGCACTTTGTCAACGTGCAGTCGGACGCAGATGCTGTCGTGGAGCACGAGAGCGTGGCGCGTCTGAGCGCCAGCAAACCCAACGATACCGCAGCATTATCGCTGGAACAATGTCTGGAACATTACACCAAGGCGGAGACGCTGAGTGCAGAGGACGCCTGGCGTTGTCCGCATTGCCAGCAGTATTTGCCAGTGGTGAAGACTCTCGGTCTGTGGTCGTTGCCGGACATTTTGGTGGTGCACTTTAAGCGATTTCGGCAACATCAATCCAAGGGACCGCAGGCAGCCAAACTGACCACCATGGTCAATTTTCCACTAACCGCATTTGATATGTCGCCGCATTTGGCACGAGGAGTACGTGAGGGCAAGTCTTTGGGTCATGCCATGGAACAACAGGCGAATAAAAAGTCGCGATCCAACGATTCACGCTCCTCCACACTCAATTCACGTGCTGAGCCCAAGGATACGCGCTATGATCTGTACGCCGTGTGCTATCATCAGGGTGACACGCTGGAAACTGGTCACTATACGGCCGCCTGCAAGAATCCCTATGATCGACAGTGGTACAAGTTTGACGATCAGCGTGTTAGCAAAGTGCCCGAGGATGATATCGAGCAGGATATTATCAACAATGAGGCCTACATGCTCTTCTATCAGCGACGCAGTGCGGACGCATCTGCAGAGTGCTCCGGCTCCAGTTCCAATTCGGGAGATCATTGGGTTTCGCGGATTGCACCGCCAACAACAACAACAACGCCAGCCACCAGCAGCAAAGACAGCGTTGCAACAACGACGGAAACGCCAGAACCGATTTCAGTAGTTGCCGAGAAGGCAACATCCAAACCAGTGGCCATTCCCATACCCAAAGTTGCTTGTGAAATTGAGAATGATGGTAAGTGTCGCCATAACATTTGTCATCCGTATGCTAATTCCATGACAGTTACAGCTGCTACACAACCAGACACCAAAGTGAGTCCAGAGGATTTAGCACCTAAGGAGGTGCTAGACATTGAGGAGATGGCATTTGCCGATGCCGATCAAGAAGCAGAACCCGTAGCTGTAACAGAGACTAACGTTGTTAATCAAATTGAGCCAATGACGCCATTGCCAAGGACTCCGACTCCGCCGCCGTCTACCGCCAAGCTAGAAAGCGCTACAGAAGATGCTGATGCGTCGCAAATCTTTGCCATGGATGAGGATTGCACTGAGAAAGAGTCCCAGGTGATTGCCGGCGAAGCCGTTGCACCATCCGCTGTTGCAGAGCCGATCAAGGAGACTGTTACCACAGCTGAGGTTAAAACTAATGGTCATGCTGCCGCCAGTTCAGGCACATCATCAGCATCCAGTTCAGCTTCGTCGGTTAGCTCACTTTCATCACGCTCCTCGCCACGCTCACTCAGCACTTCAGTGACGGCAGCATCCACACTGCAGAGCAAGTTTAATGGCCACATGAATGCCGCCTCGGCTGCAGCTGCTCTGCTAAATGGCAATGCAACACCGCAGCTCTCTTCCAGCTTGCAACTATCGCGGCACGCGTTGCACAACCACTGCAATCACAATTGGCACGGATCACGAAGCAGCGTCTCTGCCGTGGAGAGCGTAACGCAGCAGCAACAACAGCAGGCAGCGGCAGCTAGCCTCAGTTTGAGGCACTCCTTTTCCACCAGCTCCAACTACAAGTTGCGCGAATGCAGCGAGACATTGTCATCGCTCTTGCGCAACTCAGCCAACACTTGCAGCAAGGACACGCTGCTATTCATCGATCAGCAGAATCATCACCACGCATCCGGTCTAATTGAGGACGACGATGACACGTACATGGGACGCTCCCTTTGGGTAAGTTGTTGAAGTCCACAAGTAAAGACTATAACTAATTTGATGACTTATCTTCTTGTAGATTTCTCCTGTGACGCCACACAAGCTAATTACCGTATCGCCCAAGAATTAGTGGCAGTAACAATTACGATTATCGAGTTGGATTCATGCGGGATATATATACAACCGCAAACATACAAACGCACTATAGTTATAAGCCTAAAGTTTACTTTATATATATTGAGTACTTCTATATAACAAACGATCAATGCAGTTGCATTTAATTCTAAGTAAATGATGTTATACAACAGCGCGATATACATACACATATATATATACACGTATATATTATACTTTTAGTTGATTTAAGCTAGTTGCAATATTGCATTAAGTTCAAAAGTTGAGAAGCTTTTTAAATTTGAATTAAGATAATTTATTGAAAATTGTGACGTTCAACTCAACGATGAATGCAACATTTTTTTTAAAGGATTGACATTGCATTATTTGTATAATTATTTATTTAGCGAACTATGAAACAAGTACAATATGATTTGAGTTAGATTTCTTTTCATGAAACACAAAAAATGCAATAATTTTAGTTTTATTATTTTTGATTTATCGAAGAAGTGCATGGCATATAAGTACACTTTAGTTTGTATTCGAAACCAAGTTTCAATCAACGTATATATACATACTCTGTTATGTATAAATAAATATATAAATATATGTATATTTAACCAATTCAATTACTATGTATAATTATGTTTACGATGAGAGTATTTGTATTTTAATATTTGCAACATATTTACAAACACACCTACACACACAATATGGCCCAACATTTCTTGTTCATGGTTGCACGATTGAATGAATATATATATGTTGGGATAATACATTTTGTATTTAAATGTGTAGAAAAGCATTAAACCAAACCATTATATTGATAACAAATGTTTAAAGACTTTAAAACATTGTTTTTGCATAATGTACACTTTATTATATACATCATATACGTATACATATATACACATGATTAAACTATTGTATGTTAAGAACAAGTTTATTAATTAATGAAGTGTGTAATGTACATTGTATTCATGAATAAACGTGAAATTGTTGGATATAAAATGCGATTTTCAAATAAAACCATAAATTCTTAATTCACATTCATTAGCATTAACATTTTGTGTTGCAGATCTCGTTTATAAAAGCCTGAAAGAATGCTTCATTGTTTAAAGAACACGACCTAAAAGTATGCTATAGGATGTATTTCATTTGAAACTTGAACTGCTCTCTCGAAAGTTGCGCTCTCCGACGCATGTAAAATTCTGAGGCAAAGCTTTCTTTCCACTTTCTGCGCCATGGCCATGGCCAAGAGAGTCGAGTCTCTTGGCCATGTTCAGAAGCGAGGTTCATTGTCTGCTTGCTACGCAGGCAGAGTCTCAGTTGAGTTACTGCACTTGCCGCGTCGAGTTCTGTTAAACGCACGAAAAAAACAATTTAAGCAGGAAATACAAAGTGTGTTGCAGAGGAACTTAATAAAGCAATAAAGTTGGCCGTTAAGAGCGTGTGTGGTGCCAACATGGATTATCGTTTACTTGTGGTATGTTTAAATTTAGCTCAAAAAGCAAGTTCGTTACCTGAGTCTTTTGTTTTGCACTGACAACAGGCATTTACTGTTAGCATAAATTCTGGAGTAACAGCATTCTAGATATACTTTGTATATATTATATAGACATGCTAATGAATTAAAGTGACGGGCCAATCGGGATCAGCTCCAAGACATGCCACACATTATGCACACACACTGGTTGGGTGTGTGTGTGTGTGTGATTTTTTTTGCCTGGCATAGAGCAACTTTCCCGTTACCTAAACGTATTTAGAACAATTTCACAGCACACACACACACGCACGCACACGCATATGCACACCAACTAGAACTAGCGACAAATTCTGGCCCCGTTGACCAGCGGTTCTTTGAGCTTATTCATCTTTAAATATAGTCATTAACATTCTTTGGTATTGCAGTTAGGCCGAGGTTAAATCGGTCAGTAAAAAGAGCTGCAATTACGAATAGGGAGCAGTTGCAAATGCCGTTTTAACTGATACGAAACATCTTAAGCATTTCGAAACAGAAGAACGAGTTTCACATAACGAGATGGAAATGACAACGACTCATTAGAATAAACAAAAAGGGAAACGAGCGACAGACGGAGGCTGACCCAATTTTGGCTGTTTCGGTATTCAAATTGTTCTGTGAATCATGTCACGAAAACCAAAAGCGAGATGCAAAGTCTTGGCACCCGCATCCGAATCGAAACTGCTGAGCCATGGCAGAAATTCAAACTGCGACGTCGACTCCAACAGAGTCTGTGTCTAAGAAATTCCAAAGTGTGGCCGATCGTTGGCCTAATTACCATTGGGGGGAAAAACAAAATGCGGTACGGAAAAGTCGCTTGGTCATTACGCCCACTTGCCACTTGACCTGAATGCACCGCGATCTGTGGAAAAAATGCGAGACAATTCTGAAACTCTTGATTTCATTGAATGAGTCGAGTCCGAGTCAAGTAGCGGACAGAATTTCAGGGAAAGTTTTTTTTTTATCATCATTATTTACACTTCAAGTGTCCAACAATAAGATTAAGATGCAAAAGTATCACTCTCTGTCCACACGCCAGTTAAAGTTCCATTTCTTCACGTTGTTGTTTTTTTTGGTTGTTTTGGGTTGTTGTTTATTTTGATGCCTCCAACGGCGCCGCAGGTCAGACAACTTTCGCGCTTTCGCCAAACCGAACTGAGAGCGCGTCTTTGTGCCCATTGGGATGCAGACAGACACAGTCACAAGACACACTCACAGTTACAATGCCATCCATTCATACGGGCTGGCAATTAATTTGATTTATGCTGGCGCGTTCTTTATGCACATTAGAAATTATAAATATAAATTTATTCGGGTAATAAATACTAGAAACGCAACTAATTAATGCTAAACTTGTTTGGACTTTAAAATTTTTAGAAAATACTCAGCTTTTTGCTGCTTGCCGAGTTGTCGGCTTCACAGCTTCAACAGCAGCAACAACAACAACAACAGCAGCCACTGCAACAACAACAGTCAGCATCACAATCCCAGACAGATTATGGCGAGGAGCCACCAGAGGGATACTATGCCTTTGTGGAGTCACCGAATGCGGTGCCACCTCGTGTCCGTCCACCGCCCTACACCTTTGTCAATGCCGACTGCAAGGATGTCGCCGCTGGCAAGAAGTCGGCCGTGTCCGTTCACAACATTTGCGGAGATTTGAACAAGGGACAGATACCCAAGAATCCGCTGGGCCAGAATGTGCTCGGTGAGCCGTATCCCTTGTAAGTCAAGCTAATCCTCATTTCCACACAGTCTCTTCATCAATGGACAATTCATCTTTTTCCCCGCAGCGAACTCATACGCAATCAGACTCTCAAGTTTCTGTCCAAGACGCTGCCCGTACTGAAGGCAGACGACACGCTGCCCAAGGTCACGCAGATCATACGTGACGAGCCGGTGGATCAGCTGGACAACAACAACATCGATCGCCATTATGGCTCCCGTGTCACCCGCAGTCTGCCCGATGGCGTGCAGTCCAACGAGTACAGCTACTTCGATCCCGCCCTGGACGAGGAGGATCAGCATCAGCAGAAGCTGCACGAACAGCGACGTGCCGCCGAAGAGCGCAAGCCACGCAAATTCTGCGATGGCGGTGGAGTGTAAGTTATGCATTTATATTTTGAAATCCCTGGAAAAGATAATTTTTTAAGGATTAGCTTAGTCAGAAAAAAAGGGTCGTCAGTCAAAAATAACATACAGTAATAAATTCAGTAATAAAATACATATAGTAATAAATGCAGTAAACAGAAAGTCAAAAGTAACATACAGTAATCAGTATCTACTTATTGATAATATAGCATGTTTAACAAATCGACATACTATACTGATCACTATTTATAAAATTTCTTAAAAAATCTATATTTTTCGTTCGTAACAAGTATTCAGTATCAGGTAGTACATATTTCATACCATAATTTAATCCTTATGATTGCTTTAAGTTTTTTTCGGAATTCAAAAAGTAGAAATCCAGTACCATAACTGATGGTGGTGTTCTAAATAGGCTTAAAAATACTTTTTCCTGCTACATGTAATACCAAAAAGGATTTTGTAGCCTACTTTTTGAAAGTTGCTTATGAAATTTAAAAAAAAAACCTTTAAGAAATTTCTTCTAGATAATTTCTAAACATATTTTTCTGACGGTTCGCAGGATGCTTATGATTATGATTTCGTTTATGTGTATTCCGCAGCTTCTGCACACTGTACCGTGCTATACAAGGTGATACCAGTCCCGCAGTGCCTGCTGGTCCGACGGCAGAGCGTCGTGAGGAGGTTGGTCCAATACGCTATGAGGGACCACCAACTCCTTGCCCCGCCAAGGTGGAGTATGCAACACCAGTGTTTGCCAAGAACTACCAGGGCGCCTGGCGCTATGTGGTGCAGATTCCCTACGAGGGTTACTTTACACAGACCGTGGAGGTGACGCGTTGCATCCAGGCGCGTTGTCATTATCTCGACGGTGGTTGTTTGTCCTCGCCACGTTGGGTCAGTCTGTTGGTGGCGGAGATCTTCTATCCGAATGCCGAGGACACTGTGCCAAGCAGCAGCACCACAACGCAGGCGCCTTCGGTGCAGGACTTCCAGGCCTATCAGCAGTATCTACAGAAGCGTGCGGGCGTGGCCACCGCCTCCGATGGCACCTCCAGTGCAGTGAATGCCGGCGGCCAGAGTGCACCAGCTGATGCCCATTGCGATGGTCATGATGAGCTGGGATGCTTCCAGGTGCGGCTTTACTACGACTGGTTCTTAATACCCGGCTCCTGCAAATGCTGGCGTCCAGATTACTTTGCCAAATACGTGCGCCGAAAGTCAGTCGCCGACTTGTAGAATAAAAACAATCGAGAATTCTCCTAGTTACACGTAACTCATAGCATTTAGAGCGAGGCACATGTGGCATGAAATGCTCATTCTAGCGATCCATTCCATAATATATAACATAGAGGTGGATTGCGCAGAGTTTGCATTTCTTGCAACCGACATGAATGCAGATAAATACAATTACAAATACAAATACAATTACAACTACAACTACAAATACATAACATATACTTAAAAGTAAGCAATTAGCTATCCTTGACTGAATACCAAGCGCATTGAATTTCTACTAATAAATATTTCAACTATAATTGAACCACTGTGGTGTACTGCAAGTATGTTTCTGTTTATGCTTGGGCTTTCAGATACAGATTTCAGATTCAGCTAGTCCATGGCACGCGTTCTTGTATTGGTAGCTCGCTGTGTATGCTGCTCTATGCTTTTGTTTATTGGTGTGTGTGTTAGTGTGTGTGTGTGTTTGTTTGTAAGCCAAAACTTAAACCAAAAACCTGTCCCGTCAGCAAGTTAACCAGTTGAAGGCATGCGTGCGCCACTCGACTCTGCAGTCATCTTAACCAGTCCGTTGGGTTTGGGTGTCGTGTGTGCTGTGCTGTGTGTTGTGTTGTGTTGTGTTGTGCCGCATTTAGAGGAGTCTCGCGCTGCATTGCATGACCACAATATAAACATACATTTTGCACAACACAAAGCCTTGACGAACGGCCTCAAAAGGCTGCCACAGAATCGAGTTCCAGTTCGCGGGTTCAAGTTGCACTCAAAATCTTCCGCATCAATTCGCGCTGCAAGTGAGTAATTTAATTATTTTAAATATTTTTAATTTTTGTTTACAAACATAGCTTGTGTACTTAGCAAGCTTACTTAATTTTATTCTCACTTATTTAAAGTTCGTTGCCTAAGTCTTTCGTTTGCCAAGCTTGAGAAAATATTTGTTTGTTTTTTTCTTTGTTAAAATATTTATGCAAATAAACACTTAAAATATGCATTGAGCTCAAATAGTGTGGGCGAAATCTGTGACCCATTCATTTAAGCACACTTTCCATTTATTGTTTTCTAATTTGAAAAAAATAAAACCCTAATCAGAAGATGCTGACCAATGGCAACTGCAGCAAGAGCGGCAGCCTCAGTTCGCTGGATGCGTTGCCCAAACAGTTTGTGCTGTCTATGAAGAAGCTATTTGATATTTTGGATGACAAGCACAGTGGCTATGTGCGATACACGGACATTGAGAAGGGCTGGCAGGACGATGGCTCTAAGGGTTTGCCCCAAGGAGTGCTGGACTCACTGCGTCGGGTTACGCCGCCCAGTGGCCTGTTATCCTTTGAACGATTCTGTGCAGGTCTTAAGCTCTGCCTGCTGCGCAATCAGCAGCAAACACAGACGCTGACGCCGAGCCATGAAAAGTTGACCAAGCCGCCGCGTCCGCCGTCGGCGCCGCAGCTCTTGGGTCTGGGCATGGACACAAGTGCTCCCACGGCCAAGGTACGTCCACGTTCACAGTTAACACTGAGCACACCGCCGTCATTGAGTCCTGAACTGGAGCATGATGACGACTATGACACGCCAGCGCCGCCTCCAAAGCCACCACGTCAGGCAGCAGCTGCTCCGCCGCTGGCCAAGGCGGACATACGCAGCGCCTTGCAGAACTGGCAGCTGAGTCTCATGCACAGCGAGCGGGCAGCGGACACCTGTGCCAAGCAAAAGAGTTTGAAGACTGCACGCGAGCAATTCGAGCATCGCGGTTCCGCTGATGGCGGCTCCTCCTCGGCAACGTCGGCAACCGATTATGCGCTTGGCGGCTTGAGTCTGGCTCTGCCTCCCAAAAAGTCCAGCAGCAAAAGACGCGAATCGCGCAGACACACATTGCAGCATGGCATAGACTACAACATGCTGAAGCGACTGAAGCACCTGGAGGAACAGCGGGAGCTTCTCCTGTTTGGCCTGGACGGCGTAGAGAAAGCCCGTGACTTTTACATGCAGCAAGTGCTCAACGTGCAGGAGCAGATCAAGTATTTTGGACGCCTGGGCACACAGTTTGTAAGTTACATGGTCACTTTTTAAATGAACGCTTGCTAACATACACCTTATTTATAGGATCAATGGTCGGAGCTGCAGCAGGAACGATTAAACTATCAGCGTGGTCGCGTTCTCGAAGCAAATCGCAGTTTGGCAATATTGACAGAAACCTGGGAGCACGGTGGCTATCCACTTCACATTAATCTGGCTCTGCCTCGAAAGCCGTTGCAGCTCTTCAACTACAAGGATTATGCGTCCACTGAGGCCGATCTCCTGGCTTGCGAGAAACAGGCGCTCATGTCGGAACTCTATGAGCAGCAGCAGCAGCAACAGTTTCACAATTTACGCGGACTGTCGGACTTTGTGCTCAGTCAGCCATCACCTGTGAGCCAATCCTCGGCTGGCCTGGGTGATGCGGACGTCGTCTACTGAGCGGGAATATCAATTATATTTTGTAAATATTTTATTAAATGGCTCAACAATGCTATGGGTTATGTATAGTACTCTACTGTGGATTCGGGAAACGTTTCAAGTACTTGTTCAACTGTTTATAGTTGAGATTGTTCCCTGGTTGCACGATGCCCTGGTTAACAGTCTTTTTCGCCTCGAATTTGCGATCCATGTAGAATTTGTAACAGTTCTGGAATTGGCTAATTTCCTTGTGGCAATACTTCTCCACGAACTCGTTGTCCTTCAGGCAAGCAAACAGCACGCCCATCTCCTGCAGGCACGCCACATCCGAACCGGAATCCGCCTTGCCGCTCACCGAGTTCTTCAGTCGCAGTGGCAGAATCTCCTGGAACGGCACTTCCTTTTCGTTTTGCGGCGTACGTCCGCGTGCCGCATACAATGCCCCTGGTACACGCATCTACAATTTATTAAAAATTTGTTAAATTTCTTTCAATAATCGCGTAATTTTAAGAATTTACCTTATTTTTCTATTCTGCGTGCCGCTGCAATCAGCTGTTTTGCTGTTACGTCAAAAGAAATTCATACGTTTGCCAACACTGTCAAACGGCAGTAACGGCATTGCTAAACACTGTCGCACGTCAAACTCTGATCAACTAAAAATTTACACAAATAAAGAATACATATGGTAGCAGTAAATAATAATAATACTAAACATGGATGCCGTTGATGACAACCACCAGGCGCCGCATCTAGCCGACTTTGCCGTCGACGTCGACGTCGCAGCGGACCGCGTTGAGGTTGACTTAGAGGCTGCAGCAAAATACTCAACAACTGGTGCTGGTGTTGGTGTGTGGGAACGTCAGCTCTTTCGGTTTCATCCGTATCACGGCTCCAATATACACTTAGATGACGATGCCACAGTCGCATTTCGCCGCACTAGCTTTGCCGATGCACTCACATTCTCCGAGCGACCGCTGGTAAGTCCCCAATGCAATCCAATTGCAGGAGAAGAAGGCGTATATATCTATGTGTATGTGTACATACATATGTTTGTGCTTGTGTGTGTGTGAGTCTATTTTGCATAGCATTTTAATTGTTTGCTTTCATTTGAGGCTGCCGGCGACATTTTCCTTGTGGAGATTGAGAAGATTGAGCGCGGTTGGTCCGGACATATGCGACTTGGTCTGACGGAGCTGACACCTAACATAATTGGCATGCGCAGCGAGGGATTACCACATTTTGCATTGCCCGACTTGGCTAATTTGGGCAACAGCTGGATATACCCGATCTCTAAATTTGAGATGAATCAACGCCAGGAACAGTCCGGAGAAAACGTGGAGCCCCTAATGAACGAACCGCCACAACGTGAGTACCCAGAATTCGATGGATTGTGTCCGCTTATACAACTGCTGTCCTATATAGGTAATCTTTTGGGGGATGCGACGCATGTGCGCACTCCGCGTGGCTTACTACCAAAGAGACTGCTGCGTCCATCGATGGACAATGGCAACTCTGATATCCTGCTCACCGACAGAGGCTCACGCATTGGCATCATGTATGTGCCCACGGAGAACGATGCTTCCAAGGCCGAATTGCACTTTATCATTAACGGCGTGGATAAAGGTCCAGTTTCAAAGGATATACCATTGAACAGGGCACCCTTGTATGTCGTCATCGATGTTTATGGCACAACCAAGCAAATACGCATCATACAGTTGGAAGGCAGTAAGTACTAAGATTGTGATTAAGAGTATGAGAGTATGAGTATGATATGATGACATGTCCTTTCAGTTCTGTCCTTACAAAGTGCTTGTCGCAACGTCATATTGGAGCACATCACAGCGGGAGCCATTGCACGGCTGCCACTGCCGGAGAGCATTAAGCGATTCTTGCTGCGAAGAGATTAAGGCACCGAGACAACTAATACACACACAGACCCATACACACACACACAGACACACACACTTTATGTAATAGAGTGCTGTGCATGAGCGTGCGACGTGATAGCCTGGTTTACCCATATATTTTATACCCATATTGTAGGCAACTCAAGTGCCGTTCATTGACTTTTCATTCCTAAGAAGCGCCGCTGGCGTTCTCGTTGTCTCGTTACTTGTCCGCCTGCCTGCATCCAATGTGCTCTTGATGTAATGGAGGTATTCAAGTGGGACTCACTTGCTGTTTCTCCAATACCCACAATGGTGTTGAGCCGTTTCATAAGAATTTGAATTTTTGTTTCTGTAGACATAGTTTATAATACTTTGGTTCCGTGATACCAGTTCTTTATATTTATATTTTGTATATGTAGAAAATGTTTAAAAACATCACATGTATTTTACTTACTGTTGTCGAGCTCACGAACAATATTCTCGCCTAAATACGTAGTGCTTCGGCTCAAATGCGTACATACATATAAATATGTAGCAAGCGCTTTCTTGGCATTGCGTTTAGGCGTTCCCAATAATATAGCGATCCCCATTTAAATACAAAAGTTACACGAACCGCTCCGCAGGAATCTCAAAATCAAGCACCGCTCTGCCTTTTAGCCGTTTCGGTCTATCCAAGGCGATTTCCGTTTCCGTTATGTACCTTTAAGAATATTGTTGCTAAATGTAAGCTAAGATATAATATAATTATAATATTGTAGCACGTAAATCTATACAATAACACGACGTAATATATTAAGGGATAAAGTATATGTGCATTGTATGTAATAAAGAAATAATATAATAGGTTCCAATATATGTAAATCAATATTATAAAATAAAACAAAAATCAAACAGTTGGATTTTTATAAATCTAATATTTATTCAAGCACCGCTCTCGTGTATGTTGTGTAGGGTTAAAAAGAATACGATGTAATCACTACTTGGAGCGGTTTTCAGCCAATTTGGCCTTGAACAACGCCTTTAGCTCCTCGGCACCCTCTTCGTTGGTATCCTTGTAGTAGGGTAGCTCTGCCATCTTTTTCAGCCAGCCGTTAACCTTGGGGAACTTGAATTCGTCAATGAGTGCTACATCATTTCCGGATGTTACGGTGGCCACACAGCAAAAATCAGCGATGGTCAGCTCATTGCCGCACAAATAAGTCTGATCTTTTAGATAGCCCTCCAAAATTTCATAGCACTTTTGTATGTAGGCGATCTTATCGATGGAACAGTCCGTTGAGCCATTATAAAGAACTGGCTCATACAGGAAACGCAGACGGGCAAACAGATGACCGGAATCCAAATGTAGACGAGCATCCACATTTGCACGTTGTGCCAAATCCTTTGGATACAGAGACTCGTGAGCGGCTCCTCCATATTTGCCAACCAAATAGGCGCAAATCGCGTGTGAATCTGCTATGCTGACATCACCATCGACCAATGTGGGAATGGTGTGTTGTGGATTCATTTTAACAAATTCTGGCGTCAAGTGCTCACCTTTCAGTAGGTTAATTGGCCTGCAGCATCAACAAAATTCAAATTGTCTTGTTAATTGGCTTAATGTACATATGTGGCACATACCGCAGTTCAAGTTCAAGACCAATCGCCTTGGCCGTCAGCATAACGGCGCGGGAGGGAGGACTCAAGGTGGCATAGTATAAGGCTGGCTTCGACATGATTTCAGCTGTGAGAATAAAAGATACGAGATACAATATTTACTGTAATTTTTAATAATTACTATGTATATAAACTAGGGATCGAAGAGAGTATTTTTAATTATAATACTTAATTTTATCTCTTATTTTCGATCAAAAAATATGAAATATTGATTAAATTTAAATATTTATTTTAGTTAATATACATAAATCGTAATTTCCATTTCTATCATATAAAAAATAAAAAAATTACAATTATATTGTTAATAAAAAAATATTTGTATTATTTATAAATTATTATTTTCCTTAACTTGTATAGAAAAAATTTAAAATAAGAGTTGTTATGATTTTTAAATAAAAATTAAAGTTTAATTACTATATGTAGTACATATGTATACATATATACATAGTCTTTCCTACTTGGTAAAACATTAACCTCACCAAAATATTCCTGTCATGACTAAACACAAAAAGCTGATAAGACAACGCTAAATGATAAGTCGCTATCAACACTTAACCTATGTACACTTGTATGTCTGTATGTTTAACACCTGAACAAATCCATACACTGATGGGCATGTTATCTCTGTTGTTGTTGTTGTAAACGACAGTGCAGCCGGTGCACAAATATATGCACACATAAATATGTATAAGGGAAAGCGACAGAGCACAGCAAAAAACAATATAAATTTAATTAGTAAGGGGATAGACATACATACATAGACTCACTCATACAAAGACCCACAGACCGCGATCTAATAGGAAAAATACAGCCAGATCGTGCCTTTTTTTCCACAGAGAATAACAATAACTTTGCCGGCAAGTTGTTGTTGTTAGCGAGAATCAGTGTATACACATGTATGTGTGTGTATGATTAAGAGGGTATTCCTCTATGTGAATTCACATACAGCTTGTATTTTGCGTATCTAATATCGCTTATATACTTACATAGTATATAAAACAATAATAACTCGGCTCGGACCCACAAAGTTTTCTATGACTGCTCACTGTGAACTCGGGAACGTGACTGAAAATGGAACGAATCGAATTTGTGCGAGTTGTGCTCTCAGAATGAAAGGAGAGAGAGTGAGAGAGAGAGAGAGAGAGAACGCAAAAGCGAGAGCTTAGATCCACGGTTGGCATCTGAAATAGATTTGAATTTCAAACCACATTTAAAAGGAAAAGTACCATTTTCTTATCTTCTCTTAGTTATGTTTGGATAAATTTAAACTTGTATAAATTAATTTCATTATGATAATGGCTTGACGTCTCAATCGATCCTTCATTTAAATTTAAATTATAGTACCACTTTTTGAATTGAAATTTTTCAAAATTGTGCTCAAAATGTACCAACAAATTGAATATCTACCCGTTTTGGCACAATTGTACGGTGTGTGACGCTTGTACTTAGATCACAAATCTGTATTCCGCACTTGGTATTGGTATTAGTTAGCAGCGAGAGAATGAGAAACGGTGACGGTGACAGTGTTATTTTTTTATTTCTCTTTTTTATTCATAGACTTTTGGTACATGTGTAAACGCTATAATTATATTAGATTAACGTTCACGTTTACGAGAGTATGTGAGTAGTTTATACATTCATAACTATTATTGTAAATATGAAATAATGAATATAATACCAGCAGTTTAGATTTGCTTTTGCCTCAGACAAACAATAGTATATCCGCAAATTACGCACTATGGAATTAATTGCTTTGGAGCAAAAAATAAGTCTCCAAAAAATGTATTTTTAAATTTGGAAATCACTTTAGCAGCTTTATAATATAGCAGAAGATGGGATATAATTCATGCTTGTCATTGTTAGAGATTGTTCGAGTGCATCACATTTATGTATTTGTTTTCGTTGTTTGTTTTTTTTTATTTTTTTGTATTGAATTATTATTAATTGTCGAGCATGCTGCGTTTCAATGCTTCCTCCAGATCCGTATCGTAACTCTCAGGTTTCGAGTAGTCTGAGGCAAACTTGTCCGCTTTATTGCCATGCGACTCCTTGTTCTTATTGTTGCTGGAGCTACCATTATGTTTACTCTTGTTAACGTTGCTGTCGTCGAGTGTCTTGACGAAGTCACTGGAGAAGTTGTGAGCATCGAAGGCGTCAAATTTAGCAAAATTATTATCCAGAGTGGTTGAGTTTGCAGGTTTGCTGTTGCTGAAGCTATCGTCAAAGTTGTCGTTAAAGGCATCCAAAAGCTTGGAGTCCGTGATTGAAGCTGTTGTTGCAGTGCTGTAGCTGGTAGCGAAGGCATCAAAGGCCGACGACTGCAACTTGGCATTATTTTGTTCATTGCCCAGAGTTTTAGTCTTGGTTTTCATCGGGTTTAAGTTGTCGTTGAAGTTGTCATTAAATGCATTGAAGAAGGAATCATTAAGTTTATTTGCATTTGCATTTGCATTGTTATTCGTTGTCGTTATTGTTGCTCTTGAATCTTTCGATGCTGCGGTTAGAGTTATTTCGCTAGCAGGTTTATCCAACGCAAAATCATCAAAGTCGGCAAATGCATCCAAGGCCAGTTGCGATTGCTTTGGATTCGATGCACTTGAATGATAAGACGGCGCCGGGCTCGAATTCAAGTTGAATGCTTCAAATTGTTGCAGCAATTCGTTATTGAGCGGAGTGGCCGTCTTTGAGTTGTTGTTATTGCTAATCTGTTTGGATGGGATCTCATCTGTAAGTAAAATAAATAAGACAATTATTAGATGTTGATTCTTATTGATAAAACAAACGCACCCTCTGAGCTAAAGTCCTCGGTAAAGTTCTTTTTGCTACTTCTACCTGTTTCCGATTCTTCGTTGTCATCTGCAAATGGATCTTTAATATTAAATGGATCCTCATAGCGATAGTCCTTGAATGGATCATCCTTAAAGTCCGTCGGTCCCTGTATGGCTGCTGGAACAGGTGATGGCACCAACTTGCCGACTCCGCTGCTGCCAAAGGCGTCAAAGAGACTTGCGGTCGCTCCACCTGTTGTTGCCTGTGTCTGCAGCGGTGTATTGGAACGCGACAAATGTTGGTTATTTGCGGTGACTGCTGTGGTGACTGAAGGTGATGCGGATGCTGATACTGATGCCGATGTCAATGTCGATGTGGATATCGATGATGTCAGTAGCAGTGTGGATTGCTTGTGCAATGGCTGTGTTGGTGTACTAGTGCTAGCTGCTTTACTCGAGCTCTGACTCGGGCTTAGATTCTTAGCCGGAAGGTCGTCAAACAGCGAGAAGCTATCCATGAGCGTTGAGTTTATTGCTGGGATGGGAGTGGTCGTGTTTTGGTTTCTTATTGGAATGTTTTGTAGCTGTGTAAATTGTGGAAATGAGCAAAGAGAGTGTGTACATGTGTGGAAGGAATAAAAATAAACGTAAGTCAAATTAATAGAAAAACAAATCCGAATAATAAAATTATAAAATATACCAAACAATTGGGCATTTAAACCATTAACATAAATAATACAAAATAATATAAATAAGTATGGGAAATGCGAATTAGGAAGGTTTGTATTAAGCTTGGTACATACAGGGGAAGGGAGAGCGGTAGGGCGACTGTGGAAGAGAGTCCTGCATAAAATAAATGAGATATAACCGGATGCGACAAAAATGTTTCTTTATTTTCGTTATGGTTATATTTTGTTTATCATAACTCACTTGTTATATGTATTATTATTAATTATTATTAATATTAATGATGTCGAACATAGATATTTCTTGTTTAATTAATGCAAAACTTTTGTTCATCAAATATGTGTTTTTACATTAATAGTTTATATATGTAAAACACTAAAATCAATGTACGGGAAGCTTTTTGTTTCGGTATCTGAACAGTTTCGTGGTATTTATGTATGTAAGTATATACGAGTTCGATTATGCCCTTTAATATTCACTTTCATTTAAAAATATCCATAACATCAAAATAAATAATTCGAGATACGTTTATGTACTGTAGTAATAGGGAACTAGAATATCAATCGATGATCGACTAACGATAATCAATTACCAATGAACAATTATCGAATATCTACGAAAACAAACGTTATTTAATCAATTTGAAATTGTTGCTCCTACTCTAGTCGATGGCATCGTGTCTATATAATGTATTAACAGTTTGATTCACTGACCGGCGATTGGATATAGCTCTATGTGGAAAGCAATACGAGTACTTCAGTGTTACTTCCAATTCTGGAAAACTATTCAATAAACAGTAAAGCAATCATTAAGGTTACAATTCATTGAAATTCGAACTATTTGCGATAGTTACCTATAGTAAATAGATAGTATAAATGTATGTTCATATTTGATTTTGTGAATGTATCAGCGTTTGTATATAATTGATATAAACATTAGTATCATATGCAGAAACAACAACAATTTGCATTTAAATTCCTTATTTGAGTTATATTTCATTCTATCATTATTCATGGGACTAGCATCATCTTCTGAAAAGCCATTCCAAACTAAACATTGTGGCGTGCTCTTTAATTGTTTAGAAATACATAATATAATATGATTTGGTCGACGCTTGTGCTCCAAATAAAATCTCAATAATTGAATAATGTTCATAATAATAAGTTAAATACAATATTGCACAACATTTGAAAACTTGACTTGATTTTTCAGTTTTTTTTTTTTAATCTTTGACTACATTAAACACGATATAACGTTTGTCTGGGGGATTTTTGACATTTCAATTGATTTAAATTTAGTACATTTATCTAATTAGGCATGAAACTGCGAGTATGCTAAACGGCCTATGTGCATTCCAATGCCGAATCATCTGTGATATATGTATGGGTTTGTATATGTATGCATTATGTTTTGTACGCTTAAAATTTGTTCTTCTTTTGCTAGGCTCAACTTTAGACTGATTACGTGTCTGTATCTGTGTGTGTTAGTACCATTTTAATATTATATTAAATATGTTATATTATGTATACACATATATATATCTTTTTATATATATATATATGTATATATTTTTATGCATTTATAGAAATATGATCATTATTAAGATGTTCACTGAAAATAGAGAATTGCAAGAGATGAAAGCAAATAGTTAGTTTCGTACAGGCAGCAGTTATGCCAAGTGGGAACAACTAGAATCCTTTTGCAATATTGGTCAAAATCAATAAGCAATTCACATCAACTGTAAATCAAAAGTTCTACTTGAAAATATGTGCATGAAACTTGTTTATTTGTTAAGTATGTGGCTTGAAATTAACACAAAGGTTTAATCAACTACTTAACTTAAGGGAGGTTAGTGATAATAATTAATAACGATACTAATAGCAAAATTAAAATAATAATAATCGTTAAGTATTTTTTTATGCAAACAAAAACTGTACAGCCGGTGATTGTTGAACTAGTTAACAAAATTGTTGTTATTACGGTGCGGTGTGCATGCATTACCACCGATCCCAATGTACATTAAACTTGCTACCAACCTTATTGTCAAAGTCATCAAAATCAGCGAATCCTCCGCCGCCGGCAGCGCTGGAACCGAAACCGCTCGATGGCTGTAAATGAAACGATTCTTCAGCTAATTCATTTTAAAAAATTTGAGCTTATGTCTTGCCTGTGATGCGCGTGGTGGAGCTGGTCTTGGTGGCGGCACCTTGGATTTCTTTGGCGGCAATGCTGGACTAGGTGACTCTGGTCTTGGCGGTGGGCCGGACCTGTTCGTATTAGGACTGAGCACCTGACCCTGACCCGTTGGCGCATGCAGGGCCGCAAATGGATCGCTACCAAAATCATCCTTTCCAGGCTAAAATGATATTAAAGTATAAATTATATAAACTATATTAAATTGTATAATGAGTTCTCACCTCCGGCGTAATAGCATTAGACTTGTTTGCAGCAAATGCATCAGCACCAAAAGGATCGCGTTGTGTTTGCCCAAAACCACTTGCGCTACTTTGGCCAAATCCATCGAAACCGCTGTCAAAGCCGGAACTCATATTGAAGCTGTCGTCAAATCCACTACTAATGGCAGGTGTGGGCTTACTAGCCTGTCCGCTGAAAGGATCATTGCTTAAGCCATTGGTTGCCTTGTTGGCTGCACCACTATTGTTTTCCTCAAATGGATCATCTTTCTGTATGTCGATTTCCTTTTGCAGTGTTTTGCGGGCATCATCAAAGTCGGGCTCGATTTTCAGCTGATATTCCGAGACCAGCTCAGCATTTTGATTCTCCATTGCGGCGCGACAAATGAGCAGAGCATCAGTCATCTGGCGCTGCGTTTCCATCAACTGTGTGACCATAGATCGCACCTATAACATGCAAGATAAATATCAGATAGATATTCAAATGGTAGAGATATTCATCTCAAATTTGTGGCACACATACCGAGCTGATCTGCAACTGTGTGTTCTGCAGATGCTTGGTCAGCTTAGACAGTTCGCGATTGTTATCATCGTATTCCTTTTGTAGCGACGACTCCTCATCCTTAAGCTTCTGCAGCTCAGAGCGTTTAGCATTCAGTTCGCCCTCCTGCTCATTTATGGTCTCCTCTTGCTTGTGACACTGATCGCGTATCTTATGAACCTATAAGAAGAATATAGAAAGTCAAGTTAGTAAGAATTTGTAAAATCGATCATTACTTTGCACAATTACAATTACAAAATACAAACAAGCAGAACATAAAACATTTACGAAACACGCA
Organism: Drosophila falleni; assembly: GCA_035045575.1. Lineage (NCBI taxonomy): Eukaryota > Metazoa > Arthropoda > Insecta > Diptera > Drosophilidae > Drosophila > Drosophila falleni. The sequence continues at coordinate 4,252,991 of JAWNOV010000089.1, read as the reverse complement.
ACAATAAAATAGACCAACACAATAGGTAAATAACATGAAAAAAGGAAAATATTAAACGAACCTGACTGTTTGTGAACGTTATAGTTTGACTTACATCGGCCAACACGGCCAGATTTTGGATCACCTTATATTATTGTAATATAGTATTAAAGTGCATTCACCAGTTTAGTATGAGTAATTTGTTTTTGTGTACCAATTGGTGTTAACAATGGAGGAACATAGTAAAGAAAGGGAAATTATATTCAAATTAAACCAATCATAGTAAAAATTAAATTTAAAAGAAATAAACAAACGCAAAATGCAAGCAAAATAAAGAAAGGCTTAACCGATCACGCGTAGGAATAACCGTTAAACCCTAAATGCAAGCATTATCCGATATATGCAAAGATAACTACTTGAGCCTGCAGATCATCCAGACGTTTCTGTGCCTCGCCACGCTGATTCTCCAATTGCTTTAGGGTTGCCGTCAATGTATCCAACTCGCTCTGCAATGCAATTACAATTATTTAATGTTATTCATCAAAAATGGATTTAAATGTTAAACTGACCTGAAGGCTGCGCACTTCTCCATTTTTGATGCGAACATCGGCCTCCTTTTGTGCAATTTCCGTTTCTAGGGCACGTCGCTCGCGGGCCAGCTCCTCAATTTCCTTGGATATCATCTCCAGTTCTGGATTTGAGTATGTCGGTTTCGGCTCCTGTTGCTGCACATCGACGCCAGAGACAATCGCCCGCATTGACGGCGGCACCATATTGGCTGTGAGGACTTGTGGTGGATCTACTCCTCGCTGTTTACGTTCCACGAGCCACATGGCCAATGCGAACTGATCCACGGTCAGTTTGCCCGATTGATTGGTGTCGCAAAGTGCCCTTTTAAATGGGAAAAGAAACAGAATGATTAAGTGTTTTAATCAGAAACTGTAGAAACTCAGATACTTACCAGATATCTGCGAGGCTGCGCTGTGGTATACCCGATTTAATGAATATGTCCTTCACCTCGAGACCAGAAACCAGGCCATCCTTGTCCAAATCGGACTGCCGGAATATTTCCTCGAATCTCAACAGCTCGGTTGCGCTGACCACCCAATCGGCGTTGGCCGTAACCGACGGTGGCGCTCCAATTGGTATCAGTGGATCAGTTTGTATCAGAGGCTGCGAGCTGACCGCGCCCACCGGTGGAATGCGCGTCATTGGCGGCACCGCGACGGGCAATGGTGGTATAGCTGCCGGTGGGGCAATATCTTTGGGAAAGTTGGCAACAAAGCCACCGTCGCCGAATCCTTCACCACTGGGTGCTCTCGGCATGGCTGCGCCAGCACCTGGTGCTGATAGAACTGGTGGTGGTGGCATGGCGGGCTTGGGCGCCTTTCGCAGCTCTGGCGGCAGTACATTGGGTACTGTGCGCTTCTGGAGTGTTTGATAGACGAGGTGCATTGCCACAATAAACTCGTGCTTATCCAAATTGCCATCTTTATCCTGATCGGCCAGATCCCAAATAGTGCCCAGTATGTTCATCGGCAGCTTGGAGTCCATGAGCACGCCCTTCACTTTGTTGCCCGGAAGCATGCCGTTTTGCGGATTCAGTGATTCAAACAGCTGCTCATACTTGAGTCGATCGATCACACTAATTGTCCAATCTCCACTGGCGGCACTGGCATTCGCAACTGGCACGGTTTGTATACGAGACGGTATTGCTTTTGGAATTTCACCCTGACAAAATGTGTGTGTTAGTTTATCATTGCTGTTGTGTAATCGTCTTAGTTTTGCGAACTACAACTTACCACTTTAGGTGGGTTCACTGTATCCATGTAGATGTTGTTCATGTTGGCCACTTGGCCAGCCTGCGACAACGAGACCAGCTTGAGGGCTACAAAGAAACCTGGTTTATCGAGAAATCCCTTGCCATTCGGATCGGATAGATCCCAAATACGACTGAGCACCACATCACTTAGTCCAGATTTTTTCAAGAACTTAGCCGCCGTCATGGCTTCGATGGCACCAGTTCCCTTTGGGTCAATCTATAAAATTTGGCACAAGCGCGAAAAAATCAATAGGGGGTTGAAATTGACCGCCACACACACACATTCCTGTGTATTCGGGCCACGGACTTGGACTCGGACACGTTACCTGTTTGTAGTACGCCTCATACACGAGGTTGTGCTTGCCGCACACCCTTGCAAAATCCAAATTCATGCTGTCTCCGTTTGGTGGTGGTATGTCAACTGATTTGTTTCGAATTGAATGAATGAAGTCTCAGCCTATGACTCGTCGTAAGCGTAAGCTCTGTTATCACTATCACAAAATCGATTTTTTTTTCTCTCTCTCTTGTTAGTGTCAGGGTGAGGCGAGGGCGGAACTCGTTCGTAGTGTGTGAATGAGTTATCTTTGTACGGTTGCCACCCACCTAATTCAAAAGCGCCGCGAGTTGCACGTACAACTTTAACTGTTATAGTATTGCAGTAGAGCACATTACGGCCGGAATTTAATTACACTCTCGAAATTTAATTTGCTTTTGCCTTTTTCAGCATCGGCCCCTGTCTAGTGTTGAGCAATATTCCGATTAATCTTCATCAGTAATTTACCAGCACTGAATCCAGGTCTGCATTATTTACAGTTTGAGAGTCATTGAACTAATTGAGAGGCGGACACTTTTAGTATATCGATAACGATTAATAGAAACTATCATGGCGCGCCATTTAAACAAAATTTAACGACGAGTAAAGGCAATTATAAATAAAAAGAAAAGATAAAAAGACTATCGTTTCAATTTATAAGTATGTCATATGCTTGTAGCGCTAGGATGAAAGTACAAGTAAATAAATAATAAATAAATGTTCAGTGCAAGAATGGGTTGTATTTATTTGATTCAAATGGTATTATGTTATAGTTTGTGCATGCTTAATATGCTAATTAATCTTAGCTTTCAGCTACGTTATAAGATATGAATAGAATTTAAAGTAAACGTATGCGACAATTCGCAGCTCCGCATTGACAATACAGAACTTTTCCAGGCACAACGCCGACCTCGTAGTTGTAGTTCCAAGTGAGCTCAGTGCCAGAGCGTATGTGGATGGCGGAAAAGAAAGCAACCCACGGAAAGCGCAAATCATGTGTGTCCACGAATACGTTTTGCACGAACAAATTGGGTGCACAAGAGTGCTGCAAGAGATTATGTAAATGTAATTAATGATTAATGATAAATCTTGGCGGTTTCGCAGGCACTCACATTAAAGTAACGACCCAAATTGCCGGTTGTCTTTGCATCCATGATGTAGGGAGCCTCGTCTTTCCCAAAGAGTCGTCGTACTGAATTTTCCCGCACTGTTTCATCCAGATCAGCATTGGGATTGAAATTAATTACGGCACGCTCTTGTGAGTCCAACTCATTAGCTTGATTTGATTGGCTGCGAGAAGTCCGCAACTTGTCCTTTTTACGCGATTGGTAATATTTATTGGGTTTGAACTCATCATCGTCGTCCTCTGGATCGGGAGCATAGGTATCTTCCTCCTCTTCGGTTGCCGAGTGCTCGACGTCGGATTCGTAGCCCTCTTTCAGTTGCTCGGCCACTTCAATATAATCCAAGTCGGCAAAATACTCATCACCAGCATCCAGACCTCCCTCGTTGGCCATGGTTTCGGTCAGCAAGTGTCCAGCATATATGCATATGAAGGCGCCTTTGGGTATATCATTAACACATCGCAATCCCCAGCCTCGATTAGAAGTCTTAAACACTTGCAGCTTCATTTCCAGCGAGTGCTGCACCACACGATTTAAGCAGTTCTTCTTGCACTTGCAGCGGGAATTGCATTCATAGATGCCAGTGGGAACATGCTCGTGCAGACGCTTATACTGATAGCCGATCTCCTCGATGGGTTTGTTGGGATTGCAGTACTTGGCACCCGCAACCGTCAACTGCCAGCAGGCGCACTTTGATTTATCCTGAAATCATGGAATTTTTAAATCAAAAGCAGTCCTTAGTTATAGAGTTCTCATGTCACTTACCGAACAGTCATCATCACAATCACAGCCCACCAGGAACTCCTCGTCGAGATTCAAGTGCACACCCTCTGTGGGAATGCGCTGTTTGGCGTAGATACAAGGCGGTGGCAGCGTGCTATCATAGTAGTTAACCAGTGGCACAGCCATTTTCTCTTGACCCTTGGAAATATCTGGATCCTTAACAATTGGAGATTCAATGGAATACTCAGCCAAGCAACGCAAATCTGGCGTAAAGTCAAAATTTTCCACATTCAATACGTTTTCCGTGACCCGTAAATAAGTATGCACCTCGGCCAGATTGCGAAAACTCTTGCCACAGGGTCCGCGATAGACAACGTTACGCTTCGTCTTCTGCTTGAAGACCAAGCGCTCCCAACCAGAGAGCAGTGGCTTGGCCAACGGACTGTAGCTATCTAGGCGATGTACCATCTTGAACAAACAACCCGGTGAGCAGACATGTGGCGTATACTTCTTTGGTGGCACATTACGTTTGGCGGTGAAGTAAATGACATTGCCCTTGGGCCGATTCTCGTCATCCACATAGATAGTTGAGTTGTTCAAATGGCGCACAGTGTTGCGTGCTGCAGCTGCAGCATTGGCAGCTGCCGCCGAGACCGATGAAGTCGGCAAATTGTTGATATTTTGCGGAGCAGAGCTGCTCTTGCGAGCAATGGCGCGCATCTGCTGATTAACCTGTCTGTTGCTCGTCTCCATTTCCTTGGTGTAGCGTATAAACGGTTCGGTGCGCTACAAAATTGATCAATTTTATAGTTTCCTTTCAGTTGAAATTGTTATATTTACTTACACGGGGCAAACGATGCTGTTGCATGGCATTGGCGCTGTTAAGAGCATTTTGTGTTTCCTTAAACACGGGACCCAGTCGCAAGGAACCGCGATATATCCACTCGGTATGATTCTTGTCGTCGTCGAACTGCATCTGCACCAGACTGCAATCGATGTCAATGACGCGGGCATAGAGCCAGGTGCCGTTTGATTCGGTGTTCATGTTTTGGCCACGCGTGCATTGCACCATCGGTCGGTCGACGGAGTACTTTTCCACATACTTCTGAATGAAATCTCGTGAGCCAGGATGCACATCCTCCCACACTCGCTCGGAGGCCATGCAAACCAAACGCACATCATTGTGCTGCACATACTGTGTATAACCGTCATCATAGAAGATCAGATATCTGAACCTGTTGGCCTGCTTTAAGGGTTCGGCAATAATGCCTGGATAGAAGGCACTCGGCACCACAGCTCGCTCCTTGCCGCGCGACAATGTGCTGCCATTAAAATAGGCAATTACCCGAGTGCCTGGCAAAAAGAATTTCAAGAATGAAAGTGAGAAATTCAACACATAATGATGTAAGTATCTTACCAATTGTTAGACGCACTGGTGGCGGTTCAAAGTAAGCTAAATGCTTGGCCGTTACAGTTTTGACCATTTGGTACGGCGTATTGAGATACTTAATTTTATAGCTCTTAACCAAGTTGCCGCCAACAGTTGTGCTTTCAGTGAACTCAATTACTTTGACCGATACCCAGCTGGCGATGGCCTTATTCTTCACAGCATAGTAGGTCTCGTTAAGTTGGATCGGCGGACGTTCTATATCACCAGCTGGTGGCACTTGCTACAAGCATGATATTAATGACATAACTCATTACTAACACGATATATGATAATTAACTGCTCTTACCACATAATCAGTCATGTTTTGGTATATATCTAGTGGCGGCAAATGCTTATGCACCACTGGACAGTGATTGTACAAGGCAAAGTGCATTTTGTCAGCCATATTCTGTAGCTTGCTCAGCTCTTCGTTGGCCAATTCGAGTTCATGTCCAATGCGATCCGACTTTGATTGCAAGATGGTTTTGGACCAAGCCATTTGATCGTTCATTCCCACCTTGCTCATAACAGTTTTAATGGCATCATCTAGCTCCGTTTCAATTAGATTCAAATCATTTTTCGAGAATTCAGCTTTGTCTGTAGAATAAACATAATTATTTAAATATATTCAGTCTATATTCTTATTCGGAGCACTTACTCGGCTCATCGTCATTTTCCTCTTCATCGCTGCTGTCCAGTGCCACAAAATCCGCGTGATCTTGCTTGAAATTACGCAGCAGCAACGGCTGCTTGGCAAACAAGTATCCAGCATAGTCCTAAGAGGTATTATTATATTATTATTATATTAGTATTGAAGTATCTATTTTTTTGGAATTCCACCCACCTCGTATACGTCCATTGCTGCGTCATAGCAATCCATGCAGATGTACTGCCGATTGTGGGTCTTTCTGGGCACTTTGTAGTAGTTGAGAACTGCCAGACTAGCGCGAACAAATTGTTTGTGCATCTTGTGGCAGTTACAGTTAACGCAATCCTTCTTGTAGTAGATTTCATTATCCTCCACCATATCGTCTTGTTCTATCATCTCGACTTCTTTCGTTTCTGATATATTTTCAGTTTTCAACTCTTCCTCCTTGATGTCATCATTGATGGTTGCATCTACTTCCATGGGCTCAGTTTTTTCTAACGCCTCCTGAGATACAAATATTTTATCCTCTAGTGGTATATCTGGAGTGGATGATGGAGAAACAGGGGCACTATCCTCCACCTTGGTTTTCACAGTTTCTTCCTTGGCCTCAGCGGCATCGTTATTTGTTTTGGCATCGTCAGTATCCTTGTCTGTAGATGCCAAGATGTCATCTTTTTGTACTGTCTTTAACACCTGTTCCTCTTTTGCATCATCTTCTATGCATTTCGACTCTGATTCAGGCTCTAATTGGGATTCTGTATGTTCTGTAATCAAATCCTTATCTTTATCGCAAACAGCTTCTTTGTCAGGACTACTAATGAGTTCAATACTGCTGTCGCTGTCGACCACGCGTTCCTTTTCCTTTTCAACTAATTCTTCCTGTTCAACGCTGCCCGAAGATGCAGGCGGAACCACAGGACTGTCAATCATTTCAATGCTGCTATCCAAATCAACTTCAATTGGTTTAATGGCCACAATATTATCTATTGAAGGGACTTCGCCTCCATTCGGAGTTGGAACACGAATTTCTTCATTGGAGTCCTTGTCTTTTTCAATATCGTCGGTATCGTCAGTAATCGGACTACTGATAAGCTCAATGCTACTATCCAAATCAGTTTCGATTGGTTTAGTTGAATCAAGTTTTTCAATCGAAGATTCTATGTCTTCCTTCGAACTTGTCATAGATGTGACTTCGTTTAAATTATGCTTATCTTTATCATCAGCAGATGCAGTTATCTCAATGCTCTTGTCACATTCCGACTCACTCTTTTGTTCACTTGAAGAAGGTTCGACGATTGGAATATCGCCAGCCGTTGTCAATTCTTCTTCATCCAAGGACATTAACTTATCGACATCTGTTTCAGAGGTTTTGTTTTCTGCCTGCACTGCGAAGCCGGCATCGCAAGCTGCAGCGACAAGCGATTTATTTGCATTTAATTCTGTTGAAGTGTCAATCGACTCCGTATCTCCGGCCTCTGAACAATCCATTGCTGCAGACTCCGAAGCCATAGTGTGTGTTTTTTTTTTATTGCAATAATTTAGTTTTATTTAAGATTCAACAAAACATCAAACAAATTAAACAATTCTGCAAAAGGAACAAGAGAGTGAGAGAGAGTGAACTAAACCATGAACTGAACGAACGAACTAGATCCCTGATTGTGGTCACAAAACATATTTCCCAATATTACGTTGGTTGATTTGAATTTCCATCACTGTTGCCAACTTAGCTATTTCTTAGCTAGTTTTGGCGATATAGATTTCGTTTGCTAGAAAAATTTTTAAATTGTTTTTAACTGGAAATCTGCCATTTGCTTTTAATTTTTAATTCAAACACATTAAGAATTTGAGGAGGAATAAATTAACTGATTTTGCATAGAAATCATGTACAATTTGCAATGTTTGTGATTCAAGTACTAAAATAAACATTGTTAAAAATAAAACAGCTATAATACTATTGTATATTAAATATTATATATAAAACATTTATATATAAAACTTTATTATATATAAAACTTTATTATATATAAAGCTTTATTATATCTAAAACTATATTATATAAAACTATATAATATAAAACTATTCTTATTAAATAATTTTTAATTTTTTGCTTACAAAATAATAGTTAATAATTTTTATAATTAGCTTATAACGATCTGCTAATGCTACGAAGTTGTTCGTTATATATAGCATATAGATAAGAACTTAATTATTCCAATAAATTTGGGCTTAATCTAAGAAATAAATGTAAGTACAAACGATTCCCTTAAGGTTAGTTAAAACTACGCGATGATACGACTCCTGCGACCGCCGAACAGCAACTGCCTGCCTGCTGCAAGAAGGCTGCCTTTTATATGCTGCGTGGGTGGTCGGTTAGCAGAACTCTGTTATCTTAGCAGTGCCAATGTGAGTTTAACAGTGCCAACGTGAGTTTAACAGTGCCAAAGTGAGTATAACATTCAACAATAACTTGTTCATAACTAAACCGACTTTCCAGCGGATTGTTATTTGAATCATGGTTTGGCCTCTAAATAAATAAATAAAATGCTAAATACTCAAGGGGATGCTAAAAAAAAAAATTTATAAATAATTACGGTTTTTTATATGCAAGAAATTTATTTGTCTGTATTCATCAAAACATTTTAAGGATGAGAAGAAACAACATGGTATCCGTTCTCATCGGCCGTATAAGACTGAGAAACTTCGACTCCTTCGGGGGATTTATATGAGTATTTGCCTTCAACTACATTTGTTTTTCCATCAACTACGTGTCCCGATTGTTCAATTTGAATACCGTTGGATGTTTCTACATTGTATTTGAAGTCTTCGGGGTTTACTTCAACCTTTTCTTCGGTAGTAACGGCTGAACTCTCATCACTGGCATAGGCGACGGCCAAAAGGCAAGCAAGGACAATCTAAAAAATAATCTCAGTTAAACTTAAAACTTTGATTAACTTTAAATATTACCACTTACCAAGAACTTCATGTTTGGGATGGGTATTTAGTTGTTATCAGAGTGTGAAACAGAACTAATGAAATCTGCAATTACGCCAAGCTTTTATAGTAGCTTGCTAAAATTCTGATGACATTTCTAAACTCGCCCGACAACATAAATTTCACCAAGAGATCCAGTTTGGTGTTTTGTTGTGTTTTATTTATGCAAAAAGTGCGTTGCAGTCATTTAAACAACCGCTTGTCAACCATTTCTAATTTTTATTTATCTCATTTAATTATTTTGTTCATTAGCTTATCAGAATATTAAGTAGTTGCTGTATATTAAAATAACATAAAGCAGTAGAAATACCAGTCTTTTTGGATAAAACCTCTAATTTATACTTCAGAAGCTAAAATAAACACATTTCATATAAAAAGTGTTATAGCTTCTGTATATCTAAATTATATTTTTAAATTGTTAGGCAGTGTGCATTAGTAAACTATTAGAAAAATGGGCTTGAATCATATTTTTTCAAAACTAACTTTTCTAAATAATAATCTGGACTTCTATTTGATATTTGCGGTTAATTAAGGGATATTGAACAAAAAAAGACAATGCCAGCTTGTAGGATTATATAATATGATAATTAATTTTATCAAAAAAAAAAAATGATTTCATTTGCATACAATTTAAATAAGTAACTCCGGTTTAAATGCAACCAACACATTGACCGGTTTTGCGAACCAAACAAAATAAAGCATGAGAAAAAAATGTTATATTACAATTTTAGGCTGAAAAATATTTTTGTATGAACTTTCCACAGTTTAGAAAAAAATACTAATAGCAAAATTTGCTAAATATATTTAAAATAGCCAGATTTCCGACTAAACGCAATTTTTATATTTTTTTATAGCAATTGAAAAGAGTTAGAGCTAGCTATAAAACAGCTAACTAAAATAAAATCAAAAAACAAGAACTTGAAATTCACGGCGAATTCATTATCCAATACTAAATAAGAAGAAGAAGAAGTCTTGTGAATTGAACATTCACAACGAATGAATAGTCACACGTGCTGTTGACATTGTTTGTTAGAGTTTTGATTGTATAGTTTTGAAAACCATGCCCGGGAATGAGAGTGAGTCCGACTCTGGAAGTGAGTACGAAGTGGAGCTGCATGTGAAGCCCAAAAGAGTGCGGAGAGCAGTTAACGATGACTCTGCGGATCTTCTGGGAAACTTTGATGACGAGAAACGCAAAGAGATATTTGAGGGGACTTATGTAGACAAAGAATCCACCAAAAATCCCAGCGATTCTGAGAGCAGTGACGAAGATGAAACTGATAAGCCAGATGAGTCGATCAATGCCGAAGGAAACAACAAAGGCACGGAGGGCAGGGAAGCGTCTGCGTCCGAGGAAGAAGAGTCCAATCCCGATGGCCATATAACGAGTGACCAATTGAGCAGCCTGCTCCGTGGTGCCTCGAAATTAAACAGACACGTACTATACGTTACAAATCTGAACTTTGAAACCCAAAAGGAGGACTTGGAGTCGCACTTCTCCGTTGTTGGTGCTGTGAAATCCATACGTATACCAAAGAAACGACGCGGTGGATTTGCCTTTGTGGAAATGGAGGATCTGAAAGGCTTTCAGCAAGGTTTTCGGCTGCACAACACCGAGCTACAGGGTAGGAAAATTAAGGTGCAGATATCCGAGGCGGGGAAAAAGAAATCGGCCAACAAGAAAAATATTATCAAACAGAAGAATCGTAAGTTGGCTGAGATGCGCAACGAGCAGAAGACATTCACAAAGAGTGGCAAATTCTACGACAAGGACTTAAAGAAGGAGAAGGCCAAGGATCTGCTTTCTCGGAAGCGCTGGCGTAAGAATCCAGCGCCAAGGGGAAAGTAATAATAATGCTTAATATGCACCTATTGAATAGTCTATAACTTGTATTAAAATATAACTTATGTATTCAAAAAAACAAACAATCATTTATGTACGGTATTATCACTGTTGCCATCTTATAATATAAAAGTTGCGTTTACCCACGCGTAAAAGGGACACTCCGTTCCGGAGAATGTGGATGCCCGTAGTAATGACTTCTGCAATGTTCTGCACACGCTTCTGGTTAACATAGAAGCCACCAGCATTAATAATGCGCACGGCATCAGCTAAAATTCAATAACAATAAAATCATAGATATTTTAATTAAGCCCAACAACTCACTTTCTGTGGGAAAACACTTGGCCTTCATGGCCAGCTGTAGAATGGACATGCCAGGCTCTGGAAGGATATCGACCATTGTAGCACCTTGGAAGGTTTGCTTAATTTCCACAAGGCTCAACTCTGCCAAGCCCTCAACGTTTCCCTTGTAAAGGGCATTGGTTACGCGTTCCGCTTGCTTTAAGCCATGTTCTGTGAATTTGTACATTAGTCAATAGTATATATTAAATATAGAACGGTAAGTACTATATATGTACCTCCATGAACTAGCAAGGTTACATCTTCCGCCAGCAGAGTTTGCGCCTTGCGCTTCTCTGGCTCTTTGGCGTGTTCCTGCATAAGTTTCTCCACCTCAGGCAGGGGAATAAAAGTGAACAGTTTGAGCAGCTTCTCCACTTCTGAATCTGGCATTCGCATAAAGAACTGATACAATGCAAATGGAGACGTCTTATTCTCATCCAGCCATACAGCATTTCCGGCCGATTTGCCAAACTTGTCGCCCTCCTCGTTGGTCACTATTGGCAGAGTCATTCCAAAGACTTCACGATTACGTTCAACGCGACTTATTAGTTCGTGTCCAGTCATTAGATTGCCCATTTGATCGGAGCCACCCATCTGGAAGCAACAGTTGTGTTTGCGCAACAGATGCAACCAGTCGTAGGCCTGAAAGATCTGATACGTAAACTCTGTGAAGCTCATTCCATCCTCGGACTCCAGGCGAGACTGAACGGATGATCTGGAGAGCATGGAACCCATGCGGAAATGTCGTCCCATATTGGCAACAAAGTCGATGAGACTCAGATTTGCATACCAATCAGCATTGTTAACGATACTAAAAAGAAACATATTTACTTTTATTACAAAATAAGTCGGAAAGGCTATAGTCGAGATCCCGACCATAGAATACCAGTTGCTTATTTTACAATATATTACTTTATAGTAATATAGTACCTAATAAAAACTACTGCATAATTGATGCTTACATTGCCTTATTTGGTAGCTATTACTGCAGTTCTACTTGTCCGATCTTGTTGCGGTTAAGTGAGATAATAGATAATATTTATATGTAAATAACGTTAATTATCATAAAAAACGTATTATCTTAAGAACTGTTGATATGGTGGTTTTATCCGATTTACGGGAACGGAAAGGGGGCAAGTCAAAAATTTAAAACAAACTAGACCAGTGAAGATATATTAAAATGTGTGTGATAAATTTGTATACTCTATCTTTTATGGTCTCTGAGATCTAGACGGATGGACGGACAGACACACATAGCTAAATCAAATCAGCTTTTGATGCTGATCAAGAATTTATATACTTTATAGGGTCTCCCTGTTACATACTCCAACGAACACAATACAACTTATTTTTGAAGTACCGGGTATAATAATACTACTCACGTGAGAGGCGCCAGCTTGGAGCTGTATTTCCGTGTATCCCAAAGGCAATCCTCGTGGTTTTTGAACACTTTACGCAGCTGACGTTCAATGGCTTCCAAGTTCGTCTCAATAACAGAGTTGCCCAGCTGATTGCGTTCCGTTTTACGTCCACTCGGGTCTCCAATCAGACCCGTTGCTCCACCCACTAACGCAATCGGTTTATGTCCAGCTCTCTGGCAGTGCAACAGACCCATAATCACAACAAGGTTTCCAACGTGCAGGCTATCCGCAGTGGGATCGAATCCAGCGTAAATGCTCTGAGCTGAACTCTTAAATAGGTCCCTCATCTTTGGTCTGCATAGGATGTGTTTTTCATACATAATTATAGCATTCTTTCTTCATCTACTTACGCCGCCGTGTCCGGAAAAATGCTCTGAAAAAAGCCTCGATCCGACAACTCCAACAGATTTTTATGTGTGAAACTGCGTCTGGTGTAACTGCAGCTGCTTTGCAGCGGGCGCAGCAGTCGAAATCTTAAAGCAAACATTATGCAAAGTAAACCATCGGCAAATCTAAATCTGTGATTGCAGCGAAATTGGGAACTCTGATGTAAGGTTATACAGAATGTTTTGGTATTCGCGGTTACAGCTGACAGGCATCAGCTGTTGTTTACATGCTTTAAAAATTACAAGGTTGTGCTTTTACGTTGCAACGTCGCAGATGATTGATTGCAATTTGCGTCAAACTTTGTTAACTTAAAATAATTATATGTTAACTTGGCTACCTATTTAATAATATGCATGAAATTGCCAATCATTCATTTATATATGGCACAGAAATTTGAGCATTCGACCTTATCTTGTGTGTGCTTGCGCCTAGGGTGACCGTATTGCATGAGTGCACAAATTGCCAAATTGAAAACGGAAAATATAACCTTGTTTGTTATTCTTCTCTTGTTATTGTTTTTTGTTTATCCAAACAAAGAAACCCAAGTTAAGTTCAGTGTTCGGTGCTCAATTAAACTATGGATTTAATTGAGAACTTGTAGCAAACTAAATCTTAATAATGTTGCTGAAAATTCGGCATGCACTGCTTGAGGTGACGAATCAATCGGCAAAGCAGTCTGTCAAGCAATCGGCGGTTATAATCAACAACGAGATCATCATTAGTTCTGGTAGCATTTTGCAGCCTTTTGTTCGTCTAGATGGAGATGGGGACAAAATCATACAGAGCTTGCAACAATGCGAGCTGGTCGATGCCCAAAGCGAATCCGGCGATGAGGGTAAACTATTGCGTACACTGCATTATCTAGTGACCTTTGATCGACAGCGTCGTCCACTGACGGATCGAACTGCTCAAAGTTCGGGACAAGCTGCCCACATTCTGACCCGGTACACTGCACAGCCGTTGTACGTCTTTTGTGCCGCAGAAGTGTCGCGTAATCTTCACAAGATATTATTGAGTGCTGACTCTGATAGTCAAAATGTATTGCGTTCCAGTTTTTTGGTCTTGACCATGAGAGCATTGAAGGAGCGTGAATCTTTCAAGGGTTTCCTTCAGCACATCGCCAGCTATTTGCGCTACTTGCAACCAATTCACACACTTGACGATGTCTTAGTCATGTGTTCGCCCTTTGGCTTGGAAAACTTTTATAAGACCATCAGCATTGGCAAGGTGTCCAATGTGATGGGTAGCTCTCTATTTGGATTATCGAATGCGTTGCCTTTGGGCTGTGAAGGCTCTGCGGTGTTCAACAACAAGCTGTAAGTGTGTAAGATGTAAACGATCTTATGGATATTTAAGATTCCCTTCTATTTCAGTCGTTTAGTAGGCATTATCATCTGTACGTCATTTCAGCGGGATCAGGAAAACGTCAATCTTACTTTGGCTGCCAATTTTGGTTATCTATTGCGTGATTTTATGGAGCAACTGGGCACTCCCATAACGATGTTTAATCTAACGCGTGAGCCATCGAATTTTGCCTGCAAGTATTATTTAAATTTGCTGCTAACAAATATATTAACCGTTTGCCTTTTGATTTTAAAGGGGAGCGCACAATTGCAGTGATTGAATCGTCTGGTCAACAGGGCACTGGTACCTTCATCAAAGTTCACAACAAGCGCTTCATTCTCACTTGCGCTCATGTTGTTGGACAGGTAATTATTCTCAAAATATATATGTAATTGACTTGATTTTCTTTCACAATTCAATCAACGTTTGCAGGTCAACGCTAAAGTACTTTGTCGTGCTATTGATCGAGAATTCCACTCAGATGTTATTTGGTGCAATCCAGATGTGAATCGTCCTTATGATTTAGCTCTGCTTGCCGCTCCAGATGATGTCCCTGAACTCTATTGCGTTCGATTAGCCCGCAATCGCGCTACCCTGGGACAAACTGTGTACAATGCTGGCTTCCCATACTATGTGAACTTTAACTTTAAGTATGACTTTAACCCGTCCATATTTCAAGGTCGCATTATTAAATGCGATCAGGGTGCAATAATGTCCGATGGTAGCGTTCAGGCCGGTCAAAGTGGTGGTCCAATGTTTGATCAAAATGGCAATATACTCGGAGTTTGTGTGTCCAATATTAAGCATGATGATGTTGTGTATCCAAATATTAATACAGCCA
Source organism: Drosophila falleni (assembly GCA_035045575.1). Taxonomy (NCBI): domain Eukaryota; kingdom Metazoa; phylum Arthropoda; class Insecta; order Diptera; family Drosophilidae; genus Drosophila; species Drosophila falleni. Next base: position 4,237,783 of record JAWNOV010000089.1, on the reverse strand, counting down.
TTCCGACTTTTGATATACGTCAGACATTACGAGAATTTGCAAGAACCAGCGGTACGTAGAAAAATTAATCATTATATTGTATAGTACTAAATCATTTTATTTTATCTCTTAGATATACAGGTGCTAAACAACCTCGTGGCAAGTCAGGATGTCCAACGAGTCTGGGCGTTAGATATGCCTACAATACAAAGCAAACTTTAACTGACGCACAATAAACTTCAATAATGTAATATATGTATATATGTGTACCATAAGACGTTAATTCTAAAACGTTTTTTTTTTACTTAAAATAAGCCATATATCTTTGTAAATAAAAGAAAAAAATACATCAAATGATATTATGGTTAATTCTTATCCAGACAGTCATTAACATGACTTTGCAGGACAGTAAGAGCGTAAAACGTCTTTGAACAGATGGGACAGCGCAGATTAGCATCCGCGGTCTTAGCAGCTGCACCTGTTGGATCCAAGACCTGGCAAAATAATAAATGAAAGAGAATATGTTGATAATGTTTATGCATACTACACAAATTATTGCATACTCTCACTGGTCTCTGTTCATCTCGCAGGCTGCTTTTGCTTGAGATTGATGATGATGTTGATGTTGATGTTGACGGTGAAACACTGGACTTTTTGCTTTTGTGCGCTTCAGCCAGAGCCTCGATGAGTTCTTGGTTGCGTCTTTGTAATGCTCGCAAGTCCACTAGATATTGTTCTTTTTCGCCAGCGTTCTTTTCACGATCAGCCCGCTCCATTTCAAAATCACGTCTGTAGATTTCAATTTGCGTCTTTAAGTTTTCGATTTCATCTTCTTTCTGCAAATCTTTGGCTTTCAGATTGTTGATATCGGCACGCATTACATTGAGTAGCTCTTCTTTACTTGTCACGTTTACCTTCAAGCAGTTTATTTCTTCGATATATGTTTTTTTCTATGATCGAAAGTATTGGTTAGATAAATTCAATAGTTATAAGTTTTGTATACAAACCATATCGTTAATTTCCAGGTTTTCGGCTAACAATGTTGACATCTGTCTTCGTAGATCCGCAACTTGGAGCTCGTGCTCATCCCGTTTAATATATTCCCCTTCTGCGACTTTACCAACATCAGGAACGTACTCGAAGGACGGCTAAAATTATATATTATTTAAAATAATAACCAAGCTAATCAAAACGATTACTTATCACTCCTTTACAGCATGATAAGAAACACATTTGTATATGTGTATTAATAATCAGCTATCTTAGTATACATACCACTTGGTGTTGTTGCAGCTTATCAATTTCAACACGCATATTGTTTATTAGGGAAGACTTTTCCGACACACTTTGTCTAAGTTCATCGTGCTCCTTTTGGCGTATATCTTCAACCAGACGCATCTGCTCCAAGTTAATGTCAACCTCCTTTTTCAGCTGCCGATTTTCGTCAGTTAACTTATTAATCTGCGTTTGGCATTCCTGTAATTTCTCCTTATATTCCTCTTCTCGGTTTGCTGCCTCTTTTCGCCACTGCTGTGTAATTTTATAATATCCCTGCATCGTATTATTGACTTTATCCAAAGTTTCTGTATACAAAGTTCAAAATAATATTAAAAAATTATTATAGATTACATAGTTAGAGTCTTACAAATGAGCAGCTTAAGTACAAATGTATGCAAAGGATTACTCAAGATTGTAAAGTACAAAAGTACAAATCTGCTGTAATTAAATAGTTGTATGAAATGAAATGTGTATAAAATAACACGACACATACGTTTCAATGCCATATATTCGGTCATCATCGTTTGCAGTTTTACAACATCCTCGGCACATGCTTGCATCGAACAAAGACTGGGAAATTGGGAGTAGACGCTGTTCTGTTAGGGAAAAATATAAAGATCATTTACTTTAGTATGTAACACACTATAATCTGAATATTTTGCATACATACCTTAAGCACGTCGGGATTAACATCACCCATTAAGAAACTGGCGGCCAAAGAATTTTGTTGGGATGGCAATGTTGTGGGTAAACTGCTCTCCAGTTTTTCTTCTTCTTTTGTCAAATCCGGAATATTGCTTTGCTGTATCAATATGGCAGATGCAGCAACAATCTCGTTTGGTTTGGACGTTTCCTCCACAGTGTCTCCATCGTGTTGGAGTGCCTCGTGAAGTAGGGAATTACCGTGAGAGCAGATTGACGGCACAGGAGAACTGCCCAAAATAACGAACGATTCCTCTTCACTCATTGTACCTCTTCAACAGTTTAGTCACTGAAAGGTTCGCAAATGTTCGCATATATTAAAACAACAATCGTGTGTCAGATTCTGTCGGGGATTCCCCTATATTTCTTTTCACTAATTTCAATACTGTAGACCAGATGTCGGAATTAATTGATAAGTGCTCAGACATGACCCACACACATGTAGTGCTGAACAGCGTGTATTTTGAAACGTATATTTACGTGTATACATATACATTTATATATATATTTTATCTCTTTGATTTATATTATGATTCATATCAAATGTAATTTCCTGACATCCCCGACTGCTGCGTCATTTGAAATTGTATTTAAATTACGCATGTATTTAGTGTACAAACCTTATCGGTAGCTTTATCGGCACCGAATTTTGATAGTGGTTTACTTTCCCTGTGTTGTTTTTAATTTATTGAATCAGAGTTTATTAGTTATTTTTATTTTTGTGCATTTTGTGACCTATTTTGAAAGTGTGACCAAAGTGGGCATACCTAACAGCTGATTACAGTGTTGTCAACGCTTTAGAGAAAAAAGTAGCTCTTTTTGGCTGAAAGCATCCGAAAAATAGCCAAAATTGCAGTGCTAAATGGACAAAACAGAAAAGTTGACAGAAAAGAGCATGTCAAAACAGGTTGGCAGCCTTAACCTAAAAACAAGCTGGCGGGCTTGTATCACTTCTAGAAGCTAGAACTTTAAACATTTTTGCATAAGTTTTGTAAGAATTTTGTTAAGTTTTTACAATTTACTAAATATCGGATTGTGGTCATATTATGCACGCAATTGCAGTCTAAAATGTCATTTAACGCTAACATTCATTTAACAGAAATATAGCGTCGCACTAGTGCTGTCACACACACACATTAACACTCATTAAGAATTTGAGGGGGGAATTAATAACCCGATTTTGCATAGAAATCATGTACAATTTGCAATGTTTGTGATTCAAGTTCTAAAATAAACATTGTTAAAAATAAAACAGCTATAAAACTATTCTATATTAAATATTATATATAAAACAATTATATATAAAACAATTATATATAAAACTTTATTATATAAAACAATTATATATTAAACTTTAATTATATATAAAACTTTATTATATATAAAACTATATTATATATAAAACAGTTATATATAAAACAGTTATATATAAAACTTTATTATATATAAAACAGCTATATATAAAACTTTATTTTATATAAAACTTTATTATATATAAAACTATATAATATATAAAATTATATTATATAAAACTATTCATATTAAATAATTTTTAAGCTTACAAAATAACGATTAATAATTTTTATAATTAGCTTATAACGATCTGCTTCTAATGCTATATATAGGATATAGATAACAACTTAATTATTCCAATAAATTTGGGCTTATTCTAATTAATTAATGTAAGTACAAAGATTCCCTTAAGGTTAGTTAAAACTACGCGATGATCCGACTCCTGCGACCGCCGAACAGCAACTGCCTGCCTGCTGCAAGAAGGCCGCCTTTTATATGCTGAATGGGTGGTCGGTTAGCAGAACTCTGTTAACTTAGCAGTGCCAATGTGAGTTTAACAGTGCCAACATCAGATTAACAGTGCCAACATCAGATTAACAGTGCCGATTTTCAATGTGTTTGCATTGAAAACTAAAACCAAATAAATAAATTTTATTTAAACTTAAATTTTTATTTATTTATTTATAGGCCAAAACCATGATTAAAATGACAATCCGCTGGAAAATCGGTTTAGTTTTGATCATTTGTTGAATGTTATACTCACTTTGGCACCGTTAATCTTATATTGGCACTGTTAATCTCATGTTGGCACTGTTAAACTCACATTGGCACTGCTAAGTTAACAGAGTTCTGCTAATCGACCACCCACGCAGCATATAAAAGGCGGCCTTCTTGCAGCAGGCAGGCAGTTGCTGTTCGGCGGTCGCAGGAGTCGGATCATCGCGTAGTTTTAACTAACCTTAAGGGAATCGTTTGTACTTACATTTATTTTTTAGAATAAGCCCAACTTTATTATAATAATTAAGTTGTTAGCTATATGCTATATATAGCATTAGAAGCAGATCGTTATAAGCTAATTATAAAAACTATTAACCGTTATTTTGTAAGCTTAAAAATTATTTAATAAGAATAGTTTTATATAATATAGTTTTATATATTATAAAGTTTTATATATAATAAAGTTTTATATACAATATTTAATATAGAATAGTTTTATAGCTGTTTTATTTTTAACAATGTTTATATTAGTACTTAAATCACAAACATTGCAAATTGTACATGATTTCTATGCAAAACCGGTTAATTTATTCCTGTGCACTTTTGTTTAGTTTTAGATAAAATGTTAATAGCAAAACATCGCTGAATATATATTTAAAATAGCGATATTTCTTTTAAAATAGCCCGAACCTGCTATAAAAATGCTTAGTTTGCCACAGTGGCTGTTTATGTAGTGTGACCAGGTGTTCAATAAACGTAAAGGAGATACGTCGTTATACAGCACTGTTAAAATTAATCGGTCGTTGGCATTTTAAACGTGCTTTTCAATTAATTGTTTAATACGTTATTAATTAAAATAAAAATAAGTTACAATGACATGTTCTAACAGATATAAATATTGAAAAGCAATTAAATTAATTTTTATTAATATGCACTTGGAACAAAGCACTGTTTGACCGATTTTTGTAATTTCTAAAAATGTTTCTAATTGTTGGCTTTCAGAATTTACATAATTTATATCGAATTACGAACCGGATTTAATTTTAATGGTATATTTCCATTGTTCGCTTAAAAGTACGTATATTTTTTTTATAATATGGGTTAATGAGGCTTACGCTTGATGATTTCGCCACAATGATGCGGCAAGGAACTGGATTCCGCTAACTTGAATTTGAATATGGCTGCAAATGCTTTCATTACATAAAAAGTACAGAGAAAGCTGTGTAAACAGAACAGGGATACGTTTGAGTAATGGAACATCTTTAGAAATTATTAATTTATTCTGAAAAGATATAAAAATGGGAGTGACTCTCAACTCTTGCACTAAGTTTATTCTTTGGATAGTGTCAGTATCTTGCCAACATGATATAAATTTTAACCAAACCCTTAAGACAAGGGTAAAAAATACTTGTCATATAACGATTTCTCACAGCGGTCGTTGTCCACGAGTAGAGCTTTCACTGTATGCAAATAATATACATAATCAATCCAAACTGGTTTGATTTCATTGAAAAATTGATGTTGCAAATAAAAATATAATATTTTATTTTGTATGAATCTCTATTTCAGCTTATAACTAATGCACACGAATAAATAAAATTATAGAAAACTTAAACATTGTTATATAAATTGTACAAATACGAAATTCAATTAAAGCTCAAGTGCATCGAAAACCATTTACACAGTTCAACAAAGATTCCTCATGCACGACCAATATCAATATCACATTCAAATCTCTCTCAGCCACCCGACACACTCAATCATTATACTTAAGTTTATCCTATAATCTAGTAAAAATCAATGCCACCTTGTGACTGGCATTTACGCCTGCCCCTTGCCGTAGTAGTAGCCAGAGCTAACGAGGGGTTGTTGCTGTTGTTGGGACAGTGTCTGGCGGAACTGACGACGCACTTGGTGAGGATGAGGTGGTTGCAGCTCTCTCTGCAGAGCAATGGCCGCAAAGTGTTGCTGCTTGAGTGCACTAATGGTAGCAATCTTGCGATGTCTGTTGGGACGTGGGATGTTGCCACTGTTTGACAGGCGATAGGTTTCCAGATCATCGTCACGCGGCAGTGGACGATTTTTATCCTCCTCAACAGGTGTGCCGTCGGTACGCAGGCGAATGACCAGCGGTCCACTTAGATATGTTTGCGGTGGCTCCGCGGTCAAGGCGGCGGCAACAGGCAGCTCACTCGACTGCTGAACACCCGGACTCTGTTCGCTGCCATAGCCATAGGACATGTCCATATCCATGGCATATTTGTGCTTGTGCTCGCTGCTGCTGCCATCGAAAAGTGGATTCTGCTGCGGTGGCTGCTGATGGGTGAGTATGATGAGCGAGGAGGCTGGAGGCGTGGGCAATGCTGCTTGTGGCTTGCGTGTGGTTATCAATGTAGCGCTGGGATGATCCCGCATAATCGATGACCAGACTGCGGAAAGAAACAAATAAATACATTGAAATCACGTACTCTTATCGCTTATCGCGTTATGGGCTAACATATGAAAACACGTTTAAAAGCCAAAGTGCGGAATTTCAAGCCAAATTAAATGCAACTGCAGCTGTTGTTATCGTACACGGAAGTTGACAATCAATTCCCACGCTCAACTCTGATCTGAGCTGAGCTGAACTGAGCTGAGCTGGGCTGGTCTTAGCTGGGATGAAATTGGGTCTGATCTCATAAATATGCAATACTCACTCAGCTCATTGGCATCACGCTGATATGGATCAAGTGACTCCAGTTGCGCATCGGAGAATGTTTGCAATTTCTCATAGCCATAACCAAGCAGATTGTGCTTGCACTGATTTACTGGTAGGCCACCGCCCACCGTTGACTTGCAATGCACGCTAACCAGTTGGGCGAACGTCGAGTATAGGTAAGACATCTGCAGCGAAAGAGAGAGAGGCGAAATTAGAGATAAGTTAAGAGACACAGACACAGACACAGACTTGGGCAATAAGTAGTGACGGCAACAGTGCGTGTGAGTGATGCGCTCAAATGAAATGCATTTCAAAAGCGTGTCGAGTTGAGCAATAGCTGTCTACATGTATAGGTGAGTGTGTGTGAGAGTGTGTGTGTGTGTGTGTGTGTGTGTGTGTGTGTGTGTGTGTGTGTGTGTGCTTGTGTGGAACAAGGGTTGGGTCCGCAGCTGTGCTCCAGTTTACGGTTCAGCAGCCAAAGCAGCGCATGCCCAGTTCGCTTTATCAACGATTTGTGTTTTCTGTTTTCTTTTTTTTCTGTTTTCTGTACTCTATTTTCTGCATTGTACTTTGCTATTCTTTGCGCGCATCGAAGCGTTGAATAGACTTTTAATTGCAGAATATTCTCAACTGGATGACACATGCTCAAGATTTGGAATTTCGCAGTTGGTGACGTAAAGTCAAGCTGACCGGCTTCCATCTACCATCAACCATCACCTATCTGCTATGCTAATGAACAGACACTCAACTGATAATTAATTGCAAAAAATATCAAAATCCGGCATTTCTCACCTATTAGCAAGAGTCGATTTTTATTTGAAATAAAAAGAAAGTAAGCCGAAAAATACATATAGAATTTGTGTCAGTCAAAGTCAAACATATACATTATATATATAAGTGTATATTTTAGTCAATTCTGTTGGTATCTTGCACCTTGAGCTGGTTCCAGTCAAAACAAAAGATTCATTTGCATTGGTTTTGAATTGGACTGAGACTTGGGTTTTGGGTTTGGGTTTGGATTCAGATTTGCATTGCTTCTTGGCTTCGTCTCGGAGTTTTACAATTTAACGCTGTTTGCATAATGATATGCCCGATGTATGCACAAAACGCTGGCTCAAATTACAAATTACCGTTAAGCCCACAACAACAGCAACAATGGCAACAACCTGTAGCGAATATGTATGTTTATTGACCACAAAACGTGTGCAAACTGTAAAATGCAATTTGAGACAAATATGTTTTTTTTCAACTTACATTCATACATACATAGATTTGTTGTTATTGTTGGTTTGTTAGGTTTCGTGTGCAACAAAAAATTACTCAATTTACCATGCAAAATAAAATATATAAATAAATAATACGTGTAGGCTTTTGTTTTTACCAAGTTCGAAAGCGAATAACGTCAGCAAATCGAGTATAATCCCTTATCTGATTTATTTAACATATTATACAGCCTTTTTTTCTTATTTTTTACGGGGTTCCAGCCCCTGACACAATTAAATAATTATACAGAATCTTTAAATAAATGTGAGCAAAAAACAAAAAAAAAAAACAGACAAATTAAAATAAAGAAAATATATAAAAATTAAAATAAAGGCGGGTGTTGTCAAAGTCACATAAATTTACATAAATGTATATAGTATATAAATACAAGTTCAACTTAGATCTCAGCTTTATAATGACCGGCAAATACCTGAGATCGCACTTGCCGATCGTAGCCTGGCAGCTAATAATTTATAAGCAGCTTGCAAAATGATTAATAAAACTCGCGCATCAACTCACATTAATTATGAAAAAATTTAATTGAATTTATAAATGCATATGTATAATTATAAATACAAACATTTGCATATGGGAAAGCTGAGAAATGTAAAATAAAAACAACAACTTGTTAAGTTGATAATTTGCAACGTATTGAGAAACTTTTGTTAGAAACGTACTTGACCTAAAATCTAACCTGTGTAATTTATTATTATAATTATGTGTGTTCTAAAAATAAATCTAAGTGTTTGTATTTAATATTCTACAGTTCGAGTTCCCTATGCAAAACCCAAGATTCCACTGTTTTCATTGGGAGTCGGCTAAAAAATCATATAATTAAAGCAAAAAGTAAACTAAGCAAGCTAAACCTAAAAAATCATGCAACCGTTTCTCTTAATATCTAGGGAATTCCAAAGTCTTCTTAAAGATTCGCCGTTTTCGGGGAATATATAGTTTTAATTAACAGCGTTTCTATTTCGCGTTTAAAACAAAAACAGAATGTCATAAATAATCACAATTTGGTGTATCCCCGGAACTAAAAAACCTAACCAAATACTTGTCCGTCTTTTATTTTTGGTTTTATTATTATTATCATTATGTTGAGTTGTGTCTGGTTCAATAACCTGTTGATATACGCAGTTTACATTATGAAACAAAAGCCAAAAAGAAATAAAGATAGCAAAACAAGTAAAAGGGTAAACATTTCAACAAAACTAATAAACAACCGGTGGAGAAACGTTGGCGTCCAGCCAGCGACCCAAAGACAGACGCCGATTCGGATAGAGACCACCTCAACATGATAGCCATTACCATTGGAAATGCTGATCCCGTTCACGTTCATTATAATGATGACGATGCTGCATTTTTGCTTATGTGAATAAGTATGTCTACGAGTCTATATATATATAAATACATACTTTTACGTAAAAAAGTAATGCGAACATAATTTATTTATTGAAGTTCGGGTCAAACCGGCTAAACGCGTTTGCACCTAAAGGGCAAAAACTACAACAACAAAAACATTGCTTGTTTTTGCAATCAAAAATCGAAAGCGATAGAGAAGAGTTGAGTTAAAGCGAACGGAAAACGGTAAACAAAGTTTAATTAATAAACAACAAGTAAGGCCGCTCTAGTCACAAATACTTGACTAAAAGATACCTTATAACCAGATCTATTCACATAACATTACTGACATTACGTTCTTTTATAATTTCTGTGAGAAAAAATAGTATTTTAAAATTGTAATCCAAATTTAATGGTTTAAAGATGATATTATGCGAGTGTATATATTTAGAATGTTTTTTATTTGTTAGGATTATTTTTTAAATTTTGTGTGTATGTATACTGAGGACCGCTAGTGTCTAGTTAATGGGTTTGATACTTATTTCAGAGATATTTTGAAGTAAAATGCATAAATATGAATGTCAAAATTGAAAATACCTCTTTACTAAAATTTAAATTTTAAATTTTTAGTATCTCTATTTGTTTTAAAGCTAATTTTTTAAGTTTGACGCGTTTATCTAAACATAGTTACTGTATAATAATATTATATAATATTATATAGTCGAAGATGAGATCTTCTCTGCTTTGCATACATTGTCACAACACTTCTTTTTTTTTTTAAACTATTAATAGCATAGAGTATAGAAGCACATAAAATTTAAATTCTAATTAGCAATTTCTAAAGAATTTTGTGCTCTGTCTTCTTTTACTTACTTAGCTTTGAGAATTGCGTTTTAGAATTTCGCAATTAATTAGCTTTTGGAAATTATTTTCTCGTTTGTCTTTTGATATGCGGGTACCGGATATTCTCCTACATAAGTACATACATCTATGTACATATGTAGATACATACATTGAAATACATATCGAATTGTTCTCGCATTACAAAAGCGACTCTAGTTCTATTGTCAGCCATTGTGTGTGGAGGGGCTTAAAATGCAACAACAAAAAAGAGTGAATAAACAACAATAACAACAAAAAATATTGGCTGAGATTATTTAAGGCGCAGTTCGCGTGCGAGAGACTAAAATAGATGCGCTGCCAAAATGCTTTATAGGATGTAGTTATCACGCCGCATGACTTGGCTAAATGAGGGGCTCACTATAACTAATTGCATTAAGCTGTCATTAATAATTCGCATGCAAACAACATTTACAACATATTTTTAATAGCCGTAGAGTTCATTAACTGTATATGAGCGTGTTACATGTCCCCCTCCCTCCCGCTCGTCTATAAGTTACTATTCCAGATGGACAAGCGAGTCCAATTCACGTCCGATCCAAAAACCAAAGACTTTGACGCAGGCGCCGTCGTTGTCACGCTTTGTTGCGCAAAAAAGTGAAAAGCTTTTTTCGGTTAATTTTTTGTTGTTTTTTTTTTACAGTCCCCTCCCCTTTTTGTAGCAATTGCAAATGTAAATGAAAATAGTATTTGGTTTTTTTTTCGTATTTTGTTTATCATAAACGAATTTTAATGTTTTGTCTAGTTGTCGTTGTCCCGCTCCAATGACTTTAGTGCAAGCTCATTTGGATTAATTGTTCATTTTGGTAATTGCTTTTTCATTATGCCAGCAAATGTTTGCTGTCATTTTTGTTATTAAAGAAATGAACATGAATTCAACTACATTGTTAAAATTGTTTGCAAAAAAAAATTTATAGGAAAAGGCAATCAGAAGCTTTAATTTCCTATTTGAATTCACACGTGTTTGAAATTCTCAGGGAAAGCAGAGAAAATAAATGTAAGGCATTAAAAGCACAGAAATCAAGTTGATGAAGTAGCTGTTAAAAAAAATTCAGTCTCACTCTCTAAAACAATGTTAAGTTACTTTATTGCCAGGTGAATATATATGATATTCTCGTTTATATAAATGTGTATATTCATGTATATTAAGTAATTCTCACAAGCTTGCCTTTAGTTTCTATCGAGCAAAACACACACACACTCAAAATCACCCGATGCCTTTCTAAATTTCCGTTTCTTGGTGTCTTCCACAAAAGTCTTGAATCTATTGAAACCGGCAAGACTATAGGTAAGTTTCAGTGCAGGTATACATACATATTAGGGTGCATCGATTATTTTTACAAATCTTAGTTTTTCTTAGTTTTTTTTCATAAATACAAACTGTGCTTTCTTGCCGAAAACATCTTAAAACTGACCGTAGATTTCGAAGTTGGGTTAACATTTTTTTATTATTTTTGGGCCCATTCAAATCGATGCACCCTAATACATATATTTGCAAAATGCAAACGCTCATACAAGTGCGAAGGTAAACAAAATCTAAAAGTTTCACTAAATAACAATTGGAGATATAGACCGGCTGAGCCGGTTGATGATCGTCATTGTCATTATGTCTGTCGATTGTCTGCAGGAATGGAACCATATGAACAATGATTAGCAGAAGCTATACAATTGATAAAAAGATAACACTGAGACGGACAATGTCAAGTTCAGTTATGCAGCATATAATATTTATATTTATGTCAAGGATGACTAACGCCGATATTCTTCAGCTCATGAAATTATTACCGCGACATATTTGATATTCATTTTGTATTTCTGAATACAAAAGTGAATTGTAGTAGAGCGGTTGATGTTGTCGCTTCTGCTTCAGCTGTTTTCAGTGTTTTTTTAATTTAATTTTATTTCAATACATTAATATTTTTTTGTTTTTGAGTATGTATTGTATTTATTGTGATTCAGCTAACTATTAGTTTTTTTTTGTAGTGCTACTGCGACTGCGGTACAGTTATGCAAATGAGTCTCAAATACCGCTCACTGATGCTCATTTTAATGTGTGCTGCCCATGCATATTCAATATTCAATATTGAGTATTCAAATTATTCAATATGTTCGATATGTTGGTGTGGAAACGGACGACATAACATTAAAATAGCTGCTAAAAGCAGCAAAGCGCCGTTAATGTTTGTACATAACAATGTGTGTGTGTTTTATTAACCACTGCTATTTATGATGTTCATTGAAAAGTTATCATAACATCGAATATGAAATCTCATAAAAATATTGATAATTAAGTAGGTTCGTTAATGTGCGAAAAACTGTGCTAGATTTGCCAGATTGTCAATGCCAAGGACACGCGCACCACACAACTCCATTGTCATAGTCATAACTGGAGCGAACGTGGCGTATGTGTAATGTGCGATTATTATTATGATTATCATTATGATTGTGATTATGAGTTTTGATGCAAATTAGAAGGCTTCAGTCAATTCAATGACTGTATAGGGGCATCGAGTGAAGTGGACTTACCTTTTCATTGCGCGACAAAAACTCCCAAATAGGTATAGCCGAGGCTGAGCTCATTTGGATGGTCAGAGCGCTGAGAAGGCAGCAGGCAAAGATTACTCTTGCAACGTGCGTCATGTTGCTGTCCGTATGTCCAAAGTAAGTTTTGCTCAGGTCTCCTCCAATTGTCCGTTATTGATGTTGGCGCGTTTGTGTAATGCGCTTCGTCAGACTTTCTTTTTTTTATTTGGCTCAATTAAAGGCGCTGTTGTGGCCCATTTACAGTTAAAACCAATAGCGAAACTTTCTTTTGTTCAATGTTTAAACTTTGGCTTATGCTCTTTGCTTTTGCATTTAATTTAATTAAAGTGAACAACGAGCTTGACTAATTTCGATTTATTTGTTTTGTTGTTATTGTTTATTTATTTGTTTGTTGGTTTCTCGGCTTAAAACGCAAAAGCTCGTTTCACATTTCACACCCACTGTTGAAATTCCTCTCGCACACACACACAAACACAATTTGACAACTTTGCCGGCTCCGCTTGCGACTGCGACTCGTCTTCAAATGAAGCAACAGACAGCGGCGCACACGTATTTAAGCTTTGAGTAAGACTGAAATTGAGATGCGCACGTGTCACGAATGAGCACGAGTTGCCTGCCTATCGTAGCAATTGTGATGGGTATATGAAATATCGCTCTCAAATACATTGGATACGCGGGCATCTCTAAGCATAGCTGAGAGAGCGGAGTTTACGAGAGCGCAAATGGCATTGCAAACAGGTGCTCTCTCTCTCTTTCTCTCTCGTTCTCGTTTGCTCTCTGATTGAGTGAACCGCACACAGTAAACTTGTTCTACACGCTTGCAGTTAAAATAGAAATTGAAAAAAATTAAAAAAATACAAATAAATAAATACAAATACACAAATTGCAAAATTTCAAAGTCAAGTTTACTGCCGTCGTTAGGTCTACTCATGTCTGACCAAAAGCAGTTGAGCTTCAGAATGTAATTAATAAAAAATTATGTACATATGTATGTATTTATGTGTGCATTTATTGTATCAAATACTGCATTTTGCAATTCAGCAGCTTCTACTGTTTGTTGTAAAAACAAAATACGTTATACATACATATGTATGTACATGTGTATTATTTAACAACCGAATGATAATTAATATGTGTCTTTGACAGCGGCGCCAAGCTGAGCTTCTCTTTTGTTTGTGCTTTAATTTTCGTAAAATTTATTTGATTGAAAAGTAAAGAATGACAATATAAACAAGTTCAAATCGTTGCAAATTTGTGTCGCCAAAAAAGTTATTTGGATATTAAGATTACAACAACCGGTTGCCACTGATTATGAATACACATGATTGCTAATTATTCAAGGATGGAATTCCCTAATTACATACTACAAATAAAATATCTCATTGAATGCGTAAATTAAGATGTCTTATAATTGATAACCTCGTTGCGTTCAAATAGAATGTTGATATTTATTTACTTGTATTACATTCGGTCAAACTAATTGCAATTCAACAAATCTTAATGGAGGCCTGTTGGATACAGTCACCACACTGAGCCATTAGGTTGTTGACACTGGCACTACTGATACTGAAAGTAAGACAAATGTAAACCGATTTAACCAAAAGCTACAGGAAACCGTTAACATTAAGGTAACGTTAATGGAGTTGCGTCTGTAAAACAGCTGCCAGTGTCTTCCCGTTCTTAAAAATGATGACACTCTCAATTAAAAATCCAGGAATTTAAAAGAGTCAGGGAAGGTTAAAAATACTTTAAAAGTTCAGTATAATTCTTGGTTTTATTTATACCATTGCGCACACAAATACAACGACACTAGCTTAATAAACATAGGGAATGCATGTACTCGTATATACTCTCTTTTCGAATCTACAAATGATTGTAACGCATGAAATTGCGATCAAAGCGACTGGTACTGCCATATAAGTCTCTATCGTCCTGGCTGTATAGCATAAAATCTGGATTCTGATCGTCGCCAGATCCAGGGATTTGTATGTAGCTGCTGAAGCTAAGATCCTGCTTCAAGCGCTGATCCGGATCACGTCCCAGATGAATCACCTTCGCATACAACTCGATGTCCGACTGCAGGGCACGATCAAAGTCCTTCCAGTGTACGAATTTGACATGCTCTGTGGGTATAGCGTTTCGGTCCAATAGATCAAGGAGTGTATTCGAATTAACAGGCTGCACCACGTTCAGTTCCTGCTCCACGTTGGTTCCGCCTCCATTAGTAGGCAGACGTCGCTTACTTAGCTGCGGTTGATTCGCATCAATGTCCGTATTCCACAACCAGGCCAGAAGTGGGCTAACAGAGGACTAAAGAATCAAGGTTATAAAATTGGCTAGAGGGAGAAACGTTAGCTTAGTTCCTAACTTGAGCCTGACTGCGTCCAATGCGGGGTATGGTCTTCATGTTCTTCATGACGAAACTTTCAGTACGCTTGCCAAGACGTGGCACGTTTTTGGTAATCTTCAGAAAGAAGCCAGGACTTTCATCGGCACTACCAGGGCCGAAGAGCTCAACCAGAAGCAACACGGCAAACACCAGAATAGTGAGTGATCTCATGTTGCTGGTCAGTGTTCAACTGTGTTTTGTCTAGGGTTAATCGATGGTTTTTATATAGAAATTTAGCCCTCATTAAGGGAAACAAATGCGGGCAACAGCTGCTGTCAGAATTTGCATTATCGATCAATTTGACTCTTGGAAGATACGAGCACAATTGTTCCAGTTACATAAATTAACCATGGCATTTGATAAGATTACAATCGAGTTTTGACAAGTGTATTTAAATAAAGAAATAAATAATGTTTAAATTAAGGAATGTTAAGAATATTCGTCCTTAGATCAGCGAACTCTGTGCCCATTGGGCAACTTCGGTGGGCAATGCCTGATAACGCTGCACAGCCTGCTGTATTTGTCCATATGTGAGAGCCATTTTATGCATTTCGAACTCCTTTTGCACCTTGCCGAGTCCACTGTTTGACAAGGGCATGATTAGCTCCACAACTCGCAAATGTTCAAAGGCTTTTAGTACAATGGCACGCTCAACTCCCTGCATTGTGGTTGAGACCTTGGCAAACTTGCTGAAGCGCCCAAATATTATTTCGAAATTGAATGGATCTCTATCGTAGATGGTCGAATGATGCTTGATGGCAATGATTAGGCACAGTTCGAGCACAGAGAGGCCACAGAGTAGTTCAACTTTGTCATCGCATTCGTATTGACTGGCCAATGCTGTGACCTGCTCGGCAGTTATGTGAGGCGACTCGGGTTTCAACTGTGCGACCAGGCGAAATATAAACATTTTCAAAAATGCTTCACTTATATCGAAATCGTAAAGCGTTTGAAGGGTTTTCTGTACCGCTGGACTCTTGATGAGCTTCGAAATCTCCTTGTTCCAGTTCTCGACAAATCTCTTGTCGATTGTGTACTCAACTCCATCGAAATGATTTCGTTGAAATGTAAACGCCTCCGATTTGAATAGTTCTAGACTGTCAAGGCGATCAGCGTCTAATTTGAGCTCTTTGCTGCTTGGTATGCACATTAGCTGCTGGAAGAGTGCTGAATACTCGTCGAATTTATGAGCACTGGGAAACAGGAACACTTGTCTGTAATTAAAAATATTACGATTATTTCTATTAAGAATCGATCATACTGCACTTACCTATGTGAAAATCTCGATTTAACACGTTTCTCGAGAAGCTCAATGACGTCCAGGCGACAGGTCACTCCAAGCACACAAATGGGCGCCTGAGCCGACTGTGATACATCAAAGAGATTGTACAGCAAGGTTTGATTGTGATGTGTGCAGAATAGATCGAATTCCTCCAGTACGAAGACAACGCTCTTGGATTTCTTGTCGCCAGCTTTGAGGCACTGCAGCAGGAAAGCTAGATTCTCGGCAAAAGAACCGAATACCTTCCCGTCTGCTGCATTCTCCAAGCGCATTTGAACTGTAATGGATCTCAGTGCGATGCGATCGTCTGTATGAAGATTTCCATCGAGGTGCACAATAAGCGTGTTGTCCACAAACGTTTTGATTTCCAGTAAGTCCGTGAGCACAGCATTAATTAGCTGTAATGTATTGAAATTGTGATTTAATAAAGCAATTTAGAAGTGTTGTTCGATTTACTCACTGTCGTTTTACCAGCTCCTCGCGGTCCTATCAATAACAACGAATTTGATTCTCCCATTTCCGCGGTGCGCTGCAGTAGTTGGCGCACATTGGAGCGCTCGGCTTTAAAGCCGCGTAGGGTTGTGTAGTCGCGCTGCAATCGCTCCTTTAGAAAACGACGTATTTTGATTACCTCCTTTCCAGCGTCGGGCATTTTTAAAAACTTAAATATTCACTGGGTTTGTGTTTCTGTTTATAGCTTGTGTTGATCAAAAATTGCCGCCAAAATATCAGCTGTGCTAGAGGTGTAATGTTGCCGATAAAATATCGATTGTTCAGTCTGGGTAACTGCTGGGCTGCGCTTTAGTTGCTCCTCACGCGCTGTGCTCCACACTTAACGAATGTCTGTTGACTTCTGCTATGCTCATGAGCGGCCGTTTTGCAATCTCAACAGTTGCGCCACAGTGGTTTATTCATCCCATTTTGCTAAATTGCTCCTCACTTAACGCACAATTTAAATTCAAATGTTGAATGACTATTGACATGATATGAATCATATTTAAGCACTTTGTTAAAGCTACTGCCTATCAAATAATTGCTCTAGTACTTAAATAAAATACTCTAAAAATGTTTGAGATTAAAATCTTTCAGCAAATTTGTAATTATAAGCTGAAATGGAGCATTGAACAAAAATGTTTATATAGACAATATTACTCGATACCTTTAACCAAACAGACGTTTTTCAATCATCGGCAAAATGATTCTTGGTCAGATTTTACTATTGTTGTCTTTAATAAGTTCTAACAGCGTGAGTTATAATATATATCGTTTTAAATAAAATATTAATTTTACTAAATGGTGTATGTGTGTTTTCAGATATTTGCCCATTTTGAATTTAACAATGTTAAATGCGTTGCACGAGATCCAAAGTTTATGGTATTTGAATATTGCTTCCTAAGGTCCGTTAATCGTACTTACAAATACTTTTCACTAAAAAGTCGATTTTTTAAATATCCTATTGATAACACAGTGGTAAAAGTTTTCAAATCAATAGGTCCTAATTTCTATTTAATCATTTTATTAATTTTGCAGGTATCTATAAAGCTATTTAAGCGTGAAAACAAGCATATTTTTGATAAATACAATGTCACTATTGATGGGTGCAAATATTTAAAACAACGTGCTAATCCGTTGGCCAATATCCTCTTTGGCATATTTGGGGAATATTCTAATCTCAATCACACCTGTCCCTACAACGTGAGTATTCTCTTTAATGAATTATTCCATCATATTTATCGAAATATATTATTTATGTTTAGCATGATATTATGTTAGAAAAGCTGCCGGTAGCACATGTTAACTCTTTAGTACAGTTTCTTATTCCTGAGGGTCGATATATGCTGAACACAACCTGGAGTATGAATAAAATTCCACGAGTTGAAATTAATGTATATTTTACAAAATATTAAATCCGATTTACTATCAATTAAGCTCGAATTATAATGGAAACATGTAAAGTGGTTCAGAAAATAAAAAAAATGTATTTTATATCTTGTTTGTGTTCAGGGATCTAGCCAAGTTTATAATAATTCAAAGACCCCAATCCAGAGAGTAAATATTTATATTTATACCTTTGGAAAATAGGTCAAGTTATAGTTTAAAATTTTTAGTACAACACAAAATCACAGCAGCAATACATCGAAAAAACTGAAGCTCAAAAACAATATAAATATTCCACGATGGCAAAGGAAGTTATTACAACGGATCAGTTAAAATACTATCGTTTGGTATCCAACAATGATCAAAGATCGAAAGATCGTTGGGTAAAATGCTTCAGTTGGTATCCGGGCAGGCAGACCATCGAGTTTAGTCGTATTCCACAGATCTACTGCGACAGTCGGCACAGATATGGTGATGAGATATTTCTAAAATACGCTCGTAGTAAACGGTTGAACAGTAAACATACCGTTGTCATCTCTCCAGAGGATGCTGCAAATATATCGGAGAATAATGAAGTCGATAACGCTCCCAATGTGAATAGTGAAGCCAAGGTACCGCCTACAACTAACGGGGAATATGGACGCTTCAAGCCGACCAAAATGCACTATTGCTAGACTCAAAATGTTAACAGATTTATATTATTATATTTTAATACATTATATCTACACATAATCTACGGAATTTAATAAATGCTTTAAGCAGATAGAAGTGCGATTTTCATGTCTACAGTTCCAGCTGGGCTAGTTTGCTGAACTCTAAGGTTAGTTCACTTGACAATAGATGGCGCCAGCAGTTTACAGAAATGACAGAATGAGTACTGCCATTCAATTTTGTAAGTGTGCTCTGCCTGCACCTGCAGCTACACCTACGAGAACACCTAGACCTGTCACTTGAGGATCAGGTCAGTTGAGGTTCAGGTCGAGCATGTCAGCAATTTGGCCATGGCAGTCACTCAAGTGGTTTATCTAATACTCGCAGCTCAGCTGTTGCCAATCATTTCGACTCGATGGTATTAGCAAGTTTCAGTTGAGATTCAGCTGCTCTATGGCTAGACAGGTGTTGTCCTCTTGCCATAATAAATAGACTTGACTGCTGGTTACACTTCTGGCTGGAGCTCCAGTTGCCAATTGCCAATTGCCAGTTTTCACTCATCCCATGCAATTAAGAGATCATCTCATCGTCTGCTCTTCTCTTAGCCATTGGTCATTGGTCCGCTGACAATGCAACTTTGAGTCGTCACTTCATTTATGGCTCAGAATCGCTGCGATTTGATTTGCATGACCATGCGCATAATTAACAAGGTGAAAATGTCAGCTAGTAACCGGTTCTAGTGCCGCTGATTAAAACTCAACTTACTTACCGAGTGCTTACTGTAACGCTGCTACTGTTGGGTTTTTTTTTTTTTTTTTGTTTTTGCTTCCTTCAGTCACGTCTAGTTGAAAAGTTCGCACAGGTAATTAACTCCGACCGAGTTGCTTGCACTTTTTATTTAACACTCCGAATGACTCGACGATTGTAAATGAAAACAGTTTTTATATGATAAGGAAGTGGCCAAGAACTAGACATATAAATACTCCCATGGGTATTATTACTATTAACTGATCAATATAATAAGCATATAATAAGTAAAAGTAAATTAATTAATACGATTAAGTAACAAGCTTAATATGGAGCTAAAATATACACACAGTTTACTATTAGAATTGAAGAATTCTCTGTATTAAAACTACTTTAAGTAATCTCTGTCTGATCGTCTCTTTATCTCCTTTTAAAAGATTTTACTTGTGTTAATTTAGAAAAAATTGAATTAATATTATTATTCACTTGAATGCATAACAAAACAGAGTAATTATATATCTTAAAACATATTTTTATCAAGTTTCAGAAGTTTTAATAAATCAAGCATTGTATTTACTATAAGTTGGAAATAGTTTTAGTTTCTATTAAATGTTTCAACATGGAAAAAATAAATATATTTCCTATATTTGTTTTATATAACATTATGATTTTTCATTTGCTAAACAATGAGAATATATTTACTTCTAATATTTTCCATCGTGAACTCTCTAAACTTAAGACTAGCTCTGATTCTCTGTTCCCTCAGATTATTAAGAAGTGTAGGAAAATACGTAAGCAATTATTAAAATGAAAAAAAAAAAACGTCAACAAAACCAGAATACGATTATATTATCAATTATTCTGTACACATTGTTAAGGTCTAAAATTATATCATAGACATTTCTAGCTATGTTATTATTATTTTTAAGTCAATATTAAATGAGACTAATCGGATTTAACTTGTGTAAGAATTATACAATATCTAATATAAATACATTTAAGTTTTACTTTTGTTGAATTTGAAAACTAACTTATATTGACTGTTACCAATTTTTTGCTATTATTTTACCCCAAATAGAATTCGAGCAGACACAAAGTGTAAAATGTATAATAATAAATTTACGAGTATTTATATTTTTGGGATAACTTTGAGCTGGGTGTTTGGTTCATGGGTTTTTAGCCAGTTGCCAGCAAAGTTTCCACGCTTGGCAAGGCTGGCGGCAAATTGGCGGCAATTTATTAATTTAAAAAAAAAACAGAAACAGAAAAAATGAAAATGAAAATGGAAATAGACAAAACGCAAATCCTATTTGTCAATTTATTTGCGCAAGTATGCGTGCAACAATAGCAACAACAATAACAACAACAACAACAACAACAAATTGTCAATTGCTTAAGCAAATTGCGCATAATTGACATTTTTCCAATTGCTCAACAGGCATTGTTTGGATTCCACACGGAGGCCATTGCTAGATTCCCGATTAGATCCAGCAGCTATCCTATACTCTACTCTACTCTACTCTACTCTACTCTCCCCTTCTCTCCCCTTCTCTCCTCTCCCCTTCTCTCCTCTACTCTACTCTACTCTACTCTACTCTCCTCTCCTCTCCCCTTCTCTCCTCTCCCCTTCTCTCCTCTCCCCTTCTCTCCTCTCCCCTTCTCTCCCCTTCTCTCCTCTACTCTACTCTACTCTACTCTACTCTCCCCTTCTCTCCTCTCCTCTCCCTTCTCTCCTCTCCCCTTCTCTCCTCTCCCCTTCTCTCCTCTACTCTACTCTACTCTACTCTACTCTTAACTTATCTTTGTAGCCGCTGTGTCGTCACGCCCGGTCTATAAAACTGTCCGCGCCAATGATTTAATTTCCTAAATATTTGGTTGGGGCATAACATAAATCTTGCCACGACCTCAACAAGTGTCAACAACAGCTCGTTGTAGGTGGGCTCAAAGCAAAGTTGCCGCCGTGTTGCAGCCACAGCAGCAGCAGCAACAGTTGGCATTATATCTATTGTGGCACCTTTTTGTAATTTTTCTATTCTTTTGATTGTATTTTATTTGATTTTATGGTTTGTTTTTGGTGCAGCACGGTCAGCTCATTAGTTGGTAACATACAAGTCGAGGATTCATTGTTGCATCAGCCACACCTACAGCTTGTACAGGATTTGGATTTGGGTAACAACGAATGTGTCGCATTGTGTGGCACTGACAATTATGGCCCTTTTGTTGCTCAATCTGCCGCAACACTTGTAGCCCTGTCCTTGCCTGCATTGTCCTCTTCCTGCGGTGTTTCATAATTTCCGCCTAAAAGGATTTCACAGTTCAAGCCATTATGAATGTCTTTCTATGTGTGTGTGTGTGTGTGAGTTGTCCATAGATAATCCCATTGGCATTATAATGAGCCGCTTTTGTGCGCTGTCTCTTTGTCTCGACTCGTACTCAAACTCAAACTCAAATTCAAACACTTATGTCATAGGCAAAAAGCCACAGACACGAGCACAAGTATTGGCCAAGTTCTAAAGCACGCAAGCCAAATGTGTCGCCATGTTGCCATCTTGAAACGGAAGCGAATACGTCTACGTCTACATATAGAAATAGAAATAGTCGTAAATCTAACAAAAATCTAACAAATATCTAACATACTATGCGGTAGAGTAGCGTGTAGCGTGTTTGCGTGGCGGCAAAACTGGCCCCTATCATTATAGCTGTCGTCTTAGCTGAAATTGGAATTGGGATGCGAGTTGAACTCGTAGTAGTTGTTGTTGGAGTTGTTGTTGTTGCTGGAGTTGTTGCTGGAGTTGGAATTGGTCAGCGACGGGCGTCGGGCGGATGCGCTTCCAGACAGTCGACAGCCAGCAGCCGCTACACTCAGAAAAATATGCCATTTTAAAATTATCTTCGACCATACTTGAATTTATCACATTTTGATTTTAAAACTTGATGATTGTTGTGTACTAAAAGTCTTAAATTAATTATGTAGCGATCTTAAATTTAAAATTCGAAATGTTCATTCAAACCACTACACTCAGAAAAATATGTCATCCTAAAATTAGGTACGACAGTACTTGAATTTAAGCCATTTCGATTTTACAACTTGAAGATTGTTGTGTACTAAAAGTCTTAAGTTAAGTATGTAGCGATCTTAAATAGAGAACTCGAAATGTTCATTCCAGCCACTACACTCAGAAAAATGTGCCATTCTAAAATTAGGAACGTGAATTTATTCCATTTTGATTTTAAAATTTGAAGATAGTTGTGAACTAAATGTCTTAAATTAAGTATGTATCGATCTTAAATTTAGAATTCGGAATGTCCATTTCTATGACAGCTATTCGAAATAATAGTCTGATTTTAATCAAACTTAGTCAGAATATATAAGACCTTAGCAAAAATAAAATCTCGTTAAGAAGTCTTCAGAAACAATAAAGTTATTTATTCCTAACTACAAAGTTAAAGATGATTTTGTACTTAAAGTAGTATTTTTCAAGATTGAAATAAACTTTAAAATAAGAATGCTTTGTACCAAAACAAGTACATTAGTTAAAGATTTTTGTGTACTTAAATTAAAACCAAAAAGTTCTTAAAGTATTCCAGAAAAATCTTATTTTAAGATTTCCGGACTTACGAAAACCAAACTTGAAATAAAATTTTTGTTCTCAGTTTAAGATTTATCGAATTTTTCGAATTTCGGAAAATTTATTACAGCTTTTGAGATCGTTTGTACTAGAATATTCCCCTTTAAGTATAGAAATCTTGATTTTTTTTCTGAGTGTAGCTACGATCTCATAAGATTTCTAGGCCCGAAATGTTGCATGTTGTCTATTGTTTCTTTTATTTTAAGGGGAGTGGGGGCAGATACCCAAAAAGAAAAAAATGAAATGAAAGAAAAAAATTGATTTACGACTTCCGTTGGTAATGAAAATTCACTTCAACAATATTTATTATTATTTTTTGGTTTTTTTTTTGTTTGAGCTACTTCATTTTGTTGGCCAATACGCTGGCTGTGCTTGGTGTTTGCTTTTATAGACTCATTTAAGGCGATTATTTAGCAATTTTTTAACGTTTGCCATACGAAATTTATTACGACAATGGAGTGCTTGCAGATTCAAGATTCGGGCAACAACAGCAACAACCACAGCAACAACAACAACAGCATCTCATGGAGAGCTCCAGTTAGTGGCGAAATTTATGGGCCAGAAAGTGAATCATTTAAGTTAATGACTTTCAAACGTGTTTGCTTGCTTGATGGCTGATTGACTTGGCCAGAATCAAAGTCTGTTGCTGTTGCTGACGCATTGGCCAAGACAAGTAGCTCTGTTGATTGATAATCTGTTGATTGAATTATGAGCGCAAGTGTAATTTGGCTAAACAAGTATGTATATGTATGTATGTATGTATGTATGTGTCTTACTCCCTCTGCTTTTATTGGTATGTGTTTAGAGCTAGACAACAATTGTGTTTTAGCCAGCTTCTTACTAAATGCAGGTCCAGTCTACACTTTTGAGCCGTGGGCGTTTTTGGCGGCAAATCAAACTAAGTCCAAGAAATTGGCAAATTGGCTTTTGGTTTTTTTTAGTTTTTGGTAGGCGGTAGAACTTGAAAGGTTAAAACGTTGCTGGTCAAAAGACTTGTTCCTGCTGTTGTTGTAGTTGTTGTTATGGTTGTCTTACACTGAAAAAAAGACCAAGTTCTAAAATCAAGAACATTCATCTTAAATATTTTAATATTTTAAGACCAAATTAGTAAAACTAAGATTATTAATCTAAAAAATCTTGAAATCTAAATATAAGAATAAAACTCTTAAATTGTTAGCAAAGTATAAATAGGTACTATTTCGTATCAAACGAGTGGTGGCACCGTGGCGCTCTGGTTAGAGAGGCCGCTTCAATTGTGAAGCAGTAGGCGGCGGTTCAAACCCCACTCCTATCAAATTAAAACAACATTTAAAAAATTACTAAAACAGAATAAAATGTAACTAAATCAAAAATTACAAATAAAAAAAATTATAAATATATAAAATAATTTTTATTTATTATATTTTTAATTTTTAATTTTAAGAACATTTATTCTTAAAATAAGAATTGGTCTTAATTGAAATGTTCTTAAAATCAAGATGTGCTCTCTTAATTTAAGAACTTTATGTTCTCGACGCATTTTTTAGACCAAAAATCTTAGTTCTGAGACCAACATCTTGATTTTAGAACATTTTTTTTTATCAGTGTAGTTGTTGTTGTTGTTGTTTGTGTCTGATGAGCTGCTTTAGGTCGTCAGTTTGGTTTGTTGCTGTCTATGCGTGCCAAAATGCCAATGGCGTTTTTAATTTCAAGTCACATTTGGCATCGCTTCACATTTATGAGCTGCCGCATTTTATTTGCTTTTATTATGAGATGTGTGTAAGTTTTAGCTGTTTTTTTATTCATTTATTTGGCTTTTCCGTCAGGCCAAAACCGGCAACAATCAGCAACTGTTGCCAGACCAGCAACGACACTTGCTGCCTGTGACTACCTGTTAGCCAAGTTAAGCAAAACTGGATTAAGTCCCTTTTTGATTTTCTTTCTTTTTTTTTCTGTTTTGTTTTTCATTTGTTGCTGTTGGCCCTAATCCGACTTCATGTAATTGCATGCAGACATGGCGCCAGTCATTGCCATTTCCCATTGTATGTTTGTTAATAGGATCAGCAATGCTCTGTCTGATCCTGGCGTGAAATCCGCAAATGTTGTTTACCTTTTGCGAAAAGGGGTTGCTCGGTTCAGCCCAAAAAATTCGACCATACCCTTAACCGTCAAGGCGTCAAGTGCACACACACACACACACACACACACACACACACACACACACACACACAGAGAAGTGTAGGTTTACTTTGCACTGTTACGGATTGTTGGCCTTTGTTTTTACACTTCGAGCCAAAACGACACCCACAACTCGCTGCTCGAACTTTTTCTTTGCCCATACTTGTATTTATTTTTATTATTATTATTTTCCATTTTTTTTTTATTTTGTTTATTTTTTTTTTTTATTTTTGTTCATATTCTTTCAATACTTGTTCTTAGCCTACTACCTCCTATTCTTGGCCACGGCCGTGAGTCAACAAAAAAAGTTCGCATCGATGGGAAAATTGTGCAAACAATAAAAACGCAGAAAACAGGCACATTGAAAGCTCTCAAGCCAAATCAAGATTTAGCCAGCAACAACAACAATAACAACAACAACACATGTAGTGGGTATATGTATGTATATATACCCTATAGTTATTATTATATTTCACTCGATAGCAATTATTGCTACCGTTTAATTGTGCGCATTGCGATTTTGTGGGACGCCGCCGCCGATGATTTTTCACACGCGTTGGCTCAGCTCCCCCCTTATCCCTGTTCCCTTCTGGATTCCCCGATCCCAGCAATACCAATCAACCGTTTCTTTTGGCCTGCAGCTGGCAAAGTCCACACCAGACTTAAACCGTCCATTGACCAGTCTGGCTGTGAATGCAGCCACGTGTCTAATGATCCGCAAATGATTCTCCTCCCTCCCGAATTGGCCCAGTTACCAGCTACCAGTTTGTATATAGATGAAGTATTCATATGACCATTAAATTTTAATATTTCTGCCTCAACTTCAAACTGTGCAAATATGTGTTCTGTAATTTCCACACTTGTTGTGGCATTTCCAAGTGCCAACGATTAAAAGTTTTGGCCAATAACTTGCATAGCGAACTTTATGGTAATTGCTTGACCCTTGGCACCCATGAACCATCAAGTAATTCTAATAATAGTAATACACACTTCGCCAGTCTTATAATCATTTGCAGCAGCTGCTTTTGCCTACACACGCATTAAGGAAGTCTGGCTATAAATGGAATTTAGAATTTACTTTGACAAGTTTAAATTTAATAAAATCTTTGGGAATTTAAAGAAAAGACAAGCCTAAAGGGGACTGGTTTTTTAAAGTAAAGATACGTTTTAAATTAGGAGACTGAATTCCCTGATTGTGAACTGAACTGTTTCTTCCCTATGCTTTTATTGTATTCTGGAATATTACATCTGAATATAAATATGCCTATTGATATTATGAGATGGCATTAAATTTGTTTATTACCTAACCATTTAATAATAATAATTAAGGCTGGGCTTGCAATATCTTCTTAAATATTATCAAATAGATAAATTCAAGTTTGACATTTATTTATATACATTTTAAATATAAATATCTGTGATAAAGTTATCAAATTAATTAAATAGACATTGCTAAAGCAGCCCTTAATATTAAAGACTTTTTGTTGTTTTTGTTGTTAATCTTATAGTTAAAACCAGAGAATTGGTTTTCTTTATCATCGCTCCCAGTCCCTCTCCCAGACCCCGCTCCAAGGCCCCGCTCCCAGTCCCTCTCTCAGTCCCTCTCCCAGTCCCTCTCCCAGTCCCTCTCCCAGTCCCCGCTCCCAGTCCCACTCAAGGCCCCGCTCCCAGGCCCACCCAAAGGCCCCGCTCCCGGTCCCTCTCCCAGGTCCCTCTCCCAGGTCCCTCTCCCAGGTCCCTCTCCCAGGTCCCTCTCCCAGGCCCCGCTCCCAGTCCCTCAAAAAAGAAACAAACTTGATCTGCCTGCAGTATAGAGGAACCTACATACCAAGTTTGGTGTCTCTAGCTCTTATAGTCTCTGAGATCTAGGTGTTCATACAGACAGACAGACAGACGGACAGACAGACAGACAGACAGACGGACAGACGGACATTGCTATATCGACTCGGCTATTGATGCTGATCAAGAATATATATACTTTATAGGGTCTGCCACGCCTCCTTCTGCTTAATACGCACATAGTCGGTAAAACAAACCCAATAGACCCCTGTACTTTTTTTAAGTACGGGGTCTAAAAATAAATAAAATTTTGAACCGATATATAAATAAAAATTTCAACTTAATTCTTCAGCTCTCAAGTTTATATACATGAGAAATATTTTTTCATTTCATTAATCTAAGACTTTAATTAATAAAATCTTGCACTTATTTAAGATGCAAGTGACTAAAATCAAGGTCTATCGGCTAATGCTTTTAAAAATCACTCACAAAAATTCAAACTGCATTAAATATATTAAAGAGACAGACTAGATTTAAGCCACTTTTCAACAAAAATCATGGCTTATAGTCCAACACGTGTATGAGCACTTATGAATGACCTCGCCTAAACTTAAAAAAAAAATAAAAAAAATCAAAACTGAAATACTGAATAACCAAACAATCAGATTTCTTATCGTTGACACGCAATCGAAACGGAAGTTCAGTTCAATTTTATTGGTGAAATTATCTAGGGGAACTTGAAAAGAGCATCGGGCATGCAGATCTGCTGTGTTGTTCAAATAAATGGTCCATTGGAGCAAAGCGAGCAAAGCGTTGTATAACGATCTCTCCGATCTTTCGATCTTTAAAAACCTCCAATCATTGGTTGCTCGGTTCAAGTCTTGTTTCATTCCCTGTTCCCTGTTTGGCCCTTACTTTTTTAACTCTGTTCGATTTGTGGCCAGTCATAGCGCCAAAGAGTCGACAATTGAATTAGAAGTCTGAGCAGGACTCATGAATGAACAAATGGGTGTGCACACACACTCACACATACACTCAAACACACACATATATACAGTCAAATGATGAACATGTTGTGCAGTTGAAGTTGAACCCATTTTCTCACCTGTTAAAGTTGTAAAGACGCAACCAAAATCGTTTATCGTTGTCGAGATCCGTTCCTCAAGAGCTCCGACTTCGACTCTGACTTGGACTCGGTCTCAGTCGCCTTCGATTGACTTCGATTGCATTGGCATTGCCGCCGCGTCATACGATTTAATTGCTTCGATTGTGTCAGCAGTTTTATTTTCTTGTCTTCATCAGCAGCAGCAGCAGCAGCAGCAACAGCAACAGCAGCAACAACCTCCTCAGGCTCAGCCGTAAACTCAGCCTGGCCACATTTGTTGCGGAAGGGGGCGTTTTGTGCCCAATCCCAATCCCAGCCAGAGTTTGACTTGCTCATAGGCGCTCAATAATTTGATGATCATAATCAATGGCTGACTGACATTTGCCCCTGCTGCTGATGCTGTTGCTGCTCAGCTTTTTCCCTCTTTTTTTGATACCCGTTACTTAAAAAACAAATAAAAGGGTATATTGTGCTCGTGGGGATGTATGTAAAAGGGAGAAGGAGGCATCTTCGACCCCATAATGTATATATACACTTGATCAGCATCAACAGCCAAGTCGATATAGTCAAGTCTGTCCGTCTGTAAAAAACCACCACACCCACAGCTTTCCAGATAATAGAGTTTGTATTGTAAATAACGTAATCTACTAATATTATCTAAAATCTCACTTAATCGCTGCAAGATCGGACAAGTAGAACTGCAGTAATAGCTAACCAAAGTTATTAAGTTATTATAGATACAATCACCTAAAAGTATGCAGTAGTTTTTATTAGTTAGTAATTTCTTTAAAGTATTTTTGTATATACAAAAATAAGTACCGGGTATCCTATGGTCGGTATCTCGACTATAACCTTTTCCACTTGTTTCTTTTTTTTGCTCGGCTGGCTCTTTGATTTGGACTCGTTGTTGTTATTATTGTTATCATTGTTGTTATTGAGGGATGAGGCACAAAGGCTTTGTTCGAAATTTGTGAGTGTCTGTCTAACAATGGCCAACTCGAAACTTGTTGAAAGCCGTTTTATCCTTTTGATGAGGCGCTCAGAGATCCGGCTGTGGCCATGACTTGGTCCAAAGTCAAGTGTGGCGGCCCATTTACCAGCAAAATAAAAGGCATGCCGCAGGATAACCTACAACATGGCGTGGGAGTCTGTTTAGCCTAATGAAGTCATTAGAATATACCTAGATGCTCTATAGAGAGTATTACAAATCCGAAATGGATTTATTTCTTTGTTTCAGTTTAATGCATGAATCGCATGCGTAGGTTTTCTATAACGATTAAAACCCTCATATGTCAACTTGGCCCATTCATCATCATCCCGCCAAGACACACTGAGACGTAGACACTGAGACGTACACTGAAAATAAAGACCAACTTTTAAGATCAAGAACGTTCATCTGAAATATTTTGTTCTAAAAATAAGATTATTTTAAGACCAAATTACCAAAACTAAGATTATTAATCCAAAAATCTTAAAATTTTAATTTATGAATAAAAATCTTAAATTTTTAGGAAAGTATAAATAGGTACTATTTCGGATCAAGAAGATGGTGGCACCGTGGCGCTCTGGCTAGAGAGAACGCTTCAGTTGTGAAACAGTAGGCGGCGGTTCGTATCCCGCTTGTAACATATTAAAATAACATTTATAAAATTACTAAAACAGAATAAAATGTTAAATCAAAATTTAAAAATTAAGATAAATTATAATAAAAAAATTTTTTTTATTTTATTAATATTTTGATTTGAATTTTAAGAACATTAATTCTTAAAATAAGAACTTGGCATATTGAAAATGTTCTTAAAATCAAGATGTGCTCTCTAAATTAAGTACTCGACGCATTTTTTAGACCAAAATTCTTAGTTTTGAGACTAAAATGTTGATTTTAGAACATTTTTTTTTTTATCAGTGTAGACACTGAGAATGAGATTGAGATTGAGACTGGAACTGAGACGTCGCCAGACACTTGTTCCGTTCGCAGACACGAAATGCTGATGAGCTGAAATCTCATCAAGAAGTGTCTACATCAGGCAACAACATGCTTAAATATGTATGTTATATGTTTATAATATGTTCATAAGTATCTGAATGTCTCCCTCTCTCTTACACTCTAGAGATTTTGGGACTTACAGCACCTACTTCAGCCCTGGAGAGACACTAGCTGGCTGGCGGGACTTGATGACTTAATTTTCATTTCAGTCTGCTGACTCCTCTCCAAAAAAAAAAAACCCATAGACCCGGGCTTCTCTACCAGCAGCAATCGTGGCCTTTACAGCTGGTACAGGTGTCTCAAATGGAGTTGGAGTTGCAGTTGGAGCTGGAGTTGGAGTTGGAGTTGAAACTGTAGCTGGAGTTGAGCACTTGAGAGTCAGCACAGTGACAAACGCAAGTGTTTGGCTTGTCTCTGAGCATGTTGGCTCCATCTTCATCTTCAACTCCTCCTCGACCTCTGTCTCTCAGTCTTACAGTCTCTCAGTCTCTCAGTCTCTCAGTCTCTTGTACCCTCGTCACATACTGATTTGTGTGTGTGTGTGTGTGTGTGTGATGATGCAGCATTTTCTGTGGTAGCCCAAGACACACTTGTTGGCACTAGCTAAGATGTACTCCAAACTATTTGCTCTAATCATTATGGTAGCGCCTTTTGCCTTCTCCAACTGCAACTGCAACTTCAAATGCAACAGCAACTTCAACTGCTGATGATAAATCTATATTTTATTAGCATTTCCAAAATGTGTTGCATGCGCTGTGTTAAATGAGTTGTTTCCATTTGCTGCTGCTGTTGTGACTTGGCCTAATCCAATTAAAACCACATTTTTCATAGAGTTCTGACCAAAAGATCAGTCGCCATTTCGATTTGCCATGCTGAATGCTACAAACGATATGAAAAAAAAACCTCCGACAAATTCGAGTGAAATCATTAATAAATATAAAGTTTTTTTTTTTTTTTATTTTTTTTTTGGTTGGAGATTTATAGAACCGTAAGTAAAGACCTGAAGCGACTCGTGCTATGGCTATGGTTGGGCGTTTGGTGTCTCTGCGTCGTCGTCCATTTCCTTTCCATGTCCAATGGGTGTCGTATATAAATCGCGTGCTGCACTGGAGGTCTTCAAAAACGCTTACGAGTTGATGCCCGGCGGGCAAGGCAACATCCACATCCACATCCACAACCACAGCAACAACCACAGCCACATTCACATCATCAAGAGCAGCAACGGCAGCTTCTGCTGTCTGCCTCGTCTCTTGGCCAGATCTCATTCATTTGGGGCTGTGGCACTGGGTGTTAACCGGCCACGGAAGAAGCCCAAGAAGACCAAGACCAAGTCCAAAACTGAAGCCTCGCCTGCGGTTATGTTGAACGAACAAATACGCCAGATATTTACCCCTTACCTCCCACTCTCCCTGCTCTCAACTGCATATGTTTTGCCTAATGATGAGAGTGAGAGAGAAAGAGAGAGAGAGAGAGAGAGCGAGAGAGAGAGAGAGAGAGAGAGAGAGGGACACTTCATCTCAAGTCTTAAGTTAAGGGCTGCTACACAGAGAAAAAATACCAACTTCTTAAATCAAGAACATTCATCTTAAATATTTTGTTTTTAAAATAAGATTATTTTAAGACCAAATTACTAAAACTAAGATTATTAATCTAAAAAATCTTAAAATCTTAATATAAGAATAAAAATCTTAAATTGTTAGGAAAGTATAAATAGGTACTATTTCGTATTAAACAAGTGGTGGCACCGTGGCGCTCTGGTTAGAGGGGCCGCTTGAGTTGTGAAGCAGTAGGCGGCGGTTCAAACCCTACTCAAATCAAGTTAAAATAACATTTAAAAAAAAAAACATAAAATAAAACAGAATAAAATGTAAATAAATCCAAAATTAAAAATAATAAAAACATTTAAGAACATTTATTCTTAAAATAAGAACTTGGGCTTGTTTTAAATGATCTTAAAATCAAGATGTGTTCTCCTAATTTAAGAATTTGATGTTCTCGACGCATTTTTTAGACCTAAAATCTTAGTTCTGAGACCAAAATCTTGATTTTATAACATTTTTTTTATCAGTGTACAAATTTCGTGCCTATATGCTAATTTCGAACCAACTTCTGTCCTGCTGATGTTGATGCTGATGTTGATGTTATAAAACAATAAACACAAAGTCGAATCGAATTTAATGGAAACAAGATTGATTTCCTGAAATCCACAACTTTGCACAATATTTCCGACTGATATTTGCGCCGAATTCAAAAGCTAAGAAAAAAACCTTGAAACGCAGTCACGCAATGAGCGCTCCAAGAGGAACCAGTTCGGATTTTGAGCCTGGGTCCAAATCGTGTCTGATCGTGATAATGATGTTGACTGCCTGGCGTTCTGTCCAGCTTGGATAAGTCCCAGCATACACTTTAGAGTCGAGCCTAACGACTTTGTTAACAAGTTTGCACTGCAGGAAAAGTACATCTTAAATATGGGTTAAAATTAGGAGGAAAAGGATTTTAAACAGAATAATGTTAATAATTTAATATTTATCATTATATATTAGCTTCATTATAAATTTGTGAAAAAATAATAATAATAGAAACAAGATAATAATAATGGAAACAAGATAATAATAACGACTTTGATAATAAGTTTCCACTTGAGGAAAAGTACATTTTAAAGATGGGTTAAAATAAAGGGGTGGAAGATATTAAACCGAAAAATTTAAAGACTTTAATATATATTCTATTATATATTATATTAGTTCAGCTTTATTTTAAATTAGTGAAAAAAATAATGATAATATAAACAAGATAATATTATCTTTACTATTTTAATAAAAATTCTTGAAATCTTTAAATTTAATAATTATTAATTAAACAATTTTAATTGTATTACTTAAAAACATGATTTCCGGCCTGTCACATCTGTAGAACCTAAGTTTGAAAATAATATGGTTCGATTCTCCCTCTTGTTATTCTAAATATTTTTTTAAGTCCCTAAGGGATAAAACGCATTTCAAAATACGTCATATTAAATTAAAAAAAAAATTAATAAAATAGAAAATTGTCAAAAGTATAAAGAGAATAAAATATAATATTGTATTAATTTCAAGGTTCAGAATTTTAAAAGTTGTAAATTTTATTCTGTTTATAATTTTTCCAATTAAATTTTTAAAAATATATAAAAAATGTCAAGTTTATGGTGATACAGAAATTGAAACTAAACGAAAATCTCTCAAAAATTTATGGAGTTTTGGGAGATTTTCGGTTGGTTTCGATCCCTGTATTACTAAGTATTTCTCGTACTAAAACTTGACTTTTAGGTGTACTTAGTTAAGGGTATATAAAAGTTTGTTATACTAAAAGTAAAATAAATTTCTTAGTTTTGTTTTTGGGGTGGCGGCTATCATAGCCGGTCGCTGTGTAAACCCCGCCAGCGAAATGCAAAAACAAATTGTTTGTGGGTCAGCCAGCAAAAGGAAAAAACAAATTGTAGGCTGCAAAAGTGAGAGAGAGAGAGAGAGAGAGGGAAAACGTGAAGAAGAAGCAGAGAAGAGGGACTGGCAAAAAAAAAGAACGTGGTTTTGGATGCCCTAACAAGCGATCGGCGCAGGACGATCGCGGACGAGGGCGTTGCAATGTTGCTGCTGCGAAGATGTGTCTGCAGCCAAGGCGAAATTCAAGGAAAACGAGCCGAGCAGGAGGAGGAGGCTTCTACACTAGCCGGAGGCAGAGTGGCCTCGTCTGGGGCTTCCACATTGCGACTAGGCAGCACGGAAGCCTAATGGCCGCTGCCAATGTGATTTGTGATTTGTGCTCTCTTGTGTTTTGTTTTGGCTGCGGTCGCTTTCAAAATGTTGTCTATTTCCATGGAAAACTGTTCGTTCAAGGCAATGTGAAAGGAGGTGGAAGGGGAATGCACATTCTATGCAAGGGGCAGTGGCAATGGCAATGACAAAGCACTGCAAATGGAGCAGATGCCAGTGCAGTCAGTTTTGTGGCAGCATGCTAATTTATGAAGTAGCAACTTGCAGCGACATGGATGCGGTAATTATAGCTTGGCAACTTGTTGCCAAACCCGCATGGAACAGCACTACAAAGTGCATGAATGAAAAGAAAGCCAGAGTCGATGCCAGTCTCAGTCCCAGTTTCAGTTGGAACTTGAAGCCATCAAGGTGGCCATGTTGCACAGAAGCTGTTCTACTGCTGCTGCTGCTGTTGTTGTTGCTGTTGCTGTTGTTGCTGCTGCTGTTGCTGTTGCTGCTGTGGCTGCAACATCAGGTGAACGCGCCCACTCGGTTAGTGTAGAGCCCGAAATGAAAAAGGTTCTTGCCCCGTGGCATTTCATTTTTGGCCTGGACGATGGTCTGGCTGCAACATTTTTGCAGCAGCAACATAGTTTACACACCTACCGATGCTTGCCCCGCCAGCAACATGCACTTAACTGGTAGCCGTAGTGCACTTTATAATACAAAACACGGCCATATCGGCTGCTCAAGACTGTGGAGCACTCGTCGCTGTTTGATAGATGCTGCCACTGGCTTCGGGCGCATTGCTGCGCCTGGGCGTTGCCGTTGTACAACGTGCAACAGCAACAGCAACAGCAGCAACAGCAACAGCAGCAACTACAAAACTAGCACCGTTAGATGACTTGTGAGCTTAGGCCTCATTTGCATGCAACAAATCTGGGCCAGAAACTCAAGCCAAAGCGACTTTACATTAACATTAACCCAGTTGACTGAATAAACTGACTGGCGCTAGCAATGACCTTGCTACAGCCGGATCAGGTGAGCAATCCTTAGAAACCGGCAAGCTCAAAACTCTCAAATACCAATATGTACTGTGTACTGTAGTCCATCAATTAGAGCGGGCAATGACAATGACAACGGCGTCGACTCATTAACAAATCGCCCGCACAGCGTGTGCCTTGCGAATATTCAGTTTCGGGTTCAGTTTCAGGTTCAGGTAACCGATTATAATTAGCGCCCCCGTTACAAGCCCTTTTTAGGTTAATGCAAATTGAGTGCATGGCGAATTTTGCTATAGGTAAAGGTATAGCTATAGCGGATTAGTGTGTATATATGGCAATCGAAACTGGAGCGCAGAATGCGCGAATGAAGTGTGAAGAAGTGGACAGGTTACACGCAGCGATACAGAAAGAATCCTCTTAGCACAAAATTCTCAAAAATATATACAGACAGACAGGCCAAACAGAAATTAAAAGCGCAGCCGCCTCTCATCATCATCAACCCACATACACACATATATATATATATATATATATATCCATCCATATATATCCAGACATTAAAGATGCCGACGACGTCGACTGTGGCGCCGCTACGAAAGACAATATAAATCATATCATTCATACCTCTCGCAAAAGGGTCCCCAATAATACAAAGAGAGTGTGGAAGATAGGAGACAGAGAGAGAGAGAGAGTGAGGAGAGAGAGAAGAGAAGAGATCAGAGTCGAGTCTCATCCTGGCAGGCTGACTGGCTGCTTAGCAATTAATTTTGTATAATATTTCTATATATATATGAATAGACAGAGACACCTTTTGACTTGTGAACTAATTCCAAATCAAATTAGCTCTGTTTCGTAGTATCAAAAACACTTTCAGAATTGTGTACGTATTTGTTTAAACAAAATTTGTATTTATTAATTCCATGATTTCGTGGTTATTGCTGCTGCTGCTGCTGTTGCTACTGAACTATGGCAAAGCCAATTCTGGCTATGGAGACACCAATGGCAATGTCGATGAATTTGGCTTTGGGATTGCACATTCTGTGCTGGAACATCAACATCATCAAGGCAATTCCATGCAGAGTTTAACTGCGCAACGTTTGCAGCTTCGTTGGTGGTTCATTTTGTTGGAGAGTGTATGTTTTTGGCTGCCAGCTAGATTGCTTATTGTCTAACGTTGAATCTTTGAATTTTTCGAATTTCTTTTTTTTCTTTTTTTTGGACGATGGCGTCGACGCCATTTTAAATTACCAGTTACCTGAAAATAAACGGCAACAAGCCAAAGAATCCAAAATGTCACACATACTGCGCATAAATCACGCTATTCAAATTGTTACCGTCTCTCTCTCGCTCTCTCTCGCTCTCTCTCTTTCACACCTACTACAACTCTTTCGGTCGACTCACGATAATTTGTTCGAATCATTTTCCATCACACACCGTAAAGTGTTTGCACCGACAACAAGTCGGGGGCAAATCTAATTAAATTGTTCAAATGTTTTCAGCAACCTTTGTTTTTTTCGTCTATTTGTGCAGCAGTGCGTCCCTCCCGTTCCTCCCCCTACTCCCCCTGCTCCTCTTCACCCTTCCCTCCTCTAACAGGCGCCACAAATGGCTGCAAAAACGCTGACAAATGTTTCCGTCAAAACACAAATTTCACCTCGTTGTTGTTGACGTTGTTACCTAAGGTGTTTTCATAATAGGGCATATGCGACACTGCACAGTGGTTCAAAAGTGCTTGGAAGGGATTCGTTATTCCCTATTATTAATAAGTTATTGATATACTTGTTTTTTTTTATTTGAAAATTTTTATTTTATTTATTTATGCGCGACTAAAAGCAGTCCGCAAGAATCAAAAAAAAAATCGATATATACAAATTAAATTAAAGATTAAAAAATAAAGTTAAAATAATATATAAATTTAAACTGTGAAGAAAAGATTTAAATTAGAATTAGAATTAGATATTACAGTGCATACTAACTTGAATACATTCCTTAGCTATTGATTAATTATTTATAAAGGCTCATTCATTAAACATTTTGAAATCAAGGATCCTAATATATTTCAATATTTTTAATAACCATAAACAAATGCTTGTTAGCTGTAGTTATTGTTGTGACAGTGTCAACACTCTGTTTGCGGTTTTTATGTAAATAGAACTTACAGCTTAACAAAAAAATAACAATAATTATTGACAATAAAAACTGGATTTTCTGTCAGTTGTCTCTACATTTTTTTTCTCACTTTTTTTCAGCTTCGTTCCAATGTTCATGTACAATATTATGAATCAGTTTTGTTGTCGTTAGACTAAAACTTCAGTCAAATGCGATTCAATGCTTAATTAAACTCTAGATCGCCAGCAAGGAATACAGAAAAAAAATTTACGAAAAAAAAAAATATATATATGAAGCCAGCTACAATATAATTTAAAACAAATTAAAAGCGCAGCCGTTTGAAACCCCCTGTACGAGGGGTGGATGAGGTTTAAGTCAACCTGACAGTGACGCGCCCAATCGAAAATAGCAACAAGTTAATTTGAGGCAAACTCCCCCGCCGAAAAAAGTGTATTTTTTTCTTCTTTTTTTTTTTTTTTGAAAAGTCATTAGAAAAAATGTGAGGCAACCAATTTGAATATTTGATGGCACACACAATGTTGTAGGTTGGTTAATTTAAGGTGATAATTGCTTTTTAATGTGACACAACTAAATTTCGTGGTTGAGTTTTGTTGTGGTGTGCCGGAAGTTTTTCCTATTTTCCTATTTTTCTATGCGCATGTGCAGCCAAGAGGCGCACAAGCACTTGTTACGTGGATGGCCAGGCAGCAACAACAACAATAACAACAACAATTGTTGTTGTACAAGTACTACACAAAATAAAAAAAAGTGTCAACAATTATTTTCAAATTTCAAAACATTTCATTTCGGCGCTTGGTTGATGGCTTTTTGGGGTGACTCGGCTTAAAAGGTTTCCCAGGTGTGAAATTGTTTAACACTGAGGATGTCGCGGAGGTTGAGGTTCATGATTATATTTTTTTGGCAGCAGCACGATAAACTTGAAGTGCGGGCGTCAAACTGACATCCTGTATGCAAGTTCGTTGCCTAAGTCTTTCGATTTGCCGCAGGTCTCAGCAGCAATGAAGACATCAACGGATTTATCCAACACGTTCTGCGAGTCACAGTAGCTCAATTGAAATTCCGTTTACTGGTTTTAGGTATTTTTTTATTTTTTTATTTTTTCGTTTTTTTTTTGGCTAATTGGCGCCGCAGGAATTCACAAATGGTGTGCAAAAGTCACGAGTAGCCCGGAATGAACAAGTAGCGCTGCCATAGTGCCAACTTATCGGACTATCCGTGTGATTGGAAGCTGTGTTAGTGTCATAACAGCCACCAACAACAGTCAATACTTTTTCAATGAATACATCAACAATGAGAATGAGTCGATGCCGTTGCTGTTGCTGTTGTAGACGTCGCCGTTGGCTCTGAAAATTTATTGGCAGTGACGGCGATGGCGGCCAATTAACACAGGATGCTTGAAGCGCCAACGCCACCAGCGTTGCTATTGCTTTAGCATTTGCTTGAAAGATGCCGCCAGCCACAGCGGACACAGTCAGAGCTGAGGAGCTTAGGAGTGCTCTCTCTCAGTGTGCAATGAAGTCGTAAAGTCTGATTTATTTCGAATTGAATGTCAATACACAAGGCACACACTGAGAGACTGTGGAGACTGTGAAGTCTGAGGACGGGAGCAGACACTGACTGCTTCAGCACCCAACCACAGGCGGTCTCAGAGCCATGGTACGGTGTGCTGTGTTGCGGTTCTGGCTGACCCAATTTGGCGCCTGCTGCGGCGCTTTCATCAGACTCCTCGTACATCATAAACAAATTCATAAAAGTCGCCGTCTCTACACTGATAAAAAAAATCAATTTAAAATCAAGATTTTGGATTTAGATTTTTGTCTAAAAAATGCGAGAGCATAAAGTTCTTAGATTAAGAGAACATTAAGAGAAATCCAGATGTTTTAAGAACATTTTAAATAAGACCAAGTTCTTAAATTAAGAGAACATTAAGAGAAATCCAGATGTTTTAAGAGCATTTTAAATAAGACCCAGTTCTTAAATTAGAGAAAATTAAGAGAAATCAAGATGTTTTAAGAGCATTTTAAATAAGACCAAGTTCTTAAATTAAGAGAACATTAAGAGAAATCAAGATGTTTTAAGAGCATTTTAAATAAGACCAAGTTCTTAAATTAAGAGAACATTAAGAGAAATCAAGATGTTTTAAGAGCATTTTAAATAAGACCAAGTTCCTAAATTAAGAGAACATTAATAGAAATCAAGATGTTTTAAGAACATTTTAAATAAGATCAAGTTCTTAAATTAAGAGAACCTTAAGAGAAATCAATATATTTTAAGAGCATTTTAAATAAGACCAAGTTCTTAAATTAGAGAAAATTAAGAGAAATCAAGATGTTTTAAGAGCATTTTAAATAAGACCAAGTTCTTAAATTAAGAGAACCTTAAGAGAAATCAATATATTTTAAGAGCATTTTAAATAAGACCAAGTTCTTAAATTAAGAGAACATAAAGAGAAGTCAAGATGTTTTAAGAGCATTTTAAATAAGATCAAGTTCTTATTTTCAGAATAAATTTTCTTAAAATTAAAATCAATAAATAAAATAAATAAGAAATATTTTCTTATTATTTATAATTTTTTTTATTTTTAAATTTTGATTTGATTACATTTTTTTCTGCTTAAGAAATTTTATAAATGTTTTTTTAATTTGTTTCGAGTGGGATTCGAACCGTCGCCTACTGCCTCACAACTGAAACAGCCTCTCTAACCAGAGCGCCACGGTGCCACCATTTGTTCAATACGAAATAGTACCTATTTATACTTTCCTAACAGATTAAGATTTTTATTCTTATATTAACAGTTAACGATTTTTTAGATTAATAATCTTAGTTTTAGTAATTTGTTCTTAAAATAATCTCAGCTTAAGAACAAAATATTTAAAATGAATGTTCTTGATTTTAGAAGTTAGTCTTTTTTTCAGTGTATGACTGAAGCTGCATTCATAAAATTTATGGCGTTGAAAGGCGCATCGAATGCGCATTTTGGGGCCTCTCAACATGTTGTTGGTTTTCCTGTCCACTGTCCAATGTTGTTGTTGTTGTTGTTGTAGTTCCTGTT
Organism: Drosophila falleni; assembly: GCA_035045575.1. Taxonomy (NCBI): domain Eukaryota; kingdom Metazoa; phylum Arthropoda; class Insecta; order Diptera; family Drosophilidae; genus Drosophila; species Drosophila falleni. Next base: position 4,197,550 of record JAWNOV010000089.1, on the reverse strand, counting down.
GTAGTTTCGCTTGCTGTCGTTTCTAAGGTCAGTGTGCAGTTTGAGCAGTTTGCTACTAGAGCGGCCTTGTCTTTAGCCCCGGCACTCGGTAGACTCATTAAAATGTAATTTGAGCGCGTTGTTTCGCATTTCATTTGGACAAGTGAACCAAACCAAGTTAACCGCGCTAACCAAGTGAACCGAGCACAGCGTCAGTTTCCATTTCATTGAGCCTCAACTGAGCTGAGCAACCCCCAGGAACTGTTTTTTTTTTATGAGTTGAGTTGAGCTGACTGACCCATTACCATCTCGCTCTAGCTGCTGTAATTTTGTTACTCGATTTGATTGATTTATAGGTGCTTGCCATCTCGCTCACACACTTCGCGACCCTTCGTCCCTGCCACTGTCCGTGCCCCCTTCCTCCTTGCCTCATCCCTTGTCTCGTCATTTGTGGCACATTATTATTTAAATGATAAATTGTATTGCCCAGGAACTTTGGCTTTTTTGGGGCCGCTCATTGCTTTCCATTTGCTTTTATTGCCCGCCTTTGTAGGTGTTTCCGTGTTGCTTTTTCTTTATCCGCCTTCGCCTTCTCCTTTGCCCTCGTCTTTTGAGTTGCCCTTTTTCGTGGCCTCTTCTCAAGAATGTGAAGAACCCTTGACGTTTTGCGCTTTCTTCTTTGCCTTCACGTGGGCGTTTTGCTGTTCATTTCAAATTTTCCGTTGATTTTTGTGTACACAGTATACGTTTTTTTTTTAGGTTTTTTTTGGGATGTCGAGAGTTCTTGGCTATGTCTACTATATAAACTCGTAGTACAATTATACAACGCCACCCCAGAAGTAGCTAACAAAATTAATCGTCTCATTTGTTCAACTGCAATGCCGTCGCGGTGCTTGGCTTTAATTTGGGAATTAATGTTATTTGGTAATAAAATCGATTAGGCTTCTGTATTTGAATGCTACGTTTGTTTTACTGTGATTTTCTACTTTTCTATAGTTACTTGGGCGTCAGTCAAAGTGAGACATCAAAAGGTAAAGAGTTCTACGAGGATTTTGAACGTTAATAAAACACGAAATATACTTTTTAGTACAATTAAATTACACTATGATTATAGTCTTTTTAGGATACTTTCTATTAACTTTTATTAGCATTTATTTATTTATTTAGTGGCATCTAAGAACAGCTGATTAAAGTTTAAAAAAATTATGAATAATGGCTTTAAATTAAAAATTAAACATTACATTATTGCTATGAAAAGTGTCTTTAAGACTCAAGTATTTATGAATATTTTATTTATAGTAATCATCTGTTATCTATAGAATTGAAACATAAAAACTTTTATAAGAACTACTTTATTCATCTTGTTTTATTAGAATTATCTTGGCAGAAATATCACATTAATAACTGTATCCATATTTAAGGTTCTTTTATACTTTTATCAGTATTTGGTTTCTTCTTTGATGAGACACTTCTTAAAAATTTCAGTCTTAATCATTTATTAAATTATACGCTTTCAAGTGAAATGCGAATGTATATTTAGCTGATAAAATATTGAGCAAGTTGAGTAAACATGTGTCAACTTGTCAGTTAATTAAATGGTCAATTGGTAAAATTGACTTGCAAACGCGTTTATTTGATATATTTCCATTTCACGTGCCTCACGTCTAGCGACGATTTGATTTCGATTTATGTGCAATTATTGAGGACAGACCGAGTAGACACATACACACACACACACAAAATCACACACACATACACACTCTTTATTCTTAGAGACAGTGGGAAAGTGAACAGTAGCAGCAGCAGCAGCAGCAACAGCGACTTAAGCCAATCATAATTTGCATTTTTATAAATATTTCATTAACTAATTGCAACAATTACGTGCATTTTACTTAGTGCCTTCAAATTAGTGCAGCGAAGCCGTTACCAGGGATTACAATTTAAATCGGATCAGTGTGGTTTTTGTGTCCAATAGTTGTAGCTGTTATTGATCGATGCACGTTTCTTGTCTAACAATAAGACGCCGGTCGACTTAACTTGGCCCGGTTAATTGCACCAGCGGCTTATGAATATGCAGCAGCTTTACAAAGAGCAAAACACAACAACAAAAAATAAAAAACTCCGCCAAGCCAGAGCGGAAATCCTCCTCGGGTGCACAGGTGACAATTGCTGATGGGGGGTCGAACGGGCGGTCGGGCGGTCTGTCCGTCTGTCGGTCAGCCGTTGGGCCACTTGAGAGCAGCTTCGTAGCTCGTGCTGCGCTGCCAAAGGTTCTTGTTGTCTTGTGTTGCTTTCCAAAAGTGACGGCCGGCTGCGTCTTGTGAATGAGAATTTGTTGTGCGCTACAAGGCGACAGCGACGTGTCGCCATTTTGAATTTGTTGCTCACCAGTGGGCGGCGTTTAGCTACCAAGTATTTGGGAGAACAAGAGAGCGAGAGAGCGCAAGCGCTCTGCAAAGTCATGGGTGTATTTGTGTTTGTGTGTGTATGTGTGCAGGGGGCGTGATAGCACTGTGTAAAAGTATTTGTGAGTACGTAAAAGTGTGTGTGTGTATGTGTGTTTTTGTACCTGTGCAGTTGAGCGACGTCAAGTTGCTGGCTAGTTTGACTGGTTTCATTGTTGTTGCTGTTGCTGCCTGTCAAGTTGCTCAGTTTGGTCAAGTAGATGGCGCTAGTTGTCTTGAAGTGGCTTTAATATTAAATTCCCCAATTCCCCAAGACTTGGACTATACAATTGATTTCGTTTACATACACATTACATGATATTTAAATATTTATTTAGAATCTTTTATACTTAGAACAAGTTTTTATACTTATAGTTACTGCTACTTAGTTTAAAATATAAACAAATCTATAGTCTTAAATTTGGATTACTTTAACTACAACTGTTGATTGCGTGCCTTATATTGGAGCGTATAATAGTAAATTACAGGTTCAGCAATCAATTTAATAATTGAGACCTTTGGCTGTTTTAATCAACGTTATTTAAAATGTCAAAATATTTGCACTTTCAATGGCAGCGCGCGTCGTCGTCGAAAAAACAAAAAAACAAAAAAAAAAACCCAAAAGAATCCAACTTAAAAAAAACAAATTTGCATACAAATAAATGCTGATAATGTTGTAAATCCCCCAAAGAGGGCACATTGAGCTACGCTGCTGGCCACGCCTCAATTGGGTGGCTTTTGGGGGGTGCAAGAGAGCGCCACAAAACTAGACGACACAAAAAAAAAGAATATAACGCATACGCTAAGGGCGCCCCCTTCTCCCGTCTACCGTCTGCGTCGTCTCCATTGATGAAAATTTATGGTATTGGTGCGGTTTCAACACCAACCGCTGCTGCGACAGCTCACACAGATGTGCACACACACAGCGACTGACGGCAGCGACGCGACGTCAAACCGGTTCCATGCCATGCCATTGGTGGTGGGCTGTGAACGATTTCAAGCAGCAGCAGGCGTCTCGCTCGCATGCACGCACAACCCGCTAGCGATGGGCAGGCTGTCACACTCGCACGCGACAGCGACAGCGCGGCAAAGCGACAGCTGGCTGACTGCCGAGACTGCTGCTGTGACTGCCGAGACTGTGTTGAGCGGGCAGCGCGCAATCGCAGCGCTGAGCTCGTACCTAGTCGTATACGCACTTTGTTCGTGGTTGGTCGTTGTTGCTGTCGCTCGTCGCAGCGCCGTTTCGCCGGGTTTCGTCTCGAGTCTCGATTCCGTATTCCGTATTTCGATACCGATTCTCTGATTCTCTTAGATTCTCTTGGATTCTCTGATTTCGCGCCCGTTCGCTCGCTCGTTCGCGTTGCCGTCGCGCAAATTGCACACAGATTGTTGTGAATTTGTGGATTGGTTTAGTGTCTTCTTGTCTTGATGGAGTGTGTGCATTTTATGTGAATGCCAATTAAATGCAGCACAGCACAACACAACACAAAAGCATTCAAATATATACAAATACAAATTGTTACAAGTGGTGTCATCAACATAATCATCGTAATCATTATTAAAGGGTGACCCCAAATTGCGACAGTGCAACAGTTTCTAGTGCAAATGTTTTCAAAGTGACCGTCACAAATGCAGCTAAGGATTTACGCGTCCATCTACAAGTTTGAATAACTAATAAAAATAGAAATAATAATAACTACTGCTTTCCAAAACAGTTAATACTCGATAAACTTGTTTCATGTGCATATAAAACTCAAGTACACTCACACACACTTACACAACAACAACTACAACTACAACTACACATACACGCAACTAGCAACATATATATATATACAAAAGGACAGCTAAAGTTGTTGTCTTTTTTTTGAATCATTTCCTGCGCGCGCGTTCCCAAGAAAAGCCGTCAAAATTCTTGATAAAGTGGCCTCAATAGGCGCCAACACGCTCAATTTCACGGACCTAGGGAGCCCCTACGAGGGGCCTCCCAGCACCCCCCAATCGGGCATGGATGCGCCGGACGCACCACATACGCCCAAATATATGGACGGTGGCAGCACCGCCGTCAGCGCCAGCATCACGCCCGGCGTCAATATACCCGGCAAATCGGCCTTTGTGGAGCTGCAACAACATGCCGCCGCCGGGTGAGTTTTCCATCTCCACTGTCCACTCTAAAGTTCAGCAGTGTCCAAACACGCAACAATCAAATCGACTGCAATAACAACAAAAATTTTGTGTCTACGTTGCATTTGGAAAATTGCATTCATTGTTTGTCTATCAGCGCAACAGAATCAACAATCAAAAATGTCAAAAGTGCTGCTATGAAGGACACACACACTGACAAACTGACAAATTGACGAACCTGAGTGACTGACTGACTGAATGTCTAACTCACTGACTGACTAAATGTCTAACTGGCTGACTGACTGACTGACAACTGCCTGGCCCGGAGCATAGTTTAACCTTAGCTGGGATGCAGTTTTCCATTCGCATTGTTATCAGTCCCCCTTCATCAGCTCTTAATACTGTAACACACCCAAAATTGACTTACAGGGCGTTCCTAGATCATTATTCAACTTTAATTTGGTTCAGTTTTGTGCTTAATTTTATTGGTTTTCACTCATATCCATATGCAATATGCAAAATGTGATTCCATCGCGTAGGAAACAGCAAAAATAAATTTAAATAATAGTAAAGGCAAAAAAATAAGTTGAAAATGGTAGACAGTATACAAATTTCGCCTATTGACTATCATATTTAAAAAATTACGATTTTTGGGTTAATGTTGCTAATATATTTATCATATACTGTTCTATATTGTGAAACGTTTCCAAATTTATGTAGGAAATGAAAATTTTTCTTATAACAAAAGTTTGTACTTAAATAAGAATTTCAAACAAATTTCCTGCCAAGTTATTTTTGACTTATGACAGCCTAAAATTTAATAAGCAATAGGGATAAACATTTAAGAAGACTTTTTATCTAGTTTAAATTAGGTTTTAAAGAGTTGTGATAAAGTGTTGTATATTTTTTAACGAGTACACTTCAAGTTTAACAAATTTTAAATTGATATGATGATTTAAATTGATATTTTCTAAAGCTTTGCAAAAGATTTGCTTACATATCTGCTTAGAATAATTATTACTCCAACTATTTCTCTTCTGATATTGTAATTTTGTATAATTCCAAAAATGCATAATTATATTTTATGTATTTTCATTATCTTTTTCGAAATATTGTTAGGGATTTTAAAATTAAATTAAAAAATTTCAAATTCTTTCATTTTATTTACTTATTTAATTTAATATTCTTAGTTAGGATTTTACGAGCTTAGAAAATGCAAAAGAAACATATCTCTTTAGAAATATTAAAATTTATATCTTCATAGATATATCTTCAATAACTTCTGGCTATTTGAGACACACTTTCAGATGCCGATAAAAAACAAAACATATATTTTATATGTCATCACTTTTATCTGCTTATCACAAAAAAACTACTCGTAAAAGATCTACTCCAACGTATGTCTAGTAAAAGTTGTTCCTCTGTTTTTTTTTTGTTGATTAAAGAAGTCAGTTTAAGTAGTTATTGCATATTCCCGTAGTAATGGGAAACTTTTCCGGGGTTTGCTGTTGCGGTTTATGCTGGCGGACATTCAGCTTTGGCTCCCTTCTTTGGCAACCCTCCGGGAATGAACGGAAGCCAAAAATAAATTCAATTAAGTGCAGTTTAGTATTCCCTCACTATTTTCGAGGCTTAATAAATACTTTAGACGGACTGCCTCCGACTTCTCTCTTTTTTGCAGTAAATAAAATTTATGCCATTTGCGTGTGTGTGTCTCTCTGTGTGTGTGTCTCTCTGTGTGTGTTTGTGTGTGTTGTTTCCAACGCACGATTCGATTTTTCATTATACATATTTCATAGCATTTTCTGCTTTTGCGGTTTGCCTTTTTGTCAATTTTGTAGTGGTGCGTGTGTAACTGCAAAGTGGTTCGATGGTTCGAATGGTTCGATGGTTTGATAGTTGCCATATTGCGGAGTTGTATTGCGGTTTTCTCTTAGCCAGTTGTCAGTGTTGCGTTTCGTGTGTTGTTTCCGTTTCCGTGTTTCCGCAGTGTATAGTATTGAATATTTCATGGCTTATTATTGGGCAATCGGTTAGAAAGGTTCAAAATAACATAGTGTTTGGGCAAACCATATAAAGCTGTGCTTCATTCAATATACTCGTACTCACAAGCTGTGAGGTTTTAGAGCTGGCACCCATGGGAAAGTGTTCAACTGTTTATGGCCATGGCTAGAAAAGTGTTAACAAAATATTTACCAGCAGCTCAAAGTCTCCGCTGTTTGGAACGGCATTTTATTGATTTTTCATTTTTTATATTAACCGCATAAAGTTCGTTTTACTTATTCTAAATGAAGTCATGGCAAAACTTTAGTTTTTTCATGCTTTTTCATTTGTTGTGAGAAAAAAGTTTCGTTTCGACGCTTTGTGCATTAAACATGAAATTCTATTAAAGTGAGTTCTATTCTAGTTCTACCAACCATGTTGCCTTTCAATACTCTCCGAACGGTACTAAATAGTGTACGGAAAACACGCAAGGTTTTCTTTCTGTTCGATTTAGTTTTCATTTATTTTTTTCTGTTTTTTGTTTTTTGACCTGGCGTGTCAAAGGGCCGACAATGAATACGATATGAGACATATTAGGAACTTTGTTTCTGTTTCTGTTTCTGTTTTCAGCACAATGTTTTTATTCATTTATAAAATGTACTGATTTTTGTTATTGTGATATTTTTTAATTACAGATATGGCGGCATTCGCAGCACCTATCAGCATTTTGGTCCACAAGGCGGTCAGGATTCGGGATTCCCGAGTCCTCGCAGCGCCTTAGGCTATCCATTCCCGCCCATGCATCAGAATTCCTACTCTGGCTATCATTTAGGCAGCTACGCGCCTCCCTGTGCGAGTCCCCCCAAGGATGGTAAGTCAATTGAGTCAATATACATATATAAAAAACAACATAACATATTTCCCCTATTGTGTGCATCATTTAGTCTTTACTATTTTCTGTCTGCGCACATCATTTAAAGTTCGCACTGTCGTTGCCTTCTCTTCTCTTCAATCTGAAGATCTCTCGAGATCTCTTTGGCATAGCCTTTGGCCTCAGCTCAAGCTCTTTGGATTCGCACATTTTGGCGACACTTGAGCTCAAGTGGGCAACACTCTCAAGTGCTTTTGTTGTCTCTTCTTTTGTTTACACCTCTTGACATTGACATTACCGAAAAAAATAACCATTTCCTATTACGTTCAGGAAGAACAGATTCTTATGCTTTTTATATTTAATAAATAGATTTAAAGAAAGTCTTAAGATGAATGATTTTTTTTAATTACTTATTATAAATCGACTGAAAGGTTTATATTATGTTTAAATCATTTTTTTTGCGAAAAATTATTTAAATATTCCAAATTTCTTAAATGAGAAACTTATGAATATGAAGCCCAAGCATTGTATTAGTATTTATATATTAACTAAATTGTGTTTTTTAACATTCTATATAGAAATTCCATAGTTATTTTCAATTATTTTTCCTTGACTTAAAATTTTCTTTTCTATGGCTGATTTGCTTTTGTTTGGAAGTAACTATCTTTATCCAATGCTCCTTATCACCTATCCACACATCTTCGTAACTCCTTTTCAAAATTATTTGTTAAAATATTTATTTTTGTCATAATTGGTAACATTTTAGTTCATAGTTCATTAACTATGACTTTATGTCAAACATATTTTTTATAGAGTATTATTTTGTTATAATAAAAAGTTTGTTGACCAATAAAAGTTGTTGCAGTTTCTCATAAATTTTTGTTTAGTACTTTTTTTTAATTTTAAATGAAACTATAAAGAAAATAGCACAAAAAGAGCTTATATATAGAGGAATATAACACACATCTGCGTTACTCCTTCTCAAAATTATTTCAATTCAATATTTAATTTATTTCATAGTCCATTAACTATGACTTTATGTCAAGCTAAATTTTTATAAAGTAATATTTTGTTTTAATAAAAAGTTTGCACACCATTAAAAGTTGTTGCAGTTTCTGATAGATTTCTGTTTAGTACTTTTGTTAAATGTTAAATGAAACTATAGACAAAATAGCGAAAATAAAGTTTATATATAAAGGAATATGTATTATGTATTTTAGTTATACGGAATACTCTCTTGGCATAATTGCGCGCTTGACTGTGACATTTTGTTAACTATCGCATTTTGTTCAACAATTTTGTTGCTATTGCGTTTTTTATTTTATGTTTTTTTTTTTTTTTGGCGTTGTTGGACTTTTTATGCGTTTTGGTTGAGCAGTTTTGTCTGTAAGTGAAAAGCAATTCATTTTGCCAGGCAACACATGAAAATGCGACTGATGAGATAGATTTGTATATATAAAAATACATTAGTACTTTTGTCTATGTATTAAGTATTGTTCAGTTTAAATATTGTTACTTATACGCCGCATTGTCTGGCTGGACAGTTAACCTTGAATGACGTTGTCCACTGTACTTGAAATGCTGTCGTGTATTGAACAGTTCTTATTAAGCGAAAGGGCTTAAAGAGTCAAAGAGCTAAAGCTGATCGTTAGCCAGTTAAGTAATTGGCAAAAATAGCGCGGCAACAATTGAATACATGTTTAATGTATGTACCTAATAATAAATGGCCCACTGCCATTCACACAAACACACGTACACTCACTCTCTTTCTGAAACACACACACACGCAGACATGTGAATAGTTGTTTGTAATTATAATTGCCGTAATTACGCTTTCGTTTGGCGTAATTAATTACACCATTCTTTGGTGTAGTTGGCCAACTGAATGCGTATGCTGTCTACCCCTCTACCCCTCTTTCCCTCTTGCTCCCTCTCTTTCTTCCAATGCAAAAGACATGTGCAGCGGTCCAATAGCTGCGACTCACACACACACACACATGTACACACTAGGGACTTGGTGTCAGCCAGACTAATGGCCCATGTGGCAACGCCGGCTGTGTTGGGTGGTCACCAACAAAATGCTGCCATCTCGCTCGCACGCTGCCATTTTGTCATTAAGCCAGCAGCACGTGCTGCGGCGCCAATATATTTTTGACACACACACACACACACACACACACACACACCCGCTCACAGGTAACGGTGACTACTGTGCCATATATGGTGCTTAATAATAGTTGCTGGATTCGCGTTATTTTTGAACAATTAACGACGTCGTCGTCGTTGCAGTTTACCCCCCCCTTTTTGCTCCCCTTTCCCCCCTCTGCCCACGCAGTTTGCCACATTGCTCGTTGAACTTGTGCACAACAGTTGATCGAGTGCTTTGAACTTTTGCTTTTGTTTATAGTCCGGGCGACAATGTAATTGTTCATTTAACTTAATTACCTCACATTTTACAAGTTACTTAACCATTCGATTTCGGTGGCCAAAATGCTTTATGGCTTTTCGGTTTCTCAACTGTCGCTTGGCAGTCGATTGTGAATTGTTGGTTTGTTGGTTTTGTGGCTTCTCGGTCTAGTCCATAAACGTATGTTATGCATTCCTTTGGCAGGCGCACTTCTCATAAATATGCATAAGTCAAAGTTATTCTCGGTCCTTTGCATTGCCATAATTTTTATGCCTAATTATAAATTCATCATTGCAAGCTTTGTGTGCCTTTTACAGGCAAGTTAACTGGCTGACAGACTGAAACCAAAGCGTTTTTCTGGCGCTCTAAAAACTGCATTCTTTTGCTCATTTGTTGTGTTGTGTTCTCCTTGCAGACTTTTCAATCTCAGACAAATGCGAGGACTCCGGCCTACGCGTCAATGGCAAGGGCAAGAAAATGCGCAAGCCACGCACCATTTACAGTTCACTGCAGCTCCAGCAACTGAATCGCCGTTTCCAACGTACCCAATATCTGGCACTGCCCGAACGTGCCGAGCTGGCAGCGAGTTTGGGCCTAACACAAACGCAGGTGAGTTACATACACAAATACAATCATACTATACTATACATATATATATTTATAATCATGATAAATATTAAGTTTATGCGCTGTAAAACGCGATAATTTTTCTAATTAGCATCGATTTTCAGTAACATTATCACGATTACAATGTCGTTTTTATTTAAAAAATTGAAAATAAGAATTACTTGTCAAGTTTTATAATACAAATTTTAAAAATTCGTATAAACTTTATATAAACTGTTCAAAAAATATAAATCTGTATCAGGTATTACACTATTTGTATGATACATTTTTTGTAGGATACTGATAGTAAAATTTGTAAATTTCGATTGTTGGAAATTTACCGCTGAATGCAAAAAAGAAATAATCAGATATTATGAATGATGATCATAGTTACCTGCTGAATGCTCCCATTATTATAAAATTTATATTTGAATGACATCTTTATACTCAGACTGAAAATATCACGATATGAACACGCATAAACTTTGTAATTACTTGACAGTTCTATTTATAACTAAAAGAGCTGACATGATATAAAAAAAATAGATCACGTAATAATTACTATATTTTTATAAGTTGGCTTGCAACCCTACCTGCATATTAGTATTTTTTGATAAGGTGACAGCCCTGTTTATAAGTAAGCCCTCTTTTTACAATTTCAAGCAATTCTTTTAGACTTTTGCTTACTTTTGTATCGGCTACACGAATTTGCAAGTTTTTTTTAATAAAAGCTTTAGTTTGACCTGCTAAAAGCTGTCATCTATCAACTGAAAAGCTTCTAGCTGCATACGGTAAAGCTTTCATTATATATGCCATTGTAGAACGTATTTGCAGCACTTTTGGTCCCGACTGACTCAATTCCCTGGCGATAGTCCTTGCCCCTTTGGCAAACATAAGCAGCAGTAAATGCATTTCAAATTGAATTGTTGACATGCCTCTAATGTTGACTGACAAACGAGCCAAGCCAACAGCAACAGCAACAGCAACAACATGCCTCCCACGCCTGTGACCCTCACTCATACAATAGATACAACTACATAGATACAAAGATACAAACACATGGAAACAAATACAAGTTTATGCGCGGTACTAACGACATAAAAGTTTACCCATAGTTATTGTTGTTGTTGTTGCTGTTGTTGCTCACTCATTTTGCACGTGTGTCAATGTCAACTTTTGTATGACGACGCACAGTAACAACAGCAACAACAACAACTACAGTTACAGATACATCTACAAGTATGAGTATCTTTTTAAATGCACGCGCTACTGCCCACGGCAAAGAGAGAAAAGATACAAGGCAAAAAAGTGAAAAAAACTACAAAAATAATTGTAATGAAAAGCAAAAACAACAACGCCTGCCATTGTGGCTGCCTGCTTGGAGACACCCACCCAGTTTGAGTTCCAGTTTCAGTTCCACTCGTAGTCACAGTCCCAGTCTCAGTCCCAGTCCCAGTCCCGATCCGCGTCTGCGTCCAATTCCAATTCCAAGTCCGAAAGCCAACGTCAAACTGTCTGAATAGCGAGCACATTGTTTTTGTACAATAGTTTTCCACATGAAATAGAGAAAACAATAAAAACAACTGCAAAAAAAAAAACAAAAAACTGTTGCAAAAAAGTAAAATGAAAAATGAATGTGGAAAAAAAAGTAGATGTGAATGAGTCTCGTTTTTGAGAAATTTATTGATAGTGGGCGTGGGCTTCCTAATTGAATTAGTGTGCCACAAAAGTTCACGCACACACACACACACACACTTACATATATACACAGACAGAGAGCGAGAATAACTGAGGCACGTTGTAAGAAAAGAAACTTGTAAAACAAGTTGAAGACTCTGCTGATATACGAGTGTGTGTGCGAGTGTGTGTGTGTGTGTTGCGTGGGTGTTGCTCAGCCGCAAGTTGTTTATCAAGATAGTTATTTGAATACGGCTGCTTGCTGCCATGCCATGCCACAGACAAGCCGGAGTCGCGAACTAGCGTCTCGTCTGACGGGCGGGCGTGCCACACGGCGGCTGTGTAATAAATTTGTGGCCAGGCCAAAAGCAGTTTACTTAGTCACCCTATAAACGCTGATTTACATGAAGCCCAGGCCCTAACTTTAACTTGCAGAGCTCATAAAATGCAGCAACACCAACAGCAACAACAACAACAACAGCAACAACAGCAACAACAACAACACTAACAACAACAACAACAATTACAACTAAAACTGGCAGCTGTCAATCGATGTCAGCATTGTCAGCATTGCAGCTTTGAAGCTAGCCAAAAAACTAAACAAACAGCCACGCCCATTTGAACTGCAGGCAGTTTAGTTCAGTCAATTCAGTTGGCCAACTGAACGTTGACTGTTGGCCAGGCCAGCGACACAATCAATTTGGTTTATCTGCTTGACCCCTGCGGCATTTGCCACTACTACAAAAAGGGGTTAAACAAAATTAATTTATGACTGCGCCAAGGGTGTTGCCCAACTAACTGTGCAGCCGTTGATCAAGTATCCTAAGTGCAAGTAACTTGTAATAACTAACTTGTAGTCGTCCAGTCGTCCAAGTCTGTCTTAACTGCCTAAGGATAAACTTTCGCTTTCAGGCCGTCAGGCCGTGTTAATTAAAACCGCCCTCTCAGTTTAGTTCGGCAGCCGCAAACGGAAGTTTTTTATTGATTTGCCCAGCTCCAACTCCAGCTATAGTTTTAGTTATAGTTATATTTGTTATATTTACACTGAGAAAAAATTTTAATATTAAGATATTGGTCTTAAATCTATGAATTTTGGTCTAAATATTGCGACGAGAACATAAAATTCTTAAAATAATAAAACACATCTTGGTTTAAGAACAGTTCAAATTGGAACAAATTTTTATTATTTGAATAAATGTTTTTAAAATTGAGGTCAAGAAATTAAAAAATGAAGAATGTTTTTTTATTTCATAATTTATAATTGTTGTGTTATATTTTTAATTATATACACTTTATTCTGGTTTATTAATTTATAAATGCTATTCTATCATTCTATATTCTATCAAATGAAATAGTGCATATATATATACTTTTCTAACAATTTAAGATATTTATTCTTGTACAAAGAATATTGATTTTTAAGATAAAAATTCTTAGTAATATTGCCTTAAAATGGTCTTATTTTAAGAACAAAATACTTAAGATAAATGTTTTTGATTTGAGAAGTTGGTCTTTTCTTTCAGTGTGTTTGTTGTAGTAACTTAGACTGACCCAAGTACAGGGCACACCAATGTTTGACCCGTGCAAACAAACCATTGTGCTTTAGCCACAAGATTTATGCGTTACACAAACAGCAACAACAACTGCATTGGCCAGGCTTAATGGCCTTCAGCGGGACGCAGCCAGTTGGCCAAGTCAAAGCTTTTAGCTGCTTTTTTCTTCGTTTTTCTTCTTCTTAATCATTTTTTTTTTGTGTTCGTTTTGTTTTTTGGGGCGTGTTGTACAATTTGTTGGTCTTAAAGTTTTGCATGTTGACTAGTCGTATGAGTGCGAATATATTCATATTTATATGAGTATGAGTATGAGTGCATTCGCAATCTCAGCTGACACTGACAGCTTGTCGTCCGGCCTAGCCCCAATCTAGCGACACGTTCTAACACCTGCTAATGAAATATGCAATAGCCATAGACTATATAGGTATAAAACTATACGATACTATACTTTGCTCAACACAAAAACAAAAAACTGTGGCACATTCGCTTGTTGTTGTTGTTGTTGTGCATTTTTTTTTTGCCGCTTTATAGCCGCTGGTTTTTTTAGTGCTGCCTGCAAAATATAATTATGGTAATTTCATTATTATTATTTTTTGCCTCTTCTGCTAGTACGAAAAAAAACAACAAAACTCGTTTCTGTTGTCGGTCGTCAGCTGCTTGTACCCCTACCGACCCCCTTCCCCTTTCCCCACCCCTCGACGCTTCAGCTGCATTTTTAGTTGCATCTTTCACTCAGTTTGAAGTACGCGCACTTGTAGTTTGATTTTGAAAGTGCATCCGGTGGCTGTTGAATACCAGCTGAGTTACAGATCTAAATATATATATATGTAAATTTTCATATATATATATATATGTATAAATAATATATCTGTATATAATTATGTTAGTGATCAATTCGCTTTCGCTTTGATTCAATTTCAATTAGAGCTAAATGGTTGCTACTGTTTCTGTGTTTTTGTTTACACCGTTGCCGCCTAATTGAATAATTACATAGAACGTTGGAAGCCGATCGTCAATGTTTCAATAACACCATTAAAAAATCAAAAAAAAATTATTATCTCATGACCAAAACTCAAACTCAAAACTGACAGCGCGAGACAAACGCAAACACTCAAAAAATATAACATAAAAATTAAAACAAAACAAAAAAAAAACCCAAGAAATTCGAGTAAAAATTAAAATCTGCTGCTGTCCGTGCGAACCGCTCAACGAGCTGATCTTTGTATATATTTTTTTTTGGCTTATTTTGTATGAAAGTTGAAAAGAGAACCTTTTAAACTGCGTGTTTATGAGCTCATATCGGCACATTTTGATCTGGTTGTTGGTTGGTCTCTGTGGTGCAGCTGAAACAAGAAAGGCAAACACCACAAAGGCCACAAAAGGGCGCAACGACTGATGAACAACAAATTGTAGGAGGCCACGCTGGATCGAAAACAAAGGATTTGGCAGCATCAACATCAAGTCTTTATGCTTAGCAGATGAACTGCCAAAACGGCGCTTGTAAAAGCCTCTCAGTCAACAGACTCTAAGCAAAATGTTGGTTTAAACAATGCGCAGCATATCTAAGGAAATTCTTAGAATAATATCTGTATACCAATTGAAATCTATCAAAAGCTGAACAGGAAGTTGCACCCCTAGCAACTTATTTATTGTCCTTTCATTGAGCAGTCTTGAAATCTTTACTTACTTTGCATTAGGGTGAACATAAGCTTTTTTTATATTATATTATTTAATTATATATTTATTTGTTTCTTTTTTTATTATTTTACTTATTTATTTAGTGTCAGCTTTAAACACTTAAATAAAATTACGAAAATATCTCAAAATTAAAATTAAAAATTAAAGCTGAAATGATAAAAAATGAAAAAAACAATATTAATATTTAAAAGTAAAAAGAACAGCTTTAATCTTTTAAAATAATAAAGAAATTTAAGAATTTTAAAATAATAAAGAAATTAAATGCAAATATTTTTTTAAGCATTTGTTTTTCATTAACAAAGTTCTAACAAAGTTTAATTTAATTTTCTAGATATTTTCCTTAAATTTAGGCTGTTCATTTTCTAAGAAAGAAGCATACATTTTCTTGTTTATTTTTTTGTTTCAATAAGTAATAATATTATAATAATTTGTTAAAGTTAAGCTTTTTTTTATCCTTTCTCTTGCTAAATGAGACTAACATTTTGCAACTGGCTTGTGAGTTGCTCTGGCATGTCTGCAAAAATCAACAACGCCTGCTTTGTGTATGTGTGTGTCCCAGTGAGAGTGTGTCTGTGTGTGTGTGTGTGTGGGTGAGTGTGCGTATGTTTGTATGTGTGTGTATGTGTGGGGCTGCTGCACGCAGACGTAGACGCAGACGCAGACGCATCGCCCACGGTGCACACCTTCGCAGCAGCCTTTGCTTTGTTGCTGCGGTCGCTGGCAGCGATAAGTCTGCTCCACCCCTAGCCCCAAAAGAGCCAAAAGAGCGCTGCTCCGCAATCCAGCAAAGGTCATGGACTCTACAAAAACAAAACCCAAAACCAAAAAAAAAAAAAAACCAGGCTGCTTAAAATTTCAGTGGAATTCCAAGTGGCGGTTACTGCAAAAAAAACGAAACTTTTATAGACATTTTTGATGAATATGAAATACTTGTAATAAAATTAAAATTAATTTCCACATCAACAGCAATGCGTTTAATGCGCGCAAATAGTTTTATTGTATTAAAGTGTGCAAAAAAATGTGTGTGACAACAAAAAAAAAAAGAGAAAAAAACTAGCACAACTTGATTTAAATAATACAAGTGTCTAGTTAGTATGAGCGACTAACGTGGAGCGACAGCGGGCACAGAGAAAAAAAATATAAATGAAAATGAAAAACTGGCTGACCGCATTTAAATGCTCAAGCAGCGGCAGCAACAACAACGAACGTGACAACTACAGCAGCCAGCAACAACAACACCAACAACAACATCGGCAACAACATGGACAACAACAATGACAACACATCGTATATCAGTGATTGCCTGATTTACGCGCGCAATGTCAATTAAATTATGGCACATAATACAATGTAACTCAGCTGTTGCTTTACTAGCAACAACAGCAACAACAACAGCAACTACAACAACAACAGCAACAACAACAGCAACAACAACACACACACGTCTTAATCACACGCATATTCCAACAATAACAACAACAACAAGAGCATCCACAACTTTGAGTGACCCACCAGCAGCAGCAGCAACAGCAACAACAACAACAGCAACAGTTGCTGTCGTCGATGTCGCGTCGTCGCCTCCCTATGTCGAAATTTTGCACCGTGCGCTCGCGTAACAGGAACTTTGAATTAAGTTTGATCAGCGCTGATGTTGTTGTCATGATGCTGGTACTAGTACTTACAACAACAGCAATATCACTAGCAATAGCAACAATAACAAGCAGCAACATCAACCACAACAACAACAACAACAGCCAGCAGCGACAACAAACAAGTTGCCATTAACAATGATGCATTGCCCGATCCGGAGCCAGAGTTAAAACCCCCAGACACGAGACGATAGCAGCGGAGAACTGAGAACTGGGAAGTGCAAAAGTGGAAGGGGAAGCGGTAGCGGTAGACAATTTCTCACTCTTTTCACACACATTCAGCATTTAGTTAAGTAACGTCTATGAATCGCCTCATCGTCCTCATCGAGTGACAAGTGACCGCATTTGCATTTTTGAGCGCATCTCATGAAAAGTATCTCAAACTCGTACCAGCTAAAAACATACGTATCTCATAAGATGTAGTTGTAGTTTACGTGCTGCTTGCGCAATCTTGATTGTAGTTGACATAATTTTGCACGTGCAGCAACTATAGCTATAACAGATCGAGGCGGTTGATAAGGTATATATCATAACCTACTGGCCTATAAATGTTGACCAAGACTTAATATTTAGAAAGCGAAAGGTTGTGTTTTGTCTACACTTATCTATCTTAATATATAAATCTCTTTGTCCAACTGACTGATTGATTGAGCATTGTATAAGTCAAACCGTTTGTACTACAAGTTTGAAATTTTGGCACATCACAGCTATGACAAATTCATTATGAGATAAAATAGCGATTTGGAAAATTCGAACTACAAGTGCGTTAAGTTCGTTGTCATAGTTTGCATTTATTTTGCTTTTACATTTGTTTGTGTTTGTCTAGTAATATTATAAATGTAGATTTACTTTGAAATTGATATAGATAAAATTATTGCAAAATAAAATTTTTCTAATACTCGTATAAGCTTATCTTAATAAAGGAAGCTGTTGTTTGTAGACTGCATTTATTACGACTAAACAACTCAGACTTACAGTATCATAGACAATTTCCAACTGAATTGATAATAATAATTTGTTGATCGTCAATATTTCCACTCACTTTTCGCTTGCTTAACAACTTTTTTCTTGAGTCTTTTGGGATTTACATGTCTTGTTTATAACAGGTTATCGTGTGTCTGACAGACTTTGCCAGAAACATCAACTCATCAAGCTGTATCTACAGGCATCTATCTTAATAGAAATAGAAAGCAAGTTGGGCTACTTTTTTTTTATATCGAAACTATAGGCCAGCCTTTTGGGACAGGCCATGCACATCCTGTGGACAGCATCCACTTCCTATTAGCATCCCATTCCGGACCATTCCGGGCAAAAAGATTACACGCTTGTCGCCGGCGACGAAAAGCAAGTTTCGCATTTCATTCAACAATATTGGCGCTTTCAAAACTGGTCAGCGACTCAACTGGACGCTGGCTCAGCTGGACAGCAGCTTCGTCAACGTGGACAGCCGCAATATTCGATAAAAATCGTACGCAAGTCGCAGGAAATTACAAAACACAAGACAACAAAAAAAAAAAGAGAAGAAAAAATTAAATAGACAGGCAATATTTATAGGTATTAGTCGGGCCAACAACAGCTACACCGCTGACATGAAGAAGTGAGAGTATTTAAATAAATAAAATTGTATTATAATTGCGCATAGCAGAAATACCCGAGAGAGAGAGAGACGGAGTTAGAGTTAGAGACAGCAACAAAGGCAGACGACAGAGTGTCTAGCTGGGATCTGATCTCTCCACCTGGGTATGGCCCAACTATTGACTAATATTACGTGGCTGGCGTTTGGGGTTGGCGGGTTAATTACGCGCTCATTTGTTGACACATAGACATACAGAAAAAGAGAGAGAGAGGGAGAGAGAGAGAGAGAGAGAACAACAACGTTGTTGAGTGTAAACAACTTTGGCTGAAAACTCAAGGATGCGTGCCAGGCTTGAGACTCAACGCTTGCCGCTAAGTTGAGCTCAAGATTTCAGTTACGCGATAATAACAATAATTATTATTTTATTATGAAAAAAAAAAACAAAAAATCAACTTTATGACGACGACAAGGCATTGACGGCAACGCTGGCAAAAGCCAAAAGCAAAACTTAAGTCTGGCTCCAAGCTGCTGCCATTCCAGGCCCAAAACCAACTTGGCAACACCCGCTAAAAAGTATATCGAGTACAGAGTTGGCTCTGTTATGCCTTTTATGATGTATTTTTAATCGATGCGTTGAGATTTGCGCGCCTTTTGCTGCCCTCTGGCTGTGGGTGGGTGCTCCATGAGGACGACGATGGATGAGGATTGGATTTGGATGTGAAAGAGGAAGAGGATGGAGAATGGAGATGAGATGAGATGAGTCAGCGAGAGCTCATGTTATAATTGGCTCTCAAATTTGCAAATGTGTATCGAGCCAAGAGTTGGCAATACGAAGCTGCAACCCCTTTGGAAAATACCCCTTACACTTGCCATTCGAGAGTCTCATCCCCCTTTTGGCCTTGTAAATGCGATGCCAATTAAGTTGCTGTACTTTGACACCAATTAAAGTTTTTTTTGGGTTCGATGCGAGATGGGAGATTTGTCGCCAGTTTGGCTGCTTTTCTTTGGCGTCAGCAACAATGACAACAACTACTGCAACAACAACAACAACAACTGCAAATACAACAATAGACAACAGACAACTTTTAACGCTTGGTTAATTTTTATACATTTTTCCAGTCTTTTGTTGTTTTGTTTTTGTATTTTTCCGTGCTGTTTTTCCATTATCATGATCGCTGTTTTGTGATATCCGCTTGCTCTGTGTGAAAATGCATGGAAAAAACAACAACATACAAACTTTAAAATAAAGCGACAAATAATAGTTAGCTGGCCATGATTTCATTTGGCTTGACTACATAAAATAATATTTAAATTACAACAAAGCAAAACGAAACAAAAAACAAAAAAAAACCCCAAAGAATGCGCTTATATAAATTGTGCAATTACCCGCCACACTTTTTTTCCTACCTTTTTTATATTATCTGCTCATTGAGATCTTATGAAGTGAAATGAGATCGTCACCATCGTATAATTACGATATGCTGACCACAAATATGATTTTTATTTTATGAATGTTTAGCTCAATGGTTTTTTCTTTCTGCTTTTTGCCCTTTTCACTTAATTTGTTTACCATTTTCCCAGTTCGCCTCTTTGACATTCCAATGTAGTTTTTACTGGACTTACTCGCATTTAGTTCTAAACCTCAGACCGTTCCAATTTACTGGAGCCGTGTGCGACGGCCTGGAAAATGTTTCAAGTGCATTTTTATAAGCGCTCTTTAATTTTGTGGCATCGCTTTAGGCCTGGCCAAGAATTTGTGCGAGCAGCAATATAAATAGCGGTAATTAAAGTTGTGGTTAAATAATTGACTAAATGCACAACTGCAAGTGAATTGAGGAGGTGCATCTTTCTAAGTCATGTATATAATATATGTATATATGTAAAAAGATTTAAGTACTGCGCACTTCTACTCGAATAGTTCTTGCATTTCTTAAGAATACGTAAAATTAAATACATATGTATTTGTGTATTGCTTAGAATTAAAAATATAAGTTGGAAGATGATTGAAAGTAAGATCTAAACAATTTAACGAAGAAATATAGATTTTTATAGATTGCTTAGAATTTGTTATAAAAGGAATACATTTACTATCAGGTGTGTTCTACAAACCTCTAACAGCACAAAAGCAACCCAAAAGCAATTGTTGTTGTTTCTAAAAACAAGAGATTTGACAAAATGTAATATTTATTGCATTGAATTAAATTAATTTTTTAAATTTAATAAAAATTAATATAATAAATTTTATTGAATATGTAACTTATCTAAAATATATTTAAACCTAATAATGTTGCTGAAACTGAAGGTAAATTTGAGACAGTAGTCTTTTTTTTACTTCGAAAATATATATGTTGAAAAAATTAAATCTCTGACATTTAAGAAACACAGACATTTCGAATGGTTGTTCTCAAAAGCAATTCTTTTCAAAAACTCTAGAGTTTTCTGAAACACACCTGCATAAATAGAACCCGTCGCACATCCGATCAAATTCCAGTTGACTTGGTAGACTAGTAGTAAATTCCTAGTAAGTTTTGTACAAGTATTCACATAGTATTTATTAGCTCATTGTTACACTTCTAACTTCCACAGTGGGCTTCCCAGTTGTAAGTCTCACAAATGTCGTTATAAGTATACACTTTCCAATAAAATAATAAATGTGAATAAGTCCATCATATATTGGACACGTGAACGAATGAATTAGCTGCCGATTCGTTTATTTCTTTCAACAGAATCGCATTAATATTAAACAGACAACGTCAGTTTTAAGTATTTCCCAAAGCAGCGGCAACAGCAAAAACAACAGCAGTTGTGTTCAGTCTAAAGAGCTGCCCAAAAAGTTAGTTAGATTGTCAGTTAGTTACGTTTTGAGTACGAATAAACCCTCTGCCCCTGTTCAGCCCCCCTGGGACACTTTAGACTTGCTTTTGTTTAGTTCAAAATGACATAACCATAAGATGGAAACGTAGAAACTTTTGCTATTTTACTGTCACCTGCTGCAGGCAGCGAAGCCGAAACTAAATTAAATATGACTAATATTTTGCAGTGACTGTAGCACACGAAAAAATACAGCAATAACAACAACACAATATAAGTAGACACAGAAAGTACAACAACGTTGACTAAGTTAAACTTTAATGCGCGTCGCGGTCTCAAGTTTTTTTTTTTTTTTTTTTTTTTTAAATATATATTTATATATGTATATAGCTGAGCATTTTGTTGTTGTTGTTGTTGTTGTTCCGCCCCGTCACGCCCTCCTCAACTTGAAACTTGGAATTGCACCGGCTGCTGTTGTTATTGTTGTTGTATTTGATAGCCCCACCTAGCCTCCCTGAGAGCAACATGTTGTTGCTGCCGCTGTTGCTGCTGCTGCCGTTGTTGCTGTTGCTGCTGCTGTTCTATCTGCTTAGAATCTCACCTTGACAATTGTTGATCAAATGCTGCCGCCAATTTATTGTTGAAAATTTTTGCGTCAGCTGCTGTTTTTCATCATAATTGTTGTTGCTGTTGTTGTTGTTGCTGTTGTTGCTGCTGGTTGATGGATTACAAAAGCACAACTGCAAAACTGACTCAGTTTCAGTTGCTGGCAACAAATTAGAATTACAAAATTTCAAGGCCTTGCAGGTGAATCAAAACGAATGAGAATTCGTAATTCACAATTCGCAATCGTATTTCGAATTCGAGTTCGCATTTGTATTTGTATTCGTAAATGTATTCGCAATTCGCAATTCGCATTGCATGCCACTCGCACTCACAATTGTTGCTGTTTTAGTACAATTTTCAATAGTTCACAACAACGTTGATCGGACAGTGACTGGAACGAACATGGGAACAGTTTCCGGATTTGACAACATTGTTGTTGTTGTTGTTGCTGTTGTTGTGATAGAAAAGCGAAAAGATTCCCCCGGATGCCCGTCATCCGCTCAGAGGTGCAAAGACTGAGATATATTTGTTGCTGTTGTTGTTCTGATTGACTGTTTAATTGTTTCTGCGTATGTTACACATATGGCAAAAGGCACATTTCTCTAAGCCAATAAAGCACTAATTGAGTTAGTATAATGCTCGATTTGTCGCTCGATCTGTCTGAATTTGGCAATTGGCATGCGACTAACTTGTCACAAGTTCGCGCGAACACAGAACGCAGAGCAACCCAAAGATTCTTAAAGTAGATTGCAGGTTGTATGATGGGCCGTTAGTTAAAAACCGCTAACAACTTTATCAGCTAATACATATACACTTACTAATGGCCTGGTATTAATGGTATTAATATAAATGAGCTGCAATTGGTGATCAATCGAAACTTGTTGAAAGTCTGTGTATCTTTCTCCTGTCACATTTTATGGCTCACTTCAAGTACGTGACTGAAAGCCAACAGTTGCAGCAACAACAGCAACAACAGCTGCTGGTGAAATGCTCATGCGTGGCAGCGATTAAGCAATCACCGTACCAGCAGCCAAAGTGCCTATATAGAAATTAGATCAATATCTTTATTTATTTATAAATTGTTTTACGTGGCTGCCTCCAAGGAGTGCGCTTATTTCTCATTATCCGCAACGCCAACAACAGCAACAGCAACAGCGAGAGCGACATGAGCAACATCAGCAGCAACAGCAGCAGCAACTTGTTAATTGTTGCCTGTGTTAGAGACGCGTTGCGTTATATAAACAGGCCCCAGACTCATAAACAGACCCAACTGCCAACTTGGACTTTGTCTGGACTTCGAGTCGATGCATTCCCCCGGCCTTGCCTAATTGCATATTTATTGTTTATTAAGCAGCGCTTCCCGCGGGGCAGACACACAGCTCATAACTGCAACAACTGTGGGGCAACTCATTCACTTTTACGCATTGCCTATATATGCATAAATTAATGAAGCGCGCGTTTCCATTCATTGCAACTGTTGCCAAGCTCATACTCATTGATAAAGATCAATGGCATAGCTGACAACGTCACATTCAGATTGCCCCAGGGGAACTAAAACGTAGTCGAACTCAAGTCTCCCTGCACACTCACACTCACTCTCCCTCTCTCCCTCTCTCACTCTCTCCCTCTCTCACTCTCTGTCTCTTTCTCTCTCTCCGTCAGCCGGATTCATAGTCGTAGACGTAGTCAAACCAAAAATGGTCAACTTGCTGCATATTTTGCATGGCAATGCTACTGGGATTCACTGAGCTTCACTGAGCTTTCAACTGAGGCTGCTGCCTGTAATAAAACAAGGCAAACACGAGCAGGTCAAAATGCAACAACCAACCAATGTTATGTCTTGCCCCCTGGCCACGTGTTTCAACTTTGAACGTGGCTGCTGCTGCTGTTGCTGCTTCAACTTCAGCTGATAATGATGATGCTGGTCACGGGCACGAGTTGTGGCAGCATCGATTTGCTTTCAATTTGTTGGCAAGCGGTGTTAACTTGCGTTCATTTCTTGGCTATGGACACAAGAGCTGTGGCTAAAACTGTTGCCCGTTGCTGGATATCCAAGGCGTTGTTGCGTTGTTGTTGGCCTGGCCTTGAAGCCTTTGAGCGTTTTTTGTTGAAACTGTTGCTGTTGCTGTTGCTTTCTACTCTTGCCTTATACTCGTTTTTTTTTTGATTTTTTTTTGGGTTTTTCTTGTGTTTTTTTTTTTGTTTTCGGCGCTTTTGGCATGCACATTGGGAAGGCGTTGCCCAAAACAGCCCGCAACGATTTTATTTGGAAATCACTTTTGTTGCACCTACCCAAAAGACCTAAAGATTCCAGCCAGGGCCAAAAACTGAAGCTGCTGCCTGCTTAGCTGTTTGTTCAGCTCTCTCAACTCGCTGATGTATATTAGTTTAGTATTTTTCTTTTTTTTTTTTAGCAGTCACAGCAGCTTTAAGTCTGTTAACAAGCGACTCACAAAACGAAAGACTTAGGCAACGAACTTGAAAACCTTTCGCCTTGACTATAGAACGTTTGCATGTTGTTATAATGAGCTGAAGCTGCTGTTGAACTGTGCAGCATGTTGTGTGTCTACTGTGGCACAGCGTGCGTGACACTTGACTCTAGGGCATGGCACAGCCCGACAAACAGACAGACAGACGGACAGACAGACAGACAGAGACAGAGACAGCTGACAGTACGGACAGACGTACGCTTTTCAAAAGAAAACTTTGTTTTTTTTTTGCCACGACATGGCATTGTGTTCATTATCATTATTATATTGTTGTTGTTTTTGTTTTTATATTTTTGTTATTTTTTTTTCGTTTTTGAAATTTTTGTAGTACGTTTTAAAGTCATTGCCTGCCCTGAGGCTCAACACTCGCAGTTGTTGGTGTTGTTGTTGTTGCTGTTGTTGTTGCTGGTTGCATTCAAAATTATAAACAAATTTTTGCCGTTGCCAGCACGTAAAACAATCGCATGCAATGTACAAATTTTCCAACAATGAAAAGGCACAACAGCAACAGCAACAACAACAGCAACAACAGCTATAGCTAGAGAAATAATAACAATAATAATAATGGAAATGCTACGGCCGGCAAGTTGCGTAATCCGTCAACCATGGCAGTCAAAAGAGCAACGCAGCGAGAAAAAAATACAGAAAAAAGCAACAATCTCAGAGTAACTCTGAGTCCGTAGTTGTTCCAAGACTCCAAGTCTCTTGCTCTTTTAGGGTGGGTGGGGCTGTGTATCTTGTCTTGTTGTTGCTGTGTTGCTGTTGGGGTTTCTCTTGCAGCACACACACGCAACTATTGTGTATACCCAACCCCAGTACTTGCTGCATGCAAAACAACAACAACAACACGAGTATGAGCAACATTAAGTAGCTGTCGCTGAAACCACAACACAATCGCAAATTTGCAATCTGTTTCTTAAACATTAAATAATAATAATAAATGCGTTTTTTTTTGGGTATTTTGTTTGGCTTTTACTTTTCGGCTGACCACAGCGATAAGCATCTTGAAGCAGTCGAAAAGCTGCCGCAGTTTTATGAATGATCGCCATCGAGTGACCGCTCGATGTTACCTCAAATTCCCCCCTTCTTTACTCAGAGCTCCCCCGCTGACTGACGGACTGTCGGACAGGTCGAAAAGCACTTGTTGCGCCAGCTTCAGCTACAACAACAACAACAACAACTTGTTGCTGCCAGTCGTCGGCTGTTGACGAACAACTTTAGCGACAAGATCATAAATCAAAATTTTATTTTATTTCGCGCAGCAGCAGCACAGACTTTAGCGCTCTCTCTCTCTCTCTCTCTCTCTCTCGCTCTCTTTGTTAGCGCGCATTTAAATTTTTATGATTTTAGTTTCTTTAATGTTATTTTTTTTTTTCGCTTTGCGCATAAATTAAAAATCGCCGCGAAGCTTGCGATTGCAGCGCGATTAAAATAGATTGCCGCCTGGCGAGCGTCGATCTGACGATGATGACGTCGCTACCTAACCACGTAGCAATCATACCCACTGACTAACTGACTAACTGACACCGGCTAACTGTCTTAGTGACTGCCTGACTACCTGACTACCTGTCTTAAGCTGGCAACTGGCGACCTGGCGCGTGCTTGTTGGAAGGAAAGTTTATGGCCATTAGCTGTCATAAAAACTGAAAAGAAAAACAAATACAACACTCAAATTGCAAGAAACGACAACAGCAACATAAGAAACAGCTCAAAAATTGCTACAAATACCAAAATTATATGTAAAATGAAAGTGAACACAGTGCGTATGCGCAACATAATGTAAGGGAATTATCAATGGCAACAACGTCATTTGACAGTGTTAATGCTACTGCCAATTTGGTAGCTTCCCAAAGACACCATTTGAATGTGCCATTAATCAGGCTAAGCAAAATGTTTTACAAAATGTAACAGCAGGCGGTCGGGACGGGGAAAAATGTTTGCTCGTAATTCACAAAGTCAAAGGAAGCCGGCAAAATGGCAAAATGGTTTAATGTTGACCGCTTTTTGCTTTGCAAATTGAAATTCGCGCACCAAAAATGTGCTGAAATATGTTAAAATCTTGTTGCATGGAATTTATGAATGAAAAGCCAAAAGCCAGAAGAAGAGCCAACTTATTGTTGTTGGCAACATAACAAGCAGCAAGCTGAGAACAATGAGGGGAAAACACAGCACAGCACAGCAAGTTGGCCAGATTGTTGTTGTTGCTAGTTTAGCTGCTGGTAGCCATAAATTTGTTAACAACTACAAATGCAATAACTAAGAGCAACGCTCGCTCGCTGCACAAAGCAATGAAAGAGGTGAGAGGTGAGAGGAGAGAGGTGAGAGCAAAAAAGAGCAACAAAAAACCTAAACACATAAACACATTTTGCAGACATCGTTTGCAGCTCGTTCAAATGGCCAAAATGTAAAAATGCATTGCAACAACAACAACAACAGCAACAACAACAATCTGCTTTTGTTTTTTTGGGGCGTTGTTGTTGTCATTAAGCGGGCGCATCCGTGCTGTCTTGTCTATTTACTTAGCCGGCTGCAGTTTCAGTTTTAGCCGCGACTAATAAAGTGGTAACTTCTCGTTTGATGTGCATTATTTATGGCCAGCTCCAGCTCCAGCTCAGAGTCCAGGTTCCAGGTTCAGGGCCTGGCAATAGGCGTGACCCATTCGTGATTTATCATAGAAGAAAAAAAAAAAAGAAAAAGTGACTTTGAGGCACACTCAGTTGCCAGTTTCTAAGGAAACAGTCTCCCACACACACATAAACTCAAAACTCAACTTGAACAATCATTTTAGACATTTGGCGCTTGAACAGACATGGACATACGTATTTACTTGGTTAATAAAATCATTTTCGTTATCTTTTCCCACGTTTTAAATGCTCAACTGTCAAATGAATTAAATGCGCAGCCAAGGCGAGCACATTTGAATTATAAACGCACTTTGGCAATACTCGCTAAAAACCAGTTTCAATTGCACACACACAGGTGGCAGGCATCCAGTTGCCGAGACCAGACTCAAAACTGTGATATGAAAAACAACAGTTGGGGCTATTAGAAAGCCTGGATAAAAGCCGCTTGCCACAAGCAACTTGCCGCTTGCCGCTTGCCACTTGCTGAGGCGCATCTGTTGGCTGCCTCATCAATTTGTGGCTGCTGTTGCCTCGCATAAATTATATGCCAAGTGGCATATTGCGGAAGTTAGTGTTGCCATATGACTGGGACTGTGACTATGGCTAGCCAGCTTCAAAGTGGGTTAAAAGGATAATGCCAAAGACAAAACAGCAACAGCAGCAACAGCAGCAACTCAAGTCTGGTCAAAAAGACAGATCTCTCGGCTGCTGTTTCAAGTGACACAGTGACATGCTAATTTCTCGTTTTTTTTGTTGTCTTTTTTTATATTTTTACTCAACGTTGTTTGCCATATTTGTCCATATGAAAGTGGTACAAATTGATGCGAGTGCCACAAAACCAATGGAGCTGCAGATGTAGACCAAACCGGAGTGACATAAGGCTGATTGACATTTGACAGACTGTCTGACTGTCTTTATGTCTGTCAGTCTCTCTGTCTGCTGATCCAGCCACACTTTTACTCTCGTGCGTGGTTTTTACATTTCGCTTTTATATATTTACTTTGCATAAATATTTATAGTAATTCGAGTGGGGGGAACAACTTTATTTAGAGTTTGGTTGTAAAGTGTTCTCCACGAAATATGCAAACAAAATAAATACATATATATATTTCACTTCTTTTTCATAGGGGCACTTTAGTATTCTTTTCGTTTTTTTCGTTACAAATTGCATTATGTAATTTATCGTATTTTAATTTCAAAAAAAAATATCTGTCAAAGCATATTTCAAATGCAAATCCGACAATTGAAAGGCTGCTGACCATTAACATCGACAAGCGAATTTGACACACAATTTAATTGAAAAAATGATCAAATACTTGTTAAGCGCATTACAAATAAATGTTATATTTTATTGCACTTCATTAAGCGCGATATAAATATTTGAGTGTTAAATTAATCGCTAAGTAATCGTCTTTTTAAGAATTCAATTAATTTTTTAACAGGTGCTAAATATTTTATTGCCTTACAAAAGATATCTTTTTATATTTAGCTAATTAAAATCATAATTTTGCTTTAAAATTAATAGAAAGTATTCAAAATTAAAGCTGTTATTTTTTTTCTAAAATCTAAGGGCTGCTTAGCCAAAGAAATATTTGTTAAATTTATTAAGCTTATTGTGGTACTCTTGGTAGACTCGCAAATAAATAACTTTTGGCTGTAGCTCGACAATATTTTATCATTGAGCGCATATTTTGCGCATGGTTTCTCTTGCGTAACTGCCGACAAACTGTGGCGGCAACAACAAAATAAAAAAAAAAATAAAAAAAAAACTAAAAAAAAAAATACTTTAAATGCGCTTATATTAAAAACTCTGAATTAAATGGTTTTTTAGTGTCTTGCGAGAGTTGCATAGATCAAGGCGAGAATTAACTAAAGTATCTGAACGATGCTTAAATGTTGTTGCAATGCTCAAAAGTAGCTCAATTCAAGCGGGGCGCCCCTGCTCCCATTTCAATGTCGTGTGTCGCTTGATTGAACATTCAATCGAATTGAAATTGAAAATGGAAATGAAAATATATTTTGGCTACCGTCTGTCCGTCCGTCCGTCCGTCCGTCAACGTCAATGTCAACGATCTGACGACACGCCGGCAATTCGTCTATCCGGCATTTGGGCTATCCGGTGATCCGGCAATCGGTCGATCTCAGCGATTAGCGCACAAATTTGTCCGTCAGTCCATAGTCAATACCGGTAGTTATCGCTTAATTGAATCTGCTTGCAGCGCTCAGTGTGCGGAATGCACATAAAAATCAGGCACAGGCCACGCCAAAGACTTGCTCAAACACTGTCAAATTGTTTATGTCGCCCATAAAAACGAAGCCAGTGAAATTTGTTAGCACAAAAAAAAAAAAAATAAGCAACATAAAAAATGGGTAACTAAATGGCAAAAAAAATTAAACGAACAGTGAAAAAATAAAAAACAGAGCGCATGCTACAAAAATCCAGCCAACCGCGAAGAACGACCTTGAACAAGTCGGTTATAGGTAGATATATAGATATATATATGTATGCATATGTACGTCATGTATTTATGTATAAGATTGCAAGCTGTAGATACAGTTAAAAGCGCGCATAAATAGAATTAGATACGCGTTGTTGTTGTATCTATATTTATATATTTATACATACACTTCAGCAGCAGCCAGAGATTGAGCTACAGAGTATCTGAGGCTGCCGTTGGCTTTCAAAAGTGAAGTGCGCACAGCTCAGCGCACAATTAGTTCTACACAACAAAAGCAACAACAACAACAACAACAACAGTGGCAGCAAAAACAGGCAGATACACGTCTCGACTCGTTGTGATTTGAAAATGAAAACTGAAAGTATCTGTGAGATACATTTTTGGCTCATTTGCTGTCGCTTCATGTGTTTGGCTTGCAAATTCGACATGATGACGAAATCCAAGGCACTGAAATTACTACGAGTATACTGCACTTAGTACACTCAAACTCACACTCATAGATACACTCAGTAGTGAGTATAAAGACATTTTGCAAGTGTCACACGCTGCCAAAATGTGTTTCTGTTTTTTTGCATGGATGCTAAGCCAAGTGTTGAATCCATTTATCTGCCAGCTGCTTTTCATGAGCGTTCACTTTTAATTTCATGTGAAAAGCTGTTTGAAAAGCCGTCGTCGTCATAGTCGTAAATACAAATATACAAATCTACAAATCTATAACTATCATTAGTCAATAACAAAGTACATTGCATTTACTATCGAATCGATTCTCATTGAAAGTTAATCGCTTTTGATAACGCCGCGCCGCGTCCAAAGAATCCAACCGATTACTTAATTAAAACCAGGTTGCTTGCTGCTCTTTTTATAGCCAGACAGCTTAATTTCTCTTTGCGGTAATTCACAACAAAAACTTGAGACTCATGCTGAGTTGTAAACAGCAACTAATTGCGCCATAATTACATATATATGTTATGTATATACACTTATATGCAAATTGTAAACTGTTTGTTAATATACATATCCTTTTATTGCCGTTGCAGGTGAAAATCTGGTTCCAGAATCGTCGTTCCAAGTACAAAAAGATGATGAAAGCAGCTCAAGGACCGGGCACCAACAGCGGCATGCCACTGGGCGGTGGAGGACCCAATCCTGGTCAGCATAGTCCTAATCAAATGCACAGCGGTAAGTTCAATTTCGTTCACTTTCGATACCAATAAGTATCTGTTGAATTCATGTGTAGCATTTATCTTTATATTCATATGTATTTTTGTATAATTTGCAGGCGGTAATAACGGCGGTGGCTCAAATAGCGGTTCACCCTCACATTATCTACCTCCCGGACATAGTCCAACGCCATCAAGTACGCCTGTGTCTGAGTTATCACCCGGTAAGTAGATATTAATTAATTTCGAACATTTCTCACTTTTACACATTGCTCCATATTCGAGTTGCAACTTTTATTATGCCTGTTATTTAGAAAATAAGAAAAAGGGTATTTATATAGTATATATATTCTTAATCAGCATGAACAGCCGAGTCGATATAGCCATGTGTGTCTGTCCGTCTGTCCGTTCGTCCGTCTGTGTGAGCTCCTAGATCTCAGAGACTACAAGAGCTAGAGCAACCAAATTTGGCACACAGACTATATAGAATTTCACGTAGATCAAGTTTGTTTTAAATTTTAGACACGACTGCTCTACCTCCTCAAAAAAAAAACAACCACATATACCGCTTTTAAGATTGACTGTTATTTTTGGTAATAAACGTTATCTATTAATATTAACTATTATTGTATTTAATAGCACCAAAAAAAAATAAAGGGCGAAAATAGCTGTTTTAATTTTTAAAGTCATACAGGCTCCTAAAAGTATCTAACGAGTATTCTTATATAGTCGCGATATCGACTATAGCCTTTCCGTCTAGTTTTATTTTATATCTTTATAATTTTTGTTCTTTCTTTGTTTCTCCTGCAGAATTTCCACCCACGGGTCTTAGTCCGCCAACGCAAGCGCCATGGGATCAGAAACCGCATTGGATTGATCATAAGCCACCACCGCAAATGACACCACAGCCACCTCATCCAGCGGCGCCACATCCGCAATCGCATCATCATAATCCGCCACCTCAAATGGGCGGTTATGTGCCGCAGTATTGGTATCAGCCCGAGACGAATCCATCATTACTAACGTAAGTACAAAAGTCCACCGAATCAAGCTGGAAACTACAGTGTCTCTAAAATGTCACCGCTTAGCTGATCTAACTGACCCATTCTTCTATTTCTCTTACTCTTCTATTTGCAGCGTGTGGCCGGCGGTTTAACAGCACCCAAATGCGCTGCCCCCGCCGTCCGCTCCATGGGCACAGTCCATGCAATCCCAATCCTACGAGGCAAGGCCCTGTGCCGAACTGAATCTGCACGAGAATCATCAACATCATCATCATCTCCACCACCACCATCATCCTCACAATGGTGCGGTTTATGTGGGCGATGGTGATGGGGCCGCGACGGGGCAGTGAATGTGACACACACACACTACACACACACACACACACACACACACACACACACACATACAGACAGACAGACAGAATATATCTTAGCCAATAATTGAATATTGATTGATGATTGATTGATCAATTAACGGAATGATTGATTATCGCATAAAAACATTGTAAAATATCAAATAATATGATGCAGTTATTAAGACCGTAAAACATTTTGTATATTTAACAAGCAACATGTAATTAAATTTTAAAATGTGAATGAGTCGATTTAAAGTTAGTGCTAATAATATTAAAATTAATATTAATATTAAACATTATCAACTTAACAGAATACATAGATACACTCACACAAACAAACATTCATACAAACATTCCTCAATATTATTTTATGCAAGTATCAAATGTGTCCTTTACTTTGTTTATAATTTGTGTAAACTATAGAAAATTGCATTATGTATAAATACAAATAAATACAAATAAAAAAAACATAATAAAAATACAATTACAAAACAACAACAACAACAACAAGAACAAATAACCAGGACAAACAATGAAATCAGCTGTTGATCTTAAGCCTTTTAAACGAATATATATTTTTTTGTTTAGATTATTTAACGCTACTTTTCTGTACAAAAAGTAATAAAAAAATCAGTTAAAATCAGATCTCAATGGAATAACATTTTGCATATAATTTTTAGGATGTCTCAACTGCACTCGGAAACAAAAAAAACCACAAACAAACAGACAAGCAAACAAAAACAGAAATACGATTTTTTCTTCACGTTATGTGCAATATAATTTTACATATTCTGCAAAAAAAAATTTATAACAAAGATA
Source organism: Drosophila falleni (assembly GCA_035045575.1). Taxonomy (NCBI): domain Eukaryota; kingdom Metazoa; phylum Arthropoda; class Insecta; order Diptera; family Drosophilidae; genus Drosophila; species Drosophila falleni. The sequence continues at coordinate 4,164,655 of JAWNOV010000089.1, read as the reverse complement.
CATTATAATAAATTAAAGCCAACATCAAGGTCATTGAAAATAGAGAAAACAGTTCAAAGAAAGGAAAAGAAAAGCAAAAAACAAATAAAAACAAATCAAAATAAATTGTGTGAAAAAGGCGTTTAAAATTTGTATTGTAAATTTGTGTAAAAATCAACAATTATTTCTGTAAGGTAAACTAATTATTAAAAGCAAGAAAAAACAAAATGTTAATTTACAAAAAATTACAATTAATAAAATTGCATAAAATGTAAAGTAATTATAATATATATATAAATATATACATTTAAATATAAATAAAGAAGAAGAAAAAGAATAAGTATAATGCAGCTAAATATGCAAAATATATTGATGTAGTGCTTGCTGTAGTTGTAATTATAATTAATTAAGCGGTAATTAGTGAGTGTGGTTAACTGTAGTTTAATTTATGAACATGCAGATAAAAACAAAATCACATAAAATTTCAAATTATTAATTTAAAATTCAATTTAGTTTTCATGTGCGTTTAATATCATTTGCATTGTAAACTATTAGATGGCAACCACAAACAACATTAAATTAAAATCGAATATACATTGAAATGTATATGCTAAAATTATGTGCTAGCATTTAATTAATTAAATAGTTTTAATCTAGAAAATGGCAACTACTTTCTAAATAAATCAACAATAAAAACAAAGGCAAATCAGAAATAGAAAGAAAGGGAAAACCAATCTCAAATACTTATATAGTAATAAATATTTGATAAAGCGAGACAGAGAGAATGGGAGGAGAGAGAGAGAGAGAGAGATATCCAGGCGAACAACCCCATTTAAGTTGTAGTAATTGTCGTAATTTTAAAATCAAATCAAATCAAACGAAACAATAAACAAAACATTGAAAACAAAAGCAAAAAATCAATGAAAAAAAAAAATAAAGAAGAAATTTAAATATACTTATGTTCGTATACAATAGACTCTTGAGCATCATCCTTCTCCTGTTCTATCCCCTAGCATCCCATTCCCATTACAGACCGGCTCATTTATTCAGAACCACTTGACTGCGGCGGGCATTGGCTGCACTTAAAAAAAAAACCCATATCAAAGGGATGGGGCTAGGATTTGGCCAGGACACGCGTCACACAAGCACATTAATGCATTTCGCACATTAAACATTACATATTATACTTTACACTTGAAAAAGTTAAGTGGCATTTGTGTTATGTGATGTACTCTGCGCCGACGGAAGGAAGCAGAAAATCTGTTCCATTAATCATAAAGAATGCAACAGGATATGCTTGAGGCTTTCAGGCTTTTACAGGCGCGCTGAATGGTTCCATTATGTGCTCAAAGGCACAATTTTCAACAGCAATTTACACTTACAGACACGGAGAGACAACAACAACAACACAAACATGAGATACAACAACTAAAGAAGAAGAATTAACTGCTTTCGATAGGCAAGAAATGAGGACGCATCCTGGCAGCATTGACAGTCAGATTGCAGTCCAACCTTGTCTATATACATAAAACATATTTGCAGCTAATTAATTAGCGGCAAATTCCAAGCAGAGCAGGGTAAGTAGCTCAGCTTAAGGTCACAAGTGAGTAAGCTTTTTAAATAGATTGCTTCGAGTGCTTCCCAAAAACTCCAAAAATAAATATGTCAATCAAAAGCTACGGGTATTTGGTTTTTAGAGTCCTTTAAGCCGACGACTGAGCGCCTGTCACAACACTCGAATTCTCAATTCAGAGACAACACCACAACACACAACGCACAACACTTCAGTCAAGTTCAAGTCCATGTCGGCGATTCAGAAAAAAAAAAAACCCGACAGGCTTCAACTGTTGTCTACTTCAGTCTTGTGTTTTTTGCTCATTAAATCAACACCTTGGTCTTTGTGCAGTACAATGGCAAAAGCTGGACAGATTTGTTGGGCAAAATCAAAGAATTTGGCTCAGCCTGACCAAACAAGGCCGCAAAAACTGTGGCCAGAATCCCAGGCCCAAAACCAAACCCAAACGCAGGACCAGACCAACAGATCGACAGACAGTAAATGTCGTAAGGGGATTTTTGCATTTGCAACCTTTTTGTGATTTCAATTTAAAATTTAAACAAATATGCAGCCGCTGACAGAGACGCAAAGCGAATTCTCATGGAATGTAAAAGAATGCGCAAATTCCTGCAAATATCTGCGAGTGCAGTGAGTACTCGTATTCGAGTACGTATTCTATTCGAACTTTGCTTTTTTAATTGATACAATTTGGACAATCACAAACATAAAACAATGGCACATTTGTCTTATTGAACTGACTGCAATTGGAATTCGGCTAGAGCGAGGCGTTGTCAATGAAATGACAAGCCAAGGATACAGATAAAGATACAAATACATTTACAGATACAGATAAAGATACAAATACATTTACAGATTCATATACATATACAGATAGAGATACAGATACAGATACATTTACAGATACAGATACAGATACAGATACAGATACAGATACAGATACAGATACAGATACAGATACAGATACAGATACAGATACAGATACAGATACAGATACAGATACAGATACAAATACAAATACAGATACAGATACAAATACATTTACAGATACAGATACAGATACAAATACAAATACAGATACAGATACATTTACAGATACAAATACAAATAGTTTGAGCTGTAGTTGAAGTTCAAGTTGACTGCTCAAATTACTTGCTGTACTTAGCGTGTTTACATAAATTAGCCTCGAGTGACGTTCACAGCGTTGCACTTACTCTTGCCTCTAGCTCTTGCTCTTGACTGTTGCAGTTGCAGTTGCAGTTGCAGTTGTTGCCACAGGACGTTGCAAAACTTTTGTACACAAGAATTTCCTCGTAAAAATGACGCATACCAAACTTAGACACAACGGGGACGACGAATCGTTGTTGGATGTCGCATTGGCTGACGTTACGTTCCAAAACTCAACAAGGTTGTGCCCGAGACCGAGACTGAGTCCAGGCCAGGTCCATACCAAATTGGTATTGGTGTGCCACGCCAGGCGAAATACTCGTACAATAAATAACACAGCAAATAAAAGAAAAACTAAAATAACAAAAAAAAAAAAACAGAAATAAAATAAATGAAAATAAAAACAAGAGAGGTGCAGTTGAAGTTATTTGTGAAATTCATCCGTCAAAGTCGCTGTCCCTGGCCAAGTTCGAAGCGAGGCGACTCAGACTTTAGGTCTTTGGGGCTCTGTTGTTGGTTGGCGTAAAACTTAAAAAGCGTTCCTTTCATGGCTTTGCCATTGTTTTGCCGGCTACTGGTCATGCCGCTGGAACTGGAAGCTGCCGCTGCTGTTGCTGTTGTTGCTGTTGTTGCTGTTGCTGCTGTTGCTGTTGCTGTTGCTGCTCCTTGGCTGCTACTGCATTCTTGGGCAACGTCCGCATGGAATGATGAACGATGTGTCGCTGATGACCTGATCAAAGTGGAGCATCTGCACGCATATCGATTGCACTGGATGAGAATGAGGAAAGCGGGGCCAAGGCAGTGGATTGCTGGTAGCAACAGCAACAACAGCAGCAACAACAACAGCAACAGCAGCCGCTGCATGTTTAAGGACATGACATTTTTTGTCGTACCGTTTGGTAAAATAACTTTGTTAAGATTTTTGCAAGTTTGCAACTCGCTTTGGGGCTTTTTCGGGGCCCGTCAAAGGGCAGCAAAGTCAAAGCCAAAGCAAAGACAGGATCCTCAAACAGTCACATCTCTTGTGAAAGGGACAAATTTGACGTGGCAGGGGTAACCTGGCTTTGTTTTGTATTGCCAACGCGGCTGCATCTCAATGAGACCCGATAAATCTTCAACTTGCCACTGAAACAGCGAGTGACCAGCCTGACCAGTCACCAACAGTCAACAGTCAACAGTTAAACCAACAACCGACAACAACGACAACAACAACGACAACAACAGTCGTCGTCAGTTTGCCAGTCGTTGATCGTTGCTGTTCGTTTGTTTGTTTTTAGCCTGGTCAGTAGTCAGTGACCGATTTTATGACAAATGTATTTTATGAACTGTCAAAATAGGTGTTGAAAATGAATTAATTTGCTCCCGACTGACTGACTGACTGACTGACTGCTAACAGGCAAAAATAAATGCATTTAGCGGCAAACTTCAGACTCGTAAGCGTGACATTTGTAACAGCGTAGCCGCTGTAAGACTGAGCCTATGGAGTGGCAGAGGCAGAGTGAGGGGTAAGAGCGGGGTGTAGGGGCAGGGGTAGGCACAGTTCGCACAGTTCAGCTGCGACTGCGCCGAAATTTGAAACTGGCAATTACATTTGAGGCGACTTCCTACGCAATCAGCTCAGTTATATTCGCATAGACATACACGATATGAGTTTGTTCCTCATCCCCATGTATAGCATACTCGTTCTCATATCAAATCTGCTAATTTAATCAACATCGCTGCATTGTACGCGTTGTGAGGGCGTGGCAGGCGGAACAGGCACGTGACAAACAACCGTTTGAAGTTACTAAAAAAAAGTCCACAATTGCAGCTGGCAAACACTGAACCAGATGGAATGTGAACCAGAGAAGTGGAGCAAACAGAAGAAGAGGATTAGCATTCCCACAAATAGAGAGTATCGAGAATAATCAGTATATAATTATTGGGGGAAAACTCCATTATATTCTACCTAAAAGTCAACATTAAATGTTTTTTTTGAAAGAAAATGTTCTTTATAACTTTATTCTATTTTATTCTATTTTTTCATAAAAAATTGTGGTATTAATTTAATTTAATTTTTTTAAGATTAATTTAATTTATTTCATATCACATTCCTAAATCTACAAGTAAAAAGCCCTATAAGCTTTTCCGTTCATCACAGAAATGATTCATTTAAATTAATATTAAATTATTTGTGTATCAATTCCGTTTAAGTCTGTAATTTTATTGTAAAATTTGTGGTTATAATTTACAAGCTTTTAAAATGAAGAATAATATTATTGGGAAAAACCCAATTATTCTACTTAAAAGTCAACATATAAATTTATTCTTTTTTCATAAAAAGTTGTGGTATTAAATTATACTCTCATATTTTCATAATTTTTGAATTTGTTGTAATAAATTACAAGTTATTAACTCGTTAGACAAACAGTATATTGATTTTGCGACATTAAATATAAAATTTTTTAAATGCACTTCCTGCTCAACAGTTTCGATTGAATAGGCAAAAATGCGGAGATTTATTCCACAAAGCCTTTTTTTCAATATCTCGCATTTTTATTGATCAGCTGAATATTTGTAGCAGATTCGGAATGACATATGTTACTATAAAGCTATGCATCCGCGAAATACGAGTTCAAGTGTTCTACAACTGCGATTGATGGATCGATCGATCGATCGGCAGGCTAATGTTTTATTTATCGTATATTGGAACTGAGGCAGTAACTGAAATCCATTATCCAAGTGGCATTAGAGATTTCAAAACCAATGCATACGAGTAAAGCAGCATATGATTAATATAACGTTTTCATAAATATATAAATAAATTGTTAAAGAGCAAGAGAATTGCAACAAAAAAACAAAAAAAAAAAAAAAAATAGCGAATGATTCCAAGTGCATCCAGAGGGGGAAGTTGGAGCTGAGACCAAGACTGTGACTGGACCTAAGTTGGATTGCTGCTTTCCCAAGCGATGATCGGGCGTGAAACTTGGACGTGGTGAAACGCGTTTTATTTGAAATGTGTGCCTCATGTTTAATGCGAAAGTTGGATCGGAGAGCGGATCAGGCAGGCTCAGTAAATGTGTTGTACGCGACACCTAACACAGCTTGTTGTTGCTGCTCCTCTTATGCAATGTTGCCCATGGTCACATGATCACATTGCCACATTGCCACAACGACATCCACAACACTCTGGGGACAGTGCAGCATATACGCAATAAACACATTAACGTGTTATTTAGTTGTCAACACGATCGGGCAACTGCAGCCTGCTCTTTGATATGGACCGCAACAGAGGCAGGCAAAAGAAGCAACAAAAACAGAGGCAAAATCAGAATCAGAATCGGACTCAGAGATGCAGAGTCAACCTGCTGTTTAGTCTCTCCCATAAATTGCTATATGTTAAATGTTAAATTAACTAAATCTAAAGAGTCTGCTTTGCTTTGATCCGCTCAACTGGCAGACAGTCGACCAGCATTGGGGATTGAACTCGACTTCGACTTGCCTCAACTCGACTCGCCTCATCCCGACTCGACAATTGCCAATGGGGCCCATTGAGGCGTGTGGGTGCCTTAGACAAAGGAACGACAACAACCACAGCTTCGCAGCTAAGCATGAGGGTTGACAGGCAAAACAATGCCCAAGCTCAAGCTGAAGCTGTAGCTGTACACTCAGAAAAAATTCCAGACGAAACGGTAGAAAATCGCTCCCAAACGTAATCAAAAACAGCGTGATCCCAAAATTTTTAATAGTTCATAAACGTTTGTTCATGAAATGTTCTAAGCTTTGGGTGAGGAACATATTAAGAATTGTGGAATTTATACACACAATATAGTCCCTCTGTTAAGACTCTGTGAAGTCTAGCAAAAATAACATTATCAAATTATATAGTGTGGTCACACTGTTATAATTACATAGTACACACTGTTTATTTTCTACCTCTTTCATTATAGTAGTGAAATCCAAAGTGGCTGGTTGGGCAGTGAGCATTATATCTAATTAAAATCTTTTCTTTACAGTTTAAATTTATATTTAATTTTATCTTTATTTTTTAATCTTTAATTTAATTTTTATACATGGATTTTTTTTTTCTTGCCGACTACTTTTAGTCGTTCATAAATAAATAAATATTAAGAAATACAAAATGAATATTATTAACTAAAATTCTGTCCTTTGCAAGAGTGGGATGCGAACCCGGGTTTTTTGTCAAACTGAAGCGGTGGCTCTACCCAGAGAGCCACTGAAGCATAATTTGTTTCACATTTCAATATAGTGTTGTTAAGTTTCAAAAGTTTTTGTTATTTCATTTATCGAAATTCATGTAATCGAAGAACATGGAGTCATTAGTTTGAAATCAAATGTAAATGTTTTGTTAACAAAAAAATAAGAACAATTCGATCATGAAGCGCAATTAAATGTGCTTGATATATTTCGATAATGGTTTTTTCTGAGTGTAGCTGAAGCTGCTACACAATGTGGCGCGGTCAAGTGAAGCAAGTTCCCGTTGTTGTTGCCGTTCCCAGGCAAAGCTCTGTCCAAAAAAAAAATGCCGCGTCATGCGGATGGACGGATGCTTGGATGCTTGGATGGATGGAGAGATGGATGGATGAGCGTGGAGACTGCCAGTTTAAAACAGTGCCCGGCATTTGAGAGATATGTCATAAATTGATTGAGCCAAGTGCTGGTACGGCTGCTACACCCGCAACACACACACACACACACACACCAATCACACACACACACTTTTTCTCTCTCTCACAGTGCCTGTGAATTGTCGTCGGCGACTTGACGACTCATACACAAAACTGATTTATGATTATTTCGCAGACAATTAAGACAAATAAACGCAACAAGCCAAATTCAATTAAATCCATTAAAAACTAAGGCGCTGGCGAATTCGGACCAAGCATTGGGGTTGTCTCCAGCTTTGGGTTCTGTTTCTGTTTCGGCTCCCACACTCTTTGACAAAAGATACGCCGACCGGCAATGGGGACAACTACGGCTCAGGAGAAGCGACCACAGTTCATATATCTGTATCTGTATCTGTATCTTTAGCTGTGTTTGTATCTATATCTATGTGTGTTGACTGGCGTTCCATTCGAGGCGATTGAAATGCTGCTGCTGCTCACTGCGCACAGCAAGAACAACAACAACAACGACGACAGCAGCAATATAAAAAAAAACTTGACCTCTAGAGGTCAATTAAATTGACTCGATTTGCGGACGGCCCTCGAGCGGCGCTGAAACAATTCGATTAGAGGGCCAACGACTACAACAACAACAACAACAACGACATCCAACTTACGAGTAGCTGACGACATTCACATTCATTCGGGAAAGTGTTTGGGCTAATCAAGATGTGGCTCATGCAAACAACTTGAACTTAAGGTCACACACAATGGCCCAATGTTGACAAATCAGCGTGCAACACGGGGGGTTAAGGGTGCCCCTTGCAACCCCAAAAGCCGCAAACAGACAATAACTTATTTATTAGCAGGTTACCCATTGAACCTGGGGAGATTTCAAAGATATGGGATTTGGAATTTTACTTAATTACGAGTATGTGGAATGCATTGTCTAAATATATGTTATATTAATATATTATAATAAGTATTAATCTACTAAAGTCAAAAAGAATTGATTCGAGCTTAACAAGTTTAATTAATCTATTATTATTCATAAAATATATACAATTAAAATTAAATGAAATTGAAAACAATTTAAATTCAAAGCTGAGTAGCTAAATAAAAATTTATTTCAATTTGAAATGTAAATTATATAAAATGTACTTAGATTTCGTCAAAAGTCTCTTTAAGCTGCTTTAAACTGAGGACAATAAAGATTCCAAAATCCAAAAAAATGTTAAAATCTTTGATATATTTAAAAAGCTATTGGTATTACATTAATACAAAATCAATCAAGGGTGGCCAAGAAATACAAACCAAGCAAAAGCTATTTCACTGGTTTGTTAGTTTTCATCATAATAACTAATAAAATTATATTTAAAAAAAACATGAATGACAGAAATTTTATTTGCTTTGATTTGTACATAAAAAGATCTTCATTCTTAGGTTATTTTAATTAATTTTAATATGAATAAATAATACAAATATTTTTCAAAGACATAGACGACGGAAATTTTAATTGCTTTTATTTGTATATAAAAAGATCTTAACTTTTAGTTTTTTTAAATTTAATTGTAACATGTTTATTATTCGTAACACTCCCATTTATTGCCAAATATTTCAGAAATATCATAACAATAAACTTGACCCATTCTTATTGACAAACTGCACTTTTGTGTTGACCACATTGACTATCGATGACAATATCCGCAAAACCAATTTGATATCACTCACACACACACTTACCGCAAAAGTTTGCGCAATTTGTAATGAGCACACACACACACTCGCACACACACACACACACACACACACACACACACTCAGACAGCTTTGCATATGAATGAGAGTTAACATTAATGGCAAACCGGAAGTAACGTTTGCCATGTTTGTGGCCAAAAAACTTTTTGGAATTACGCAAAAAAAAAGAGATGAAAAGAAAGAAGAAGAAAGTTATGATAATAACAGATATAATGCATTGAACTACGTGATATCATTAAAAATGCAATAACAACAACTAACATATAGGTGTGTGTGTGTGTGTGAGAGTGTGTTTTTGTGTGTGTGTATCATAATCATAATCGCACCCGGCTGTCAATCATATTGAAGTGAGCAACTCTGCCCCGATGTGGATGCCACATGCTGTGCGAAACACTAAATACTTGCGATAATACAAAGTGCATCATGTGGCGTGTTTTTTTTTTGTGTTTTGCACATTTTGCACAGCGACACAAAAAGAATTTCATGCATTAAACATTATGTTATGGATTTGGATTAGAATGCAGCAAACACGCCCCACTGTACAGTGTGTATTCCGTCTTTGTGCACATTGTCTACTGTCATTGTTTGTTGGGCCATATGCGTTTTGCGGATTATCATTGTCGCACTTCCAGGTTTTTAATAGATCCATTTTCAATCAATATGTCGAGTGGCCTGACAGACACCGTGTGAGTTTTTCTTTTCTTTTTTTTTTTGAAGGTGGTAGAAATGAAAACGGGGGCATGGGCAGGGGTAGGGGCAGCACAGCGGGCAGACTGTTGTTGCAGGCGTTCACCAAACTAATGCATTTGAGGCAGAGAGGTCGAGAGAGAGAGAGAGAGAGAGAGAGAGAGAGAGGCTCAAGTCTGCAACCAAATGCTGCCTCCCATGGCGTTGCAGTCTCTGAGAGAGACAGATCAAGAGAGCGTCAGGCGGAGAGAGAGCGAGAGTGAGAGAGAGAGAGAGAGAGAGAGAGAGAGAGAGAGAGAGAGAGAGAGTGTGCAGTCGCTGCTCTAATTGCAGCTACGTAGCGGGAGCGAACCTCAAGAAATCGATTAAGAAACCCACTGGGCGCTACAAAACCAGCAGCAACATTGCGACCCATTGACTATAGACGATGTTGTTGTTGTTGTTGCTGTTGTTGTTGTTGCTGCTGCTGCTGTTGTTGTTGCTGTTGTTGTTGCTGATCGCATCTGGGGATTTTGCTGCGATTTGTTGCTGCTGCTGCTTCTGTGTCTTTATTTTATTATTATTACTACTATCTATTGATGGTGATCGGTGATCGGCAGGCAACCTGTTGCTCCGCTTCGTTGTTGTTGTTGTTGTCGTTGCCGCTGATCGTATTTTGTAATTTAATGCTCGGCTTCTGGTTAATTGCCACTTTCATTGTTCAACGGACGGACATTTGACGGACATTTGCCAGCCCGATTCCCATTCGCAGTTGTATTCATTGATTCGAAGTGCTGTTTGTGTTTTGAATCGTTCGTTGATAGTTAGATACAGCTACATTCAAGCTGTGTATATACTATGCACGTAGCTGAAGATTAACCCTTGGCTGCCCTCCTTCTTTTGTGCTTTTGTTTTCGCTTTTGGTTTACTTTTGATTAATTTCAGTTTGAACTTTGCCGGCCGTTGATCAACCGCTGTGCTCTGTGGCTTTTAACTATTATTTTTCATTTGAATGCACCACACTGTCGACACCGTTGGCATCATTGGGAGACTTTTAGACCTCTAGACCCACTGACTCTATTCGTTACGCATGTCTACAAATGGCAAGACACACACAGCCAAGGCAACCTTTATAATGCTTCTTCACGCCTCAAAGTTGGCTGATTGAAATATACTTTTGCCTCTGTGCCACAGCTGAGAAATGATCAAATGATCAAAATGAATTGCGACAGCAGTTTTAATCGAATTTAGTACGCACCCAACTTCCTAGAATCATTAATACAATTTTTCGTTTTGCAGCAGAAACTAGAAATTTATAAATATTTATAAAGAAACTCATAATATTAATTTTAAGAACTTTTAAGCCACACTCTATTTGCATTATATTTTGTTATATTATTTTTACGATATCTTAATCATAAGTTTATATTTTTAGATCATGTGCTTACGCTTAAGCTTAGTCAATCTAATTATTTACCATAAAGATTTTGATGAAAATTGCTTTAGAAAACACCCAAAGTATTGTTTATATTTTTGAAGTAACAAAGATCGGCATACTATACATTCATTTTAAACTTCAATGAATCAATGTTTATAATAAATATTTTAACAATTTTAAAATTATTTTAATTTAATTTCGTTAATTAAACAAATTTTTAAGTTGTTAAAAATTTGTAGAAAATGACTTTATATTATTACTCTTAAGTTATAAAGTATTTCCAACATTACTATTGATCTGACTACAATCTATACTGAAATTTACAATGCATACAATTTCACTGCTATATCATATATTTTCAGTTCGGGTTTCTCCTGTTTATTGACAGCTGTAACTGGAGATACAGTTATATGCAGTACTTTAGAGGAGTAGAATAACCCGTTAGGAATTGTAAACAGGAATTACGTTAGACGGATGTCGCCAACACCCACAGATCTATAAATGCGATTGAAATTTATACGTAGCCTCGAGGAGAGAGCAGAATTTCAGAGGGGAAAGTAACCATAGAAATAAAGAGTGATGGCCAAGGGGTTAGGGAGTAAGGGAGTAAGGGAGAGGAGTAAGGGAGTAAGGGAGAGCGTTGGTGGCTGTCAGCCAGTCAGAGCTACCCCGAGTGTAGTGCAACAGAAGCCACTCGAACGGAATGTGGCAACAATGTGGCAAAGGGCAAGTCGCAGTTGCAGTTACCACCTTGGCAACGGTTTGGGTTTATGTTCAGCTCGGATTCAGGTTCACGTTCAGATTCAGGGTACGGGTACGGGTCTTTGTTTCAAGCATTTCCGGGGCCAGCAGCAGCCGAAAACTGAGTGCGAATCGCGCATGTGGCAATCGCAATTCAAATTGGATTCTTAAGACGTCAAGCAGCAGAACGACAGGAATTGTGCACCACAGCATAGGGCGGAACTTGCCACTCGCTCGTACACATAGAGAGCCACCGACCGAGAGAGCGGTTGGTTGCCAAGTTGCCACACTGCCTCTGACACTGCCACTGCCACACTGCCTGCTACGAGTACTCGTACTCGTACTCGTACTTCAGCGTCCGTTCAAATGCTGAATTCCGCTCACCTTTCGCTGTGCTCTGCATTGTGTAATCCAAAACGCGCCGGAAATCAGCTCAACAAAAAAGCAAAAAATAAAATGAAAAAAAAGAAAAATGAATGAAAACATAAAAAATAAAGTAAAGAAGAAAGAAAGCAGCAACAAAAAAATTGTATTTGGTTTACGCCCATACGAGCGCTTTCAAAAATACAATTGCATAAAAAACGGAGACTGAATTCAGATTGAGATTCAGATTCAGATTCAAATTCGAAGGTGTAGCCTCATATACAAAACTGAAGCTGCAAGATACAAACGACGGCTGCGAAATTCTAGACGGGCACAGCAATCGCACTTGGACCCTTTTGTTGCCTGGCAGTCTTACAACCCCTGATCCCAAGCCTCATCCTCATCAGTTCCTCGAGGACTGAAGACTCTTCGAACTTATTATTGTATAAATTTCAATTTTTCAAGTGCCTGGTCACAATTATTATAGCATTTTGAAGTACTTACCTAACCAGAGAGACCAGAGATATGTCAATTAAATATTGTGAACAGTCAATTACGAGTGCGCACTATACAATTATGCGAGTATTTAGTGTCGACTGTGGACAAACAATGCCAAAAACACAACTTAGTCATTTCAAAAATCAACTTTTATCACCTTTCGCTCAGCCTCCTCAATTTGGAAGACACCCAACTTGTTTTTATTTTTTTTTCTTTCCACTTTTGTTGGCTTTGACTTTGGCGCATTTCACTTTCAAGGTCGCCAGACATTTTAACGTGGTCTATAATCTTTCGTTTTTCGTTTTTGTATTAGTATAAACATGTAGTATACACATGTGCATCTTTTGTATTCGTGTATTCGTGTATTTGTGTCCCGTTCGCCCATTTGGCAAACATTAAATTATCATGTTGCTGCTTTGGCTTTTCGGCATTCATTTTGGGCCAATTTGCAATTATGTTGTGCTTGTGCTTGTGGTTTTTGTTGTTGTTGTGTGAGAGTATATATTATTACTATTATTATTTTCAACAGACACTCCAACAACAGCAATACTCTGAAATTAGGTATCGTATATAATCGTGCCCTGAGATTCCGATCCAATACCGATGCAAACGTCGCAACGTTGCCCCAACAAAGTGATTGACTTCTGATTGACTTGCTGAAATGTGCCGAACAGGTTGTGATCATGTCCAGACGGAGACGCAACAAAATCCTCTGACCGCGTTTCGGGTTACCACATGCAACATTTTGTAATTGAAGTAAGCCATTAAAACAACCAGACCAACATAAAAGTATAAATAGCCATTTATTTTTCTAATAAGGCATTGTGTTGACGGGGGATTGTTAATTTAATTTGTCATTAAAAACTATATATTGTAGTAATTATGCTACATAGATTTGTATTTAAACGTATAATTACCATTTTAATTACTTCATATTTATTATTTTTGACTAGAAAATTATTTATTTTATGAAACATTCTCTGATATTTGTTAAATATTTAACTTAAGAAATTAACTTATTTTAAGAAATTTATAGTTTAAATTTAAGCACTTAGTGAATTACATATTACTTAGACTAACTTATGTGTGTCAGCACCGAGTCGATATTATCCTGTCGTTGTCGTTTGCGTTTACGTCTTTGCTCTCTCTCTCTCTCTCTCTCTCTCTCTCTCTCTCTCTCTCTCTCTCTCTCTCTCTCTCTCTCTCTCTCTCTCTTAGTCTCTCAGTCTCTCTGTTACTCATAAAGTTTTAATGCGCATTAAAAATGTGACAGTTTGATTCAATTGATGCGACTTGCGAGTGATTCGAGTTTCATTGATCCATTTTAATGAGAATCTGTTTGAGGTAAGGAGAGAGCTAAGAGATCTTCCGGAAAAAGACTTGATTTTCGCTGGATCGGTTCTATGACAGCTATATAATATATTGGATCGATTTGAACCAACTTTGGTAAGGATGTATAAGACTAACTAAAATGCATATTCTATTAATTTGGTTACGATATCTCGTAAAACAAAAAAGTTTTTCATACTAAAACTTGATTTTCGACGGACATTGCTATATCGACTCGGCTATTGATACTGATCAAGAATATATATACTTTATAGGGTCTGCCACGCCTTCTTCTGCCTGTTACGCACATAGTCGGTAAAGCAAACCCAATTGACCCCTGTACTTTTTTCAAGTACGGGGTCTAAAAATTATTAAGACCTACTTTTTATTATGAGTTTTTTTTTATCGATAGATTTTGTGGGAGTAGACGCACTAATTCGAACCTCCTTTAATAGGAAACCTAGGAGTGTTTACGCATTTGTGGACACATTAGTACAAAAGCCAAGATGTTGCACGTGTGTCGTTCTGTTAAGCTTTAAATTCTTAAATATAGACAGCATTTTGACTGTTGTCTGTCTGTTGTTGGATTGAGTCCGGTTGGGGCTGATGCCTAAACGCCCCAAATTGAAATCAAGTCACGTATTTGATTAAACATGGCGACTGCCATGTTAGACGCTGCAAAATTCGCTACAAGCTGCTCTCGTGGCTAACGAGGCGACAGCTTCAGTGGCAGCCCCATCTCCATCCCCATCCCCTGTCACAGTCCCCGTCCCCATCCCCAGTTCCAGTGCAGTGGCAGGTTCAATGCTGCCTCCGCTCACCTTAACATCCGCTTCAGTTGTTGCTGCCGTTGAAGTTGCTGTTGTTGTTGTTGTTGTTGCTGTTGCTGCTGCTGCGGCCATCAATGGCCTAATTGCACTTATTATAGTTGCAGCCGTAGCCGTAGCCGTAGCCGTGGCAAGCTGAACGGCCGCCCGTTTAGAGCTAAGAAGTCATTATGAAATTTCTCATCACACTTGCAACGCGCGACGAAGTCGGCTGCTGTTTTTTGTTTTTTTTTTTTAACAAATTTCAGCATTTATTGAGCTGCAGCCAACGTTGGTTGCACTTCATAAATCATTGCAGGCCGCCGCCACGAAATTGAATTAGAAAATTAATTGAAAATTTCATGGCAACTCATTTAAAATAGTTTTAAATTTTGTATCAACTTGCCACCGATTCACCGACTTGCCCCATGGGAAACTTGCCAATGGGCGGCAGGCGGCATAAAACTTCAGACGCCATTTTTAATGATGCTACGCCCCAGAGTTTATTTCTACTTCTCTACTTCTTTATTTTTATTTTTTGCTGCGTAGGCTTGCAGCATGCTGTACAAATGCCTTTTTTGCATGCCTCACACACACACACACACACACACACAGGCACACACATAGACAGACAGAGAGAGAAAGAGAAACACCCGCTGCATAGTTTGTGTTACCGCAAAAACCAAAAGACTTGCCAAGTTTTGCTGTCGAGTGGTTTTCTTGTAGAGTTCCTTAGCTTGCTCAAGTGCAATAAATGCATTTTTTTTTGCTTCTCTTTTACTTCTGCTTCTTCTTCTTCTGCAGTTGCTCTTTTTTTTTTGCTGCAAAAATAAGTTGTATGCGGTTTAAGCCAACTCTCGCTCCTCTGATGCGTTGTGAGCATTTTGGGCTTTTGGCTTGGGTGGTTCACTCTCCAGCACGCAAAACAACAACTGACGAAGACGACGACGACAACGTCATGCCATATAAGCCACAAGCAACTTTGTTGTCGGCCATAATGCGTTGCTGTTGTTGTTAGTGTTGCTCTTATATGCCAACATATGTACAGACATGTGTGTATATATTCAATATATATATATATATATATATATATGTTTGTGTGTCTTTATGCACGCGTACCGCACGTACACGCAACATTCAGCAACATGGCGTCGCCTCACACACACACACACACACACACACACACACACACACACACACACACACACACACACACACACACACAAGTAAGTAAATATAGGTGTAGCTGTAAGTATACGGATATGAGCTGAGCAAAAAAAAATGAAAACTACAAGAGAAGCGCTTTCATTGGAATGCCGTTGTAAATTTGTATTTCTTCTTTTTTTTTGCATTGCGGTTTATCGTTTTGTAGGCACTCGACGCTGGTTTTTTTAATGACTCTCGCTGTTTGCATATCTAATGAAACAGTCAAGCACAAATTGCGTATACGCAGCGTTGACCAATCTAAATTGTATTCTGCAGAAATGAGCACAGTTGCAGGCGTACTCAAAAGTATCGTATAAAAAAAATAACAAATCCAATGTCAGTACAGAAATTACAAATATTTTCAGTCTTTAATCCATAAAAATTCTTCTATCTATTCCTTAAACTAGAATATGTAACTGATTTATGTGGATCACCATATTCATTAGGCAATTAAATAGAAATCTAAAAAAAAAATCAATTCGATTTTATCCCTATCACTGTCTATTTTATCCGTACTTTTCCCTTAATCCTTACTCAAAAACTTCCAACTCTCATAACTTTGTCAAAACTTGACCAAATTTCATGCGGAATATCGTTTTGATCATTTTTTGGCCTCTACTTTGATCAAAAATCAAAATATTATTTATTTAATAAATTCCATATTTTTCCCTGTCGCTGTCTATTTAATCCGTACTTTTCCCTTGACTTGTCCCTTGACCCTTACTCAAAAACTTCCAACTCTCATAACTTTACCGAAACTTGACCGATTTTCATGAGGAATATCGTTTTAATCATTTTTTGGCCTCTACGTTGATTCTGCATCAAAATATTATTTATTTCAAAAATTCGTCAAATTTTTGTCAAATAAAATGTAGGATATTACAAAGAGATTATTTGGATAGTAATAATTAATAATAAGGAAACATTATAAGATGTTCTCGTTTTTAAATTAATAAATTTCTAAAAAATATATTGATCTGCCTTTTCATATAATTATTGTAGTTTCCTTTCTTTGTAATCTGTGCAAATGCATCCAGGTTGCTCGGAGACGACGAAACAAAACTCCGCCTCCACTTGCAGCGTTTGTATTGATTGATGGGGACAACTTTGTTGAACTACAAGTTTGCGATGTTGATGCAAAATGTAGAGTATTGATGGCGCAGTGGCACTCAGTTGGAATGTCATGTTAGATGGCAACAAACACGCCGCTCCATGGCAAAAGCTGGCCAACTAATTGCATATTTGCATAGGCAGAAAGCGAGCGAGCGAGTGAGCGAAAGAGCGAGCAATAGAACGAGTAAGCGAGTTGACAGAAAAACAGTGAACAGTGAACAACAGTGAGGTGTAAGTAGAGCACGGGCTGAAAACTAAGGTAAGACAACACCATCAACTGGCAGTCAAGAACCAGCGACGAGCAGGCGCCTCGTTGCCAGATTGGGATTGGAATTGAAAATGGGAATGGGAATGGGTTTGAGTTTGAGTTTGGGATTGCGATTGGGGTGTGGCTGACATGGAGGCCATGTCGAATACGTCCACATTGAAGCGGGCAAACCAATTTGCATGTGACTGCAGCAACAAGAGTAAGCTGCTGCAACGAATGCAACGCACGACAGCAACAACGGCAACAACAACAACAGCAATCAGACAATATGCCACCTAACTTGTTGTTGTTGCTTTTACTCAGCAATGCCAAAAAAGAAAACAAAGCAATGCAACCAGCAACCAGCAACAAGCAATACCAATCGAATTTATCCAACCAGCCATATATCCATCAATCCAGTCATACGTATGGCCATCTATCAATGCATCAAGCAAAGCATTCACCAATCCATTCATTTCCATAGAAATGTGCGAAGATTATATGTTTCGTCAAACGCGAAATTGCGCACGAATAACATAGACCAAGCGACGAACACAACCTCCAACTACCTTACCCCCTGCCCCTGCCCCTGCCCCTGCACCCTCCCCCCCTTACCCCTTCCTTCTCTCTCTTTCCATTGCCAGAGTTTGCACTGTTTTTGGCTTGGCACAGTTGAAGCAGCTTTGAGGCTGCACACAAGTGTGTGTGTGTGTATGTGTGTGTGTGAGTACATGACTGAGTGTCGTTTAGTTGGCGTCGTGAGTGTGTATAGTGTGTTGTGTGTGTGTGTGCAACAACTGCAGCAAAAAGCCAGCAGCCAACTAAAACGGGGCGTATGAGTATTGCCAAGTTACCTGCTGCTCTCCCCCTTTTTTTTTTTTGTTTTTTGTGGTATGGCCATCCACAAAAGGGTTCGCATCTGCCCGGGCCATGGTTGGGCGTTTTACTGCTGTTTTTCTACACTATTTACACAAACATACATATGTATGTATGCAATGCATGTATGTATATAGGTATGTAAGCCTGCTCTCAAAGTCACACAGTCAAGTTGTGAAAGCTTCTGAAGTCCCAACATTTTACATTTGCATTTCTTTGGCATACGATGTTTTGTCATCTTCAGCTGCTCTTAAGCATTGTGGAGCAGACAGTGGTGTGGTGTGGTTAATATTTGAGAAAAAAATGAGAAAAATAATTAGTTAAATATAAGTACACAAAATAAAGATGCTTTAGAGTGATTTAGATTTAGATGTAGATGGATCAACGTATTTAAATTTTTATATTTATAGTACTTATTTAATTTAGTTATAATTAATTTTAATTATTATTCTTAATTCTATTTAAATAAGGATTTTTTTAAATAGTATTTTTAAAATGTTATATCTAATTCAATTTTATAATTTGAATAAAAAATATGACTCTAATGAATTTGTCCTATACCACAGTTAATATCTAACTTAATACGATTTTTATTGAAGAGCTTTACAAACTGTAAGCCCTTTCTAATATTTATGGGGGATGCCACAGAGAGTGAAACAAACCGGATATCTCCCAAAACGCCATACATTTTTGAGATATTTTCGGTTAGTTTACATTACATTACATTACATTTACATTACAGAGTACTACTTTAATTTTGTTTTAAAATTTTTATTTTTTAAATTAAATGCATAGTTAATTGTCGGCTGCTTATAGCTTGACAATAAATAAGTAAAGAAATAATCAATCGTCTTTTATTAAAATCTATCTCTATATTTTTTAGTAATTTTATTGGTTTCTCTCGGAGACTAACGCACTTTTTTGAAGCTACAGTGTGTTGAGTCATAATTAATATGTAAATTTCAAGTGAGATACACTTAAATATATAGTAGTATTGTATCAATTTCCAATTTGCAAATGGCATATATCAATTATAGCGCTGGCATAGCACTTATTTAAGTCCTTAAATATTTGATAACAATATTTTCTAATTGCAAACACTGTGCAAAAATTCTCATATTACATTAGGTATTCATTTGTGCTGTTATATATATGAATGTGTGAGTGTGCGTGTGTGTGAGTGTGTGTGAGTGGGTGTTTGCATGACCGTGTGGGATGTGCTGAAAAGTATTTTGCATACCTGCAGAAAGGTTGCTCCCCTCAACTTAAGCGGGGCAGCCATTGTTGCAAAGGCAAAGTCTCAAACGATTATTATCCCTTCCCCTCCCCTACCTCTAACTATCACCATACTCCACCTCTCTATTCGTTTTACGTCTCTGCAATGTGCGATGATTATTCCCTCCTGGATGTTATGACCTTTCTCGTCACTTTGTTTTTCAAACGCTTCTTTTTTACTGCATTTTTCTGCACTTCTTTTAGTTGTTTTTGTGGTGCGATGACTGTCAATCAACCCACTTTTTGATTGTGTATTTTCCTAGGGTAGCTATTGCTGCTGTTGAGCTTAGTTACGGGTTCAGTAGTTGCTGTTTTTTCTTTTTGTTTTTACTATAACAATTATTTCTTAACTGCTTTTTAGCAGCACAAAATGTCAGGCTCTCTGGATGTTCATTATAAAATTCCTGTAGCAATTTAGAAGTAGAATGAAATATTCAATTCGAATGTATGCAAAATGCTTAAACGAATAACGAATAACGAATAGAAATTTCTGGGCAGCAGGGCTGACGTTACGTGTCTGTCAGACATTTCCGCATGGCGCATGTAAAAAATCTATAAAATATGAGAAACGCGCCCAAACTAACTATTTAAACTGTGTGAATACTTCTGTATACCAGTGTGTAAGTATATGCTACAATATATTTTCTATATATGTTTCACATTTCATGACGAACGCCATCACGAATACGAATATCAAAGCGAATGGAAAATGTAAAAAAAAAAAATATAAATACGAAAAAAACTTCTTATCTCGCACAAGAAAAAGGAGTGCAAAATCAAGCCCCAAAAAAACGTGGGGCTGAGTCAGGAGTTGCAACTGCAGGGAATGAAGAGTGAGAGGGAGGCGAGGAGGCGAGGAGAATGGGACCTGGAGCTGTCAGCGTCAGCGTCATCGTCATCGTTATCGTCATCGTCATGGCCGCCGTCAGTCGCGACCACGTCCAATGCGCGCTGCGTTCTGATTCGTTTCGCTTTTTGCATGACTTGAGATCATAAAAAAATATGAATTTTTTTTTGCTGTCGTTGTTGTTGTTGCCTTTCTGGCCGTGCCTTGAGTCTAAAGCAAAAGTGTAGAAACCATACACTCAGACAAAAAATGTCGTAATGGTTTTGATTTAAGAATGCTTTCGTAATTAAAATTTTAAGTCCGCTTTTGAAAAAGCACCTATTATAATAAGACAATAAATAGGAAGATATATTTTTTAAAACCCGGTGCTCTATGGTTAGTTAAGACGACCTAATATAACTTTTTCAGTTCGAAAACCTGGGTTCGAATCTCACTCACCTTAAAACAGTCATAAACCAAGAAAATGTAAATAAAATACATTTATAAAAATAAAAAATATGTAAATTAAATAATATAAAACATAAAAGAATAAATTAATAAAAAAAACCAAGAAAATGTAAATAAAATACATTTATAAAATAAAAAATATGTAAATTAAATAATATAAAACATAAAAGAATAAATTAATAAAAAAAAAGTATTAAAAGAATAAACTAAAACCACAATAAATGAAAATATAGCTAAGAAAAAAAACATTTATTTAACAACATAATATTTGCAATTTATTGCATATTTAAGATTAGTTTAAAAATAAAAAATTCGTTTCTGTTTTGAATATGAAGAGTATAAAATTTAAATCTTATAATATTTCTATTTAAATAAAATAAATAAAAATAAATAAATAGAAAATAAATAATTCTCAATTTTATTTGCTTGGAATGAGTACAGAATGTTCTTGAAGTTATCCCAAAAGTACTTTAAAAAGTCTAGAATTAATTATTTTTATAAAAGTATTGTCTACTTGAATCAAAATTTATGTGAAATTCTGACATCGAGAGAACTTGATTTGGGTATGGAGACTTGATTTTTTTCCGAGTGTACTAACCAAGTTTACTTCATTTTTTTCCCTTTTTTTGTGGTTGGTGTGTTGGTCATAATATTTAACATGCGGACTTGGGCTTCTTTACATAACGTCTACCTCGACCCTCCTTCCTCCTCCGACACATAAAGCGCGCGCGCACAAGTTTATTTCATTTTTTTAAGGTGTTTTTTATTTTTTCGGGCTGCTTTTCATTAGGCTGCCCTCGGTTCTTAGTGCGCCATATTGGCCCGCAGCCTGGACATTCCCATCCACATCCACATCGACATCGACATCCACCATCTTTGGCTGGTCTTCGCTGCGCTTCATTTCGTTATTTTGGCCTCGCTGCCTGGCAGATTAATGGGTGCGATAAGGTTGCTGTCGCTGACTGGTAGGTGTAGCCCTGGCCCAAACCCAAAACCCAAACCCAGTCTCTGTTTCTGTTTCAGTCCCAGACCCGAAGATTGCTGCAAGGCTAAGTCTTCAGTTTCAGCTCCAACTCCAATATGGTAGCTTTTGCGTTAACGATATTAAAAAAAAAACAAAAAAAATAAAAACACATCATGGCACCACCATGAAAAGCAGTTGTGGCTCTCTTTGTTGTTGCTGTCGTTTGTTTGTGTCTGGAATGTTGTTGGGGCAAAAAGCCAAAGGGCGCCGCACTCAAAACTCTGGTATTTTTATCAGCATCAGCAAATCTTCAGCCAATACCGCCCATTTCGAAGAATTTTGAGCATAATATGAATCAGAATATGAAAAGAAATCGCAACGCAGATTTCAATGGTTGACCGAAGATAATGTTAATGAAATAAAGCCATATAGATATACGGTAACGAATATATTCTAAATTAAACAAAAACGAGGCCACAGAGTTATAGCTCTTATTAAATTGATTATATAAATATCAATGGAATTACATTCATAAATAATAAATATATTTATAGAATATCATAAAAGTGTTTTTTAGACCCCGTTCTTAAAAAAAGTACAGGGGTCTATTGGGTTTGTTTTACCGACTATGTGCGTAACAGGCAGAAGGAGGCGTGGCAGACTCCATAAAGTATATATATTCTTGATCAGCATCAGTAGCCGAGTCGATATAGCAATGTCCGTCTGTCTGTCCGTCTGTCTGTATGAACACCTAGATCTCAGAGACTATAAGAGCTAGAGACACCAAACTTGGTATGTAGGTTTCTCTATACTGCAGGCAGATCAAGTTTGTTTCAAAATTTTGCCACGCCCCCTATATCGCCCACAAATCGGAATAAAAAATTTCATATCCAAATTACAAGAGCAACTTAAAAGCTAGTGACACCAAATTTGGTGTGTAGATTTCTACAGGGAGAGGGACTGGGAGAGGGACTGGGAGAGGGACCTGGGAGAGGGACTGGGAGAGGGACTAGGAGCGGGGCCTGGGAGAGGGACTGGGAGAGGGACCTAGGAGAGGGACTGGGAGAGGGACTGGGAGAGGGACTGGGAGCGGGGCCTGGGAAAGGGACGTGGTCTTCGACTGTCGAGTATGCTCGACAGCAGCACCGACCGACTAGTTTTTTTTAGATCTTTACAGAATTTTTAAAGCATTATAGCTCTTTTTAAATTGATTATATAAATATCAATGTAAGTAGCTATACTCAATTATATTCATAAATAATAAATACATTTTATAGAATATCATAAAAGTGTTTTTTTATATCTAAATTGAATTTTTCAAGAATTTTGAAGCCAAAGTAATGAGTAGCAGAATATTCATAAAGTCAATTGTGATGCAGATATTCTGAATATAAATAGTCTAATTTGTCTACATATTTAGAACTTATATTATAATGCCACTAAATCCACATAACACAGAGTATAAAATCAATATGCATATGCCAGAGATTGCATTTAGTGCGATTAATATTAATAATCATTTAATATTAATTCAATCAGCAGAAATTAGAAAATGCCACTGCTGAGAGTATGATTGGGATCACTTGCGGTTTATCATCCGCTGGCCAATGGATTGGGCCCGTTATGGAAACCGCTGTGAAATGCATATTAATTGCAATTGAACTTTAATGGGCTCATTGAGCGGCATTTCATTGCAATTAAATGGGACATTATACAAATGATCAGATGACCGGGGTATTGAATTGGAGAGAGAAAAATCCGTACTCTGGTGCCGTTGACAATTGGTTGGAAAGCGGCAAAACAGATCGTTGACCAACATGAGCACGTGTTAAGTGGCATTTTAACTGCATTTAATGCGCCTCAAATTAGATGCAATCACAAGATAAACACGACGGGATATGAAAGCTTACATAGAGAGCAAAGGAGAGAAAGATACAAATCGATAGGAAAAAAGAGAGAGAAGATGCTGACCCGTGCCATGTCGGTGGGCCAGCTTCCTTCCGCTTTAAGCCGCTTGCCGATCACAACAGGAACAGGGCCTAATCAATGCAAATCAAGTCCAAATTAAATGCAAAATTAACGCGCGCCAACAAAGTCAACAAACGGAAGTTGGCACTCATCGATGTACAGAAGAGCAGCACGATCTTGGCCACACCCTTTTTGGCCTATTGCCTGTAATGAGAGAAGCGGCCAAAG
The DNA here is from genome assembly GCA_035045575.1 of Drosophila falleni. NCBI lineage: Eukaryota > Metazoa > Arthropoda > Insecta > Diptera > Drosophilidae > Drosophila > Drosophila falleni. The sequence goes on along the minus strand of JAWNOV010000089.1, from coordinate 4,140,562 downwards.
ACAATCACTGATATCTTCATTGGCCATCAGCTATATCCGGTTATGTACTAAAGGGCTTCCTTATGGCCCAACTAGCAAAAGCTACAACTTTTCTACCCTGCAATGCAGCTGCAAGTGAGCAGCATATTAACATTCTTTCTTATTAAAAAATAATAAATAAAAATTATTAAAAATATTACTAGGTGAAATTTCTGTCAATTATTTTATACAATCTATTCTATATTTTTTAATTATTAAAACTATTAGAATTAAAATTCATAGTATGAAGAGGAGAGTTATAATCCTAATTCAACTACATCTGAATTCAACTATATTTGTTATCAATTAGTTTTATAAATACAAAAATTAAAACAGTATTTGAATATTACTATGTAATATTTATGTCAATTATTCTTTACATACTATTCTATAAGTAAAATTATATAAATTCAGTGCTAAAATTCAAGAAATAAAAAATTGATCCCATCATATTCAAGTACAACTGTTAACAGTAAATATTATCACGACTAAAAAGTATAGTTATGAAGGAGTAAAAAAATTACTAAATAAATATTGTTTAAAATTTTAATGGGTAATATTCATGACAATTATTCTTCAAAATCTATTCTACATCGTTGAATTATTTAAATATCTGATAAGAATTCATGGAATAAAAACAAAAGATTTAAATTTAATTCAAGTAAATATGTAAATAATTAATTTTATATAGAGTTAAAGAGATAATTCCATCCGACTACTATTTTGAACTTGATACAGAGCATCTGTTCGTCAATACACTTACTTAATTAATTAATATTTTAAGTAGAACATGTTGCAATAATATCCGGCTTCCCACTCAACTTTTGATGATGCTATTGATGAAGCTGCGCGCTCGTTTAATGCTGGTGTAGATGCCCGAGTAGCGGACCTTGCCACATCCCTGGCCAGCGGAGACGACTCAATGTGCGGCCATGAGCACATATACTTTTTGCGGCAGCATTCGAGGCGTTGTAATGTGCCCTCAACTCCACTTCACTCCATTTGAATTTCTCTCCCTCTCTCTCTCTATCTTTCTCTCTCTCTCTTTCTCTCTGGACCGCATTCCTCTCCTTCACCACAGGTGAATTTGCCAATATTGCACAGATTCACCAGATGGATTTAAAATTTATTTAATAAAATAAAAATATTTTTTACATGTTACAAAGGTGCATGAAATGTTTAATAAATTTATTTAATATGTATATAAAACATTCCGAATGTAAAAAATTTGGTTGAAATTGGAATATAATTTATAGCAGTCAGCATTAGTGATTTGGAATATATTTTTAATCATTGCATGGCGTCTAAATTTCTTCTGCATTTTAATTTAATTCTTTATACAAAATAAACCAAATATATAAATATTTGAAACTTGGCATTTTAAAATAGAACTGTCATAGCTTTATCAAAACTTAACCGATTTTCTTGCGGAATATTATTCTGATCATTGTTTAATTCTGCACTTCATTTATGTCATTTGGAATTTTGAATTGTTGAAATAAATTATTATTTTCAAACATTACTATATTCATAAAAGTAATGGAAAATCGGAATTTTTAATGTCACATAAATAATGCATTAATGCATTTGAAACCAAAAATCGAATAATTGTTATAAATGATACATACATCATTATAAATATAAAATATTTCTACTTGACATGTCAAACTATTTACGAAAAAAATAATCTAAATAAACTACAGATAGTTATAATAAATTAAGAAATATAACCTTTATACAGTGTCAACTTTCTATAGAAAGAAAATAGAATTCAAGTGATTTTCTTCAATTCACTAATTAATATTGAATATTTGTGAATATTAATGCACAAATTACACATCAGCATGCACAGAGGCAATCTAAAAAATTGGGTGCTAATTGAGGTGTAAGGAAAACTTTGACCAATTACGAAAACTTTTGCCATTGTACTTGTCAGTCAGTCAGTTAGACAGACAGACACAGCAGAAAAACAAATTAGTTAATTGAAAGAAGAAGAAAAAAAAACTACAAATATCTTAACAAAACTACCTGCTGCTAATCAGGCAACAAAATTATTATTATTAAGCCCATTCGCTGGCCAATTAGATTTGTTGATGGTAGAACTCATACAAACAACTCATACACACATCAAAACACAACACAACACATCACATCACAACAAAATCGAATGGCAATTGAAACTTTGCTGTGAGTTCTATGGAAATTGAAATGCAATTAAGAAGCGGCATGAATTGGTCAATAGAGGGGAGGAAGGGGCGCGTATATGTGATGGCTTATTAGTTTATTACATCAACAACAAATCTTAACAAACGCTAATTAAGACACATATAATCGAACGTGCTAACAACGGACGGACAACAGAAGCCAATAATAAGCCATATTGTATTTATACAAAGCACGGCAACACATTCAATAGAGGCAAGAAGGAAGGAAGGGAGAAAGGGAGGAAAAGAGGGTAGCTGGGAGGTCGGCCATTTGCAGTCTGGAGGCGGCGCAATGAAGTTGTCGAGGGCAAAGGACACTCGGTACAACTCAACAGCTTCGGCGACGAAAACGAAAAAGGAATACGAAAACGAGCCCCGAACTATGCAAATGTTGCGCTTCGCTGGAGCCTCAACTTATAGGGGGGGGTTTTTTCCCGTGTTAAGGTTTGAGTTTGTAGTATTTTAGGTTGGGGTCTTGGTTTTGGTTTTTGGGTTCATAGCGTGAGGCAGCGGCAACGTCAGCCGTTTGCCACCCACGGCCTGTGGTATTTGAACGACACGCCCAAATTGTACAAGTTGCATGGCAAAGGCAAACTGTTCAAATAGAACTCAACTAAAAAAGGGGACGTTCGGTGGACAGTTACCCCCTGGCTGAGAAACCAACCACCGCACAGCGACCACAGACCACAACTCGCAACTGGCAACTGGCAACTTACAACCCGCAACCTGTAAAAAGTAAACAGCGGCGGGAGGAGAGAGAGAGCGAGAGCAAGAGGGAGAGAGAGAGTGAGAGAGAGGTGGCATGTGGTAACGTCGGTGGCGCGAAGCGTGAAAATGTAACCGCAATGTGGCGGCGGTAACGGCAACGGCAACGATAACGGTACACAAATGGCAGACAGGAACAGGAACAGGCGATTGCTTATGTAGCCAGGCTCACGTCTGTACACTGCAAAAAATAAAGACCAACTTCTAAAATCCAGAACATTCATCTTAAATATTTGGTTCTTAAAATAAGACCAGTTACTGAGGATTTTAAACAAAAAAAACAAAGTTATTAAGACAAGAATTAAAATCTTAAATTGTTAGGAAAGTATTTCATTTGAAGCCAAAACAAATAAATTGTAAAAAAACATTTATAAAATTACCAAGGCAAAATAAAATGTATATAAATATTCTTTTTTTTTTATTTCTTGACTTAATTCTTCAGAATATTTATTCTTATAATATGAACTTCGTCTTATTTGAATAAATATTTTGTTCTTTAAATAAGACCAGTTACTAAGAATTTTAATCTAAAAAATTTAAGTTATTAAGACAAGAACATATATCTTAAATTGTTATTAAAGTATTTCATTTGAAGCCAAAACACAAAATGTAAAATAAAATTTATAAAATTACCAATGTATATATATATATATATATATATATTTTTCTCATTTTTTTATTTCTTGACTTATTTTTTCAGAGCATTTATTCTAAAAATAAGAACTTAATCTATTTTAAAATGTTCTTAAAACGAAGATGTATGTTCTTACCTTAAGAATTTTATGTCCTGAATACATTTTTAGAACAAAAATCTTAGTTTTTTAGACCGAAATATTGATTTTGGAACATTTTTTTTTTATTAGTGTACGTGTATATGTGTGTCTGTGTGTGTGAATGTGTAGGTGTCTATGCATAATACATAACCTGACAGCCACTATGGAAAAGCAGCGCGTAATGAAAAGGACATTTTTATAACTCACACACACATACATTCACTAACACACACACACACACACACACACATACACACACACATTTAGGGGCGTCCATTGAATCTTTTGCCTTTCTTTGGCCCAAACGGAAGTGAATGGCACATTATGTTGCCGCTGCTGCTTGACATGGTCACATTGCTATTGTTGTTGTAGTTGCTGTTGTAGTTGCTGTTGTAGATGTTGTTGTTGTTGGACTGTCGTCATCAGCGTTGTTGTTGGCATCCGGGCCGGGGTCAAAAGGGCTCAACATGTATATTGAAGTGCCTGGCAATGTTGCGGCCTAAACTGTGCACCACGATAATTGGGTGGGCAGACAAGCAACAATACATACACACACACACACACACTCACACACATATATATATATTTCTATACAAGTGAGAGTGTGAGTGCTTTGGCCATTATGTACTTGTACGCATTAGAGCGACATAATGTCAGCTGAAAATAGTTGTAAAAGTTTTTGGCCACAGCAGAAGAAATAATTCTGTATCCTTTGATTTCGTTCACATCGATTTACTTGATTTACTCTGGCTCATCCTGCAATTTATCGTGCAGCATTTCAATTGATATTCATTACAATTGAATTGAATGCGTGGCAACAGTTCCAAAATAAAAAAAAAAGAAACAAAAAAAACGCTCAATGAATGCAACGACATCAACGTCAGCAACAACTATGAGGGGGAGAGAGAGAGAGAGGGAGGGAGGGAAAGGGAGGGAGTGAAAGAGTAAGGGCTAAGGCGACAGCAACAACAGCAATAAGAGCAACAGCATAGTCATCATCAAAATCCCATTAGTAACGTATTCAAATGCGTTCGAGTGTAAAACAAGCCACATTCAATTCCCACCCATACACACACACACACACACACACACACACACACACACACACACACACGCACACATACAGTGTGTCAAAGAGAGAATTCGGTCTCATTCAGTTACAGTTACGCCTGGTGACATTACGCATCCGTTTGTGCGCGGACATCCCAACAGTTCCAATTCCAATCCCAATCCCAACTCCTGCCAACAACAATCCCACAATCCATATCAATTTGCATGCACTCAAGAGCCTTTAAAATGAATGCCAATGCTAGCCTACTTATAGACCAATCGCAATCCTTTTGACTCCTCCTCCTCCTCATTTCCCCTCTCTCCCTTTGCTGACTGGCAACAACAGGACACAGGTCACTCGTTGTTCAATCAAATCATCAGTTCACCGAGTCCTAGTCTCCGTTCTGGCCATTTAGTTGTTGCTCCACATTGGACACCATTTGTGATGTCCTAATTGGCATTTTGTTGCTGTCCTTTTTGCAAAATTAGTGCCAATGGATGTTCAATCTTTCAATAGGCTCTCTAATTTGACAGTGTGTTAAATTCCATTCAACTAGGAGTACTCGTTTCCAGTAACATATTTCGACTTTCAACTAATTAAATTCAACGATTTCGTAAAGTTGAGAATATCCTATCGTATTTGTATTGTATTACTTTAAAGTAGACTATTTAATTTTAAAATCCAAAAATAGGATTGGCAGTTATAAGCAATGCTGAAAACTACTAAAATTTTAGTCAAGGTATGGTTCGGTGGCTCGAGCCATAGACCAAGACTTAGATTTAGTTCGCCAACCAGTTTATATACCCCCTGAACCCAAGATTTGGTTTCGAATCATTGTTCAATATAATACGAAAAAAATATTATAATTATAGTTTTAGTTCTATCTTGCCTATTCGCAACATTTAGCATTTTTTACCACAAAAAAGGCCCTCACCCAGGCCCCGCTCCCAGGCCACGCTCCCAGGCTCTCTCCCAGGCCACGCTCCCGGTCCCTCTCCCAGTTCCTCTCCCAGTCCCGCTCCCAGTCCCTCTCCCAGGCCCCGCTCCCAGTCCCGCTCCCAGTTCCTCTCCCAGTTCCTCTCCCAGTCCCTCTCCCTTTTAGGGTCTGCCACGCCTCCTTCTGCCTGTTACACACATAGACGGTAAAACAAACCCAATAGACCCCTGTACTTTTTTTAAGTAAGGGGTCTAAAAATCATGAGTTCATAATCGATTTATTATTTTCAAATGACTATTTAACTTATTGTTACTATTTTTGCTTTTAATATGATTATTATATTTTTGTGTGTAGTTCAATTAAATAATTTTTAGCAATTGTAATCAAGATTAATCGTTTTTATAAATAATTTAAAGTGTCGCTTTCTCGCTGCTTCTTAAGGTGTCGTTAAGAACATGTTCTATAAATATATTATAATCCCCACTGTTTACCTAAACGATTGCGTTCAACTATTTAATAATATATTATTATCGGCAATTGATATTTTTGATATCGTATATGTACTCGTAAATTTGACACCAGGACGTAGCGAACATCCCTGACTATTCCGAGCACTTTGTCAGATTCAAAGTACAATATTTGGATGTAAACATTGCACAATAAGCGCGTTTCAATGAATAAGCGAATGAATGAATGAATCAATGAATGAATGACTTAACGATGCTGATGATGCTGTTGATGATGATGTGGATGATGAGGACGAGCCAACGACCCTGAAATGTCTTTAAAGCGAATTAGCAGACCACACGCGCTAGTTGCTCCTGCTCCTGTTTCTGCTTCTGTTCCTGCCCTGATCCTGCTCCTTTTTTTGTCCTTGCCCCCGTTCCTTCGTCTGCTTTCAGCGTACACAGAAAAAAAAGACTGAGATTCCATGCTAAAATTAATAACAGCGGTGACAGAAGTACGGTAATTTCGGACTCTTACAAAACCAAGTATGAAATACTCAAGTCAATCCCGTTTTTTTTCAACAATATTTATAAATTTTTGGGGTGCTGTAATATTTGTTTTGAGTTAGATCAAATAATTTAGACTTCTTTTATTTTTTTAATGTCGATTTTTTAATATCTTTGCCATTTTATCTACGTATTATTTTAATTTAGGAATTATATTCCTATATTTTTATTCCTATTATATTTTTATAAACCAAATATGAAATACTCAAGTCAAACCAGATTTTTTTCAACAACATTTATAAATTTTTGGGCTGCTGTAATATTTGTTTTGAGTTAGATTAAATAATTTAGACTTCTTTCACTTTTTTAATGTCGATTTTTTAATATCTTTGCCATTTTATCTATGTAGTATCATAATTTAGGAATTATATTCCGAATACATACTTAAAAAATTCAAGCTAAAATCAAGTTTAAGAAACTCAAGTTTTTTTTAGAATGAATTTTTTCTCTGTGTACGCACACTCGAATCAGGGAACATTTGATTGCAGAGAAAAGCAGCAGGAGCATGAACATATGCTCAAGTCCTTGAGAGCACAGGGGGAGACAGAGACGAAGACTGAGACAGAGAGAGAGAGAGAGGCTGTGCTGCTTTGACTCTCTCCAGCTTTGTTGGTGGTTGCATGCCCCGTTGCGTCCCGTTGCGTCGCATTGCGTCGGCTTTCCATATGCGTGCGATTTGGATTTGGATTTGATTTGATTTGATTGCGGCGTCAACTTAATTAAGCCACCAACTACCAACAATGGGCAGCAAATTGAAACAGCGTCCGTTGTGACGCACATTTGAACTTCAAGAAAGACGAAACGACAAAACGACGAATCGACAGACGTTGTAATTTTTGCTGTCGCCAAAGTCATTGAAACGTGTAATCTGCAGCACGTGCGTTGTGCGAGCGGCAACGTCAAAAGGCCAAGACAGGAAATTTTTTGGGAATAGCGGACACTTTAAAGGAGACTGCACACACACACACACACACACACACGCACATACATATCTAAGCCATTGTTGAGACGCGCAATTAGTTGGCGTTGGCGGCATCGGTTGCCACCTACCGGATGAGCACTCTCTCTCTCTCTCACACTCTCACTCTCTCTCTCTGTCACTCTCTCTCTCACTCTCTTTGGACTGGCGTGTAATTAGTGTCAGTTGCGAAGTCACATTTGGTTAAAACTGCTGTTGATGTTGCATTGGGCAACGCCTACCGACCAATGTCGGCCCAAAAAGATGGACGCAAGGATATTACAACCTAGACCCTGTCACCTAGACCCTGCAACCTATCTGCAGCCGGCTCATTCATGCATCCCTTGAGATAATTATAATAATTACCTGCGTGAGTGCAGGTTTCCATAGACCAAAAAAAAAATAACACAAAAAAAAAGTAAAACTACGAAAAAAAAAACCAGAGACCCATTTCTATGTCATTGTCTATGTCTGGCAATATGCTCATCTCAGTCGCTGCCTGCGTGCACTTTGCGTTTCGCATCGCCAGACTCGGACCCAAAACACCAGACATATACCAAATAGACCTATAAAATGTATATGTGTGTGTGTGTGTGTGTATGTGAGTGTGTGGGTGTGCGTGTCTATAATTATCCGACGTTAATAATATTCAAATAGCCTCTAAATATATCTAAAACGGAACTCGGTCAGCGCCTAGGCCCAGATGCAATTTTATGATAGGCATTGAACCGAACACACGCACACAAAACTGATAGCTCACAGCTGATAGCTCTTATCACTGATGAAACCGATATTGAAGCAGAATCTAAGCCATAGCTAAATCCAAAGCAGAGCTAGCAAATTGTTGCAAAAATAAAAACTGAGCGTAAGGTTAATAAACCCAGGCAACATGTGACCCAAGTGGAAGGCCAGCTCAGTCAGTCAGTCAGGCCAAATAACTGGTAGCCGCAGTCGCTGAGAGAACCGCTAACAAAGCCACGAGAAATTCTTATCATACCGCTTGGTACAGAAACGCCGGCAGCGACAGCGACTGCGGCAGAGGCAGCGACTGCGTTGCGTCTTTGGCCTTTGATGTGTTGCCGCCAAAGGCGAAGCGATGGGACGAGAAGTTGCGACGGGAAGTTGCAGTTGTTGAGGATGTCAACGACAACAACAACAACAAGTCGAGTCAACTCTTTGCTGGCCAAAATTATTTTTTGATGCAACTGAAAGTTTGCATTCCACTTGTTGTTAACAAAACGCCGAGACGGCCACAAAGGAAATTCTCACAATTCCCGCTTGCAGAAGCAGCAACAGCAACAGCAGCAACAGCAACATTTGATTGGGATTTGAAGTTGCAGCTGACTTGGAGAATGATGCGATTGAGTGAATGACAATGACATGACTTGGCTTGGTTTGACTTGGTTTGACTTGACTTGGCTTGAATTGAAGACTTGAAGCTGTAGCTTCATCTGCCGCTTTGAATGAATGCTGGCTAAATAGCTTTAGACAGGCGTGAGTACATGCGCAGCAACAGGCAGCAATAACAACAATAACAAGAACACAGACTACACTCTACATTGCAGCTACAGAAATTGTGACACTGTCGTTGTCGTTGTTGTTGTTGTTGTTGTTGCTGTTGTTGTTGTTGTCATTGACGGTTGCCAAAACTGAATTCGTGTGCGTGTGTGTTGTTGCAGCTGAGCCACAACCAGAACAGTTGCAATGTTGCCGCTGTTGCCTGGACTTGGCTTGAAGCATGTCTGCACGTTTCCCTCGCTGCGGAAATGCTGAGGAGGCGGCTTCGCTGACTTTGTACTTGTCGCCGCTTTTGTTGTTTCGAGCAGCATTTGAAAAATGTCACATACTCCGAGTTCAGCTGCAGAGCGGCCCAAAGAACTGACCGACAGCAGCAACAGCAGCAGCAGCAACAGCAATTGCAACTGCAGCAGCAACAGCAACTGCATCGCATGCCAGCGGCAACTTGCGCCGCTAATGACTTTGTTTTTGTTCAACGCCTCTGGACTGACTAAGTCCAAGTAACTGCTTAGTGGCTTAAATTGCTTGCTCAGGGCGACGCTGCTAACAAATTGTTCACACGCCAAAAATCATGGTTAAGTGCCGCTGTAATTGTTGGCAAGTTGCCTCTTACCCGTTTGTCAGTGGCCGGTGTCTTCACCCAATTAAATCGCATAATTAATATATTAGCTGCTTGCCAACATTTGTCGCGTTTTGTTCTCAAATTGCCAGTCAATTAAATTACACCAATAATACAAATTAAAAATGCAAAATAGCAATAGCAAAAGGCAATGAAACTCAACACAAAATGGTTGCTTAATTTCAGTTACATTGCGTTGTGTGCGTTTGCACTGCTTGACACTGCTTTAAACTACTTGCCTGCTTGAATGGCCTGCTTGTCAGGATGCGTTCAAAGCAGTGCAAAACGAGTTTAGGGTGACCAGATACATGCGTTTTGACTGCTTGACTTTTGCTGCGAAGCCAAATTGATTAAAAACATATTTAAATGTTAATTATTTAATACCGAGTTATTCAAAAATAATTATATTAAAATTAAATACAATAATTTTCAAAGAATAAACAAAATGTATAAAGTAATAAGAGTCAATAAAAAAGATTTTTTAACTTTTGATTTTATTAATTTGCATTTTTAAGAATATGACTACTATATGAGTTATATTTTTATTGGGAGTATCAGTTACCAATCCCAGACATCCCATTTGCTGACAGTCAGAAAAAGTCATTTGACTGTAGTATGTATTTTATTGTAAAATCCTTTTAGTTAAATGTGACATTAAGTTTTATGGATATTGCTAAAGTGTTTTTGAATCACTTTAAGCGTATGCTATTATCAATTGCGGGTTTTTATAAATTTCCAGGAATCATACAACAGGTTAACTAATAGTTTCCATACCTATTCCTGGAAATGTGAACTAAAATCAAACAAAAATTTCCTTTATACCTCCATACTCAAAGCGTACTTGACTATGCAAATTACCATAATTGTAAAAGGCAATATTTGAACAATGTTAGGAATTATGAGGGAGCTTCTTGAGGCCTATATGAAATATGACAAGGAAACAAACAGTAGGCATTTGTTTGAATAATTCAAAGTAAATTGAATTCGAATGCGAATGCAATAAAAGGGTTGTACAAGACTCGGAAATCGTTGGGAATTCCTATTATGACTTCGACTTATGTCACAGCTTAAAAGTGCACAATGACCAATGGCCAAGATAAATAATGCACAAGGGCAGAAAACAGAAAATAGTTGACTTGGAGACATCGAGGACACCTGTCCCTGTAATTGCAAACGGTAACAAGTGATTATAATACTCCTCTATCAAGTATCAAGTATCGACTGTCGTCTGTTGACTCGATATGGATATATGCATATGCATAAAGCAAATCGAGTCAAGCCAATTTACTTAATCGATGTCAGCGAAATTTGTTGACATTCTAATGAGTCGACCGAAAAAAAAAAAACAAAAAAACAGCCAAGACCACGACCGCGTTTGCTTAGCCAGGCTAAAAGCGGATCTGGAGGGGAGTTACGATGACTGCTGTGACTGCTGTGACAGTTGTACCGTAATAATTGGTGCAATTTGGTGGCTTTTGGTCTGGGACAACGGTGCGTATGCAAACTAAACCATGAAATGATTGCACAAATCGACACAAACTTGAAACCGTAAACGATTCCTGAAGATCAGCCGAGCAGACCCAAAACCACAGTCCACTTTACTTGCCACGGAACAAATACAAATCTTATTGGCCACTTAAGTGTAATCAGTCAGCCAGTCCAGGAGATGGAGACGGAGTTGGAGTTGGAGACGGAGTTGAAGACGGGAGCTGGCCAGAATCGTGGCACACTCCAAAGCGCAACAATTGCAGCTCATTACGATCGTCATCAGCATTATCATTATATCGTATTCGATCTGAGACAGACACACACACACACAGACACACAGACAGACAGACAGACAGAGAGGCAACTGAGTAAAGAGAGTCATCAATTTGATGGCAAAATAAAATTGTAACACCCGCAATGGTCAGAAGAGACCTTAGATGAAGTTACAACAGCAACAACAACAACAGCAACAACAACAATAAAACGACACTTAAATTGCTCTTGGCTTGGACCTCAGATTGAGCCGCTTCTTCTTCTTCTTCAATTGCCACTTTGCCGCTCCGCTGAATTTTCACTTTCGTCTCAATTGGCATCAATTTTTTGGCTCTTTGCGTAGCTTGGCTTTTATTGCCACTCATTTTGTGTAGGTTTTTTTTTTGTTGTCGGCTCAACTTTTGCTTTCCATGCCATCAGCAATGACCAATGTTTTAGTGTGTGTGTGTGTCTGTCTGTGTGTGTGTGAGTTGAGCTGGTAATTTCCATAACAAATTGTGGACTAATTGAGTCATTAGCCGGTGGTTTGAGTATTAGCTACGCCTACACACGGCAACAACAACAACAACAACAACACTAAGCATTGCTCCCGTTGCTCTGTATGACACACATACATACATGCTCATACATACAGATCATACTTATAACGATCGTCAGGCAAATCAACACCTCATCCCATCATCAATTGGCCAGTTGGCTGGCATTAACTTGGCTTGGTTGAGGCGGCCGCAGCCAAATGATTTCTCACATCAATTTCTCACGCACTAAGTGAGCCACTTAGCGCACATCAAAAATCAATAATCGATTAAATAATTAGAAAATTGTGAAAATTACTGTAATTTTGAAATCAATTCGTTGCATGTACACACACACACACACTCACACACACATAGAGACATACTCCATCTCAGATGCGAATTCATCTTCCCATCAGTGTCAAACGGTTAGCATCAGGATCGGCCCAGGTTGGCCCAGGCATAAATAATCACATTATAATCGAAATAATATTCAAGCAATGCCCTGGACACACTATACCATACATAGGTTGGTTCCCGGTTCGCTGGATTCAATTTAAATGGAAAACACTTTCCTAAAAGTCGCCCCAATTAATATTCGCGGCGTGCTGCGATCGAAGCGACTTGATAAAGTGCGGCTCATATATTTTGTCATAAATTTCAAACGCGCTCGACAGCTGCGCTGCTCATCAATCAGCCCGTCAGCGTCGGACCAGATTGAGAACTGAGGACTGAGAATTGAGGACCCACAAACCCGATCAATAGTCCTCCAGCTGAAGCTGGAGCGTGCGGACTTTGGCAAACACTCGATTAAAATCAACTTCAATTTGTAATAAATCAAAAGTCCTATCAAAATATGTTGGGGGCTGTGCGCGAGAAAAAAAAAACAGAAGACCAAGCTAAGGATGAGGTCCGATCCGATGAAGAAATTTGCACAGACTTCAGTGCAGAGGACTCCTCCTTGTGCTAAACTATATACTTATGATGTATGGTTATTGATTCGATGGAAATGTGCCCTAGCAAGCACTGAGGGTCAATTGTAAGTACACAGCTCATGGCACATCTGACCAGAGCAGATCAGACCAAAAGAGACCAGATCAGACCCAAGGTGAGCTAATAAAAAAAGCAGAGACTTTACTTACGAATTGAGTTTTCTTTTCTTTTTTTCTATCTTTAGTTTTCTTTAGTAAGCATATCATATATCATTTAACCCATTTGTCTGAAATTAACTCGGTCTAATCTTTGCGCTTAAACTATTATACAATATAAATTACTTATTCCCCAAGATGCTTAGCCTTATTTAGAAATAAGAGTAAATTTTGTTATTTATTTAACGTCAAATAAAAACACTTGACAGAGAAACAAAAATTAATTAGAATTTATAAAAAAATCAATTTTAATGCATAACTGTCATATAAAATTTAACCCATTTGTCTGAGTTTAACTCGGTCTAATCTTTGTGCTTAAACTACAATATAAATTAGCAATCGACCGAAATAAAAGTTAGTTATCTTATTTATTTAACGTCGAAATTAATTAGAATTTAAATAAAACTAGTCGGCCGGTGCTACAGTCGAGCATACTAGACATTCGGAGACCCCGTACTAACTAAGCATAGTAAAAAGGTTTTGCATACTAAGACTTAATTTTCGCCCGATGGGTCCTATGACAACTGCATGTTATAGTGCTCCGATTTGAACGAGCCTTGGACAGGATATATAAAGCCAAGTTTTATGTATATTCTATAAGTTTGGTTACGATATACCATAAAACAAAAAAGTTTTTCATACTAAAACTTGATTTTTGACCGATTGTTTATATGGGCGGTATATGATATAGTGGTCCAATTCAAAAAAGAAACAATCTTTATTTGCATACAATATATAGACGGACATTGGTATATCGACTCGGCTATTGATGCTGATCAAGAATATATATACTTTATAGGGTCTGCCACGCTTCCTTCTGCCTGTTACTGTACTTTTGACTCCTGTACTTTTTTTAAGTACGGGGTCTAAAAAGAATGTAAACAATTTAAACATTTGTCTGAGATTAATTGGTTTAATATTTAGGCTTAAGCTACTATACTATACTATATAAAGTACTAATGGACCAAAATACTTATCCTTATTTAAGAATAAAAGATAATTGTATTTATTTATGTAATTCGAATAAAAACACTTGCCAGAGGATTTAATCAGAATTATTAAAAAAAATTTAAAATGAGCAATTTTAATTCATAACTCAAAAAGAAACATTTTAAAAACGCAAAGTTTTGTCGTAAAACGAAAGTCAGTTTTCTTTCCAAATAATAATAAATAGTAAAATAATACACAGGAATGCATAATCCTATAGAAATTCTTTATTTTCTACAGAAATTGAAACTTATTGCAAAAATATACGTCTAATAAATGCATTTAAGCGACAGCACTATCATAATATTATAATATAGTTATAACAAAAGCAATTTAATACAATCTATTTAGCTTTAATAACAAATTCATTAACATCAGTTTACATTATTCAACTTTATTCAATTCTAATAGAATATGAGAAATTGCCAGTAAGTTTACAGAGTCAACTTTATCAAATTGTTATTGCAATGATGATAGTTTTGAGTGAATATAATAAGACTGAACCGATTGACTTGAGTATTATTTTTTGATTTGATGGAGTCATTGCCAGGGGCTTGACAGATAGCTGGAATTAACTCTAAATGTAGAAAACAGTGAAACAGTGGAAAAACAAACCTCAAAAGCTGGCGTGATGTTCAAGTCCATCAAACAGACACTCAATAAAAATGTCAGTAGTAGTTGGCTTTTGTTTTTCATATGAGCCAACATTACAAATGTATATGTATATATATGATATATATGTCTATGTATATGGTTAGTACTTTATTTGTTGCCTGAGTGTTGGCGTTGATTTGCGGACTGACTTGGGGTCGTGCCAGTTGTTGTTGTTGCTGTTGTTGCTGTTGCATGAGTCATGAGTTGGGTTCAGCAATGGTTTGTCGAGATGTCGTGAGTTATTTTACATTTGCCAAAGGTGCTCTGGGCCAACAACACATGCATGTGTTGTAGTCGTAGTTGAAGTTGTAGTCGCAGTTGCTGTTGGTTATCGTTGGTTTATCTTGGCACGAAACAACCAGCATGTTGTTGCCGTTGCTGTTGCCGTTGCTGTTGCTGCTGTTGTTGCTGTTGCTGTTGTTGTTGTTGCTGTTGTCGATGCCAATTGCGCTGTGAAATGAGCTTACAAAATGCCGCGCGTCAATATGCAAAATACATGCCACCACACAGGCAACAAACACAGCAACAACAACAACCACAGCAACAACAACCACAGCAACAACCTCAGAAATGGCGACGGCAACGTCAAACGGAGGAGCAATTGGAATGTGACCGCGGGGCATTGGTGGAAACAAGTCAACCAACCAAGACAATGAATTCTTAGCTGTAACCGAAAGTGAAAAAATGAAGAGAAAAAAAACATCAAAACATCAAACTGGCCACGATTCCGTGTGATTTCCCCGTTTGCCGTCAGCGACGCCAACGCCGCATTCAAATCGCGCTTTATATTGCAGTTGTTGTTATTGCAGTTGTTGTTGCTGCTGTTGCTGTTGTTGTTGCCGCTATTTTGGGCTGGCAAATTAACGTTTTTCCTTGAATTTTCCGACACCCGAGTGTTTCATGATTTGCCGCTTTAGCGCAAATCACCAAATATCGGCAATACAAATCAAACTATATAATTAGCCAATGCGGCTTTATCGAATCTCTCGCACTGCCAAGCAATATCGATATCGATGTACATGGACATTGGCGATGTCTTGGTCTTGGTCGTGATGTGATTTACTTCGTGCCAGGGCTTAAATGCAGCCTCAAGTTGCCATCGTTGTCTTTTTTATTTTTCCTTTTACCATTTGCCATTTGTGCTGTTCTGGCATTGTGCACGCAGTCACTTGTCCCTTGTCCCCGGTTCCCTTTCCCCTGTTCCCTATGCCGTGTCCCTTTTGGGATGCAGAGACTGCCGGAGACTGCACGAAATTAAAGTGTCTGCTCAATGCGGAGTGGCCCAAAACCGCAAAAGACGTCCATCAAGTTTGGCGAAGGGCAGCAAAAGCCAATAAAATTGTCATGCATTGACAAATAACATGGCCAGGTTTAGAAATAGACAGCCAAAAGAACCCAAAGAGTCCAAGTGTCGGAGCCAGCAACAACAACAGCAACAACAACAACAGCAACAACTGAAACCAAGTCAAGGGAAAATGGCGTTTAAAAAGCACCAAAAGGCAAAAAGGCTGCATTAAAACGTTTCTTTTTTTTGCCGTTTCCACTTCTTCTTCTCTGGCTTCACTGCTTCACTGCCTCCGTCAGTCCGTCTGTCCGTCCGTCTGTCTCTCCGTCCGTCTGTCCGTCTGTGCCTGGGCTGCAATGCGGCTCCCACGCCTTCAAAATACAATATGTTAACAAACACGCTGCCAAGTGGCTGACAGCTTGGCCGACGGCAGCGGGTTGAAGGCGAATGGGGGACGCGGTATTGCAACTGACGCTCAAGATTTCTTGTGAAAAAAAATATATAAAAAACGACCAAAAAAAAGACAGAAAAATAAGAAAAGAAACGAAACGAAACAAAGAATAAGCGTAGCTGCAATGCAGCCATGCTGCCAAGTCCAAGACGGCCAAAACCAGAGATGGCGATGGCGAAGACTTCAAGGGCCTCCAGCCAACCAACGAAGTGAAGGAGGTGGAGGTGGAGTTGGAGTTGGAGGTGGAGGCGTCGGATTCGGAGACGGCGACCAGCAAAACGTGCGCAGATTTCCAGCAGACGATAAAGCACAGAGCAGGCAGCAACAACAACAGCAGCAACACCAACAACATCAGCAACAACATCAGCAACCACAGCAACAGCAACAGCAACAAACAAAACTAAGATGAAAAATAAGCAGTCGAATGAGGACTGGGCCTGGTCCATGGCTCTGGCAGCCATTTTGGCCTCAACTCAACTCGTTGCAGCTGCACACAAAAAAGATAAAAGAAGGTAACTTTAAAAAAAACGTCTCGGCATGAAACTGGCAACAACAGCAACAACAACAGCAGCAACAAATGGCTTGCATGCAAAGCGACAGCAGCTAAAGCCAATTTGAAATTTTCAAGAACACACAGGCATATGCCAGTTTGTATGTGTGTGTGTGTGTGTGTGTGTATATAAAGTATCTGTCAGATACATTCGCTGCATCTGCATGTACGAATACGAAACTTAAGCCTTCTTGCCATTGACTGCTGGCATCGATCAATGTTGTCTTAAAGTTTCGTTGCAATTGTTGATGTTGTTGTTGTTTTTGCTGCATTGCTAGTTACAATTTTTTTTATTTTAGCTTGTCTTTTGACTTTTGCCTTGGCTGACATTGAAAGACACCTTTCGACTCTACGGCTGAACTTTGACTGCAAAATTGACTCGATCGACTCTAGCTTGGTTTAACTATAATAACAGGAATATATTCGAGATATAGCGATATACTATACAAATTTTGGATATATTCTACATTAAAAAACAATTAAAGTTTTTTTTTTAAACTAAAATCTGCGAAAACTGGAAAACAATGAAAATAAAAGAAATGTTTTGTATTTTTCAAAATTTATTTTGCATTGTTTTATCTTTTCAGTTTTAAATTTAAGTATTTATACTTTTTTTTACAATAATAAAATTTGATTCCTTCTTTGTGTGGTATTTTTTAATATTTATTTTGTATTGTTTTATCTTTTTAATTTTACTTTTAGGTATTACAATATTTTACAATAATAAAATTTGACTCTTTTTTTTGCTAAGTTTACACTAAATAATTAAATCTAATTAAACAATTATTATTTAAATTATTATTAAATTTATACGAAAGTTCTTTTAGCGCTAGGATGTAAGATATTAAAATTAAATTAAAATAAAAATTTAATATGTCGAAAACAAAACTAATAAATTTTATGTAAATTTGTGACTTTACATTTTATTCATTTGTGACATTTGAAGTATTTCTTACTATTTTCTCTCTGTATACAAATTTGTTAAGCTTCGTCTGCAATATCGATTAAGATTATGGTTCTAATTGATATGGCCTGGGTTAACTCAAGTTTATCCAAACAAGTCAAGAGCATCAGCCAGCAGAGATCAGCAAGTAAAATAAAATAAGAGGCAAATGGAAGGCGCTTACTAATGATAATGTCCTCGCGGCGATTACAGTTGCAGCTGCTTTGATGATGTGGCACTGAGTTGATGTTGCAAGCGGCAAGTGGCAAGCAGCGTCAAGCAGCGGCAAACTGCTGCAAGCACACGCCCCCAAAAAGCTGCGCCCATAACTACACAGATATTAGGTGGCCTACAACTATTACTTAATAGGCATCAGGCACGTATCCTGCGTCCATGTGTCTCTCTCTTTCTCTCGAAGGCAAATCGCCACGTTAGGGGCACTCCTTGTGGCCAAATGCGAAATGCGTTTAATTAGCCACACAGCGTTTCAAATTGCAAACTGCAATGCTGCAAGTTGCCAGTTGCCAGTTGCAAGTTGGCCAAAGATTGCATTAGGCTCTTTGGCCATGTCTATAGTATGTTTCGTGTAATTTCCGCTGGATTTTTAGTGCACCTTAGTTAGCCTTAGCTCTAACCGTCTAATGATCAGTCTCTGGTCACTCGACTAGGCCACATGTGTGTGTGTATGTGTGTGTGTGTTTAGTCTGGAAACTAGTTGCCGCCACTGACCGATACATCAATTAAATTTGCATTTTAATTTGACGTTTCGTTTTGTTTTGTTTTTTTTATGATTTATATGGGAGCGGAGCACGAAATACGAGTACGACAAAATACTTACTATATAGTAGTATAATACAGTGAAAATGCTGTTGATCTTGTTAAGGTTAGCTGCTGATCTGTGTATATATATATATATATATATAGAGCTCGTTTTGCTTGTGCTTATTGAGTCAACGGATCAGCTCCAATGCCATGCGCCTGTCAGCATTTCCGTTCAACTTGTAGAGTGTGGAGATCGGAGAGTGGAGAGTGGAGAGTGGAGATCGAAGAGTGGAGAGTGGAGATCGGAGAGTGGAGATCGGAGAGTGGAGATCGGAGAGTGGAGATCGAAGAGTGGAGATCGGAGAGTGGAGATCGAAGAGTGGAGATCGGAGAGTGGAGGTCGGAGAGTGGAGATCGAAGAGTGGAGAGCGAAGAGTGGAGATCGGAGAGTGGAGACCGAAGAGTGGAGATCGGAAAGTGGAGATCGGAGAGTGGAGATCGGAGAGTGGAGATCGGAGAGTCGAGATCAGAGAGTGGAGATCGAAGAGTGGAGATCGGAGAGTGGAGATCGGATAGTGGGGATCGGAGATCGGAGAGTGGAGAGTGGAGACACCAAAAAAAACTCCAATATTGCAACACCACCACCTTCCTAACGGGGGTTACTCTAGTGATGTAAGAAAACATTGATTTTACCGATGTCTTGCAATGTTTTACGAGGTTTTTGCTGATATCGATGTTTATCGATGCTGCGAAGTTTGACAACAAAAATCGGTCGTTGATAAAAAATAAAGGGTGAACGAAAGTGGTTCTAAATTTATTGTTATAATCCTAAATTAGTTAATAATATTACAAAAAATGATGTGATGAAAACAATAGGTGTGTTCTAGAAATTTTTAGAGTTTTGGAAGAGAACTGCTTTTGAAAACAACCGTTTGTAATGTCGGTGTTCCTCAAATGTTAGAGATTTACTTTTTTCAAACAAATTTTTGAAGTCCAAATAATCGGCATACTTCCAGTTTTAACAACATTTTTATTTTAAGGAATATCATATATAATTAACTAAATTATAACGAATTTATTTCATGCATTTTTTTTATTTAAAAAATATTCCAATAAATAATTCATTTTCTCAAAACTGTCAACATTTTTTTTTTAATTTAAAAGCAATGCTTGCTTGTTTTCAGAACAACAATTGCTTTTGGGTTGCTTTGGAGCAACACCTCTGATAACTTTAATAAATTTGAATAATAGATAAACGATAAGCGATATCAATTATTAATTTTTTTTAAATGAAATTACTTTAAATAAACGGAATGCTTCAAAGTTTCTGACCGATATTTTGCACACCATCGAATTATCATTTTGTAAACATCGATGAGCATCGACATCGAAATTTCGATCCAAAATTTACATCACTAGCTTCCTACTGCAGACGCATGCAATTTGAGCTATGGCTGTGCAGCAAAGTGTTGCATGTTTAAGGTAAGTTAGCCCCAATGTCCCCTCTCTCTCTCTCTCACTCTCTTTCTCTCTCTCGCTCTCGCTCACTCTCTTGCTCTTCATGCCATAAACATTTACCAAACAACCACAAAAAACGAAACGTGCGCGCAAAGACGTTTACATAACGGCTGCCAGTTAGTACAGTAGTAACTATTCCATGGCAGTCAACCGCAGACAGGTCTAACACCCATCCAAAATCCCCTATATTCACACCCACACACTCACACACACCCACACACAATGACTACCCCAAAAACTTGGCAGCTCCATCTCTGTCAAAATGCAAGGCGCGAATTGTAAATTTGCAAATGCCGGAAACGCAAATTTTCCAAACTTGTTACCCACCGCAGCCAACAACAATAACAAACTTTTTTTGCCCAAATATCTAGCCACAAAAGTTGAATTCGAAATTGGCCCAGAGCATATTGCGTTGGCGTCAAAGTTGCAGTTGGAGTCGGAGTTGCCTGTCGGAATAGAACTTTGCATTACAATTGGCTGCAATTTCTGGCTCTTTGGCTTTGGCTATGGCTTTAGCCATGTGATGGGCTCCTGGCACGCAATGACCGGACTATTGCTATTCCAGGCTGTCGAAAGTGGTTTGTCTGCCAAAAAAAAATAGCCGACGGATGCATAAATTTTGTACAGAGACGCGCAATAATTAAACTGCAACCAAATGTTGTATCTAACATAAGCTGAGCATTTCTCTCTTTTTATATATATATTTTATTTATATTTTTATGTTTGTTACCTTAAGCTGAGGCTGACCTATCATTAACGCTTGCAAATGATGCACTACATCCGCCAGGAGTTCAACAATAATTCTTAACCCCTGTGCGCACACCAAACCAATCATTAGGCATACGCATGACGGGCCAATGCCAGACCCTCAGACCCTCAAACTCCCAGATCTGGCAGACTCCAGTCTGGGCAGACGCATATATCACATGTCTCCCCATGTCTGTTCCGTTTCCACTGAGGGCGGGGGGAGGGGAGTTGCAAGCGGGACACGCGTTTCCCGCAAATTCCAACACGTATCAATCTGAAAATGGTGAAAAATGCGCATGTCCATCCAGCTGGCCAATGAAGCTCAGCCTAAGATCTTGACTCTGACTCTGACTCTGTTTCTCCCTTCTTCGTGTCTAGCTCTTTCCCTTTGGATTTGCTTTATTTATTGGCAATTGGCCTGTCAGTCCAAAAGCCCCGATTGATCTCAGCCTCGTCCTTTTGCATACACGTATTTATATATTTATTGTGCCATATTGTATCGGCATCCACATCGGATTTGGCATCTTTCTGCATCGATTCCAGCTCCTTTTTTTAGTCATAAATCAGAATCTGTAGCGCCTGCGGCTGAACACACATGCGTGTGCATATTCATGAGTTTGATTGAAGTTATAAATCAGCCGAAAAACAAAAGTGGACTCAGGAATCAATATATTAAATGCCATCTATCATATTGGGTCATAAACAAAAAAAATCAATTGAACAAAGCTCTAACGAAATGGCAAGTATTGTTTTGAGTTGATTAAAGTTTAATGCAGATTTTGGAGTTCCAATTTAGTTGAAAAAGTTGACTACGATCATGAATTTTATGACTTAAATACAATATAGCTTCAATTGCAGATAAATCATATATTGTGCTTTTGTATTATAATTAAAATTACGACTTGCAATTATATATTAACTGTTTTATTTAATATTACAAATAAAATAAATGTAAATAAATCACCCTATATAAGATTGCAGTTCAATACAACATATATATAAGTTCGGCTAACTTGAATATATAAAACCCCTTTTATATTAAAAAAAAAATAAAAAAAAACATTTAATCATAAATGCGATATTAACTTAAAACACTACAATAGCAATGGAAATAATAATAAAGTTCATAAATATCATTACACATATATTTTTTCTTTTCTTTATATGATTATTATAAGTCAATGCTTAACCTTACTTATCAAATTCTGTTCTTACATGTAACTTTACACTATAATATTTGCAATTAAATCCTTAATTTAAAAGCTTTGCCCTGTATCGCTTAGAATCATTTTATAAATAAATAAATTAATAAAATTAATATTGAGTCTAGCTTGACACTTTTATATACTTAATGGTAACTTTAAGAAATGCTTGAACACCTGCTGAAAACCAACGGAGCACTTTCTATGGCCATGTCTTGAGTTTGACTTGCATCACATCCGCAACGGTTGTGCCACAAAAAACTTAATTAATATGACACATATCGAGAGCTGTTTTGGTCGGATGGTCGGTTAGTGTTTTTTTTTTTATATATATATATATTTTTCATTTTGAAATAAAGAAATGCGCTAATGAACCAAATGCGAAATGTTTATGAATGTATTATGTTTGTGTCTTGGGTTTCTCGACGCATTTCGCAAAGAGCGCCGAAAAGTCGCCAAAGCATAATTAATCATGCAACATTCTTAGGGCTATGACTACGTCTTCCACATCAACATCAACTTCGTCTTGGTCTTAGTCTTGGACGTGTGATTGGAGTTCCGCTTTTTTTTTGTTTTTTTTTTTTGTTCCTAGCAGCATTTTGGGGCTTTTGTGTTACCTTTTCTGGCCGGGTTAGCTGAACGAAAACGCAGTTAGGTGAGCGCAAAAACAAAAGCAGAATAGTTATAGCTACGAGTGATATTAACATATCATTATTATAGCCATTAGCACTTTTAATTGATGAGTTTTTGCTGCCGTCTTCTTCTTGGCAACTCTCCTGGCCAATGCACTAACTCCAGCTTGCCAATCATTTGTCAATGGTAAGAGATAAAACAGAATAAAAACGACAGAAGAAACCGACCGGAGTCAACCGTTGAAGATGGCCGCGGGTGAATTGCGAATGGGTTAATACTCGTATCTTAAAGTGGTTACAAACAAAATACAAAAAAAAACAGCTAAAAGAAACACTCATTGGGTTGAAGGCATCACAAATGAAATGGTATCACAAGTAATTCAGTTTGCAATAGCTTAATCATTTTATTGCCTCTCTGACAGGCATATCACTTTATTACACTAACTAACTTCAATCATTTTTTTTTTTTTATTTGCACCTCAACTTTATGGATTTATTATTATAATTTTTACCATGTTTATTACTCTTGTAAATATTTTATGAATTGTGTAAAATATTCACGCAACTAGCACCTGTCCAATTAAGCAAGTACTTCTTATAAAGACAACGAGCTGAGAAGTTGCCTTGAGCTTTTGGATAATGATGTACTGGTAGTTTCCTTGATTGGATATAAATCATGAAAACTATATTCACCAGTCAACAATTAGTATCTGGTATTTGTACAGAAATGTGTATTAAATCTTTTTGTTTAGCTTGGCTTTATAAAGATTCTGTTCGGTTCGGGC
This sequence comes from Drosophila falleni, assembly GCA_035045575.1. NCBI lineage: Eukaryota > Metazoa > Arthropoda > Insecta > Diptera > Drosophilidae > Drosophila > Drosophila falleni. The sequence continues at coordinate 4,116,766 of JAWNOV010000089.1, read as the reverse complement.
TTTTAAGCAGTCTGAACCGGATCATGAACCGAATCCTTGAAATTATTTATTTCGCGAACCCGAACCTAAGCCGAACTGCTTTCCAAATAAAACGGTCGTCTCGAATAAAAAAAAAAAATTTTTCTGATTTCTAATATTAGGAAAACATTTGGACTTTGGCTAAAAATAAGTCATATTTAAATCTTCAAATAAATTTAGAATATAATCAAAAAATTATCTTTTTTTAAACAAAAAATTAAATTAGCTTAAAATGTCTAGAAAAATATATTGCTATAATAAATATTTTTGTGTACGAAATTGAACAAAGGTTCGAATCCAAACCTTGGGTTCAGGGAGTATGTAAACCAGTTCGCGAACCGAACCAGTGTCTTGCTGTATGTTTCTTAAAACTTCAAAAATTAGCGTCTATTCAGTACTAAATCCAGTGGGAAACGGAACTGCTGAATTTGTGACAGTCAACGGTGGTCTGCAGATATTTTGAAGCTTTTCTTAATTAATTTGTGTATTCCTAACTGGACTCCCCGGCGCTGGGGTCAACTGAAAACCAGAAGAGACAACGTTTCTGTCCACGATTCATTGATGAATTTTGACAGGTTTTTAGATTTTGGGTTAATGGTTTGTCCGTCTGTCTATATATACATATATAGCTATTTTTTTGTCTTGTACATGAGGTGATCTTAACGTTCTTCGGTTCATTAGTGGACAGCGCTGAAAATACAATTATGGTGTCTTTTTTACACCTTTTCGGTAGAGGAAATCATTTTGATCATGCTTTTAATACAATATGATTTAAGCGAAAGAGTTAAAAGAGCTGGAAATGTGAAATAGCATTCGTTGCATGTTTCATTATGATAAGACTTTTGGACATAGAAAGTCTTGGTTTATAGCATGACGCATTTAACATTCCTTTTTCTGGCGAATTTCTTTGAATTTGAAAAACCTCAACAGCGATATCTAAAAACATGCAATTAAACACGCACACTCACATCTAATACCGTTATTTGCCTAGGTGTGTGTTTCAGGCCCACAACCCAAAAAAGACTGCCCAGAGCGCATGTCCCTTTTCAAAGGCTTGGGCCTTATAGAGAACACACGCCCCCTCTGACCGACCGATCCCGGCCAAATCCCGGCCTGGCGCATGTTAGACACAAGTCTGTAGTCGGGACTCAGGCAGAGAAACACGCCTCCAGACGCCAATTATGCTTGACCAAGCCAAGGATGTGCCGCAAGCGCAGGATATGCTCAAAACTGCTGCGTTGTTGTTGTTGTTGTTGTTGTTGTTGTTGTTTTTGCCGCCGGCGATTAGCACGGAAAAAGGCTAAAATAAACGAAAGTTTTGTTAACTTTTGATTTTGTTGCCCATATCGAATTAATATCAAATACAAGCCGCAAGTGACGATGGCTACAGCAGCAACAACAACAAGGGGAATGGGGTTGGGGATGTTCAAAGGGGCGCACAGTGGGACATTAGGGCAGAAAGGCGGTACAAAAATCATTTTCTTCAAAGAGAAAACGATTGTAAAAGTATATATGTATATATATATATATATATGTAATCGATAGAAAAATCTTCAAGGATTACGAATCCAAAAAGAGACTTTGAAATATGTTAAAAATTGTGAGCGGGACAGCTTTTCAAAGTCGATCCATGTTTAAGTGTGTTCACAAATGTGCAAATTTAAAAACAAAAAATGCAAACTTTAAAACTGAATTGTAGACAAACTATGCGACCTTTCTTATATTTTTGATTTCATCTGAAAAAAATGTTCATTTCGAATGAATTACTAGAAACATTTGTTACTACCTTTCTTAAGATTTTATACCAGCAATGTTTTAAAAAAAGCACTGAAATCAGGCTATTTATTAAATTTGCTTTAGTTATCAATTCTCTAAGAAACTTATAAAATAAATTTTTCTGCTTTCATCTGTCTCTGCAGAAATCAAATCAACAAAAAAGAAAAGATGAAGAGAGCAGTGCAATTACATGCGTTGACCTCATAAGAGATTTATCAAAACAATCATAATCTTAAAAACTTTTTCATTTTAAAGTTTAAAAAGATTTTTATTGAATGCTTTTTTAATTTTTTAAATTAAATCTATTGGTTCAAAAGATATGATTATTGGACAAAAAAAAATAGGGATTGTGCCACTGTGCGGCGCTGCAGAGCCGCGACAACTGCCCGGCGGCCTTAACGGAAATGGAAATGATGCGCGCGGCAAGCATGAGGAAAGCATACGAGTAGTAGAGAGAGAGAGAGGGAGAGAGAGAGGGAGAGCGAGAGAGAGAGAGAGAGAGAGGGGGGGGGGGACGGCAACAGCACAGTGGAGCAATTAGGCAGCGCCCCATGGACGTGGGGCATTAAATAGTGAGCTGAAAGTGGCAGATACATCAAAAGTGAACGCAATCCATCATCTTGCGAATCACGGCGTGATGAGTGCCGCCAACAGTTCAGCTACAAACTCCAGAGAATCAGAAAGTCTCCAGATTCAGGTCCAGCTAACTTCTTTCACTTGTTGTCGGCATCCTTTCGTTTTTTTTTTTTGGTCTTTATGATGATGATGACTGCAAGTCTTTGCCTTTTGGCGCGTTCGCCGCACGAGCTAAACTTGGCTAAAATGTTTGGCTAATTTGTGTCTAAGCCGCAGCTCCAAATACCGTTAGACAGGCACAGCTCCAGCTTTAACTTCAATCGTACATGTTTGAGTTTGAGTATGTGTATGTGTGTATCTGTGTATGGTCAAGGTCACAATTAATTGCTGACGATGTCGATGTCGACTTCCTCTATAACTGGCCGCAGCTCAGTTTCTAATGCCGCGTGATCTACTTTCGGCCGACCGACTCAGTGGCAATTAAAACAATTACCTTTACCTGTCTCCATCTGTATCTGTAAATGTATCTGCATCTGTATTTATATCTGTATCTGTAGCTGCCTGTCTGTCTGCGTTCTGTGGGACGCCAGTGTAGAGGGCTTTTCAGTGGAACTGCTCGATCCGTAGCCACATCACGCCCATTAGCGACAATCAATCTCGACTACGTTGCAAGAACCACAGCAACAGCAACAACAACAGCAACCACAGCAACAACACCAGCAACAACACCAGCGGCAACACAATCCAGTGATAAAGTTTTGTGCGCCTGTTTTTGGTTTCATATTTTGCCGCTTTTTGTGCCGTTTGGCTTTTTTATTTACGAATGCGACTGCCAGATAACCCATAATTATGAAATTATTATTGAGCGCCAAGTTAGACGCAAAGACTTGGCTATAAAAATGCCAAACACACAAAGTAAAACTAAAATATATTGTAGATATCTTTATGTTCCGATTGCCGTCGGAAAAGTAAAATCTTTTCATTCCATTTTTTGTCTGTACAGGAAGTCTGTTGAGTCAGAAATCAGTTTGCCGCCGGCACAGGAAGTTGCATAAAAAGAGTATTGAATAAAATATATAATATTTAAAAAAAAAAAACTGCTGCTGTTTGCTTTTAATTAATACATAAAAACACTATATGTATAAACTCTAGAAGTATGCTTCATATTGAGAAAAGTGTCAGAGTTATGCAAAAGTTCAGTCTTGTGGCAAGTTGCAAGTTGCATAAAAAAAGTATTGAATAAAAAATATAAAATTTAAAAAAAAAACTGCTGCTGTTTGCTTTTAATTAATACATAAAAACAAGTTACTTATAAACTACAGAAGTATGCTTCATATTGAGAAAAGTGTCAGAGTTATGCAAAAGTTCAGTCTTGTGGCAAGTTGCAAGTTGCAAGCCTGAGTTGTTGGCCATTTACCTCTTCGCTGCATGCAACCGTGAAAACAGCCGAATTTATGCAAAATGCCCGCTAGCCAAAACAAACAAACTGTCCAAAAACTAAAAGCTAAGCCCAAAAAACAAATGTGGGGCGTTCTAGGAATTGTACTTGTATAAAGGAAACGAAAGATACACAGGCTACAGGATGCAGCTTGTTATGTTTCGCATATTTTGAATATTTATGAATATGCCACAAGCGTCTCGTCCTTGCAGCACGTTGCACATTGTAAATGCCGTTATGAGTTATTATACGATAACAGGAATAAAGTCAGCTCATTATTCACAGTTACCTAAAGGCGCCTAGTCTGGCAACAGGTTGAGTTCTTATAAGCAAGACTCCATTACAATGACAAGTCGACAAGCCAAAAACTCCCTTGGAGATAAAAAATAAAATAAAATAAAATCAAAATCTAGCAATGCTTAAAATCTGTGCTGCATCCTGCCAGTGACGGCAGTTGCAGCAACAAGGACAACCTGTAATTTTCAAATCTGGCGAAACAAATGCAAAACTGAAATGTATCTTATGGATTGCGTATGTTGCCACAGAAATGGCGCGCACGATAATGTTGATACCGAGTTGCTCTGACGATACTTTGAATGCGACCAGGAGCAACAGGAGAGAGAGAGAAAAAGAGATGTTCATCGGAACGCATGTTCTTTGAAAATTGCCCATAATTATGCGAACGAACTTCAAACTGATTGTTTCTACCGGCAGCGGCAGCGGCGGCCATGGCTGTCCGAAAAACCGCGTCTGTTGCATGCAACATAACCGAGTGGTCCACAGAGCAACAGGCAGATCTATAGCTACAGCCCGGCATTGGCTTTAAGATCGACATTGGTCTGGTCGGGAACGGTCTACGGAATCGCCCGTTTGCTGCAGTGAAAGAGAATGACTGTAATTACGCATCACTTTTTCTTAATTTTCATGCTGTGCATCTTCCTCTCGTCTGTGGCTCTTGTTGTTGCTGTTGCTGTTGTGTTGTTGCCCACTGTACCCACCATTTTGACTTGTGAAGCTATGGAGGATTTTGGACACTGAACTTGACCCACAAGACAAGTATGTTGTTGCTGTTGTTGTTGCTGACGCTGTGGCGGCCTCTTGTGAGAAATAAATACGTCCCAGAGTTTTAGAAAATTACTCGTTGCGTGCATGTTTCCGAAAATGCGGCTCGAAAACATTTTGCGTGTCTTCTGTTAGTTGTTTCTCGTTTTATTATTTCTTTTTTTTTTGTACTTCCTTCAATGAGAAATCTAATTTAAAAGATACAAAATTTTAAATTATGGGGTTTTCTATATTGCCAAAAATATTTTGGCTTTTTATTTTTTTTTCTTATTTTGTGTATGATTGGGGCTACGTGCTGTGAAAAGGTTCGAGTGGTGCCTGCATTTCAGATGCCAGAGTCGCGATACATAGGCCTACATGGCGGAAGTGCTGAATATCAAAATTTTGGGTCAAAATTAAAAATTGGAGGTAAAACTTTCAATTTTTAAGTACATAAACACACATATCCATTTATATAATTAAACAGACTTTTTAATTTCTGTTCATTTAAACCGCAGCCAGCATGTGCTATAATTTGTAACGACATTTTGAATTATATGAATATAAGTGTTGATATCATAACTTTTATACATTTTTGTTTGAATTTGTATTGATTTTATAACATTTTTCCATAATTAAATTCCTAATTCTTCCCCCCATAGATGACGAGCATACAATTTTTTGTATTTAAAAATGTTTTTGAAATTATTAATCTGTTTAAAAATTATTGTAAATGAACTAAAAGTAAATTCAAATTTCAGTTGCACGCGCAGCTTTTTCTCACTGTAAGCAGTGTAAGAGAAAGCAGTGTACAGAATTTACTCCACACCTAAAACTACTCCTCACATAACAGAAATGACAACCAGTGCTGCCAACTTTTTGAAGGAAAAATAGCCAGAACTAGCTATAAAATAGCTAGTGTTTGGATTACTGAGCTAGTCAGCTATTTAATATACCTCTGTTACAGACTGACTTGAGCTCGAGAAACTGTTGTTGTTGCTGTTAATAACAGTTTGGTAAAATGTTAAGTTCATGTAAAAACATATGGTTTTGTTTTTGTTTAGTCGATGTGCTTATTGTTTATTAATGAATTCGGAATTTGGCGATAATGGAAACGGACGCAAATATAGCGGACTTAACAACCGTGTCATTTGCCGACTTTGAGACAAAGAACAGGGATGATAATGCTAGGTTTGATAATTATGGACAATGTCAACCAAAACACGATATTGCTATGGCGCTCGATTTGGTATTGGGCCAGAAATCAGAAAACCTCTTTGAAACCGACCAAACTCCAACGCCGACACGCCTTATTAAAAACTGTGATGAAGTTGGACTCTTTGAGGACCTGCAGCATGTCAACCCGTTTGATATTGGATTCCAACGGGCAGCCGAGCAGAATGCAGTTGGTGGTCATGCGATTCCCGTGACACCGACTCACCGCTCAGAGGTGCCTCCCACCGACGGTGACTCGCTGCACACGCCACAGGTGTATCCACTGGATACGGCAACAGTTTCCGCAGTAGCAACAGCACCGGCAGTCAGCAACAGCAGCATTCCACTGGATGTTCCCGTGCCCAATGTAGAGGATCTGCTGAAAACTCCCACGCCCACTTCAGTGCCCACAGTAACACAGAGTGATCCACCACCGCTGCAGTTAATACAGCCGCAAGTAATTACTTGGGTGCTACCAGCACAGACATTTGCATTATCCACTCTACCCGTCAGCAATACCAAACCATTAAAGGGTCCGAAAGCCATACAAAAAGTACGACCGTTAATATTACCCAAGCCCAGTACAAAAGTCAATTCCAAAGCTTCGTCAGCTGTTATAGCACCAAGCACTCCGGTTCACGAGCCGAGCAGCGCCAGCCTGACGCCCACATCACAGTTGCCCATCAAGGAGCGATTGAAGGCCATTCTAAATAATAGTTACAACAAAAAGCAGCGCAGCTTTGAAACACCCGCTCCTAAAGCAATGGCAGCAGTCAACCGTAACCATAACGAGGATACCATGGTTCGACGTCGTGCTGCCGCCTCCCGTTATCGTCACAAGATGCGAACGGAGCATAAGGAGATGAGGGACCATAATGAAGAGCTCCAAAAAGAGATTCGAGTGCTGCGTGAGAGAATCGCTACTCTAGAGCGCGAACTGCAGCAGCAGAACAACAACAACAGTAACAATATTGCTGGCGGTAAGTTTAAATAATACTCAAATATATCCTACAACTACAATTTGGTTTTTCCTTGCAGTTGTGTCCAACCAAATCCAAATGCCTCCCTCCAGCATACACCTTGTCATCAATGTGCCTAAATTGATGGTGCCTTCTTCTTCTGAATCCAGTCAAAGACTGGATAAAAAGTGATTAGCTCTAAATTTTATAAACCTGCCCATTAAATTAATAGAAATCGGATATGACTGTATCTTTAAAAACGTTTGTATATTTTAATATTTTTTTCTTACATAATTTATTACTGTTTGCAAATTATTATAATATTTTGCAGTGCCTACATTGCTCTAAAAAACCAAGTTTCTAGCCATGTATATAAACTAATTTGTAAGTACAATATTTTCATTGTACGATCAGGCTCTTTATAATAACTTAATAAATAAAATGTATACTTTAAAAAATTGTATAATATATTTAATAATAATGCACATGTTTGTATATAGTTAGTTGTATGAACTAACTTCAATTGTAGATAATTTGTTTGGTTCGTGTTACCGATATAATTAAATATTTTTTTAAAAAATTGGCTTTTTTAAAATGTTTTTACCTACAAGTATAACTTACTATTGCAGTCAATTGTTAAGAATATCTGAGAATTCGCGTTGAATTTCCAGAATCGAACGCTCTATTTCCGTCAAGTGTGGCTCGGATGAAGCGGACGGCGTTCGGGCTCTCGGTTTGTCCAGATGTTCCAAAGTCATCTGCAAAGAAGAAATAATTGAAGGTCGCAAGGTTTGGAGATTCTCTTCGGGTACCGGATATCAGCTTACCTCACGTAGTTGTTGTTGTAGTTTATCGCGTTCCCTGCACATTTGTTGGATGTTGTCATAGTATTTTTGGGCTAGAGGAGCTCCGGCGGTATCCGAATAGTATTGCTGGGCCAGCAGTTCCATATTCTGATTACGTATTTCATCCTCGGCAAAAATCATCTCTTGATTGTGACGACGACGTTCGCGCTCAATGCTGTGCATCAGCAGATCGATGTCCTTTTCCATTTCTAATACTTTGCGGCGCTGCTCCGACTCCTGCAGCTTGGTCATGACTTCGCTCTTGCGCTGCCGCACTTCCAACTGATAGGTGAGCAGCATTTTACGGTGGCAGGCGATGCGCTCTTCCTCTCGTTGTATGGTTTCCTGATACAGTTTTTCCATTTCCTTGACCCGTCGCGTATGCTCCTCCTGCTTAAGACCATTTTCCAAACGGTCCATTATTTGCAACTCCTCCAATTCCAAATGTCGTATGCGGGCATCAATCTCCTGATGCTGTTTCAGCAGCACCATTGTTTGCTGCTCCTGTTCTGCAATCCAATCGCTGGGATAGTTTAGAAACTTGGGATAAACGCCTTTGGGTATGGGAGAAAAGGGCTGCAAAAAGCGACGAGGATGCACTTGGGGTGGACATTTCTTCATTATCTTGCGAGCCCGAGCAACCAATTTGGCCACATCCATGGGATTCTGTTCATGAAAATACCTTAACACGGCTTCCTTGTCCGGCAGACGTAAGATCACCTCTCGATGCAGCACATTGTAGGCGACAATGACAAATACTATGAAATATAGAGGTTCCGTGATAATGTTGTCCCATAGAATCAGCCATTGCTGCTCCTCTAAAACCTCGGCAAAGGCATTGCTTAGCAAAGACCAAGCATAATCCTTGGGCTTCACTTCCAGTGCCTGGTAGAACTTGGACAGCTGCTCGTCATTGTTCTGCAATATATTTTCGCACATGGCCAGATAGTTTTCCGGTGGCAAGGGATAAAATTCAAAGCAAAGTTGCAGGTGATTGAGCAACAGCGTTGCCAACAGCTCGAAGACAACCAATCCGTTCTTAAGTAGATGCTTTGCAAAGGGAAACACTAGGTGTGGCATAAACTCCGCATAGCCAAAGACCTTGCACCAGTGCGCCAAACAGCTCCACACCTTGATAACGCCGCGACGTTGCGCATCGCTTTTGATCTTTAGACCGCGCGCCATCTGTTTCACAATTGGTGGCTGCCCAAGCTTGAGCAGGGCCTGGAACTGGATGCCGTTGCAAGGTAGCTCCATTAGCGAACTCCATATTATAAATCTATACTTTTCCGGATAACAGCCATACTCGTGCAGCATAGCCTCCAAGCGTTCCCGCTTCAGCAGCTGTCGTAGTTCCTGGTTCACGGGACCACAAACATGTCCAGGCAGCTTGGGACGTTTCAGAGCTGCTCGCAGTTGAGAGATGCACTGCGTCTTCGCCTGAAGTGCATTGTAAAGTCGACAAGTGGACCATACATTGACTTCGCCACACTTGGACAGAACGCTGAGCAGTTTGCCATCGCGGCTTACATTCAGACTAACGCCATTTGAGCGTTGAACAATCAGCTTGTGATCCGTGTTTTCCAGATCCAACATAACAGCCTGACCGCGTGCTGTGATCCCAAACAATATGCGCTCCTTGGGCTGTGGCAGCAAGGCGATTTGCTTTAGGATAAAATCTCGCAGACGAAATAGCTTGTCCAAATCAAAGGATGCTGAGCTGAGCAGCAGCAAGTAACCATCCAGGGTGGTGAGGCACAACTTGTTGCCATTTGGTGAGAAGCTATAAGTAAGCAACTTGCCATCGGCAAAGTGTTCATCCTCGCAATCAAATGCCAAATCATCCTCTGGCTGTATATCGTCTTCGTCTTCTCCACGTAGTACAAACTCCGGTATGGACTTATCATTACGCAGCAGACGTAATCTGCGATCGCGTGCCTTAATGGGCTGGGCAACTTGCACAGGTTCTCGAGAGTGTGAAGACCATATACTGATGGTATCATTGGTGAAGCAGGTGAAGAACTGATCCGAGTTGGGTATAAATCCAGCCAGCTTAAGTGTGTGCTGTGACTGATCGAATTCCAGACGATGTGACACTTGTAAGCTCTTCAAATTGAGCAGCGCAGCATCGGGACCGAGACGCATTATGGCATTGATGGCCGTGGAGCTCTGCAATCGATTTCCCCATGATATTTGGTCAACAGCAGCATTACCCGCTTCATTGCGTCTGCCCACCAGTGACTTCTCCACATTCATTACAAAAACATGTCCGTTTTCGTTGCCCACAACATACTCGTTGTGGTGCAACGGCGAGGCATGCACCAGCGTCGCTTGTGGCAGACGAATCGACAGACGCCAATAACGCTTGCTCACAAAGTCAAAGACAAAGATGTTCCCCCTGTTGTGAAAGTGGAAGAGTTGAGTTTAGCTCATTATGAGTAATTGTGGCATAATTTTCTTACCGCCTATCAATGACCACCAGTTTGTTGCTCATCTCATTAAAACAACAGGCGGCAATTCGAACACGTTGTTCTCGATCCACATTCTTAATTGTATGATGCACGGTCAGTATGTTTCTAAGAAGAGAACAGAATTTGATAGATTCTTTTCAATAAATAAAATACCACAAAGATTTCTTACCCCGCTTCATTTCGTTGCAGCTTGAAGGGATATTTGTGCATCGGTTTATCTGCGCTGGGAGTGGCAATGGGCATGCTGAGTGGAAGTGTTTGAAATGATTCCTCCTCGTTTTCAGAATCACTCTCGCTCATTAAAAAACCCATATCCGACATCTCATCCCATTCGTCGTCATCATACACTGTGTCCTCCTCCTCTCCTTCGTCTTCCTCATTGTATTTTGAGGTGGCTTGCGAAAGTCCCTCGTAGGACGGATTATTTGTTGAAATTTTTTCCATTTTATTCAACTTTCAAAAAACAATTGACATTTGGTAGGGTTGTTCATATAATATTGACATATCGATAGATATTTTTTTCTTACGATAATATCAAAATCGATATAATTATGCGTTATTATTGTGCGATATTGATTGGTTCACAAGCACTTTGGTACAGATGAACCGGTACTTATCAGAAATCGATTTTATTTCAAAATAGAATAGTACGCTGCTCAGGTTTTGCAAAATAAATATTTATATACCTATATTATAAAAAAAAAATGCAGCAATTGAAGAAAAACATTTCATTATTTTTTAATTCGCTTGTTTGGGTTTCTCGAATTCCGAAATTAGCATCCCAGTCACTATTAAATAATGTTTGTAATTTGCAATTTGATAAAATGAAAGACAAGAATAATCGCTTATTTGGTTAATAAACTATTATGTTATTTGTATTAAATAATTATTTGAATATATTTATTAATGTGAGATTGACTGTTTCTTGGGTTGGAGCGAAATACATCAAAATTGCTTCATCCAAAAACCATCGACGGGAGCTTAAAAACATTACTGCCTCCCACTTGGGGCCAATTTTACAGATCCCCCTTAAAACATGCCTCCATAGGGCGCATCGAAGTTTTCCTCCCGCATAGCATACCCTAACATTGTCGAATAGTTAATAACGTTAGATATCAGAGTCAGCACACAAGCCGTCCAGGTGATCTGAAAGATATTGGTAAGAGTATGGTTATATTAAAACACTTATTATTATTATTTTGATTTTATTACTTACAACAGCGGAATGTGCCAGAACTATGGGCAGGGCGAATGCACTTAACACCATACCAGACGTAAGGAAGAGTGCAAACTCTGTTTTCGGGTTGGTTTCGTTGCCAGGGGTAGAACGCTTTGCTATAAGGACTGGCAAAACCGATAACACGTAGAAGAGAAGTACGAAGAACGGATAGAATATCTTGGGCGTGGGAACGGCACAAGCCAGTATCAGGAATGTCATTCCCAGGCACGTTAAAAGTGCACTTATAACCAGCCTGCAATAAAGAGTTATCAATGGTTTTGCAAATTCATATGTGTGTACCTATAGGCGGGTGGCAACTTACGCTGCAGGTGTTGTTGGTTTGTTGTTGTTGGTTGCAAGTGCGTTCGGAAGCGACGGGTTTACAAAATGATTAATAGTAGATTAATGTTAGTTACTCGTAGAATTAATTGCGCATTATTTACCTTTCATTGCTGCCATTTTATTTGTTTATAAATTTTCTTTGTCGTTTGTCCAAAAAAAAATGATTCACGAATAACGATTGAGTATCGATAACAAGATAACAACAGCAGTATTTTTATTGGTATTTCTAATTTTAGGTAGTTTTTGATATATCGACTTAAATATTATATGACTATATTTCTTATCGAACCTATCGAAAGTTCATCATTAACAAGATATCGAAGTTATCGAAACTCTTTCCACTGTTTAAACAGTTGCGCGGCAACGGCTCGCTTATCAAATTTTAACTAAAAATTTCAAATAAATAAGCAGAAATACATTAAATCGAACGAATTTAATCGCAAACACGGTGGACTGGCTTATGAAAGATCAAAATAAATAGCACAGGCAAAAAAAACAAGTTTGATTGCCAATCAGATATAATTAAAATGTATAAATACATAAAAATTTTTAAAATAAAATATTTAAATTTAATGTCGTCAACTGACTTATAATAAAAATAATATTACTTAATAAAAATAATTATTACTTATTTAATACTTACTTAAAAGTGCTGATATTCATGAATATGTTAAATCGATCGTTGAAATAACATTTTTCCTAGCAATCAGAAAGTATGCAACAGTAAAATGTTCCTGTGAATAGAGAGCTTTCAAGTCTTTCGGTTGAAATTTCATTGATAAAAATAAAATGTCCTATCCCAAAATGAAAATGGTACAGCGCGTGCCCGTCGAAAGCAGTCGGAGCTGGGGCACGAACTGATATGTAACACCATGTGCGTGTGTGTGTGTGTGTGTGTAAGTGACTACGTAGCAGCCACCTGCTAGCTGCCAAGAAGTCGAGTCTGGCATCGGCCTTTTCATGAATGCATGAATGTTTATTCAAAGAATCCCTGCACACACACACACGCACAGTTTACCACACAGATACACTCACACACTCGCATGCGGACGTGTCGAGCTTTTTGTTGAAATTATGACGCATGCGCTGCTGTTGATTTTTCAGCGCTTTGTTGTTGGCTGCCCCAAAAGCTGCCCGCAACATTTAACAGTGCGGGGGCGAGTATAACATTTGCGTCACAGCTCCCAATGCTGGTTTGTGCTGTTGCTGCTGCTGCTTCCACCGCCGCCAGGCTCATTCAGTATAACGATATACGTCGACGACCAAGCAACGCTAAGAAAACGAATCGGAGCAACGTAAAACGCTCAACGGGGGCAACCTAACAAGTTCAGTACAATTGGCTGCAACTTGAAAGAAAACTGCAACATTTGACATTTGTGGCAGCCGGTGCAAGTAAAGTGTCATCTAAGAAAATAATTAGTAACATGTTCGCTTCAAAAATTGGATTCAACTAACGGATATTGCGAAAAATATTGCACGCCTACGCGAAATATTCGAGGTGTTAAAACCACCAGCTGCCCGATTTTGTCTGTGCGTGTGTGTGTGTGAAAATCAATAAACACTGTCGACGATATCTGCCTCCGTTTGAGAAGTAAAGTGAAGGGAAGTGGAGGATGTGCTTGCCATATTAACCGGCCATATGGCAACTGTGCTGTGTTAATCAAATAAGTAATACCTCACAAGGAATTGTGCCAAGGTGCCAAGTGTAACAATATTGAACACTGAATTAACGTAAAAATTACCTAATTTAAAGAAACTATCAATTGAAGAAACAATTAAATCAAGACTCCTTTAAAAATATATAACGTATTCAATATGACAAAGCGAATGGAAATAACCTGCGCACTGATTGCAATCCTTATGTGCAGCATATTGGGTCACTGCGAAATGTCCGTTTACCCAGGTAAATACGAGTATGCCTAAAAATAGCACAACCAAGCAACTAAACTACCCACACTCTCAAACACACCCCATTCCACTAACAACTACACCGCTTCACAAGTGAATGTCACTCTATGTATGTGTGTGTGTGTGTGTGCAAGTAATTTGAACTTTTGCGTCGTGAATGGCGCAGAGGAAAGCGAAGCAGCCGCATTGCCACTTCGTTTTGTGTATACTACTGTATACTAGATGTGCATGTATGCATGTATGTATGTATGTATGTAGGTGTGTGTGTGGCTATGTAGGAGAATACATATCGAGTATCAAATATTCACGAATCAAACCAAAACACCCACGCGCACTCACACCTCGAAACTCTTTACACAAATACATATGAAATGCAGCACAAGATTTCATTTAAGTATATATCTATATATACTATATATATATCTAAGTGTGTGCAGCTACTGCCACCCACATTTTCGTCTAGAGTCGAGTTCTCTCCTTTAGTTTGAGTTTAAGCTCCTTGTTGCAGTTGAGACTTAGAGCAATTTTTATAGCCTACTTTTCAGGGCACAGCAGAGCAACAGCAGCAAAGGAAATGTAATAAAGCTTTTCCAACGCGTCACAGCCTTTCAAAGTGTGTGTGTGTGTGTGTGTGTGCGTGTGAACGCGTGTAGTAATTGGTCTATTTTTAAACACTGGCAATTAAATTGACTTTTGCTTGTCTATTTCGGCGGCTTCTTTTAGGCGGGTTATAAGTATTTCTTTTTCTTTTTCATATTTTGTTCTTGTTCCTTTTGTTTTCTATTTTGGTCGTTTTTATTTTTGAACGGCAAGTTGCACGCAACATTCGCTATGACGGACTTCATTAGCATTTAACATTAGCATAATGAGAGTCCAGCACATGCCACCTTGCCACACCCAGTTCGAGTGAATTGTGTGTATTAATCAACTGCATTTTTCTCTGCAGGACTACGTCGCCGTCCCATCCAACCGGCGACACTGGAGACCCAGCAATATGAACAGCTCATGGAGGAGCATGCTCGACGTCGACTGCAGCAGCAGTTTGAGCAGCAGCTGGAGCTAATCAAGCTGAAGATGATGCGACAACGGAAGCTGCTGGAGGAGGAGCGATATCGTCAGCGGCAGCAGGAGGTGCAGATGGCCGAGTCCGAGGATGAGTACGAGAACAGCAACAACAACAACGGCAACTTCAATAATCAGCAATATGATCAATACGATAATGTTGAGGGCGATGCTGCCTATGGCAGTCCGTTGGACACCATGCCCGATGTGCGTCCTCCAATGCCCCCAATGCGCTTGCCGCTGCCCAACTTCAACAGCTTGGAGAGCGTCTTCAATCGCAACAGCGTGCCCCGAGAGCGTATTCCCTTCGCCGTGGGTCCCAATGATGCACGCTTCTTTGATAACGCCAACGATCCATCCGGCGAACTGGACTCCCGTGCTCTGGACGATTACGAGGAGTATGCACCGGCACCTGAAGCTGCGCCCGAAGTTGTTACCGCCAAGAGCAAGCTGGTCACGACAGTGCCAGCGCCAAAACCTGTGGAACCACCAAAGCTCCTGGATCCGGCCACGGCCAATTTCCATCGCATCAAGCCACAATCTGCGGCCGCTGCAGCCGTTGCAGGAGTTAATCTGCCGCAGCCCAAGGAGTCTTCGAATGAGATCAGTGCGCTGATTGATAAGCTGCAAAAACAGAGCAAATCTCCCCAAATGGCACTTGCTGGCGGATTAAACAGCGATGCCGCCGATCACATTGTGATGCGCCAACATATGGGCATGTCCAGTGAAATGGGCGTGTACATTGTGGCACTCATTGCCGGAGTCAGTGCGGCGGTGACAGTGGGACTCTTGGCGCTGGGCGTCACCTGGTAAGTTGTCATCGATTACAATTTGCCCCTATCATATGTTTTATTTTGTATAAAATGAAAACCTACAATATTGTAAGAAAAGTCATATCTCACGATATAATTTCAGAGATAATACAGAATGAATTATATGCTTATCTCAATAATCGATTCAAATATCGATAGTCTAGTCGATTGAACCATCACTTCAAGTTTATCTGAAATAAGTTTTATTATCTGAGTAAAATACGATAATTCGATAAACCAAATAAATCAGATTTATGAACAGATTAAAAACTTTACCATCCATTCTACATCTGACAATTGTATCTAATAAGTACTATGATTTTTCTTCTTTAAAGGTTCCACAACCGTAGTAAAGCTGCCGCAGATGTGGACTATCCGGCTTATGGCGTAACTGGGCCTAACAAGGACGTCTCGCCATCGTGTGATCGCAAGCTGGCGCAGAGCGCTCAAATGTATCACTACCAGCATCAGAAGCAACAGATCATTGCCATGGAGAATTGTCAGGCAACTGACGGCAGCTGTGGCCTCTCCGATGTGGAGAGTGACGATGACAATGAGGAGGGCGACTATACCGTCTATGAGTGTCCTGGTCTGGCGCCCACTGGCGAAATGGAGGTTAAGAATCCGCTCTTCCTGGACGAGACGCCGGCCACGCCAGCAACAGGCGCCACTGCAGCAACCACCAATGGCACCGCTAGCACCACTGCTCCCGTTTCCACCAACAACAACATCACGCAGGCCACACCACAGCAGCCGGCCACCCAGAAGAAGGGATCCGTCAAGCCCAACATGAATCTGTTGAATGCTGCGGCCACGGCTGCAGCCGCTGCCGCTGCCAACGCTAACGTCGCCGCCGCCGCCGCTGCCGCTGCCAACGTTAACGTCAACGTCGCTGAGGAGAAGCCGAAGCGCAAGGGCAAGAAGTAAATTTAAAGCGAGTGGAGAATATTGAATACTTTTTCTCTCTCTCTCTAACGCTCTCTCTATATGCTTCTCTTGGCATGCCATGTGCTGAGGCAATTGGTAAAGTTTGACTGATCCATTTTGTCAGCCAACAGAAACTAGACACAAGGTACGCGTATGTACATAACACACACACATTTACATACATACATATACACACACACATACATATACATATACAAAAGGAAATACGCGCGCATGTATAGAATATGTATTCCTAAAGAAAGTCCATGGAATTTAATTCCGCGGCTGCAGGCTCTCGAGTGCAACAAACGAGTAAACTTGCTTTGATGGCACAATTCTCTTATCTTCCCCTAACTGTAAGCTCTATCATATGTATTTATTATGATGTATCGTAATCGTAATCATAATCGTAATCGTAACCGTATCATAATCTTATTGCTATAATCTTAGACATGCTCTCAGCACACACAACTACCCTTACCTACACTCCACCTTCCTCCCACCACCTGTCACTGTCACTGTTTCCGCTTCCGTGAATTCCAAAAACAGCGAACGATAAAAAATTGCGCAAGATAACAATGGGAAACCATGTGGTGCTTGTCAGTCATAAGCAGGAATAACGACAATTGCACAATTGTCGTCTGAATAGATAATATCCTTTCCTCCCCCTCCCCCTCCCTTACCTAATTCCATTCCTGTTATCTTATATGCTACTGATTCAATTTACATACAATCCAACATGTGTACTTATTTATTGTATTGTAATTAAACATTTTATTGTATTGTACTTACATATATCAAAACAATTTTTGGTGTCTGCAACACGAATCAATTTATAACAAATATTTTAAAGTCTGCATATTGGCATTGGAACAACAACAACCAAACAAATACTATATATTAGTATATATAATGTATATTATATGTATTATTAAAGTAACTTACATGAAGTATTTGTGTAATTATTGTAACATATACACAAATGCCTAAACGATTTAATTATGTACTCTTATAGAATTTCCCTTTATTTTCTAATTTATTGTACTACGCTTTGTGATCTTAAATTATCTGTGTCAATTTAGAAATACAATTCTGGTAATCAACATTTACACATATATACAGTCACACATACATGATGGATGTATAATGTCTGCTGTATGTATGTACTTATCATATTGGAGCAAAATCTATAGAAAGCAAAAAAAAACGAAGAAAAATAACATGAAAAGAGAATTATTTACAAGTTAAACTTAACAATAATTTCCTGCACATTCATGTAAAGTAAATGAAAAATGACTGATAACACACAAAAATACACACGTCTATTGTACAAAAACGAAAGTAACGAAAGTTAATGAAATTTATTTATTAATTAGTGAAAATTATTGAATCGAAATAGTAGATGTTCCAAGTCCCCAAAAACAACATTAGCGAAGCATTCAATTGTATTTAAATTGCTGTAAATAAACATATACATAAACTTTAATGAGAAATATTAAAAACAAAAATACTAAAACAACGTAAACAATTGCGGCCGTAACAATTACAATACACTGAGAACACAACAAAGAAAAAACTTACGAGTTTAAAAATAAATGAAAATTATATACATAAACGCATCTACAATAATAAAAGTAATAACTACTTGAAAAGAAAATGAAATGAATGGAAATTCGACAACTGCTAAGCAGGTTGGTCAAGACATTGATCTATTTTATATTGTTTTCAACAATAACTATTTGAAGAAAATGTACTTTGCTATAATAAAAATGCAAACGAAATGTTTGCAAACTTGGCTTTTCGACTAAAGCGTCAAGCGGAATGTTGAGTTTGAAATATATATTTTATGGATTTTTCCGAAAGACCGATAAATCCAGAAAACTAATATGTATCTTGAAAGAAACCCAAAAAATACAAACTTATATTGTGAATAAAGAACATAATTTAATTTATTTATGTATTGTATAAAAACAATAATAATACAAATTATACAATATGCATACAAAATAAATTAAACTAACCCAAAATAAAATATTGTTTAATTTATTGATTAGGACATTTGATAAGCATATGGTAAAGAAAGTGAAAATATTGCATGCAATTCGAAAATTTCGCTTAAATCGATTGGCGGGCTTTGTATAAGGCTCCCACATTATCATACGTCAAATGCGATGAATAGTGCTGCCAGACTGCCTGCTAGAGCTAACGATATTTTACGGCACTGACTTTATATAAACAAGCTGGCAGCATTTGAAAAGCAGTGCCAGATCGACAAATTTTGCAGGGTGGCAGCCTCTGGACCGCGTATCGCTGCTCCGCCGCGCACTTGGTGCAAAGAAGCGAATCAGTCAGTAATTGAGACAATAATAATTCAATACGCGTACGCCGCGCGCGTTTTTATTATTTCATATTAATTAATTAACAAAAACAATTTTAAGTCTTGCGGGCATTTAAGCGTGCGGAAGTCGGTCTTGGCATTTTTGCTGTTGATAATTACATCGTCTGTCTGTTTTTTTGTTTTTCTGAAGTGAAACTACTTAGCTTCTGAATTAGATACAGCTACAGTTGGACAGATAAAAATGCGTTGGGTCCATTTAAATACAGATGCTGTAGCTGCCGTTGCTGTTGCTGTTGTTGCTTAGGTAAGTTTTTGGGGCGTGAACGGGCGCACTATAAATAAATGTCTTGTTGCAATTCTATTCTGGGCTGGCACTGGCACTGTCACTGGCCAGGCCAAAATCGTCGCATTTCTACCAAGTGCAATTCGGTTTCTTTCTTTTTTTTTTTGTATATGTATTGTATGTTTGGGCGTACTTGTCGATTACGAAACTGGGTGGGCGCTAAATGTTGGGAGGGGGACAGAAGTTGCCCCTCTCTCTCTCGCTTTGCATGCGATGTGCTTAGCATTAACGACGTTGCCGAAGGCATACACAAAATTGCGTGTGACAGCCAGCTATCAATAGGGTGTATCAGAGTAGGGTGTACTTACATATATATTCATTGCTATCGATTTGTTAGGGGTGTATTGCTGTTGCTGTTGCTATTCTCGGTTATATTGCCGGTAAATGAGTAAATGTGATTCACTGCAGAAACAAATCAATGAAACTAAGCATTTTGAGTCGCTTCCTTAGTGATAAACCGAGGCGTTAGATCGTGTGATAAGCAAATGTTATCAGACACCCGAAAGAATGCCAAGATATGTACAGTAGGACAAATAAGTGTTTGGACAAGAGAAATTAACAATAGCATAGGTATTCTTATTTATAAAAAAAAGTGGTTAACTGGATCGTTTTTATTTGCATTTATCTCTTTCTAAAATCCACAAACAACTATAATAATATAAGAAATAGAATAGACTTTTTGTATGCGAATTTTTAATTTGTCAAAACATTTACTTGACTAACTGTGTGTTTGTGTATAGTTTTTACATGTATGCAAGACAGACACACACACACATGCAACACAACGCCCCTTGGTAAGAAATTTGAGTTTCACTTTGTTGAAATAAGTATTTTCCAGCTGTTGTTTTGGTTACTTGCTAAACAGGATGCGCTCACTCTGTCCGTCTGTCCGTACGTCTGTCCGTCCGTCCTTCTGTCAGTCAGTCAGTGAGGCAGGCAGGGAAGCAGGCAGAGTTAGTCAGGGGTAGACCAGATGTTTTTGCCTGGCCTGGCTTGGAATTGGAATTGGGTAGATACGATGTCGATTTCGATTTCAAGGCTCATTGCGTTGGCTGCATTGTTGTTGCCTTCATTCAGCTCTTTCAGCACTTCTGCACTTCAACCATTCGTTGAGTGTTTGCGTTTAGTGTAGTGCAGAGACACTCGAAAACTATTCGTACTTACACTCATATTATTGGGTACGATTCTAGGTACGCTTGTCGCATTGTGACCCACTTTACCACAGCGCACGGATCACAGAAAGAGAACAAACAGAAATCTACAACGCAGCAGAAAGAAAACCCAGAGCCAAGCTCATTATTGTATTGCTTGGCCTTCCTTTATTCTTATTGTTGTTATTGTTGTTGTTGTTTTATTTAACTAGCCAACGACTTTGTTTTTGCAGTCTCGTAGTTTCTCTTGTTACCCAGCGGCGGCTGTGATTACAAGTGCTTATTACAAGCACATACAAAGGCGCATAGTGATAATAAAGCTTAGACATTCATATGTACATACATACAATTGCATATGTATGTTAGTTTCATGTGTGTATGTCCATTTACACTTGACTTGCATTTGCATTGCAATTGCATTTGCAATTAATTGTTGCTAGAATAAAAACCCATTCGGGTTATAGCTGCTATCAATTAAATTCTCAATGAAAGCACCTCAATGACTGCTCTATATATTTGTAAGACAAGTACAGTAGTCTTTTCATATGTGCTTAACATACATAACAAATATATAAAGC
Source organism: Drosophila falleni (assembly GCA_035045575.1). NCBI lineage: Eukaryota > Metazoa > Arthropoda > Insecta > Diptera > Drosophilidae > Drosophila > Drosophila falleni. Next base: position 4,095,747 of record JAWNOV010000089.1, on the reverse strand, counting down.
TATAATGGAATCAGAGATCGTTTAAAGCGTAGACAGTGAAAGGATCCTGTATTTAAAAGAGTATGTCCATAAAGAATATATATTTAATTTTTATGGGAGTAATTTCTGTTAATAAAAGTCGAATTGTGATGATAATGTTGGCTTGATTTCAAATTTAATCTACAGTTTTTACAAGTATAAATATGCTGTTAATTACAAGATGAATTTCGACAAACAACCTTGGGCTTGATCGAATCCACTATATCAGGCGATCACTGTATACATATGTATGCACTTTTCACAATCGCACTGCTGTCGGGCGAAGGTTAATTTATGTACAGACACACGCTTATAACGGGGCCGGGGCATTTTCATAACAAAAACAAATCTGTGGCGGTTATTGAACTTGACGATGGCATCGCTGTCAACGCTGGCGACACCAGCTGACCTTGCCCGCCATATACAATTTTACACTGTGTCAAAATATTCAACCCAAGAGATACAAAAAAAAAATAAATATTAAAATATAGAAGATTTCCATTTTGAAAATTCTGAGGAAGAAAATGTAATGAAAGAAAGCTGTTGTAAGATCGCAGCGAGGGTCAGCTGGGTACTTGGATAGGGGTATTCCGAGTCAGTCTGGTGGCATATTCCAATGGGCCGAGGAATGTATCAAGGGAAATTAACGCCAACACAGATTTCTGGGGGATGCGCACTACATAAATTCCCATATATTTATATATATTTAAATGTGTACATATGGAAACATTTGTGTAGGAAGGAAGGCACGTTGCAGGCTGATAAACAAGCGGTAGTCCAATTTGATTTCCGCGAACTTTTGCAGCTGTTTTTGTTTGTTTTTAAGAAATTTATGTAAAAACAATAAACATATTTATTGGGTTATATACGTTAATACATGTGTATGTGTCTCTGAACTGTGTGTTGAGGTTGGTGGGTGGTGGGTGGTGGTGTGCGATCGTCACGTGGTGGTGGGTGGTGGCCATAAACAACGGGCAGCGAGACGCCTCCACATTTTCATGTCCCTGACCACAATCCAATGCCCGACGCCCAACGCCCAATTTGTTGTTATACAAATTAAACAACTTATATTAATCTATCCATGTGAGTGTGTGTGTGTGTGTGTAGATATTTTCAGGTGTAGCGATCAAAGCTAAACAAAAGCATTCTGCAAAAAGGCGCTAAAAGCAAAACGTATAAACAATAAATACTTATTTACATACAGTCCAGTTTATAAGGCTTAAACGTGGGAACCGTGTAAATGTAAATAAAAGAACAGCAACAACATTTTATTTGCCAATAAATCAGACAGACAAACAATACTCACACACATACACTCCCAAACACCCGCACACATACACATGATGTGAGTTAATTTGTTTTAATTGCATTTGATATCTTCATGAATTGTTCTACGTCTCAAACCGCAGCCAAAACAATGAAAAATATATTTGCATCTATATTATATATGCATACATTTGTACTTAAAGAAACAAGCCAGCATGTGTGTCGATATATGTATTTGAATGGGGAATAGTTCAAATAGTCAATAAAAATCCATTTATTCAAAACTTGCGGCAGTCTGGAAAATAATTCATTCGCTTTTGTCTTGCCGTAAATGTTGTTTCTATAAAGTCGAGATGTTTTGGGATCTTCATACATATTACTATCTATAATATACATTTATATATCGGACTACGCTTTAATTGAAAAGGCATCTCTAGAATTCCATAAATGTCTGCCATACAAAGGAACGAGTTATTACTAGAGCATGGCATTAGATGATATTTACAATATTTTATCTTAGGCATATCCGTTCCAAAGGCCAGATAACTGGAAAATGTGCGTTTTTCTTTAAGTATTCCATGAGAAACGTTTCTTTTTTTAAATTTACTGAAAAATTATTTAGTTGAGAATATAAAAGAAATTTTAAAGTCAATTAAAATACTGTCAATTAAGTCAATTTAAATATCTGTTACATTTTTAATTGCAAATTTGCTGATTTATCAAAGAAAGTATTTTTATAACCAAAACGGAAGTTCTTATCAATAATTGTTAATAACATTTGGGTTTTTCATTTTATGGTTTTTTGGTTGGAATTCCCTATAATTAATCCATTGTAATTACAAAATAATCATTTAGGGTATACTATGGTATCCAAAATTAAATATTATTAGTCATATATGACAATGGGAATTTCGCAGCATGTAGTATGCATAAGTACTATATATACATATATAAAAAAGAATTTGATGGAAACAAAAAAGCAATGTTATATCTAAGTTTTATTTCTTCTGCTTTCTTTTAAGCAGTATAATATACTCAACCACTAACATAGTCGATAAGACTTTGCCTGCATACACGATTCATAATGTATACCATATATGTAGAATACTTTTCTGGTTCTTTGTCGCGGCACTATGGAAATGTGTTATTCCATTTTTAAATCGAATGATTCCATTTGTCCATTGATTAAGCGAAGCAAAGCGATGTGAACGTCATTGCATTTGATCAACATTTGCTTTGGAATGATTATGACTTAATTGAAATTAATTAGACGGGGTCGCGTCAGACAGTCTTTGAGAAATGTATGGCATGTATATATAGCTGCCTATATACGTTGTTCAATATATTTATTATAGATATTTGTAGTGCAGATGTGTATGCTTATTAACGCTTGCTCAACTGGATCCGTGCACTATAAATGTACAAGGTTATAAGTATTATATATATATATATATATGTATATATGAGATGCTGAATTTGTTGAATATGTTAGCAATAATCAATAAGATTTTCCTCTCTTTTATTACTCTCTCTCTCTCTCTCTCTCTCTCGCTCTCTCTCTCTCTCTGAGTATGGAACTTATTCTATAAGTTCGTTGACCGTTTTGGTGACTTGTTTTTCCTGAAAACTTTCCGTTGACTCTACTCATATGCATGTCATTAGCATTAGTGTTGCTGTTGTTGTTGTTGTGCGGTGCATTGGCACCCCCAAAAGCCAATCGACAGCTAAACAACGGCTTCCATAAAAGACCAGATCCAGGTCTCTTCTTGCTGGCTGGTCTCCGCGTGACTCAACATTGGCCACCGTATTGGAAATTGAGCAGCGAAGCGTGCCATGTTGATGCTTGGCATGTTACTCGTATTGTTGTTCTGCATTGTGGCTTTTGTTGCAGCCGTGCACCATAAAAACTTACACAAAATGGTTATTCAGTAAACAGAAAGACTGAATAGAGTGCGGAGCACGGAGCAAAGTCAAAAAGTTTATCACAAAGGCGAGCATAATCAAGAGTTTTAACACAAGTACTAAACACTCGTACATCAACAAATAAATATACACACACTCAAATAATAACAACAAACAATTAAATATACTTGTGTGTACATTGCAGATTATTAGCCAAGTGGTTATTGAACGCCAGGCGGTTGCCATGATGCGCTATTCGGAAATATCGCGAGACTTATCGACGGATAATCTGCGCTACTCTGAGGTAAGTTTCATCTCCACATAATTGAAGCCTTTTCACACATCCATTTCATTTAATTTCATATTATTTCTCGCCTGCAGTTGAGCAGAAAACCAACAGCTGACTATGTGGGCTATACTGGACAGAAATATGTCACCGCTTCACCTACAACTCAGTCGCATTATCAACACAATGCGACAGCAGGACAGCAACAACAACAACAGCAGCAGCAGCAGTCACCACAACAACAGCGTCAGTCGAAGCAACGAAGTCCCAATGGAAATGCACATACAATGGCTTGTTTGAGACAGGATAAGGGACAGAAGGAGCTGCAGGCGGAGCAAACCATGATTCAGCAACCGGCCAGCCGGACACTGAACATTAAGAGCACACGGCGTAAGAACTCCATTGGCTGTCTGACCAGCTTCTCCTCATCGCCAGACTCGCCGGGTTGTTACTACAGCATAGCGTAAGCATTTCCCCCACTTCTTTGTATTGATTAAATTTAATTTGATTAAATTGTTATCTCATTTGCAGTACAACCGCAACACCAGCGAACAAGTCGCAAAGCTTGCCAGCGCAAGGCTCGATTAAGCAGCTGGATGCGGTCATATTGAGTGCATTGCGTGTGCCCGCCGATCTGCTGGCCAATCAGATAACACTGTTGGACTTTCCGGTCTTTGCGCTCATACAGCCGGATGAGCTGAGCAGCTGTGCCTGGACAAAGAAGGATAAGCATGTGGTTACGCCCAATATTGTGGCGTTTACTAAGCGCTTTAATCACACCAGCTTTTGGACAGTACAGGAAATTCTTAACGGCGAGCAGCCAAAGCAGCGTGCAGAGATTATGACACACTTCATTAAGGTATCAAGTTCAAAATAATCCCAAAATCATCAAAATCCTAATCATTTATATACTTTTTGTTTTTAGGTGGCAAAGAAACTGCACGAACTGAACAATCTGCACTCGCTGTTTGCCATTATTTCAGCAATGCAAAGCGCCAGCATTTATCGTTTGAAGAAAACTTGGGCCTGCTTGTCCAAGAAGGATCGACAGTCCTTTGAACGGCTCAGCGATATATTCAGCGATCAGAATAACTGGGCCAATCTGCGCTCATATTTGGAGAGTCTACGTCTGCCCTGCATACCGTACCTGGGCCTATTTCTGACCGATTTGATATATATTGACCTGGCACATCCACACAAAGGCGGCTTGGAACCAGAGCAGCGTCGCAATAAGATGAACAATATATTGCGCGTTATTTCGAACTATCAGCAGTCGGATTACCAACAGATACAACCGCATGAGTCCACTCAAAAGTATCTAACCTCCATACGTTACATTGAGGAGCTTCAAAACATTTTTGAAGAGGATCAGTACAAGTAATTATAGTAAATATTTAAGTATATGAAAATGTATAAAGTTAGTCTTTATTTGGAATAGACGCTCGTTAAGCCTGGAGCCTGCTTCACCGTCCGGACCGAGTTCCTCGTCGTGCAGCTCGAAGGAATCGTTTAACGTGGAATCTGTGACACCAGCTCTAGGTTGCTTGAATCTCTCGCCAGCGAAAACCATTGGATCCATGCGCATGGCCAGTGGCACTAAATTTGTACCCGGGCATCGAAAGTGCCGCAGTCTGGGCACCAAGTAAGTTGGAACTCTGCTTCCCTGTCATTGCAGCAAGAGCAAAACAATGCGCGCCTTTCTAATTGCCAACACTTTTGTGTCTCGTCCCAAATCTTTCGATTTCGTTTTAACAACCACAATCGACACAATCTCACTGCGCAATTGGACTGAACATTGGGGTCCTCTAATCAAACGTTAACATACTCTTTTACTATATCAATTACAATTATTATTGTTGTTATTATTATTCATGCTATTTCCTCTTAATCACTTTTGCTTTTGCTTACGTTATGTTCTCTGCATCTGTATCCTCAATCTGTAAATGTATCTGTGTATCTGTAACTTGTAATTGTAACTGCGATGCGCAGATTTCGCAGCAGCAGCCTGCCACGTAACTTTGCACAAAGGTGCCAGTGCTGCATTGTGATGATTGCGCCGGGCATTGGCACAATCTCGAACAAGCGCTGCAGATGCCGTCGGTGAGTGCCACAAACAGTAGCCGTAGCAGTAGCTAGGATATGCATTATCAAATTGCCAGCTTATCAGTTATTTAGTTATCATTTCATCAATGCATTTGTATCTGCACGGACTACGTTTAAATGCTTCTATGTAACCGAGATCCAAAATGAAAAACAACCACAACAACAACAACAAATACACACGCCCACATCTGTAGCTGCTGCTTTGTATCATTTGGGTGTAAACTAATTGTATGAATTTGCTGAATGATTTTCGTTTCGTTTGGCCCATCTCTCTATACAAAATACTCACACACGCACACAGCATACACACACACACATAGACACATAGACACATGATCTTTAAGTTGCCTTACAATATGATTTGTTTATCCCATTTGATCGCTTGCCTGCATGACGCCCCTTTCCGTTGACTGGTATTATTGTCTACATTTAGCTAAAATCTTCTCCGTCTTTGCATTCACAGCATCTTTGGGAAAATTGCGCCGAACAATTATGACGGACATCCGCATCACTTGCACCTGGAGCATGATCAAAGTCAACAGCCTCGTCATCATCTGCTCGACGATTCGGTGCTGGAACACAGCGATGCCCTGTCGAATGCGGACTTGACCTCACTGGAGAGTGCCGAGGGCATCATGTGTGATTTCGCTGGCAGTGATTGCGATTTAATGTCACCGGAGGCAGCTGCCGCAATGCAGGGATGCGTGCGCCGCAAGACCGTGCAGAAGGAGGGTCGTAAGCCGGCGGTGGCCTCCTGGCAACGATATTGGCTACAGATCTGGGCCAATTCGCTCGTCTACTTTCCGCCCAAGTCGTTTAAGGGTAGCGAGCGGGGCGACTTTAAGCGCGAACCGTGCAAAGTGTGTCCCCTAGAGGGCTGGTATGCCCATGTCAGCGACAACACCAAGCACAAGAACACCTTTGAGCTATACCACCGTACTCTGGGCACCGTGTACAAGTTTCGCACAGACAGCCCACAGATGACGCATCTCTGGACGAATGCCATTTGCAAGTTGGCAACCACGCGTGTGCCAAAGCCATTGCCGGCAAATCTGATGTCCTTCGAGTGAGTCAGACACGTACAACGAATAAGGGATAATTGAAAACTGGCCGCCGCCTCTACCACTTCCTCGAATCTAATGTACTCATCAATTAGTTTTAATTAGCTGTTACTCTTATGTCACGAAGCAACGACCTAAACATTCCCATAGCTCTCTCTGCTTGTTAACAATAACACAACTAAAACAACAACAACCACATAGGAAGTCCTCAAGATTAACGAACAAATTGTAATTTGCAAACGAAACGATTTCAAATGGTATTTCAAAAGACTGACAGACCTAGCAGAGAAGTCAAAGAAGATAAATATAATGGATAGACACACACTCAATTACAGACAGGATAGTTAACACTGATATTGAATAGTCACAGCAAATCAATCCAATAACCTGCTAATGCTGTGACTATAAATACAAACTGTGTATTTTTTTTGCATGGTAGTTTTCTTCGTTATGCTGTAAAAACGTAAATGTGTATCTTAACGTCGAGCAATGTTAATTGTATTTCTATCTTGTAATGTAATTTAGCAATTAAACAAATCAATTACTACGACATTTAATTTTTGTATGATCATATGCGCTAATTGTGCCATATTAATTTTAAATTAATTATTTAGCTTTACAACGATTTATTGATAAACTGCAACTGCAACCACACTTTATGCAACATTTGTATTGCCTTCTCTTAGAATTATTGAAAAACTAATTCGAGTGTTAATTTCCAAGGACGTCGACAGGATGTTCACTTAACTACTTTGTAACAAAGAATCAAAACTATTGCATACTCGAACAAGAAAACATAACCTTTAAATTATAAATGATTGAATGATAAAAAAAATGCTATCATATTTATATGTTGTTGCACGCTAGACTTAAATTTATGTTGTAAGTAAATAGTTTTATATGTTGCTTGTTAAATAGACAATACAGCTTGAATTCTTTAAAACGAAATTTATGTTAACTACTGGGAATTGAGGCATTTGGGAACCCACGAATCAAATATTATAATCTACAGTTCAGACATAAATATGTACATATATATATTTTCTTTAAGCTTTCTCATACACACATTTTCTTTGCAAGTTTTACCTTAAGCATATAAGAAATGCAACAACAACTTCAAAAAAAAGTCCACAAAAAAGAACGAAAAATAAAATAAAAAATATATAAAAAAGAGTCACTGTTTGAATTCGTTTAATTACGTTATTTATAACAATTTTCCCGTGTTGGGTTCCACTCTGCCATGCTAAAGGATAACAGTCATTATATGCTCATCCTTTTCTAAACCCCCACTCCCCGCCACTTGATATTCTTGAAAGTCACTAACAATTGGGATTGATTAAGAATTTTATAACCTCCTTTGAGGATCTCTGGATGGAAGAGACATTGAGATATTGGAAAAGTCAGAATTAAGTTATATCATATTTTGTGTATTTGTATCGAATACTTTGTTACACTTTTCGATCAATTATAACATTGTATATTATTTTAATAAAGATTAGGCTTACAACTATAAGAACAGAAATCTATTCAACGTAGCGCCGAAGCCATTTTAGACTTTTTAGACTCATGATTGTTTCGTTCGGTTTCGGGTTTTAAACTAAAGTCTAGTTAGTAGTCGTAACATTTATATATATATATATATATATCTATATATAATAGTTGATAATAGATATGTTGTAGCTCCGATATTTGTTAGATTCGCTAGAGCGGCACACAGGCTGTGGCACGACGCGGTTGCGGATGAGGCTGGAGCTGAAGCTGATGCTGAAGCGGATGTTGGGGCTGATACCTTATGGGCAGGGGACTCAGGCCACTGGGGAAGACGATGACATGATGGTTGAGCTGGCCTCATATGCCCTGCAGATACCTTCGTAACTCCTCCTCAGTGTCAAAGATCATGACCGGGAACGGGGAACCAGGCACAAACTCACCAGCCCATTTCACCTCAACACGGTAATCGCCAGGCTCCGTTGGATCGTACTACGAAATGGAATGGCAATAATTAATAAAAAATTCAATATTATCTAGTTAATCTCACCTTGCATAGAATAGTGCGATCCTTTTGACTCTCGCGTTGCATCTCAACGCGGAAGGCGCCTTTGGGTCCTCGCACTCGCACCGTCAACTGGCCGGCGCCCGCTCCACGTGTGTCGCAGATGAAACGCGATTGGAAGGTGGCCAGCACGCCGTGCTCTATGCCAGGGCCGTAAACACGCACCTGTTTCAAAAAGAAGAAGCCACAAAGATTTTTAGTCATTGTTTTTTAAAACTTGAACAAAATAGATAAATTTGGAAAATTGTTTTTTCGATAGCTTCTGCGATATTTATCCGATAGTCTTATCCGATAGTTTAAACCGATATTTTTATCCGATAGTTTTATCCGATATTTATCCGATAGTCTTATCCGATAGTATTATCCGATAGTTTTATCCGATATTTTCATCCGATAGTTTTATCCGATATTTTTATCCGATATTTTTATCTTAAGATGTTGGAAACTAAACGATCTAAACAGCCGAAAGTAGAAGAAAGTAGTATTCAATTGAACTAACCTTGCTAGCATCGGGTGCTCCGGCTACTTTGAGGGCAAACGGAGAGCCCGGCACATTCTGTCCGCCGTATTTGATGGTGAGTAGATGACGACCCGGTTCCTGGGGCTTAATATTTAGAGTAAAGGTGGCATCGCCGTGATCATACAGTTCGCAGTAGGCCACCTTCCGAGAGCCGGCACAGTGAGCTGTGAGTTCTCCGGGCCCGGCACGTCGTGTGTCAATCCAGGACTTGATGTCCTTGCCAACGATGCCGTGTCGCAGTCCCTCGCCGGATGCAATCACCTTGGAGGCATCCATGGAAGAACCAACTGCTACGGTGAGGGGGCAACCCTTGACCAGGCGACCATTCCATTTGACGGACAGCGTCAAAGTACCCGTCATAGATTTCTGGGGTGTGTAGGAAGCCAACCAGATGTTCTCGCTGGGACGGGGCTGAGCTAGACTCACCGGAAGTGCAGTGCTGTCTTGGGTAATCAATATAACCTCTGGTCTGCCCGCTGGGGCATTGGAGGCATCGATGGTGAAGTGCGCCGCCTCGCCAGCTTGAGCGGCAGCCAATCCGCGACCCATAAGCACCACCTTATCCGCCGCCTGTTGACCCGTGACGAATGCACTGCGGGGACACTGGGTAATGGTAAGGCCACTCCAGGTCAAGTCCAGATCATGTTCACCCGCTGCCAGATTGTCACCCGTAATATTGAGACACATCTTGCCATCGGGCAACTTGTCCACGGGTATTTCAATGCCATCGATGCTGCAGACCAGTTTCCCGGGTCCAGCATTCTCCACATCGAAGATAATGCGTGAGGGGAGTATTAAGCGACCGTCGTGATCCACCAATGTGCCCCAACCACCCACCGGCGTAACTTTCGTGGACTCCACGCAAACGACGCGCCACGGTGATCCCGGCAAGCTGCCACGATTTGGGCAACTGGCGCGAATCTCATAGCTGCCTACGGATAAAATAACATAGGAGATGCGCCATTCGTTGTTGCCCAGCGCCTTGATCTTCGGCTCGATGCGTTCCCCGAACTCATCCACGCGTTCGATCTGCACATTGGGCGCAATGGGGCAATAGACGACAAAGGAGGCCTCCTTGTTCCGATGACACACCTCCAATCCATGTCCCGCTGCCCGCGCATCGTTGCGCACTCCACTCGCAGATGCACTGAAGCTGAGCGGAGAACTGGGAATCGTCTCTCCGCCGTACATCAGTGTCAGCTTGTAGTTGCCCGGCTGTGAGGGCACAAACTCCACGTTATAGATGCCCTCGCTCTGTTCGCTGATCAAAACGGGCAGACTTTGATTCGTCGGAGAAATGGCAAATGCTTCCAATTCAGCGGTGCCGGCATTGTCCGTGCGTACAATAAAACTATTGGAGCTGTGCAGAGCCAACGTTTCCTTGGTGACTCCTTGGACACTCACCTTGCTGCTGTCAAACGCCTCGCAGGTGAAGGGACTGCCGGGCAAAGGTTTCGATTGATGAAGTACCTCTGCAAGTGAAATAATAATTAAATGTGATTCGTTTTTAGCTAGAGCTTCCACTTACCGATAACACATTGTCCTGGTTTGTTGATGCTGAACTCGGCCTGCAGATGTCCGTTCTTGGTCTGATAACAGCGAACGGGCAACGCCTGTCCGCCGGGACCAGAGACGACCACGTCGAACTCACGTGCCGGACGCTTCACAGTGTCGATAGCAAAGGAGGTGGTTTTGCCCACTCGAGCTTGATAGAGTCCCAATCCACTGACGCTGATCTCCTTGCCGGCACTTGCGGGTAGTACATTAATCTCGAGGGGTTTAAGGGAGATGGGGACATCGTTGAAGAGTATGCTGATTTTGTGGGGCGCCACACGAGTGGGTTGATAGACAATCTCATAGACACCAGACTTGCTGGGACCGCGGATGGTGTGTGGCACCTCGGTGGCGCCACAGCGAACCAAGGCAGACAGATCTCCCTGTCCGGCCTCGTTCAGGGAAACCCCAATGCTGGCGGGACGATGACACAAGGCCTCGCCCACCTCGGTGATCTTCACGAGCATGGGATCAAAGGCGCAGAGAGTGCGAGTGCCAATGTGCTGTCGTGTCTCCCGATCGATGAATCTGAGCGTATAATTCCCTGTCATGTGCGTACGGAACTCCGCCGTCTGTCGGTTGATCGTGTACGGTACGGGTTTCTGATCCGGAGCGAGAATCTCAACGATCTGATCATCAGCTGGGAAATCAATGGCCGCCAAGCTGCCGATCTGAATGTGCTGTGTATGCTGTTGGATGTCCACGCGGAAGGGACTACCATCCACGGCCACCTCATTGAAGGTAATGTTGACATAATGTGGTTCCGTGCTCTGTGGCACAAAGGTCACATCGTAGAGGCCACGGGCACAGGCCACCACCTCGGCTTTGACGGTGCTGCTGTCGGTGGACACAACCAGCTCTAGAGTTCCCTCTCCCGCTCCCGCTGCATCCACACTGAAGGTGACCGGTACTCCCAAGGTGGCAGGACCATATTGTTGCTCCAATCCGCTAATGCTGACACGGGAGACATCAAAGACATTACAGCTGAAGGGGGAGCCATTGATGTGCTGATCATTTGCCAAAACACTGATCAGATGACGACCCACAGTGCTGGGACGAAAGGAGGCACTGTAACTGCTGCCTCCATCGTGCTGACTCAGCTGACAATGCTCGTTGTCCCCGGATGGTGAGGTCACAAATATCTGTGGCTCAATGGAATCAAATCCCTCTAGTTCAAAGGTATTGTCCATCTTGACGGCTGCTTGTTTAAGACACTCCCCAATCGCCTGGGCACGTGGCAGACCCAGAGAAGTCGGTGTGGCAGCTGCAATGTGGCAGCTAAAAGGGGATCCTGGCACCGGATGTCCATTGAATCTCACGGAGAGCGAGTGAGCAGCTGCCTCTGTCGGCTTAAAGTTCACCTTGAAGCGCGCATTTCCCTCCGATTGCACAAAATTCGGCACATTTTTGCCATTGACAGCGACAATGATCTCCAGATTTCCTGCACCCGCCTGGGAGGCATTGATGCCAAAGCTTACGCTCTTGTTGACCACTCCCGGTCGTATATCCGTTACAATGACCTTCTCGGCGGAGTAGGCCTTTAGCAGGAAGGGACTACCCTCCACATGACCACCTCCTGGTAGACGCACCTCCACGGAATGATCTCCCACCTCCATGGGCTCGAATTTCACATTATATCCGAGGGTGGAACCCAGTGCATCGATCTTAACGGGAACACTGCGTCTTGCCGGTCCCAAGACCTCCACCGTTGGCTTTGTGTCCGACTCCACGACAAACTCAAAAAGCCTACCCACGCTCACCTTATCCATGGTCTCGGGCGATTGAATACGCGCCGCAGCCGCCACTCGACAGGTGAATGGGGAACCGGGAACATCCTGACTATTGAAACGCAACTCCACCGTGTGACTCTCGGCCTCTCGAGGCGTGAAACTGATCGCATAGGTGTGTTGACCCTGGGCTTGAGCTGAGGTGGGAACTCGTCCGCCATTCACAGTCACCTCCAGATTGCCAGGTCCTGCTTGGGATGTCTCCACCAGGAAGGTAACTGGCTTGCCCACCGTTCCACTGCTCACATTCTTCACCTTGATGGCGCTAACATCATACACCTAAATGGAGGAATAAAAGACTAGTTAGTAATTGCAATTAAATGATCAACAAGTACAGTAAGTATCGTTATACATCAAAAACTAAAGGCAAGAAATTTTTCTGAATTAAATTTCTAAAATCATTAAATAGCCATAATTAAAATGGCATTCCACTTGAAAATCGGTTGAGATTTGATATAGTTTTGGCAGTTTAAAGTTGCTAAGACTTTGGTTCTAGCAACTTATCAAGTCAAAATTTTCAAGACTTCCAACTCTCATAACTTTGTCAAAACTTGACCAATTTTCATGCGGAATATCGTTTTGATCATTTTTTGGCCTCTTCTTTGATTCTGCATCAAAATATTATTTATTAAAAAAATTCGATTATTTTCTCTATCACTGTCTATTTTGTCCCTTGACTTACCCTTGACCCTTACTCAAAAACTTCCAACTCTCATAACTTTGCCAAAACTTGACCGATTTTCATGCGGAATATCGTTTTGATCATTTTTGGGCCTCTACTTTGATTCTGCATCAAAATATTATTTATTTAAAAAATTCGATTATTTTCCCTATCACTGTCTATTTTGTCCCTTGACTTGCCCTTGACCCTTACTCAAAAACTTCCAACTTTCATAACTTGGTTTTATATATCCTGTCCAAAGTTTGTCCAAATCGGACCTCTATATCATATAGCTCTCATAGAACCGATCGAAATGAAATCTTTTTATGTTTATACACTTATTTCGGGATTAGTCCTTTTTATGTAAATTTTCTCTGGGGTTTTCTGCTCTTAAAAATATCTATATTATACTCACCTTGGCGGCGTAGGGACTGCCGGCTGTGGGCAAACCGTTGACAGTCACATTGACGCGATGTTCGCCGACAACTCGGGGCACAAACTCCGCCTTGAAGACGCCCTCGGCGGATTGATGCACCTGGGCAGGAACTGATTGCCCAGCTGGACCTTTTCCATTTGCATTTGTTTTTATTTTTCATTTTCATTTTAGTATTATTAAGTTTTTAATTAGGTTTTTGGTTTATGTATTTGATACGAGTACGACGCGACCGGAAACGAGTTTTGTTTTTGTTTTAAATTGTTTTTTTTTTTATTTGTTGAAATTCAAATATTACACAGTCCGATTTTGTTATTTATTGGTTTGTTTGTTGTGTCATGTGGTTAGTGAAATTGTTGATGGTGTTTGTTTATTTGTATTTTGGTTCGCGAAAGTGGCAAAAGAATTTGGAAAAATGTTGACTTTGATTAGTTGAGGCATTCATTGAATTTAAATTTATGTGTAAAAAGGTTTTGAAAATGAACAATGCCAAAACTGTAAGGTTAGTGTGATTCTGATATTGTTATTAGATTAAACTTGCAGTGCGGTTAGTTTGACTTTATAATTGATTTATAAATTGTTTTAAACCGAGAACTAAAAAGTTAGTAAACTGAAATGTGGTGTTGTTGTGTTTTCGTGTAGGTCAGAGACAGGAGACAGAGACGATATGATAAACCCCTGGTTATATACTGGGTAATTTATTATAAATATATGTATATATATATATAGTATATACAAACTGACAGATTGCCTAGCAAAATCTGAAACCTAAAACATAATCACAAATCGTTTTGGTAAATCATTTTATTTGTTTGCTTTTACATAATTCAAATTCAAGGCGCAGTTTTCATTTTATTATTAGACAAAAAAAATATTCAAATTACAGATTAGTAAATAATTTGCCCAATTTGGCTAAGGAAATTGGTTAAATAGAGTATAAAGTACTTTGTTATTTAATTGTTGCTGTTGTTGTTTCACTTGGTGCTTGATACAGTAGTACTTCAAATTGTTGACACACGCTCTCTTAACGATTTTATTACGGACTTTGTTAGACGGAGATTTTGATATATAAACAACTAGTATATACATTTATATATAGACAGCCAAAAACAGAGAGAGAGAGATAGAGAGAGGGTACTCATATATATAGGGGGAGAGATATTATATATAGATAGTTAGTAAATTATATATGCATATATATATATTCATAGAGTCTAGTACAAAAGATTTCGCCGTCCTGAAATATAATACAAATATAAAATGTGAGCAAATTATTACAATTAAGGGCGTAAGATTACATACAGAAAACACACTCAAAAACTAGATACAAATAATACAAGTAAACACCCCCTCACACACACATATATACACACACAATTTAACACCCACTTATAGACATTGTGGTCATGACATAATCTGGCAATTGAAAAGCCTGCTCCAAGCTTCAAGTCTAAGTACAGCTGCTGCTAATGCCTCAAAATGTAAACGAAGCAATCGCCAAATGATAAATTTAAGGCATAATTACATATACTAAGTAATGAGCACCACAGCACCACCGCACCATCATGGAGTGGAAAAACACACACACAATCAATGTCAATGGCAGCGTGTGAAATTGTGGTGTGGGGAGGGAAGTGGAGGTGGATTGGTAGACGTGACATGCTTGAGAATTTTCAACAACAATTTCCGTACATTGTGCTGAAAAGTGTGAAAATGTGTGTGGGAAAATCAGCTTGTGCGATGCGGAATACTCTTAAAGATACAAATTACAAATGCATACACTCAGAAAAACAACATCTCATTGTTTTAAATCGCAATAGAATTTAAATTGCCATAAAATAAAAAAACTTTTATAAAGTTCCAAATAATCTCATAAAATAAATTCGATTTAGATTTCTAAATTTTAAAATAAAAATTCAGTCAACTACATTACGAAAATTTGCCTGAATTATATGAAAAAAATGTCCCTATATAGGAATTAAGAAAAAAAGAAAAATGCGATCTTAATTAAAAAAACATTTGATTTTTAGAGCGCATAATCTTAGAAATAACAAAATATTTCAGATTTTAAGAAAATTCGATTTAAAATATATGAATGCAATTATTATTAACAAATAGAGCGTATTGCCTTACAATAACAAATTATTTTCTTGCAAGTTTAGAAATTCAATGTAAATTTTTTTAATATTTCAAATATTGGGGGATTAGGGTAAGATTTTTTCTGAGTGTATACGTACAGATACTAGTTTTATATGTGTCGTGTGTGCTTGTGCTTGTGTGTGAGTGTGCAAAACTGATACTCGAACAATTAACATTTATCAAACGAGCAATTAAATTACAATTACATAAAACTTGAACCACAATCAATGCGAATGCAGACGAATGACTCACAGAGAGAGTGAGAGAGAGATAGCGGGAGAGAGAGAGAGGGAGAGAGGAATAGACAGAGCGAGTGGTAGATAACACTGATAACACTTAATTCTGTCTTTTTTTTTTTGGCTGGGGGGTGTTAGTTCAGTCAGCATCCGTTGTGCCATCTACATACCTTCGACGTTGACCTCAATGTCTTCCAAACGGCCGCCATTGTGATTGATAACAAAAGAATTGGTCTGATGCACGGGTCCAGGTCCACCTAGGGATACCTGTGGCCCGGCCACGCCCCCGCTTATGCTGACCGTGATGGGGCAGCCGGGGACGGGCATTTTATTAAAGGAGACATTGATAGTGTGCTCACACGACTCCGTTGGCACAAACGAAACGGAGAATCTGCAAAATGGAGAAGAGAAAATGCAGAAATGGAAACATGAATATGAAATAATTGAAGCTGTCGCTCTAGGGATGCGTATCTATTCTGAGAAACGATATTTAACGAGAAAACAATATGATATTCAACGAGATATAGGATGTTTAATAACTTTTTTGGGCGCCAAATTGGTAAACAGGTTCATTTCATCTTTAATTCTTTATTTTATATTTAGAGCACAATTTCAATTTTTTTGGAAATTAAAAAAAAATATAAAAAATTGGAAAATTGTATTTCCGATAGCTTTTCCGATATTTATCCGATAATTTTATTTGATAGTTCATCCGATAGTTTTATCCGATATTTTTATACGATAATTTTATCCGATATTCTTATACGATATTTTTATCCGATAGTTTCAGCCGAAGAATTAGCTAAATTTTAATTTCCGATATTAACGATATCAATTCAATAGTTTCTCATAGATACACACCCCTAAATATTTGATATATCGAATAATTGTGGGTCGACTTACCTTGCACTGCCCTGGGGATGCACCTGTGTGGGAATATTCTGTCCCTTGGCCGATATGGTTATCTCGAGGTTTCCCTCACCGGCATCGCCCGCATCCACGGTGAATTGTACGGGTCGACCCATTGTGCCACGTGAAACGCTACCAACTACCACTTTGCTGGCGTCATATGACTTGGCCAAAAAGGGGGTGCCCTGCACCGCAAATCCATTATATTCCACATTAATCGAATGTCCACCGACGCTGGCAGGAGTGAATTCAGCGGTGAATCCCGCATGAATGTCACCAGTAACGCGTACCGGGAGCTCCCCGTGCGGTCCACGAACGCTGACCGCAAGCTCAGCGGCTCCGCCACCGCTCACCGTGATGTGAAAGGACGAGGGTCGATTGACGGGTATGAGCTCCAGATTGGATAGATTGAGGAGGACACGGGATGTGTCCGCCACGGCACAGACGAAGGGACAGCCCCGTACCGTCTCGCCATTGAATTTAATGTCAATCAAATGGGACTTTGCCTGCTCCGGTGTGAAGGAGACGAGACAACGACCACCGCCAACAACCTGGACATGATTGGGCACCTCACCCTCATTTATCGATATCTCCAGTTGTCCCTCGCCCGCTGCACTCGCGTCCACACGGAATTGACAGGGTTGACCAACAACGCCGCCATTCACTTCGGTCACTTGGATCAGGCTGGCATCGTAGACCTTTGCTATCAAAGGTCCTCCAGCGATCTTCGTGCCATTGATGGACGCATCAATGATGTGCGTTCCCACCTCGGTGGGTACGAACTCAATGCGTGCAGCACCATTTGCCGCCTCATGGGTGACTCTGGCATTCAGTTTTGACTTGTTTGGGGTCAGAACCGTTGCCACGCACTCGCCTTTACTCAGGCTTTGTCCAGGAGGCGGCAGTATCTCAAAAACCGCCGGTGTATTGGCGGGCACAAGGCGTGTGGATTCGCCCAGAGCGGTTAATCCGGGTGACGACATGATCTCAGCGTGCCACGGTGAACCTGCAATCAATCCAAATCAAAAATATACATATAACAATAGAATAGATACAATTTTCATCTCAGCTCTCAGCTCAAAATGATATTTGATATTTTTGTGTTGCTACATTTTCCCCCCAAGTAATAAACCCATCCACTGTTGCCTGGGGGTTATTTGACCCACAAAGTTATAGTTCAAGTAATCGAGATGCTATCAACTTATTTGTATGCCACAGCGAGGGTTGTTTGATAAGTCTACTATTATAACCACGTTAAATTGACAATTTGAATACAATATAATAAAATTGATCTATAAATTAGAAAATTACTGTATTCTTATCAGATTTATGAGAAGTTATACTATAGTTATAGTACATAACTTTATAATTTAATTAAGGTTTTTGTTTTTTCTAAAACTATTCAAAAAAGTTTTATTTTGACAGATATTCCTTTTTCTGAAATCAATAAAGCTCAACAACTTTTAAGAATATTCTATGTACTATGAGCGAATATTATTACAATCGGAGAAAATGAATGAACGTAATAAAAATGTACATACATATAAGTACATATTTCTCTGAGGTTTCTTTAATATGTATAATTTTTCCAACACACCTGGCAGTATTATTAATATAGTTCTTTATTTGATAAATAGATGAAATGCCAAGTGCATATTTTCCTATCTTTAGTGACTTTAGATATATGCCCAGTGTCAGTTATTTTCGTGGCAACCCTCGCATACCTAAGACAAGGTTTCTATTTGGATTTCGCATTGTTTTCCGCTGCGTCTCATTAAAATTGTCGCAATCTGTGCCGCCTCGTTGCGAGTTACAAGTGCGTATCTTTTCCCGAGTATCTGTATCTGTATCTTTAGTTGTATCTTTAGCTGTTGTTGTTGCTATATCTGCATTTGTGGCACACACACAGTTTAGACGATGCGTTGTTGCAATTGCTTAGACAATCAAGCAGTGTAGATTATAGCACATTAATTGGCCAAAGCCAGCTCAAGCCAAGTTAGCTGCGAGTCGTTGCCGCTTTGACAATGTTGCAAAACGAAATGAAACGAGCTCAAAGCCATTATGGAAAGAGGCTTAGATACTTGACTTGCAACAAGCGAATTGAACTTGGTATTTGCAACTGCATTTCCAATTACAATTACAAGACGCACGGCTTGTTAAATTTGAAATGTTTGCTCTCTTAATATTTTTTCTTTTCTTTTATTGATTTTGTACTCGATTTCGTTGTTGTTGCAACGCGCTGCAAACAAAAGTAAATGTTTGCAACTTTCCACACATTTCTCTTTTGTTGCACTTTTCCTTTTAAGCGCTCGTTTCGGTTGCAGCTGCTGCCACTTTTTATGGCATTTCCATGAAAATTGCCACAACGCCACAGCTCAGTTCAATGGAAAATCAAACTGTTGCGTTATCGCTCAAAAACTCGATTTGAGTTGGCACTTTTTGTCTCGACTTGCGCAAATCATTTAACGTAACAAAAAACTTTTGTTTCCTCACCCAGTGAGCAAGTCAGCAAAAATGGGTGTGAAAAACTATAATAGCTTAGCTTCAATAATGTACAAATTTCTAAATATTTAATTTTTCAACGAATAAAAATTAACCATCAACAAAATAGATTGTGTACTCTCGTATTATAAATATATTATATATTTTAGAGATATTTTATAACAGAAGTTACTTAAACATATAAATGCAGTTTTATAGTTTTGTAGTTTAAATATTAGTTTTGTATATTTTAAAATAATAAGAAACTTATCAGTGAATGTTCTAGATATCCTTAAGATCTATTTAATTTGATTGCTACTAACATTCGAAAGGTATAAACAAAATACAAACGCATTTTATTCTTTCAAATATTTATTTATTTTACAATTTAAAATCAACCATTAACAAAAAGCAACTGAAAATTATATTTATATTTGCATTACTCCCTCAGATTTAATAAACAGCTGAATACAATAAATAATTGATTTGTCTCTGTACAGGGTCTCTGTCAGTTAAACAATCAATTATTTATCAATTCAACTATTAAACATCCTTAGAAGTTATGAGGATCCATTTCGTAGCGCTTCAAACGCTCGTAATATTGTCCAAAAAAGAAAGACTCCAGTTGAATGAGCTTAAAGCCTCTATAGAAAAACTCATCCACATATCGATTATTGTACAACCAGATGCAATGATTGGGCAAATTGGGTATAATCAACTCTAATTTTAGGGCATCCAAATCACATGGCACATGAATTGTCTCAAATTCAAATGGCATTTTCACATGTGCATTCCTCACAATGTGCCTTCGATTTTTATTATTATTAATTGCAATAGTTTCTTCTGAATTGGTTTTGATTTCTGACAAGGATGATTCTCTAATTTGAAGGGACTGCTTGGAATCTGGCAACGCTCTGCCGCAACTTATTTGCATGCAACTCTGTAGCAAGTGGAATTTAATGGAGATTTCTTTATTTAAGCCAAGTTAAGTTGCGCTTACCAATGCAATAAAAGCGCCTGTCATTGGGAGTAACAACTTTTGTGGGAATTGCATGATGCAGCTGTATATATATATAAGTGTGTGTGTATGGGTGTGTACTTGTTTGTGTGTGTAGGTATTGTTCAGTATATTGTACTACATTTCCTGATTAAGTCCGCTAAGCTTGCTTTGTCTGCTGCTAAAGAGAAAAGAGCTTTTGGCCAGTCCATAATGAAGCAAGTTATGGCCAACATGTTTACATTAATCAAGCGAAAATTGATAACAAACCCTCAAGACACGCACATATAGTTACAGCTCGATTAACCAGCAATTACATCAGGTCATAATGAACAGGTGAGACGACGACGTCATACGCTATTCAATTTAGAGATGAACAAAGACACAGGTAATTCCATTGTAGTGTGGACAACAGCAAATGCCAGACAATGGTGTATAAGGACAACAACAATAATGTCTGGGTGTGAGCAAGCCAGAATACCAACTTTAGTTGCTAGCAAATGCAAATGCAAATTAAATTCATTCTAGTTTGTACAAAATTCATAAAATTTATTGATAAATAAATTAAGTTGTTGTGTAAAATATACCTATATATACTAAATTTGTTTTGGCAGCCTTTTTCTGTGACTCCATTATTTGTTGAAATTAGACATTTAAGATTTTCGGAATCTAATAACAAAATATCTCAGTAGTCTAATTTTTTAACTTCAAAACTATATCTGTAAAGTAGATTTGACTACACCGAATATTTATTTACTTGTTTTCAATAGGTATTGTCGCTAAAGTCAAAAGAATTTTTTAGAAATTAATGTTGTAAATAGTCAAGGTGAAGTCCCCAACCTTAAAGAATTTAACAATTTCCAGGCATTTTTAGCAATTCTTTTATTACTTGTATCTAAAATGTCTGCAGACAACGGTTACAGTCTGCAATTTGCCAAGTAAGTATATTTAAAAGCCACAGACTAGAAACTAAATACCGTTAGCAAGCCATCTAATAAAGCTTTTTAAACAGCAAGACAAGCTCATAAATAAAGGTCTTAAAGTCACATTCTAAGTGCGGTCAACACCTGGTTTGATATTTACAATACATGAGAAGCTCGCGCTTCAATTGCATTTCTGACTAACGACTTTGATTAAGTAGGTGATTAACTATTTATAGCAAGGGTATTTCACAGCTATCGATGCTTTTGTAACGTCTCAGCGAAAAGAAAAATATAATTGCAATTTGAGCTACATTTTGTTGTATACTAAACGGTATTAGATAAATACGAGCAGTCGCAAGTGGCACAAAAAATAAATTGCATTCCGTTGGAATACTAGTTTCAATAAAAAAAACCGCTTGTTGAAATTGTTAATTATGGCACTTTCTATAAATGAACATTAATTTAAAAAAAATATTTGAAAGTCAAAATTAAGATAAAGAACTGCTTAAAAAACTTGATTCATTACTAAAGATTGCTGTTAAACTAGATTTACTAGGATGAAAGTTAAGATGATTAAACTAGTAGAAAACGGGTAATATACGAAATGACTAAAACTCGCGGTTTTATATAAATTCTGGAGATATTATAAAATAAGTGTGTCATAGTTATTTTTTTATAACATTAATAAACAAAGTAGTTCTAAATATTTAAAATAAATTTAAAATAAATGGTATTAATTATATTTGAAAGTAAAATATATTAATATATATGCGGCTTTATTTCCTACTGACTCCAAATACAGGCTTTGGCCGATTTTCTTGGCCGGATTGTCTTGATAAGCGGTAAGAGGCAAGTGGCAAGTTGTTGTCGCTGGCAGCGATCAACTTTTCCGGCATGCGACCGTAGAACAAGTGCAGTTACAAATAGAATGCTGTTATTCAATATGCATATGCCTAAGTGTGTGTGTGTGTGTTCGAATGTGTGTATATGTGTGTGTGTGCGTATATACAAATCGGTTACGTGACTGCGGCATGCAACCGTTAGATGGCCAACAGCAGCCGCAACAGCAAAATTCAAAGTCAGAATGTCTGACAGCAACAGTAACAGCAACAGTGGAGCCTAATACATTTCTTTGTATGATATAACTTATTATTCATTTTAAAAACGCATTTAATTTAATGCAATAAATGGCAAATAATAAAATTTGGTTTAAATAACAACGACAAGTTGTTTTTAGTTTTTAGAGAGTTTTAAAACATGTCTGTGCATTATATTGAGGGCTGACTGTGCATAAATATCGAATTGTTTTTATTCGATTTTTGTGAACGAAGATTTACGTTTTGTGGCGTCTGTTGGAGCTGCTGACGATGCGTTTATTGGCGTTGGTAGCGATTTTTTTCTGCTTCTTCTTGTTATGGTTATTGTAGTTGTTGTTGTTGTTGATGGAGAGCAGTGCAAGATGTTGTTGTTATCGTAGATAGCTGAAAACGCGAGATTGGACCTTTTCTTTTGTATATCAATTCACAATTGTTGTCGGCGGCACGTCTGAACTTGAACCACTTGGTAAAAAAATAAGCGTTGTTTAACTCGCTGCGATTATGTCAGCGCCTTGTTAAATATTTAATAATACTTGTGTATATTTATTATTTTATTATTTTTTTTGTTATTATTTATATTAATTTTTTGTTGCTTTCGCTCTTTATTTTTCTTGAATTAAATGCTGCTAAGCGAATTTCAACCAAAAAGAAAAAACAATTTAAAACACCAAATTTATTTTTGTTGATTTTCACATTTCGAAATTATTTAACAAAAGTCACGAATCGCGCACGTTTTTATCGCATTTTTTCACAGATTTTCCGACGCGTTGCAATCATTTTAGTAATTTATTTATCATTTGTTGTCGTTGCTTTAAACCAGTTGCCTAAAAATTTCACTTTGAATGTGGCTCATAAAAATCACAGAATGTAGTCAGAGGGAAGAAAAGAAATGAAACGGGAAGAGGGAGTTGTAAATTTTTGGGCTTGTATGCCAATATGTTGGCAACGGAAATGGCCATAAGCGAGCGAGCGAGTAAAAGCTCAGCTCTCTGTTTACAGTTTAAAGCTAATAGTGTTGGCCAGGCAAAAAGAGAGGTGTGGCAGCAGCTCATTAAACAGGCAACAAAAACAAAAATGAAAACGAAATGTTGGCTCAAATATTTGTAGTTGTTGTTGTTGGTTGTGTCAAGTCTTTGGGAAAGTAAGTGGTCGTCAAGCCACGTCAAACGACAACGAGGGAGAGAAAGAGAGAGGGAGAGGGAGAAGAAGAAGAAGAAATTGCAATCTGCTGTGACTGATCTGAGAAATACCTGAGATACGCCCTTGCCACATACGTGTACTACCTGCAACTTTATCGCTACCTCAACCTCCACCTGCAAATGTATCTGTATCTCAACATGTATCTGTATCTATAGCTGTGTGCAGCCAGCCTGACAACCTATCCCAACGGGTTTCAAGCTGCAGCCGCAGTACAAGTACGAGTACGAGTACGAGTATCTGATGTGGCTTTGTCATGGGGCGTGCCACTTCCTCCTGCAGCGACAAACAAAGGCATGCAACAAGTGCGCCTTGAACCAAACACAAAAAATAAAATTGTGAAAAAAAAAAATGAAAACGATATCTAGAAAGTATCAGAAGCTCGACTGATATATATCTAGTATACGTAACTTTTCAGTCGATCGTTTTAATTTCAAAAATGTATAAAACGATTTATGGGCAAAAATAAATTAATTAATAAATTAAGTGATAAAATCTACTAAAGAAATATTTATAAAAATTGATCAACACAAAATGATTAGATTTTTCTAACATACATTTTTCTCATAAAAGAAAACATATATAGTTATTTAATTTTATTTGAATTAATTCAATGATCGCGGATAGATACACAGCAAATAAAAAAACAAATCTAAATTACTCTATTAATAATTATATCTCGAATTTCTTCTCTGTTTAATAACAGATCGTGATGAAATTTGCAGTTAATATTCATAAAATATCACACAATTTGTGTGTCCAGTCCCAAGGTTGTAGCTTAAAAGATGCCTATTTAAATAGATATTTTTTTTTAATTTTCGGGGGAGAAATTCTACAAAAATAATACTGAACTAGCATATCTGGTTGCTCTAAGTCTTATAGTCTTTGAGATCTAAGTGCTTATACGCACAGATAGTCATTGTCACAAATTCATAAACCTTTGTGTTTTTCCAGCACTGGGCTAAAAACTAAAATAAAAGAAAAACAGTGAAAAAACCAAGCGACGACAACAGATTGAAAATTGCAAAACAAACGGAAAAAAATGCAGACCACTTCCCTGCTCAACAGTGAGTGTGTGTGTAGGTATGTGTGTGTCTGTGTATGTTTGTACTATGTGCGCCTGTCGCTTGATTGTTAGTGTTGCCATACGGGGGCCTTTAACTTGGCCAATAAATACGCTAAGTTGCGGCATGTTGCAGGTCTCTAAGCAAACACAAAATGGCTGCCGCACAAAGTGTGTGTTTGATGAAAATGGAAAATCGCACATTGGCGACACTTTTTCCAGCGTTGCGCTCTGAGATCACAACCTTTAAGCCAAAATCAAAAGCAGCTGTCGAGTCCCATTCAAAATATTTTAGTTTAAAGGTTCATTAAACTGGTTTTTATATATTTTTTCGTAGCGCGCGCCCCACACACACACACACACACATACACACAATAATATGAGACACAAATGCGATGAGGGCATTTTTGTTGTTGGCAACAACAACGACAACAATAACAATAACTACAACAAGAACAACGACGGCAACGGGAACACGACGTCCGCATTTGGATATTAGCATATTTCTTTAGCCATAGAAATCTCATACAAAAAATCTTTTCGATTCGCTTCACATTCCACAAAACAGTTTTTTTTTTTTCTATTTTTTTTTGGAATTCTTTTAGATTTTTCAGCTAAAACCGTTGATCAATGCATTTATTTGATGACAAACAATTTCTTTTACATTTTGCACAATCACATGAATAATTCTTTGCTTTTCACTCTTTTTGTGGTAAATTTTCTTGGCTTTAACCGTTTTCGATCCGCGGATATCGAGCTACGACTCCGTCGACGTGTCAGTTTCGTTTCAAACGCGAGCTGTGACTGATCTCTGCCAACGCCTCTCTCAGCCATAACACCCAAAAACTTGTTCAGCAGGTCGCGCTCAAAGTAAGCGCGTCAGCGAGAGAGCGCGTCAGAGCGTAAAGAGCGCATCGAGAGAGTGGAAACAGGTAAGCGCAGCAACAAGTGACTAGCGCTTAGCGTCAGAGCGAGAGCAAGAGTAAGCGATACAAGTGAGTGCATTGCTAGCGCTCTCACTCTCTCACCCTCTGCCTTGAGCGCAGTTCCTGAATTCGCCGCACAGTGACTCTCATGTGTTTAACATAAAGCAAAATTGCCAAGAGCCAAGACGAAATACGTGTATACTCGTATCTCAAATATTTAAAAAATTTGGCCATAATAATTGTATAGTAATTCCGAAAACAATAATCTTCTCAAATTATAATTAATTATAAATTTATTGTAATCTGTTTAGCATAAGCAACTGAGGATTTCAACTTGTCATGACCAATTTAGTCAAGAGTACTGCAAAAGAATGCGGTACTCTATAAAACTGTCTTATAAGGCCTTATAGACACCCACAATCTCTGGTATTTATTGCGTAACATTTGGTATTCTGTTTTGATTGAACTCACCTGGCACCGTTTCTCCATTGAAGGTGATCTGAACGGTGTGTGTTCCGTGTTCGTGGGGTGTAAAGCTGGCGATAAAACGTTGTCCGCCCAAAGAGCGTACCGAGGACGTGACACGTCCGCCATTAACAAGAATTTCCAGATTACCGGAACCTGCCTTGGAGCCATCGATTTCGAACTCAACGGGTCTTCCGATAGATCCATTGGGTATATCCTGTACTCGTATAGCTCTAGCACCGGTTGCATTGCCTTCGATGGGTCGGAAACGGGAGAGGGAACTGTAACCATAGCCAGTTCCCGTCTGAGGACTGTGTCCATTGCTTTCCGTCACCACATGCTCGCTGGACTCCTTGACGGTCTTGGTATAACCGCCAGATCTGTCCGTATACGTGTTATTTGAGTGTGACTTGACTGTGATGGCACTGGGTCTGCAAAAAACAAAAGTTCGATTAGTAATAGTCTATAGAAAATGGTGACTGCACTACAAAAAACTATTCTTTATATTTAAGAAAATATTTAAAGAAATTCTGTAAAATTAAAGGTACTTCCATAAACAAATTATTTATAGCGAACGGAGAATTCCATTTTGAAAACGGACCAAAAAGTCATTTTTTTTTGTAATTAAAGACAAGTTTTAGGGTGGAAGTTAATTTTTTAGGCCGATTTTAAGGTTATATATATATTTTTTGAGTGAGGCGAGTATTACTTGTAGCGCTCCACATCGTCGGGTGAGTCCCGTCGATAATCCGACTGTTGTTGCTGCTGCTGTTGTTGTTGTTGCTTGTGCAATGCAAACTTGTTGTACTGTGTGTTGCGTTGTGTCTCGTTGTCCAAATCGGGCCGTGCATAGTTCAATTCCGTGTTCAGCTGCGTCTCCGTCATGTTCGCCAAGGACTCGAGCGAATTGTGCGAGAGCATGTGCTTCGTCTTATTGATCACATCCCAGCTATCCCGACGTGCCGATGCCGGTTTCATGGTGGATACACGAACATTCGACGAGTGATCGATTCGTGGCTCCTGCGATTCAATCCGACGCAATCGCTCCGTGGTTCCATAGAGCGAGGGACTCGCTCGCACATTTGAATCCGTCACATAATTCGAGGTGGACTTGTATGTCGATGACTTCTCCACAGTGCGCGATGACTCGTAACCGTTCTGAAAATTATAATATTATTAATAATATTTGGATAAATTTAGAAAGAAGATATCGTATTTCAAAAAATAATTAAAAATACTTTAAACTTTATCACTTTATTTAATTATTTAATCACTTTTAACAGGCTATTTGATATTTTTTAAGATCGTGATGAATTGTTCTGAACTTCTCTGAATATTTATTTTGTTGTCTGCTTTACATCTTTAACATCTTTTCTCCATACTTTTCAAGTATGCATACTTTAAGTATCAACTATGTATTATAATAATAGCTCTTGAGATTATAGTCAGGGGTTATTTTAATTAATAAGCACTTAGATTTCCGATCTTTTATATTTTATTCAGTCTTAACCGGGCGGCGTCGCTTTCAAAAGTGACGCTTACTCCATTCACCAATACAATCATGCGTTCTTAAGCTAATTCTTATTCACGCCAGAGGGCGCTTTTTTAGTAATCGATAAATGATTAATTATATTTACAGTGCGATAAATATAATTAATAAATATCACTATTTGCAATATAATACAGTCTTACATACTACTTATGACTACGTGTGCTAAATATTACTACAAGATTTTAATACCTTGTTGAGGGTGTTGGTCACCGGACTCCCAATGCGATGTGTGGCTGTCGAAATGTAGGCACTGTTGGGCGAATAACGCTGCACCGGCGAGGCGGAGGCGTGGCGAGGGCTGCTTGTAATGTTCCGAGTGGAGCTTTCAAATTGATTTGATGTCTTGATGGTCAAAGGACTATGAGAATGCAGTTCGCTAGAGCGCGTCTACATTGATTAAGTAGAAGAAAAGAGAAATTTTAGAGATTGGCAATTTAAAATTTCAACACATAGTTAGAAACGGATTTTAAGAGTTATTGAAATTTGTAAAACAAGCATAAAAACGATCAAACAAAATTTAGTTACATTGAGTGTGGGACTAGGAATTGGACTTAGAGAGTTCGTCAGCTGCTGTTGATGTTGATGGCGTTGATAGCTACTGCTACTGTGGTGGTGGTTGCTCATCAATTCCCGCTCCTCGCGTGGTGCTGCCAACTTGGGTTTTGCGGTCACCCGCCGTTGACTGTAGAGTTCATTCTCCTTGTCGTAGTAATAATCATTCTTGGTCGAGCTGCTGTTCGAAGTCTTTGAGTCCCGACGTCCACCGACTGCCGATTCCGTATACAGATCGGCAGAGTTTAAATACTTCACGGTGGGTGAACCACTTGGTGGTGTTGGGGACGCTTGATTCTCCTGTCGAAGGCAATTTTGAGTGTATGTCAAGGGGGGAGACAAGGGATGTAATTCTTTTTGGATGTGAAGTTAGCCAAATTGTGGACAATTTTGATGTGCATTGTAGTTGGGTGGTTGGTTGGTTGGGTGGTGCAAAGCATTAACTATATAGCCCCGTGCCACATGCAATAAATGAGAATTAAGCGGTGATTTATTTAACTTACCTCGCTCTCCCTTTTGTAATATCTGGAGCTGGAGCTGTGATAATCGGTTGTATCCAGTTTAGGCGAATACTGCGGTGAGTAACTGTTGGTTCTCTCCGCCGTATTGTGACTGTGCAGTTCCCGGCGAGAAAGCGACGCATTGCGATAATCATTATGACGTGCATTTGTCGTCGAGATGAAGTGCATCGATGGACTCTCCGAGCGATGTTTGCTCTCATGCAACGGACTGCTCCGGGTCTTCCCCGAACGTCCCTTGGTGCCCACGCGCATGCTGTGGAATTAAACGAGAATTAGAATAAGAATTCTGACAGAGAGGGACTGGAAGCGGGGCCTGGGAGAGGGACTGGGAAAGGGACCTGGGAGAGGGACTGAGAGCGGGGCCTGGGAGAGGGACCTGGGAGAGGGACTGGGAGAGAGACTGGGAGAGGGACTGGGAGAGGGACTGAGAGAGGGACCTGGGAGAGGGACTGGGAGCGGGGCCTGGGAGCGGGGCCTGGGAGAGGGACTGGGAGAGGGACTGGGAGCGGGGCCTCGGAGAGGGACTGGGAGAGGGACTGGGAGCAGGGCCTGGGAGAGGGACTGAGAGAGGGACTGGGAGAGGGACTGGGAGCGGGGCCTGGGAGCGGGACCTGGGAGAGGGATTGGGAGCGGGGCCTGGGAGAGGGGGGCCTATTTTATCCGAGTGTAGATTCTAGGGGATCACTCACATGAAGGGCGATCCCTTAACGTCGTAGCCATTGAAATAGATGTAGACACGATATTTGCCATTCTGACGCGGCATGAACGTCACTCGATACTTGTTCTCCACGATCTTCTCCACTGAGCAGACCAACGAGTGCTTGTCGTGGACAATGTCCACATGGAGTTCTCCACTAACGCCCACGCCACGGGCATCCACCTCGAAGGTGTGAGCACGCAGAGGCATCGCACCGTCGAGACCATGAACAGAGACACCGGAGGCATCGAAGACGGCACAGGTGAAGGGACCGCCTTGGATGTGACGTCCCTGGTACGTGATGGCAATCTCCCAGATGCCCGCCTCGTCCGGCTTGAATATGGCACTGTGTCCCTCGTCGATCTTCTTCAGTGGACAGTTGTGGGAGATTCCCGTGGGCGATACAGCCGTGACCAGAATGTCCTCCGTCTTGGGTGCCCCTGTGGCATTCACCAGCACCTCAACAAGACTGCCCAAGGCACAGGGTGCCATGCCAGGTGGCGCCACCTGCATGAGGCGTGGCAGCACACGGAAAAAGTGTCCACCAAGCGAGTCCTCGCCAATTTCCACAACAATCTCGTGCATGCCATAACGTTCCGGCACAAAGACACCTTCGCCATGAGGATTGAGACGGACAGGTTGACCGGGATGTCCGGATGGAGGCAACACATGACAGCGCACGGAACTCAAACTGATGTCCCTGGACATTACATCGATGCGGAAATGCGTCTGCGTGTGAAATGTATATTAAGCATTAATGCATTTCTGGCCAGGCATCCCCTCATTTCCCCTTATTCCCTCTCTTCTTACCGGTTCACCCACACGGCCGGATGTGCTCTCCAAGTAAACGTTGACAAGGTCGGACAGTGGGGGACGCGGTGGCACCCACTGTAGATGCGCTGCATACGCCATAATGCCCAAATGCTCCACTTCCGGATTCGCCATGTCCTTGGGTGTCAATATGGGCTGCACTCCTAACTTGGCGCCCGCATCGACGGCCTTCCTTATGTTGTTCTCGTAGTGAAACGGATCCGTGCTGAGCTTGTCCGGCGCAGGAGCCGAACCTCCCAACCCCTTGATGATTTCACAAAACACGCGTCCATCGTTCCAATCGCTCTGCAAATGCAATTGAAAAACGAATTTAAAATAATTACAATTAAGAGCAAATTAAAATAAAATTAATTATGGAAAAATCTGTTAATAAAACAAGAGAGGTAGTCCTTAAAAATATGACATAACTTTAAGTTAAAATCAATACAATTTATATGAGCAATTGATAAACAAATGTTAAAAACAAGATGGTGTAGTAATATTTAGCACACGTAGTCAAAAGTAGTATGTAAGACTGTATTATATTGTAAATAGTGTTATTTATTAATTATATTTATCGCACTGTAAATATAATTAATAATTTATCGATTACTAAAAAAGCGCCCTCTGGCGTGAAAAAGAATTAGCTTAAGAATATATGATTGTATTGGTAAATGGAGGAAGCGTCACTTTTAAAGGCGTCGCTTTTAAAAGTTAAGCCCGGTTAAGACTGAGTAAAATCCTAGGTTATTTGCTTAGTGGTAAAATATAAAAGATCGCACAACGGAGTGTTTATTAATTAAAATAACCCCTGACTATAATGGTTAATTTTGTTATTGAAATTCATTTTAAGCTGGGAAGACACTTTCAGATCGAATAATCATCTTGTTGTTGCAACGTATGAGTATAGGAAATATACATTAAATACATTTATCATTAATCGCTTGACATTTCAAAACTGATTAATATATTTAAATTTGTCAAAATACTTTTTTGGCTATTAACAGACACTGCGACTTCAAATTAAACACGTAAATAAATGCGCAATTAAAGACGCGCAATTCTGCTAAGTATAAAAAAGGTCAAACATATAAAATAATTTATATAAATAACATTTTGATTCAGACTTAATTCTGCATGAAAATCAGTTGAGTTTTTATAAAGTTATAAGAGATCAAAGTCTTTGAAAAAATGTTAAGCTATTTCGTTTAAAAATGGGTTGAGTTTTTATGACAAATATTTCTACCAAGTAAATTTGACATATCAAAAAAATAAAGGTTTGGTTTAGTTCATTTTAATTGTTACAAATAAAATGAGATACTCATGACTCATCATGCGACGTCAGGAAAATTCTACGGAAATTGAATGTGTCATTTCAGCTTTAAAAGTGACGCATGTTAGGAAAATGCTTAAATACTGTTAAGTAAGTGGTAGCGTTCTTGTATTGGGAACTTACCGTAAAGTTTTTCACCGGATCCTTGACCTGAGTGTTAACCCAACGCATTGTGGCATTATAACCAGGTCCGCCGGGTTTCATGAAATACGATAAGTACGTCATGCCGGATAGTTCATCCAGCCAGGGAGATGCCAGATACTCCGGTTCGAGCACCTTGGGCACACCGAATTCGCGTTGTGCCAGATTCATGGCATTGGTGCAATTGCGCACACTCTGACTAGGATCGAGACTGCGCCAATGGGGAAACAGACCCGGCTGACAATAGTCAAGAAGTGCGGCCAGATTAACGCCGCTATTCCAATCGGTGGTCAGATTGTTGATCTTGCAGTCTGGCAACGCCGCCTGCAACCAGGCGAGCATCAGTTTCCTTGGCGGGAACTTACTGCGTCCAATTTGATAACGCACAATCAGCGACCAGATGAGTCCCAGAATCAGTTTGACATTGCCATTGATTATATCGACATTGCCAATATTCACCAGCTTAATGTGATCCGCCTCAATGGACTTTAAGGCCGTTGTGGCATTTTCCAGATAATGATGTTGATTCGCCGGTCGACGATTCCAGGATGGTTTCAATGGACGCGTTTGCAAAGTCTCGACCAGAGCACAAAGACAGGTGCCATCGCAAAAGTCCGTCGCCCAGTCGTGCACCTGCCACACAGAAAAAAACAAAGAAATGCTGAGTTTAGTTATTTGTTTACAATTTGTTTCAACTATTTTTTTTATCGGAGGCAGCTTTCAATGGGCGTTAATTAGCATTGTCTGGGATACAACTATGCATGTTTCCCTAATGTACCGGCATACCTGCTGCTTGTCGGCCAACAGACAAACTTAGCCAACTTTCATAATGGACAATCAACAACAACAATATCACAATAACAACAAATTAAGCAGTAAGCATTTTTAGCTTTAGCACATCGAAGATTTTATACCCTTACAGAATTTACATTATTAAGAAATTTGTTTTCTACAGAAAATAAATTTCAAACTGGTTCTTGGGCCAATCAATGTTTAAAATATGTTAATATACTTTTTGTAATATTGAAAGAGCTAGTTTACAAAATTGTCCGCTGATTTTTCCTGTCAGCTATATATTTATGTTTGATACAAAATATTTCCAAATTTGAGTTGAATTATTATCGTTTTTAGAGCACCAATAAAATAATTAATTTTTCGAATAGACCAAAATAATTATTATTCTGTAAGTCAAATTTTTGAGTTTGAACGTGCTAATTTTAAAAGAGAATATTTGTTAAGTGTTAGCAATAAAATAAGAAATGTTCAATATTCAAATTTCATTTTCAAACGTTCGTTCCCAGAACAACTATATAATTTTTTATTATCTGAATATACTAAACTAATTTTAAATTTAGAAGTTATATTTTTTTTTTTTGAGTTTAGAAGTGCTAATTAAAAATCAAAAGGATCTTATGTGTGTTAAAAATTTTCTGGCGAGCCAATAGTACCCCTTTTAAAGAGTAAAACAAAATAAAGGAGAAGGTTTGTATTGCCCCACATTTGAGGCGTATAGCGTGAGAAGGTAAATCGCCTGGCAAGTGACTTGGTCCATACTCTCACACAAAAAAACTAAAAGCTTGAGCTGAAGTCGAAGTCGAAGATATAGTTGGAGGTGGTACAGTGGAGCTTGGCTTTCTCCGCTTGCGTCTTTGCAATTTTAGCATTTGACATAAAGCTTTTTATCTTGGAGCTGTCAGCAAAAGCTGGCAAGACAATCGCGTGTCTCTCGCTGTTTGTTTTCAGTTCGTGCCCATAGAAAATATTCACTTGATGCCCATAAAAATCTCGCACATTGTAGTTTGTTGTTATTGTGTTTGTTGTTATTTTTGTTGTTGCCTCTCTTCCTATATAACAAGCAGATACAGTTGGGGGCGTTGTTTTTGTTGTTATTATTCTTGTCTTTGTTGTTGTCATGTGCGCATAACCTTTAAATTTGCAAGTCTCTTGACTTTTTTACGACATGTCTGCACAGTTATGCCCTCTCTCATAAATTCGAGTTGTCTGTAGCAACACGAAATTCTTATCTAATATCGCATATATCTATCATACACACATATGTAGAAATAAGAATTACGTATCTATATGAAAGGGATTTTTGTGTAGTTCTAACAATTGTTCCATTCACAGTAGATTCTTTTGTCATAACAGTGTGTCAAAATAATGTGTGAAATTCCTATAAGCTTAAGTATATATATCACGTGTTAACAATATGTATATAATAGTATAAACATATTTACGAGTATATATGTATGTATGGAAATGTAAATAAAGAGAATATTTGTGTATTTCTAACAATTGCTCTATTCACAACACATTCTTAATTTAACATAGGAAGTTCTTCTTATATCAGACTTGCAAAAAGGATTTTTATGAATTTTTAGTAATAACAGTCAAGCGCCTAAATAGAAATATTTGTGCTACTGTTGTCTGCCAAATAAAGTATATTTTTAAATTACGAAAAAAATTGTGTAAATAAGCATTAAAAAAAGAAAAAAGTTTAAATTTAAATCTTAATATATATATTATTTTGAATTAAAATAGATAGTAAATAATTTTTTGACTGTTTTTCATTTAAATTCAATAAAGAAATAGCATTGCAGCTTTGCAAAACATGCTGGGTATTGTTAAATTCAAAATTTAAAGATAGTGTATCTGAATTTTGACATAGTTTATGCTTCTTTCCTAACTTGATTTTTTTTACCTGCAAATATGTCACACAATGTCAATTGCAATTTCATTAGCCATAAAACGCGTGTGCTAGAATATAAAATGCACACTTGGCACTCTCAATTTGGCATTTTGACCTAAATAAAGTAAATGCGTTATATACTCATATATGTACTCATATATTGTCATTGGTTTGATGCTCAATTAGCGCTGTTTATAACTTGACTCAACATATAAAATACATGCATATATTTATTTACGAACTCTGCCCATTTTCGAGACCTTTTACGACCTTGTGTCATCTCCCTATGTCATCTCTCGTTTTTGTTAAAAATTTATGCATAAAACTTGAATACAAATAAAGTCTGTCGCTGAATTTTTGCAGTGAATGAGCTTTGAGTGATGCTGCTTTTGTTTTTCTTATTTTTTTCTCTTTTTATAATTTTTTATTTAATTTTGTAAGCTGCGTTTGGCGACCTTGGCATTCAAGCGCCCAAATATGGTCAGGCCAGTTCATGTGAAAAAATCCGTAAAGGTGATTCAAAAATCAACTCAAGTCTGGCTTTCAAAATTGACAAAATGAAATGCAATCGAAATCACAGCGTGTAATTGTAATTATTGACCGACTCATATATGTATATCTATATAAATCATTACCTTCAAGTGTTTACTTTTGCCATTGAAATCATTGTGGGCGTTGCGTATACGCCACGTATGCGTGTGTGGGCGATTTATGAGTCGAGTTATTGTATTATAACTAAAAGCGGGTGGTGTGAGGCCATTTAAGGCTAACTTTGGTTCGCGGAAGCATACGCACACACACACATACTCACTCAGAATCAATCCTAATCAATAGTGACAAAAGCAGCCACCTGTTGAAGCGTGGAAATGGCGTTTGGAATTTTCCCAGGCCCTGCTATACGCTTATAGTTGATCTAATGCTATGCTCGTAATGTATAGTATATCAAGTAATTATTTTGACAAAGAAACAGAAACTTTAATAGAAACAGATTATATTTTTTTCACAAACAGAATTATCTTCCTTTTGTAATTTAAATTTTCTTTTTGCTTAAAACAATTTCAGAATTAACTTCTATTTTACTTTCTTCTAAAAAAACATTAGCAAGTATTTACTTTTTGCAACATTTTTAATTAGATATATGAATTTTGTTCGCTGTGAAAACATTTAATTGACATACTGTATTTACGTATATATGGTAAATGCGTGTAATTAATAGTTGTAGACGTATTGACATGCCCGACCCATTGACTGAGTAACGAAGCGTCGTATTGTTTGCAGTCTCGCTTGATCGATCTGAGCAGCTGTTACGTAAGTTAAACCCTACCTAGAGTTGCCACCTCCTGCTCCACACTCTCCCTCTCACTCTCGCTCTCGCTCTTCCCCAGCTGCTTTTGTACTCACCTGCATGCCCGTTTCTCGCAAATGCTCGTTGACCCAATTGCGAAAAGTGTTCGCCTGGATTTCCACCCACAGATCCTCATTGCCACGTATATTCATGCCCTTGGCAGCGGTGCCCTCGGGACTCCGGGCCACCAATCCGGCATGTGTGATCTTTTGGGTCTCCGTGCTGCCATCTGTGTTGTGCTTCAATAAGCCCGCGTGCGTCACCTTGGCGCCCTTGATGTCTTTGACGTCCATTGTCACTTCACCACACCACACTTCACTTTCTGTTGCGTTTTGTTGCCTCAGTTTCATGCACCATTGGCCAACAATTGTTTCATGTTTTTAAATTTTTATTTATTTAACTTTTTGTCTGAGGACTATAAAAAATTCTATTAAGTTGTATTAATTGAGAAACACGATTTCGTTTTCGTTGTCGTTGTCGATTTTTATTTCGATTTCCGAACGCACGCGATCATTGCCCAATGCAAACTGAGTGGCTGCCACTTTGAAGCCACTTGCTTTGGGCCAAAACAAACAAGCAGCTAACTGCTGAGTGCAAAAACAATGACGTCATGCCAGAGCTTTAAGCTCGTCTCAAACAGCAACAACAACAACAATAACAACAACAACAATCACAGCTAAAATGTGGGCATGCGAATCCGTATCTGGCTATAGAAAAACTGGTTTCCAACGCTTCGTTCCAAGCCAAAACGAAGCGAGCCAAAAGGAAAATTGAAAAAAAGACTCTGACAATAAAAATAATGTAAAAAAGAATGAAAAAAATTCACTTAGTTTGGAATTTCGCCGCAAAAAAAAAACTCAAACAGTGGGCAGAAAAAAAAGTGAGTAAGAAAAAAAAAATAGCAAGACAGAAAAATACACAGATATCTCGTATATTATTGTGTGTAGGAAACTGTAAGTCTTTCACAACAACAACAACCACAACAACAACAGTTAGAAGGCCGTCAAGGTTTCTGCTTACAACCAACATAGGCAATTGTTTGGCTAACTGACTTGGCCAACTCACAACTGGGCCCGGAGAGACACCTTTTGGGTGGGTGTCTCGACAAGACTCCAATCAAATGTGGGAAGCTGAGAAACTTCACTCTCCAAATGCCGCACAATTGTTGCAATTGTCTCCGTTCCATTGAATGTTTGTTGTGTGGACAATTTCACTTACTTTTACCGCAGGAATTTAGTTATTTGTTTAAGTTTTTGTTTTCGATAAATTGAAAGCCACTTGCAACACGCTAATTGACTGCTTGCCAAAAACAACATTGTGGTCTTGTTAGCGGTTTTTTCCCCTTCCACTGTCTCC
The DNA here is from genome assembly GCA_035045575.1 of Drosophila falleni. Classification (NCBI taxonomy): domain Eukaryota; kingdom Metazoa; phylum Arthropoda; class Insecta; order Diptera; family Drosophilidae; genus Drosophila; species Drosophila falleni. The sequence continues at coordinate 4,058,674 of JAWNOV010000089.1, read as the reverse complement.
CTCTCCCAATCAAATTGACCAACAACATTTGCATTTTGGCACAAGACAACGAGGCGTCAAGAAGTGCAAAGGCCTTAATTGTCGGAAATCCGGTTTAAGAATATATATAATTTTCACATATATCATCTGCGGATCATATTTCAAATATTCAAAAATTGTTTTATTGTGCTTATTGAGAAACACTTTATTTATTTGATGATGACATCACCCATCTTCCATAGAGTCGCGACAATTTGAGCGCGCAGCTGTGATTGAAAACAAGTAAGAATGCTTGTGTTGTTGGTAATGGACTAGGAAATACCCTCTACTTAGAAACTACTCACTACGAAAGAAAGTGAAAGACTTCTTCTATTTATTTTTAGAATCTTTAAATAAGAAAAAATATAATTATGTGGACTGAAATATACCATTTAAATTTGATATTAACTACCTTTCTTCTACTTCTCCTGAAAATAAATGTTGAATCAATACAAATGTTTTAAATACATTATCAGACTTTATCTTATAAGTTTTAAATTTAATATTAATTTATTTATTATTTTAATTTTAAATAATTTTCTTGTCGACTTTATTCAAAATAAATTAATTAATAAATTGTCGCTAAACACTCCCATTCCTTTTACAAATCTGGTCAGATACACATTTGGCGAGGCTAGCTATAAGCATCCAAAGTCATATCCAAATGTTGGGTCATTGCTAATCAATAAAAAAAAAGATATTTGGCATAGAAAAATTCAAGTTAACAGGCAACATTTTACAGGGTATAACAAGCAGAATATGAAATGGCGTTGCGCACATAGCATAAATTAAAATTGACTGCAAATAGTTGGAAGTGAATTCCACATGTAATGTGGTCAACAGAGGCAGGGTTACAAAAAAAAAAAAAAAAAATAAGCGTTAAGGTCGTGATCATATGGATTTATGTACATACATCTGACTAAGTTGAACTCAACTCGACTGAAATGAAATGAAATGAACTGAAGTGAAGTGAGATTTTTCCGCTGTTGCAGCTGATGTCATAAGTTTGGCATTGGCAATGAACCTGGCCGTAATTAGTTGTACTCGTATTTAATGAGCACGCGTTCTAAATCGAGTCATTTACTGGGACAAAAAGCCAGCACTTTTCCGCAAGGTCATGGGAATGGGAACAGGCAACAACTTCAACTTTAACTTCAACTTCAACTACAACAACAACAGTTTTTAACTAACAACTACAATTGTGGCAATGCGAGGTTTGCACAGTTGGTCAAGAGTGCAAACAGGCAATGAAAGTGTTTAGCTTGTTGCCTCATTTTTTTGCCGTTGTTTTTGTTGTTGTTGTTGTTGTTGTTTGTTAACATCTTTGACGTGACTCAAACGAACAATACAAAAAAAGATACACGCCCAGTTTTAGTTTTAGGGCCATGCCTATTACATTACGTAAGCAGTTGAAAATATTTTAGATTTACACACTTAATCGGGTTGAATAAAATTGGACAAGTCTTAATCTTATTTTTATTTGCATTTATTTTTTTTGCACAGCAAACGATATCATGAGCTGCATGTGTAGGTGGTTCTCCTTATTTTTGTTGGCATTTTTACACATATTTCAATTCGATTTGTTGTCCGAAATTCGCCTTGCCGAAACTCCTACACAATTCACACAGTCGTCGTCGTCATCATCGTCATCAGCACCCACATAAGAATGGAGCTGACTTTTGATATAATATGGTTGTTGTTGTGAGGTGGTTCAACGCCTCGTTCTAAATGTGGGCGAGGTTTCAAGTTTGATTTGTGCCGAAGTCAGCGACAAATGGGCATTGAATTGTGAATGATTTTATAGTGTGATCCAAAACAATGTAAGCTACAACACTTTGTCAAACGAAAGTATGGACTTATATATGGATAAAAAAAAAACACTTATTGTCGCTGTTGATACAGTTAAGGCTTTCAGCAATTATATTGTGACGTTAAGAAATTAAGGTTTTACAACTTGAAGAGCAATTTTTATCTGTGTATTAGTTCCATCATTTTCTTTTGCTATATCAAAATATATAATCAGTTGTATATTTATTTTTAATTTAACATAGTATGAAATAACTTTAAAATGTTATTTTCTTTAATTTTTTGGCTTATCAAAACTTTTACAATGATTTTAGGAATTGAATACTTGATTCTTTCACTCAATGGATACCTCGAAAGGGGTTCTAAAGTTATCTAAAAAGTTAAACTCTCACTAGCAGAATGTAAATTAAGATAATAAAAGTTTCATTCAAATATTTACACCCTCATAACAAAAGTACAACTATTCTAAGCTGTTGTTGAAATATATTAATGCAACTGTTTTCTCTATTTTCTACTAAAAATGTACGTAAGTAATCTTTTATTAGCCAAAATACATAGTACAAATATTATTAATGATTATACTGTCCAATTTATGATAATTTCACTGATTTTTGATAGCAATTTATAAAACTTTTAAATAGCTTCAATAAAATTGCACTACACATTCTGTTAATAACTATTTAATGGCCCTAACTGAATGATAAGCTATAGCCGCTTTATATATAGCAGTTATTTATCTACAAGTTGGACACGCCTTGAGTTAACTGGCAGTTAATTAACGACGCGTTTCCCATAAATTGTTGCCGCACGAGCGATTTATTTTTGGCAGCATTAATTGCTGTGCATAAATAGAAGAGAATACACACACACACACACACATCCGCATACACACACTCAAACACTTATACATATATACATTTCAAGTTTGTGTCTTCAGTCATTTGATTTATGCCGTTAGACGTCACCAAAGCGCAGCCGCAACAAACACCGCAATGTGTTGTGTTCTATTGTCTCATTTGAGCTTTAATTTTTGCTCATTACTTCACTCCCTCGACTTTGGGTTATAAAAAAAAGAGAATAAAAGAAATAACTACACAGACTACAAGCCATTAAGGCCAATTACCATTAGGCTAAGTGCAGCTGTATGTGGTCAAAGAAAAACTAAGCTAAAACCAATTGAAAAACCAGATTTAGTTGCAAAAATAAGATATAGCACAGACAAAATCAAAGCAAAATAAAAACTTTCGGTTTTTGTTAGGAGTGGGGGGAAGAATTACGTAATGGGCTAACAAATATGCAAAATACGTTTTAAATATTTGTAGAGGCAACGCCTCGACTTTTGGTATTTGCCAAGTCGCCATGAATGGCCAAGACAACGTTGCTTTTGTTGCTTTTGTTGTTGTTGTTAGTTTTGATATGCCGTTGCTTTGTTCACACGACAGCTCGAAGTTCACGTGTTTAACATGAATCGCGAAAAGAATGAGAAGAGTTATATACATACATATAGTATATACTTATAAAGTAAACATGTGTCTATATATATGTATATATAATTTGCGGTTGAAATTGGAACAGCACGCAAGCTGAAATGGAATGCCTGAAATAACTGCGACTTGAAGAAGTCAACAACTATTTTTTTTTTGTCTAAATATAATAATAATAATCGTTTATAACTTTAACTGCATTAAGAATTTTTTGGTTTAAACTTTAAATGTTAGTTACGACGCGGTTTATTTATGATTTAGTTTTTTTTTTAATGGCATTTCTCGTTAGGTTTTTAGGTATTTTTGTTGTCTTGATTGTTGTTGTTGGCTCTTACACGTTGCTTGTCTGGTTGCCTCGTTCGCTCGTTTTTTATTTAGTTGCGGGGGGTTCGGGTTGGTTGCAGTTTAGCAGTTGCCCTTTTTTTTGTCGTTTTTAGTTGGGAGATAAAAAACGAAACACGTCCAACGCGCACGAGTTGCTCACAACGACTGAAATTTCGTAGCGCGCTTTCAAGCCAAGTTTCAGTTTCGACCAAAAAAATAATAAAACGTTCCAGTCTGAGAGCTTTGGCCATAACTGGAAGACAGCAACGTCATCGTTCATTGTTCATCATTAATATCATTATCATATTCTACATGATCATCATTCATAGCGATCTTGTTTCGGCTTGTTTTGCTTACCAGCTTTGTTTTCGCTTTTGTTTTGGGCTCTCAATTCGCCAGTTTAACTACTCCCTCTCTCTCTCTCTCTTCATCTCTCTCATAGATGCTATGTTGTTAGCCAAGTTAGTGGAGTTGCTGCACACTTGTTTTTAGTGGCGTTTCCGTTTACGAAACGCATTTGGGTTCTCGAAATTGTTTAACGCTTGCACTATGGGCCAAAAAATTAATAATTTGTGCTCTTTAAACACTTTTTTAAAATTGATTTGTGAATTTTAAAATAAATTGTAAATATTATATTTTATTTTTTGTTTAACAAAAAGAATTTTTAACTTATAATATTAAATATTTCTTTGAAAATAAACATATCAAAATTAAAAATATTATACTAAGATTTTTAAACAACTTTTTAATTCGATAATTTATATTTGATTCTCTTGTATATATTTATAAAGATATCCATGAATTTTAGTACTAGAAAAAAAGAACAAATAGGAATAAAAATTATACTTGAGTATGTTTAATATTCTTGCAAGAGATTAAGTCTGCAGTTTTTTTTTTATATTTCGAACTTTTGAAAAGATATTCATTTTTGCCCATGGTGCACTGCGACACTTTAATTGTCGATGAGTCTGTGGTTTTTCCATTCATATAATTGAACAATTTGTGCGGCTTATTTCAAAAATTTATTGATTATAAAACGCAGCTTGATTTATAAGTGTTCCCCATCCTCAACTTACCTGCCCCTTCCCTTTTGCCATGTTCCATTAGGTGGTAAGTAGAAACAATGCAATTTCTTTCATATCTCAAGATTTTTTTTGTTTTGTTTTTGATTTTATTTGTATTTTTAGTGTTTTGTGTGTTTTTGTTTTTTTCATCAATTTTTGGTTTTGGTTTTTTGTTACCCTTTGTTGTGTTCTTAGACTTCATACACACATGGCTTTAAAATGCTCTCCTATGATCTCAACACGGTCATAAGTATGTAAGTACTTGAGAGTACCTGGGTACAGTTTTGTATTACATATATAATATCATATATATGTATGTGTATAAGCTCGATTCACTTGCTGCAAATCGGCGCTGACTGCTCTGAATATATAAGTATATATATATTATCTTAAAAAATGCCATTAATTTAATATATATTGGTTTTTTTTTTGTTTTTGCGTTTTCTTCTCCATCTTGTTTTTCTTGTTTATGAAGTCATGCTGAATTTATTTATTGTATATTCTTATAAATTATTTAATTAATTTATAGTCACAAAATAAAGCTATAAATGTTGTTGGTTTTGTTTTTCTCATAGTACAATAATGCATTAAATTAATTAATGAATTAATAAATCATTTAGCACACATGCCAAACGTATTCGATTAACATTCTCTAATTCTGTTTCATTTCAACTTCAACTCATCCAAAACTTTTCCTAAATTTGCAACAACACAACCAAATCGATGTAGTTTCTTGTCCTCCTCGCTTTTAACAAATCCGTCAACTAAACTATTTGTGCTAACCAAAAAGAAAAGCCAACAAACATTTGCAGACTGAATTGGATTGTGAATTTCATGCTTTAAAGCAAATTTTACAATATCTTCCCTTTCCAAAACACTCAAATGCGTTTTTCTGTATTAAGCATGCTAAGAAGCAATAAAATGTAATAATATTGTTTTTAATAATAACGCTTCTTCTCTTTACTTGGCTAACTAAAAAATGACAAACCTTCAACAACTTTTTTTTTAGCGTAATTTCATTTCTTTTGTTTCTTTTTCTTCAGTATTCATTTCGTCTTGTTTTTTCGTCTAAGATGAAACCCCATTTTATGTTTATTGTAATTATTAATGTAGGCATATTAATGAATAAAGTTTATGTTTTACTTTTTTTTTTGGTTTTTACATTATAATAAATTGCAATAATGTTTCGAAATACAATTAGGTTTAAACTAGTATGAAATGGAATTCTGAATTATGTACCTAGTTGCTTTTTTCCAAAAAAAGAAATTAAGAGAAGAATAATCTAAGAAAAATGCTAACAAAATTTAGTGTGTTTTTTTCATTTTCCAAACTTGGTATCAGCATGAAGTGAATTTAGTTTTTCATGTATTTAATATAATATTTTTTATTAATATTTTCTACATGGGATTTGCTCACAGCTGGAGCTTCAATAGTACATTAACTAGCGGCTTATAGACACTCAATCAATCAATCAATCGCATACTCATTGATACTCTTATGTTAATAGCATAGTTTTTTTTCTCTTTTCATTTCACGGATATACTCGTAATTATTACATTGGATTTGACTGTAAGAGTGTATGTGTGAGTGTATGTGTAAGTGTGTTTGTAAGTGTGTGTGTGTGTGTATTAGTGTTGACACAGAACAATTCTGAAATATTATTTGGTCTTCTCTTGTACACATCTAATGGTAACTAAGTATAAGTATAGATTTAATTTTTTCCTTTTAGTTATGTCTAAATTTTATAGCTAAATTCTTCGGTCTTCAATCACTGCGTCTCCCATATTATGGGTTTCAAAATCTTCGCTTAGTTCTGCTACAGAACTTTCTCTACAGCGTTTAGAATAGATCATCGTCATTAATCTTTCAACTTATCTCAATTGTGTGTGTTCAGCATTCGTTTAGCTTGGCAACTAACTAAATTACAATACATTTAGATCGATCAGTAGAGTATAACTATACTATATCGTACCACATACTATGTATATATTTATATCATACCATATTATATAATATAATACTAACATAGTAGCACAATATAATATTGCATTAAAAGTTCTTTGACAGTTTTTCTATCCATTTATTGAAATTTGTTCTTATGTTTTTTTTTTTTGATGTGGTGTATATGTTTTCTTTTTTTTAGATTTTAGTTGTGTGTTGTATGCTGTGGCAGTTCTTTTCCAATAGTACAAATATTTCGTAAATATTTTTTATTTGTTTTTTTTTTTCCATAAATTGTTTAAATATTATTTTCAATTTTAAAGTAAATCGTTTCCCATATACACATCTAGTAATTTTGTTTTTTTGTCAAATTACAATTACGTTAGCAAATATTTCAATACACTAATTATTCAACCCAATTTTTGGGCAATATTTATGTATAATTATAAATTAAATTTATTTATAATCAAAATATTTTTTTTTCTAAATACTTTTTGATATTTTCTAATTGAATCCTTAGATTGAAAATATTTACAATGCAAATTACATACAATGCTCATAATTAATTTTATGTTTAATTGTAGAATGTTTTATGTTATGTTTTAATATTACTATAAATGTAGCGAGAAATCTAATGATGCTATATGTATATAACTAAATACGTCTATGTATATATGGAAAAAGAGAAATGTATATAGAGAAATCAGCTAGGACTGATTATCGAATAATGTCAAGATCATTAGATTTTGAATTCTTCATGAGCTGATTTAATCTTTTATTAAATCTTTTTTTTTTTTGATTTTGTAGTTTTGTTCGAAATGTGCATTAAAGCTTTCCGATATATGTTATTCTAATTATGTAGTCGTGAATGTATATAATCGTTTAGATTTTTAAAAAGTTGCAAGTCTTAACTTAGTTGTAGATTTATTTATGGAGTATTTGGAATGAGAGAGTTGCAAACTAATCTATTAAATCTAATCTCCTTTATACATATTGCATTTAAGTAATGCAAACCCTTTTTTTATGTGGTTTCAACAATTCATGTTTTTTTTGGCAGTGCCATTTAGTGGTGAATGATACTGGCAATAACTCTGAAAGATTACAGCCACCAATCATCAATCAATCAATTGTCAATCATTGATTTTTAGTAGTATTCTCTTCTCATCTCGCTCTGCTTTTCTTCATTAATATTCTGCTCCTTTTTTTCTCTCTTCTTTCGTTTTACAGCGAGAAATACTTGGCAATGTCTATTTGCTGATGTTGTTGTGTTGTCTGTGTTGCATTGTTGCTGGCGCGTTGCATGCGACGCATTATGTGGCCAGGTTGTTGTTGCTGTTGCAGTTGTTGTTGTTGTTGCGATTGCTCCCGTGTCATGTTGTTGCTTGTGCCAGCAGCTGCTGCTCCTGTTCGCGGGGTCATTCAGGGTCATTCAGTTAGTAAGGCAATTCGGCAATGTTTCCAATGCATGCATACACTCACACACACACTCACACACACACACACGCTTACAATGCATTGTGGGATATTTTTATCAGATTTCTAACATTAATATAATTTCTGTTTTCCTATTAATTAAATTTAGATTCCAACACATTAAAAACATGAAACTGTTAAGTTACATACCAGATGTGTTAAAGCAACTGATGGATATGGATATAACAGGTGCAATTTATTATATTTAAGAAGATCGCCCTTAATTGCAGTTGCCCAATAATTTAGAATAAAGTTGTAATGTCAAGAAAACCTTCTCTTAAAATAAAAAGTACAGCAAACAAACAACAATGCTCTAAATGTGAAGAATTTTAATGTGCATTTTTGTTTTGAATTGAGCTGGAATATCTTGAAAAATATATAAGTTTTTCATACAAGAACTTGTATTTTAATAGATATTTTTTAAGGGAGCTTTTTCATATGTCAAGTTGTGCACGAAACTGGAAAGTTTACTTCAGATATCTTGGAACATAGCAAATCTAAATTCCGAAATATTTTATAGAAATTACGCTGACACTGCTAAATTTTTGAAAACATTGCATAATTTAGAAGTCATTAATAAATGACAAAAAAATTTAAGAATATCCCACAGTGCAGTGAAAGAATAAGAGGAAGAATGTGAAATACAAATACATAAAACATTTTGCGGGTTGAAGGAACATGAGACACACACACACAGAGTGAGAGCGAAAGCTTAACACAGATGGAGAGAGACATATAGAGAGAGACAGAGAGAGAGAGATGCAAATGCTTTAATGTTTCTTGTGCTTTCTTAAGTTTTCTTTGCTTCTTTTACTTTTATTTTCTTTTTCCGTACTTTTCTTTTCTTTTCTTTTCATTATCATTTTTTTTATTGGGCTGTCGAATGATCGATGGATTCATGAGGAACATGATATGTACAGCATACCGATCGGCTCTTGCTGATGGGGCAGCACGCTCCCGTGTTATATGATACTCTCGCGATTTCTCTCCAGCTCCTCAGCCTCATTATCGGGATCGACGCTGGAGGTGGAAGAGACACCGCAGATTTGCATTTCAATCTCCGCCAGACGATTCTCCAGATCCCATTGTTGCTGCGAGAGTTTTGTGTTGAGCGCCTGATTTTCCGATTCTACAGTATGCAGACGCTCTCTCAAACGTTTGATCTCATCCTCCAGAGCTTCGTGGGAGCCCAAGAGTGGTGTAGTGCCACCACCGACACCACTTACACCTGCTCCATAGCACTCCAGCTGCGAACTCGAGTCGCAAATGTGTCCTATAAAGAGAAAGAGATAGAAAAGTCAGAAATGAAAGAAATGTTGAGAAGAATTTAGAGATAATTGGAGAATTTTATTGAAATTTTATATAGGATTGTGAAAACGACGGGAGAGACATATGAGAATCATGGAAGAAAGATAAAGTTAGTAGGGTGGGAGATAGGAGAAAGAAGATCGAGGAACGAAAGAATGTCAGAGACAAGGATGAGAGATACAAGAAAGATGGAAGAAAAAGGAAGATAATTTACAAAAAATTTAAGAAAGATGTTGAGACAGATGGAAAGTTAAGAACAAGAGAGATGGGAGAATAGTGAGAGATAAAAAAAAATAGGAGAACGGAGAATAAGGAGAAAATTTAAAGAAAATGGGGAGTTATATCCAACAGAGAGACCAAAAAGATGGGTGAAAAAAGGGAAGAGATAGAAGAGAGTTGGAAAAAAGATGGATGAAGAGAGAGAAAGAAGATATCAAAATATAGAGAAAAAGGAAAATCTAAGAAATAAATTTGGGAGATATTGAAGAAATAATGACAGAAAGTGGTGAGAAAGTAATGTGAGATACATGAGAGAAAAAAGAAATAAATGAGAGAGACTTGTGAGAAGGAGAGCGCATGTTAATTTGTGGCATATGCCAAGTGGTTTTTAGGTCAGTAACTCACCTGTGTGGCTCGGCTGCGATTGTGGTCGCATCGAGTGGTGCGATGTGGTGCGACTTCGTGGTCGTTCCTCGGAGCCATGTGCACTGGGACTCGCTGAACGTGGTGAGTCCGTGGCACGCACCAAATGATCCACATAGCTGCGTGGACTGCAACAGCCAATTAGTTAAAAGAGACTCTTTAAAAAGGAATCAAATTCGTGACTCACCTGTAGCCATGTGTATGCTGTAGTTGTTGTTGCTGCTGCAGTTGTTGTGGCTGCAATGGTTGCTGTTGTTGTTGCAACTGCTGTTGTTGTTGCAACTGCTGCTGCTGCTGCTGTTGATGTTGCTGCACATGATGCAACATGGATGCCGGAGGCAGCCACATGTCCTCCAGCGTGGTGCGACCACAACTCTCGACCAGACCCGGCGTTGATTGGCAGCGGCCCATGGCAACTACATTAAAGTATTTGACTGTGTTTTATAATCAAAATCACCCCAAATAAATAAAAAAAAAAGCAAAGGGGAAAAAATCAACAAAATGCAAAACAAGCGATTTGCGTTAATCAAACGGGACAAACGTATTTGTATTCGTATTCATATTCATATTCGTATTCAAGATGTTCTACAAATTCCCATCATATAAAAATAACTGAGCGAAAATTTCTTTTATAAAATTTATATTCTTGGAGAATAAATAACATACATACTTTTCAATTTAATTTTTGATCAATTTTATATTTATTTAAAATATTCTTTCCGCAATACTAAAATTAAAAAAAATATTTTTCAGGAACTGTAATTTAAAAATGAGTTTAATTGAATTTAAAATCAGAGCTTTCATATTTCGGAATTATGAGCTTAAATAAAATTGGAAGTCATTAAATATGGAGATAAAGTATTGTTCCTGCTTTATGAGTCTATTTAAAAATTGAATTGATTAATTGAATTAAAAAAAGTTTTTAAATATCAACAAGTATTTGGCTGTTTATTGTAGCTTTTGAATTGATGAAAATTTGTAGAGCATGACTTGAATCACATGATATATTTTTGACAAATTTCGAGAGAATGTGGAAATGTGAATAGGGAAAGTGAGGGAAATAACAGTTAGTCATTGCTTACCTTTCTCTAGAGGCGCTTTCTTGTACTTCTCTAGTCGCTTAACAGCAATCGATTCCAAGCGAACTCTTGCCGCAGGATATTCCTTGAGTACGTCCCACATGTCCTTTTTACTGAGCACAAAGAGATCGCTGTAGCCCACGGAACGTACGCTGGCGGTACGTCTGTTTCCTGTTTAGGAGTACGTGTTGCAAAGTCACCAGTGTGACAAAGTTGCACGTTTGCAATGCATGCACAAGAATGCAAAGAAGGCAAAAGTTTAATATCAATATCTTTACAATACAATATCATTGTTGTCGTCGTTGTTGCTGTTCTTATTGCTGTTTTGTTGTTGCTGTTCTTATTGTCAACTGCATACACACATACAAAGACATTAAAATTGCATGCCAACCTGCGTTGGGGGATTGTTTATATTGGAGTTGGGTTGACAGTTTCAAAGGGGCATTTAAATGGATGCACAAGTGCTACACACACAATTACATATAAATATACGAGTATATACACTCATGGTCAATATAATAAATACACTAGCATCAGTTTTCGTCAATCTCAAATGTGTGTTAAATTCTGAATTAATATTTTTACTCAATCTTTTTCAATATCAAAAATTTACACAAAAACACATTTCTTGTAATAATTTTAAACCCCTTTGAATCTCTATTAAATTTAAAATTATAAAGAGGTTGGTAATTTTAAAAATTATAATGCCCTAAAATACAAAAAAAGTTAAGTAAAAGGAAGCTTTTATTTTCGAAAAGACAAGCAAATGCTAGTGAAGTTAATATTTTGACCGTGAGTGTAAAGATATGATGTTGCATTTGCAACAATTTGAAGATAAAACAAATGACAGCAATTGACACAAGTTTATTTAAGTTTAATTAGTTGTTGAACAAGTTCTTAAAATGCCAGCGGCTTGGTTAAAGAAGAAGCAGGTTCTAAGTTGGGGAATTTCTCTCAGTAATAAATTGTAAAAAAAAATATATTTCTTATCTTTATCTTTTTTATTTTTATTTTTGTTGGAGTGCAATTTGAATACTTTTGTGGAGCATAAAGGACAGACAACAAATAGAGATGCATGTAAATTGTGGTATTAACGTGTCGTATACTTAATTGTAAGACTTTCAAACACAATTAGAACGTTTAAATTACGGCCAGGCAAAGCAATACAACAACATATCAGAGGAGACACACAGAGAGGCAGAGAGAGAGACATTTATAGAGAGATAAAGAGAGAGAGAGTGTGATGAGTAAGAAGATATTTCTAGATATTTAATCGATTTTCACACTTACAACTACTTTTTGACCAGGTTTGGATTGGGGGAAATGGAGAAAGTGAAGGTAATAATTGGTTGAATTAAAAGCGATTTAATCATGCAAAAAGTAAAACAATCAAAATGGTGTAAATAACAAACTAAATGATTCAATTTGATTTCGATTTTCTTGCAACTTGCAACTTGGCCAATTGTCTGTCAAACTCAAGGACTAATTGAGCCAGTAAAACTTTTTGGCAACTGGTAACTTGCAACTTTTGTCAACAATTCAAATAGAATTAAGTTTGCCAGCTGCCACTAGATGTTGCAACTGCGGCAGAATTTAATTAAGCAACTGCAATTGAAGCGCCTTAAAGTATGCAATGTCACATTATTATTTATGTGTGCACTGAGATAAATTTCATAGAGCATTGTTGTTATTGTTTGTTGTGAAGAATGAAATGTCTTGTGTTTACAGCTGATCGCCTTAATGACGCTGTAAATAGCACATGAAATCAATTGAAATAGTATTTATATAAATAGAATTTACTTTGACAACGAATTAACCACAATTATTTCTGGCAATTGAGCACGATTTAAGCTGATTTCATTGTATTTTATTGCATTGCATAATTCTGTATAAACTGTCAATGTAAAATGATTATGCAAACGTGTGCAAATGTGTGTGTGTGTGTATATCTGAGAACATGCAGGTGCAATAATTGCATTTGGCATTCATTAATTGTGTTGAGTGCTAAAGAGAAACAGAAACAGCAACAAATGCGAAAAAGTGAGAGAGAATTGTCTGTGTCTGTTGGTAATAAAAGTGCATTGCATACTTTTAGGGGCGACTGAATATAAAAACATTTGCCAAGTGAAAAATCGAAATATGCAAATTTTGCAATACATAAAAAAAAATAGGGAAACAATAACAAAATGCATGTAAAATAAATCTAAAAAATAGTGAGAAAAAGTAAGGGGTAAAAAGAGAATACATCAACTGATGGGGATTTAACTGAATACGCATACATGAGCTGAGCTCTATTAAATAGAGTTCGCATCGTAAAAGCAATCAATTAATGTGAGAGAGAAAGACACAAAGGGTTAAGTGGAGTGTGTATGTGCGAGTTTGTGTGTGTGTGTGAATTGGAATAAGGATAAGGAGTACTCTATGTGCTGTGTGCTCTAGGAGCATTGACTTCTCTATATGATTAAGTGTGTGCGTGTGTATATAGAGATACAAGTACATAGAAAAACACATACATACATACACATAGCTAAAATATATTTTCTGATTAATTCTTGTATAATTCCATACACATATACATATGTGTGTTTATTTGTGTGTATATTTGTAGTTACGTAATTATTGTTGCTGTTATTATTGTTGTTATTGTTATTGTTCCGCCTGTCGCACTAAAACGGGATATTTACCAAGCTCTTTACCTGCGGTGCCCATATTCAGTATACTAATCTCGCCAAAATAGGAACCTGCCTTTAACGAGGCCATCACCGTCTTGCCATTGTCAGCAACCACCTGCAACCGTCCACGATTCACAATGTACATCTCCTTGCCCACCTCGCCTAAGAGAGAGAGAGAGAGAGAGAGAGAGAGAGAGAGAGAGGCAGAGAAACACAGAGAAAAAGTATGGTTAAAGTAAAACAAAGAGAGATTATTTATACACTTGGAAAAAACTTCCAACCAATTGTTAAAAATATAATACCATTTGAATTTAAATATAAATTAAATTGCTGTTAACCTTAAAAATTGAAATACAAAATATATACTTGATATATCAAACAAATAAAAATAATAATTTTAAAATAAAGTATTAAATAAACATGTATTGATATTATGCAATTTTTAAATTAAATAGTAACTTTACTGATATATTTCAAACGTTTAAATCAAATTGAGTAGACTTGAATTCTAAGTTGGAGAAATCTAAATTAACTATACCTTACTATACCTTGTATTTGTCTTAAATAAATTCTATTTTCGTAATAAATTTTCATTCATGTTTAGTTAGTCGACGTTAAAAAATATAAATAATTAAAAATAAAATAAGTATCGATACCCATGACAAAATAATGTTAATTGTTATGTTTAAGAAAATATGTTATTTATTTAAATCAAAGTGTTTTATAATTTATTTGAATATATTTTCGACTTAAACTGAATATATATATATATTTTAAAAATATAAAAAAAATACATTTGATTGTGATTAATTTTTGTGGTCGCTTTTTTTTTTCGAGTGTAGCATGTCTGGTCACTCACCTTTCCGGCAAATGTAGTCGCCGGGAGAGAAGAGCACGGGCCGCAGGCGCAGCACCAATTCACAAAGGAAACCAGCTTCAGTATTTTGAAAAATCTCAACCCGCTTAAGTGTATCTAAATGGACGTTAATTGCTATTTCAGCCTGCAAAACAGATACAGATACAGATACATTTACACAGAATGAGAAACAACAAGAGCTTCGAATAAGGGGAGAAGAGTAAAGCAAAAGCAAAAGAAATTGCGAAAAGTGATAACATGAAACAGGGAAATGGACAATTCGTGTAATGCTAAAGGGAAGCTGCAGATGAAATGGTAGACTTGATGGAAATGCTTGGATAGGGGGACTTGTATTTTATTGTATATTTACCTTTAATTTATCAGGAAGACAGGATACGGCGCGCTCCTCGTCCGAGCACTTTTGTGTGAGCCACAGGTAATCGAACCATTTGATGACCTTCACCTGCAGATGATTCGGCACACGCCGCATCCGCATGTACGTCTTAACTCCATCCAGCTTGGCTGCAAATACCAATCGAAATTTGATCAAATTTATGAGACAGACTCGTATACATATTTATGTTAAATAAATACCACACACACACACACATACTTAAATTGATATGCCGTCGGCATACAAATGACGGCCACTGTTGTGACCCACTAATCGTTGAGGCTTCGCTGGCATAACAAGCCAATCAGCATTGTCCTGCATAAATTTCAATTTTCTATCCCCACTTTATTTATAGTTCGGCCTTTGCTTGGAATTGATTAACTTGAAGTTTTTGCCGATAATAATATACCTGGCGTATGCGTAATATTGTACTGTATTTATTGTGTTCTTTATCCTTTCTTTAAATATATACCTTTCTTGGCTAGATCAGCTATTTTAGTGGAATGTTATTTTTCTAGGTCTGTTACTGCATTAGTTTCATTATCTGATCAGGCGTAGGTCTACTAACTTTCTATTGTCACTCCTCAAATATTAAATATTCCGAATAATTTGTTTTCTACTGCTACTTCTCTGATAGTTTTATTTTCTGTTATGGTTAACCTTTATTTTTACCACCTGGTCAGATTCCATATACGACTAGATATATGTTCTTCCTAATTTAGGTCACTCTTGAGCTTTTTATACTTCCTAGTTGAGTCGTTGCTTTTACTAGCTCTACTTTTTGGAAAATACCAACTAAATACTGTTTTATTCAGTTAATTGACCTTCCAAAACGTGCCTTTAGCAATTGTTTTATTTGTGTGTGTGAGTGTTGGATGGGGTATGTGTTTGACTGGGTAACCAAGCGGCGTTCGATGCGAGGAAATTAAATCTGTTCTTGGCTCAACGTCACTGCCAGCAAATATTGACACAATTTGTCGATTGACAACTGCCTGTCTGGATAACTGGCTGTAGGTGGTGTCAGTTTGAGGATTGAGCAAGGAAGGAAGGGGGAAGAGAGACGTCATTTCAGTGTTTGCTCGTGTAAACATTAGCAAACCAACTGGCAAACAAGCAAACAGATTGAAAACAAATAAATAAAATTGCTTGTCGGCCCAGCAGGCAACTGTTACACCCACACACACACACACATACACACTCTCTTCGATAACATCTATAATGCAAGTGACGCCACAGCGTCCAAAGACAATACCTATATATATCTATGTAGCTGCGATTTTCCTTTACTTGACACACACTCATTTATCATTTAGCCATTTGTCGACAGTCGTCAACTGATCAAATTTCAATACCTTGTCGCCTAATCAGTCAGCCAAAATGGCCGAAACTTTAATTCTATCCGTAAAATATGGTCAAAAGAACTTGTAAAGTTCTAAAAACAAAAACAGAGGAAAGCATGTTTACCTCATTTAAAATGACACACAAAAAACACTTAAAATATTTTATTTGTCATACTAAAAATTGTTTGCAAGATAGACATTAAATTATTGTACAGTGAATCAGTCAAGACAAAGAATTTTTATATATATATAGATAGGAGTTATTTTAAATGCATTTGTTTATCTGGTGTCTCTTTGAATTTGGCAATCAACGACACCATTTTTTTATCACTTTTGAAATGATAAGCCAACTGATCAGCGACTATATAAGGCGCATTTCCAACTGATCATTTACTGACTTTAAAGTGAATATCGATAATGTTGTGGCATAAATTAATTGGACTCGCAATTCTCAGTCTGGCGCTGACTCAACTTGAGTTTGTCCTCAGTGATATTCCTGCTTCCGGTTGCGAATATAAATTCTCCCCAGTGGCAGGAAAATGTCTATACGCATCCAGAGTGTCCTTTAATTGGTTTGAGGGAGATCGTTATTGTCGTTCTATGGATGCTCAACTTATAACTCTGCAGAATGAGACGCAGTTGCAGCCAATTTCGAAATATCTAAATGCCACAGTACCTTGGATTTCGCAGTTCTGGACTTCTGGCAACACTTTGGGCCAGAAAGGTGTCTATTACTGGCAGAGTACTGGAGAGCTGGCTCGTTTCCTACCCTGGTCAACGTATCAACCTGTACCAGCTAATGGCGATTGCTTAACTCTCGATGCCAACATTAATACCGACACTGGATACGGCAATTTCCGTTTGAGCATCAGGAACTGCACGATGTATGCACCTGTTGTCTGCGAACAGCAAATTCAGAATTATACTTCCAGAATTTGCCTCAAGTCTGGAGCCTACGAATATGCTCAGGTTTTGGCTTAAACTAAAATACTGGCGTATAAAAATGTTCCTTGATGATAGACAAAACTAAACTTTAACTTGACTAATTTTTTCTCCCTTTATTTGCTTTGTTTATTTCTTAGCTACATTTGCTTATGACTAATTAAAGAGTTTTTCATCAATTGTCAATTAATCTATTGGTTTTAATTTACGAATTTAGTTAAATGTAATTTTATTTATTGAACAATTGTATTAGTTTAAGAGTTCAAAAGGAAAATGTTCCTAAACGGTTAACATTCTTGGAATTGTTTGATAGAGACAACTTTGACTATAATAGATAGTAGTGTCTTTCCATTGCCATTTTTCATTTGGTAACCTGTCTCTTTGAGTCTGAACAATTTGCTTATCAATACTGAATAATGATAAGCCAACGGTCCAAAGACTATATAAGGCGCATTTTCAACTGACCATTCACTGCTTTTAAAGTGACTATAGAAAATGTTGTGGCATAAGTTAATTGGACTCGCAATTCTCAGTCTGGCGCTGACTCAACTCGAGTTTGTCGCGAGTGATGTTCCTGCTTCCGGTTGCAGGAATAATTTCTCCTCAGTGGCAGGAAAATGTCTGTTGGCATCCAAAGCATACTACAATTGGTTTGAGGCAGATCGTGTTTGCCGTTCTTTGGGTGCTGGACTTCTCAGTCTGCAGAATCAAACGCAGTTGCAATCGATTTCGCAATGGTTGAATGCCACAGAACCTTGGGTATTGGATTTTTGGACATCTGGCAATACTTTGGGTCAGAAATACGTCTATTACTGGCAGAGTACAGGAGAGCAGGCTCGTTATTTACCCTGGTCAGCTGGTGAGCCTAAAACAACTGTTGGCGATTGCTTGGCTTTGGAAGCCAACAACTACACCAGCACGGGACTTATCGATTATCGTCTAAGCATCAGGAGTTGCATGGTATATACACGCATTATCTGCGAGCAGCAATCACAGAATTATACTACTACTACTACTACTAGAATTTGCCTCAAGCCTGGAACATATGAAAATGCTCAGGTGTTGGCCTAAAATGTGCTATTGGCATATATTATAATTCTTTTTTTCAAATAAAAAACAGAACTAAAGTAAAATTTCGCCTACTTGCCGTTTAATTTGTATCAGTTATGTTTTCTTAGTTTAATTTACTTGTGACTAATTAAAGAGATGCTTATCAATTGTTTATTATCAGCTAATATATTGATTTTTATTCATAAGAATTTTGTTTTGATTAAATAAAGAAATTTGTTCGCGATACTCGAGAAAACTGATTATTCTTATATTTATAAATATGATATTGCTATTTATAAATTCTTATCAGCTATAAGTATAAACAATCACGCTTCAGTCACCTGTTGGGGTCTTTTATGCTCTTTAGAGCAGATGTTATGTATTCCATATCCATACAAAAAAGTCGTTCTATTTCAATTCGAATTTGGTCTGTTGCCAGTGTAATTTATTTTCCAAAATATATTGTTAAATTTTGAAGTTTGGGTACAGAAGAATGGATGATGAATTGAAAATTGTCAAGAAAATAAAAATAATTTACCTTCCGCATAAAAGATTGAGTTTTGACAAAGATTTGACATTTTGAAGTTGATAAGTCTATTTAGTTTAATTTGACAAAAAATTCAAGAGAAAAACTTTCCGAAACGGATGTTTACCTCAAATTAAATGACTCAGAAGAATTCTATTTGGCAATCTTGAAGTGGTTTGATCATTTTAGATAAGAGTTTTAGCCATTAGGTAATCTACTGTCTCTTTGAATCTGGCCAATCAAAGCTCACATTTGCTTATCACTTCTGAGTTATGATAGGCCGACTGACCAGCGACTATATAAGGCGCGTTTTCAGTTAATCATTTGCTGTCTTTAAAGTGACTATCGAAAATGTTGTGGCATAAATTAATTTTATTCGCAATTCTCAGTCTGGCGCTGACTCAGCTCGAGTTTGTCCAGAGTGATGTTCCTGCTTCCGGTTGCAGGAAGAACTTCTCCTCAGTGGCAGGAAAGTGTCTGTATGCCTCCAAAAATTGGTTAAACTGGTATGAGGCAGATCGCAATTGTCGCTCCTTGGGTGCTGAGCTTCTCAGTGTACAAAATCAGACGCAGTTGCAGCAGATTGAAAAGTGGTTAAATACCACATTACCTTTCACTCTGGACTTCTGGACCTCTGGAAATTCTTTGGGTCAGAGAGGCATCTATTTCTGGCAGAGCAATGGAGAGCAGGGTCGTAATATGCCGTGGTCACCTGGTCAACCTAGATCAGCTGATGGCGATTGCTTAAGCCTTAATGCCAACAAACTACATAACACTGGATACTCCGATTATGGTTTGAAAGTCAGTAATTGTACCTTCTGGGCATCTATTGTCTGCGAGCAGCAACTACAGAAATACAACACAAGGATCTGTCTCCAGCCTGGATCCTATGAAAACGCTCAAGTTTTGGCCTAAAAATTGTCTACTTTAAAATTAGAAAGAAAAACTTTTTGAGAAATAAAGTCAGGAATATCGACTTGAATATAACTTTGTTTGATTCAATTAAAGCGACTTGCGAGGGATTCGAGTTTCATTGATCCATTTTAATGAGAGTCTGTTTGAGGTAAGGAGAGAGCTAAGAGATCTTTAGGAAAAAGTACACTTGTCAAGGAATAATCCTATTTTGACATATACTCCAATTTATATTCCATTTAGTCCTACTTCTATTCATACTTCTATTAGCATTTGAATTATTTCTCTATATTCGAACTCGTACTTCTTCCTCAGTTTCTCTTTGTTTTTCTTACCCTCTCTACTACTGCTACTATCAATACTACTATTAATATTACTCCTCCCAGTCCCTCTCTCAGTCCCCGCTCCAGTCCCTCTCTCAGTCCCCGCTCCAGTCCCTCTCCCAGGCCCCTCTCCCAGTCCCTCTCCCAAGCCCATCTCCCAGGCCCCGCTCCCAGTCCCTCTCCCAGGTCCCTCTCCCAGTCCCTCTGGCTATTCGACTCGGCTATTGATGCTGATCAAGAATATATATACTTTATAGGGTCTGCCACGCCTCCTTCTGCCTGTTACGCACATAGTCGGTAAAACAAACCCAATAGACCCCTGTACTTTTTTAAGTACGGGGTCTAAAAACAATAGTTGATGAATTTGTTTTTGATTGTTAAAAAGATTTTAGGATACAGGCTATTTGAATTTTTTACTAAGAATTAATTTGTATTTGAATTTTAATCGACAGTTCATTTATTATGACTTATTGTGCTTCTTAAAGACATGATAAATTTATGGTTGAGGCTTTAATTTATTTTAATACACCTATTTATATTCTTATCGTCTGGTGTCAATCAAATTGGCCTCAACTAAATGTGGCCTTATTAGTCAGATTTATTACCAAAGTTATAAATCATCTGCTTACAGTCTCAACATGAATTGGCATCGACTTAAATTCTTTTCTACTTTAAGTCTCGATGTCAGGAAGGACAGCAATATCTCGATGCTGTTAAAAGTTTATTCAATTGACGACACGTGGAAAATATTAATACTCAATCCAAGCTCAGATATGCTGATCTTTTCATCAAACTTATATGTCATTGATAAGTGTACTTAAGTGGACTTTATAAGACACACTTTCAACTGACCAGTTACTACTTTTAAAGTGACTATCGAAGATGTTGGGGTGTAAATTATTTGGCGTCCCCAATCTCAGTCTGGTGTTGACTCAACTAAACTCGGACTCGAACTCGTACTTCTTCCTCAGTTTCTCTTTGTTTTTCTTACCCTCTCTACTACTGCTACTATAAATACTACTATTAATATTACTTCTCCCAGTCCCTCTCCCAGGCCCCGCTCCCAGTCCCTCTCCCAGGTCCCTCGCCCAGTCCCTCTCCCAGGTCCCTCTCCCCGGCCCCGCTCCCAAGGAGGGCAAGGCAAGAATGTATCTCAAAAAACAAAAAAGTTTTTCATACTCAGACTTGAATTTCGCTGGATCGGTTCTATGAGACTTTTTTTAAGTACGGGGTCTAAAAAGAGAATGAGTTAACTTGATTCATAAACCTATCTATTAGCTTTTTTTCTAAGAATTCATTTTATATTTTATTTTATTAGACAGAAGATACATTTTAGCAAGTCATTCCCCGTTTTATTTGTTATTTGCTTATCAAATTTCTGTGTGAATAGAGGCAATTAAAGCTCACATATGCTTATCATTATTTTAAGTTGATAAGTCAAAGATAAGCGAAGATAAAATGACTATATAAGGTTCACCTCCAACTGACCAATCACTACTTTTAAAGTGAGTATTGAAAATGTTGTGGCATAAATTAATTGGATTTGCAATTCTCAGTCTGGTGCTAACTCAGCTGGAGTTGGTCCAAAGTGACGTTCCTGCCTCCGGATGCAGAAACAATTTTAGCCTGGCCGCAGGAAAGTGTCTCTTGGTCACCAACTCCTATTATAATTGGTATGAGGCGGATCGTCACTGTCGCTCCTTGGGAGCTGGACTTCTCAGAATTCAGAATCAAACGCAGTTGCTGCAGATTGAACAATGGATATCTGTCAAAGCCCCCTGGGTTTTGGATTTCTGGACCTCCGGCAACTCTTTGGGTACGCCAGGTGTATATTACTGGCAGAGCACTGGAGAACTGGCCCGTTACCTTCCCTGGTCAACGAATCAACCTCAAACAAAGAATGGCGATTGCTTGACCCTCGAATCCAACAAGTACACCACCACCGGATACTCCGATTTCCGTCTGAGCAACAAAAACTGCACACATTTTGGACCTCACATCTGCGAACAGCAAGAACAGAAATATAGTACAAGGATTTGCCTGAAGCCCGGATCCTATGAAAACGCTCAAGTTTTGGCCTAAGCTAAACTAACAAAATTGCTTTGATATAAAAAAAACTAAAATTTAACTTCACTTAATTTCCTTTGCCCTTTTTTCGAGATAACTTTAAAACTATTTAATGAAATAAAATTAATTTTCACCTTATCAACTGGATAAGTTTCTAAGAAATTTTTTTATCATCTTTATGATATCGTTTAATTTCTGAAACTTTTTTTCGACAATATGATTAATTCTTGTCTAGATTTAAGATATTCCATTTTAATTCTTATCGATTCCTTACTGTTGTTAATTACATTATTTTATTATTTGTTTAAATAAAATTTAAATTGATTAAGGTTATATAGTTTCCTTAAAAATAAAACCGAAAATGAAAACAAGGGAAGTTAATTCAAGATTAAGTTTATTCTTGTATTCAGCAATGAAATTTATTTAAGCTTTATTTAGGCAAAAACTTGAGCGTTTTCGTAGGTTCCAGGCTTCAGGCAAATTCTTGTATTAAAATTCCGTTGATTTTCTTCGCAGATGTAAGGTTTATAACTGTCACAATTCGCGATGCTCAGACGGTATGCGGAATATCCATTACTGCTGTTTTGGTTGGCATCCAGCATTAGACAATCGCCATTCCGTGATTGAGGTTGACCTGATGACCAGGGGACATATTTAGCCTGTTCTCCAGTGCTCTGCCAATACAAGGTGCCTTTTTGACCCAAAGAATTTCCAGAAGTCCAGAACTCGTAAACCCAGGGTGCTTTGACGGTTATCCATTTTTCTATCTGCTGCAACTGCGTCTCATTCTGAATACTGAGAAGTCCAGCACCCAAGGAGCGACAGTGACGATCTGCACCATACCAATTGTTATAGTTGTTGTTGTACAAGAGACACTTGCCTCCCGCCGAGGAGAAGTTCTTCCTGCAACCCGAATCCTCACTCTGGACAAACTCGAGTTGAGTCAGCACCAGACTGAGGATTGTGAAGCTAATTAATTTATGCCAAAACATTTTTGATAGACACTTTATATGAATTGAATTGTCAGTTGGAAGTACGCCTTATATAGTCCATTTAACTACGCTTATCTTTGACTTATTATTTTCGAAAAGTGATAAGAAAGTGTGATTATACCCGTTACTTAAAAAATAAGTGAAAGAGTTGTATGTAACAGGAAGAATGAGGCATCTCTGACCCTGATAAAATATATATATTCTTAATCTTAATATTCTTAATAATCAGGTAAAGTAACCAAATTTGGCACACAGATATTCAAGCCACGCCTCCGCATGGTCATTGAACAGAACGATTATTTTTGGTTTATTTTTTTCTATATTATTATTTTGTTTGATTTCTGGAAATTCTATGCGAAGATAACGTTGATTTAAAATAATTTTTTTCCATTCTTATCGCTATTTGATTACAGATTGCCAATCACTTTTGCACATTTGTATTAAAACTGAAAGTAAAAGTGTCAAAGGAATCCCCTGCTAACGAGTCATCGTCATTAGCTAAAGATAGATCTAATTGTATCAGCCAGGTGGACTTTTAAATTGACATTTGGTTATTAAAACGGTTACTTGACATTTTAATGCCTAAATTCTTACTACTAAACTATAGGATATATAAATAAAAATATACTTTTTGAGAAATAAAGTCAAGACTTTCGGCTTAAATATAATTTATATTCTTTTTTTTATTAAAAAGGCTTTCATCAACTTATCTATAAGTATAGTTCTAAAATTATTTATCTTTCATAATACTCTGCCATATTAAACCGACAAAAAAGATATATTGGTTTTGTGAAACGTTTTAATAGGCAAAAACAGGAGTTTTTTTATGATATATTGGACCGATATATAAAAAAAACAAAAAAGTGTTTCATACTAAGACTTATTTTTTGGCCCGATCGGTCATATGACAGCTATATGATATATTGGACCGATTTGAACCAACTTTGGACAGGATGTATAAGACCAAGCTATATGCTTCTTGTATCAGTTTGGTTACGATATCTCATAAAATGACAGGTGCTCAGACATTGTCACGATAGTGAGACAAAAATTCGTTAAATATATTCTCGAGTTGATAAAGTATACAAAAAATTAGGTAAACTTAAATTAAAATTAATTTGGTTATATAGATTCTTTAAAAATACAAACTAAAAAAAATCAAGTGAAGTTAATTCAAGTTCAAGTTTATTACTGTTTCATAAAAATTTATTTTAAATTAGCTTAGTTTATGCTAAAACTTGAGCGTTTTCGTAGGATCCAGGCTTCAGGCAAATCCTTGTATTGTATTTCTGTTGTTGATGTTCGCAGATGTAAGGCTTATAGTTAATGCAATTCACGATGCTCAAACGGTAATCGGAGGATCCAGTGATGGTGTTTTTGTTGCCATTTAACATCAAGCAATCGCCATTCATTGTTTGAGGTTGGCCCGTTGACCAGGGTACATATTTAGCCAATTCGCCAGTGCTCTGCCAGTAATATGTGCCTTTTTGACCCAAAGAATTGCCAGAAGTCCAGAACTCGTAAACCCAGGGTGCTTTGACAGTTATCCATTGTTCAATCTGCTGCAACTGCGTTTGATTCTGAATACTGAGAAGTCCAGCACCCAAGGAGCGACAGTGACGATCTGCATCATACCAATTGTGATAGTTGCTGATGTACAAGAGACACTTGCCTCCCGCCGAGGAGAAGTTCTTCCTGCAACCCGAATCCTCACTCTGGACAAACTCGAGTTGGGTCAGCACCAGGCTGAGAATTGCGAAGCCAATTAATTTGTGCCACAACATCTTCGACAGAAATTTTGAATGTAGTAAATGGTCAGTTGGAAGTGCGCCTTATATAGTCCATTTAACTACGCTTATCTTTGACTTATCATATCAGGGAAGTGATAAGAAAGTGTTAGCTTTGTTAAAACTAATTAAAAAATTCCCCGTAACTGATACAATCGATTTTGAATCATGTAAGTGTTTTTTGGGTTATTGAATTTAAGAACTTTGTATTGATTTGTTATTAAATTCTTAGTATGGCACGATGCACGAAATAAATTTCATTAAAATTTGTTTGAATTTTGTTCGATATCTAAATTAAAACATGAGAAGATTATAGTAAATAATCATTTATATGGCATATTATAATTCAATAAAAATTCGTTTTCCTTTGTATTGGGTAAATTTTAAAATTAAAATCAGCAGTTTTAATGTTATTATTTACTAATTTGAAGTTATTCAGACAAAATTTAAGACTTGCGGCATTGGTGATCAGTGAGTCAGTCAGGACAATGATTACTTTATAAAGGCACATTCATTTATGGTGATTGAATTGTACGATTAATTTTAGTTTATTATTTTTGATTTTTAAAAGTTCTTTCCGGAGATAACGTAGATTCAAAATTATATATTGCTTTTATTATTTCCTATTAACTTCATATGGCCAATTACATTATTCTCAGCTAATTGTGCTAAATCTAAAAGTAAATATGTGAAAGGTATCTCAAGCTTATTTGTCATCGTCATTGTCTAAAGAAAAATAGATTTAATGGTATCAGCCAGGTAAGCTTTTAATTTGACATGTAGTTATCAAATGTCTTAGTGAATTGCTTATCATTTTTTCAAATTGATAAGTTTAAGATAAGCGTAGCTAAATGGACTATAAAAGGCACTTTTTAAACTGACCATTAACTACTCCTAAAGTGACTATCGAAAATGTTGTGGCATAAATTAATTGGATTCGCAATTCTCAGTCTGGTGCTGACCCAACTCGAGTTGGTCCAAAGTGATGCTCCTGCAACCAGTTGCATGAACAAATTCGCCAAGGTGGCAGGCAAATGTCTTCTTGCTGTCAATAATAATTACAATTGGTATCAGGCCGATCGTCACTGTCGCTCCTTGGGTGCTGAACTGCTCAGTTTCCAAAACGAGACGCAATTGCAGCAAATTTCACAATGGCTGAATACCATCTTGCCCTACAGTCTGGAAGTGTGGACCTCCGGTAATACATTGGGTCAGAAAGGCGTCTATTACTGGCAAAGTACAGGCGAGCAGAGTCGTTATCTTCCCTGGTCAACAGGTCAACCTAAAATCTATGAAGGAGATTGCTTGTCTCTGTATGCCAACAACTACAACAACTGGGGACAATTTGATTACCGTCTGGCAATTAAAGATTGCACCAAATTAGCACCTATCGTCTGCGAGCATGGACAACTAAAATCTACAACAAGGATCTGCCTAAAGCCTGGATCCTACGAAAACGTTCAAGTTTTGGCTTGAAGAAAGCTGCTTGAAATATAATTGATTAGAGACAATTTCTAAACTATGTAATGAAATAAAATTAATTATTATTTAATTTCATAAAATAAAATATTCTTATGCACTTATCAATTATATTATTTTCCATGAAATTTTATTATGATCTTTATTATTTCTTTTTATTCGTGGAATTCCTTTTTTGGAGAAATGATTAAATTGTTGTCTAATTTTTTTAAATTCTTATCGCCTCTTAACTATTGTTAGAGGGAGAGGGAGCTGGGAGCGGGGCTGGGAGAGGGAGTGGGAGCGGGGCCTGGAAGAGGGACTGGGAGCGGGGCCTGGGAGAGGGACTGGGAGCGGGGCCTGTGAGAGGAACTGGGAGAGGGACTGGGAGAGGGACTGGGAGGAGTAATATTAATAGTAGTATTTATAGTATCAGTAGTAGAGAGGGTAAGAAAAACAAAGAGAAACTGAGGAAGAAGTACGAGTTCGAATAAAGAGAAATAATTCAAATGCTAATAGAAGTATGAATAGAAGTAGGACTAAATGGAATATAAATTGCAGTATATGACTCCTTACCTCAAACAGACTCTCATTAAATATCGTAACCAATCTGATAACATTTGCATTTAAGTTAACTAAATTATTTTTAGTTTTTTTCCATCTACAATTGAATTACTTTCGCGTTGTATTAATAGAAGTTCTTCCCAGAGATATGAATTATTTATTGTGAAGGTTTTATATTGTATATTGCTCTACTTATCGCTTCTAAGCTTCCGTGAATCATACGTGTAATATATTATCTTGATTTTCTACCAAGAGAAATATTTTTGAAATTAATAGTGATTTTTATGATATATCGATAACTCAACTTTTATTCGATTCTGCATCAATAATGGAAAATTCATTTTTTTCCATTCATTGTCCATATTTTCCACATTTTTTCCGCTTAAAAAATTTAATTTTTATCTATTCCTTGACACTTACAAAAAATGCTTTAAGAATACTTGATATTTGAGTCTCTATGTACTATTTTCTGACTGATCGACAGTTAGATTCTTTTTTTTTTTTTGATTTTCTTGTTGGTTTTTTGTACGAAGTCATCATGATTGACTAGGGTTACATTTAATTGTATCAGTTAAGGGGAACTTTATATTTGCCTTTTGCTTATCATTTCTTAAAATTGATAAGTCACAGATAAGCGTAACATAAGCGACTATATAAGTCGAATTTAAAACATACTATTTATTTACATTAAATAGACTATCGAAGATGTTGTGGCATAAATTAATTGGCTTCGCAATTCTCAGTCTGGTGCTAACTCAACTCGAGTTTGTTCAGAGTGATGTCGTTGCTTCCGGTTGCAAGGAGAACTTTTCTCCGGTGGCAGGCAAATGTCTAATTCCTGTCAGCAATTATACCACTTGGTATGACGCGGATCGTCATTGTCGTTCTTTGGGAGCTGGACTTCTCAGTCTGCAGAATCAGACACAGTTGCTGCAAATTTCAGAATGGCTGAATACCAAAATGCCCTACACTCTAGAATTGTGGACATCGGGCAACAGTCTAGGCGCCAAGAATGGACTCTATTACTGGCAGAGCACTGGCGAGGAGGCTCTTTATCTTCCTTGGTCTTGGGATCAACCTAAACCAGCTGATGGCGATTGTTTGACTCTTTATATGTTCGAATTCAACAGCTGGGGTTCCTTCAATTACCGGCTGACAGTCAGAAATTGCACTTCAAGCGGTTATTTTGTCTGCGAGCAGGAAGTACAGAAATATACTACTAGGATATGTCTTAAACCTGAAGCCTATGTAAATGCACAGGTTATGGTCTAAAATAAATTGTTTGAAATAGTTTGTTTACATTTAATAAACTTGAACTTGAAGTTGATTTGTGTTTATTTTACTTAACCTCTGTTATGGCTTTCTTTGTTGTATGACTTTTGGACTATTTAAAGAGGCTTCCATGAATTGATTTCTGGGAATATTTGTTTCAATTAATTTCATTAAACTGCTTGTCTGCAATTTAAGCACTTTTGCGTTTGGTTAATGGAAGTTCTTCCCAGAGATATGAATTATTTCTTGTGAAGGTTTTATATTGTTTATTGCTCCCTTAACTTTATCGCTTCTTAACTTCTGCCAGTCATTCATATGTTTATGACTATCCGTAAGTTTGTCATAATCTGAGCCTATATAAAAGGAATCCCCAAGTGAACATTCATTTAATACAACATGCAGAAAATATATAACATAATAATTTTTTAGCGAAATTTGCGAAATAAAATGTGAGTTTTATGAAAAATCGACAACTTAACTACAATTCGATTCTGCATCAATATTTGAAAAATTAATTTTTATATTCACTGTCCATTTTTTTCACATTTTTTTTCTTAAGCTCTAACATACAAGATAAGCATTTTAGAAGCTAAGGGAACAGAATAGGCTATATCGTAAACGAGCACTATCGACTAAAGCTTTCATATTTGATGCATTAGCAACTAAAATAATTTCGGCTTCCGTTAGTGGAAGTACTTCCCAGAAAAATGATTTATTTATGGTGGAAGATTTGAGATTTGATTGCAACACTTTAAACGGTTGTCAAGCATATCAGAAATTTGATAAGCAGAAGATAAGAATGGCTAGTAATTTCAACTATATAAAAGGCTTTACCAAATGAACTTTTAATTAGTTACTTCTACTCGCAGTTTCAACATGTTCTGCCTCAAATTGTTTGTCTTTACTGTCCTCAGTCTGATGCTGTTGCAGTTGCATCAAGTCAACAGTGAAGCTACCTGCGGAAAGAACTTTAGCAAGGTGGCAGACAAGTGTCTGTTGGCTTCCAACCAATGGTATACTTGGTATGAGGCCGATCGTTACTGTCATTCCCTGGGAGCTGCACTTCTCAGCCTGAAAAATCAGGCGGAGTTGCTGCAGATTGAAAAGTGGTTGAGTGTCTCAGTGCCTTTTAAACTGAGTGAGTTTTGGACATCGGGCAATACTCTAGGCAAGAAGAGCGTCTATTATTGGCAGAGTACTGGAGAGGTGGCTCGTTTTTTGCCCTGGTACACGGATGAACCTAAACCAGCTAGCGGTGATTGCTTGTTGCTCTATCCTAAGGAGTACAACACCACCTTTGGATACTCCGATTACCGCTTGATGATAAAAAGTTGCACCTACCCCTCACCACTTGTCTGTGAGAAGCAACCACAGAAATACGAAGATACTTCATCAATGCTTTGTCTCAAACCTGAAAGCTATGAAAACGCTCAGGTTCTGGTCTAAATTAAAATCGTCAATAAATTTCTTATTGTAAGGATTATAAATTTCAAAATAAAAAATGCAACAACAAATAAATTTAGTATTTTTATATAGACTATGTAAAAAAAAACTGTATAATTCTTGTTTGTAATATTTATTTTAATGTTACGGAATACCTCTTTTTAAGTTAAAAAAAGTTACAAAATTACTCTTGTATTAATTTCAAAATAATCTCTCATTCCTTAGCATAAGTTTTACTATAAAAAGTATCTCTTGTTCCATAACTTTAATTTTAAAGCTGAAATATAATGTTATTATCTAAAATGATTAAAAATAAAACGTAATTTTGGAATTTAAAATTATTGATCTTTGATAATTGAGAAATTACTATATCGTAATTTTTATATAATCTATGTCATATGTCCTTCATTTATTAATTTGTTTTTGACAATTTAAAGAGGTTGTCATCAATGGGTTTTGATCCGACCACTTATCTACTGATTTCCCTTCGAGGAATTAATTTGTAGGTTTTTTTGTAGATAGTTTAGGTACTTTTGCTGGTAGCATTATCTAGCAATATGATTAATTATTTATTTTGGTTGAGGCTTGAAATTTAAAATGGTTATTCTTATCGCCACTTTGCCGATGTCAATCATATCAGCAACGTGTTAGGCATATTCAGCTGATTAAAACTTTTAAACAACATTAATTATTAATAAATAAATATTTAACCAGTTTAAATTGAATTGCCTTAATTGTTTAATTTACAAATCGATTTTTAATAAGTTCAAAATTGAGATAGTAAGCTTAAATTCCACAATAGTTTATTATTCGTTAGATAATTCTTTATTTAAAAAAACAAAGTATTTTTCATTGAATTAAATGGAATGATTTTTTTATTTTTATTTTATACCGATTATCTCACTGTCAAGCATACTTGACTCTATAATTCCTTGAATTGTTTTCCTAATATTATCTTATCTTTGAATTCGCGTGAACTGTTAGATGTATTCAATTACGCTTAATTTATAGCACTTTCGCCTATCTTAAATGGGTTTCCTAAATCAAGGTAATTCATATTCATTTGGCATATGTGAAAGCTGATACCAGCTTATCATATCGCCTAATTAGTCATGAAGTATCTAAGTATTTATAAAAACGGCAACCCCACTGAGAATTTCAGCCAACAAGGCGTTGTCCATTGGCCAATTTTAAAGCGATCTAGGCGCTCACGCGAACGAACAGACGGCTCAAATGTTGATGTTGCTAAAATATATATATACTTTATAGGGTCTGACATGCCTGCTTCTCCCTGTTACACACATTTGAACAAACACAATATAGCCTTTTACATATTTTTTAAGTAAAGGGTATAATTAAATAAATCTTTTACTAATGAATGAAACATTCAACTTTCTTAAAATATGCAGATGAAAATATTTCTTCAGTTTGTAAAAAGCATTGCATATTTTTAGGCGAACATGGTGATTTTTATTGATTTGCTTTTGAGACTGTGAAATGCTTTGTGGTTTTTGTAAGAAAATTGCATGTATTGCTTGACTGCTTATATGAGGTATCGCTTATCGTTTATCGATTGTCATACGCATTGTTTTTGTTCACTTTACAACTGGGAAATTGGCAACGAACGCATTCAAGGATTATTTGGTTGGCAACGCAACATCTTGAGAGAATGGAAGGATAAGAGGATGGGGGGACAGCTGACATGACCGTTACATACAGCGGATATATGCTATGTTCGCTGATAGTAAAAAACAGACACATGTATTCACAAACACACAGACACGGCGACAGCATGCAAAATTACAGCGATTTTTATTGCGGTTCTGCTTCGTTGCCTGACACTGAAAGCATTCCGAAAATGGTTTGGTTGAAACTGAACAGGATGTAGGTGAAAATATGGGGTTGTGAAGAGGGGTAAATGGAGGGTTGGAAAATGAGAAATGGTACACTGAAAAAAAATTTGACCAAAACTAACATTTAAAATTCTATAATTGTTGTCTAAGACAATAAGTTATGTGTTAAAGTAAGACAAAATGCTTTAAACAAGACACCATCTTTACCGTACGCCTTAAACCATATTAGATAAATATTCCCAAATTTTTTTCTTTCTGTGTAACTGTCAGATGGGCGGAATTGAAGCAATGCTTGGCACGTTACGCTTTTTGTGGGTTTTTTTTGTTACCATTGAAAATCAATCTAAATATTAATTGCATATTCCATGGCGTATTATTTGCACATGTGTGTGTGTGTTTGTGGGTTAGTGCTAAAAATAAATTGAAATTGCCAAAGCATACAGATATCTGTTATATGTTATTTGTTGTATATAGAATTTAGACATATAACATACGTGACTGTGGTATAATAATTGTGGTATGTTTGTCACTTTTGTTTATGCTGCAATTATTTCAGATAGTTTAATTTCTCTGGCTTTGGACATGCGGTTGTTGCACACATAGACAGAGAGAGTGAGAGAGACAGAGAGAAATAAAAAGAGAGAGAGAGAGAGAGAGAATTTATTCTTATGCCACAATTGCTTTCAACGCTTTTTTTCCATTCCGTTGCACTTTGCCGACACACAAAATTTAATTTGCCATTTTGCCCTGAAGTTGCTCAACTGGGCGTGGCAATGTTGCCCCATCGCCCACCGCCTACCGCGTTTGCAAACTGCATTTGGCTTCACATCTTCAGCGCCGCAGCATTTACTTCAGATTTTCTTTTTAATACCCACTAAACGCGCCACATGATGGGGTTGAATAAACAGTAGCTGTCGCAAATATCAAAACTGCATTTTAATGTATAAAT
Source organism: Drosophila falleni (assembly GCA_035045575.1). Taxonomy (NCBI): domain Eukaryota; kingdom Metazoa; phylum Arthropoda; class Insecta; order Diptera; family Drosophilidae; genus Drosophila; species Drosophila falleni. The sequence goes on along the minus strand of JAWNOV010000089.1, from coordinate 4,026,135 downwards.
TCTCCTTTTTACAATATTTTCATAGATTATTCCTAAAATGTTTGATTTTCCCAAAGCAAAAAAAAATGGTATTGCTATATTTTTAAGTTAAAATTTTTGTGTTTCTATGTTTTTTTCTTATCATTATAAAGTTATGACCAATTTACAGACAATTTAATTTAAATAAATAAAGACTATTATAAATTTGCCTTTATTATTTTTTAAAAATAACTATATCTCTATCAACATCTTTCTTAAAATATAGAAATGCTTCCCTCATTTACCATTAGCATAAATATTCTCGTTATATTTTAAATCTACAATATTTACAATAACTAAATTAATGTCAATCCAAATATTTTAAAATGCTTCTCTTAAATTACCAACTAGGATATCTGTTAGTCAAACTACACTCAAGCTAAAATTTTTCTTGTTATTTTTTATCTGCTTGCGTTTATTTCTTATTTATTTTTCATTTTATGCTCGGCTTGGCCAGAGTTGCCAGAGGCGAATTTTGATCTGCTGCTGCTGCTTCTTTTTTTTGCTGCTGTTGCCAAAGTTAATATTGTTGTTATTGGTGCAACAATTTGTGGCATCGCCTGCCACCTAAAGCACTAATCTGTTACTATAATTGCATTCAGATATTGCACATGCGAGGCTTTGTCTTGTTAGTCAAACTTTAAGAGATCAAATGTCAACAAATATGAACGAAGAAACAAGAAAAGAACAAAGTCTGACAATCTGACTGTCTGACTGTCTTGCAATCGAGCAATACAAATGTCGCCAAGTTGAGAGAAGATCAACTGCGTGTGGCGGAAAACTTGGCGTCATATGTGAATTTTGCCTTTTGTGGTGTAACAATAAAAAATCTGGGTGCAAAAGTTGAAACCATTGTCTGAAACTGCAGCAATTTTTTCAGTGGGTGGCTCATAGGAAAAGGGCAAAGGGAGAGGTAAAAGGCAGAGAGGAAGGCATCTCCAGTTTGTACAAACAGTAAATATGCGTGACAAAAACTTGCTCTTCCGGCCTTTTCATAAGCCCAAGACAAAAAAAAGGAAAAAAAAAGCGCACTAAAGGAAAAGTAAGGCAGCTGAATGCAGACTCTGTGGTAAAGTAGAAAGAGACAGAAAGATAGAAAAAGGGAAGTAACTGGCCAAGTGAAAATTTCAAACTAACTAGAAACCACTTAAGGATGACGCTGTGCTCTGCATGTGAAGGTAAAAGACAAAGAACCTGATATAAAAGAAGAAAGTTATGCAGCTCACAGAATGAAGAATAAAGAGAAGGAGAAAAGTGAAGCAAGGTGCAGGAAAATATGACGAGCTCATACACTGCTAGGAAAAACAGCTTAGCTATGAACTCTGTTCTACAGGATAATACGAAAGTGATGCGAGCTTACAGTCTAAGCAATTGCATAAGCTATTTACATTGGGGAAAACTCCTTAAAAATGCATCAAAAGCGATTTGTTTTCACATTGTTTTTTTGAGATGAAAAGTAAAAGAATTTATTGATCTATGGAAGTAGTAAACTTACAGAAAGTGGAAGTTAAGATAATACTCGGATAAGAATGTCTGCTTGTTAGGAAGTTATTATGATTAAAGGTAAAATATTTTTAATTGGCTTAATCTTTAAGAAGGTCTTTTAACCGCTCAACTGAGTTTTTATTGGGTTTGTTTTACCGACTATGTGCGTAACAGGCAGAAGGAGGCGTGGCAGACCCTATAAAGTATATATATTCTTGATCAGCATCAATAGCCGAGTCGATAAAGCAATGTCCGTCTGTCCGTCTGACCGTCTGTCTGTCTGTATGAACACCTAGATCTCAGAGACTATAAGAGCTAGAGACACCAAACTTGGTATGTAGGTTCCTCTATACTGCAGGGAGATCAAGTTAGTTTCAAAATTTTGCCTGGGAGTGGGGCCTGGGAGCGGGACCTGGGAGAGGGACTGGGAGAGGGACTGGGAGAGGGACTGGGAGAGGGACTGGGAGAGGGACTGGGAGCGGGGCCCAGGAGAGGGACTGGGAGAGGGCCTGGGAGTGGGCCCTGGGAGCGGGGCCTGGGAGAGGAACTGGGAGAGGGACAGGAAGAGGGACAGGGAGAGGGACTGGGAGAGGTTTTATAGTTAGATAGAGTCTGTTTTAATTGTTAAAAGCTTTTTAAATTAAATTACAACATTAAAACCGTAATTTTTTTACACACTAGAATTTTTACTCTTTTTTATGATACTTATTTTTCTAAGCTTATTTAAGGGCCCTATTTATCAAAATTATTTGATTGAACTGGGCTAATATTGAGTTGACATTCCGAATTCTTATGCAATTGATGTGAGAAAGCCTAAGAAATTTCTTGTTTGTTATTTGCAACTGGAATGCATTTGGCATTTTGCCAATTGAAAATTCTGTCAAAGAAATCATTAATTTTGTTATTTCATTGGCAAAAATTCTTAGAAAATACGTATTTCTTATAAAATATTTATTTTCCAGCTCCCTTGAAAACAAGAACTCAGCGTGTTGAATTTCCAATCTCAAGTTTTCCGCTGCGTTTTCAAGAAACCAATTTGTATCATTAATTATGCATATGCGGTTGCTTCACCTTCTTCTACTTCTTCTTCTTGAATTGCTGCTGCTTGAAGGCTGATGATGAAGTGCCTCAACGCTGGATGCTCTTGTGGATTTATTCGGGCGGCAAACAAAAATAAATGCGCTCCGTTAGCCAGCAATGCGATAGCAATAGCAATAACAATAACAATAACAATGGAAAAGCGAATAGGAATGCGAATACGAATGCAGTGTTTGTTGCATGCAACATGCGGGCAGGAAAATCCTTCGCTTTTTCAAGGATAATAGAATATATTTTGCGCTTAAAGACCAGCTACATGCCATACAATACTAGCAACAACGACAACAACAACAACAGCAACAAAAAGTCGTGTTCTAAAAATACAACCGTAAGTTGGCGTACATGCAGCTTAATGGGCAAAAGCGGCCAACAGCGTTCACTGCGTCTACAATATTGATTGGAATACACACACATACATACACTTACCCAAACACACACACACACACACACATACAGTTACCCATTGAGGGACGCACTCACGGTTACAGCTGTAGGGCATAAGCAGCAGCAAACATAAACACACACACACACACACATCATACATACACATCGACCGAAGAAGCTGTGACACACTCACACACTCATACAACACACGCGACGAAGCATTGCTGTTGCTAATGTTGTTCTTGTTCTTGTTTTAAAACCCGGTACCGAAGTGCTTAAAGGATATACCAAATTTATGGCAATATGTAGCAAGCAAATGACTTAATTATAAAAGATTTTTATGATTTTATCAAAACCATTCACAGAAATGTTATTGCTTCGCAAGTGTCATTAATTTTATTTCTTAAACATATTTTCGGAGTCACAAAAATCAGCTGGCATTTATTATTTAAACATTTCACAAAAATAATTAATTTAAGTATTAAAAGTTTTCAATTATATAATGTTTTTTAAACAAAATGTCTTAAACCTTAAATGTGATTTAGAGAAATAAATCAGATGCTAAAAATTAATTACAAATTTCAATTAAAATTAAATTTTAATCATTTTTTATACAAATGATAAATTTGTGTTATCATTAATTTATGCTGTCCTAACAATGCAATTAATAAATTTAATTAACTGTTATAATTTAAATATGAATTTCAATTTAATTTTATTAAAAAATTGATTAAAATCTGCCGATGTAAATTTGCATTCCTATTCCATTGAATAATAAATTTAATAAAATTCAATTAATATGATATTTTATTTAATCTTTAAAAATATATTTTGCAACTTGTCAGTAACCCAAGTTGGTCTGAGAATTCCTATATAACTTTTGGTAAAGATATTTATATGTCCAGGGTAACTTGCAGTCGAGCTCTCTCTACTGTAAAATTCGCACTTGTTTTTCATGTAACTGTAGTTGTGGCAAGCGTAAGCAAACATCAAAACGAACAACAACAACACAAGCCAAGCAACCAAATTCACTCACACACACCCAATACACACACACACCCCCAGCATACACATACACACTTACAGCTGGTAAGGCGGACAAGTTAAAGTGGATAATGGACGCTGCTCGCCAGGAAAGAAGAAAGGCAAAGGCAAAAGGCAAAAGAGCGCACCGCATGCGAATTGTGCTTTCCCCTTTGGATCTCTCCCTTCTCTCCACTTTATCTGCCCTTCACTCTTTTTTTCCACTCTTCCCCTCTCTCTCTCTCTCTCTCTCTCTATCTCTCTCTCTCTCTCGAACCCCAAGCAACCGTGCGTACAACGCTCAGTTCTATTTTTAAATACGCGCTCAATGTGCGAGAGCAACAAAAGTTGCTCCAAAGCAGCAATACAAACAAACATAGCAAGAGAGAACTATGAAAAGAGAAAAAGAAAGTGATAGAATGTATCTGCAGTGTTGCCAGAATTTAAAAGCTAAAAAAAATATATAATATAACTATAAAACAAAATAATCTACAGAGATATATACAAAAATATTTAAGATGAACGAAAGTTAAAAAAAAAAAAATTTAAAAAATTAAATTAAAAATAAATAATCTCTATTTCTGTCTGAGTTCTAATTATATTTAAGTCAAAAACATCTAAGGCAGTGAAAATCATCTATATTTTAGCCAATGTTCGAATTTTTACTCTACACATTACATTTGACCAATTGATAAAATGGATTTTTACAAGTCACCTTAAAGTTTAATGCATTTAAGTCCTCTAAACAATGTTCTTTCTATTTACCAGTAGAATATTTTCGACAGAGTATATATTGGTTTTTATTTTAATAAATTAAAGTTATTTATCGATCTTAAATCAAAATAAACTTTTTTTTAAATAGTCAATCTAAAGCTAACAAAACTTTTTAAGTTTTTTAAAATTTCTAAAATATTATAGGTATAAAATAAAGATAAAATGACAGCACTGGTTGAGGTCGAGCGTTGTAGTTGTAGAACTGAATCGGGTTCAAGTCAAAATGGCTGCAAATCCCCCCATAAGGCACTACAAATCTCAAAGTACTGAGCCACTGTCCACTTACCATGTGAAAGTGTATATGTGTGAGTGTGAGAGTGTGTGTGTGTGCGCAAATTGAGCGCATAAATTGTTTTAATTGCAGTAAACAATTGCAGCAAAAACGCGTTGCAAGCAAGCAGAAAAAAGACAACAGCAACTGCAACTACGGCAACTGCAATAACAACAGAAACAACGTCGACTTTTACACATGATCCCCCAGTCAGTACATCAATCAACGTCAAATTTGCATAAAAACATATTTACAATAATAATTACATAGCAGCAAATTAACATAATTTTGAATGGCATTTTTGCAAAGCGTTTTCCAAACGCAAAATCGATGCTGCCAACAGCAGCAACATAAAAACAACAACAACAACAACGTTGACAGCTACAGTATGACAACAACACTACATAACACTCACACACATAAATATTTTTGCAGGATTTTATATACATCAAATATAATCATATTTATTTCGGAAAATGTTAAGCTTTTTTACCTTGTGAAATGATTAAAAATGTAAGCTCATTTCATAGTTTACCAAACAGCAAAAAAGTATGCTAGATTTAACATATTTTTTTTAACCGTTCTACCATTGAAAGATTTTTAAAGTATTTTTTTCTCATCTCAAAGATTAACAAGAGATGTGAAACTTTGTTGTTTAGTGTAATCAAACACATATTTAAACACACACACACAATGTTTAAAGTTTGCGCCTGTTTGGCGTTAACAAGCCGCAGCCATTGCGTTTAACTAACCGTGAATGTAACTCTATGTGTGTGTGTGTGCTAGTGTGTGAGTGTGTGTGTGAGTTAGTGTGTTGGCAACAACATTGTTGCTAAAATGATTTTGAAAAACCATCAATAACTCAAATATAATGACAGTTTTCCACTTGTTGTTACCAGGCAGTCAAGTCGACTCGTCTCAGGACTCAAGTTGAGTTTCATCCTGTAAGTGAGGCTAAATGGATGAATAACTTAAACCAGCTGCTTCTATAAGCCCCAAGAGGTTGGCTGTATGTGTGTAGATATATATATACATATATACATGTCAGTAAGTCTGATGTGATGTTATGTAATGTAATAACGTCAATCAAATTTGAAAAAAGGCTGGCCAACTATTTGAAAATCAATTTTCATTCAGCTAAAGTCGAGAATAACATGGAGATGGAGAGAGAGATAGAGAGAGGGAGAGAAAGAGAGAGAGAAGGATAGATACGGAAAAGGGTGAGGAAGGGAGCAAGCCATAGCTTCACCTAAGTAAATATATATATATATATATATATATATGTACAAGTTTTAAATTTGCTCTGACTGGGCCAGAGAGTTGGAGAGTCTGGGTAATGTAGCAGAAGGTCATCAGTAAAGTGTAACGTGGCTCTAAGCCATGACTAGAGGAATTTGCAATATTTGCTGGAAACACAGCTAAAGAACTTAACTCGGCTGAATAAGTTTCAAAATGTCATTGAAGCTAAGCGGAAAAAATGTCAAGTTGTTGGCTTAATAAGTATTAAATGCTGTGTAATCAGAAATAAACAAACAAGAAAAGAACCCATTAATATTGCCAATAAGCAATTAATCATCAAAATACTTCAAGTTCAAGTCAATGAAAGCTTAAATGCGCTTTATCAGCGCTATGAAAGCAGTTCAATGTTCAAAAACCTGTTGAACAAGCAAACTGCTTGGCTAACGCGGCGTATGAGTATTTACGAAAAAATACAACGGATGAATAAAAAATCTGAGATATATTATTTTCGAATATAGTATTCTAAAAACAAAATAACCTCTTTTACAAATTTTGTTATTATGTCTATTAAATTAAACTCTTAAGTTTGATCCAGCTAAAATCATGAATGTATTTATAATGGAATCTTGAATAATTGAATAATTAAAAAGCCATAGAATACTCCTTATTACAAAAAAGTTATAAAAAAGGTATTCTATAATTTTTATAATATAAATTTAAAATAAGATATGTATATATTATGAATTAATAAAAAATAAATAAATTGAATCAGTACCTAAAAAATGTTCGACTTAAATTGAATAAGTTGCTGGTTCTTTTTTATTGTTTTAATAAAGCCAAACAAAAAAATGTGTATATATTGGTTAAATTCAACCATGAAAAATAAAAAAAAAATATTTACCTTTTGTTTATTAAGTGAAAATATATAGATTAAAAATGTGAATAAGCTTTAATTTCTAGAGACTGAAAAATATACAACTTAATGTTTAAAAATAATAAAAATAAAAATATAGATTTAATTTTAAAGATATTTGCTGGTATATTACACATACGTACCGACAAATTATGAACAGCGAACTCTTTAATATGTATTAGGTTTTGTAAGTATAAAACAAATAAATTAAAGCTATAATAAATTAAAAATAAGTCAGCTTAGAGTTTAATTTAAAAAAAAAAAACAATGTAGATTAAAGTAAAAAGAATTTGTTCAGACATTTGCTTGTATATAACGCATACACACTGTGTACAGGGCATTTGAGCATCACTTGAAGTTGCATTTGATTCCATGTCCATGTTTTTATTGCGGTTTTCGCTCTGCCTGCCACAATTCCCCCCTCCCAGCTTGTCCTTTTTCACTCCCCGCATCCACAGGGTGTAGTGAACTTGCGTTTTTGGGTGGTTGAACGCGCACTCGAAGCGGCAAGCGCTGAATTGACAAATTGATGGATGATTCTCTTGCTCTCTCGTTGCATGTCCATGGTTTTATGATGTATTATTATGCGAGGCAAAGTTTCTGCGGCCATTGCCAATGGGAAGGTGGAGGTGGAAACTACGGAAAATGCGGAAACTACGTGAAAAGTTGCCAAGTCAGCGATGTGAAACGGTCACCTAAGTGTTTTATTAGCCCTCGAACTCATCGAGGCTTTGCTCTTCCTCTCTCCCTCTCATTCTCTCATAGTCTGAGTTGACTGTCAGTTTTATTGCTTATCGTATTGCTTTATTTTTACTTGTATTATTTTTTTTTGTAATGTCAACATATTTGACCAGCGAGCAGCGCGAAGAACTGCGCGATGTATTTGATAAGTTCGATGCAAATAATGATGGCTTTATATCCCCCAAGGAGCTGCGTCTAATGCTGCGTACGGTGGGCATGGAGCCAACAGAGGCGGAACTCTATGATCTTATACGAGTTGTGGATTTAGATTGCAACTCAATGATCAGTTTTAATGAATATCTGCAATTTATGGCCCCTCGATTGCGTGATATCGAGAGCGAAGAGAATCTACGGCTTGCCTTTGAGGCCTTCAATCGCACTGGCTACGGATTCTTTGACGCTCACGATCTTCGCATTGTGATGGGCAATTTCGGAGAGTTAATGACAGAACAGGATTCCGCCATTTTGTTGAACGATATGGATATTAAAAATGAGCAGCGTATTCATCTTCATGAATTTCTGGACTATTTGGGAATTAACGAGTCCGGCAAATTTTCTCCATAAACAAGCCAAAAAAAAACGACTATAAATGGGGAAAACCAAATTTCCGTGTTGCAATAAAAATTAAGATTTGTTGCATTGCAAATACGAGTTGAGAAGGAAACAAAAAAATTTTGAGTGCATAAAACCAGAAATTAATGCAGCATCACGTTTCGTCCATTAAGCCGCTGAGCTTTGCTTGCTGACTTTTTGCCCTGTCTCTGTCCCTTTTCTTTGTCTCTCTCTCTCTCTCTCTCTCGCTCTCTCTCTTTCCCTCTCTCTCTCTTTCTGGCTTTTGTTCCCTTGTGGATGCAACATTTGCACACATGAAAAGTGTTGTGTAAACATTAAGTCAGCTCATGTTTGTGGCTCTGTGAGTTGGCAACTCTTTGCCACGCCCATAAAAGGGCAACTAAAGGAGGCGGCATTGCTTTGTTTGCCTTAAGCTGCAGTTGGCCAATGTCCACTGGGCCTTCTGCTTCTTCCTCTTCTCTTTGCCGTTGAGTGGCCTTAATATTTTTAGCTGACATCGCCTAATGAAAGGCAAGACGAAGAGACTCGACTTCATTTTCATTTCACTCTTAAGACCCTGTACTTAAGCAGTGCGAAGAGTTATTAGGTTTGTGAAAACATTCTTTTTTATTTGAATTTTTTTATATACTTTGGGCGTCTGCCACGCCCCCTTCTGCCTCTTAAATACTTTCTGCCAAACACATTTTACCCTTTTTTGGCCATTTTTAATGGGCTCAGGGTACAAAAAACATAAAAGTTATTGTGCATCCGATTGCTTCTATGGCAGCTATATAATCATATAGTAATCAAAAATTAACCAAATCGGGTCAGGATGTATTCTCCTGTCCAAAATATACAATCTTTGGGTTTAGTTGAAATAGTTTAATAATTAACAGTTTTCATACAATTTAAATTTTGCAAAACGCACGATAAGTTAAAACTTGAGCGTTCTAGACTTTACCGTTTGGGCTGCACAGACATCAGTCAGTCAGGACAAACAGTTTTAAATAGAGGTAATGAGTGCAGGGTCTCTTACAGTTGAGTTAAATCAGCTGCAGTTTTTCTGCTAGTCTTCAATTGACTTGGCCGCATCTTTATAATTAAACAGGCAGAAAAAAATAGAAGAGCTAATAAAACAGAGAGAACGAGGACTGTAATGGGAATGGCGACACTTGCATTTCTCCCAGTTATTTATGGGCAAAATAAACGAGTTCATTTAGCTAATGGCCCCATGGCCTACTGAGCTCACAAGTGTCTGCACTTCTTTCTCAAGAAACTACTGCAAGTAGTTCATTTTCATTTCATTTTCGTTTCATTTTCGTTTTGTATCGTTTTAAGTGCCATAGAGTTGTTTGCCACAAAAGGACAACGCCTTTTAAGTCAGTTGACTTGTCTATAATATATGCAATATATAAATACACACACATATATTCTACACACAATTTTCCTTCAGTTTAAGCAGCTAAAATGCGAAAGCCAAAAAGTTTTGCATACTTCTAAGAGCTTTGCTTATTGTTCTGTTTTTTTCCAAATGTTTTTAGCATTTTACCCTCAGGTTCCATTTATATATATGTCTCTCTCTATCTATCTATCTGACTGTCTGTCAGTGTTTGTTTGCTGCGGATTAACGTGTGTGTGTGTGTGTGTGTCCTCGAAATAAAAACACGCTCTCTGAGCAACAGTTTAATCAAGCAGCTCGTAAATATAGAAGCCACAAAGCCAACAACAACAATTTATTTAATTCTCAAGTTTTAAATTGTCTTGATAACACTCTAGACAAAACGTGTTTTAGATTAGATTTTAAAACATTTAAATACGTTCTCGAACATTAACGTTTTATTGTCGTTTTTTATTTATTAATCCAGCCAGCCAACGCTCCATTACCGATGAGTTATTGTTGTTCAGTATAATAATTTCATAATTTATTTGTCTTGTAGAATTAATTTCAGAACTGTATAGATTTAAAAGTTAAGGCAACTTTAGCCAGTTAAGATTCAATATTGAAGCAGTTCAATTACCAAATGGTCTTTGAATCCCTATAGCTTAAATTTTGCTTTTTTACACCATAATTATTAGTTTTCAGAAAATAGGCTTTACTGTAGGACCTTTTCATTGAGAAAAGGATAATTTCTAAATAAATCAAAATAAAATTCAGTAATCCCAATTTTAATGTTGTTTTTATGTAAATGTTCATTTAATCATCACAGATTTATAGCGCCATTTAAAGCTCAATCATTTTCCATCATAAATGTTTAATAATAAAATATATCTTATATTCGGGTACTTACCTTGAAACTCTTTGCGCGCCGCACTCACAGACGTCACAATGTTTGCCACATGCCCCAAGACGGTGGCAAAGAGCATCAGGCCGAATAGCAATTGTAATATCACGAAGACATATTCGCCCTTGGAACGCGGCTTCGGCAGATCTCCGATGGTGGTCAGAGCGAGTGTACACCAATAATAGCTCTGTAGATATTGTTTGACGACATCGGCCGATTCAGAGTCGTGATAAACCCAATTGCGTGATCCAAAACCATTATTTTTGTGAATGATGTGATAGAGGCAACCGTTCCAATGGAATATCACAAGTAGATAGTGTATTAAAGCCGTTGAACGAAATAGATTTGGATAATTCGTATGACGTTCGGTGCGATCCATGAAGGCCCAAAATCTATAAATTTTGACCAGACGAAAGCTGCGTAATATCGAATTAAATCCAATGGATAAATAGAGAAAATCCAATGGGAGCAGGCACAGGCAGTCGATGTAAAAGATCGTTGAGTTCATGTAATGTGTGCGTAATTTAAGTGCATCCGTCTGAAGGACACCATCCTCCAAATAACCGGTTCGAAAGTGAAAGAATATATCAATCAGATAAAGGAAATCCGATAGATAATCCAAACAAAACCAGACCGCAATCGTGCGTCGATTGATCTCCTGGAAGGCGAAGCGGTAAATTATCACCCAGAAATTATATAAAAATGCCATGGATACCACCATGGACCAATAATAACAGAGTCGCCCCGCTGGATCAAAGACAAAGTGCAGCTTGCGGGCAGCTGTGGCAGCGCGTATCCTTTGCGAGGCAGTGCGATGTGGTTTCTGGTGGTGCGGCTGTGCCACATGACCACTACCAGGGCCACCGCCACCGTGCGGGGCATGGTGTGGATGGCCGCCATGGGGCGGACCAGGGCCACCCTGTGAACCGGGCGGTCCGTGCGCGTGCGGGTGGTGCGATACCGTCGAGGCCGAGTGCTGCAGCTGGTACGGGTGGTGCGCCTGCTGTCCGGCATTGTGGTGCGATTGCTGCTGCGAACGTGAGCGCGGATAGCTAAAAAACATAAAAAAGATCATATATTATAGTCAGGGTTTATTTAAATTAATAAGCACTCCGATTTGCGATCTTTTATATTTTACTCAGTCTTAACCGGGCGGCGTCGCTTTCTAAAGTGACGCTTCCTCCATTCACCAATACAATCATGCGTTTTAAAGCTAATTCTTATTCACGCCAGAGGGCGCTTTTTTAGTAATCGATAAATGATTAATTATATTTACAGTGCGATAAATATAATTAATAAATAACACCATTTACAATATAATACAGTCCTACATACTACTTATGACTACGTGTGCTAAATATTACTACAATATTGAAAATGAAAACAGGATCTAAAGAATACAAAATAGTCTAACAAAATTAATTTAATTTGAATGCAATTTTTTGTACTATTTGGCATTATTATTTGCAAGAAAATGAAACGTCTTAGAATCAGGTTTAAACTTCAAATTGTTGTTGATTAAAAATAAAAGCTTAAAAATGAAAATTTTTGATTTTTAAAATTTCAAAGGGACCCTATTTTTTAACGTAAATAATACACTTTTTATGCAGAATGAATATAATAAATGTTCTGTTTTCTTTAAAATTATATTTATTTTATTTATTTATTTGAAACTCACCGATCGGTGCCGTTGCAGTAGTTGCCGCCGTACTGATTGTGCCCCATAAGTACGTTGGTGGCACCGCCAGCACCACCGGCCAGCGTGTTATCCTGCGAGCCGCGTCCAGTGGATCGATTCCAGGTGCCCAAGAGCGGCTGATCGCCGCTTGTGGTTTTCAGTCGTCCACGTGATTTGTTGTTGTGCCGTTGTTTGTTGTGCAGTAAATCCATTTCGGAGGCAGTGCTTACGGTGGCCATATGTGAGTTGGATGCTCGGGAGGCGCATGGTGTTGCCAGACTGTCATGCGACGTAAAGAAACCTTGTTGCGAGACACTCTGGCCGAATTTCGGCTGGGACATGCCAAACTTAGGTCCTAAATCTGCAATAATGTGGAGGGACTTTAGATTAGAATGGACTTATACAATTTGGAAATAAATAGTATTATTCAAGTTAAAAGTGTATTCTATCATCTATAAAATCATAATCATATAAATATAAGAGAAAATAAATTGTCTTTTTTTTAAATAAAGTGAACAAAGGCTTGTATGAAAACTGAAAATTATATATCATTATAATCATTTCTATATTAAATACATTTCTAAGCTTTAAAGGGAGAAAAATGCAGTAAAATATATAATTGACAAAGTGATTTAATTTATTAAATCAATATGTAGAACTAAAAAAAATTACAATGTTTCGATACATTCTTAAAAACATATACCATACTGAATAGTTTCACGTGATAAAAAAAAAATAAAGAAAATAGGATTTACAATTGAGAGTTATATAATTTTTTGTTCTGTAAACCAAAAGTTTGGATTCATCTGAAAGTCCTAAAAGTTTCAGGCCTTGCTTATACACTAAAGGAGCAAGGGGGCAAATCAAATGTAGGAGAGAATACACACCAAACACACGCACAGGCACAGGCACACACTCATAGGACTGCAGCTTACCGAGAAAGCTCTGTCGATCGATTGAGAAGCGACGTAGGCTTCCCAAATCGATAAACTGCTCATCAGCGGCCATTGTGGGTGTTATCGATAACTCAGTTGTGTGAAAGGCACCACCGCCAACACTAAGACCAGCACCACCACCAGCGCCAATACCAACACCAGTTGTTGTTGTTGTTGTCGCTGTATTGGCACCACCCACAGTTAAATTGGTACAGGTGGTGGCACCACCCGCACTGCCACTTCCCAATCCAGCTCCCAAATACGCCGCATTGCTGCCATAAAAGCTGCCATCGAGCTCGGCCATTTGTTGCTCGTAAGCAGTTAATGGATTGATCGATCTGGAGCTGTGATCCCGATAAAGCGGACGCGGCGATGGCATCAGCGATGGATATGGCGGATTTAACATTCCGTTGAGCGATAAACGTGGTTGCATTATTTCCGGAAAAATCGCACGAGGCGTCAATTTTTGAGTAGTTGTTGTTATCGTTGTATTTAATTTGTTGCTTTTTGCTTTTGCTATTGTTGTTGTTGCTTTTGTTTTTGTGTTCGGGGTTCTGTCATCATTCAATGCATTTGGCCGCCATCGTTCGTCATCTTCAGCATCATCATTGTCAGCGTTGACGTCAGAACAGCCAGCATTAACGTCAGCGTCGACGTCAGCGTCAACGTCAGCGTCGGCGTCGCCGTCAATAGCCGAAACACGGCACAGTTTGCCAGTGGGCGTGGCCTTGTCAGCTGCCGCCCACAACACAATTTCACAATTTCAGTTGTAGGAAAGAATTATTTTATTCCGTTGAAAATTTCAGTTCAAATTTCCCAGATGTTGGTTTTTTTTTCGTTCGTTATAATTTTTTGTATGCACATTAATTAATGTTATGTTTGTTGTTTGTTTGTATTTTTTTTGTTTATTTGATTTTTTGATTTGTTGTTATTGTTTGAAAAACAAGAGAAATGTGAGCAGATTGTAAAATTAATTGCAAGTTGTCCATTATAAACATTGTATGTTCTTGTTATTTTTATATTTGTTGTATATTGGAAGCTGCTACATGAGAGAGAGGGTGAAAGAGATTGAAAAAAGAGACATAGATAGTGGGGGTCTGATAAATTTGGTGTAGAGAGTGTTGAGTGGTTGGTTGATTGGTGGTTGCTTGGTTGGTTTGTTGGTTGGTGGTGGTGGTGGTGGTGGTGGTGGTTACAGGTGGCTGGGCCTTTAACAACAACTGCAATTAACAATAACAACAACATTCAACAACAATTAACAGTAACAACAACAATAAGAGTATTGAACAATTTTAATATATAATTGGTTCAACTATCTAATTAACTAAAACTGATTGTGTATTTTAAATAATTAAGAAATTAAGTAATAAACAATTTGTTTGTAGTGAAAATGGTGTCCAAAAATGTTTATACGTATCTTAAAAAATAATCCAAATTTTAACGACATTTTTTCGGAGTCACAAAAGTCATTCGTGATTAATTTATTTCCCATTTCAACCAACTTATTAATTTTTGGTATACCTTATAGATAAATTTTAAATTTAATTTAATCAATAAATTTGCGCTTTTATCAAGTCTGTACAAATTATTTTACCACTATCAGAAATAACGACAATTGATTTTGCATTGCTATTGGCCAGTTAAAGAATTACAGAACTAGAATGTACATATCTTCAGACATTTATCCACATAAATTTTATATTTCATAAAAGTATAGCACACTTTTATGGGCAATTTTATTTAAGGCTCAGCAGAAAAGTATGCAACATTTTTATGACTTCTTTAGATGAAACTACATTGAGCTATTCACACATCTAAAACAATGGGCTATATTAAGCAGGTAGTATATGTAACACTTGGTGCTTGTTGTTGCTGTGATGTGGTTGGATGGATGGTGGTGGTGCCTACCACATGCAAACGCGTCAAACACGCCAATGTTTCGCCTCATTTGAGTAAAAGTGCTAATAAAGTTAGATTTAATTACGTGCGCCTTAATGGGGCATGCAAAAAACATATAAATGAATGAGGAAATGTGTACACACAGAAAGAGGGAGAGAGACACACTCGCTGAGCTACCAACTTTTAGTAAGCAAAAAAACGGTTTTTAGCTTGAAGAAGGTCGAAGAAACGCACCAAATTACTACAATAAAAAAGAAGCTGACAATTTTTCAAATACTTTAGGCATATTAAAATCCAAAAGTAGTTATCGTTCTTCTTCAAAATGTAAAGAGCTAAAGAGAGTTGCAACAATTTGACAAATTTTGAAATTGATTGCTTTTAATTTAATAATTAAATTACGTTCTAAGACATAAGTACATTTTACATAAAACCTATTACTGTAAATTTAACCATTTTGCTTATTTTCGAAACATAAATTAATTGGGGCCATAAATTAAAACATTGATGTTCAGAAACATAACCATTTTGCTTGGTAATTTTCAAAAGCAATTGTGATTAATATCTCTAGAGAAACACGTAGCTTCTCTCACGTGCTTAAATTATTAAGTTTTTGGACATCACCGTTTAAGAGATTTGGGGATCATAATTGTGTTTTAATGCCGATTATGGATTTAATACAAAATATTTGTATTACAACTTAAGCTATTAGTTTTTATTTATATATTAATTAAAATACTTATATTTATATGTAAATATAATACATTTCCATCAACATTTATCAATATTATTTCGGCAATTTTTGTACTACCTAAAAATGTATTTATCTTATTGTTTGAAAAAAAATACAGAGAAAAAATTAACATCACACTTAATAAAATAAATCCAAAGCTTAAACTGCCCGTTGTTTTTCGGTTGGGAGTTTTTTCTTTTTTTTTTAAAGCCAGATTTAACGGGGAAAAAAAGCTATTCCTGCAACACAGCTGAGATGTCGCTTCATTAGGTTTAAGCAGCTGCCTGGCAACTGGCTCACTTGGCAATTCATGAGCTGAATACTGACACAAGCACACATATACATATACATACATATAGAGAGGGGTAACTGAAGCACAAGTGCCACTTGACTGTCTTCGTGCAGCAAGACAATGGACAAGAAGTTCTTGAGCTGCGTGCGGCGTCAATTTATTTCTATTACCAGAGCTCTCGAATGAAGGCAACTGTTTGCCACTTGGCCTGTTGCTGCCACACTGAAGTTGCCACACTGAAGCTGTTGCCGCGTTGCTTTGTCAACTGTCAGTGATACCTGTCTCCAGCTGTGCCTGCCAATTGATTATTGGCCAGACCGCTTTTAATTATTGCTCTCTCTCTCTCTGTCGCTTTATCTCTCTCTCTCTCTCTCTCTAGGTGCTCCTTTAATTCAATTAAGAGTCCAAAAAGTAATGCATCAGTTTAACAGTAGCTATTGCCCCTCTACCTCCACCTACCTGCACCTCTCCCAATCTTAAATGCAAAATTGTTTTAATTAATTTGGCGTGGCAAACGCGGCGTATGCACGACATGAATTCGCACTTACAGCCCTGACTTTGGTAGTAAATTCAAATTAATTTCGGCTCACACAAATCAAGTGGCTTGGCTAATTTATTAGCTTCACTTGTAGGCCACTAACTAATTTAATAAATTTTTAATTAAGTGTGTTGGCCAAGTTTGAGCAACTTAGGCCAGTAATAGTTACATTTACAGTTAGCATTTGTTGATTGCCTGACGGCTATTTTTACTAAAGATGAGGGAAAGTGCATTTTCATGTCGACGCCACAAAAGTTTTTCCATGCAACCAAGTGCAGAACAAGTCCAGTTGTAACACAACTACACACACTCTCACCTACACACACTCTCACCTATGCACACTCATCACAATTCAGCTTAGCTTTTCAATCTGTTGCTGTCAATATGGTTGCCACTTATTGAAAATTATTTGTACCAGATTTCAACGAAAAATTGTACATTTTTAATTTTATTTATTTATTTAACGTAGACTCAAAACAGTCAACAGAGAGAACAACACTACAAAATGTGAAACTAACAAATAAATGAAACAACCATTTAAATCTGCTAAATATATATTATCAACTTAATTTTAAATATATAATACAGAATTTATTTAAATATATAACACCAACAAGCTATCTTTAGATATTCATTTAATTTTGATAGACGTTTAATAAATAATAAAAAGTGTTGTATTTTAACTTTATGAAAATTATCTCAAAATTAAAAAAATACTGCAAAGAATATGTTGGTAAAAAAACTGAATAAAAAATATTCCAACTTTGAATGAATCAAGCTGCATCCCACCTTCCACTCTCTCTCTCTCTGACGCACTCACTCTCTCTCTCTCTCACTCTATTATTTATCCGTCATTCCCTCTCTTTTAAAGTTGTCAGACATAATCTGGGCACTTTTTAATTTTACTAATAGTTGAGTGCCATTAATTTAAACTTTGTTGTGTTTTGCCATTTCCGTGCACAGATTCTGAGCCTTCTTCCGACTTGTGTCCTTGATGATAAATATTACAAAAAAAAAAAAAAAAAATTAAAAACTGAGCAAAAATGGAAAAATGAAATATCTACGGTTTAATGGGCGACAGTTTGTCATGACTCGCCAGCCGGAAAGTCTCGGCCAGTGGAAAACTTGCGACAAACTTGCGCCAAAGTTCAACAAAACGCTCGAGCGGCTTTTTGCGGCGGCTGTTGAGTGCTGTGGGTGGGGGTGGTGCATGGTAGGTGTTGGGTGGTGCGTGCTGATGTGCGTCATGAATTGTCAATAAATTTGCCTGCCACAAATCAGCGAGGCGTCCAGTTGTATGTATGTGTCTGTGTGCGCACCACAATTATTTGCTGCAGCTGCCGCAACAAATGAAAATATTTGACCAAAAAATACTTTTTGACAAAAGTTTTCGAGCAAACTTTGCTTGAAATGTACTTGTACGACAGTGTTGCCAGATCAACTTTTTCTCACTAAATCTGCATATTTATAAAGTCCAATTTCGGGGGAAAAATGGAAAACAGAGTTCAGCAGAAATGCTATTTTTTTTATATGTGAGTTGATCTTTTCTGTGAACTTTTAGCTATAACATAAAACAGGTTATTTTTAGCACCATTTATGAGACCTGATCACTTGGTTTTTGCAGTTTTTAACTAACGAAAACATTAAATTTGCATTTTAATTTTATGCAAAATGTGCAGTACAAAATGTGTGGTACCTAATTCTGAAAAATTTTTATTAGAAAAATTAAATAAATATATTGTAGATAGATCGACGAATATTTTGAAGATATTTTGAAAACTTGTCATGTCTTATTGCCAGTTACTGTTTGCAATTATCTATTGAAAGTCTACAAACCTATAAAATTATGATTATCCTGATTTAAAAATATTGGTTATCGATTATCATTTTAGACTTTAAGCTTTTGTTTTGTGTCATAATGTAAATGTAAAGTCCTTTCGTCTAAAATTTTTTTCGAGAACCAAAAAGTCGACGTTCAAATTATAGCTTTATAGTTCAATATTCTTGATTTTATAATTTTTGTAAAATTTTATTTGTTATATTTCTTATCGTATCTATAATGTTTATCAGCGTAGGCTTAAACATCATACCAAATATTTCACAATCTCATTTTTATGATGAATTCCAAATTTGGTAAATTAAAAAAAAAATTGTTTATAATAAACACGGGAAATATAAATATATTGCGTTTCATTTCACCAAAGATAGTTTTTGTTGCTTGTTTGAAGTGGACAACCCTGCTAGATACATAGATACAAATGTACACAGTTACAGATACACACAAATACAAATACGCATAAACTTATTGAGAGCATGAGCAAAGAGTTAGCAACTGGTAGCTGAGAGTGGCTGTAGAATAACCGCTTGCCAACTTGAAACGACACAAAAAGGAAGTCACGCAATAAAAACTTGAACAGCGATACCACAGTACACCCCCTTAATCTCTTTCGATTGCTCTCGCCCTTTCTTTCTTTGCTCTCTGAATCCGAATAAAACAAGCCTGACACATTGAAAATTACAATAGTCAACTGTTCAGTGGAACAGCTGTCAAGCAAAGTGACATTGAGGCGGGTTGAACTTGCTTGAGCACTTCAACCAACACACCACCACAACTACCACAACCACCACAACGATTGCCTAGCAAAGTCCACCAAAAGTATTTTAGAATCGTTTCGTTGACTGACCAAGTTTAAGCATAACTAACCCAAACAAAACAAATTCAATGGACCAATTTAAAACCAATCAAATTTCAACACAAGTTCAGAAACCTTTCCCTTAGTTATGGCTTAAGCAAACAGATAGACAGGCAGACAGACAGCTGTCCCAACAGCTTTTACATGAGCTTTTAATGAGCTTTTATGTAAATTTTTCAACTGCATAAAGTGCTAAAAGTAGTAAAATCGTTCAACTTTGCTTTTAAACTTCATCATAATTTTGGAAATGTTTTAAAAAATGTTAGTAACTAATTAAGTAAAACTACATAAAAGAAACTTTTGTAGCTTTATAAAGATGGGCCAAATTCTTTGATGTCTGAAATATATAATCATAATATCTGCATTAATTTTTTACCCATGATAGAAATATATTTAAACGATCAACTCTTTTTAACTTTTATCTATTCGCTCAAAGTTGCCTGTTTTTCACAGTCGTTTGTGGAAAAGTGCTCAATTATTTGAAAATCAGTAATTTTCCTAAATCTTTATTTTTGTAATTTACATACTATTTTTTTTTTCTTGTATATCAAAAGAGTTCTGGAGGAATCTTTAGAATACGATATGACTTCCTTGCTGATCCTGCGGCATGTTCAATTCATATTCTCAATTGCCAAACACTGTTGAAATACACAATTGTTCTTTGCTGGAAATGAACAATCGAAATTGTTCAGTTTTGGACATGTTGCTGCTTTTACTCCTCTTGGACTCCAGTTGGGCAAACAATCGTGTAAAGCGCCTATCATCGCCGTATTGTGACGAGGAAACCCATGAGGTTGAAAAATATGTGGTCTCTATACGTTCACGCAGACCTCAGATCATTTTTGGGGACAATCATTTCTGTGTCGGCACAATAATTGCCCCCAAATTTGTACTGACCGCTGCCAAGTGTACGATGAGGTAAAAACTGACAGTAGCTATTCATATTTCAATTTTTATTCTCAATAATAATTTATTGAAGTCAACAGAAAGTGATGCATTTAACACGAACCCTGGTTGTTGTGGGTGGCACACCGAATAGATTGATAGAGGTCGATGATACGGTTACGAGACGCACTAAAAATATTTTTGTGCCACAGAATTTTTTAAAAAAGAATAGAAATAATATTGCATTACTACAACTGTTTGAATCGTGGCCCATAGATAATCCCAGCATTGATATTATCAAACTGCCGATCGAAGAGCCAAAGAATACCACACAGTTTATGGTACTTGGCTGGGGACGTTTCTATAAGGTAAGTTATTTTTTAATATTTCCATTTTTAACAGTATATATTAACACCACTCTTAGGGTGGGCCTTTGGCTGGCAACTTGGTGCACATCAAGGTCAAGTTGCTGGAACGTTTAAAATGCCAAAAGATCATTCAGAAACTTCAACCTGAAATGCTTTGTGCTGGAAATGTTACTGGCGCGGTTGATGAAGATCCTTGTGCAGGAGATACGGGAGGTCCCATGATTTATAATCATACGATATATGGTCTTGTCTCGTATCGCTTGGGTTGTGGTCAAGAAACAATGCCTTCAATCTATACGGATGTGTGGTACCATATGGACTGGATAAATGAGACAATTCGAAACTGTTGTTGTCCTTGTCTTGCTCAAGCAAAACTCTGTATATCTTTGTTCGTTTTGATAACGCTGTCATTTTGGAAGTCAATTTAAAAGATAGAAAGATAAATAAAAAAACAAAGTATCAAGAAAATATAAAGTGTACCTTATGCAAATTCCAAATATTTTTGTGAAAGTTACCAAAACAAAAGTAAAGAAATTATTAAGACCAATGTAAGAATGGAAAATGAGGGATCTTAAATTAGTTTATTTTAAGATACTATATTGTTATATATATGTTAGATTTATTTATTCTGACTCCAGTTCAAATTCTTTTTTAAGTTCAATACCAACTATGGTTTTGAGCATATATAAATATGATCTATGCTTAAAAAGAACTTGATTAACTTGATGTTAGTACTGCCAATAAAAAGCGGAATAAAACCACTAAGGACAAAATAACATATTCAGTTTATTTCTTGTTACTTTTCTTAGAGTAATTCCGAAATCAAATTTCCAATTTTAGGCTGTCGTTCTTTTTCTGGCCTACCAAAAATTTTTTTTCAATTTAAATATTCTGATTATAAGATATGAAAATTTTCTCAATTTTGCATAGTATCTTTATTAATTATTTTCCTATATAATTATTTCTAATTTTTTCATATTATTACTACAATTTTGGAATGCTTAGTAATTATTGTTTAAAAAATAAATTTTACATACTTCTCTAATCGCAACGATAACTTTGTCAAATTTTAAGGGAAATTAAAATATAAATAAAATAATATCGACGAATCTAGAATATAGAATGCTGATTCTTTGCAATTATTTCTGGCTGTATTTCAGTTTAATTATCAATCAGCTTTTCTGTTTGAAAGTCGAGTCCAATTTCGACTCGTTGCATCGTTCAAAACGCATTGCCGAAGGATTTCTTATAACACGACTAGAAAAGTTGCGAACTTCGGTGGTTTCACTTCGTTCCCGCTCACCACAGGAGTATTTTGGTGACAATCACTTCTGTTCCGGCTGTTTATTAAATGATATGTTCATCATAACCTCCGCCAGATGCATTACATTTCCCAATAAGATTGAGTTAAAGCCAAGGGAAATTGTGATTGTGGCGGGATCCACTGAACGTTTGAACCTTACCGGACACACCATTCAATTGGTGGTGACCTTTGCGGTGGTGCATGTCAATTTTACCATGTACAATAACAATGATATTGCGCTGCTGCGGACGGTGCCTGTGGAACAGGGTGGCCCAAGTGTGGATGTGTTGCCACCGTTGGTAAAACCACCACCCTATGGTACCAAGTGCACCGTCATGGGATGGGGACGTCTCTTCAAGGTGAGCTTAAACCACACAGATAGTCATCAACTGCAGTCCTAACTAGTTAAAATACAAACTTATTCTAAAATTCTCATTTTAAATCCAGCTTTGTATGAAATTTCTTAAAACTATTTTCTGTTCAGAAATAAGTATATGGTAAAATTGAGTTCCGAAATTAGTGAAAGTTTGGTATATCTATTCTTTATGAAAATATAAAAAATATATATTAGTCTTGAAAATCGGTTATATCATATATCATATAGCTACCATAGCTACGGTATAACGAAAATAAAGTTTTAGTATGGAAAAGTTTTTTGTTTGTTAAGATATCAGAACCAAACTGATAGAATATGCATCTGGGCTGGTATTATACATCCTGACCAAATTTGGTTAGAATCGGTTAACTATATCATATAGCTACCATAGGAAGGGTACATCGAAAAAGAAGTTTTAGTATGGAAAAGATTTTTGTTTGTTAAGATATCAGAGCCAAACTGATAGAATATGCATCTGGGCTGCTAATATACATCCTAACCAAATTTGGTTAAAATCGGTTAACTATATCATATAGCTACCATAGGAAGGGTACATCGAAAATTAATAAACATTGCTTGATTTAATTCAATTCTCAACAGGATGGTCCATTAGGGGCCACTTTGACAATGGTGGATGTGGAACTCTATACGCCGGAACATTGTCGCAAGTTGATACCAAAATTTGGGACAGATATGCTTTGTGCAGGAAATCTCAATGAATCGCATGTGGTGCCAGTGGGTCCATGTCCAGGAGACACGGGTGGTCCGCTCTTCTGCAATGATTCTCTCACTGGCATTGTCTCTTATACCTTGGGCTGTGCTCAGCGTGATTTGCCCAGCATCTATACGAATGTGCATCATCATCTGGATTGGATATATGAGTATCTGGATCGCGGTGGGCAAGCGATAATGCAGTTGCCAAAACTGTTGCCACTAACGTTGCTTCTTTACTTGGTTTAGTAGCCACAAATCAAATCAAAAACGACTTCATCAAAGCCTTCCTTCAACCTGCCAATTCATCCACAAAAACGACCTCAAGTTGTCCAACCAAAAATTGCGTTGCCTGCCACTTGCAACTTGCCGACTGACTGCCACCTGCTACCTGCCACTTGTGTCGATTGGTTTTTCATTCCTTTGGTACACACAAAACGTTGTTGGTTTTGGGCCTAGCAACATGGCCGTGATGCGAAACTGTCTAAAGTCTAGAAAACTGGCAGCTGGCAGCCTGCAACCCGGCAACCCGGCAACACGGCATCTGCCAATTGGCAACTGGCTAGCCGTGTTCTTAATTACCACAAACTGGGTAGGTCGCGTCTGCTGCGGCTTTCGAGCACCTTAATTGGCCGCGCTATCTCAAAAAAGCAATAAAGAACTCAAATTTAAATTTAGACATTGCCAAGCAACGCCAACAACAACAACAACAATAACTATGACTGCCACAAATGGGATATTCTCTAAATATAGTTGACCTTTTTTGACCTGCCGAAATAGGGAAAAATATACGAATAAAATCATTGTACTAGTGTATTTTCAATTAGTTTTAAAATCGGTTTAGGAGTATGCTTTAAAAATGGTAACAATGATTTTTAAAATAAACCTTTCAGGTTAAATATAAATAGAAATGTAACCTTTATTCAAAATTGTTCCAAGAATACAAATCAATCGAAAACCAACCAAATTCCCAATTTTTTTGGCTTACGATTTTTGTACATTCTTGGAATAGCGTTGTATTAGGTATGTGATTGAAAGTAAGCAATTACTTTTGAATTTTCAATTGATTTAATTTATAGAGATTTGATTAAGATTTTGTGTGCAACAATTTGTTAAAGAATTGATTTATGATAAATTCTCATTTATTTTTCCGAAAAAATTCTAAAAGAATGCTCTAAATATTTATTAGATTAATTCTCTGCGTTCTTTGTTTGATTGGAATCAATAGAACAATCTAAAGTGTTGCAATTACGTAATGATTGTAATCAGCATTAAGTAGAAGATGCCTCATGTTATCGCTGATACTACAAATTTGCCCATAGAGTTGTATATATATTATCTATATATATATATGTGTGTGTGTCTCCTTGTGTGTGTATGCATATGTCTGGGGCATGAACAAAAGATGGCCCCACCTGTGCTCCATTTAGGTAATGAATTTCGTGCTGCTGCCATAAGCAGCATTTTCAGCTCCTTTTGCGCTGAGCTGCGCCGTAGGCAAATACGTAATGAGAACATTAATGCAAACGACTTCATTTAATTAAACGCCTTGCAGGAGAGAGCGAAGAAGCAGATAGAGATAAGATAGAGAAAGACAGAAATACAGTGAATGAAAGGCAGATGGTAGAAATGAAAATCCAAAAAACTGAAACAGTAACAGAAACAGAAACTGAAAGTGAAACTGAAAATGGCATCCTTGTCATAGTCATCATTGAGGCAGATAACTGGCAGATAGCGAGCAGATATCACAACACTCATACGCCTCTTTGTACGCATGAATGCGTATTAAAGGGGAAATGGCAAATGGGGAATTGAGACCGTTGACAGAGCGCCCTTTGTAGGCGTGGCCACCCGTACTTGCTCGCACGTGCGTGTAAATACACGCATACATCTATACATATACCAATGTATGCGACAGGTGTACCAAGCAGATGTGACAGACAGCCAATTCAATTAAGAACAGCAGCCCTGGCAGATAGACACCGGCATATAAAATACTATATACGTGTATGTGGAAATATATTGACCAAATGGCCTCAGTAGTTGCTCTAACTAATGGAAAAGTCAACACATAAATATGTTTGTTACTTTGCTAGTGATACAACAACTAAACTAATAACTAAAATAACAGAACCAGCTCACAAAATCAATAACAAATTTATCTACTGATAAATAAAATCATCATTTTATAATCTACATTGTATATTAATATTTATATTATATTTTTTTTTCTAAAAAAAAGTAGTTAATTTGATTTAAAATTATAATTAACTCATTCATAATGTAAATTTATTCAAATTTCAATTTTAGTTTGTTGATTCAATAATTACATTATCGTTTTTAATAATTATTAAATAATGAGTCAGTTTTATGAAATGGTAACATTTTGATAGAATTATACACATGCAAAGAAACTAAAGTTTTCATTGAAAACAAAAAATTCATCGACAGTTTTCTTTACTCGTCAAATTACTAAAGTAATAATATCATAAGACAACTTTTGCCAAAACCAACAAAAACTTGAAAAACTTTAGGTCATTTATTTTACTTTTCTTCTCGCCAATTAATTAAATGTGCGCAATTTGGCAACATTTTAAAACAAATATCATGTAAATGCTCGTCTGCAGCGCAAATGGTGTTTTTAAAATTTTTAACAAATTCAACGCTTTTAAGCGGCTGCTCTCATTAGCAGCTAGTAAAATTCGCAACAGGCGGAGAGCAGAGGGGCGGGCAGAGGGGCGGGCAGAGGGGCAGCAGAGGGGCTGCATTAATATGCCCCAAAAAAGGGGGCGCCAAAGCCAAAAATGTTCATTTGCATACGCTGGCGCTCATTACATTTACATTAAACTTTTAATATGTGCGGACATGTGAAAGAGTGTGTGTGTATGTGTGTGTATATGTGTGTATTTGTGTGTATATGTGTGTTGGGTTGTATGTGGGTAGCTTGCAACGTGCAGTTGCAATTGAGTGACATAAGGTCAGACATTCATGTGTTGTATGTGTGTGTTTGTTTATTTTTCTGTGTGTGGCATGTGAACTTGCAACGAGCTGAAAAACGTGTTGCCCGCAGCTGTCTGACCAGACAATATCTTAATTTCCCCTGAAATATGCAGTTAATTACATTTGACCAGCTGCGATTTGCCCAACAGTGGCAGCAACATCAGAAGCATTAGTTATTGTTGTAGATGTTGTAGTAAATAGTAGTTACACTAGTAGCTGCAACAGCCACGTGCCACACATATATTTTATTAGACCCTGCATTTCAATGTTACAAAAGGTTTTATTCGTTTATTTCCTTATTTCTTAAGTTATATATTATTTGATTATTTATAAATTGATTGATTTTATATATTTTTATTATATAATTATTTATATATTTATTAAATTTCATGTTGGTTCTGGATTATAATTTTAAAACACCTCCGAATAATTTCAAAATCATAAATGCTTAGAAATGCTTGTATTTTTTTTTATTATTTTTAATTTTTGTATATTCATTTTAAATTTCATTTGTTTGCAAAACAAGTACAGGGTCTTTGATTCTCGCTTC
The DNA here is from genome assembly GCA_035045575.1 of Drosophila falleni. Taxonomy (NCBI): domain Eukaryota; kingdom Metazoa; phylum Arthropoda; class Insecta; order Diptera; family Drosophilidae; genus Drosophila; species Drosophila falleni. Next base: position 3,999,397 of record JAWNOV010000089.1, on the reverse strand, counting down.
GAAATCGTAGGTATTTATATTACATATATTTATATTTATTTATCGTAATATTTGGTATGTTTATTTTAACTAGAATTTTACGTTTCGAAATCGTAGCTATTTATATTATATATATATATTTTTTTTTCGTAATATTTGAATGTTCATTTTAACTAGAATTTATACGCATTATATAAAAATCATGTAGAAGGATATATATTATTATTACATAATAAGTACAGGGACTCTCACAGTCGTGTTTAGTTTATCGTAGACTTTTCAACTAGTTTCGTTTGCCTTAAGCTGCATCAACTGGGGACTATTAAACTAACGTTGGGCGTCGTCGCCTGTTCATCAACTAAGCCAACAGTGGCTAAGCGTGTGTGTGTGTGTGTGTGTGTGTGTGTCTGTGAGTGTGTGACAGTAGCTGTTCTCAAGGTGCATAGATGCTACCTGGTGCTGCCACATGGGGCAGCCGTATGAATGGCAGATGAGCTTGTGCACACGACAAACGGGTCGTATACTTGATGTTGCGTATGGAGATAGAGGACAGAGATGCGAAACCAGCTGCTCAGGCATTTGACACTAAAGCTGCCTGCAACTTTGAGGTATAGCTAAAACACACATACATACATACAAACTAGCGTGTGTGTGTGTTCAAGTGTAAGTGCATTTCGTTATGAGCTTAGCAATCTTATAAATGTTTACGTATTTGTTTGCCAGCGTTATTTGCCCCCAAGTGCAGTCGCCGTCGTTGCTATTTACTTGATGCTTCCTGTGAGCTGTGTGTGTGTGTGTGTGTGTGTGTGTGTGTGTGACCTCTGTATCTGTATCTGTGAGTATATGTATCTGTATCTGCAGCTAACTGCGCACAGCACATAAATATCTAAAGCGTTCTTGAGTAACTGCTCTAATGGATTTGGGTTAAAAATACACTGTACATATGTATGTGTGAGTGTTGTCTGTGTGTGTAGATGGGTGTGTGTGTGTTGTCTGTTGCAAGGGCATGTTGAGGGCATGAAACTGAACCAAGTGACACTACAACGTCTTTCTATGTCTCTTTCTTGTTTAAGATTTACAAATTAGTTTAATTTAAATTAGAATGCAACAGAAAGCAGTAAAGCAAGAGATAGAGACATTGAGAAAAAATAGAGAGAGAGAGAGAGAAATAGAGAGAGTGCACTTAGCAGTCAGTTAAAATGTCAATTGCACGACACACAGACACAGATACAGACAGACAGACAGACAAGGCTGGCAGAATTCAAGCTGACAGCAGCAAAATGAAGTAAATACAGTATCCTACATCTTTAGATTGAGATAGATGTTGAAGTATGTGCTATATTGGCTGGGGAATTATATTTGTTGCATCCGTTGTTGTTCTTGTTGTTGTTTTTGCTGCGCACAAGCGTTTGTAATGCCAAAAGAATTAGTTGGAAACTTTTATCAAAGGCAACAACAAAGTTGCAGTAAATTTTCATTGCATACTTTTGAGAGCCATCAAAAAATAACTAAAAAACCTTTTGATATAGTTTAGCTTTAAATAATATCAGTCTTTGCCTTCAATTATTTATTTATTTAAAGACAACTTAAAACAGTCGACAAAACAGCCATTTTATTCGTGTAATTTCCGATTAAAAATAGCAAAAATTTTGCTCAAATATATTTCATAATGTGTTCAACTAAATTGAGTACAATTATATTTTATTAAATACCTCAAAAAAAGGTTTGACATTAAAAACATATGTTTTTGTATTATTTTAGAAACATCAAAAAGTAATTACATTGCATTAAAACTAAATAAATATTTAAAAATTTAAGTGCATTAATTACTTCTTGTTTACTTTTAATAATAAATCAGAGGTGTTTCAAACATGTAAGCCAACCGAGCACGTCCACATAATTAAATTAATTATTTATATAGTTGCAGTTAGAATTGTTTGTAATATCTCAATTTATTTTAAAAAATACCTAAAATAATTATCAAATATAAAATTATGACATATTTGAGTTAGTTTAGTGCCCAGAAAAAGCAGAAATAAAGCACAAATTTGTATTAACGAAAGTTTTTAATAAATACCTCGTTGTTTGGACATTACAGGCTGCCCAAATTGAAATTATAGCAGTAATAACATAAGCCGCAGGAATATAAATACAACCCACACACACATACTCACACACACACACACACCACATAAGAAGAGGAAGAGTATGTTCGGCAGATGGAGCAACAGGACAGTGCAGCATATTAAATAATTTTAAGCAAAAATTATATATGCCATAAAGATGTGCCGGCGCACTACACACACACACACTCTCACACAAACACACAGTCACACACACACACACACACACACACACACACACAACCACACATTAATGTCGCCGTTTGCTGTGCACAAAGTAATAACCGTGTTGGGCCAACTTATTGTTTACGACGTGCTTAGTGGCAAACTTGGCTTTGATAATGAAACAAGCACACACATACACACATTTACATACATACATGTACACTTATAGAGACAAATACTATCAAGCACACACGCGCTGACAGTTAACGGCAATTGCGACAAATACCACAAGCCCCCCTCTTGTCATTTGTTTTTGGCCAAAAAAGACATTTTGTGGGTCTAAAGATAGTTGCATAAACACAAGCAGTATATGCATGTGAGAGTGTGTGAGAGTGTGTGAGTGTGTGTTTGTATATTATGTCCAAAAGCAGACAACGCACGTGATGTGATTAGCACAAAGCCGACAACGATGTTGGCTCAAACTTGTGCCAACTTGTGTGTTGGGCTTAGATTTTAATTTTTGTCAGCGATAAAAGTCTCACAATTGCCATGCCCAAGATGATATGCCTATTTCTCGCTCTCTTTCTCTATATTTATATATTCGCACTGTACTCTTTAGCATTTTTTATTTATTTAATAATCGATTGCACAATAATCAGTTTATACTTTATGAATTTTGTAGATTAACTTGCTTTTAACAAACCAATATGTTAATTTCAAAATAAAGCTTATTTTTCGATAACTTGTTTTATGATAGCTATATAATATAGTTGTTAATTATTTTTAAGCACACAGTGCGTATGTGCATTGCCCATTTTGAAATTAATCAATAACTCAGGAAGGAAATAATTTTTTTATAACACAATAAACAAGCATCAAAAATCTTTTTCCATCTTGAGTTATTAATTAATTCCAAAATGGGCATTGTGAATACGCACTGTATGCTTAACTCTCAACTAATTTATCAAATTTTGAGAAATTCCTCAACTTGAATTACGAACGCATTGCGCTTTGTGTACTCGTGTTGTGCAAAACATCTCAATCAAACGTGCAATCAATCAATCAGGCCTCAAAACATGACTGCAGTCATGAGGCTTAAACTGCTTGCTGCTTCACCTGCTGACGTCATTGGTGAGCTGAATATACAGTTAGGCAAGAAAGTATTCTGACAAAATTTAAAATTTATACGTTTTCTGTTGCAATTATTATATTTATATATATATTTACTGGACTTTTCTTTTATGTCTTATTTAATAATTCCTGTATATGATTATTAATATTATCTATAATATTAATGGTATCATTAATATTAACAAATTTTTATATTAAAATAAATTAAATTAAAAAAAAAAAATAACAAGTCTGAGAATTTGTATTTTGTCAAAACACTTTCCAGACTAACTGTATATTGTGCGTTGCAGCAGCTGCAACAATTTCATATGTTTTTTTTTTTTGTTTTGGACAAAGACAAACATTATGTTCACCTGCCTCTCTCTCTCTCTCTCTCTCTCTCTCTCTCTGCTTTTATGGCAGCCTCTTTTTTGTGGCAGTTTATTTTGCATGCCACAAATAATTTCAAGTTTGGCAGCATTTTGGCAAAAGTTAAACAGTTGCTCGGCTTCTCATTGTTTCAACAGAGTTTTCGGGCAAATGCCAAGAATGCCAGAGCCCCCAAAAACTCAAAGAGAGCAAGCATATCCTGCCAGCTGTGTGTGCTGTGATTACAGAGTGTGTGAGATCTTCTCTCTATGTGTGTGTGTGTGTGTGTGTGTGTGTGCTGCAAGCTCAAATTAAGCCAAAACCGCTTCAAGTTGCAATTTCCGACAGTGAAAAGAACAACATGAAAATACCTCAAGCATATGAGTGGCATGCAACAGCAGCAGCAACAAAAAAAACTGCAACTATAATTCTAACTTTGCCACAGACTAGATAAACGACTAACGTCGAGACGAGTCTCAATGCGTTTTAACCATGTTGTTGTTGTTCTGTTGCCAAAAATCCTTGTTAATTTTGAAGTAGTCGCTTTAATGGAATTACTGCATTAATCGCATTTCGCTACTAAGCTGCTTGCGGCAACGCTAATTGATGAATTGCAGCAACAGCAACAACAACTACTATTACATTTCATGACCCTTGACCTTTTGCTGTCTGTTCGTCCCCTTTGGCTTGTAACTTCAATTAATTTCTGTTGACAGCAAATTTCGCTCACAACTTTCAAATGAATTACAAATTCTAAACACACTGCTGTGAGAGGGGACATTGGAGGGGGAGGGGATGGGGAGGGGGGTCGATAAATGTCTGTGGGCGTGTCTATGTTATATGTTGTTGCCTTGCTGCCCGCTTACATAATTGTATTTATTTTTAGCCCTTCGCTTCAAGTGCGTTGTGCAAACTTTTCCTTTATTTTTTATCTTTCCTTTATTTTTTTTAACTGTTAAATTGTTATAAAATTGTAAATAAATTGAATGAGCTGCCGAAAAAGGGCTGCCGCCTTCCACTTAATAACAACAACAAAAGGAACAAGTCCGGTGACTATAAAATACCCAGTACTAAACAGAATAATGGTCTTAAAAAATTCAATTCCTCAAATTAACCTAATTTAGGCGCAGAATTAATTTTGTAGACCAGTTCTTGTTCAAAATGATATTTTGTAAAAAAATCAGTTAAGTTTTGGTTATGTTATGAAAGTTTGAAACCTTACTCTACCTTTCTGTCACAAACTTTGCAAGGAACACAGCATACACTTCAACTCTACATACACTAGGTATAAAAAGTATGCGGACAACAGCAGCAACAAATTATATTGTATTGACTTTTCAATTTAATTTTGTGGCAACTTTTAAAGTGGATGCCGCCGCTTGGGCGGCAGATGAGAAATTGCTCAACATTTTTCTCTTCTCTTTATTTTGTGCTCCTCTTTTATTTTGGTAGCATGTTTGCTTACAACTCTTGTTGTTGTTGTTACTGCTACTCTCGGGCTTCCGCCATTATGCCATTAGCTTTGGGGGTAGCGGATTTAGGTCACATGATTCCAATGCCTGTGCATTAATGGCCCCAACAACAGCAACAACAGCAAAAGCATTGCGGCTAAGGCCCAAGCCAACGACAAAACCGGACAAACGGCAAAAAGCCCAAACATAATAAGAGCCAACAGGAGCCACGCCTACAATGGAAGCATCTAAGGGCAATGCTGAGTGCTGACTGTGAATGTGAATGTGAATGCCTCAAGTTGTAGTCAATTCTACCAAAGCATCAGCAAAAGGAGCAGAAGGAGCAGAAGGAGAAAGAGAAAAAGGAGGGCAAAGCGCACAAAGGATATCAAATTTAAGTGCACACATCAGTGCGGGCAGACAGAAAAGCTTGAAATCGAGGGTTGTTCAATAAGTTTTGTGAAAAGAATCATAATATTGAAGAAAAGAAAATAAATGTAATTAAATTTTTAATAAGACATTTTTTTTATAATATAAGACTTTAAAATGTATGAAAACATTTGTTAAAAGTATTTTAAAAAAGTAACAATATATAGATACAGAAACCATTTATAAGTCAAACTCTAATAAAAATGAGATAAGGTAAAATAAGTCTTTAACATAGGCTAACAATGTTAAGCCACTCCTTATGTTATTTGTCAAAAAGAGCTATGTTAGATCTGCAGAAAATATAACATAACTAGTACATTATGTATCTCTGTTAAATGACTCCTCTCTCTCTCTCTCTCTCTGCTGGTAGGTTAGATCTCTTGTATTTAACAGTAGCTAAAATATCTTGTGCACTTAAGTTGTTTTATATCAGTCCCAATTAAAAATGATTCTGTTATTTTACAGCCTGTTAAGCGAGCACTGATTCTGTTATTTTACAGCCTATTAAGCGAGCACTGTTAAGTCACTCTCACTAGTTAAGTTAAATTTGTTCAATAACATTTTCCACCTATTCTGTTAAACGACTATTAATAATTTAAAGCTTTTGCTGTCTTATTTAAATCATCAAAGCTTTGTATAAAACTATCTATTTATTTATAACATTTCTCAAAGTTATGTAACTTTTCTTAAGTTTTGAAAGTTCGGCTTAATCTCTTAATAGGGATTATAAATTGACGAAACCACCCTCGCTTACTGTTGTAAGCCTTAGTATATGAGTGTGTGTGTGTATGTGACCTAATCGCATTGAATTTAATGTCAAGCAATTTCTGTTCTCATTCGCCTGCTGCCTGTCACAATTCTTTCATTCTGACTGTCTGTACGGGTGTGTGTGAGCAAGAGTGTGTGTCAGAGAGTGTGTGTTGTAAATTCCTTTGAAAACATCATCAAAATACATACTTTGAACTTTTTATTGTCAATTGACGTCCGTCTGCACACAATAAAAATTGACTTCATTTGGTCATTTTCATCTCATAATTTGTCGCAACATTTGGCAAAATTTTATTTCAATTTTCAACTATTTTTGGCGTTCTTTTTACTCCCAGAACGCACTTTAATTTGATTATTATTATATTATTTTTGGACTGATGTGTGTGTGTGTGTGTGTGTGTGTGCATATGTCACATTTATGTGCACGGTGTCGAGTTCAGAGTGCAACTCCCATGTGGCCAATGGTTGTGATTGAGAATGCAATTGGTTATTTGATTGTGGTTGTAATTCTCGTAGTTTACCACAGCACTTTTTGCACTATCAATGCAGCTTGCATTGGCATGGAAATCATATTCTATCTCTTTCTCTCTCTCTATCTGTCTGTCTATCTCATCTGCTGCCAATTCATGTCGATAGCTGCTTTTGACGCTGTTGGTAACATTTTTATTGGCAAGCAAATGCGATTACAGCTTCAAAATTGCAGGCGTCAACTTGCACTGTTCTCTCTCACTCTCTCTCTCTCTCTCTCTTTCTCTTTGCATCCTTACTCATTTCTCCCCCCTTCTCACTTCTTTAAGCCCACTCGAGTTTGACTGTCTGTAGATTTCGTTGCAAGTTTTTTTTGTCCAAAACGTGCGCCAACTGCAAACTGTGCTAACTGTTTTTAGCTAACGTTATTCTTTTGTCTCTTCCTTCTTCTTCTCATCTTTCTTCTATGTATTGTTCTTACTCTGCTTCTTTTGCTGCTTATAATTTTCTTCTGTAATTGCGCTTATCGCATTGTAAGAAGGCAAATTTGCCGCAGAGCCACGTGCCCCATCAGCAGCACCCAAAAATAAGGAAAAAACTGCAAAATAATAACAAAATAAAACAAAAAACATAAGTAATATCAAGTACAAAATTTGCAGCAGAGCTGCTCGACTGTAAGGCGCCTATCAGTAACTTCATAGCCTTACATTAAATTAAAACAAAAATAGAAATTTAAACAAAAAAATTAAACTTAAAAATTCTTTCTGAATTTAATCTCGGATCTACCAGATTTTAGCGCAAGGCTCTATCCGCTAACATTTTTGGATCTCAGTATTAAGATTTTGTAAATGTTTTCTTCTCAAACTATTGCAGTTTATTTTTTTTTATCTCAATTTTTGCAATATTTGCAGAGAAATAAATCAGAAACAAAAATAGTAAAAGCTAAATGAGTAAGAAAAAAGTTTAATAAAATAACAAGCGAAAACAAAATTGGATGTTTTTAAAAATATAATAAGTATTATATTTAAAAAAAAATATATTAATTCTACTACTATTCTAAGGTGTCATTAGTATCTAGTTGTAAATATCTACATTGTTAATAAAATTAAACATTTTGTTATTATTGTAAATGATACCCCAGTTTATAAGAGTTAATTTACTCCCTAGCACTAGGAAGAAATTAATATAATATATGAATAAATTAAATAGGGAAATGTGTATATTTGACGCCAAAGTAATTAATCGCCGTTGAAACTGCATTAAAGTGTCATCAAATTTATCTTAATCTGTGCTGTTTATTAGGCGATCAAGATTAACCATTTCTTGTACTAAATTTCAAGAAATTAGCTTAAAAATTGCTCTTATTATGCTATTATTTTCCATTTGCAGGGACCTTAAAAATTCTAAAATATACTTTATCTTCGATAAAATAATAGTGAGAATTGTTGGAAAATTTTCTGGCTCTTACTCTTGCTCTATCTGAAATCTAGGTGTTGACAGACAGACACTGTCACAAACTTAAAATTCTTGGTACATTCTCAAATACTGGACTAAAACTGAATAAAAAGAAAATTTAAAAAATATATATATATAAGAAAACTGGCACACAGTGAGAAAGAAGCAAGCAAAAGAGAAAAATATTTTTTGTAATCCGCTTAGCTGCCATCGTCAGTTGCCAGTTGCCAGTTGCCATTTTTGGCAGAGGGCAAAACTTAATTTGCTGCGGTGTTGGCAGCGGGTGTCGACGAGGTGTGACTCTGTGTGTGTGTGTGTGTGTGTAGAAAGATATGAAGAAAGCAGAAGTGAAGAAAAAGAGGGGGGGGGGTTAATTACAACATAAATTTGCCAAATTGCTTCTTTAAAAACTTTGGCGTTTCGCGACTTCAGGGCATTCAGTTAGCCTGACATTTAATGCTGATGTAGCAAAGAGCAAAGTCCAAAAGCAAGAGAGCGAGAGAGAGAGAGAGAGAGAGAGAGAAAATTAGAGAGTTGGCAAGAGCAAAGAACGGGCCGAAACTCAATCCGATTTGGCCAACTTCATGTCCTTGGTTGGGACTGCGGTCTGGTTAGCTGTTAATCCCTGGCAGCTAATCCTGCCAGCATATGTGGCAAAGTGAAGCGAGTCAAGCTGAAGCTGAAGCCACTGACTGAAGTCAAATTATCGCAGCCAATTGACCAACAACTTGATAAGGCCAAACATGTGTAGAGCACATGGCTTAGCACACACACACACATACACACACACACACACACACACACCTAGACAGTTAGACAGACAGTTTGCCTGCGGTTGCAAAAATAATAGGTTTATACTCAGCAGGCATTGATCAATGTGATTGATATGCCACAACTGTCGCCGTAACTGTATCTGTAATTGTGGTCAACACAATGCCAACAAAATGGCCAAAAGCGCTTTACAACTTTAATGTGGCTGTTTGATTTTATCAACAAGCCAAAAAACACTTGAACGTGTGTTTAGTTACTCGCTTTATTTATACAACTAATGTAAATCAAATATATATGTTTATTTATCTATTATTTTTATTTATTCATTTTTCAATTTTTAATTCATGTTTAATTTAATTTTTTTTTTGATATTTTTATTTTTACTATAATTTTTTTGAAATCAACTGCAATAAGTAAATTTAATAGTTACAAATAAAAACTATTTTATCACTTGACTAAACAAACCTTTGAAGCATTTTTTAGACACGTTTCAGGCTAAACTTTATATGAACAACAACTTTTTTCTGTTTAGTTTAAACAAACAACATCAAAAAACTTTTAAATCTAACTTGAGTTTCTATTATTTGCAGCTCGACAAACTTCTTCGTCATTTAATATCGCATAGTTTACGACTTATCTGTTTTAAGCACACTCTTTTATTTTTTATTTTAATTTAAACTAAATCCTATTTCAAATGCACTTCGTTTATTTTTTATTTTGTACAAAGTCAATGTTTTAAATCGGCTTTATTAAATATAAAATAAGTTATTTATGTTTTCTCAGTGTTTATTAAAACTAAAGAAGTTTTAGCTATTTTTACGAGTCTACTATTGCTTTTCATTTAGCATCGCAATTTATTTAATTAGTTGTTGTCTCTGTCTTCTGCATAGCAACTTATTTTTACATATACTTAGCATATCTATTTGCAAACAAAAAAAAAAAACATTTATATTTCTTGAATGCATTTCTCCCATCATTCTGTTAATGTGGAAAATCTCGTAATCCCATTGCATTCTCTGATCATCACCAGTTGCATATGTGTTTTTGTTATTTTTTTTTATGAGTGTTTGTGTGTAAAAAGCGGCACTTAATTTCTCCTCTCACATTATGTCCCTTATCCCATATTTAGCTACTGGCAACAAATGCGCTTGTAATTTTTTGTATGCTGCACTTTAACTGATAAGTCAACTACTTAAGCGCAGAAAATCCATTGCTTTCTCTAACTTTTGTACTCTGTATACCCTGTAGATGAAGTCTTTAGCTCTTTTCTGCTTGCTAATTCATTTGGTATATTATGTTAATTAATTTGTTGCATTTTTTTTTTTTTGTAATAGTTTTTTTTAATTTAAATTTTATAAAAAATAAAAAAGTCAATAGGTCCATTAAAAAAGTGAATATATAAATTAAATTGAGAAAAAATTTAAAAAAATGAAACCTAATAAATAATAAGGCATTGTGAAAATGTCCTAAAACAATTTGCATAAAACTCATTTTAGGGTACCTTCTCGTCAAGTTTTTTTTTTGCTAGAGAACGCTTACTTATTCCGTCTATCTTTCTGTCTCTATCTCTCTGTTTTGCTGTTGACTCTGCTTTCTTTGGACAACACCTAGCAACTGCCAACTGCCAGCTGAGTTTTTCTATCAACCCCACCTGCCCCACCTGTTTCGCATCAGACTCCACTGACAGCATTTGTAATTGCATTACGGAGCCGACAAAGCAAAGCCTTTTCAAACAGTTTGTGTGTGTGTGTGTGTGTGTGCCAACTTTAAGTGCCCCTTTGTGCCGCTCTATACCTGTGCTTTCTGCCACTCTTAGCTCTCTCTCTCTCTCTCTCTCTCTCTCTCTCTCTTTCTCTCTCTCTCTCTTTCTATACCTTTTGTGGTTTGTTGCAACGACAAACGGGCAACATTGTGACTGGGAAACGCGGCGTATACGCAATGTGGTGCTACTACGTGTCGCCAGCTCGTTTGGCTCAAACGCAAATGACAATTAAAATGCAGCCGTGAGCCATTTGTGCCCCAGCAACCCTCGTGCAACATTGTGGCAATCTGAAACGCCAGCAACTATTTTTGAAAGCAATGTCCAGTTGCCACTCTCCCTGCAGTTTCCCCCCTGGAACTTTGTGCGCATTGCATTACTGCGATTTCAATTTAACGCGCTAGAAAGAGAAAGAAAGAGAGAGGGACGGGCAGGCAGAAAAAAGAGTGAGCAAAGTTTACTATCATAATAGTAAACTAATATGACGAACAATGTAAGCGAAACAAATGTTCCGTGTAGGGATTGCATCAAGATTGCTTTTATAATTGAAATGCTCGAGTTACTGAAATCGAACTCAATATCCAAGCCCAAGCGTCCCTTTTGACTCAAACCTAATCGAATGTCAGGACGGTAGAAAGTTTAGCTTATTTTCCGCATTAAATCACGTAAAAATGCATTTTTCACTTCCATATATAAAGAACTTGGAAATCAACAACATTTCATATCAAATAACTCAATATTATTAAAAGAAAAAATATTAATAAATAAGTAAATATATATTTAATTGAAGTAAAATCACGTAAGGATTTTTGGTCCCAGTTTAAATTATAAAATTTCAATTTATCTGCTAATTTTGAAATTTCTTCCACTGTGCGCTGGTCATTAAACTGTGCAATTAAACTGTCTGCCACAGCGACCGTGGCACCTGCAACTGCCAGCATTCCGGAGCTACAAAGTTGGACTTCAGATTAGAGTTTATAGTAAAAGTAAAGAGGCAAAGGTAAAAGGCAATTGCCACCTGATAACTGGTCTCATGCATAAATTCTAATTAAAATTTGTGTGTGCCAGGTGGTAAATAAAACTAATTATACATGCGCACAATTTACAAAATGAAGGCAGAAGGCTTTAAAAAGCGGGAGAGTGCCTGGCAAATGGAAAAACTTTGACAGCAAATTCAGCTAGTATGTCTGCTACTGAAGTTCACACAATAACAACAACAACAACAAGAATAACAACAACAACCGCAACTGGGCGTGCAATAATAACAAAAAAACACAAAAAACTTTTCACAAAACTTTGTCGTTGTCCAAGAGTTCTGGATTCCAATGTGCCAAAGCAGCCAAATCAATGATGCAGCTGCCATAAGACCTATAAAGCTCAATTATGACATGAACAGCTCTATCAAAGGCGAATACGAAAGGTGAGAGTTGCAAGACAAAAGCACAGCAACAACAATGGAAACAAACATTGGAGAAAGCATTTAAACTTGGCCATTGCAATGGTTCGGTTTTTTTATTTTTGTCATATGGGAGCGACCACTGTGCATTGTTGATGACAATATCGTTTACAAATTGAGCTAAACGTCGAGTATATAGCATGAATTGATCTTTCAGTTTTGGTATGTTGTATCATATGTATCATAAATGGTATATCTCATCAATTAACTTGAATTATTACGATTTCAAATGTTACATAAATAAATGCGTTAATTTTATATATTAACATAATTATAATAAAATTTAAAAAAAGTTGAAATTAAATAGTATACAACAAGAAATGTTTTTTTTGCGTATTTTAATGAATATAAAAATTCAATTTTAATTAATTCCGATATCTTTATTAATCGTATTAAATTTTAAATTCCAATTAAACGAGAATTCTAAGAGCCCATAAAATTTGCTTATATATTGTACTCTATCTGTTGATCAATAGACTCTAAATGTGGCGCTAGCAAATGTTGTTTCAGTAATTAGCAATGATTTTTATTTTATGACGCGCGCTAAACGGAAGTGCAAATTGAATCAACGCGTTCTTTTAATGTCATTGCAGTTGATTATAAGAATTTCAGTTCAAACACAATGTTAATTAAGCATTAGTCAACATAGAATTTAAAGCAGCATTGATTTTTAAACTGGCTATAAAGTTATCGTCCCGTCCAAGTAAGTAAGCAACGATTTTCTTTTTAATATTGAAACTACGAATTTTAGATTAAAGGCTATAGAAAATAGTGTAAATAAAAAACAATTTTATGCCCAACAACTATATAATTAAGTCAGCTTAATTTTAGCTTATATCCATAAATTTGGCACTCCAATATATACAATTATATTACTCTCTCTCTCAAAGGCTAAGCTTAACTATTTTGCGAACGTAATCTCTGAAAAGTAGAAAGTCAAAAATAGAACCTATTGATGCAAAAAATGAAATTGTGGATTAGCTTGTTCATTTATAGGCGCTCATGGTGCACGTCCAGCTTTTAAAAATTTCATTGCTGCTGTTGCCTCGTTTCTTTTCTGCTTTCTGTATAAGTCAAATTCAATTTAGCGATGCCATGGAAATAACTTTGATCAAAGCCATGGCCAAATTGCCTTTGTCAACCAGCAAATACACACATACTCACAAACGCACACATGCACTCAGAAAAAAGTCACAGCATTTTATACTCTTAAAAAAACAGTGTACATACGTACATAATATAAACTCAGAGCGTGATATACAAAAAAGAAAATCAGAAAAAAAATATGCCAAAAGTTGAGAACTTTCTCCTCGTTTTGAGCCTGTTGTTGTAGTTGTGGCTAGGACTATGACCGTGCTTTTTCTGGTAATACCCTGTATGCCAAAAAACTGTATAGTTAAAATAAGCTTGAATATAAAAAAGGGTCGACAAAAAAAATATTGTAAAAATATAAATACAATGAAAAATTAAGTATTTTTGGGCCTTATTGTTTTGAAATTTAATAACTTTAAATTAAGAAAACATTTATTTATTTTTATAACACTATAGTTACCATTAATTAAGATAAACTGGCAGCACTAAGCAGAAAATAAATATTTTTTTTGATTAACAACTTCGAATTTTAAGAGTAAAAAGTTAAAAGAAATAAATTGCTTTAAATTTTCAAGCAGATTTCCACCAACTACTTTTATAGGGTAGCTTGCAGTCTGTCATATTAGTTTTACAAAAATGTGTGCGGATATAAACAACTTAACAGTCATTAAATTCAAGCGGCCGTATTCAGTGCAGTTGGAGTCATTAAATGCATTGAGCATACGCCATGTTGACCCACACTTTATGTTGTACTGTTGTCCAACAAATTGCGTTAATTTTCTTATGTTGCCAAACAAATGGAAAACGACAACTACAACAATCGTTTCGTATAAATCTCATTTTTGTCGAGTTAAATCGGGACACAGAGTCTGATTCGTTGCTCGTTAGGAGAAGAAATGCGGATTTATGGGACGCACAATGATAAATTGAATTTCACTCAAAATTAACTGTAAGCCAAAGCGAACGTGCCACACCGCAATCAGCAACAACAACAACAACAAGAACAAGAGCAGCAACAACAACTTGAAATAAATATGGTCGCAACATATGCGGCCTATAAAATGTGACAAGCAAACCGCAAAAGCAACAGCACCAACTACTTTTGCTAAGACAACGCCTGCGTTTATAAATGTAGAAACATATAATACACAAATGTATATATACATATATATCTGTATCTGTATCTATGTGTGTGTAGTGCGACCACAACTTGCAGCAAAGTCTGACAATGAAATTAGAACGAAGTCTGAGGTCCTTTGTCCTGGCAATTGTCTCAGCATATTTGTCATTTGATTGATTTATTTTGCTTGCCATTCAAAAGACACAGAGCTCTAGCAACTCTGTGTTGTTGTGGTTGTTGTTGTACCTTAACACTAACAGGACACACAACACAGGCCCAACTGACTTGTGGCTCAATTGTGACAGTCAGGCAAGGACTCAGTTTGTATCTACTAGATACAGATACGTATACATTTTACCTTTAAGTTAAGTAACCCCAGCTAAGGCTATTTGTCAAATCACAGCGGTGCACACACATCACGGAGCAGCTAACACACATCACAGAGCAGCTACTGCAGATACCCTACAGTTTCTCCTTTAAACTCATTTTAAATAATAATAATCATAATAATCATAATAATAAAAAATAATCATTTTCATTAAATTTAAAATTAAATATATATTTAATTTTGAATTTTTTGAATTTCTAATGATTGCATATTCATCATAATCCCGTAACATATTAATGTTTTATTTGAATTCAAACTCGTACTTATTCCTCAGTTTCTCTTTGTTTTTCTTACCCTCTCTACTACTGCTACTATAAATACTACTATTAATATTACTCCTCCCAGTCCCGCTCCCAGTCCCTCTCCCAGTCCCTCTCCGAGGCCTCGCTCCCAGTCCCGCTCCCAGGCCCCGCTCCCAGTCCCTCTCCCAGTCCCTCTCCTAGTCCCTCTCCCAGGTACCTCTCCCAGTCCCTCTCCTAGTCGCTTTCCCAGGTCCCTCTCCCAGGCCCCGCTCCCAGTCCCTCTCCCAGTCCCTCTCCTAGTCCCTCTCCCAGTTCCTCTCCCAGTCCCGCTCCCAGTCCCTCTCCCAGTTCCTCTCCCAGGCCCCGCTCCCAGTTCCTCTTCCAGGTCCCTCTCCCAGTCCATCTCCCAGTCCCCCTCCCAGTCCCTCTCCCAGGCCCCGCTCCCAGTCCCGCTCCCAGTCCCTCTCCCAGTTCCTCTCCCAGTCCCGCTCCCAGTCCATCTCCCAGTCCCTCTCCCAGTCCCTCTCCCATGCCCCGCTCCCAGTCCCGCTCCCAGTCCCGCTCCCAGTCCCTCTCCCAGTCCCTCTCCCAGGCCCCGCTCCCAGTACTTTTCCCAGTTCCTCTCCTAGTCCCTCTCCCAGGTCCCTCTCCCAGTCCCTCTCCTAGTCGCTTTCCCAGGTCCCTCTCCCAGGCCCCGCTCCCAGTCCCTCTCCCAGTCCCTCTCCTAGTCCCTCTCCCAGTCCCTCTCCTAGTCCATCTCCCAGTCCCTCCCCCAGGTCCCGCTCCCAGTCCCTCTCCCAGTCCCTCTCCCAGGCCCCGCCCTTCTTCTTTAGATGCGTTTTCTTAAAGGTGCAAAAACACATTTCTTTATATGAGTACAAGTTGCGGGTTCAAACACATCTTTATTAACGAGCTTTTGGTATGGCAAATACTCTTATCGCAAGAAAGCTGAAAGTTAAAAAGGTGATTGTCGAAACAGCCATTTCAGAGATTTTCATAACGTAATCCACGAAGAACTCTATGATCTCTTCGAGCTATGAGCTTTGAGTTCTTGGATAACTGCTGAAAGCATTAAAGTTGTGTCATTTGCAAGTCATTCAACTGCATTAAATATGCAAATGGAAATGGAAAATGAAATGTCATCATTTGGCGCACCTTTGAATGCAGCTTCGCTTTTTCGTTTGGCTTTTGTCAATTTGGGATACGCATTATCCAAATGCCAATCAATGGCAAAACTTGCAACTTGCAACGTGTAACTTATTTGCGACCAGTGCCTCAGCTCAACTGAGGCATATAAAAATGTAAATATTGAACTACAAAAAAAGATTTATAATCGAGCAAACTCGACTGCGGAGGATCCTGTACATTTTTAAAATAACAATTTAGTAACTTCTATTAAAAAAAATATACAAATATTATTTTATAAAAAATTATGTAATATTTTAAATTTTCGGCATATATCTTCAAATATGAAGTAATCTTTGTATGGGGCGAATATTATGTCTGGTTCTCTTAAATTTTTCTTGATTGGTATAGTTTTTGAGTTCTATAAGTTCATACAGAGGACAAGTCTTTATTTATTTGTTTAATGAAAATATATATATATATTTTATAGGGTCTAAGATGTTTCATTTGAAACATAGTTAATATACTCTTTGTACTTCTGAAGTACAGGGTCAAAAAAGGTAATTTCAACAGAGAATAGAGCTAGGGAGACTAAGACGTATAGAGGGAGAAATTCCACAAACAAAGGCAAAGGCAATGACACAAAAGATACCAAAATGGCACTTGCTAC
Source organism: Drosophila falleni (assembly GCA_035045575.1). Lineage (NCBI taxonomy): Eukaryota > Metazoa > Arthropoda > Insecta > Diptera > Drosophilidae > Drosophila > Drosophila falleni. The sequence continues at coordinate 3,982,457 of JAWNOV010000089.1, read as the reverse complement.
TATTGTGTGTGTTTTGGGTGTGTATGTGTGTGTAGGGTGTGTGTCTGAATGTGTGTGTAAGTGTGTGTGTGTGTGTGTGTGTCATTGACACTACAAAACTAAATAGGCATTAGATAAAGATACATATATGCATGTATATCTGTTTAAATTGCAGCAATGAGTTCTACACAAAGAATGCGAACAGCATGCAGAACAGTGGGTGGATTAAAGGGGATGGTGGTGGTGGTGGTGGTTAGGGCGGGGGGTGGTTTTTGGGGGTCAGTTTACAAGATCAGTTTGCCGATTGTGGATATTTGATTTGGTTTTCTCTGCATGTGCATTTTTAGTTAAAAATATATGACTACAAAAAGTTCTTAAACCAATTGCTAGAGTGTGAGTGAGACAGCCAGAGAGTGTGACAGAGACAAAGAGAGAGTGAGGAAACTGTGGGGGGATAAAGTGTTTGGTAACTAAAAGGGGGGGTTTGGTTGCTGGTTGGGGTAGTTGCTTGTCTTTATACTGTGTTCATTTGTTGTATTTCTAATTCTATTTTTATTTTTTTTTTTTTGCCTACCTGTTGAATAACGGGCCACAGTCGCGGCAGCGCTGCCGGCGTCGACGTTGTTATTGCCCAGGCAGCCGCCATAGGAGAAATGATGGCTTGACGAGCCGGTGCCGGAGACAACGGCTATTTCATCCAGCTCATGTCCGGGCGATGTGCCGGCTGAAACCAGACGCGTTGATGATGTGGCCGTTGCCACTGTTGTGCCAGAGTTGCCACCCTGCGAATTTTTGCGTCCACGTAACGAGAGCACCAATCTTTTAGCTGTGGACATGCCCCCCACAGCACCGGATGCCAAACACCTATTGCCAACACCTCGATTTGTCTACTACCTATTTATTACCGCTTTTCGCTGTATCGTGTCCTTGAGTCGCCTCCAGTTATGTCCCGCCTGCAATAAGAAATTGAAATGGAAATGAAAAACTTTTTCAACTTTTTCAATATTTGCCAAGCGAACGAGCAACACAAACAGCAACAACAAGTACAACAAATACTATTTATATTCTTAATAATTTAGAGCGCAGCTTCAAAGAAATATATGTTAATTTTAAACGAGACACCGACTGAGCTTTGAGAATTTTCATTTTCATTTTTATGCGTCGTCAGTGCGAGATAAAAAAAAAAATAAAATACAATGCTCAAATGCCACTGAACAGCACAATCTTAAATTATGCAAATGTTTGCAATCAACGCTTAAGCAACAGCAAAAGCGAACGAAACCAACTCTAAGATACCCGGTACTTAATTTGAGTACAGTCAAGAATAAGTTTACACTTCCTTGCTTTTCTTTTCAATTTCTTCAGTAATTCAAGTTTATTCATAAACTTAAGTTTTTATTAAAGCTCAATCTTAAAAAAAAAAACTTCTTTACGAGGTATAAGTCGAGACTAATTATAAAATTCGAAAAAAAAATAATTTTTGACAATGAATAAGTTTCACTAAAGTCTATCTCCTTCTTCCTGTTGCTATATTTGGCAACAAGTTCAATATATCCTACTATACTACGTTTACCGGGTGTAAAACAGAGCACACAAAATGATTGCGACATGAAAAATATGCCCGCAATATTAGCATACAAGAGTTCTGTATCAGCTGCGCGTAAAAAAACAGTGAAAGAGGGAGAAAGGCAGAGTTAGGAGAAAAATAAAAGAGAGGGAGAGTCAGCCGCATACAAAGCCGCTTAGACAAAACACATTCACACACATGCTCAAAAGTAGGCAACAAAATTGTATAACCCAAAAAAAAACTGTCAGCTTGTCAGTCGCATGTTTTCTGTCTCCCTTGTCCCTCTCTCATCCGCTCTTTCTTGCTCTTTTCATCACCCACTTTCCTTGTTCCCTTATCTATTTAATATTTAATAAGCCGTGCGACGCATAAAGAATTGCCAAAAAAAGAATACTCGAAATTCATTTAAGTGTAAAGTTGATAACTTGCAACCTTTCTATTCTACAAAATTTCTAACGATTTCGATAACGATAACGATAACGATAACGATTACTATTACATTTACTTCCACAAGCACAAACAAGCTCTAAATCAGGCCGCATTTAATAATATTAAAATGTTTAAATTAGCTTGACTTTAAACTGGCGCGAATTTCAACAGTAATTCTAATGACACTCACAAGCACACACACACACAGTTACACCCGCAGACACATGTGCTACTTGACACTTGTACGTGACGAATAACAAATTTGAGAGATTTGCTGCACTTTGATTGAATGTTGGCGTCGCAAAGCCGCAGAGATCCCAAAGCCAAATATGATTTATGAGCCACACAATATGTGACTCGCTCTGCTAATTTGTGACTGTGCACCCCAAAATGAGGACGTGGCTGAGCAGGCGTTATCCTCCAAGCACGGACCGTAACGATTATAGTTTAAAAAAAAATATATATATACAATAAAAAGAATTTGTTATTGAAAAAATCTTTAAAAAATCATTATTTTTTCTATACCGAAAAATATAAACAAATTTTAATAAATACAAAAAAGAATATGTTATAATTTGGGTATATACTAGCAATGTAAAAATACACAATAACTCCAAATTTCGTAAACGATTTTTAACTACTTTGACTTGATTATTTTTCGACTAAATTAAATAGATTTTTATGAAAAATCAACTACTCAACTCAAACTTTTTTCTACATTAAAATTAAGAAATTACATTTTTTACCTATTCATTTTCCCCTTGACGCTATTTCTAACTGTCATAACTTATCAATTTTGATTCTGCAACAACATTTGAAATTTTAATTTAAAGTTTCTCTTTACAGATATCTAATTTTTATTTTGATTCTTTATTATAAAAGTAAAGAAATAAATAGAATATCTCATGTTAACTCATTCATCCCAAATATTTTTTAAGTGATTTGATTTTAACAAACTCATAACATATATTTACGATTCCTGATAAAAAAAAGGAGGCATATGTGAGAATGCATTATCCACCAACTGATTGAGGATCAAGTTATTCCATATCCGATTTTTATTTTGGGGAAAGTTTGTGATTACCCCTAAAATAAAATGCAATAAAAATAATAATATACAGTAAGCTGAAATGGCTGTTTGGCAGGTAACCAGCTAGGATCCCACCTGTGTATGTGTGTGTGTGTGTAGATGTCCTAGCCAAAGCCAAAAGGCAATCAAGTGTTGCCAAAACTATGCAAACATGAAAATTGCCAAAAGCTACCCAATGCAACCGGCTTTCAAATACAAAACCCAAGTTGCACACACACACACCAGGAGACAGGTATAAAAGGGCAGACAGCAGGAAGTGTGAGAGAGTGAGAAAGAGGGGAAGAGTGAGAGAGTGGGAGAGAGTTGGTTGGCATGTGCGAGAGGTGAGAGTGCAGCAGATTGCGGACAATTGTTTGCGTTGTGCAAGTGTCAACAGCATTTGCAATTCCGTTAAATTTTTACCTCTTTGGGGTTTTGTCAACGCCTCGCTGGTTTGCTGTTCTTGCTATACCCTGTAATTTAAGCCAAGCGTGTTTAATTGCTGCGAACATTGCTCGTATACATGCATTTTTGTAACTTAATAACCAATTCATTTGTCAGATTACATTCCAGCTTCAATTGCCTCTAATAACGGAGATAGCTGGGAGAACTTTCCTGATTTCTAGAGTAAAAACAGGCTATCTTTGCTTTAATCTCATCTAAAAATTACATCGTTTCGGAGAATGGAATGGTTTTAATTTATCTGAAACGTTACTACATTTTTTCTTTTCACTCAATATTTTCTAGAAATTATGGCTACTTTAAATATCACAATTATTTCATTTGATTCCATTTTCTTCTCCCCCTTTTTTAATTTTTAGAAATTTTATCTACCTGAAATGAACATCAAAATTTTTTATTTTCCTTTTTTTTCCGCTATTTTCATTTTATCTCACTTCCAATACTTACTTTCTAAGAATTTCTAATTATCGAATTATTATCGAATTATTTCTTTCTAAATACAATCTCTTTTTATCAGCCCTTCTTTCCATTTCACTTAGTTAAACCCCTGTTAGCACTGATCTCACTGAGGAATTCAACAATTTAAACGCCTATTTAGCCGTCCTAGCCTTTGTACAAAGTATATGTTAGTCTAGCATTTTAAGTTCACCGCGTTTTTCAATTTTGTTGTTACACATTGTGTGTTTGTCTGTCACTGTGTGTGAAAATATGATAATATTTTTTCTTTTTATATATATATATAAGGTATTTTTTATTGTTTTCTTTTTACTGTTTCTATTTTCTATAAGGGCCCACGGCGAAAATGGCATCAGCTTGCAAATGGGTGGAAAAAAACGCTTATATTTATTTCAATATGCGATGCAATTGAAAGTTTAGTCAATATTATGACAATTGCATCTCTTATTTGGCCCATTAGCCTTAGCCGCTTTTCAAACGTGAATGAAAATGCAAATGCAAATGCAATTCAATTGTATTCAATTGAATTCAATACAATTTCGGAAATTCACAATTGTTGACTTAATATTGGAATTTTGCGATATGAGCAGAATTTTCACATTCACATTGTCACACAACAGCACTTGGCTAATTAGAACTTCTATGTGTGTGTGTGTGTGTGTGTGTGTGTGTATGTGTATGTGTGTGTGTGTGGAATGTGACTGCTATCTGTGAAAATGATGGTCAGCATTTGTTCATCTCGCATGACAGACAGCGAGGACTAAAAAATGAATTGCCATCAATCTCGCGTCTGACATTAGCAGCAGCTGAAAAAGTAGTAGAAGAAGAAAGAGGAGACGAAAGAGAAGGGATAAGCAGGGAGACAGAGAACGCTGGCTCAGCATAGATAGAAATAGGCAGCTAATTACAGAGCTGATGACAGTAGCTCATCTGAAAGGGTTTTTGGTACCCAGATTACATTTCTGATATTCTAAGCCAAACAAAAAATATAAGAAGAAAAATATTCCACTTTTTTTTCATCTTTTTAGTAGTAACAAAAATACTTAAATTTTTTATTTTCCTTATTATTTTTTAAAAAATTTGCCTACATTTTCTACTAGTTAAGTAAGTGTTACACACTGCCTCACAAAGGTCTATTACTCTCTGGCAGTGTATACACAAGTAGATTACGTCAAGTACACATTTGTCAGATAAATGGCACAACATCAATGACTCTGACAACTCTGAAAAGCTGCTCTGACCACAATTGACGCTTCCTAATTGCATTTCGCTTTCATTTCTAATTCAAATCTCTTTCTTTTTTTTCGTCTAATGTTGATGCTCTGAATTTTATTTAAGTAAATACATATTTCATGTTTCATATTGTTATTAGAATTCAGGCAAATGAAATGTGCTGTGTCCATGATTTATTACAGCCTTGATTAATGTGTACTCAACAGCTGTCATGTTATTTTATTATTATTATAAAATACGGTCTAAACAGATTATGAAATATCGGCTTAATTTAAAGCACAAGTAAAGTCGCTGACTAACAGATACCCATTTCTCAAATTATATATGCATAAATATTAACGATAAAAAAAAATTTATACTTAACTTAATGCAATGTACACTTCTTGTACTCTGTGAGTGACAATTATAATAAAAATGAATTTGAAATTTTCAAATTTTGTCAAAGTAAATAATCTTAATATATGTATATCTCGTTAGCGTAGCCTTTCAAGTTTCAAATAATGCTTTCAAAAATTTCAGTAGTTACTATAAATGGTTATTATAACGAATAGTTTTAAAAAACGGTTTAAAAGGTTTTCGGTTCTATTATGAAATTGTGTATAAATTTAGTAAACTCGTTCATTTTGGTGATTCTATTTGCATTGGTAAGTTTAAAAGTGAATAAGTATTTTATTCTCTAAGATACAAATATGCCTTCTATTGTAGTTTCACTTGAAATGTGGCAATGCTAGAAGTGTGGCTAGCTCCACACAGGTGTTAGCCACACCTGAAGCCTTGGTAAGCAACTCGTCTGACCAACAACAAAATGAAACTACTGTGGACACTGCGGTGACAATGTTGACAACCCAAACCAAGTCACATCCAACATCTAGCAATGGGTTATCCCATATTTTGCGTAAAAAGCGTGAGACCGAAGTGGTAATGCCCTTTGATTTCAATACAATGCATTTGCCGTGCGATTTGGATCAACAGGGCAGAGGTTCGATAATTGAATCATTTCCCAATCATTGCGTCTGGGTTTGGAATAATAGATATGCGCATGAGGGTTTCTATCGCGTCTACAAAACCTATCAATTGGAGGCTTTCTTCTTTGGGCAGTATTATGAGCGTTTGAAGCGTTTTGAAATTGATCCGCATACTTGGGATTACACCAACGCGGGCATAAATTGAGAATGTATCTATGTATCTCGAATGTAGCTAAAATAAAATTTTCTGTATGCTCATTTAGAAATTGAACAATAACAATTCTCATTCAATGATTTAATTAAAGTCATGATTTTTTGGCTTATAAGAAAATCTAAAATTATTTAAGTTATTCCAGTATATTTATTAGTAAAACTAAAATTTATAAATTAGTTTAGATGGAAAAAACAATATATAAAATATATGAAGACAAAAAAGGCTCAAATTGTTGAAGTTCTTTGAAATTTTTTAGTCTGATTTGGTTAAGAAATGAATATACCTGCAAAAAGCAGGCTTTACACATAATTTTATATAACTTCAATGTAGTATTGTACAGATATTTCATTGTTATACACACATTTATTTTATTTATTTATTTATTTATTTTATTTATCAAGTTCTGGGTTTCTTAAGACAAAATTATAGCGTGTAATGAATAAAATGGAGCTATCACCTCGCGAACTGCTGGAATTTGAGCGTGCATTCGCAATGTTGGATTTGGAAAAAGATGGTAGTGTTACTGTTAAAGAACTGCATTATTTCATGGCTACACTGGGCAAAAATCCCACTGAAAGTGAATTGATGGCAATGATCAATGCAGTGGACACTGATGGTAATGGATCAATCGAATTTCCCGAATTCCTCCACACAATGACTACGAAAATGTGTACGTGTCCAAATGATGAGGAACTTCGAGAGGCATTTCATGTCTTTGATAAAGACAACAGTGGCTATATAGGAGTTGATCAAATTCGTGTCGTAATGCTGGATCTCAATACGAAAGTGAGTGAAGAGGAGCTTGAGGAAATGGTACGCGAGGGAGATATCGATGGCGATGGTTATCTCAGCTACGAAGAATTTGTCGAACTGATGACCACCCAATAAATTAAGAACAGAAAAGTTCATAACAGATAAAAGTAATGCAAATGTATTTACGGGACGAGTACAACCAGAATTAGAACTGAATAAATTATAATGTGTTTATTACAAAATATATATCTTTTTTTATTCCGTAAAAATCATCTTTTAAATCTCATGATATATTTAAAAACATTGACAAAGTACAAATTAAATTAAAATGACGTTGGTGAATCATATTTTGATTTTACAGAAAATTAATTTTAGATTCCGCAAATACTTTTAATCCGACTTAGTTTAAAAAAATAGGTGATCTCGGATTTTGTTGCACCGGGTACGTAATTTTTTATTCAAGAAGATATTTAAATTAAAATATTCTTTTCGTTGTGGTTCTTATAAAATTAACTACAGCTGTTTAATTTTTTTTATATCACAGCAGGCGACATTTCATGCAAAATTCAACTTTTTATATTTGTATAAGTAAAAGCACAAAAATGCCATTTTTCAAAATACACCCGAATTGTACACATCTTTTGTAATTTATTCTTTTTAAATTTATATATTTTTTACATAAAATTAAGCAATATAGAAATTTCTACGTATCTAAATTGTATAAGTGTATGAAAAATGGAACTTACTGAGGAGGAAAAAGAGATATTTAGCTGGGCATTCGGAGTATTAAATGACGAGAAAGATGGTAATATTACCAATAAAGAACTCGCTGCTTTTATGCGTTGTATAGGAAAAACTGCTACAGAAAGTCAGCTCAACTCGATGATCAATGAAGTGGACACGGATGGCAATGGATTCATTGATTTTAATGAATTTGTTACCGCATTAACGCGTAAATTAAGCGGAAATCTTGATGACGATGAAATACGCGATGCATTTCGAGTCTATGATAAAGAAAACACCGGTTTTATAGGACCAGATCAATTGAGATCTGTGTTTTTTGACGTCGACCAGGTGGTACATGAGGACGAGATTGAGGAAATGATACGCAATGCCGATCAGGATGGCGATGGACGACTTAGCTATGAAGAGTTTGTCCAAATGATGTCAAACCGATAATTTCTACAAATAATTTACAATTTGCTACCTAACTATAACTTAATGGACATTGCAAACATATTTTACAGCCAATGTAATATTTTTAAATAAATGACGGCTGAAAATTTGACATTTTTATAATAGGCTACAGGGTATTGAGTAGTTGGAAAAATAACATTCCTTACATTATTCTGTATAGCATAAGCATATTCAATTAATTTCATCTTATTTCAACTTTTAAATTTTATTTGTGAAAATACATGTTTCATGTCCTTTGTTATTGGGATTCAGGCTAACGAAATTTTTGGACATGATTTATTGTAGCCTGTGGAAAAATAATGACAAATGTATACTTCAAAGCTGTCATAGCAATTTATTATGTTTAATTCAATAAATCATGCATTTGGCAAGCTAATAAACATCTACTTAGCTCAAAATACTCAGTTCACAATAGATTCTAAATTCATTTAATACAAATTTAAAAATTAAACTTTTCGTTTGATATTTTTTTAACGCTTCATCATTCGTTAAATCGTCATATAATAGATTCAGGAATTTTCATTATAAATTGTATAAACAGTTCTTCAATTGTTTTAACATCAAATATTTTCCGTAAGACTGATTATAATTTCAATTACTTTGCAATTCTTTCACGGCAAATCAATAAATCATTTCTCTGTACAGATGCTTTTTAATTTTCGATTTTGGTACAGAATCTATTTACTTGATGGCTTTAAAACGAATCCATTTTCGCTTTTTTCTTGTGGCGCTTGTTCAACTTTTTGCTTTTCAGTTAAATAAAAGTCAGATGAAAAGCAATTGAAATATTTTATAGTCGCCGCATTGTTTTCCCCGTTTTGCATAGAACGTAATAAATTGAAGCAATTCGTTCTTTGGGTTTTGGTGGCATACAACATACAGTTGCAACGCACCTGTAATTGCCACTGCAAATACAAATACAAATACAAATGCAAATGCAAATAAAAATACGAATACATATATACATAAATACTTAAAACGAACCGCAGTTGCAATTTCGTTACAGTCGTTACATTTTAACTGCAGCACATTAAATAATTGTTAAATTGCAGTGTAATTTCAATGTTGCAACTTGTTGTGGGTGGAATGTGGCAAGCAGACGCGGCGAATATTTATGCAAGCGTACACTGAAAACAAAAAGCGATACACCGGGAAAAAATCTATCCCAAACTGTTTCAAAGATCAGGGATTTCAAAGTACATTTACGATTTATATTTTAGCTATATATTTATTTATTTATTTGAAAAACTAAAATAACATTTACACAAAAAAGAAGAAATTTCAGACATAGAAGAAAAATTCAATTAAATATTTATAAGTTAAAAGAAAAGAATTTTTATGTTTTTAAAATTTTCAAATTAAGTCCTTCTGAAACCAAAATAAAAAAAAAATACATTTAATGCTTTACTTTTAAAGATACATTAACAAAAATATTTTTTTTCCTGTCCATAAAGTCGTTAGTAATATGATTGTGCAGTTTTATAGAACAACAAACATTTTAGTGATTTTTCAATAAAAACAACAGTAACAACAGCAACAAGCTAACAGACGTGCCACATTGTTGCACGTTGGCTGGCCGCACAAATATTTAATTGTGCCCTGCTTTGCTGTTTTGTTAATTCTATTACAGTAACTATTTTCCGCCCTTTACTCGCCACACACAAACACACAACACACACAGACATATATGTTCATAGACACACACCCACACACACACAGCCACAGACACACATATTTAGACAGCCGCAGATGCATCACCTGCTCCGTCGACCCTCCCACAACCAACCAACTAACCCAACTAACCAACTATCCAACCACCCCAAAAAAAAAACCCTAAACTATATCAGGTTAAATTCTCACTCTACACTCTCCTTCTTTTTCGTTCTCTGTCACTCCCTCCATCCCTCTCTTTCTCTCTTTGTTGCAATCTTGAATGCCGACTCGCAAACGTTGCGCACGAGTTGCAATTTATAACTGTACATTAGGGTGCCGCAATTCATTTTTTTTTTTTTGAATTTCAAACGTTAAATCATTGTATTCTTAAACGATTCTATTCTAAATTTCAGAATTTTCGAAGGTGTTTTTGAGGTTACTAGATTTGTTTGTTTTTTTAGTTGAGTTCTAAGGTAGAACTTTAAAATACAGCAAAATTATAGTGCTTGCAACTATTTTTTCTAGTCAAATTGACAGCTTTTCAAAACAAATAATATTCTTTCTACGCTTTAATAGTTATAAATAAAAATATAAAACAAGTTTCTTAGCAATTTGCTGTCGATAAAGTAAATTTTGTATGCATAAATAATATAATTCTTTGCAATTGCATTTTAACATTTTAATTAAATAAGCAGTTGTAAAGAAAATTATCAGGGGTGCCACAGAAACTGAAACTAACCAAAATTCTTCCAAAAATGTATAAAGATTTGGAAGATTTACGGTTGGTTTCGTTGTTTGCGGCACCCCTAAATATTCTAAGTAGATTAAACAACAGGAAATTGCCTTGATAGCTTTTCTAATTCAATCGCTTCTTAATTTTTAACGTTTGAAATACGTAACAGAAAATAGAAAGCGGATCACCCTACTGTACATTCGCGTATAAACTCACACACCTACACACAAACTCATACATACAATAGCCAGCAGCACATAAACATTTTTGTTAGCTGCGCTTTAGTTCAACGCTGCTTCGCCTTTGTGTCGAGGTGCCTGCATCCGCATTCGCGTCCTCATCCATTTCCACAACTACAACTACAACTACCACGTCCACATTCACATTCACATCCATATCCTCTTCTGCATCCATTTCCCATGTCCTGCGCGGACTGCTGCTATTATAGTTTTTGTGATCCGCCGGAGCGCAAATAAACAAAAGGTTTGCCTCGTGCAAAAAAACAAAACAAAATGAAGTACAACTACACAACGTCAAGAACAATAAAAAAAATATTTAAAAAAAAAATAAAAATGGTTAGTTTAAATGCGCTGGAAGGGCTTTCACGACTGACAAATACGCAGTAATGCAGAGCTAACAGTTGTACAATATATTTAAAAATAATGCGTAACTACATTAAAAGACTACTGTAGATCTGTAAACTCTCAATTAATAAAATCTCAATTAATTGATTTTTAAAAATAATGTTGACATTAAAATTATTGTTTTTTTTTAGTTTTTAATTTTTAAATAAATAACACCAAATAAAACCTTTTCCTTTTCTGTTTATTTTTTTAAGTTTAATATACTGCATTATTTTCTATTTTATAATAAATATTTACTAATTAGGGTAATATTATTTTTGAAAATTAATTGAACTTAAGAACTAAAAAATAAATTATTTACATCTTTGTCCATCTAACAGATAGGTAATGCCTCTGCCAACTCTTGTACAGGGTATACAAAAAAATAAGTGCGAACTGAGCCCTTTGCAGTCATAGAGAGAGAGAGAACTTGTAGTGCTCCATCTTTAGCCCGGCAACAAATTGTGCTGGCGCTGGCTGAAAATATGTGCTATCCTGGCAGATTTAGGCATTGCTGCATGCAACTAGCGCATGTGGCAACTATGTGTGGCAGCATGCCAAGAGGGAAATACGAAAACCTAAACTGGCTTTGGAGAGATTATTAATCAATGGGCCAGTCTCAAAGTGCAGTCAACTAAAGAGATTTGTGTTGTGTTGTGTTGTCCATGTAGCCACATGTTGCAAATTTAAAGTGGTGTGGCACAGTTTGGCACACTGCGGTGACTGTCCCACTGACTGTCTGTCAGTTTCAACTTAATTGAATGCAAAATTAACTGTTAAGCAATTTAAGCGACGACAACTTGCAACATCGTAACCACAAACTGTGAAAACAAAATACATCACACTCAAATACTGTAGCATAATTGAATTGTACTTTAAGTTTGCTGCATTCGCCTAATGAAGTTGCATTTCAACGCAAAATGCCTAACAAAATAAAACTCCCATAAATTTTAGGACGACACAGCATGAAAAATTCAATTTTGGCCTGCATTGTTGTGACAAAGTGTGTGTGTGTGTGTGTGTTTAGATTTTATCACTTTGCACTGTGGAATATTTTCTTATTTTACTGATAGCTAAATGTACAATAGCATAAAGTCGACGCAAAAGAATAATGCTGGCATAAAATTACAATATTACAATTAAAATTGTTTACTGTGTTAAAAATTATAATAAAAAATTCTCAAATTTGTAAAATATTAATAATTAAAATTACTATACAAAAATATAAAATTGACATTATATTTAATACTACTTTATTACACAAAAAAAAAAAATTCCCTAATCTGGCATAAAAATACAATATTATAATTACAATTGTTTACTGTGTTAAAAAAATAATATTTACAGTTAAAAAATTCTCAAATCTGTAAAATAAAAATAATTAAAATAAATAACTATACAAAAGTATAAAATTTACATAATATATTTAATACTACTTTATTACACAAAAAAAAACGTTCCCTAATCTGCATTCTTGTGAAATATGTATTAACGGGAGCAATATTTAAACTTAACCCATAGTACATTGCGTATACGCACTGTCGTTGCCTGTTGTCTGTTTTGCCAACTGTGTGTTGCCTGCTTCTGCTTCTGACAGCAAACCACCCACCCCCCTCCTTTCTCACATTATTTCTCCCTCTACTCCTACTTCCCCCTGCCATCAGGCGTGTCAAAACAATTGTCATTCATATTCAGCTTGTCTGTAGCTCACATCGCATTCCATTCTGCCATCTTCATCTGCCTTTGCAATTATGGCCCAGTGACATGTGTTAACAGCCAGCAGCCCCGGGGCCATCCACAGCGGGGTGGTAAAGGGGGGGAGAGGGGTAGTAGAAGCCATTGCAATGCGTTCAACATTTCCGTACAGATATTTTGCCCATTTCCTGCAGCCTTTTCAAACGCTCTGCCGGCACTCTTTTGGCCATTACGTATACGCCGCGTTTAACCGCGTCTGAAATCAATATCAATAGAGAGCAACGTACAACAGGGGTGTGGAAAGGGATGTTGAGAAAAGCTGACGCCTTGATTACTGCTGTCATATTATTTGCACACTTGAAATGTGCTGCCATATTCCGTATATCGATCTGCAAGCTGGTCATTATCAATGTTGGCCATTATGTGCCACTTGGCTGTCACTTAACATGCTCCTCCTTGGCCGTGTGGCTTTTCTAATATCCTAGTATCCTTCTCGACTGTCACTGCACTCACTCGCCTTGCATTTGCCCCACCTTATATTATCGCCCATCAATTGGACTCACTGTAAGACCCTGTACTGAAAAAATTTACAACGGGTCTTATCAGTTAGTCAAACAAGAAGTCTAAAAAATAAAAAAATTTGTTTAGTTTTATTTATTCAAAAGTCGTCCTAAAGCAGTCAACAATAAAATTTAATATCATTCAATTAAAAAAGTATAAATAAAGATTTTAAACTAAAAATTAAATAATATACAAATTTAAATTGAAAGCTGTAAACATAAGATATTAACTTGGAGAGAGAGGGACTGGGAGCGGGGCCTGGGAGAGGGACTGGGAGAGGGACTGGGAGAGGGACTGGGAGAGGGACTGGGAGCGGGGCCTGAGAGAGGGACTGGGAGAGGGACTGGGAGAGGGACTGGGAGAGGGACTGGGAGAGGGACTGGGAGAGGGACTGGGAGAGGGACTGGTAGAGGGACTGGGAGAGGGACTGGGAGAGGGACTGGGAGAGGGACTGGGAGAGGGACTGAGAGAGGGACTGGGAGAGGGACTGGGAGTGGGACTGGGAGCGGGGCCTGAGAGAGGGACTGGGAGAGGGACTGGGAGAGGGACTGGGAGAGGGACTGGGAGAGGGACTGGGAGCGGGGCCTGAGAGAGGGACTGGGAGTGGGACTGGAAGAGAGACTGGGAGAGGGACTGGGAGAGGGACTGAGAGAGGGACTGGGAGAGGGACTGGGAGTGGGACTGGGAGCGGGGCCTGAGAGAGGGACTGGGAGAGGGACTGGGAGAGGGACTGGGAGAGGGACTGGGACAGGGACTGGGAGCGGGGCCTAAGAGTGGGACTGGGAGAGGGACTGGAAGAGAGACTGGGAGAGGGACTGGGAGAGGGACTGAGAGAGGGACTGGGAGAGGGACTGGGAGTGGGACTGGGAGCGGGGCCTGAGAGAGGGACTGGGAGAGGGACTGGGAGAGGGACTGGGAGAGGGACTGGGAGAGGGACTGGGAGAGGGACTGGGAGAGGGACTGGGAGAGGGACTGGGAGAGGGACTGGGAGCGGGGCCTGAGAGAGGGACTGGGAGCGGGGCCTGAGAGAGGGACTGGGAGAGGGACTGGGAGAGGGACTGGGAGAGGGACTGGGAGAGGGACTGGGAGAGGGACTGAGAGAGGGACTGGGAGTATGACTGGGAAAGAGACTGGGAGAGGGACTTAGAGAGGGACTGGGAGAGGGGCCTGGGAGAGGGACTGGGAGTGGGACTGGGAGAGGGACTGGGAGCGGGGCCTGAGAGAGGGACTGGGAGAGGGACTGGGAGAGGGGCCTGGGAGAGGGACTGGGAGTGGGGCCTGGGAGAGGGACTGGGAGTGGGACTGGGAGAGGGACTGGGAGAGGGACTGGGAGAGGGACTGGGAGCGGGGCCTGAGAGAGGGACTGGGAGAGGGACTGGGAGAGGGACTGGGAGAGGGACTGGGAAAGGGACTGGGAGAGGGACTGGGAGTGGGACTGGCAGTGGGACTGGGAGAGGGACTGGGAGTGGGACTAGGAGAGGGACTGGGAGAGGGACTGGGAGAGGGACTGGGAGAGGGACTGGGAGAGGGACTGGGAGAGGGACTGGGAGTGGGACTGGGAGCGGGGCCTGAGAGAGGGATTGGAAGAGGGACTGGGAGAGGGACTGGGAGAGGGACTGGGAGCGGGGCCTGGGAGCGCCTGTCTTATACATCCTTACCTAAGTTGGTTCAAATCTGAGCACTATAACATATAGCTGTCATAGGACCGATCGTGCGAAAATTTAGTCTTAGTATGTAAAACATTTTTGTTTAATGAGATATCGTAACCAATCTGATAACATTTGCATTTAACGAAATTCTAACCATTAAGTTAGTTTAGTGACCTTCCTATACTTTTTAAAAGCAGACCCAGTTTGATTTTGAGCGTCCTTTCAAAAATTATGGAATAACAAGAGCAATTACAGACTTGAGTAATATTCGTAAGAGAAAATTATTTGATTTTAAATTTATTTTTTTTTCAAAATAAGAACAGAGCTTATCGCAGTCGGGTCTACTCAACTTAACCTTCCCAATATATCTTTTTTTCGTTTTCTTCGTGCTCAGTTTTGAGCCTCAAATGCCTTCGTCGTCGTCGTCTCGCCATAGCGTGGGTAATTGATGCTGTATCGAGATGTGAGAGTGTGCGGGTCTCTGTGTATCTGTGTCTCTGTCTGTATATTGTTTGCTATCAATTTTCGCCTGGTAAACATGTTGGCCATAATTTGCAAGTGCACATCGCCTCGAATGGCTAAAACTTCGATGAACTTTAGTATAACATTAAGCAAACATAGCCAGCATATTCCTTCACACACACACAAACTCCTCTCTCCTTAAAATCACAAACATAACTGCCCTACAATTCACCCACATTCAAGGAAATTCAGAGAATGACAAAAGCCAACGAAAAGTTTCTTTAAAAAGTATTTTTTGTTTTCCTTTGCCAAGATCGTAAATACTAGAACTAAGATCACGGCTGTAAACCATTTTGAAACTTCGTTCCAGTTAAATTATTATCTGAATGCCTGAATAAACATTAGTAAAGAAAATTATTTTATAACTGATATATGTATGGCAGATTGTTTTTTAGACCCCGTTTTACCGACTATGTGCGTAACACATAGAAGGAAGCGTGGCAGACCCTATAAAGTATATATATTCTTGATCAGCATCAATAGCCGAGTCGATATAGCAATGTGCGTCTGTCCGTCTGTCTGTCTGTCCGTCTGTCTGTATGAACACCTAAATCTCAGAGACTATAAGAGCTAGAGACACCAAACTGCAGGCAGAAGAAGTTTGCAGCGGGGCCGTGGGGCAGTGGGAGAGGGACCTAGAAGAGGGACTGGGAGCGGGGCCTGGGAGAGGGACTGGGAGCGGGACTGGGAGCGGGACTGAGAGCGGGAACTGGGAGCGGGACTGAGAGCGGGGCCTGGGAGAGGGACTGGGAGTGGGGCCTAGGAGAGGGACTGGGAGCGAGGCCTGGGAGAGGGAGTGGGAGCGGGGCCTGAGAGCGGGGCCTAGGAGAGGGACTGGGAGCGGGAACTGGGGGCGGGGCCTGGGAGGAGTAATATTAATAGTAGTATTTATAGTAGCAGTAGTAGAGAGGTTAAGAAAAACAAAGAGAAACTGAGGAAGAAGTACGAATTCGAATATAGAGAAATAATTCAAATGCTTATAGAAGTATGAATAGAAGTAGGACTAAATGGAATATAAATTGGAGTATATGTCAAAATAGGATTATTCCTTGACAAGAGCACTTTTTCCGTAAGATCTCTCAGCTCTCTCCTTACCTCAAACAGACTCTCAATAAAATGGATCAATGAAACTCGAATCACTCGCAAGTCGCATTAATTGAATCAAACTGTCACATTTTTAACGCACATTACAACTTTATGACTAACAGAGAGACTAAGAGACTAAGAGAGAAAGAGAGAAAGAGAGAGAGAGAGAGAGAGCAAAGACGTAAACGCAAACGACAACGACAGGATAATATCGACTCGAGGCTGACACACATAAGTAAGTCTTATACATCCTTACCAAAGTTGGTTCAAATCTGAGCACTATAACATATAGCTGTCATAGGACCGATCGCACAATGAAAGCTTTATTTAATTATAAGTTGATAATAATATGGTAGCAATTGATTGATAATTGATAACAATTATGATAAAAATTTGCTGTTTTTATTTGATATCATTTTATTTTAATAATTAACTTAAATTAAATTCATTAACTTCAAACCGAACAAAGATGGCGATGATTTGAAATTCTAACATTTATGCAATTTACTGATTCCGCTTATACTTACACACGAAAAAAATATACAAAAAAAATTCCACTACGAAAGTTTTTTGCTGTCAGCTTTATTTAATTGTCATGAAGTTTGGTATAAATTTAATATACCCGATATCTTTGGTCATCTTAATAGTATTGGTAAGTTCGTTTGTGGAAAAGTTTTCTTCTGAGATACGTTAGTGACTTCTATTGCAGTTGCATTTGCAATTTGGCAGTGCAAGAACTCTGGCCAATACCACAAAGGTGTTAGCCAACAAAGAATTAACAATTGAAGCCATGAAAAGCAACTCGACTAACAAACAACAAAATGTCACCACTCTGAATAGTTCTAAAAGTCAGCGAATCAATGACACCACCGCGATAACAACTTCGTCCATTCAAACCAAGTTTTCAGAGGAATCTGAACTCAAAACTAGTACAGTGATAACTCATATTGTGCGCAAGAAGCGTGAGTTCGAAGTGACAATGCCCTATGATTTTAATACGATGCATATGCCGTGTGAATTGGATGCAGTTAATAGACCTTATATCATATTTTTCTTTCCAAATCATTGCATTTGGGTAGTAAACAATAGACATTCGCACGAGGGCTTTTATCGAGTCTATAAGATGTATCAGTTGGAAGCTCACCTCTTTGGGCAATATTATGAGCGATTGAAACGTTACGAAATCGATCCACATTTTTTCGAGTACAAATAATTACACTGCAATTAAATAAAATTAAAATAACAACAGAAAAACATATTTCTTTATTTTATGGATCAAAACTATTTGGATAATTTCCAAATAAAATAAGTAAATACAAAAAAAGACAATTTAAAAAAATTGTTTCAAGTTATTTATTGTATATATTTGTAAGACTATCAAAAAAATATTTTAAATTAATAATTTGTGCTTCGATTACGAATTATCATTGTGTTTACTATTTAAATTTATTAAAATAAAAAATTTGAGCTGCAAAATATAATTCTTAAAAATATACAACTAAGAAAAGTATAATTTATCAATTGAATTTATATAGAATATTTTAAATACTTAACCAATAAAAAGGGAAAATTATTACTGATATATGCGAGTCTTCAGCTGGATCTGAATATTTTAAATAAAAAAATTAAAAAACTATAATATATATTTATATTTAGAATGTTATCTTTTTATTAAAGTAATAAAAAAAATTGAAAGTATTTGCTAACATACGAATCTTCAGTGGATTCAGTCCCTTTGGGCTTTTTAAAAATTGGCATGAAATGAGAATTGTTTTTTTTTATTGTTAATGGTAACAATCAATCAAATTTATATTGCCGAAATCATTTATCCAAAGCAAATAAGGTGTTTCGCTTAAGTGATTCGGCGAGTGGGTTTTTATCTGACAATTCGCATAACATTTGTGTAATTTGTAATTTCGTGGATCATCAATCAGCTGTCGGCAGCTGACGTTCTTCAATTTCTCTCACCGTCATTTCCCCCATATCCAAAACTTTGAATCAAACTTAACGCATTGATTTATCGATGACTTGCCAAAAAAAAGAAAGAAAAAAACCCAGATGAAAATAGAAAAGAGAACCGAAAGAAAAGTTTGTCTTCAATCTAATTAGAGGCTTTTGTGGCCACGCCCAATTGCAACCTGCACACGTTTGCATTTTCACGCAGACAGCCATGAAAAATGCTGCCTTTATGGCGTCTTCCTGTTTCCGTTTTCTATGCACAGTCAGCTAGCTTTCTCCTTTCTTCCGCCAAGTTTTTGGCATCGTTTGCTGGCCACATAAATTGCATTTTCCTGGCCAAGTTCTGTTGCAACTTTAGCTCCAAGTCTGCATATCTAATTGCACAATGTGATAATATTACTAAGCTATGTTGTGACTTATGCATTTTAAATTATTCGTGCTAGTCTTTCATTTTAATTTTAGCTCTAGCTTCTAGTTTTTAATATACAATATTATTAACATTACTTGTTGGGCAATGCTAACAATGCGTACATCAAATAAGTATTTCAATTCAGTTTCAACAGTGAACTCAGTGAACAACATTTCATAGCTGCCCAGAAATGTATGAGAATGCTAAATGCCGGGTATGCCAGATTATGTAGATACCCTTCATGACATAGCAATTAGGTATACTTATAACCATTAACGAATAGTTTATTGTTCGTAATCCAAGTTTATTTAGTTAACGTAAGCAATTCTCCCTTTCAAGTGCATAAATTATTTGATTTATTTGTTAATAATATAAGTACAACTGTTGTCATTAACTGAACTTTAATATGAAAAATCGACAAAAATTAATTTTAAATCTATTTAATGTCAAGAGAAAAGTAAAAAAAAAAGCATTTTGTTCATAATTTGGTCTCTAAATTGATTCTACATTTAAATTTTAATCATCTAGAAAATTTGATAATTTTTTGATTCTAAGCCATTTATTATATAATTTTCCATACTTACCCCTTGACATTTTTTCAAAAACTTTGATTTCTCATAACTTCATCAAAAATTGACCGATTTTAAGGCGGAATGTCATTTTGTTCATGATTTAGTCTATAAATTGATTCTGCATTTAAATTTTAATCATCTAGAAAATTTTATATTTTTTCGATACTAAGCCATCTATCATCCAATTTTCCATACATTTCCCTTGACATTTTTACAAAAACTTTGATCTGTCATAACTTCATCAAAACTGAACCGATTTTTAAGCGGAATGTCATTTTGTTCATGATTTAGTCTCTAAATTTATTCTGCATTTAAATTTTAATCATCTAGAAAATTTGATATTTTTTCGATTCTAAGCCATTTATTATCCAATTTTCCATACCTAGTATTTATGTATTATGTATAACGGAATTTTTCTATTTCTTCTGAGGTATTTTTTTTCGTAATTGATTTTTTTAAACTCATAAATCTTAATTGCAGTTCTTTGAATTTTTCTATGTAATATACCTGCACTAACTATTTGGTATAGGGTATCGAGTCTGTCTCTCTAGGCTCCTGCCCAGACTCCTGACAACCGGCAACTTTTCCAGATGAACAGAGTGAAAAGTTGAAATTGAGTTTTGTTAATGCAGACATACACGCACACGTATACACGCACACACATACCCACATACACATACACATATATGTATATATATTTTTGCGTGCGGCGATACCACACAAAGGAACATAAGGAGCAGCTAAAGGAACAGGAGCAAAAGTAACCGAAACAGGAGCCGGAGCATCGATGTCTTTGCCATCGTAAAAGTCGAACAAACGTCGAGACGCCCTGCAGAATTCCCAGTGGCAAAGTTTTTGGCGCAGTCAACAACAACAACAACTAGAGGAAAGAATATATATATATATATAAATATATATAGAGAGAGAGAGAGCGAGAGAGAGGAAGATAGTATGAAAAGGAAGAGAGAAAATCCACAGGCGCAAAAGTTGCCGTAAGCAAAGAGGTGCGCCAGACAGATACTTTTGACAAGAATAAAGGATGAAGGATTCACTGCACTCACGCATTGCAGAGAAAAAGAGAGAGGGAGAGAGAGAGAGAAAGAGAAAGCAGCAGTTAAAATTTTAATGTCTTCTCAAGTAAAATTATTGACTCAACTCGGTTCGTTGACTTGGCCCAAAGAGCTCAGCTAAACAACCTACTCTCTGCTTTTGGCCAAAACCTCACAAAACCTGTCAGCAGCAACTCATTCTAAAATCAGCATTGGGTAGAAAATGGAAATTTACCAACTACTATGCAGATAGCTTCGAAAATGCTGTTATACGTTTTAATTAATATTAAATTACAAATCAAGTGCATGCAGCAAGCTGAATGCCGTCAGCAAATAGAATGATATAACGAAACATACACAAAAAAGATACAGCCGCAATTTCGTGAAATAAATTTATGTGAATGAAAATAATAAAACATTTGCGGCAGCGCCATTTGGACTTGTTTTCAGTTGCCAAATAATTTGTATCATTAAAATTTTACGGGAATTTATGTTGCTGCTCCTTGTTGTTATCCTTGTTGTTGTTGTTGTTGTTGTTGTTGCTCTCCTCTTTTCGGACACGTAAATTTCTATGCAAAGCTCGTTTGTTTCCTTTCATTTTGCTTCCCAATTTTTTTTTTTGTTTTTCATCTCTTTTGAACGCCTTTGCCACCTCCCTCAATTTACTCCAAAAAGTAGGCAACAATTTTGGGCCTCGCCTTGGCTCCTTTAACATTTTATTTATTTATTTCCGGAAACGTGCTCTGGAGATTTTCTAAGCACACTTGAGTGCCAACAGCCCAATGGCCCAGTGCTTAGTTAGCATACACACACACACACACACACACATTCACACACACACACACACACACACTCACACACCTACAGATATCAAAACAAACATAGCAACAATCAGATGCGTCCGCTTTTCATGTAGTTCATTAAGTTTTTCGCGTGTTCAATTCGGCGCATGTTTTATTGTAATTATACCCTGACATTTTATTTAACAAAAGGTGTATTTACTGTATACTCAAACAGTATACTATAGTTAGAGTTTGCCTATCCAATAAGTTTTATTTCGGAACACATAAGAAAAAGCTAAATAAAATATCACCATAAATTCTGTATTCTGTTTTCTGTTAAAATTGCTCGAGTGATTTTTTTATTTTGTATTTTAATAACATTTTTTGGTTGAAACGGTCTATTAGACACCAAATTTTCAAAATCTTAGTTCTCTGCTACCTATTAAGCTCAAAATTAATAATTGATTATAAATAGTAACTCTTTTTATTTTTGCCAACTTTAAATACAATTAGGACAGCTGCTTCCAAATGCAACAAATAGAATACATCAAGTATGTATTCTAAACTTTTCCCATTTTTTGGGAGCTTCTTTTCCACAGACACTTTTGTGTTACAGATACACATGACAGATAACTGTGATAAAATCTTATTATAATTGGGTAGAAGTAATGATAAAATTAAAACTTTAATTAAAATTTTTTGAAAATGTTAACAACCTTCAATTTAGAGCACATCTTCAGGTCGAGCATTTGGTGATAAAACGTTTTCTATCCTGTTGTCTCAAATGCCAAAGAGTCCCAAAAGGCCAAGTCCCCCCCGATATCCCGCCTCCCTCGCCTAAGCCGATTCCCAAGCGCCAATTGGCACGGCTGTTCAACGCTTTTTTGGCCCTGTTCTATTCGGTCCAAAGTTGAGCATTGACCAGAGACACCCTCTTGACGCCTAATGAAAACACAATAAAAATTTTGCGCTATTCTGCTTTCCCAAGTGGCTGTGAAATTTTGATGACTTTGTCAGCTAACGGCAATTGCCAAAACTCATAGCCAAAATGAACACGCAGCCGGGCCAGGCCATATCTGGCTTAAGTATAAAAGCCCCTTCAAGTGGTAGCTAACCTCCCACTCTTCTTCTTCTTCTTCTTTCACTCTCTGGAGCTTAGAACTGAAGAGTAGACGTGAATTACTCTCGAGTTTAGTTCACAGTAATTAAGTTCACAGTTCTTGAGCAAAAACAAATGCTTAAACAATTTTAAAGACACTTTCACTCATCATTTTTCACGGAAAATTATGAATTGCGCAATTACGCATTAGGTTCATAGCAATTCCAGGAATACCAGATAGATTATCTATTAGAGATTATAATGAGACTGGTGTGAGTCAGATTCTGCGAAAACGGCTTATGAATGCGTATTAAGGCTTATCATAAAACCGATTCCAAGTTGACTTATCAATAAAAACTAATTGGATAGCAAAGCACAGAGATAGTTTTTTCCAAGATGATGACGAAACTGAAATTAATTAGAACTGTAATAATCCTAAAATTAGGTACAGCCGTACTTGAGTTTATATCTTTTTGATCATAAAACGTTAAGATATCTGTATACCAAAAATATTAAATGAACTATTAATTCTGCTTAAGAATGGAAATCTTAATATTTTTCTGAGTGTACACTAAGCAATTCCTAACCAACATTCATTAAAAAAAAATTATTTTACTTTAAGAATTTTAACAAAACAAATTTTCAAATATTATTCATTTAAGAAATAAAATTTATAAAAAATAAGAGTCATAAATATTAGATTATCTGCAGAGCTAAAAATATTAAATTTCATTAATAGAAAGATATTCATTATAAATCTGAGCTAAGTTAATAATTAAGATGACTCAAAAGTATATCTTATATTATATACTTATTAAAGCTGATTTCGTAAGAAGTTTATGGATTATTTGTTGCTTTGTTTGATTGCAATATATCGTTTTTACTACGCATCAAGAATAATAATTAAGGCAAAGTTAGGCTCATGCCTAACTAATGACTGTTATTAGAGAGGTTAGTCAAGTGCTCAAATAGTTGATCAATTAAGCAAATTATTTCAACCCACATTTATAAATAGACTTAATACACAAGTTAATACATGAAAATGCTCATTTTCATTTCAGATTAAAATTCAGTTGAGGAGGCATTTTATTTGTTTATTTGTGGATTTTTCTCTTTCTCTTTCTCTCTCTCTCTCTCTCTCTCTCTCTCTCTCTTCTTCTCTCTCTCTCTCTCTCTACCTCTTCCCCTTTATCGTTCTGTATATGTGTGTTGTCCCTTTGCGACCACAAAGTTGCCACAAA